>JAOEGL010000006.1:81761586-83182420 GCA_034509955.1 Urosaurus nigricauda
ATTACTATTAAAACTGATTAGACAATATACAATTAATTTTTTTTTCTGATGATCATAATGATTTATTTATCATAATTACTGATAATGAGCTACAAATAGACATTAAAATGTTTAATTCCTATAAAGATTCAAATCAGGATGGCTTTGGAGATAATTTCAGCTAGTTAACACTGTTACTAAAATAGATCAGTATTTAAATCTTGGCAACTCTTAAAAAAACAATTTGAATCCCCAAACCAGAGAAGGAGGGACCTGAAGAAAGTTGTTACTCTTCTCAGTCTAGATTATTCCTGGGTATTTTGGCTGACAGATTATGCAGCTAAATGTTTAGCTCCACATTACATTCACAACAGCCATTTGGTCTTTAATTTAAAAAGCAGCAAATTGCTAATACTATCCGTAGATTTTCCAATATTCTCTCTCAAACAAATACACACATATGAGCCTCCCTTGCTATAACAAACTCAAATAATTAGAAATTTTGCTCACAAACACTGGTAACAACAATAAAAATTGACCTGACCATGATAATGTTCTTATACTGTCCTTAAAGTGGAGCTTACTTACAGGATAAACCACAGAGATGCACCACTGAATAAAGAGGCCTAGGACAGGGCTGCACAGTTCAGAATTGCCTCTGTCAAGGAAAGAATAGACCACTGGCAGCTTTGGGATAATTCTCTTAACCAACATGTTACTAAAAATTAATGTAATATTCCTCTTCCCCATATATTTACATATACTACATTTATAAAATTACCCTGAATAATAATACAGCATGTCATCTTTACCTTCATCAACTGTAGGGTATTGAACTGCATACTGCAATTGATGATTTTGGTTTTGTTTTTTTCACTTGGGTTGCAGTTTTGGAAAAGGTTAGATTATATTTTTGCCACTTTTCCCTAAGTTTCAGTATTGTGAAGCTGTGCATGGGGTCTTGTATCTCAATTCCAGATGAACTCATAGAGAGGAAGTCTCAGTATGAGAATTGGATTATAGCTTTGAAAAGAAGAACTCACAGCTGTGGTTCATTAGAAAAGTGAAGGGCAGAGTTGACATCTGGGATCCATTAACAACAAAATGGAAGATGGAAGTGTCCTCTCCACTTACAGCTTAAAACATTAATCACTTGTACATTTTGTTTAGTAGAAGCCCGACAATATATTAACATGGTTTGCTACCATAGTTACTGGTTTATGTGTCTTAATATGTGAATCAATGTAATCTCAATCAAGTTTATCCTTATGTTGTGATACTTTTAAACCAAAACATGCACAGTACATAAATTTACATTTCCATGTTGCTCAGGATGTATGTTCAGGATTGCTTAATATGGTTAACCACATATTTGTACTCACAATGAATGCTGGCAAAGGATGAATTCATCTCTTTCACTGCCTGTTGATGGATGAAGGATGTAACCTAGTAGCTTATCGCATTAACAAATAAGTCGGCTTAACTCTTCCAGCTTGAATTCCGTATCTGGGATGCCCCTGGATGTTAGCATACCTAAATCCGATCTAGCTGGGATGCCGCCACCCGGATGCATCTCAAGTCAAAGCCTTGCTCAGCTGGCCAATTTTTGAAGTCAGAAGCTCCCCAACTTTGAAAAAGTGCTGGCTGAGTTAGGCTTTGACCTGGGATGCATCTAGGTGGCAGCAATCCAGCTAGATTGGTGGCGATTTAGGTATGATGACATCCTGGGGTATCCCGAATCCTGAATTTAAGCCAAGAGGTTGCCGGCTTATATGGTAATGCGATGAGCTCCCTATTTTGGACACAATTTACACAATTATGCAGCTAATCTTTGCTGATTTGAAATCAACTTTGTGTGCCATTCACTACTGTCTGTGGCAGATTTTGTGGTTTTTGGAGAAAATACTGGATGGTAAGCAATTTAATTTGAATTGCAGAGTAGTCTGGTGATCTTTATTGGTCTTGAAATGGTTATAAATATTCAGTTAGAAGTATTGGTTTTGCTTTATTTATTTATTTACTTTGAACTGCCAGCTTGGACAGTAGCTTTGCTCAAAATGCAAGTTGAAAAACTATCAGTAAAAGCAGGAGCTAAAATTAATTTATCGCCTATGAATGGGGAAGCATTAGAAACTCTCTCAGACAAGAAGAGTTTAATCCATTATTTAAAAAGATTAAATAGTTGCACATCTGCAGGCTTTAGTAGGGAGGATGTTCTACAAAACCAGGGCATCACATCCTAATGGCATGATGCTGAATTATCAACAGTTTATTATGCAATAATGAATATGGTTTATGACAGTGTCACCTCTCTGTTGCTTCATTCCGAGTATACATCTGATCAGTTGAACAAAATATAATATTGAAAAACAATCTGGTATATAAATTACATATTTTAGTGGCTCTGGAAAAGACATACTAAAAAAAAATAAGAAAACATCTGTCTATAATTCTACTACAGAGCAGTGCTAAGGCCTGAGATGTAACTTTGTGGAGGGGGTTAGAATTAGGCAGAGATGTCTCTCTACAGGAACATTTGCAGGAAAGTTACACTGACACAGCAGCCTTTATGTCACTCCAGAGAGTTCAATGGGTGTATCGGTACTGATGATTATATTCCCTTGGGTGGTGGATCTACAGAGGCCTGACATGAGTATTATTGGCACAGATGGAGATGACAATAGATCTATAAGGACCCAAGCCCTTTAAGGGGCTGTGCAGACCACCCCTTTTAGAGTCAGATCGGGGCTGCAGCAACTGCACCCCCTGGCCCCAATCTGGCCTTTCTGTGGCACAAAATGGAGCCTTTTTGTGGGTCCTTTTTGTGCGCTGGAAAGGGTGCTGTAGCTGCCACGCTGCAGCTTTATGGTGCTCTATTGGCACTGTGTCATCTAAACGCAGTGCCAGAGGAGTGCTGTGATGCCACATACCATGTAGTGTGGCACGCGGCATCACACCACCATGGGGTGGAGTCAGGGCATGCATTGTGTGGATGCCACACCCTGACTCTGCCCCCAGGTCGACCTTAATGGCTGCTCTGCACAGGCTACTAGTCTCCAGAAGTGGGACTGAAATAAGTCTTTACACTATGCCATCAGAAGTAGGCATAGGTCCCCCCCACACACACACACACACTTTTCCAGTAAAAGTAGAAATAATAACTAAACAACTGTACACCCATGGTAAAACAAAAACAACTTCAAATCCACTTTCTGTGCCCTTTCAACGTGGCCTACAAGGTTTTGAACAACATACAATAGTGGATCTTGAAGAACATACTGTAGTAGACCTTTCATTTTGCCCTCCTTCAGCTGTATTACTCCAGCTGTCTATAACTGCTAGATTACAACACACATCCATGCTATAAAATACCACTTTCAGTACTGTTTCCATACTTGAGCTATTTTTCTTCTACACATTTTAGTAATTAGCTGTTTTCATCTTGTCAGTATGCTTTAATAAAGGGCAATTGTATAGTTCTGAGATACATGTGCAGAGAAGACAAGTGAATATGTACCAGTCATGAGTGATATGTATTAAGGAGGAATTGGGGAAAATGTAAATCACATATTCTGGTGTTCCATTCGTGCCTGAATCAATAGTAATGCATTCCATTAAAGAAGCTTCTGAAAGTAATCATAATGCCCTGCCCTGGAAAAAAAATATGTTGTACTAGAACTAGTATTTCAAAAAGTAATGTTTGTTGTTGTTGTTGTTTTAAAGCACCTTTTTATTAACTATGGTTATGCTCTGCATGGTTGTTAAAATAATGTCCTTGACATTCTGGCTGTTGTGAATATTTCTTAAGCATATGTAGTTATCCTTCCTTTGGGAGACAGAAATAGCATGACCAATATAAAGTTGACATGCATCTTGAGAGCATTGGATCCATGTATGAAGTGCTCTCTATATTGTGAAATTTAACCCAAAATAGTTTGAAAGGAAATTCTGTCATTACTCCAAATGTGAAATAGAACTTAAGAGTCTTATTTTAGTAGAATTACATGGCTCAGGGGGAAAACATCTGGCATCAGTTTTGCATGAGTACTGTGTGTGTTTCTATTTTTCTCATAAATTTAATGGGTTCTCATAACAGTTGGGAAAATGTTGCAATTGACTGAAGTCCTTACCATTTTGGATAGGAAATCTTAGAACATAAATGGCACTCCTGAAATATCCGAAAATGACAATGAACCTTCTTCCACAAATCATCCATATGTATACACCTTTTCTATGTCTAGTAATTTTTAATATAGTTGTGTAATGGCTGAGAATGTTCAAATTCGTAAATTAACAATGAAGTGTAGTACCAAAACTTACATAATCTAAACATGCAAAAATACATGTGAATTTGATTATTAAGAATTATTACTATGATCATTATGAGATGATAGTGATGGTGATGATGTTGATGTTGATGGAAGTATGTAGTGCATATGAAGTCCAGGCCACACCATTCTCTCAGCAGACCCTTTGCCTAAACAACATTGGTCAAAACATGAGGGAAACGCAAGTCTGACATTCAGGTTAAATGGAGAGAGAGCTGTGCAGATTTGACAGATGATTTAACTGCAACTGCAGATACTAGTTATACAAGCCATCCCAAATAAAAAATGTTGGTAATAAAATGACAGCCCTGAATGATACTGAACTGTCAGAAAACAAAAGGAAGAAGAAAATTTCCAAGAATAACTATGTGTTCAGTCACCGGAGAAAAAAACAGAAGTACAACAAATTAGGGGCTTATTGCACAGCTTTAAAAAGTAATTTACCACTCCCAAATTGAATTCTAATTCAGGCTGGATCTGGACCCTATCTCATAGATTTTTGTCACCGACGCAACCGGGTGGGTGCAGCCTTTATTACTTCCAGTTAGAATCTGAGTTCGGCCAGCTGATTTTATCAGTCTATTCTGACTGGGAATAACACTTGAATTTTGCATGTTTTTGTCAATGGAAATAGTTAAATCTGCATTATTTTTTTAACTGAAATCAAGTGCTTAACTTGAGATAGATAATGCCCTAAGTATATTGGCCTTACAATTATAAAATGTAAACTTTTTAATTATGTAAGCTTGAATTTGTGTGCTTTTATTTTTATTTTTTATGTGTAACATTTTTGTTGATTAAACATATTCTCTTGCAAGGCTGACATGACATTCGAGCTTCCCTCCCCACTTAGTCCTCTAAGGCTTCAATGATAAGTGTACATATTGAGAAAACATAACAGTCGCCTAAGGATTGGAAGCACTCAATATACATGTGTCCCCAAGAAAAAGGGATAGCAGAGATTGTTGTAACCACAGAATTATTCTGATGGAAACAAGATGATGCTCACAATTTTACAAAAAAAAAAGTGTTATTTTTTTGGGAGAGAGAAATGCCAGATGTCCAAGATGTGTTTTAAAAAGGAAGACACATTAGGGATCACATTCCAAATACACATTGGATAGTGGGGCACACCAAAGAATTTTAGAAGAAAATCAGCTTGAATTTTATAGAATATAGCAAAGCCTCTAGTTGTGTAGCTCATGAAAAACTATAGATTACTCATAAAGAAATGAGCGTGCCACAACATTTGATTGTCCTGATGCATAAACTGTACTCTGGACATGTGACCATTGTAAGAACAGAATATGGAGAAACAGAATGCTTTACAATTGGAACAGAGATCTGTGAGGCTTTCTGCTAGTATTATGGTGTCGTATGCATATCTTAGTTGATATTCCTTCCTCCTATTTTCACTCGTTCTTCTATGTCCAAACCTACTTTTCTTACAGTATGTTCAGCATATAAATTGAACAGATAAGGTGATAAGATGCAGCCTAATCAGCCTTTGTTCCCATTGGCAATTGGCCATTCTTTTTCTCTATGTTCTCTTCTAACAGTAGCCTCTTGTCCTGAGTATAGATTACTCATCAGGACTCTCAGATGTGTTGGCAGTCCTATGTCTTTAAGGGCATTTCATAGCTTTTCATGATCTATGCAGGAGATATCATGCCAAAAAAGGATTCAAAAGCAAAACAGAGCTAAATTCTCCCTAGAGGTCAAAATGACTAAACTGTCATATTGTGGACATATAAGAAGACATGACTCTTTAGAAAGGAGGAAGGCAGAAGGAAAATAGGAAGGCCCACTTTACACATGGGTAGGCTAAATTAAAAGAAGCCATAGCCCTGAGTTTGCAAGACCTGATCAGGGTAGTTGATAAGAGAGTGACTTGGAGATCTCTTATTCATAACGGCAGAATAAGTCAAAGACAACATGATGGTAAAATTAACAACAACAAATATTTGGAAGCAAATTCCTAGGGAGAAAAAATGGTGAAAGAAATGGAAGAACAACTACAGGTGAAATTGGCACCACCCCTGCCCACAGTTCTCAGGTCTGATTCTGTCCCATCAGATCTGACCGTAGCATTTCATCTGGATCTCTGAGCTAGTTTGGATGTGCAAGAATCTGAGAACATAGTTGCCATCTCATTTTGGAATGGAGGAGTGAAATCCTTTGATCTTTCTCAGTTATATGGCAAACATTTCCCTGCACATTGAGATGAAAATATTTTACTTCATTCTCAAATGCAAGAAGAAAAAATTTGAAAAGTTTCCCTTCCAGTAGGCAAGACTTCAAAAGGTTTTGCTCTCTTTCTTTCTTTCTTTCTTTTCCAGGATTCATAGAGAAACATCCATACATCAAAAAAGTATTTTTGTACAAAAATCATTTTATTGCACAAAATATTTTTATATTAATTTTGTGTAAAAAAAATTAATATTATTTGCAAATTGTTTTCTGCACAACTTGTGGAGAATGTGCATAACATCCTTTGCAAAAAAAAAAAGCCCCAAAATTTGGAGAAAGAACTCTTACAACAATTCACCATTTTGTCTAGGAGGTATCACATTGGATCGAGGATGGGAAAAAATTGTGTCTTCTTTATGTACCCGGTGGAAATACAGGAATATGGGAATGAGTATCACAGAATAGTGGGGAGTTTATTTTTGTTTTTACGTCACTGATATATAGGAAATAGTTGTGGATGAGTCTGTTAATTCAACTATTTCCCATTCTCATTTTTCCCTTAAATCTCAGGTTCTTTCTACTAAATTTATCAAGATATTTGGAAATTTTGGTAAATGGTTGTCGAAGTGATGAACATTGTAGATGTCCTACACTGGCCAGAATCAGTATCTTTATCTATTGAGAGGAAAACAAGTTTCACCTGCTATGTAGCAGTTAAAGATAAAGAGTGTCAGGTGTAAAGTGTAATTTAGCATCACAAATATGGTTTAACACATATGATTTCAAAACTAGACTTTTCTATGGTAAGGTCCATATTTGATTGTTTCTCCCAACCAAAGTAAGTAATATTAGGTGTAGACCATTGAATCAACTGCTGGATGGTAAGCAAACATTTAATGCATCTCATTTACTGATGAGTTTTCTTGGAGTTGGAACTAGCAATTAGATTTAGCCCTAGCCACTCATAGCCTCTGGATGGATGGAGCTGTCAGTTTTGCTTCTTCCAGACTTTATTTTAAAAAACACACCTATACATGAAGAAATTAGGGTTTTTTTCCAGTTATCAAAAATAAACCAAATAAAAGTTGTTCATCACTAACTAATATCCTACCAGAAATAAATGAATGACCTACTAATTCATATTTTGTGTTTCTAAATTTGTGTTATTTGGTTGTCTGCAATATTCAATATCAGTGTTTTCATTAGTTGCTCTTCATCACAGCTTTTGTCCTTGAACTAAACATTATATAGATGTTAGGTAGTTCAGGAATTATTTTCAGCAAAGGAGCTAAACTGTTACTTGCATCAGAGTAGGCAACCTGTCTCTTGCTCAGTCCAGGGGTTTGGAATTCCTGTGTTTATCATTGCTTGCAATTTACTCACTTGATTTGCAGAACAACTTCCTAATTTGCAAACTATGCTAGCTTGCTGCAGAGATGGTCACAAAAAGTGTTACTGGTTGGTACACTAATAAGCACTAATAGTTCACATTATCTGATTTTTTAATTCTTCCCTGGTGGAGTCTCCTTCCTTAGAGGTCGTTAAGCAGAGGCTGGATGGCCATCTGTCAGGGATGCTTTGATTGGGAGTTCCTGCATGGCAGGGGATTGGACTGGATAGCCCTTGTGGTCTCTTCCAACTCTGTGATTCTATGATTCTATGAAACAGCTGCCACCTCATCAGAACAACAGTATGAGTGCTAATGCCAAATATGGATATCTTCCAGTTTATTCATAATTACTCGTGTAGAATGCAGCAAAAAATCTAGAGTCTCTGGAGAGGTGCATTGATCAGTTAGTGAAACTTTGATTAAAGATCAGACATACTGTTACTATCTCTGAAGTTTGTATGCCAAATGATTTTACATCAGTGTCTTTGCTTTTGCAAGTTGACAGCTAAAGAAAAAGCCGAGATCATAAGCCAGTTAAGGAGAGGGATCCTGTGAGACTGTATTATTCAACGCAAGTACAATAGAGAAGCTGATACTTTACTCACCTTCTTCCAACAACTATAACTTTCACTAATGCAGATTGTTTTGAATGGCATAAAGGATTTATGGGAGTGGAGTACTTTAAAGTTTAGATTGATTAGATCAGTCTGTTTAACAAAGATAAACTTGTTTATCATAAAAAGAATATGAAGAAAATGTATGAAACGTACAATTGAAGGAATGCAGTAGTAATTACAAACATGTCCACATTTAAGATTAGGGTGTGGTTGGCATGCTGTTCTTTGTCAATAGCAGGTTGGCTCTATATGGAAAGAAAATGATGACAGTCTTGTGCAAATACGTTTATGTCTGCTTAACAGTTCTTAAAAAGATAAATTGAACAAAGTGCTGTCAGTTGGCTCTATGTGAGTTGACATCTGCACCATGGAGACACAAATTAATAATAATGATAATAATGATAATAATAATAATAATAATAATATGTTTTATTTCTAGCCCGTCCCTCTGAACGAGCAATCGGGGCTGGGTACAAAAGAGAGTTAAAACAACAGCAGTTTAAAATATCAGATCCCATCCCCGCCTCCCCCCCCCCCAAAAAATAAGGATTGAATCAAGCAACAAGTTAAAACATAGCATAAAATCAACAATATCAACAGTGTCAAACTGAAAGTCCTTGAGCTATGTGGGTTGGCAGAGGCTGGATCACTCTATGACCAGAGTTTGGAGCAGAGAAGTATCAGGGATTTTCCGGGAAGGCCTGCCGGAAGAGATGCGTCTTTAGGGCTTTTTTTTGGAAGCCATCAATGGATGAAATAAGACACATCTCATCCGTCGGGTCATTCCATAGCTTAGAGGCAACCACTGAAAAGGCCCTCTGGGAGGATAGGGGAGAAACCAGCAACTAAATATAGAACTGGCCTACTGTGAACCAGGAAAAAAATGTTGATGCAGTTTGGAGTCAGTTCATTTTGTACAATTATGGGGCAGATCTCCATATTCCACCTCACTTCAAAAATCCACCAAGCAATGATACTTTTATTGGCCAACTAAAATGCACAATATTCATGTTAAAGATTTCAAAGCTCCACTGGCTTCTTCATCAGGCAAGGTGTTAAAAACCATACAGGAGAAAAAAGTTGAACATGTTTATCATAAGCCTACAGTTTCCTGTTTCTGTTCTGAGTTCAGATGGTATGGAGGGCTCTTACTGGCAGGCTTGCATCTCCTCCTTCTGGCCACGTGGCTGCTGGGAGATTCTCAAAGTCTAGGAAATTTAACATCCATTTGCAACACAAAAAAGATATGAAGTCGAAGGCTTTCACAACCGGCATCCATAGTTTTTTGTGAGTTTTTTGGGCTGTGAGGCCATGTTCTAGAAGAGTTTATTCCTGACGTTTCACCAGCAGTTATGGTTGGCATCTTCAGAGAATGCTGTCATGGAAGAGAGTGGGATATATACTGTATACTGTTGGTTGAGAGGAAGTGATTGGCATATTAATCTGTGTATTGTTCTGTTGTTGAATGGCAAGGCCTACAGGGTGTCCATTTACTTAATGATCCATTGTCTGCTGGGTTGAAATTGTCCAAGTGTTTATGGATTTCAGTGGCTGAAATTTTTCTGGGTCAGCCAGAAAAATCAACAGTAGCAGAACATGTTATAAACCATCCTGGGTATAAAATGCTGTTTGAAAACACTTAAATTCTGGACCATGCCAACTACTATCAGGCCAGAATTCACAGGGAAGCCACTAAAATCCATAAACACTTGGATAATTTCAACAGGAAAGAAGAAACCCTTAAAATAAACAAAGTTTGGCTACCAGTCCTGAAAAATCCCAAAATCAGGACCCAGCAAATGCAAATGAAAACCACCCAGGGTGAGGGGAATTCCCAGCAGAAATTTACCAAAAAATATAGTGTTGAAGCTCCAGTTCATTGCTTTCCAATTCATTACTTTCTGATTCTTATAAATGTTCCATATCCAATAGTAGTTAGTGCATACAAACATGTACTCTTGGAAGTTATATTCTGAATCCCCCAACTACAAAGAAAACTGTTGAATTGTAACCAGTTTATGGCCTCATCCTGAGACTACTGAGAATACTTTAATGCAGAAATAATAGTTTAATGTAGTGGATCCTAAACTAGTTTTTAAAATGGTGTGTGTACTAAGAAGACATTATCATCATGACTTTCAAACCTCCTCTGAACAAATCCTGCACAGAAAACCCCATGAGGGGATCACCTTAGGGTCACCATAAGTTGGAAATGACTTGAATTCACACAACAACAACAACAACAACAAGAAGAAGAAGCATGGCCTCACTCAACTCAGGGAAGCCAAGTATGGTTTGCAACTGTTCTTGAAGTTGTTTGAATGGAAATGAGCTTTTAAGATGTTTAATATTTTCTTCTGAAGCAACCCAATTCAAGCTACAAAACTATCAATTTAATTCATTGGTGACCAAAGATCATGGCAGAAGCCATGCTCATAACTAGGTGATCTACTTGAGATATTAAAAAAAAAAAAAGAATTCTGTTATTATTTCCCATTTAATCGGCTTTGGAAAATTAACACTAAATATAATGAAAAGGTTCATCATTTAAAGTCGCACCATGATTATTATTTTGTTCATGCTTAGAATAATTTCCAAACTATTGTAAATGAGAAAGATTGCATGGTGAAATGTATGTGAATAGACAAACATGACATCTGATTCCCAAAAAATGGGAGCACAATCCAGCAGAAGCTTAACTTTCCAGTTATGACTGATGTCTTAAATCTAATTGTTAGACTCTAGAGTGGATCCATTGATTTAACTGTTGAATGGCAAGTCACCATTTCTTAAACCCATTGATTCAATAAGTATACTCTACTGGGGATTAGCTGTTAGATTTCAGACAGTGCAGCTTTTGCCCTGATAACACATCAAAGAAAATATGCCGGGGGGGGGGGGGAGGGGGAATACTGCTGATTTTTGTACTTGCAAACACAATCTGTAGAAGTGGCTGTATCAGTTATTATTTGTAATGCTTTTACAATATAGCAAGATGGCTAAAGGCTTTGCTTCAGTTAGAATTGTTTTTGTTCAGTGCCCCTCAGAGATGCCTCCAGTATGACTTAGCATCAAGCATTACAGGTTGGCAGCCTGGTTACAACACTTTATGCAAGAGAAATGAATCTTTCACTTTGAAAGTGTTAAAACATACCTTTCTTGAAATTAAATTCTATCAATCTTTTCATTAAAAAATAAAAACAAACTAATGGATTGACTTAAAGCAAGAATAGCAAATGAATCTACTACGTCATTGGATGCTTTTACAATTAGGACCCAATCCAATATCTTTTAATAAGAGTATGTAAGAGATGATGATGATGATGATGATGATTTTCATTTGTATCCCACCTTTCTTCTAATAAAGAGAGTCAAAACAGCTAACAACATATTTAAAACAATACAAATTGAAAACAATCCCAAAGCAATGACAGTGTAGATACGAGTTTGGAAAAGCAATTAAACAATTCATGAAGTGAAAACATTAAACATAAAAAAATATTGAAATACCAATGTTAAAAGCAAAACCACACAGCATTAGCTGTGCTTTAACTGTGCAAAATGCACTCCTAGTCACTTCTGAAACCTGGGCTTCCAGGCTCAGAGCTGTATCCAGGAGTACACCCAAATTGTGAAGCTATGTTTTAAGGGGAGTATAACTCCATCTAATACATACTGAATTCCTATTCTCAGATCTGATTTTTGACTTGCTAGGAGCACCGCTGTCTTTTTTGAATTAAGCTTCAATTTGCTTACCCTCATCTAGTCCATTACTGCTTCTAGACACTGGTTTAGACAGGAACAAATCCCTTGGAATTATGTGAAAAGGATAGTGATTTTGATTGATTGGGGTTTACAATCCTATGCACAGTTCCTGGATCATTAAATCCAATTTCTGATTAAGACATGCATATGATTGTATTGTGAATTAACCAGTCTCCTGCCTTTCATGGACCTCTAAAAATCCCATCCCAACTTTAAAATGAAGACAGGAAAACAAACTTGGATTTAAACGTGTCCACAAACTTTATTTAAGTTAACCATGTCAATGTAGAAAGTAGTTATCTAAGATAACATCAAACAATGTGGTCCCAGAAGTCCACACCAAATAGGATAGGTATTGTGTTTTCACTTGAACATCCAGTAGTCTCACCATAATGTGTGATGCAGAAAGATGCCCTGGCATCTACTTGCATCATAGTGCCACTGCAGTTGCTGTTCAATTTTGGTAGCACTTTTGATGCTGTTCAGTTTTGGCAACAAGAAAGGGCTTATCTGTGGGTTTGGGGACTATGCATTTCCATGCCATAAAATTGCCTACTTGTACTTTATCAACTGGAAATATATAATCCTTGTTGTATTCCTATGGTACTGGTAGGTTCAGGTGCAATAAAGGAAAAGAGATTCTACCTAAACATTAGTAAGCATTACCATTCCTGATGGTAAGCACTGTTTGACATTGGAACGCACTGTCTCGGAGTGTGGTGGAGTCTCCTTCTTTGGAGGTTTTTAAACAGAGGCTGGATGCAGCTTGGTCATGTTACCAAAAATCAGGTCCTTGTATACAAAGAGCATGATTTGGCCCCCAAGTAGAAAAGATGGTGTACCCTAGAGCTTGGAAAAGATTTTGCTACATTTTAGTTACAACTCTCAGCCTGTACAACATTTTCAAAGCCCTGTTTTTCTGAGAATGAAACAGCATGGTAAAAAAGCTCTGAATACTTCACAACTGAATAGGAATAGGAAAAAGGATACCCCAGACCCATTTTGAAGACGATTAATTTTCAAAAGCTTAGATTATGAAACCTCACTTGAATTAGTTTGTGGATCTTTTAATTTTATTGTTGGTACATACTGTGTTGTGTTTCAAAACTCAGTTGCACAAGTGTCATGGAAGCCTACTGGATATTGCTTGTGATATGAGTAGCCAGGTGTGGTGTAACATTATTTCGTATGTTCTTCTCTGAAGCCTCTGGTTATAATTGAATGTGTGTGTCTTTCATATGTTAATTTTCAAAGGCACAGGTGAAAGATAAATGCAACAATTAACATTTTTTTCAAATTACAGAAGAGAAAGGATTGACTTTCTACATGTACATGATATCAACAGCTTTATTCGTGATCAAAGCACGATAGTTTTCTCTCCATTTCTTCCCTTAAAGGCAACATTTTACATGATTAATCTCATCCTGCAGCCTCTGAAATAACAATACTGCTACCCACCCCTCAACCTGATATTTAACCTTCATTTAACCTTGAAGTCAGAGTCCAAATCAAAAATGTGTTACTTTCAAAGAGTGGCTGCAGAGAAAATCAGTATGATCCTCTCGTTCAGCTCTTGATTGCAAACTCTGCTTTTATAGCTTAAATCATTGTCCTTTGTCCTGATTTTAAAATTGAATTTTCTTTCACTACACAAGGCTCATTAATTAAATGGCAAGAGCAGCAGCTTGTGCCAGCAACACTTTCCCTCAAAGCTCCTTGAGCAGAGAACCTTTCATTCATAGCTTCTGAAAGCGGTTTCTATTTCTGCCTCACTGAGGAGAAATCTATATTGCAGTTTTGAAAGGACAGCTTCCAAATCTAGTCAAAACCAAGGTTGCTTAAAATAGATCCAGAATAAATTGGTTCTCCTCCTTTTCTCACTGGTTTGCACTTATCTTTCTTTAAGCAACACTTATCAGAAAGTCTTCAAATTCATAAATTGCTTCAGACTCTTCTCTCTTGCTCTTTTCCACCAGCTCTTCACCTCTGAATGTTGTTCCTGCCAGTTTCGTTCAATTAATTTCAGCTAGGATGTAGGCACCCCATTCATGCAGTTAATTTCTTTCAGGATTGATGAACTGTGTGTTGAACTAAAGGGACTGACAGTTAAAACAGAATGCAGATTTCATTACAAAGCTGTGTCTCACTAATTAATAAAAACAAGCCACTTCAGGACAGAGTCAAATCACCTTTAACTGGACAGAATAAGGCCCTGAAAGTGAAGTTAGAAATGCATTTTTTTTTAAAAAAAATGTTATGAACCAAATGTGTGTCCTTTTCTCCTTAGTTTCCTGCAACAGAGAGACCAGGTATAAGATGATTAATCAGGAACCCAAACTAGGTTTAGGGGAATCTGTACGTTTGACTGAAAACCATAACATCTCGTTTTCCTTCCCAGTGTATTATTTGCAATTTTGGGTAGGTCCTTCAAGAAATGGACAGAAATTAAATTCTGTTCCATTTGCACTGGTCAAATTCAACTAATACCAACCTAGAGAGGATTGTGTTAGATGTGCCTTCCTTACAGATAATAAAGATCAGGAGCCTCTCAAGGGAAAAAAATGGCAATCATAATTCAGATTTACAAACATTAGTCAATATACATTGACAAACCCAGACTCTGAAAAGTTAAGCACTCATATCTTGCCTACTCAGGGACTTGGCTTCTTAGGCTGGCTCAATCCATTTGTAGTGTAGCCTCCTTGAGTTGACAAATATCTCAATTTTGGTTTTTCCCACTTTCATTTTTTTTTTTTTTAAGAATTTGTTTCCATCCTGAATATGAACAAATTTGCAGAATTTGGTAAATTCTTATTTAAAAAATGAACTGAAACAAAATTTTAAATCCATCCATGCTCCAAACTATATGGATTGTTGTTGTTGTTGTTCTAAGAGCTTTTTCATGTGTTCCTTTTACCTGTGACATTCCAATACACACTATGGGTTGGATCATAAATTTCCTTTCTACAGATACGAGGGTGTTTTGTTTTTTTGAGAAAGATTACATCCCAGCAAAGGCTCCCACAACGAGAAGTTTGTTTGTTGGGGTGAAACATAATTTTACTTTCTTTGCTTACAACCCCCTATTGTGTCTTCTTCCACTGTTCCAAAATGTCCTAGGTGTCTTGAGATTTGGAGGGGACACAAGGAGTGGTAGGGTAAAAGCAAGAGAATTAGAAAAGAAATCTCTTCCTGCCCCTCTCCCTTTCTGATATAGGGAATATCCCATCCATGTTGTTTTGTGCATGGGTACTTGGGATCCAACCTAGTATTTGTATACTTTGACTATTATTTGCAATTTCTCCAGTTTATATAGGAACAGCAAATGTGTGTGTATGTGAATGAAAGTTTATTTCCACTTTTATTGGGCTGGGTAAAATGTTATTGCATTGCATTGACTTACTAGGTAGGTGACAGTATATTTATCCATAAGGCAAATCGCTTCCAAACACAATTAATGAATTTGTGTTTTTCTTCCACAGTCTGTGGTGCTGTACAGGTTTGCATAGAAAGTGTAATGTCTGTTATAAACTATGTCAGGCACACAAGCCATTGAGCGCTTTATAGGTCATAACTGGGAATTGTTCCCAGAATGCTTACAGGAAGGCATTACAGGATGTGAAGCACCCATGTAATGTATATTGGATAACAAAAACACAGCAACTTGCTTGGGTTATGCACTGAGATCTCTACAAGATACAGTTTTGAATTTTTTCCCCCCAAATGCAACTCAAGCTGATTTTTGTAAAATGTATATATAAAGCTGATAATGAGCTTTTTCTCTATAAAATGAAGTGTTTCTCCAGTTTCTGCATAGTGATGCATTTCCTATTTTTAATTGAAATGAGAAAAAAAATACACATATTACCAAAAATGTTTTCCTTTAAAAAGTTTTAAGTGTGGCGATCACTTTTTAAAAACACACACACAAAAGGGAAAAAAAATCCCATTTATAAACTCCCAGATATTTATATGTCCTTATAATAAAACTGCAGACTATCTGGAATTTTCCAGATAATTCATTCTACCTGTAAAACTAAAGAAGTAATTTTTGTTCATAGATAAGAATTAAGCAAAGCATATTAGTGTTAAAAAAATTTATCAAATGTGCTTATATGTTGAATCCCATTTATAAGGAAACAATCCACATCGACAAATGCTATACATGTGCACTCTTGTTGTCATTTTAGTTTAAAAAGAAACTTTTGTTTGCCATTTCATTCAAGGTTTTCTCTTTTACAGACTTCCTAAGCACTTATGTTTATATTAAGATTAATAACAAAAACAAAAAGTGATATGAATTTTAAGGATTCCTCTTTATTGGATTCTGACATTCCATTCCTTGCAGTATTAGCTGTTGTGGCTGCACCAAAGCAAGAAGAGTGACACTGGCAAGAACGAATAATTACCTCAGGCCATTAGAATGAAAATAGCACAATGCAGGTTGTCAGCATCTTTTTAAGGCATTTTGCTGATTATATTTCTGCCTTATTTCCAGAACTCTGAGTCACCTCAGTGTTTTTTCAAGGGCTAAAGTGACACGTTGTGAGCAAATGCTGATTACACATCTACAGATCATCAAAATGAAATTGGCCTGGAGTTTGAAAATCCCTGATGGGTTTTTAGTGCTGCATCTTGCATTAGACACACTGCCATGTCATTGCTGTAATAGACAACATGGCCTTGCTGGCTGGAGGATTCTAGAAGTTGTAGTCTGAAAAGTATTTTTTTTCCGTAGTCTGGTGTAGTTGTT
Organism: Urosaurus nigricauda; assembly: GCA_034509955.1. Lineage (NCBI taxonomy): Eukaryota > Metazoa > Chordata > Lepidosauria > Squamata > Phrynosomatidae > Urosaurus > Urosaurus nigricauda. The sequence goes on from JAOEGL010000006.1 coordinate 81,778,609, forward strand.
CAGTGCTGTGAAATGCTTTTTTCCAGTGGCCGGGGAGGCATTTTCCCATCTTTCCCATTTTCCCATCTTTACCTGCAAACCATTAGATGGTGGTAGACGTAAGAACCACCTTGCGAGTCAGCCCTAGGCACCCGCTTCACCCAGCCATCCGCGGCACTCCCAAGGAGAGAAAGGAGCCAAAGCCGCAGCCCCTTTCTCCTCGGAATTCTTGGCGTGGCTGTGTGAAGGCCGCGCCAAGGACGAGGAAGCCAAGAAGGAGCTCCATTTTGGAGCTCTTTCTTGAGCTGCAGAAGGGTGCCATAGGTGCCCTCTTGTGGCATGGAGGCGTAAGGAGAGCGCCAGTCTGTGTGGATGCAGCGTGTGCCTTACGTCCCTGGTATCCAAAATGGCATCGCCCATACGTGTTAGGGTTAGCCTGTGGTGCGGATGCACTGCACCAAGGCAACCCTAGCATGTATCGAGGGCGCCTCTTCCTGCCCTTCTGTTTCAGGCCTTTAATAGTTTTTTTCCAAGGTAAAGGTGCATGGAATTGAAATTGATGGGAGTCCAGTTGCTCTATTGGTTTTAATGTATCCACGTTAGGAAACCCAAGATTATTCATTTCCACAAGCACAGAGCTTTATTGAAGAATAAATGTAGATGTATAAACTTCAGTAATGTTTCATTTCATGTTTCTAGGGCAATCTAGTTTTCTTTTTCAGTTCCTTAACACTGATTTAGAAAATGTACACAAGTGGTTTTGAGGAAAATATATAAATGAGAATAGGTTGTGCCAGAGTAACATTTCACCCAGAACCATCATATTAAAGTGTGACTGTGGCAGCTTGAATGTGGAAAAGTCCAGCTGATTTCCTTAGTAAACTATACATTTCACTTGCCAGCCTTGAAGAAGTCACTGTTATTCATCCTTCTTTAAAGATTACCAGTCATTGCTCTAAGATTCTGTAAAGAGAAGACTGGCTGCCATGAAAAGGAGTGGTGAAAGGACATCACAGTCAAATGCTTTTAAAACCCTTCTATAATTTGTGCTACATCATGCCAAGAGACCGACAAGAATGTGGTTTGTTATTTGCCTTGAAATATAAATGGCAAGAAATGAATCCCATATGGAGGGAAGAAAAACGCAGATCCGTTTGAGCTTGATGAAACCAAATGTAGATATTTGGGACAAACTGAGATGATGATTTTTGAAAAATCCCACCATTCCTAAGGCATTTCCGTGATGCAAATCACAGATAATGGGATAGTGGAATAATAAATAATGGGATTTGTTAGCTAAACTAGTAATGAATCTCCTTCCTTTTTAATTTCTTCTGCATCCTGTCAATCAAAATGCAAGGATATTTCTATATTTCTTAAAACCATGACATTTAGTGGCCTCATTTTTAAAGCTCATGCATTAAACTGGTTTCTTCATGCAACAAGTGATTTTAAATGTCAAATTGCATTAGGCAAATTAATTAGTCAAGTGACACAAGGATGGGAAAGGGAAGGGGGAGTTTTTAAAAGAGGAGTAAATGGTCTATTCTCTCCTTTTACTAAACTTCACACCTTTCCCCTGGAGAATGTGACTGACTACTCTAATTATACTGCATGATTATATCTCCTGCCTATAGCAGCAATTTTTGTTTCACCTCTAAGGTTGTTAGAGCTGATTGTCTCCCTCCATGGAGAGATGGCTTACACTTTAATCATGTTGAAGCTGTAGGACTCAGAATTCCAAAAGGAGAATCACAGAAAGAATAAAAGTTTGGGAAACTGAATATATTCAAAGACCTTACTAAAATTCAGAGATGTGTTCCATTCTAAGGATGTGGGGGCAAAAATCCTGCATTATGTCTCAGAAGGCCAGGTTGCAGCTAATTTTAAAAGTCACCAGCAATTATGATCCTTTTCATTTCTTGCCCACAGGAAGAAGGATACATTTGACAAATTTAGAGGGTCTTAGTCAAATTTTATCCCCAAAGTAATCTATTCCAAGCTCTGGTATGCTAGATCTGGATTTGTCGCAATTACATAAGTGACTGCAGAGCTCTGATCATCTCAGTTCTTCTGTCCCAAGCCTGTGCCCAAATTTGGGGTGTTTTCCTACTTTCTTCTCAGCCATCTAAACCCCAGCCCGTTTCATTCAGGAAGGTGTTTGTTTGGTTTTACATGCAGATGGTTCATGCAGAAGCACAAATGTTCATTGAGATGTTTCCCCCATGATTCACAACCTATACTTAATGCTGGAGAGAAGAATCATCAACCCTAAACCTATTTTGATACGCCTCAGAGATTAGTGCACCAATTTTTATTTCAGTGCTAGGTGCAGGATGTAAATGCACAGGGACAGATTCTATTTCACAGCCCCATCCCCAGTCCGTATTGATCCTGTACCTGACCCGAGTTTCTCTCAGATCTTTTAAAGAACAAGATTTCCCAGTTCTTCAAGAGTTACAGGATGAGTACTGCCGAGGGACTGAGCTATGTGAAAGAATCCATCCCTGTGCATTTACAACTTGTGCCTAGCATGGGAATAAAAGCTAGTGCGCTAATATCTTTCTATTCTTCCGTAAACCTCTGTGCAGCTCTTTGTACTTTGGTTTAGCTTTCTCTTATGAAACACTTTTTGTGTGAACGCTGGATAAATGGCAAGCTGTCCTCACTACCATTCAGCAACCGTCTTATATTCAATGAACAATCTTGGAGTATTGGGTGGAAAAGGCCTGCCTAAAGCCTTCCTAAATATATCCCATCAGCCTCCTATTCTTTTTTTAAATAATACTTTTTATTAATTTTTCAAATAATAGAACAGAGAGTTGTCTAGCAACTGGCAGGTCACAGGACTCAGCTGGCAGTTGCTTTCAGGTTAGCAGGTCACATTGTGGAAGTCTGCAGTGGAGGAAGGACTCCCTTTGCTGAATATTGTATTATGTCCATTAGAATAAATTTACGCAAATTTCTGATATTAAGGGTTTATACTTGGAGGAATGTTTCGAGCAGCATGAAAAGATCACCTTTCCCTTGCACCATGGCTCTGTGTTGCTTCCCAGGCATGGCACTGTGTTTTTTGGCTCCACCAGGCTACATTCCAACCTGTTTGCTGATCACATGTGCAGTGACTTGACAGGATATTACAGTGGAAATGTTATAGACCTAAGATAAAAAATATTTTATAATAACATAATATTTTCTATGATTTGAGTAAATTTGGGAGCTTAAAGCGTAATCATCATAATTCAGAGCTTTATCACAATTTTTTCCTCTTTCAAACTGTACATTTAAATATATTTACATTTAAATCATCTTCCACTGAAATTGTATCTCTTTAGGTTGTAAACAGTGTTTCAACTGAAATCACTCATCTCTATCCTATCACAGTAAGCAGCCAAATAATTGCAATATATTTAATTTTTTAAAAGAATTATGTATTTGTCCAACCACAGATAAATACCATTTCTCTCTTCTTGAGGTCTCAACAACACGAATTAATGATTCAGGAAGAGGAATTTTGCAACCGTCAGTGGCCTGGAGCAGGCAGAGCTTTGCCAATGATAAAACCAGAGTCTAACACCATATGGTGAAGGGCCATAAGACTTCATTGAGTGCATCTACACTGTAGAAAAATGCAGTTTGACACTAAGTGTTGTAGCTCCAGCCTATGGAATCATGGAAATCATAGTTTTACAAGGTCTTTAGCCTACTCTGCCAAAGAGTGGGGTTGCCTCACAAATCACAGGATTCTATAGGATGGAACCATGGCAGTTAAAGTGGTGTCAAACTGCACTATTTCTACAGTGTAAATGCACCCATCACTCCTGCCATGACATAACATTTGCTCCTGCCTTGACCTCCTTTCCCTGAAAATTTATCCTTTTTACTTAAAGCCATTTTGAATTTTGAATTACAAGTTGTTTGTTTGTTTCATGTTGCCTTCTTTTCTCTTTAAAGCAGACACAACAACAGAGGCACCAGCAATATCAACAACCACAATGGTTGAAATTCGGAAAAGCAGTGTCGTGACAACTGAAATCACCTCTAAAATCGAGAAACTCCCCACAGCAGCCACTAGCAGCAACACATGCTCCTTGGGAGAGACAGAGGAAGAGAAGGCCAAGCGGCTCCTTTATTGTTCACTATGCAAAGTTGCTGTCAACTCAGCCTCACAACTGGAGGCACACAACAGTGGTGAGATGTAGCAATTTCTTGCCTGACTAAAGAGCCCTGCAGTTATCTTCCATTGATCATATTAGATTGCTTACAATAAAGGGAGAAATGAGGTGGCAGAAAACCAGCAATTACATAGAATGTATTACCTATTAGAGAATAAACATGACATGGAAACAGTCCATCACAGAAAAGAAAAAAGACAAATTCTGCTTCACATCAGTTTCCTCAAGTTTCATTGCCAATCTTGGTTCTTGATTTTAGGTTCCTTCACCCTACTTTGCTTCTTTCTGTTTATTTCCAATAGAAAACTAAGCATTGATTGAAAATACTGTATGTAACAGAGGATGCAAAGCCAATGCATATGAATTTGTAGAATTAGGCAGTTTTCAAAAGTCACAGTTAAATTGGCTTTTGCATTTCTCACATGGGCAAATCAAATGAAAGAGTTAATTGGCTAAATATATATGTTTGAATTAAAATCACTTGTTTCAATGAACTGCATTTAGATGCCACAACTCAGACTAAATGTTTTCAGTGTCACTTTTGAAAAGACTATCTGAAGAGCTCTCTTGAGCCTCCCATGCTGTACCTTTTACTGTATTCCATAAATTACTGTTTAATGCCTGTTTAAGGTAATTTGAAGGTCTAACTAGGAAAGGGCTATATCTCTATTTGGATAGATTAGCCAAAGTAAATCCATTCAATTAAGGCATAACCAACCATTATTTGCATCTTGTACATGACTGACTCACATGTTAAATACCTATGGGCAATACCATTAAAATGTTTGCTAATAGAGCAGTCCTATGGAAGAGCAGCAGAAGAAATGAAGTTTCCAAGCACTGTCATACTGATCAGTTGGGTAGAGGTAGCTCCAGATCTAATATAGTTTTCTTCTCATTTCATTGTGTATTGGGGGAATGAAGCTATCTGCATATATACGGCTTCCTTTGATCGGCCTGAACACATCCATCTTTCTCCTTATTACCATTGGACCCCTGAAGTAGAAGTGCAGTGACAGTGACGGTTCCTACCATGTCACTAAGAAGGCTTCCAGGACTGGACCTTCTACTCCTCCTTCCACAGAGAATGAATTCTGCAAAATTTTGTGGCTTCTTAGACAGCTTCTGGGGAGGCCATATCCAACAAAGTCTGAACAGGGATTTATAACTAACTTACAAAGGGTGCCTCTCAAATTGTGGGGTGAAGCCCTCATTAACCTGGTATTGTTAAATTCTCAGACATAAGGAACCATTTTTTTAATTATGGTAATTTTAAATCCATAACTGTCTCCTTGATGTTTCAGTACAAAAAACAACAGAATCTCCACTTAAATTAATCTGAATGTCTACAAAAATAAATACAATGTAATATGAATCACACAGTAAACTCCCATATATGAAAACAGTGAATATCTGTATAGAATCATGGTGTTTGCCTCTGTTAGGAATTTCCCCATTAACCTGGATATTTTTTGATTGCAACTATTGAAGTTCATATTTTAGTATATATGGGAATGCCGGTATTGTTTCCATATTTGGTTAATCCATGACATTACTTTTTTACAAAATGGTCTGGAATCTAGTATAATTTTCTTGTGTTTTCACTATTTTTTAAGAAAGAGAAAACACATTTGTAGTGTTTTCAGAACCACTGTAGGTTTAATCTACACCACCAACTCTCCAGCCCTCAGTGAGAGCACACTATCCTTTGTGGGTTTTTTTAGTTTCACCATGTCTTAGCCACTGACAATGAATATCCAACAATGGACAATCAATGCATCAGATAATCTTAGTTTCTCATCTTAACTCTTTCTTATTATTTTTAAGAAGTAGATAGTATAAAAGTTACGGATAGAAATCTTTTTTCATTCTTATGCAAAATTTCACAAGTTTTGTCCCAGCTGATCAAGATTATGAGTGTGTCTAGACCAGCCATTTAATCTGGGGACAGTCTGGATCATTTTGACCTGGACCAGCCCCAGACCAACCATGATGGTGAACACATGCATGAGACTGAATCTAATCGTATACCATGTAGTGTACAAATTGGGCAGCTGTGCCAACACTACATCTGCCCCAATGGCCCATCTCTCTGTCACTGTAACCTCAACACACAAGCAGCTTCACTTCTGCTGAGGTCATAACGGGGCACCCCATCTTGTAAACAATAAGGAGTGGGTTGTTCTAAACCTTCCTTGTTGAAGCAATGACACTCCAGACAGGCTTTACACAGAGCTCCTGCCTTCAAGAAAACAGTGGTGGCAGCTTCAAAAGCAAGACAACTCCTTTCCCTGCACTGCTCAGCACAGGAAAGGGGAAGGGGATGATCCAGCTGTCTGTATGCACAACAAACCCAAGATTGCTCTGGGGTTTCCCAGAAATCCCAGCGTTTTTCCCAACTTTGCTTAGTTAAGAGAGATGTCAGGATAAGGGCCAGAAAACACTATTTCCCCCTGGAAGTAGCTGTACATCATGAAGACTGCCAGCACCAGCTTCAGGGTGAGTGAGGCATTTTTCACCTCACTCACTTTCAGTGTAGACAACCCCTTTGAGATATTTCAAGCACCGTTCAAAAATATGTGCAAATACAATCTATTTAACCAGAAAAGTATTTGTGCAAATGGAACATACTTTGTGCAAAGATATATTTTGCACATAATGCAGTATTGGAGAGCAAATAATATTTTTTGTGAAAAGTCCCACAATGCAAAATGTCTGTGAGAAATTCACAAAAACTTGTAATGTGTCAGGATGTGTGGAGATGCCCTTTCTCATCGAGGACAAAAGCACTTGCAAATATTCTTTACATCCATAGGAAAGGTACCCTGAAGTCCCAGGATCTTCCCACTGTTGAGGCAGTAAAGGCATGAAACAATTCAAACCAACCTGACGCCCATTGTTGAAGTCTTTGGGTGCAATCCACCAGAAAATTATTTCCATAAAAGAATCACAGAAACTAAAGGAGCTTAGGAAAGGTAAATATGCTGTTGTGTAGTTTCCTTTACTTTCAATGGGTCCCACATAGTCAAAAGTTTCTTCTGAAAGGGGTCTTTGAGAAAATGCCAATTATTTTAGTACCAGCAGCAAGATTTCAACCTCCTGTTTAGAAAATGATCTGAGAAGTATCAAAAGCTATTTTCCAGTGGCAGTGCAAGTTTCATTAACAGCAAGTGGCCATAAAAGTAAGATATCCATTTAACTTCATGTCAGGTCTCCTCTACCATATCAGTACAATTTAATGTCAACTTGCTTCAGTGTGTACATTGGTATCATTCAAAAAGTAAATGTGAGGTAATGAAATACGATACACTGCTTGACTGTTATCATAGTAATGTGGAAAATGCAGATTGATGCCTCTTGTGCCACATAATATAAACAGGTTAAAACCTGAGACACTTCTACAGAGACGAAGGATGCCTACAACTTGTTAAAATGACTTCTGTTTCCCTTGTCTAATATCTCCAGGCACAAAGCACAAAACTATGCTAGAAGCTCGAAATGGAAGTGGAACAATCAAAGCCTTTCCCAGGGCAGGAGTCAAAGGGAAAGGACCCATTAATAAAGGAAATACAGGACTTCAGAACAAAACATTTCACTGTGAAATTTGTGATGTGCATGTAAACTCAGAGACACAACTTAAACAGGTAACTCTGTGGGAATGCATCTATCATTACTCCCATTCATATACATTCAAGGATAATAAGGATGGCTCAGTTCACACACTGCGATAGATCCCCAAGTTTTTTGGGTGTTCAGCACTACCGATTACTTTATGATCAAGGGTCATCATATATCACACCACCCTTTGTGGTGTATATGTGTCATCACTACTTTTCTGCAACTATACTTTTACTTCAGAAACCTGTTTCACTGCCCAAGAAGTCACAGTGTTTGTTATGAGGCACATAAAGAATAGGAAAGTAGCTCATCCATTTGAATGCAGCCTGACTGTGGGATCTGAAGGTGGTCTTGTATGCTTCTGAAGTTATTATTCACAATAATGGGTGAACTAGCCTTCCCATTCTGTGGTTTCTTTTTAATCTACACAGTGCCGTGCTGATTTTTTGTTGTTCATGATGCTTTCATTTTGTTTTGGTATGCATTTCCAGCTGCTTGAAGTAAATTTTTTGTAAAACTGTCATAGGTAGAAAATTGCTAAGTTACAATAATTAAGAATGCCTTAGAATACTTTGTCTTTTCCATCTTCCATGTTGTATGTTCAGCAAATACTATGTATCCACATTTTGGGGGATGGGGATGTACTTCCCATAGAAGAGTGAATAATTTTCTTATGTGTATGGGTTGAATTTTTTTTTAGATGAATTCTTCTTTGGAATTCAGAAGTATTACATTGGGCTTGATAAGACTGATTGCCCCAAAGACTGGAAATTCTGTTACTGTTGACATTCTTAGGAGGACAGTAGCATTTCTTCCTGCCCATTGAAAGCTTTTCTGACTCCTTTTTTTGGCCCTGCTGCAATGTCAGTCAAATAGGAGACCCGGTAGCCTGAAAAAACCTCTCTCCTACCAGTCATCTTTCTGGAAACAGAAACAAATAATATAAATCCTGATTACATTTGCTCTAGAATGGTTTGTGATTTGAAAAAGGAAAGGACAGGAATATCACCTAGACCAATCAATGTAGCCAGCACCACCTAGATAAGTCCTCTTCTAGTTTAAACTGCAATATTAGAAAAGAATCGAAACAATAATGATTAAATTCAGATTAGAAAACAGCTGAACATAGCCAGCTAGTTGAGTTAGTTGTTCAAACTTCACCCTCCCAAATTTTAATGGCATAACTAAAAAAAATTTTAAAAGCCAAATCTTCAACCAGTGGAGCCATAGACAAATGGTTCCCCCTTCAATTATGCCTGCTAGTTGAAGCAACAGAAAATCACATCCACACAGTATTGCTCATATGTGCTAGCTTTCTGAGTGTAAAATGCCTCTGAGAAACCTTACAAATAGTGGATGTATGGTTGTGAACTGGCTGGACACTCCTCTACAAAATGATATGTTGGAGACAAATTGTTTACCATATGGATACATAAACCATCAAAAACAATTTGAAGCAGCTGTCAGAGAACCACTCATTCATATGGATGGACTCCACTAAAACCACAAAGTAAAACCTGGTGGCAAAGAGACCCAGTCAACTCACAGCCCAGTCCTAAATAGTGTTTATGATAGGAAGTGCTTATAATATAAGCACTTCCTATCATAATGGCTGTAACAGGATGATCAGATGTAAAAAAAGCATGTGGCTGTTGTGACTTTAGTCACTGGGTAGATGAGAGAGTTTCATCTGCCACAGCTTGTTCATGTGGTGAAGAAGAGGAGAGAACTTTTATTTTGCCTACTCTCCAAGCCTCTTTTCACACAGCCATCCTAGAAAAAATAGCCCAGCATTCAGAATGATTGTTTTGTAAACTTTCTTTACTATCTCTTTATTTTATTTTATTTAAAAAGTATACCTCATCCTTTATTTGAAAATCTCAGGATATAGTAGAGTTGGGTTTGTTGTTTTTTTAAAAAAAAAAACCTTTTTAATCCCATTTTCAAACAATGAAAAACAGCTTGAAACTATTACCGTATATACTTGACTATAAGTCAACCTCATGTATAAGTCGAAGGCCAATTTGGGGGGCAAAATTATGGATTTTGCTATGACCCATGGATAAGTCGAGGGTAAAATTTAGGGGCATATAGGAAAGCATCTAAAGGATGAAGCAAAGCAAAACAGTGTCAAATAACTTTCAAACGTCCATCAGACATAACTCTTTGTGCTTATTCTTAAAACTGGATGGATGAGAGAGTAAAGGGGGTCAGTGCTTCCAGGACAGATTATACTCTTGCTTTTCAGCAGGGGATGGGTCTTTCTTTAAATAAGAGTTAAGATGCAGTACTTACATTGACCCATGGATAATAAATTTCTAGATTTATACATGAGTATATACAGTATAAAACAATAGCTGACTTTCACTTTGGACCAATTCAGTCTTTAAGGAAGGCATTTCATAGCCAGGACACAACAAACCCATCTTACCTGCTTTTTTAATGATGAGGATGCGGATGATATTGGCCTAAATCCTATTAATAGTCTTGACTAGAGTAGACCCATTGAACCATTTGGATTTACTTGCAGTTTATTCTCCCTTCAACAACTAATTTATTGGGTCTGTTGTAGCTGGAACTAACCAATGGGATCCCGGTCATTATTTTATCTCAATGTTTTGGGCTGTAACCCTCATGAATAGGTTATAAAATAAGAATACAGGATGAAATCATTACAATACAATATAAAAGACTTAAGAAAGGTGTATCAGATATAGTTGCTGGATGGGCTTTCTGTTAAGCTCTTTACAGAGTTAGACCTGGTTAACTTGAGCAGAGTACATCATATTCTTTCCCAATTGGAGATAAGCTAGCAAAATGTTTTCTGACTCCTCTTATGAGAGAGACATTGCTGCTTTCCATACAAATAAGATTTTTAAACTGAAGTAGGTTTATTTTTAGGAATAATCAATGTGCCAATGGAATATATCAGATCAATTGTCTAAGGGTGGTCAGAAGTGTGCAGTACTAAAGACAACTGAAACCATGTTATTTCTAAAGTAAAAATAAAAATAACAAATGATACTTACTTTTAAACAGCACATAAGCAGTAGAAGGCACAAAGACAGAGCTGCTGGGAAGCCGCCGAAACCCAAATATAGTCCTTACAACAAACTCCAGAAGGGAACGCACCCGCTTGGCGTAAGCATCTTATTTTTCTGCATAGTGTTTTATGATAATATTGATGGAAACATAGTAAGGCAATGATTTAGTTGTAAGCATGCTTTTCCCATTATGGCAGAACAACTGTGTTTAAGAATAATTCTGGTTATATTTCTTCTCAGCTGAGGTTGCCTTGGATGGCACAGTTTATATGTTAGACAATTTGGATGGAAACTCTGAGAATCCTTCAGTGAGCATGGTCAGGAGTCATGCTGGTTGGATAGTTTTGGAGATCTCTTGCTGGAGATCTGGAAGCGCAACCTCTTTTTTCTTCCTTTTGCTGCAGAAGTGGAGCCAGAGGTATAGCTGCAGGGAAGGTGGAGTAATTATGACATTGTCCCATAATAACAATTCTCTGTCCGTACCCTACCCCATGATATTTTTCTCCACTCCTCAAGTTTCTCACATTGCAATAACTTAAAACTTCAGTCAAGCATTTAGAAACAGAATTGCCAGAGAAAAGAGGCAGGCAAAGTTACCAGGTAACTGCAGACACAGCAAATATGAGTTGTGTGTAAGCAATTTTCAATGCCTCCCTCTCTGAAAGGCTAGAAATTTAAGGACTAAAATAAAATTTCACTGGAGCAGGCCAGAATTCTCATTTGGAAGGGCAATGTCCTCATTCCCTGCCCCTGTAGTTACACTCCGGAGTATTGCTGGCTGCTGCCACAACACATGCTTTGATGTAGGGCCTTGGCCTAAATCTCCATCCTGATCTTCTTGAAGGAAGGGTGTGATTAAAATGTAATGAACGAGTGGGAGACAAGGACTAACTCTTCAAATAATTGTGTTGTTACACAACAGGCCTGAGAATAAAAGTACCATGGTTAGTAGAAGGGTAGGAAAATATGGAAATTTTGGTGTATTCCTGAACATTTAAATTAAACAAAATTCTCAGAAATTCCCCATTTGTCCCAGTGTCTAGGATTATCATAGAAACCAATTCAGAGCATGCAAAGATTTTTTTTTTCTTTGTTAGCTCCTATAAACCTTTTATTCTGCCTTTCTGTCTGGATTACCTATTTATTTTACACGTTTCCTAGGCAAGGCAATTTTGGGGGGTGGGTAATTGAAACAGACAGCACTTCTTGTTGCTTCTTCTTCCTCTTCTTTTTTTACAGGTAAAACTTGTATTTTCAAAGGAACCTTCAAAACCAATAGCTCCACGGATCCTACCAAACCCGTTGGCAGCTGCTGCGGCAGCTGCTGCTGTGGCTGTAAATTCTCCCTTCAGCCTTCGCACCGCCCCACCAGCAACCCTCTTTCAGACTTCAGCACTTCCTCCGGCACTTCTTCGACCGGCCCCTGGGCCTATACGGACCACCCACACGCCTGTCCTCTTTGCCCCGTATTGAACGCCACAGAGGAATGAATTGTACTGCAATAATTTTTCAGAGCAAAAGCAAAACAAGAACAATGAACTATGCAGTGTTAATTTATAGTTTAAAGTTTTAAAAAATATATATGTATAAATATATATATATGTTTAAAAAGATGAAGTGCTAGGACTTTTGATAAGAGCCCTGAACAAATTCTAATGAGGGGAATGAGTCCGCATTTTCTCCAGATGAGTCATCCTCTTGAATACTGACCGTTTTAGCAGAGATTCTGCAACACTGGTTCACAGTTATATATATATATATATATATATATATATATATCAAAATCATTTTGACTGTGCTTTTTGGCACATATCTCCCCTGCAATTGCATTCTTGCTTAAGAAACAACGGAATTGTCTAAAGGGCATTAGCTGGCTACAGTGTACATAAAATACTTAATTCTGTAGAATAAAAGGAGGGGGGAAATCAAACACTGTGAATAGTAGTAACTCTTACCAATGCTCCTGCCAAGACAGCATTTCCTGGGTATTTATCTGAGTAAAACGTAGATGCAATAGATGTCTTGTTACCTAGTATTGTGTCTCTATGTATGCCACCAGGTTCATAAACGAAGGAGACATTAATCCATCATCTCTCTTTGATAAGCCACAACAGTGATCATACGTTTAGATAGTGTTCTGGACAAATTTACCCTGAGAATATATCTGATTATTCACAGCAGGGCCTATGTCTGAATAAAGGTGCATAAAGCTGCAGTATTAGTCTCTGTCCAGTTTTAAAAGGATGTGAACACTGACATTTTGGAACTTTGGAAGAGAAATTATGAGAGGAATGGTCTCAATGCAAGTACTAACAGCCTGGAAACAGAGCCAGAAGAGTAGCAGCTTTCTCTGTGTCTTATTACATACAGTCATAGCAATCCCCTTCTCTTCTCCTGGAAGACAGCTGTATAAGCATGTTTTTTTGTCAAATGCATTTTTTCCACCTAGAAAAAGGATGCACTTCTAAAACCATCTCCCACGGAAAAAGAACTGAAGTGCTACAATGTTATGAGGTAAGGCACAGAGGAAGTCGCTACTCTGGCTCTGTTTCCATTTTGTTTTCTCATGTGATAAGGCTCTAAATGAGCAGCATTGGAACTGAAAACTAGGTGGCATTTGTGGACTGTAACTGACAGAATTTCCCCCACACACACACACACACTGATGGATTCAGGAGTTGTACAGTGGACCCTTCCCATCTGCAGGGGTTTGGGTCTGAGAGCCCCCATGGATGGCAAAGAATGTGAATGGGCACACTCCATATTATTCAGTGGTGGTAATATGCACACAGACTTGCCATTTAATAATATGGGGCATGGTGATTTATGAGCAGTCAGATCCATAAGCCTCCTGATATGAAGGGCCCACTCTAGTCTTTAATGTATAACATCCTAAGCTCTGCTATTCCATTCTTTCCAAGCTGTAACTTCTCTCCCTTACTCACTTGCCTTGTCACAAGCTGCTTTTGAAACTTCTCTGCATTTTAAAATGTATTATTTGGAATCATTCATGAGGGTGGAATACTTACAGCTGAGGACGGAGGGAAATGTTTTGCTGCTCATGTAGGTTCTTGTATTGTTATCTGGTTTAACTTTTCTTATCATAACTATTGAAAACAGACAGTGGCCTCAATCCAGTTCCATCTAGAGCAGACCCACTGAATCAATTGCTGAACAGCCAATTAACTGAAATCCTATTGATTCTGTGGGTCTACTGTAGCTGAAACTAAAAATTAGATTTAGGCCAGTATGAGCACATCACAAAATGGTAACAACTGACTTTGGTTCTGTAGACACCACTAACTTACATCGGTGCTTATAGCAGCAATTATAAGAAAAGATATCGAGATCTTGCTATTGAATCAAGGGTGACAGGGATCACCCTTGGTAACCTAGATCAGCATGGCTGTCTTAACACTAGTCAGACATACTGATCTAGGCTGCAGCTGCACTGCAGAAATAATCCAGTTTGATACACTTTAACTGCCATAGTTTGATGCTACGGAATTCTGGGAATTGTATTTTGCGAGACATTTAGCCTTCTCAGTCAGAGAGCTCTCGTGCCACAACAAACTACAATTCCCAGCATTCCATGGCACTGAGCCATGGCAGTTACATTAGTGTCAAACTGGATTATTCTGCATTGTGGATGCAGTCCTAGGCACCATTGATCCAATATCATCATGAAATGGTCACCAGTAAAGGTGTGGGATGTCAACAGATCATGCGTCTTGATGGCAGCCAATTCTTTCCCTGAAAAATTTGCCAGCAGGTACCATGCTGGCTGGGGGATCAGTCTAAAAATATTAACTTTTCTAGGCTCTCTTCCCACCTCATTTAACTGCCACCAGTATTTAAGCCATTTGATGACATAGCTTATTTTTTGATGAGACAATACTCTGTGGAGGACCTTTAGTTCTTCTTTGACCAAACCAGAATCCTAGGCTACTGGGGCAAAAAGAAATGAAAGTTAAATCAGTTTAAATTGGAAGGTGACATAATATATTACACATATGGAATATGGAAGGTATATTCTATATATTTCAGCAGCTACTGATAAATACATCTGGTAATGACTAACAAAGCCCTGTATTGGTTGTGGACTGGGGAAGACAAAGTACAAGCTGTGGGCCATACACATCCCCCAAAGCTGTTTCTTTGCTTGCTACCTTGTTGTCTGGTAGTCCATAGACCCCTCACCTTTCTCCCAGTAGCCCATGGCTGAAATATGATTAGACAAAAATTGTGAGTTTTCCTCCCATTTCTGGAATGGCAGTTTTGTTCTAAAATGAGATTCAGGACCTCCTCAAAGCCTAAAGCAGACCTGCAGTCACATATGGGTAAGACTCTGCTCCTCTCCATGTTCCCAGTATTTCCAGGACTGATATAGAGTGTGGTGGATGACAAAGGTGGGACAACAATACTGTAGATGTAGATCAGAGTTCTGAAAAGTTACCTTTTTTGACAGCTCCATACTTGCTGGGGAATTCGGGGAACTATAATCTTTAAAAAGTAATTTTTCCAAGCTTTGGTGGAGTTCCTTTATAGAAAAGGGACCCAAAATCATGTAAGATTTGTAAAGTACCTCATTTTATATCACACAAGTGGGAGCATTACTGGACAAGGTAAGTGCATTTCTGGTGTGGGGAGGGAGAACAGGAAGAATGCTACTGCTATATTTTGAAGATATGCAAGATATGTCATGTGAGAGATGCATATTGGCTTTGTGTTGAACAGATACAACCCTTGGGTCATAAACTTTGTGTTGGTCTTTATGAAATAATCTCTTAAAGACTTATGTTCACTGTGAGGGTTTTTGGTTTTTTTAATGAAGCGTTGGAGATCTATGAAGCTTTATTGTACATAAGGTAGAGTTAAAATAATTTATACAGATAAAATTATATGACATGATATACATATATATATCCATTCAATTTTAAATATGAATGAAGTGGCTGGCAACAAAGAGCAGAGAGAATGAAAAAGAAAGGCACATGGCTCTCTGATACTTGCTGCTGACATTTTTTCCCAGAGAGAGCTGCAGAGGATATTAAAATAAGCCAAGGTCTGCTCAGCCATATACAGCCATACTGAGAGGCAGCAGCAATGCCTGCAAGTAGATTTTAGCTATTAAAAAATCATATTTTAAGTGAAGTGGGAAGCAGGAGCTTAAAAGAAATTTTAAAAAATGAAAGTGACACAAATATTGGCCATAGATTTGCTACATCCATGTGTCTTTTTATTGGCATTTGGAGCTTATTATGCTTACAGTACATTTGCAAAGAGTTATTCATGGTTGTTTTGACTTCATCTTTCAAAATGTGATTCCAGGCACCTGAATATGCATACATCCATTCACATAAATAATTACAAAATAAAAGGAAAGGGGGAAATTATGATGTTCCAAGAATAAAGGTTTGGATCCAAAGCTATCTTTCCATGAACAGAAAAAGATGTTTCATTTCCAGAGATATTTGTGACTTGGAACATGGGGAGATTTTCCTGAAAGGCAGTGGGGCAAAACGATGACCTTAACACATTATCCCATACACAACCCCAGTTATGCTATCTTCCATTCTGTTACAGCTGCTCTGGAGCAGATTTTTAATGGTATATGGCATGGTTGGGGCAAAGTACAATGCTGAAGTCACATGCAGGCCTCAAATCTATTGTAACACTTCACCTCCCCTCCTGTTCCATGAGCTACTCTTTTTTCTAACCAAACAACAGAATGCTGAATTGCTTCATCTGAAAATCTTCAGGATTAGCAATTCACCTTTGAAATAATTTACAGCTCCTTGACCCCATTTAACATTTTAAACACCCATTTTTCACATGTACCTTTTGAGTCCTTCCTGTTTTTGTTTTATTTTGGCATGTTGGGCAGTCTGTGTGGACCTGAAACATCCCAGGGGGCAGGAAATTGATTCACAGACCAGCTGCACTTGCCCACCCAGGCATAAGGATTTTAAGAAAAGGGACTATCAGAGATCAGAAAGTGTTCCATTGTATGAAGTGAATGTTACTAAGAGAATTCTGGATCTAGTCAAATATGTGCCTCCCAAATCCAAAGAGCCACAGCTGTCTTTTATGTGTTAATTTTAGAAGATAATTCTTAATGAATTATTTAGAAATATTTTATCCATGTTAATTGCAAATGTTTGTGCCTTGAAAGTAAAGGACACACACACCAACACCACCAACACCTGTGGCTGTCTCAATCTTAAACCAGAAGTAGGATATCCATTAAGGATTGTGTGTGTGCGCACATGCACATGCGATTTTCATGTTCTTTCATTAGGCAAATGGCTTGAGACATTTAATAATAGGAGTTTAAAGCTAAATCTTAACATTTGTACTCCAGAATACTGAATATTCATTAGTTTCTTGCAAGCGGATGAACAGATATATTCCAAAAGCATTGGGACTTTGCAATAGCACTTTTGGAAGTAAAGCCCCTAGACTGCCTATGAAGCATTTTGTGAGTACTAAGGCCCCCCTCTGACTGCATAAATTACTCCAATAGCTAACACCAATTCCAAAATAAAGCTTTAAGATAAGGCCTGAGCATATAATATCTTTTACTGGATTGCTACTGAAAATGGCCTTTTCGTAGGAGTTGTCTCTGCTTCGATTATAATGTACAGGAATTCTCAAAAATGTCCACATTTTGATTTTCCTCATCCCTTCTAGCTGTCAATGGAAACATGGAGTGAGAGTGACTACTACCATAACTACAGGGGAGGTACATGATTTAGTGAGTCAACGGGATGATTTTCTATATGGATCGACACTGATTTTGATGGCATCTCCATGACTGTAAGACTGTCCCAGGAATCTGTTTCATCATTTTATGATATAGCTGCAATATGGGTGATGTCCTCAGCACTCTGGCATGCGCACACATGTGCAAGTGGTTTATCAAGCCATGTTCTGTGAATCTTTATGAGTCCATGGGGCCTTAGTTTGTGGTCATGAAAGGAAACTACTTAGAACCAAGCCATAGAATATTGGAGTGTTCCAAAATCAGGCAATCCTGGATTTTATTTTATTTATTTTTTTGGAAAATGAAATAATAAGTAGAGATGAAAAGGGAAAGAAATGTCAATGTAATGTTGTGTGTGGCCTGCTAAGATCTGGGGATGTGTTACCACCCTATGAAATGCTACTCAAATGAATAGATTTGTTCTGTCAAATGTGACCTGTGGCATGTATGGAGGCACAGTACAAATGGCACAGATAATCACTGTTTTTCTAGAAATAGTCATTCCTGCTCTTTCCATCTGCTGATCCATACTCTCTTTACGTCTCTAGAAATTTTTTATTTCTCTCTGTCTTTCTTTCTTTCACCACTGCTGTATGCAAACATTTTTCTCTCATGTATAAGTCTCTTCTAGACTTCAGCTGTAAGCAACAAACAATCCTTTTTATGTCTCTTATTCACTACCTAATAAAGGATGAAGCCTAAATGTTAAGAATGTGTGGAAGGTTTTCTGTGCATTGTAGCTTCACCAAATGCTAATCACTGAACCTTTGTTAGTGACAGACAGAATAACAACTGCTGGAACCATTATTTGCTCCATTTACAAATTTGGCTGATCCAAGCTGGTAGTGGAATAGGGCCACCTAAAAATACAGCAGAGGTTTCTGCTTATGTGGCCGTCTCAACCAGAGTATACCCCAGTAGGCTGCACATACGCATTGATTTACAATTGAGCAATTGATTTGGTGAGCTTACTCTAATTGGGACTACTTATTAGTCTAGACTTAGATGTGTGGAAGATATTGATTTTTAACTGTAAAGGTAGAGAAATGAAAGTAAAAACAATGGCAGCTACAAACTCCAAACACAACTGGAAAAGATAGATTCTTAGCCCAATAACTTACACATTAATAATGCACTTTTTTGCTTACTATGGAAGTTGGAATTTTACTGAATGTGGAGGTTGGGATTCTCTACCAAATGCACAGTAACAAAAATCCACCCAAACTATCTCATGTTCACTGCATATACACACATTCCTTGAACTCGGCTACTTCCTAGCTGGTGTGGAGTCAGGGGGAGCATCAGATAAGTGTTCAGCTATTTTTTATAGTCTGATACAGAGCAATGGCATCATCCATAGGATCTTTGGAGATCTTTGATGTCCGTTGCTGTGTGTCCAGCTGAATATTTTTCTACCACAACCCCACTCTCCAGGAAATGGCTGGGTTGAGAGGCCTGCAGCTGAGAAAATGGGAGGTTAGATGGAAGGCTACCATAGCTACATCTTAGAGTTTTACCTCCGGATGCTGGAATATGGCCATATATCATATATAAACTAATCAAAGAGGGACTAGCAACCCAACACTATAATGTATCTTGAACCCATAACATGAGGTAAAATGAGACTTTTCTCATCCTGAAACCTTCAACAACCACAACAACAACAACAACAATTTTATTTATATCCCGCCTCTTCCATTTTGGGGATTGAGGCAGGTAACAGCAGAGTTTGTACAGTACAAATAATTAAAATGACCGAAACCCCCCAAGCCCCCAACCCGAAACCTCTCTCCCAGAAAATTCAAAATCACATTATTTGATATACACAGCTAAATGGTTCAAGTTTAGAACTGTGCACTTTAATTCTTTAGACTGAGGGAGGAGGATATCTGGAGAGTGTGAAAGGAGACAAAAACACAGGTGCTGTTGCCATAATTCATGGGCTTCTTCTCCATGACCCTAATCCTCCTTTAGGGTACTGTTTGGGATCAAGCAGTCCCCAGTGCCCCACTCAGTTACCCTTCCTCATTCTCCAATCAGTTTGATGCTCTTAACATTACACAAGTTCTTGTGTGCCTTCAAGATGCCTGTCAACTTATTAATTTCATCGGATTTTCATAGGCAATAATATTTAAGAGATGGTGTGAATATAACCTAAAGCATGTGGAATTTCTTGGCAATCTTTTTACTAATCTGGTCTGACTGCTTAGTTTCCAAAAACCAGACAGAATTTGGTGTCTTGTAATTTACCCATTGGATGCCAGTTTATGTTTTTTTAAAGCAAACAGTTTGGATTTGGTTGTACATGGAACAGGATTTACAGTTGCCACTTTAAGATTGTCCCAGTCCTTGAGGCTTCAGAGCCAAAACTTGAGACCTCAGTATGGCCTCTGGTCAGTGGCGTTTCTAGGGTTGATTTCACGCAGTGCAGTCACTCATGGTGCCACCTCCCTCAATGACCTATTGTTAGACCTCCTATTTCACACCATATTGAATCCTTAGTAATACTTTTTTGCACTAATGTTACTCATAAATCATAATTCCCATATACCACTGAATGCAATGCTAATAGTTGTGATACAAACAACTAGCAAAATTAAAATTATACCTTCAAATTACATTATCATATGCATAACCTAAATGCCTTTACATATACATAATGAAGATTTGTCTAAAATGTAATGTTTGCAAAGAAGATTTTGAAATAATTTTTTTAAAAAATTAAACATTTAAAGTTTTGGAATTTTAATTTTAAACAATTCTGAAGACCCTCCTTTCTTCTCCCACTGAAGTTCACATCACTCCCACTATTTCTTAAAGCATTTTAAAGAGATAACAGGCAAATGTCACAATGTTTCTGCCAAAATACAGGTGTTTGAACAGAAGTGGTGTCACTTCCTCTTTACAGTGTCATCTGGTGTGGTCTGCACACCCTGCACACCCTAGTGACGCCACTACCCCTGTTGGTGTCTTTAATACATTAACATATTATACATTAAGTGCCAACCACAGTTTCTCACAGCTTGTCATTCAAATACACAGAGAAAGAACTTTTTTTTCTTTTTGGAAATTAACACAAAAATCTTAAGGGCTATTTCCCGATCACGGTGAAATGAGATTATTCCTTCTCACATGTTTAGGAAGATGGAATAAGGAACATTTAACCTAGCCTACTTTCTTCTAACCAGAAGAGCAGAGCAGAGGTTAAGCCTTGGTACTATAATGACTGGGAGTAAACTAACTAAGGCCTCCGTCCCATTACCTTTTAGATCAGATCATGAATTCAAATGACTCTCGTTCCCACTTAAACCAAATTGCTGAAGCGATTCTGAGGGGAGGGGCATGCTTTACTCCACATCTTTTTGATGCTGATTTTTTCCGCTTCTTTTTCAATAAATCAATTCAGCTCAAGTGTGAACCACAAGTGGATTGGAATCAATTCAAATTTCCCCTTTGGCCAGCTGGAACCAAACCACTTTGAATCAATTCATTAGTGAATGGGAACTACAGATGGGTTATTTTGGAGGGAAAAATGCAATTGGGGCAAATGTAGTGGGAACCACGCTCCACTCTCAAATCGGTCCATCAATTTGGATCGCACACTGGTTTATCTGTAAGTGGGAATGAGACCTAAGTAAATTGTTAGACCTCCTGGAGATTCTTTGCAAGCTGCAACATTTACACAATGTAGCAAACTGATCCTCTTCCAGTTGAGCTGGAGATTTGCACACAGCAACAGTCTCTCATGCCTGGAGTGGAGCCTACCAAAACTGGAGAATTTTCACCCTCAACTCCCCGCAGATTACCCTGAAAACTTGAAACTCGGGGCTAGGCTCTAAGAGAATGAACCAAAAAGAGACTCACAGTTTCCTGTGCTCTGTAAGACATGCCCTAATTTATATGAAATGATGTATTTTCCAAGGAAATATTCATCATTCATTTCT
The DNA here is from genome assembly GCA_034509955.1 of Urosaurus nigricauda. Classification (NCBI taxonomy): domain Eukaryota; kingdom Metazoa; phylum Chordata; class Lepidosauria; order Squamata; family Phrynosomatidae; genus Urosaurus; species Urosaurus nigricauda. The sequence goes on from JAOEGL010000006.1 coordinate 81,800,135, forward strand.
ATGGCTTTTGTGATCCAGCCCCACAAGCAGATGGTGTTATCCATAGTGCTCTGTATAAAATCATGGCATAAATGATATACATTTATATGACCCCTAGATGAACCCTGGTTGCTGGTCAAGCCTGGAAATTGGCCAGACCAGAAAAGACTGGTCAAACAGGAAAAAGAGGATTAGAGTATAGTGGACACATCCTCTCAGACAAATACGATCACCAGATAGTCAAAGGGAGTCGCCTCAGATTGTAATCTAGTCAATTTGGAGGTGTAATGTTTGTCCTCCTGGGGCATCTCCTCATAATCCGGGGAGCTTTGAGACATCCTCTCCAGGTGATAATTACAAAGGATTAATCCCTTCGAGTCTATCAGACCCTATTGTACAAACAATCAGCCCACAATTAAACACCTTTTGCCAGAGGGGATCTTCTCCCCATATAAACCCCTAGTTTTGGGCTCTCAGTGTGCCAGTCTGGAGGTCTGCATACTCCACGTCAGTCTGATCTCTGAACTGGACACCGACAAGAGCTGTTCACACCCAGGTTGCGGAACAGACTTGTCCCAGAAATCACTGTCTCATTCGGATCCCCGAGGAGAATTTACGCTTTGGGTAAGCATCACCATTAGTCCAGCCTCAAACCTATTTCCAACGCTAACCACTGATCTTCCTGAGCCTCGTATGTGTGTGTGCGTGTAAGTGTATTGCGTGAGTGTCTTTCTCTTTAATAAATTGGACATTAATTAGACAAGCCTGTCTCTGCTGAATTCCTTGAAACCCGGCCTCTTGGTATACACAACGGGAGAAAATCCCGCAAGAGTATCTTAGCCAACTCATCTCGCAATTTGAGCTAATATTAAAATTCCCCAAAGCAGGCTCTTGGCTACAATGGTAGAGTTATATACACAGATAAATATAGATATATCATTATTTGAGTTGCAATCATTTCTTTCTAGAGAAAGCATCTGGGAGTAAAATACCTGTACAGTTAAGACAGTTCATTTATTTAACAATATGTTTTATTTCATTTATTTACTGTTTTTTTACCCCACTTAATCAGCCAGGTGTAACTTAACCCTCCTCCTTCTCCTCCTTAGTAATGTTTGGGTGTTGTGTTTTTTGTTTGTTTTGTACTAATGTTAATCATGAATCATACTTCCCATAAATCACTGAATGTACTGGCCATAGTTGTGACATAAACAAGTACCAAAATGAAAATTACACCTTTAGATTACAATATCATAGACACCACCTAAATGTTACACGTACATAATTTCATGGTTAAAGTGAAAATTTGGTAAGATATAATTTAAAAAAAATAAAAAATAAAAAAAATTGTAAAAAATTTGTAAAACAAGACAAAACAAAAACATCTGGAGACCTTTCCTTTCTTGTGAGCCTCACCTACTCAAGTCTTCTCTTCCACAGAGCTTCAATGTTTTAAAGGGATGCAGGCAAATGGCACAGCCTGTGTCTGGTTTGGTGTAACATCAAGGTGTCACCTCCCCCCTCTGGTGATACCTCTGCTTGGCTCACTCACCCTAATCCAAGTAGCAGCTGGTGTGAGTGACAGCGGTCTGTTCTCCTGTTGATCAGGATGCAACAGACTGATGTTTCCACTCATTCCACGAGTGATCTCTATTGCAACCGTCAGAAACAAGATCCCTGTCCTAATTCCTCCTGGCATTGGAAATCACACACTGACGTGGGGTGGAAATATCAGTCTGCTATGTCCTGACCAATCTTTCTCTTGTTTCCCTACACTGTTGAATACCTTGGAATTAGAAATACAAACCAGTTACTCCAGGACACTATAGGCATTCATAACTACATAACAACCATAGATGTTTGGTTCCACTAAATGCTTAGCCAAAAGGTTCCTCTTCTGCCCTGACAACTACATCAAAAAAATTCTGCATCATTGTGGTGGTGGTAGCTGCTGCTGCTACTGGATTACAAATTGCAAGCATCTCTCAACTGCCATGCTAATCTTTCCAAGCGCTGAGCTAATAAATTAGCAAATTTCCATAAGAGGGGACAGAGGATGGAAGGCAAAATAAAAAGTCTTCAAAATGGTAGGAAGTTGCCTGCTTAGTATTGTCTACACTTATGTCAGATATTTTCCAAAGCTTGTGTTCTCATCACAACATATCTTTTAAAGCAATTTTTAAAATGTATCATTGCAAGTATATGCAAAATGTTTTAGATTATAAATTCATAAGGGAAAGAAACAATCCTTATGTACTTTATAAAGACACATAAACCATATTGCATGAGGAGGAGGAGGTTCCAGGCGTAATAACAGTTGTATCCATTGAACTTAATGAGACCAACTTTAGTTGTGCCTAGCTCAGAGCCCCAACAGACCAGCACTAAACTCCAGCCTCAGAGCAGAGCAGAGGTGTAACATATAATGCAAGCCCCAATGCTGACATGATCCTGGTGTCATGTATCATGGCACTCCTATGGTGCTGCATCCAGATTACACCGCTGGAAGGTATCACTGTGGCGGCAAATGCACCTTTTTCTTAGTGCAAAAAGGAGTGGCATTTTGCCATTCCTGTTAGCACCAGGGAAAGGCGGATCAGGGCTGTGGTGTGTAGTTGCTGTGGCCCTGGTCTGGTGCTGAAAGGGGTGGTGACATGCGACTCCAAGGGGGCAGTTTGTTTAGCCCCTTAGATTGAATTTTCCTTTGTTATGGTAAGCATAATTATAATCAATAATTCCTTTAAGGCCCACATATTCATGCCTATAAATGCTTCTGTAACAGCTCAAGCTTTTCCCCCTTTCATTTGCTCATGCATTCCTTTTTAGAAAATTAATTTCCCAACCATCCTTTCTATGTATAATAGACTTGAAGGCTTCAAGCTTCTTGGCTCAAATCCCAGCAGGCCAATAGAAGAACAAAGAGTTTATTATTTTAAAGATTGTCATAATTATTGAAGGCCTGGCTCATGAATTCTACATGCCAGTGTTCATGCAGAATCTCTTATCAGTCATTTCCATGGGAAGCACACTGTACCTCCTACAGGAATGCAAAATGCTATGGATAATATAAAATAATAGCACAGCACTGAAAATTTAGTGGCATATAATTTTCTCTCAACTTCCTTTGTTATTATGTATAAGGCAAGCACCACCTTTGTATAATTCAGATGACTTGAGTTTGACAGTACCATTGTCCAGACTGCGTACATTTCAGAACTAAAAACAATGAAGTGCTAGGACATTCGAGGCATCCAAGTAGCTCTTGTACATCCAGGTAGCCTCATATACATGGCTGGCCAAAGCATATGATAATTGTTTTCTGGCTGGAGACAGAACCTGCTTGGCCCAAGGCACACACACACAGAAACACACATTCACACACAAAAGTAGGGGAATGACACTGGCATAATGCCTGAGTTGTGTTTACAATTAAGCCACAATTTATTAAAAACATCAATTCAGAAAAAACTCAGATTACAACTCATCCAAATGCAATTTGTGTTATAAAACGACTTAGCATTCCATGATGCACAGTTAACATCTTACTCCTCTGTACAAAGAACAAGAAATTTTATATTTTCAGCCTCCAATCTCAGTCAGTTTAAAAAGGAAAAGGGTTTTCAATTCTCTTATCGACCACAAGTTCACAGCAGTTGCCTGTAGAACAGAGGTGAAGCAGGTTGAGGGCCACTTTTAGGGATGCATTTCTTTGCTAATTTCCTTTTGAAAGGAAGCAATGAGTAATTTTAGCAATTTTCTTTCCCTTGTGAGAAAGTCTTTGAAAAACTGCACATTTTGAAAGCTATTTACAGTTTGATACCTATTCTGTGTAAAATTTTCATAAAGTGCATTTCCAATGGAAAAGGCATCTTTGTTGATAACTGTCCCCAAGTTAACCTGAACTGATGGTGACCCTGTGAATGAGACATCTCTATGACCCCTTGTCCTTAACTGCTCTGCTTTAGGTTCTCTAAATTCAGATCCGTGACCTCCATAATTGATTCCATCCATTTAATATGTGGTCTTTCTCTCTTTGTACTGCCTTCTACCTTTCCTACCATTATTGTCTTTTTAAAGGAGTCATGCCTTCTTATAATGTGGACATATGACAGCCTCAATTCAGTCTTCTTTGCTTCTAGAGATAGTTCAGGCTCGATCTGTTCTAGGACCATTTGCTTGTCTTTTTGGCTATCCATGGCATCCTCAGCACTCTTTGCCAGCACCACAAATGAGTTGATTTTCCCCCTACCTCTTTCCTTCACTGTTCAGCTCTCACTTGTGTACATGGTAATGGGGAATACAATGGCTTGGATGATTCCAACCTCAGTGGTATATCTTTATACTTTAGGATTTTGTCCAGTTCTTTCATAACTGCCCTTCCCATTCCTAGTCTTCTTATGTTTTTTTGACTGCAGTCTCCATTCTGAGCAATATTTGAGCCAAGGAAAATAATAGTCCTATGCAGAATTGTTACACACAGCACAGAAAATCCTGTTTCTTGTGCAGAAAATGTATGTACAGAAAATGATCTTTTCTGTGCAAAACCATCATGTGTGAACTATGTGTAAAATACATCCTGAACTCTGAAGATTATCATCAGTCCAAGTTTTTCTTCGCATCAGTTTCTTGATACTTGAGAATAATGTTGCGGGGGGGATATTATAAAAATATTTTGCTCACCCCTTAGCCACTTTTTAGATTAGCCAAATGCTCAAGGCCCACACCTTTTTTTCAGGCAGGTTAAGATTTTCAGTTAAAATACATTAAATACTGGTCAGTGTATGTATAGCACATTAAAACTTTGCTAGCTTTAATTGAAAATTTCTGGAATGCTTTTCTGCAATATTTTTAAACAGGACACAGTATATTCTGCACAAAGCATACCCTTTCCTGTGCAAAACAATGGCTTTTTTGTGAGAAAAAAAACACACAGAGAAATCATTTTATTCTTGTGCAATAAAATCATTCATTTTTATAAGAGAGAAGTTTAAAAAGTGAAGATTTTCATCTGTACAAACCTGTCCTATCGATATCTGTGGGGTAAATGTGGTGTATGGACCACTATTTTTCTAATATGCCAAATGCTTTTTAAAATGCTGCCTACAAAGTATTTTAAAGATGGTTAGTAGATTGTCAATGATTTGAAAATTCAGCATTTGTCCAACCATTAGAGAAGCTACTGTATATTGAGCTACATCACTGGGAGCCAGTGTGGTCTTGTTGTTTCAGCAGTGGACTACAACCCTGGATACCAGAGTTTGAATACCTACTTGGGCCTGGAAACCCAGTTGGTGACCTTGGGTATCACACACAAATAGGCTCTGGGGAGGAAAGAGCAAGCCCCCTTTGAACATATCTTGCCATAAAAACCCCATTTTTTTTTTTTTTGGATTGCCTTAGGGTCACAAATATCAGAAATGACCTGAAGGCAGACAACATCAAAGATCATTGATCCACCTAGCCCAGTACAATGATTGGCAGTGGCTGTCTCAAATTTCTCACAAGTCCTGTCCAAGAAGGGTTGAACTTGAGTCCTTACATATACAAACTGTGCACATTACACTGCACAGACAAACCTTCACATAAGGTTCTGATTCTTCTTGAATAGAAGCAAGGATGAAATCTTAAAATTTGTGTATGAAGATTGCATCTTCCTCTCTATCATGCAATGATACAAGGATGCAGTACTCCATCTTTCCCAATTTTACACTATTTCCCCTGAACTAAATTTTTATACCTACACTTTTGCTGAGGTTAGGGACACAGGACCCCCACAAATGTGGAAAAATTATAAATAACAAAAGCATGTTTTTACCTGATTCTCTACGAATCTCTAGGTCTTCCAGTCTAACTCTGTGGTCAACATCTGCCAGAAGTCAACCATAGAAGTATGCTGGAGGAGCTACAAATGCCTAGTGGAGGGTTCTCTCTATGATTCTCTAGGTTCTTCAGGGTGACTTTTGGTTAAAGTTGACCATAGATTTGTGCTGGAGGGGCTATATATTCCTAGACAAAACATATTAATAAAATATGAATAGTCAAATTCACAAAAGTCAAAAACACAAATGTGAAAGGATGAATATAACAGTCAAAATTAGTTTATGTAACCAAATTCCTTACATTGCCAAATGAATCTTGGTGGACTATATAAATGTATTTGAGTAAAATGTTCTAAAAACAAGTATGTTGTTTAAAACTGGAAATAAACAATGAAGAAGTATTTCTGTTCATAATTTCTGAGTTACAATGGAAGAAATCCAACATTGGTCAAAAACATGTCACAACATACTCTTAAAATCAAACAAACAAACAAAAACCTGGATGAAACACATGTCTAGCTACCTTATAACACAGGAACACTGTGTTATAATATAAGTTTACATAACTAGTAATTATAACTAGTTGCATTTTCATTAGTATCCTATTTTAATCTTGTGAGTCTCCTTAAAATCAGTCTGGAGAGAAGGGAGTATAAATAAAATAAATATAAATAACCTCATATCGCACTCTTTTGTCAAGTTTAGGTTTGTTGTTGTCGTTGCTTCTGCTGCATGACTTCAAGTCATTTCCAACTTATAAAGTCAAACCCATCATAGGGGTTTCCTGGCAAGATTTGCTCAGACATGGTTTGCCATTGCCTTCCCCTGAGGCTCAAAGCATGTGACTTGCCCAAAGTCACCCAATAGGTTTCCATGGCTGAGTGGGAAATCGAACTCTTGTCTCCTGAGTTGCAGTGCAATACTGAAACCATCATGCCACGCTGGCTCTCTAAGAGTAAGATGCAAGGGGGCAAAGCCAAAATACCAACAATCATGAAATAATATTGTGGGCATCTTTAACACAATAATATTCAGAATATATAGAATCTGAAGCAATAAAATAATTTGGGTCTTCACAATATATAGTTTTCATCAACACCCAAAAGGCTGAACAAATAAAAAGGCCTTCTGTCTTTGTTAGAATGACTGAACTACGGTATTATCTTAACATCACCGGGGGGGGGGGGCGGGAATTCCACACATAGAGTGTGGCCATACATTACCATTTTCCTAGCCTCTGATACTGGAAGGACAGCAAGAAGAGTTTCTCTCGCCAATTATAAGGCATGGGTCTTATGACTGTAAAGAATCACATAATTGGTTATTGCTAGATGGGTTGTATAGGTCTGGTCTGCATTACTAATGAAACTCAGAGGGCAAAGTTTCTCAGACGTAACTAGTAATAGCCATGTAATGTGTCTGAGAAGTGGGAAAACTTAGACAGATGCCAAAAGGAAGGGTCCCTTGCTTGCTTGCTGAAGTACGATGATGCATCATTTGCCTGAGTAAACATCTGACAACATATATTTGTCATGCTCAGTGTTAAATGATCTTGCATTTAGAAAAGGAGTTTGGGAAATGAAAAATGTTAACACTATCGGATGCCTGCAATAAGCACCTAATTTTCTTAGTTAAAATAAAATAGTCAAGATTAAATAAAATTCCCCAGCATTATGTTATTGAACAACTGTGCTCCATTCCCCCATAGTAATAGCCAGTGCTGTCCCACCATTAGACTCAATGATGTATAGTGGTTTGAGTAGGTCATGCTCTGAACTATTACTATTACCTAGTTCTCTCAGCCCATGGTCCAACACATGCCATTGACTGCTGGGGGAAATCAATCTGCTATAATTCTGTAGTTTGAGGCAAGCTGATTACAGTCAGCCCTCCACATTCACTGGTGTTAGGAGCACAGGACCTTTTCACCTGAGAGAACATCTCTCTAGGAATCCCTAGGTCCTCCAGCACAACTCTATGGTCAATGTCTGACAGAAGATGACCTCGGAATCATAAAGGAGGACCAACAAATGCCTAGAGAAGTGTTCTTTCTAGAAATCTCTAGGTCCTCTATAATGGCAGTGTTATTGCAATTGATGTGTGTCCTCAAAAAATAATCTCATAGGAGAAGAAAACAATGTTCTTTTTCACAGCAGCCTAACACAGATACAGATATAACAGGGGAAAGCTTGTTAAACTTTTGTGTTGAATTTCTAATAAAAGCACAAGAGACTGACCCATAAAAACATATTCTCAGCTTTCTGCAGGAACTGGACCTGGATCTTAATTTTCTATCCTGAACAAATGCCATAGGTATAGGAGCACATATTCTCCTCTCCTTTTGTCTATTCTAACACCTAGTTGTTCAGGCTACATACGAAACAATACTATGATCTGTTAATTGCTAGGAATGACTCTGAGGCTTCTAAAAGAGAGCTTCTCAGAGCAATCCTATACTTGTCTACACAGAACCAAACTTCATTGAGTTCAACAGGACATATTCCAAGGTAATTCTGTGTAGGATTTCTTTCTTACTGAGTTTTTCTAGAGACTGGTCTTACCATGAGACATAGTAAGGCAATCATCTTGGGCAGCAGATTTTGCATGTCATAACTAGGCAGCACATTGTTAATCACCTATTTTGTCAGTGTTGATTTTTTAAGTTCCTGGTTCTTGTGTAATTTTCTATCTCTTGTGCCAAAATAACTTGGCGGAACTGAGTGTGTATGAAAGGGTGCCATTTGATACATTGCTTTCAGCAGAAATATAACTAAGGCTGGCCCTGCATGGCATACAGTGAATAAGCCATTTCAGGCAGCTGATCTGACCTACAAGGACCTACAAATGCCCAGAAAATTTTGATAATTTAATGTGTTTTTATCATCAGAAAAGGTGAGAAGCACTTGTGAATGTTTTGACTCCTGGTTCCAAAATAACTTGATTGGCATCTGTGAAAGGGGGAAAAATAGCATTTGATACTTCAAAAGTAATGCAGTTAATTTCAGTGTTTTTTTTTTAAAAAAAATATTGATTTATTTATTTTGGTAATGAGAGCATAATCAGCCCTGGTGGCGAGTGGTTAAATGCCTGTACTGCAGCCACTCACTCAAAACCAGAAGGTGGTGAGTTCAAGACCAGCAAAGGGCTGAAGCTTGACTCAGGCTTGCATCCTTCCGAGGTTGCTAAAATGAGTACCCAGATTGTTGGGGGCAAATAGCTTACAATTGTAAATGAAGCTGTTTGTTTAACAAATTGTAAGCCGCTCTGATAGTCTTGGCTGAAGAGCGGGGTATAAATAAAAGCATTATTATTATTATTATTATTATTATTATTATAAACTTATACTTTAAAACTAATAAGAACAATATTACATTACTGGTGTGACAAATTACAATTACTTATTACTTTTAAAAGACATTATTAGGCCTTTTGAAGATATTTGGATAGGATTTCCCCCCAAGTTTTATTTCATGTTTTATCACATTTTCCACCTTTCATCATGTAAACCAATGCAAAATTACAAGTAATACAGTGAGTTATTTTCAATCATTATAATGAGCAATGACAATAAAACCTTATTAAACCAATGTAATGAGTAACAGGAACAAATTATTTCTGAAAAGCTCAGGTTGAACCAATCCTGGCCTACCCACTAACTGAGGCCCAGATGTCAGACTGTAATGTTCTTACATCCATATTACCTTGAAAATGCACATCAAGAGAAGAAAGCCCCTTAAAGTTCCATTTGATGGTATTCTTACTGCCACTTGAATTGGAATTGTGGCTTTGATGCAAACTGTGCTTCGTATCAGTTTACAGAACTAAAAGCTTTTGTGGGACCACAGTAGGTTTGAAAATGTTTTGGCTAAAAAAGGAAACCTTCTGTTTTCCTTGCAACTGAGGCCAAAGCAATTTTTATTCTTGGCTTCATTAATTAACATCAAATGTGGCATAGGCAGAGTTGCCTTACCAAATAAATGCTGCTGTGTTTTATAAACATGCAGCTGCTTTCATCTTCAAAATAGTTGCCATTTGGATATTCTGACAGATAGAATAATTAGGGCCTAAGCCTTTTTATGCTTTTGGGAGGGATTAGTTGTGCTACCTTAACTGAGTTATAATATAACTGAGGAAGTTATATTCCTTTATTGTCATTAAAATTAATTAAAACAGGTTTTCCAGGCTTCCCCAAGTTTGTTTTGGAGAAAGATTCAGTTTTATTGATAGTACATCAAATGGCGTCTGCAGTTATGGGGGATGGGACGAAGCTGTGTTTTTCAATTTACATGATGATATTTGTGGGGAAGAGGTAGCCAAGGCATTCCTTGTTATTTATTTTGTTGTGTGATTTCCAAGAATGAATGAAATGCATTTCCTTATCAGCTTTTGAAAGACCTCACACACTGGTTGAATTCTCAGAATACAGATGAAAAAAGAGGCTTTATTAAACTGTAGTCAACTTCACTTTGGTGGTACAACTTAACAGCGATCCCTTTACTATTGTGGAAATGGCAGTCCATGTAAAGTGTACTGACAACAGAGCATGCCACTGTTACTGTCTTACACATATTTTTCTAAGCTCCCTCACTTGGGTTCATATTGTGCTTATTTTTATCTTGTATTGCACTCTGATACAGTCCAAAAGCTGGAAAAGTCTGGATTAGAGAGAATCACCTATAGACCATGATATACCATTTCAAAAGCTATGCCTAAAAAACAGCTTTGTCAAACAGTGAAGCAGTCAGAGCTCTGGCCCTCTACTTTAAATAGCCCTGAACCACCTTGATAAGAGTCAAGAGTCAGGCAAGACAAGCATCATTGTCTTTTCTAATGATTCATTTTTCCTCATGACATGGCCAAAGCACAACAGCCTCAATTTAGGCATCTTGGCTTCCAGAGAGAGTTCCACCTGTATCAGTTCTATAACCCTTTGGCTGTCCACAGTATTCTCAGTACTTTTTCCAGTACCACATCTCAAGTGAATTGTTTTTCTTCCTATTGGCTTTTTCATTTTTCATGGTCTGCTTGTCATAGCCTGTATCTGATCGGTCTGGCTGTACATGGTGATGGGGAATACAAGCTTGAAATATCTTCACTTCATTGTTCAGGGTTATGTCTTTACACTTTAGGATATTGTCCAGTTCCTTCATTGAACTCTTTCACACGGAGGCACTTATTGTTGCTAAAATGCCAGCAAAATGTTCCTGAAGTTTCCTGAAGCATTCCTGAAGTGTGAAGGTGGGATAGCCAGTCACACTTTTTAATCGTCATTGAGGTGTCCTACTTCTCTCCCATTGTCAAAGCGTTCATGGAGCAGCCATTTCTTGAATAACGGAAGTTCCCATTGTTCAAGAAATGGCTGCTCTTTGAATGCTTTGAGGAGGGGAGAGATGTGGGATGCCTCAATGACAATTAAGAAGCGTGACCGGCTATCCCACCTTCACGCTTCAGGAACGTTTTAATGATGGTAAGCCTTTCTGTGATAAGGGCCATAGCTTCCCTTCCCAATTATAGTCTTCTTCTGATTTCTTGACAGCAGTCTCTGTTTTGATCAATATTTGAACCATGGTAGAAGAACTCTTTGACTATTTCAATTTTATCATTGTCCAGGATGCTTAATAGCTCTTCTGTTTTGATTGTTTTTGTTTTTGTTTTTAAATGTCCAGCATTAATCCAAACTTAGCACATTCTTCCTCACCTTTAAGTAACTGCTCCAAGGCATGGTTTGTTTCTGCTAGTAGCATTCTGTCGTTTGCTTATCTTGGGTTGTTGATGTTCTTTCTCCCTATCTCATTCCTCTTGCTTCTGAGTCTAAGCCTATTCTGTGTATGAGATTTTCTACACACAGGTTGAATAAACAGGTTGATAGTATGCAGCCTTGCCTGAATGATTTGCTCATTGGAAACCATTCAGTTTCTCCCTATTCTGTTCCAATAGCAGCCTTTTGTTCTAAGTACAGGCTATGCATCAAGACAATCAGATGTTGTGGCTCTCCCATTTCTCTTAGCAGATGCCATAGTTTTTCATGATCTATGCAGCCAAAGGATTTGCTGTAGTCAATAAAGCATACACAGATTTTCTTCTGGGATTCCCTGGTGTGTTCCATTATCCAATGTCCATTGCAACATGATCCCTAGTGTCTCTTACTTTCCTGAAGCCAGCTTGCATCTTTGGGATTTCATACATCATATATGGTAGGTGTCTTTGCGGCCAAATTTTGAACACAACTTTGTTTGCATGGGGAATTAGTGTGATGGTTCTGTAATTGCTGTAAACTTTTCTGTCCTCTTTTTTTATTAACAGATATATCTATCACTTCCAGTATGTGGGCCATTGCTTTGTTTTCTATATTTCTTGGCAGATATTAGTTAAAACTAAGCTTGAAGTTGTCTCTGTGGATTGTAGCAGTTATATAAGTATGTCAAATGTTCCTAGTGATTTGTTTTTTCCTGTTGCTTTGAGTGTGACTTTTATTTTACTTTCCAAAATTTGGGGCTTATCTTCATAAGCTTCTTCTTTACACGTGTCATTCAGCCTTTCAGATTTTTATTTAGATCTTCTGTGTATTGTTTCCATCTTTTCAAAAAATTTCACCATGGTCATGTATTATTCTCTTTGGCTAAAGACCTTGTGAAACTACAAATCCTAGGATTCTATAGGATGGTGCTACAGCATGTAAAGTGTTGCCAAACTGCAATATTTCTACAGTGTGGATGCACCTCAAGTGACCATTGGCCATGATGCCTTTCATCCAAGTCAAGTAAGGCATAGTTCCCTTAAACAGAAGAATATATTTTTTGTTTCTTTATGGTCATAAACCCAGGGAACTTGAAAGTAGGTTTTCATTGTGTGTTAATGGAAAACTAAAAAGGTAGATACATTTATTTCTTGAAATAATATGCCTAGCTAAAGGACTGATAATTTCCCCCTTCTATGAGGGAGACTGACACCTTGCCACAAATATACCACCAGAGTTCTTACAAACTAAAGCTAAGCAAGTAGCATGCTCAAATATAAAGTTACAGAAGTTGGCAAATTTATGCGTATCAATCAAACTGAAGCTAATGACGTTGGATGTTTATAGTTTGGTGAACATTGACCTTGTCATTTCTCATGGAACTTTAATTAGCATGTTAGAATTTATGTCATAGAGTAGAGCTTGGAATAAACTATACATACATAGCCACCTGTCCCTACTTTCCCTTCCTCCATATAACACTTATAATTTGTACATTCAAGCAAGTCTACAATGACAACTTTAAAAAGAACATGAAGGCAGGGGGTAATTTGTGTGACTGGCTAAAGTTCTCTTTAGACATAATCGCATCTCAGCTGGCATGTTTTAGTGGAACACACAGGCATAGGTCCACCTCACATCTGCATATGTTCATTTTTGGGCACTGTGGAGGTTAATATTCCCTTCCACCCTCTGCAATGGCCAAAGCTCCCCCTTGACTTACCCCTGAGCCACTGCATACCCACATAACCATTCCATGGCTGGTGGAGAATGGGAGTGGCGGTGGAATCAGAGAAGTGTCTCGCTATGGCCTTGTAGCCAGATGTGAAATGACTGCATCAACTGCTGAAACCTCTGAAGGAACCTAGTTGACTTCAGCAGATTGTGTCATGTCTAGATATGAAATATCCTCTCCATCAGCCTCAGAACAGTACTGGTGGAGAGAAGGTTTGCAGCTCAGTTGAGGGGTGTGTGTGTTGAATGACCAGCTGTAGTGAAGCTCTACAGACAGAAGAACTATGCTACACTACACTGCTACACTGCACTTTATAGGATTGTGGTCCTCATTGGTGGATACATTTTTTGCTTGCAAAAAGTTCTGTCCTTGACATCTCTAAGTAGGATTCAAAAGGACCCTCACCTGAAGCCATGGGGTTTTTTTGTTGTTTGTTTTTTTGAAAGACACACTGCCAGCCGATGTGGCACTCCAACCAATTGAGTGACTGAGCTGGATGAACTAAATTTCTGACTTGAAGTCAGGTCAAGCCAAGATGCTTTGCTATCTGAAGAGATGCAAAAATGATAATGGAACAAAACATGTCATTCCTTACATAGTCCAATAAGACTATCATTTGAATCTTTCTTTAGCATGGATGGTAGGATATTGTTCTCATTCTCTTGTGCCAACAGCATGGCTTAGGCAGCTTTCTTCTCTGCCTTTTTGCTCCCATTTCCCAGCAACTCCTGCCTGAGGTGACTCCCTTATTCAGCTTAATGGTAGGGCTGCCTTGTCAAAGCTTCACATCTAACATCCTGCATTATCTCGGCATGTTTCTCAGTCTTGCACTTTCAAAAGAGGAGAGCTATTCCACAATGCCCACTGTTGAAGCAATAACAGCATCCTAAGGCTGGGCATTATGTTCCCCCAGTGGTTCAAAACAGGTGCCTCCACCAAGAGTCCTGAGAGCCAGGAGCAGCTTTGAAAGCCTATATATATATATATATATATACCTTTTGCTTGAAAGGTATCAAGTATGCATTCCTAATAAATAATCAGGATCACTCCTCTAGTAATTTGAAAGTGCATGAAAAACGGTCTTCCAAATGGACATGCTGGTGGGGAGAGGTTCGGGGTGGGTTGTAGGAGATATAATCTAGAAAAGGAGTTTTCCAAGGTATTTTAATTCTACCATCACATGGGATATGGTTCTCCAAGTCTTTGCATTTGACCCTTTCATACTGGCACAAAGTCTTGCTCGTACATTAATAAATGCAAGGAGGTATTATGATCTGACTGGCATATAAGCTAACATACCAGGCAGGGATGTGTTGTTATTCCTTGCATAAAGGACTTCAGTTTCTATGGTGACTTGTGATCACTCCCTTCTCCTAACAGACACGATGCCAACAAACACACACAACCTTTGTTGTTTACTCCAGATGAATATATGAATGCATTAATAATGCCTCTATGAAGCTCAAAGATAGGAAAGTTAGGAGGAAAGGGTTAATGTGTTTAGCTAATAATTTAAAAGTGGGGAGAAATTCAAATGCAACAAGGGGGAAATGAGTTGCTAAGTTAATTCTAAATTTTGTTGGCATTCAATAACAGCAATAAAGGCCTAGAATGAAGGATGACAAATATTATCCCAGATTTATCCTATCACTACAAAGTCCCTGTCTAGAGTTTTGGGGAAAAGTTAAAAAGCTACATGATTTTTTGATATTCGAGAGCATAAAACAATCCAATAACACCTTTGAGACTAATCAGAAAAAGAAAATATACAGCATAAGCTTTCATGAATTACAGCCCACTTCATCAGGTGCAAACTACAGTACAGAAATCATGCTAGTTGTTTATTTTTCCCAGTTAGTCTCAAAGGTGCTACTGAATTCTTTTATGTCCCTAAATGATTTGGGTCTAGGTTATCTGAAGTTCATTCTCCCATAAGAACCAGCCATGTTTTGGAATATTCCAAGGAGGGTCCTTCTCTCTGTCCCACCACCCTACGGGCACATCTGATGGGAACACAGGAAAGGGACTTCTCGGTGGTTGCTCCGAGGCTCTGGAACTCCTCTCCCAGAATGGTTAAACTAGTATTTCCTCTTGCTATCTTTCAACAGGCAAGTAAAGACTTTTATTTTCAAGCAGCCCTGAGAAGACTGATTGTTCAGGTAGAAAGGGTCTTGCATAATATGATGGACTTTCTATTTGTTCTTTTCCTTTTAACGATTTATGTTTTAAATAGGTTTTAAATTTTTGATTATTTAATTATATTTATAATTTTTGTGTGTTGTGAATTTTTAGCTGTTGTAAGTCACATTGAATCCTTACCTGGGAACAGTGCAGGATATAAACAAAAAACCAAATATTTTTATGCTAAAACAGAGTACAGTAACACATCTGTCTAATTAAATATGACTACAATGAATTTTTGTAATTCTGTTTTCTACATATTGCACCAGAAGCTTCTTTTGCTTTCCCTCTAACCACTTTACTTTATAATTTTCAGCTCCTTATCCACTTCACTTTATAGCATTTCTGGATTCCCAGATGCATCCCAGCAACAAACCAAAGGTTAAGATCTTTTAATGTCAGTTTCCTGGGAGTGGTAATGTGCTTCTTTCAGAAAACAGGATAGTCACAGAAATGCAGAAAAGACCACCCTTCTTTCCAAGCTGCCCTTAATACTTGTTGCCTTAAAATCTTTTAACCTTAGAATTAACTAAATGAACAGAGTCCAAACCTCAAACAGAAACAAAGATTCATGCAACCATTTGAACTGGTTAAAGAACCAGCTAGGAAATGTAGACTGTGTTGGTCTTTCATTTAATTAAGTTGAAAATAAATGTAATTAATTTGCTCCTTTTCATTAGAAAATCCCTAACTTTCACCCTTAAATGCCGAAGAAGTTAAGTGTCTGTTTGAAAAATTCAACAAAGCTCTTGGCTCTTTTTTCCCATTAGTTCTTCTCAGAGATTGAAATTCCAAGGCTTTGTGATCCTATGGCTGCACTTTCTATACATATGGGGCTTGTAGAAACTTTTTTCATGAAAGTGCATAGCCTAGGGCAGGACCCCACACCACAATCCTGTTTTTCCCTTCCATCTTCACATAATTTGAATATCTGGAAAGTGCTCTCATCCTTTGAAAAAGTGAGAAAAGTTTCCTTCATGAATCAATGCAAAAGGGAGAATTAATGGCGTTTTGCAGGAAGAAACATGTTTAGCTCAGGTCACAGTAAGCTGTGCTTTTGCTGAATGTGTTTACAAGTAAGGAACTGATCAGGCAGGCTTCCTACACATAATTGCTTTGGGTCTCAGAAGTCTCAGCTGGAACAGCTGTAGGTCAGCCAAGGGTATTATAATGAACTTTCTTATCTGTTCTGGGACTGTAGTCTAAAAAGCGCCTTTCTTCATTTCCTGGATTTACCTAATTTGACCTGGGGCTTGAACTAGCATCTGTAGAAGTACCCAGCAGTGTGCACTTCTTCCAGATTACCACACAGGTATCACTTCTGCATTGACGTCTCTGGAAGTTATTTTCTGATCTCTCCTGTTTCCAAGTACCCATGTTAAAATGATTTTATACACAGGACTATTTTTTTCTTGAGAGATTAAAACTGGATTTCTGATTCATTTCACATTTCCTTTTCTACATGGCAATGGCAGCTGGTACTCTGATTCTATAGGGGTAGCTAATTCAGTCTTGATTCAAAACTAGAAAAATAAAGGAATGATCCATTTGATGGATAATGTTTGGCACCATGGATGGCACCTTTTACAGATCACACTAAAAACCAAAGCGGATTTACTGCCCCACTACCATCAGAGCCGCCATCCACCACTGGTCAGTATGTGCAACCATCCTCACAGCCTTGCAATTGCAGTATTTCATTGTTGATTAGCATCTCCACTCTTTGTCCATTTGCTCTTTCCACGTTTCCCTTCTCTTTCTTCTGCTGTCTCATATGTGACATTAGTAAGTGCGGCACAAGTCAGAAGAAATGCTGCCAGCTATAAGCAACATACTGTACTAAACTGCATAGCAATAGGCATAATTTGCTAGACTATGAACATTTTAACCCCTATGGACATAACACTGTGAACAGCACACTCCTACAGAACACTGAAAAAGAACAGGGCTCTGATTTAAAGCAAATGTTGGCATTACTAATGGTATGGCTTGGCAGAACACCTGGGATCCTCATACTCATTTATTATTGCTTCTTTTATTAAGCATACCTCTGTAGCATCCATCCAGCCAATTTTATTTTTTTAATAAAGAAAAGTGTTCATCTGCAAACTGCTTAAAACCAGATGATATCTTTTGGATCTCCAGCTTGATTTTACAGTTTGAAACACTGATCCTTATGATCAAATAAAAAGAGGCCCCCCCCCCTCGACTGTGGTCTATTCCCCTAAAATTTGTTGAAGGTTGATTAACAAATAAATATTTATTTGTATAGACCTTGAAAAGTGTAACCTTTTAGTAGTTTTCCAGAAGTCAGAAATGCAGTGAGAGTGACTTTTCCCTTCATTGATGCAGTCTTAGAGAGAAAAGTTGTACCTGCCATTATCTTTTTATGGGTGGTGTCCCCAAATCGTGCACTACAAAATCTTTCTCTGATCCAGGAACTGTAAACATCAAAACTGTCCTTGAACTGCTGCATAGAAGATTAAAAGAACATATTATATTGCACAAGACCGGATTAAGTTATCTGAAATAGTTCAACTCAGTGAAACAATTACTTCCTCACTTAATTAACATTTATTTAGTTATTTCAGTTGCATGCCTTTCTCCAAGATGGGAGCCAAGACAAACCATTTTTAAAAATTATAATAAAATTTATAGTTTAGGACAAGTAATCAGACAGACAAGTGATGAGAGGGAGCTAAGTTTAATTAACTTTGTATAGATACAATCCATTGTTTGTGTTCTCTCTCAGTGTGTGTTGCAGAGCGTAGAAGTCTGAAATTCCCAGTTAAAATATTTTCTTTTGCTCTGGTAAAAAATTGTCTCAGGAATACAGTCCAGTTTGACTGCAGCAAAAACTATATATACTGAAATAGTTGAAGTGTGTGATACTGTCTACACAACAGTTGGAAATAGTAGCCCCCCCCCCCACTTTTTTTTTTTAAAAAATCTAGTTTATATTATTAATAGCCTGTCTCTTTTTTAATAAAAATCTAGATATATTACTGCATATACTGTAATAATAAATATGTACACTATGTTATAATATTATAACATGGTTAGTCTGCAACATGAATAACTTCTGCATTTGTATTTCTCATATGTTTTCACCAAGGCAAAAGTGTATGTAGAGTGCAAAGGTTTCATTTCTTAACTATCATGGCCTGACTCCTATTAGCAGCCCAACTAAAGTAGTTCTATTGGACCAACAGTTGATTACTGAGATTTGTGTAAATCCTATTATTTTATTTTATCTTTTATTCTATTTTACTGTTATTTTTATTTATTTAATTTATATCCTGCCTTTCTCCTTGTATAGTATCCAAGGTGATTAATTCAAGGCCTTGATTGAATGGCTGTACTCTAATTGAGACTACTAATAGAATTCAAACTGATGATTCCTAGCCATAAAGTGAATCCAAGCTACAGAAATTTCAATGGACATGACCCAGTATCATATCATTAGTTATGGTGATATGTCTATTTAACATCCACTTCCCCGCTCTGAAATCATAAAAGCTTGATATAAAGCAGGAAATAACATCTGGCATTTTGAAGACTGTGTATCATGTCCCAAGGAATATGGACTGGTACAGACGGGTGCCTGGGCCCGAAATTAGGACTAGATAGGGCTGGGGGTCCCCATGCGCCCTGCCCTACTATCAGTGCCCGTGTGCCATCTTGGTGTGTCCCTGTCCACACGGGGCACACCATGAACATGCACGGGCCTCAAAGCATCCAAATGGCACTCGTTGGAAGGAGTGTCATCATGGCACATGAGCACCATTATGATGCCCCTAAAAAGAAGCTGCCTAGAGTGGCTTCTTTTTAGGCAGCCACACATGCTCCCTAAAAAGAAGCAGCTCTAGCCAACTTCTTTTTAGGGGTGTCATCATGGCGTTCATGCGCCATGATGACAGCCCTTCCAGTGAGTGCCATTTAGGTGCTCTGATGCTGGTGCGTCATCATTTAGGATTCTTGACCAGAGTGCTGTGGTGCTTCAGGTAAGTACAAACCCCTAGGATTCCATAGGATGGAACCATGGCAGTTAAAGTGGAATCATAGTGCTATAATTGTTGTGTGAAAGGATCCATAGAGTTACTGAGAAGGATGGAGGTAGCTAATGCTGTGGAACTGTGTGTGAGTCAGGAATAATAATTGGCATCCTTTTGCTATATTAAAAAAGGTGTTTTGAAATCCTTTAAATTAATCCATTCTGCTGCATATCTACAATGCCCTCAGTTGGTTTGCCACACCACAGGTCAGTATGTGTTGCTGATGAGGTGCTTGATGTTCCTCATCTTAAACAATAGTTTGAAGCTGTTCACAGGATTTAAGAACCAGGGTTTGGCTGTTTTCACATGGAAAAAAAAATCTCTAAAGGAAACAGCCAACAAATAGAAATGAATAATACAGAGGAAAATCAAGCTGTGCCAAAGTGAAACAATACAGTATCACTTTAAGCGGAGACTCGCATGGATTAGTTATTGCAAACAGGTATTTTCCCCTGATTAATGTAAATGTCATGGTGTTCAAAATAATTGGGGAACCAGGAGGTTAAATAAGGGAGCTGTTTTCTAACTAAGCATTGTAATGAGGTTCCAAGATGGCTTCCAACACCTTGTAAAAACATATCTCCAACTGAAATAATCATAGCTAAAGAATTCAAAAATCAATTAGGGGAAACAAAGTGGAACTGCAAGCACTAAAAAGAATTAATCAAAGACAATGGGATGTGTTTCTAGCTGTCAGTCAAACTTCAAGCAAACGCAGATAGCAACATTTAACTTTATATTCAAATTAAAGAATTAAATTATATAGTAACTTGGAAGCCTATTTCTGGTTTGCATAAGTAGAACCCAGTCCATGATTTTCCTCTTTGGAATGAAGATGAAAATTTCAAAGGATTCCTTCAGGGTGAATGTATTTTGCATAACTGCATAATGCAAGTTTGGGCTGTGGGGGGAATAAATTTTTTTGACACACAGTGTCAGAAATTATGACATTTTAGGATATAACTTAAAATGTTTGTCTGAAGACTGTAGTTTGTTTATAGTTCTTGGACTAAAATCAACAACAAATTGCATTCATGGCAATAACCTCTTGAAAAGGCTTTCGGCTATGGAAGAGCTTCATAAACAGCTCTGCTATCACACAACCAACAACAGCAAAGAAATGAGCTCTTTATAATTTAGGATTGTGCTGGCTTTCCAGAGATTTCCGCTTCTGTGTCTGGCACTAACCAGTAATTCCATAAGGTAAACACTGAAAACAATTCCCTTTTTAAAAAGCATATTGTGATGTGGAAATCATAATGTATTTAGTATTTCTGAAGATCTCATACCCTCTAACTTTCCACAAATTAAAATCTGGCTATGTGTGGTCAAGCAACATCAGAGCATGATGGAGATGGTAAAAATTATTAATGAAGAAGAATGCATAAGCTAGGAGAAGCTGCAGTAGTTTGCTTTTGCTGGAACCTACAGGGAAATGCAAGATTCTTGTCCTTCATTTCCTCTTTCCCTGCTGAATTAATTGAATGCACACTACTTTTGTACTTTGAGCCCAGTTTGCACCAACTGAAAGAAGTCAAAGGCAAAGGAGAAAAATGGGACGAGGACAGAAAAACTGGGACAATTTTAAAGTAGTCGAAGATGTGAGACAAGAAAAGAGACATTGAATAAATGTAATTTTATACACAAATGAGTAAACTGTAAACTAAAGATTGCCTGTTCTCCTTATTGACTGAGCTAGAGAATATGGAGCACTAAAACAAACCAACAGCATTTAGCCAACAGAGGTAAATCATTTCTGATGGACCTACACTAGTAAGGTGCCATAATCTGAGACAGAAGATCTATTGTCATGGTCAGATGGCAACTAATAAGAGGAATGGGGCAGGTTTTCTTAATGAGGTTTATTATATGAAGGGAGAGGGAGTACAATTAGAAGAATTCTGGGAGTTACTGATGTAAAAATAGTAATATTTCCAAACTCTGATCCTTTCCTCCTTTTCATATGGTCCAGTTTCAAGTGATAAAAGCTGCTCTCACTTTAAAAGAAGATGGAGAAATCAAACTGTGAAAAAATGTACACAAAAACACTACTGGTGCAGACAGCCTGAGTGGATACTTAACCTTTGGTGTAATAATTAATCTCCGTTTGTTTGCGGGAGAAAATAATTAGTCAATGTATTGGAATGTCTGCAGCTGTGCACCTTCCATTCCCTAGCTCTTCTTCTTTCACTAAGAAATAATAATGCAATTGTTAGTGTTGGCAAAACTTCTGCCTTTCCAAAGCTAGGCTTCCAGCTTCATTAGATGAGGCAATGTAGACTTGCTGCTGGAATTTATGCACTTCCCAAGTGAAAGGTTTGGGTCTAAATGAGGGCCATTCAACCTTATTGGATGGAATTATGTAACAGAAAAGAAGAAACTCCCTATTACATACCCTTCAACTGTCCCATTTTGGCAGAGACAGTCCCAGTTAATCCTCTGTCATTTCACTTTTTCAGTTGCTTTTTAGAATGCAGCAGTTTTTCTCTCTCACTCTCACTTTGTCTTCACTTTACTTCCATTGCTGCAAAATGATTTCAAAGTGCAAAAGAAGGAAGAGGAGAGAAGGGGTAGAATCTTGCCCTTTCCGAAACACTCAGGGAAAAGCAATCTTGAACACGTTCTGATGTTGCTTTACCACATGGGTCCTAATCTTCATCTGTGCAATGTTGGAGGATATCCCTTTAAAAATGGAACCGAAGTAAATCACTGAAGATCCCTGAATAAATTGCCCAAAATTGAATGGCCTTATATGCATAATGTCTTCCATTTTGAGCATGACTAAGAAGCATGAATTTATATTGGTATTAGTGTTTTTACCTTTTATTTTGGAATGTCCAATGTCTTCCCGGAATGTCCTACATTTTGTGGTGCCTTGTCTTCCTTTGCAGTTTTGACATATGGTCATCCTGAATGTGGAAATAGTTGTGAAAACCAATCATCTTGGGCTGCAACCACTCTGCAGAAATAATCCAGGTTGACAATACTTAAACTAGCAGGTTTCAATGCTGTGGAATTCTGGTGCCACAACAAACTTTTCTTTGTTGTTCCATTCTGGTACCGCAACAAGCTACACTTCCCAGAATTCCATAGCATTGAGACATGGCTGTTAAAGTGGTGTCAACCTGGATTATTTCTGCAGTGCAGATGGCACCTTGGTCCTAACTATTAGTCCTGAAGCCTATTGTTAGTCCTGAAGCCTACTAGTTAAAGTAGACTATGGAAATTATCACACTATCAGTTATAGTACAAAGCAATCAGCATAGTTCTGATTTGGCAACGGTCCTGACTGCATGATACAGTGTGCAAACCACTTTTATCCTGTGTTAAAACAGCCAGTTTTAATTCACAGGTAGAACTCATGAATGACTGCAATTACACGATAGTACTTGTCAGTGCGAGACTTAACTGCTCTCTTACTTCTAGTCATGCCGAAGTCTCCCAATTACGCATGCACAGCTATTTTTTTTTAAAGTCATGATCTCAAAAATGCGGTCAGTTCCTGTTGGTCTTATTGCAAATACATTTTGATTTTCAGAAAAAAGAGCAATCTAATGCATGACTGCAGTGCTAAGGTAGTGGTTTCATTTATATTAGGTCAGGCCATGGTGTGATAATCTCCTACATCTAGGTCTGCGTGGGCAAGAATATTCCAGGAGCAGCCCAAAATATTCTAGCCCTGGAGTTGATCTGATGTCCCCCCAGTCCCCGGGCACTCCATTGCAATGTGGAATGGCTGTTCACATGCACACACCCCTGTACTGTGGCCCAGTGTTGCCACTGCAGACATGCATCACTCATTCTGAAACTACAACAAGGTGCTCAGCTGAACATCTGGTAAACAGATGCCCAGCATTGGAAAAGAGAATTTCAAATTTTCTGGGAAGATCTGGAACAAACTGTGAGGGTTTTTAAAACACATTTTTAAGGGGGGGGGGTGTTATATGGTGGGTTTGGTGCTGAATTGTCTGGATATTATCTGAAAAGTTTGCACCGGAACTGAGGATTGGGTCTTGTATTGTCAAGACTACTCACTGGGTCCACATTTAAAAAATAGAATTTATGTCAGTGTTGTCTCACCACTCGGCCACAAATTGAGTGGGTTTACTACAGTTGGGCCTACCACTGGGATTCAGGTCTCAGAGTTTTATAACTTTATTTCTCCTTTGGCAATGCAAGTAATCCCATACACATCATGAATTTGCTGGTGCAAGCTTTTTAAAGAGAAGACCGTTCATCCTCCTTTTAATTAGGCCAGATCAAAACAGTGCCTGTTTATGTTGAATTGACTTGATTCACTATAGCTTCTGGAATACTAAGCAAGTCGGGCTACTTACAGAGGGACCTATATATCAGTTTCTGAGCCTTCATTTTGACATTCTTTTTTCCCCAAGTCCTTATGTTCTGCAGCATTAATATCAGCTGTACTTTTAAAAACAGTGGTTCATTCTTTAGGAATTACCAGCTGTCTAAGCAGAAGAAGCATAACCCTGACATGTTAGAATATATCTCTGTGGAAGTTTTAAAATACATCCTTGATGCCAGAAGTTGTCAAGTTATTTCATATTTGAAAAATACATTTGCACTTTCAATAGTTTCCTACTTCTGCCATATGGAAAGAGTATAGAGTTGCACAAAGAGGTAAAACAATTATCAAGTGCTACAGGAAACAATGAACTAAAGAAGAGAGATGGGTCAATGTTAAACCTTGGCCAAGTTTCTTCCATGAAATTTGAGAAAAATAGTACTCAAGTCCAAAACGCTTAATGGGACAGAATTGTTGTGAGCACTGGTGCCATTATCCCAAGACCTTGGGACAGATGTTTTGGGTTCCAAGGGGATTGACAGAGAAGGAAATGTGTTTTAAACACATGCACACATAAACAGTTTAGTGGTGGCAGGTCTGTAGCCCAACAAAACGCTTGGTGAGCTGGTGGCAGCCACACCTATCATCATATTTGCAAGCTCCACATGGGGACAGAGGCACTTAAGTATCCAAGGTGGCAGACATCATGTGAATTTGCTGCTGACTGTCAGGCACATTACTGAGCAATGTGCCTGTTATCTATTTTCCCTGCCTGAGATGGGAGAGCATTGAATAAAACAAGATGGCAGTTAAGGGTAGGTTTGCTTTGCATACCCTCCTCTTACCCAGTGACCCTTGAAAACTTAGTTGAAATGTTGATTATGAGAAAATGTGAAACACAAGGTGAAGTGTCTAATAAGAATAAATCTCTGTCTCTGGCTGTCTCTATAAGATCTATAGATCTCTTATGGGAGAAAGCTATGGGGATAACAGAAAACAGATATTATGCAGAGTATAATGTGATGGATTTGTGGAATGTGTTAGAGGCCAGGTTTGTTTGGTTATCCACTTTGAGGCCTGGGAATAAAGCTATGGAGTGTGGAGTATAACTTAGTGTAACCTACAGAGTATAACATACAGAATATAAGGTATACCTTATATGCCTACTGGAATGTAAACGAGATAAGGGATAAGAAAGCTGGCACATCTAACAAAGCTGTGAGATGTTAATTAATGTGACCAAGAATAACCTCCTAGCAAGTGCAATGTTTCATATCATCCAATGGAAGGCAGCTAGAAGGCAAGATTCAGATCTACACAATTTGATTATATTATTTCCAACTAGTCCCCCAGCCTGACATTATATCTAAGATCTTTGTTTTAATTGGATGTCATATATAGGGAATTTTTGTGTGACGTCAGATTGTTGCTGACCTTAGGGCTAATCTACCACAGGATTTTTTTTTTTTTGGCAAGATTTGTTCAGAGAGGGTTCGCCTTTGTTTTCTGGTAAGGTGGAGAGTGTGTGACTTGCCCAAGGTCACCCAGTGGGTTTCTTTGGCTGAGTGGGGATTTGGTCTCTACAGTCATAGTCTAATGCTCAGACCACTACGCCATACTGGCTCCTTTCTATTATCTCCAGCCAGTATTTGAGAGTGACATCATATCTAAGATCTTTGTTTTAACTGGATTATCATACAAAGAGAATAATTGTCACTTTTTAAAATTTTGTTTTGTGCCTGGAAGATCATTTAGGCACTGGCTAACCCAAAACATGCTTGTTTAGGATTGTAATTTATACTATTGAAATCTGTTGAAAGGGCTTATTATTTAAGAATATTAAAATTTTGAATCCATCTTTACATCACACCATCCAAAAAGTAATGTTTGTGTTTTCCAAAAAATGAAAAAACAAAAACAAAACAAAGGTGGTACTTTTATATCTATGGCATGTTTGCAGAAATTGCTTGTCTACTCAGAATCTAGTACTGCCCTTCTTCAGAACCATAGTAGCACTAATTGAAGTAGACCTAAGACTTGAGAGGATTCAAAATTATGCATTTCCGTTCATTTCTTCTTCAAATAAGCTTTTTGAATAATCCTTCAGTACCCTTGAACTCTGGAGGGATTTAGAGTTAGTTTAATTTATGGTAACTAGTTTGAATTTTGATATTCCCCCTTCCCTCCCTCACATTTGGTGTTAATGGGGGACAGAATTTTCTTGTTAGATCATTAAAGATTGGAAAAGTCCCATTAAAATTTCCCTATCAGAGTTTATGCAGTTGATTCACATTTTCTTGGACACTAAAAGGCCTGTAGCAGATGGGATTTTGGCTATGACAGATAAGGAATAGCAAAGATTTGGAATATTATATTCAACTCCCCAAATCTATACAAATTTAGCACAGTATACGTATACACCAGTGCAGTTGTGCAATGGATGCCACAGCCTTGAGCTCACCTACTGTGCTGCAGTGGATTAGTTTCTCACCCACCAAAGATATGTGAGAAAAAGATCCTTCCATGTGTATTTTTGTAAAATGATTTGCTCCTGTAAGGACCTCTGAGAAAGCAAAAAATGTTATACACCAATCTTTATGCTAGCATAGTGCCCCAACAGAGTTGTGGCATGTAAAAGAATTTATTGAACACTTGGCCTGTTTATTTGCTCAGTCTGTGCACTATTGCAGTTTTCAGACCTTTGCACAAAAATGGAAGTGGTAGAGAAAGACAATGGGATTAATCTCTTACCTGCAAGTGATTTAGCATCAGAGCTTGTATGTTCATGTTGTTCCTGTCACCCATCATTGCAAGATGCTGGCACATTTAACCCCATTGCACATGGTTGATACTTCTAGAATGAATGCATGTGGGGCAGAAAAGGGAATCATGGCAGCAGACTTTGCCTTCCTCCTCCATCTGTTTTTTATCTTATCAGTATAGTTTGCGCAGATTGACATTCGATTGGGAAAAAGGCCTTGGCATCCACAGAATATGTGGGTCCTCAACCAACAAAAAAAAAAAAAAAAAAATGGAAGGAAGAATTTAACTACCTTTATCTTAAAACATAACTTCCTTAAGCACTTATGTCAGTAGTTACGTTGTACCATATGAGAAGAAGAGGGCACAGATGGAATATGTGAACGTCACAGTACTTCATTTTATGCATATTTGGGGAGTTGTGTTAAAATCAAGTTACACTGTTTATTGATTTTGCATCATATTGAGATTATAATGGGGATATGGTGGCTCCATGAACTTCTAGGTTATTTGAAAGAGTGTGTAAAAGCATCTGATTTCAAGATGGTTAGTAATTTGCTAACAACAGTTGAACTTTCTATGACAATATACTGGAAGAAGAGTGTTGCTCCTCAATTTGCCTCATTTTTTTAAAGGATTTGGTAAGTTGTTCTCATGATGACTTACTATATAAGAACAAAAGAGAAAAGCAAATGTCTGAAAGTGCATTTGTGCAAAAATGGACAGTTATTGTCTCACAATGGCAGGATATATATCAGTACAGTATTCAACCACACTCTTTGGAGTGCTCAGCAATGGTTCATTTTCATCCTGGAGAGAAGTGACAAGTGGGGTGCCACAGGTTTCTGTCCTGGGCCCAGTGCTATTCAACATCTTTATCAATGACTTGGATAACAGAATTGGGAGCATACTTATCAAATCTGCAGATGACACAAAACTAGGAGGAGTAGCTAATACCCCAGAGGACAGGATCAAAATTCAAAATGACCTGAATAGATTAGAAATCTAGGCCAAAGCTAACAAAATGAAATTCAACACAGAGAAATGGGCGGAAAAATGAAATGCACAGATATAGGATGGGGGACACCTGGCTGAATGAAACTATGTGTGAAAGAGATCTAGGAGTCCCGGCAGACCGGAAGAGGGCAAACGTTGTCCCGATCTTCAAAAAGGGGAAAAAAGAAGATCCCAACAATTATTGTCCAGTTAGTCTGACATCAATTCCAGGAAAGGTTCTGGAGCAGATAATTAAACAGAGAGTTTGTGAATATCTAGAAGATAATTCCATAATCATAAAAAGTCAACATGGGTTTCAGAGAAACAAGTCATGTCAGAAAAATCTGATCTCTTTTTTAGGATAAAATTACCAGCTTGGTAGATGAAGGGAACGCTGTGGATATAGTATATCTTGATTTCTGTAAGGACTTTGACAAGGTTCCCCATGATATTCTTGCAAACAAGCTTGTAAAATGTGGACTAGACAAGGTAACTGTTACATGGATTTGGAATTGGTTGATGGGCCGAACTCAAAGGGTGCTCAACAATGGTTCCTTTTCATCCTGGAGAGAAGTGACAAATGGGGTGCCACAGGGTTCTGTCCTGGGCCCAGTGCTATTCAATATCTTTATTAATGATTTAGATGACAGTATTGGGGGTCTAGTTATCAAATTTGCAGATGACATCAAATTAGGAGGAGTAGTTAATACCCCAGAGGACAGGATCAAAATTCAAAATGACCTGAACAGACTAGAAAGCTGGGCCAATGCTAACAAAATGAAATTCAACACAGAGAAATGTAACGTACTGCACTTAGGACAGAAAAATGAAATGTACAGATAAAAGATGGGGGACACCTGGCTGAATGAGACCACATGTGAAAGGGATCTAGGAGTCCAAGTAAACCATAAGTTGAACATGAGTCACCAGTGCAATGCGGCAGCTAAAAAGGTCAATGCAATTTTAGGCTGCATCAATAGAAGGACAGTGTCTAGATCAAGGGAATACTGCCACTCTATTCTGCTTTGGTCAGGCCCCACCTAGAATACTGTTTCCAGTTCTGGGCACCACAATTCAAAAAGGACGTGGAGAAACTGGAGCGTGTCCAAAGGAGAGCAACTAAGATGGTGAAGGGTCTGGAAACTGTGCCTTATGAAGAATGCCTTAGGGAGCTGGGGATGTTTAGCCTGGAGAAGAGAAGATTAAGAGGTGATATGATAGGCCTGTTTAAATACTTGAAGGGATGTCATATTGAGGAGGGATCAAGCTTGTTTTCTGCTGCTCTAGAGACTAGAACACAGAACAATGGATGCAAACTGCAGGAAAAGAGATTCCACCTCAACATTAGGAGGAACTTCCTGACAGTAAGGGCTGTTCAACAGTGGAACACACTCCCTCGGAGAGTGGTGGAGCCTCCTTCTTTGGAGGTCTTTAAGCAGAGGCTGGATGGCCATCTGTCAGGGATGCTTTGATTGAGAGTTCCTGCATGGCAGGGGGTTGGACTGGATGGCCCTTGTGGTCTCTTCCAACTCTATGATTCTATGAGTTTATCACACAGCCATTTTTGCCCAATCTGGGCAAAGGACAGAATCAGGATGGAATGAGGGAAAACAGATGTTATTTCACATGAAATTGCTGCTGTGCTGCCAGTCTATCACCACCCATCTCTGAGACGGCTGATTTTGAAGGACAGAAATCTACCAGAATTTGGCAGGATATGCATGGCTCTGGGACAGGTGGTGGTTGGCTGGCAGCCCAGCAGCAATTTTGTGTGTGATAGTATCCGTTTCTCCCCATTGCAGCCTGATCCCATCCCATGCCTGGATCAGGGAAAAAGATGTGTGTGAGATATTATCCTTTATCGAATATGGAATGCATGTTTTAGAAAGATGACCTATATTGTCCCACTAGCATTATTATTTTGTTTATTAGTACTATTACTATTTAAATTTACAAGCTTAAAAGAAAGTGAGGATGATAGGGGTCTTTTTGCACACTGTGTAGCAAAATCATTTTATGCATTCAATATAACAAAAATCCTTCATTGGCAAATCAAAGCTAATATGGAGATGAATATCTGCTGATGTCATGAGGCAAGCATGGTGCACCTTTACCACTAATTGCATTAGCAGAGACTATGCGCATGAGCATGAAGAAAAGACTGAAAAATACAGTCCATAAATGAGGAATGAAGCAAGAATTGGAAGCCACTTAAGATGTTGCTTCAGCTCACGGGGTATGTTGCTAAAATTTTGTGAATTCACTGATTGTTATTTATGTATTCTGGGCCAATCCTCTCTCCTCTCCCACCTTAGATGCTGACAGGTGGGAAATGGCAGTGGAAGATTGGAGAACATTGCTTTATGTGGCACACAAACTAAGCCACTTTGCTGCACTTGTTACATTCTCTGACACAAAATAAGGCAGGATATTGGCAGAAAGTCTTTGCAGAAACCACATGCATTAGTTCTGAAGAAAGTGCAATATGCTTCCATTTAAGGTGTTGGTGGAAACCTTAAAGGCCTAAGCAGTTCATATATTGATACTTGAAGGATCTCTCTCTCTCTCTCTCTCTCTCTCTCTCTGTTTATCCAATTCTACTAGGAAGTCACTCCTTTATGTCCCATCAGTAGGAACAATACACTATTTCAAGTGGTGTGGGAGGGCCTTTTCTGCTGAGATGTCCTGCCGGAAAAAGAGTTTATTTGCACAAGTGATTTTTTTTTCATTAAAAAAAATCCCAAAATGCAAAACAAAGCAAAACAAAACCCAACAACATAAAATTGGAAAATGCAACAAACAAACAACTAACCCCTCTTACCCAGCAAGGGGTGGTGGGGGTGGTGGGGGTGGTGGAATTGAAATTATTTATTCCTTAACGTGACATTATAGTAAGTGAAACTTGACCTATCTACCTTGGACTACTTTCAGTTTTTTCACTTCATCTGAGATTGCTTTAACAACTTGATTCTTCTTCTGTTTGTACCCAGCCATGAAATATTTTAAAATATGGTAGGATATAAATTTATAAACAAACAAATCAATAAAGGCTTCTGTCACACTGCCAATGTTGAATGAAGATAGAATCATATATTTTGTTCTTTGTTTTGGCCAGCAAACTATTTTGGGCCAGATCTGCACACGTTGTTCAGTTCCAGTTGCTATATCACTTTGGTGACACTGCTGGCGTGTTGGTATCACTACTTTACTTGGATAGCCTCAGTTTTTCTGTCCCACACAAAGATTGGCTTCTGCATCTAGGCTGAAAATTGTAGCCCCCACCCCCAGAAAAATGTGGGATACCTCTGAGTGAGAAGTGGTTAACACATTTATGTCCAGTTGTGATAGGCTTTCAGCCTGGATTCCTCAGTCAGTTGATTCCAGGACAACCTCTGTCTTCAGTCAATAAATGGTTGACCAAAACAAGTGGCCTCCACTCAGTCAAGTTTCACTGAAGATTGGAAGAGGTAGCCACTGCCTTTACTAAAAGTGCTAATTGTACACATAGACAGAGAGCTATGGTAGTCAATGGTTATTGTTTCTTGTGGTTACAGTCTTAGAACAGATTTCTTGTACTGGGACCTGGTGTTTGATTGTAGTTTATTTAGAGTGTATAGATAAAAAACACATTAGGGATGGGGGAAAAAACTCAGGAAGAAGATTTTATGAATAGAATTCACTGCAGGGGCTGTAGAAGCCCATTAAAATTCAACTCAGAATAGGTCTAATAGTATTAAATAAAAGGCAACAATGCAAGTGGTTATGATATATAGATATCTGTGTTTGTCAGTCGAATAAAGGCAATCTTTTGATTCTAAGCAAGCCTAGAATATTAACAGGGCTAAAAGCAAAGATACATTGCATGGTAACTAATGACCTGGTACACACAAGCAGCAAAATGCCACCTCTTTTTGCCGCACATCATTGCCACAGCAACCAAATCATGGGGCAACGATGTGCAGCAAAAAAAGAAGCCGCCTAGAGCAGCCGCTTTTTTTGTGTGTGGTGTCACAAGCAGGAATCAGTGCTGCCATGACGCCACTTCCTGCCAGTGACGTCTGGTCACTGTATGGCATCATTGTCATCATGGCGGCCCCCATGTGGATGGGATGCTGCTACGATGCTGGCATCCATACAGATGAGAGTTCCAGAGCGTGTGGTTGCTGTGCACTCAGGAATCCTAGAATTGGTGCCACCCGTCTGTTCTGGGCCCAACAATCCAATTAAGAACTGAGACAACAGTGCACAATCTTAAAATGAACTTGTTTTTAAAATGTAGGTCCCGGATCAAAACCTATAAGACTTGAAAAATAAAAATAAAAATGTAGTTGACACTTGCACAGCTATAATTATAAAACTGACTAAAGTGTATGTGTATGTGATCATGTTTCAAGATCAGCATGAATGCTGACAAGTCAAACACTGCCTTTTTAGTTCAGAGCATTAACATGCAGCTTATAATGTTCCCATTGCAGGAGAAGGATGAGAAAAAGATCTCTCTCTCTCTCTCTAAATAAGAGTGTATAATAGATACAACAAAATAAACCCATACTGAAAGTAATAGAGTGAAGCTGTCTGTACCATTATTTTTCCATACGTTCTTTCTGTCTTCTCTCATCTTTCAACAAAGCCAAAATCATTGTATCATTTATTCTTTCTTTGAAAAAGAAATAGAGAAGAAGGGAGGGAGAGAGGGAGAACACATTTTTAAACAATAGTTTCTTCTGACTGTATATTGACAAATACTTTGGAATAGCATTGATGGCAGGGATGTACAGGAGTAGCAAGAATAAATAGGGTACAAGGAGACAGAACACCATTGTATTACCTAAATCCAATGGTTGTCCCAGCTATGGTAGACCATGGAAATCCTATTGATTTCTGTGGGTCTCCTGTCAATAGTATTGTCTTCAGCCATACAATTACAACAGTAAAATAAATTTGTGTTTGACAACTAGATAGACTTTGTTGAAGAATAACTTGTTAATCCAAACAAACCTCTGCTATGTGCAAAACTGCAGTAGGTGAAGGGGAATAATGAGGGAAGTATGGCAGCTGTCTAAATATGTGATACATTTATGATCAGGTTTAGTACTATTGCTGGCAGCATTTTAAATAGGGATGGCAATCATGCAGCCCTTTAGATGTAGTTGAATTGCAGTTCCCAAAGTTCTTCAGACCTATGTAAGCAGATTGGGGCTCTTTGGAGATGTAGCACTACATCTAGAAGGTTTTGTGATCCATATCGTGACATTATTCCTATCCTGTATATAGAGCCCATATACAATACAGTCTCAGTGAAAAGCACCCTTGTCACATGAATGTGGATCAGGATTCTGACTAGACTGGTTACTTGTGGCAGTACAGTGTCAGGCCTGCACAAAAGGCTGCAGACAAAAGATACAATGTTCCATTTACCTGCAGATTTCCCACACAAAGAAGGCTTCCCCACTCACACCAGTAGGACACTGTGGGGCTTTCTAGATTGGCAGGAAAGGGAGACATGAAGTTGCCTTTTCCTTAATGCTTAGCAGTACACTGCAAGCCCCAGGTGTGTAATACAAAGGCACAGGGCAGCTACACTGAGGAGGTGTGGGGACAACTTATCTGAAGTCTTTTCTGTTGCTCAGCAACTACATTGGAAGCTGTCAGGATGCTAGAAACACAGGCAGAGCAGCTGCACGGGTGGCAATGAACAGGGCTTTTGGCCGCACTGAACCTTTAATATTTTTTTTGTTGCTGGCTGCGAACTGCGCAATTGCACCGCTACATCATACAGGCAATTGTATTGCCACCTGCGAACTGCACAGTTGTGCAGGCACATCACACATGAACTGTGCAGTTATGAAGATCTGTCAAATTACCATTGTGGTTTTGCTTTTCTCTTTTTTAAGTGCGCAGTTGCATCGGTGCACCATGAATGAACCCCTTTATTTTATAACAGTTATTATTATTGTTATTATTATTATTACCCCACCCCTTTGAGATCAATTGAGGTGGCTTACACATTAAAATACTATTACATCAGTAAAACAAACTGCATCCCTCTCCTCCTTAAAAAGATATTAAATCTGTTACAATTTAAGTTTATGATTAAACTTCTTTATTTTATGAATGAATTGACATTTTATGTGCAGTTGCATAACAGTTACAGCATCCCAGAGTGCCTACTGCGCATGTCTAGGCTTCGGATTAGAGCTGGAGCTAGGGTTTGGGAGCTTTAAAAAACTGCACAGTTGCACTGCAGCATTTAGACACAGCTGCACTGTTACACCCTTTTTAAAAAGAAGCTGGGAAAAGCAGCTCCTTTTTAAAGCTGCTTTTCCCCCACTAAAATGCAAAAGAAGTGCGTTCATGCCAAACTTTCAGTGTGGGTCATCTAAAGGCTACACTTTCATGCAGGCATGAACACATCCCTTTTTGCCAGTCTAGATCAGCCCAATATAGACTTTGTAAGAAACCAAGATGCTGTACAGACCGGCCATAAAGGCCAGCTTGGGGGTGGAATCGGGGAGTGGCAACCATATGACATACACCCCGTCTCCACCCCCAGGCCAGCGTGATGCCACGTGCCACATCACATATCGCACCAGCAGCTATGGCATCCTTTCCTTGGTGAAGAAAGGACCTGATTTTTGTGCTCTGGAAAGGCAAGATCAGGGCTGCAGTGTGCAGTTGTCATAGCCCCAATCTAGTACTAAAAGGGGCGGCTGCAGGCTGCCCCTTAGGGGTGGTCTGTACAGACGCCAAGAGAACACAGAAAAGGTATGTTTTTGCAGTATAGCCTTTTAGAATACCCCAGCCATCCTGCCCAGTGGCCACTTAAAGAAAAAGCATCTTTTCCAGTCTCCATAAATCATAGCAACAACTGCCATTTTATTGTGTTCTGAAAACTGGTAAGTACAGGTACTAGTGTTGGGTGTCCTGTAATGAAATGAAGGCTCCCCCTGCTAAGTAACAGAACAGAAAATATTACAAAAATTTTGAGCATGCATGACATTCTCCCTCAGGAAGCATCTTGCCATCTGGTTTGTAAACCCTGGCCAAGATTCTGTTTGACCATTGGTAGCAGACTAAATACTCTAAAGGTGCCA
This sequence comes from Urosaurus nigricauda, assembly GCA_034509955.1. NCBI lineage: Eukaryota > Metazoa > Chordata > Lepidosauria > Squamata > Phrynosomatidae > Urosaurus > Urosaurus nigricauda. The sequence continues at coordinate 81,834,797 of JAOEGL010000006.1, forward strand.
GATCCCATCTGATCTTGGAAATTAAGCAGGATCGACCCTGGTTAATATTTAGATGGGAAACTGTAAACAAATACCAGGAGCTGTAGGCTATATTTCAGAGGAAGGAATTGAGAAAAACACAGGCTGAGTTCCCCTTGCCTAAGAAAACTCTTATAGGTTGCAGTTAAGTCAACAGGCAACTTGAAGTTGTACACACACACACACGATAACAAATCCTCCAGCATACTTAGACTGGTGCTTTCAGGGGTATGGAGGCTGCATCTTCTTTCCCAGTTGCACAAGGGAAGCAGTATTACACCTGGACACACTCCCATGGGCAATGAGTGTCTAGAGGAGAAAATCTTCTCCAGGTCTCTGTGTGGCTACCCTTTCCTATCCAGGGAAAAGTCATTGTCTGATGAGGTACTGGATACCTGCTTTTGCAACAACCCTAAAGTGCTCACACTAGGGTAACTTAGAGTTACATCAGGATCAATCTTCCTTAAGTGGCAGGTAGCTATCAAAGATGAAGATCCTGTCAGATAAATGTGGTGGCAAACCTAATTTCCAGCACTGCAAACATGGTTGAATGCACAAGAATTAAGAGCTAAATCCTCAGAGCTCTCTGCTTAGGTGCCCAAATTTGTCTATTTTGCGTTCTTCTGTATTTTTTAAAAATCATTTTTCCCATCAAGTTTATTTTAAAAATCAGTAAATCGTAGAAGGTTCTTATTAAAAAAAAAAAAACCCAAAATATCTCTAATCCTACACATCTGTAATCCCAAAAATGAAGGCAGGCCTTTCTAGGAGCACTGGGAATGTTGGGTATGGACATCAGCCTCTCTGAACTCCCTTTCACCATCATAATCATGCTGGATCAGATGAAGGGTATGTCTAGTACAGTATTTGGTTCACATAGAATGGCTAGTTGCCTATGGGAAGTATAACACCAAACTAGTTGCCTAGTTCCCAAGGGAAGTATAACACTAGATGCCACCCACAGACATAAATTCTGACCACCTCCCACCCTTTTGAAAAGGCATTCTGGACATTTCCAGATCAAGATTTTAAGAGCAAATATAAACTTGCTGCAGAGCACTATCTTTTATACCATAATGGATTTTAACATGCTACCAATAGGCTACCATTTGTAATAGAGCAGAGTGGGCAACCATGGCTCTCAATATAAATATTTGGATTTCAGTTTGCATCTTCTCTCCCCATTGGCTCTGCTAGCTAAGACTGATGGGAGTTGTTGGTCCAAAACATCTACAACTACCCACTTGGGTTATGGATGACATCTCTGAGTGCCATCTGCTTGGTCAAAATTAATATTATCCATTACATCTGGTAAGAGTTCCATATGCTACATTTGGAGGAAAGCAAATACAATAGCTTATTTTTTTAAAAAGCCATGGATCTAAAACTAATTTCATATTATAAAGGTCAACTATAAATCTAGCATTATGCATTTGGAAACAGCTTTTAATCATGGCCAGAGGGCCATTTCTTATGAGTAAGTGTTGGTTAGAAATGCAGAACGAATGCTGAAGAATACTTAATATGATACAATTGGATGCAGTTATGAAGCATGTGAGTAATAAGAACTGAACTGGTTTAAATTTATACATCAAAAATGCAAACAGTTTTTGAAGAATAGTTACAGATTTGCTCTTGCCTCAAGTAATTAATTCAATTCTTATAATTTTAGGTGAAATCTGTTCTTTTTAAAGCTCTGGAATCAGAGCTAGGTGATGAGATATCTTTGTGTTCTCTTTCCCAAGAGTATTTTGGAAGTAATTAGTAAGCATAGATTTGTTGACTTTAAGTGAAAGAAGTTTAAAATTCTGAAATGACCTACTGGATTCTTCTTGATTCTCATATACTTTTATTTTTGATTTGAAATAAAGGTTAAAAAAGGAGGCCGCAAAAATAAGCACACACATGAAAATATAGCAAAATCACTGGGTATATTCCTTACCATGTTGTGGCTATGCTATTTAGAGTAAAATTAAACATCGTAAGGACAAGCCCAGTATCTGATGAAACACTGAATATATAGAACTTTGAAAAGGTACTACATTAGACTAGAGCACCCAGATTCCCATACCCAGCCAGCATAGTGACTGGGCATGCTGGCCATTTGTTGTAGTCTGCAAAAGTAACTTGCCCAGCTCTAGTGATAGACCACACATACATAGGGGCTTTCTAGATTGGCAGGAAAGTGTGACATGAAGTTGCCTTTTCCTTAATGCTTAGCAGCCGCACCACAGCCTTTAGATGGAGCTGCACTGTTCCGCAGTTTTTAAAAAAGAAGCTGGGAAAACCAGCACCTTTTTAAAGGTGCTTCTTCTCCCCTAAAACGCAAAAAAAAAAAAAAAAGCATTTTCATGGCACACTTTCCCTTTTTCTCATCTAAAGGCTAGACTTTCATGCAGCCATGAACACACTTCTTTTTGCCAATCAAGATCAGGCCATAAAGTCTCAAAGAAAGAATTTGTATCTTTCTTACTCATCAATCATCTAAATCCAATCTTGTGCAAATTCCCACCAGCTAGCATGGTGTTGCTTTCTTCTTTGCTCCTGCAGCTTTCTACAACACTTTAAAATCTGCTCCTGAGTGTTTGGTATCTCTCTAGAAAGGAGTCTGCTGGAACACTACATCCGGGACTGCATTTAGAAGTTATTAGTAGAGCTTGGGAAAGTTAGATTCCATGGTTCTCTTGCCATGACAGTTGGGAGAATCTTGGGAGTTGAAATTCCAAAAGCAACTTTTCCTACTTTTTCTCTGAAGATGCCAGCCACAGATGCTGGTGAAACATCAGAAAGGAACTGTTCTAGAACATGGGCACATAGCCCGAAAGCTCCACAAAAAAGTATACAACTTTTCCTAGCTGTGTGTTGTTAAGGAATATAAGGCATTTAGAAGGATAGACATGTAAAAAGGACAAACTGCCACAATAAATAGCCAGGCAATCCTGTATGTGTGTACTCACAATGAAGTTCATGTCATCTGCACATTGTGGTCTAAATTCCCACAGTCTAGTGCCATTAATCAAGTTGAGAAAAGGGGAGAGAAATTATTGTCAAAACATTTAAAGAGCTAAAGTTACCCTACCTTTGCCTAAAGTTAACCAACTTTTATGTTACCTAAAACTGCTAGTCTTTAAAATGTCACAAGATTCCTTGTTCCATTAAAGGTGCCTTCTAAGAAGGTAGAATTATTGCTGCCATCAGATTAGTTGATTCATAGCACATACAAGGGCTCTTGAAATTTTATCAGTATGTAGTAATTTCTTAATAAACTAGCATATGGGATAATGGATAGTAGAAGGATTTTAAACCTCTCAGGCTGTAACCTTATACCCACATACCAGAAATAAGTGTCATTGTACTCAGTGAGTACGTATGCACAGGATTGCATTCTTGATATATTCCCCCCTCTAAGTTTTTGAAAACTGACTGCAAGGGCTTTTAATAATGTGTTGTTCTATTGTTTTATTCTTGCTTTTTGATGTAAACATTCTTTAAATCCCATTCTTTAAAAGGTCTGGGAGAAGCCCAGGTCAGGTATAGGATGAGTACTGCCCAGGGACAGAGATGTGTGATAGAATCCATCCCTGTGCATTTACATCTCGCACCTACCATGGGAATAAAAGCCAGTGCGCTGATCTCCAAAGCCTTGTCTGAGATAATGAACGTGGGCCACAAACTCCATTATGACGCTTGACAGGTGGAACCATCTAGTTTGGTTGCCCACCTCATATTAGAAGGTACATAGCAAGTGAGAGATAAGATCATTCCAGTTTAGGGCAAAAAATAGCTGGTAGAGCAGTATATGCATCTTGTCTAATAGCTCTCCATAGGTTCTCATCCTTGGCTGGTTGGCTTTTAGCAAGTCCAGATGGTTATTTGATCAACAATGAGGAAGAATCCAGCCTATTCCAGAAATATTAAACTGATAATCATGAATATGGCACATGGAGAGAGATTTAAAAAACAACAGTGTTATACCAAGAAATAAGCAAGATAGTATTTTCTTATTCATGTCTTGCTCTTTCTAACACAAAGGAACTCTCATAATAATGCAGTAAATCAGTGAATCCAATAATGCAATGAATCATAGGGTGGAAAAGAAATATATTGAGCTGCATATATTATATACCTAAGATAATTTATATTTCGTTACATTTTTTAAAAAGAATTGTGAATAGTAGATAAACAGAGATAGGAACATGTAGGCTGGGTGAATCTGTCAATTCCATACCTTCCAGGAGAATGAATGAGACCACAATGAAGAGGAAGGGCCATATACACTGATGATCGGTGCTCTAATGTCAGTGGGTCAGTGACTTCACCCCAGGTTTTAACCTGAAATTTAAAGGAGCTATTTAATGTGGTGATTATATTTTGGATATTGAAGTAGCACCTTGATAGCCCATTTAAGGTTGAACTAAGACACAGAATGAGAGCCAGTGTGGCATAGTGTTTGAACGTTGGACTACGACTCTGGAGACCAGGGTTTGATTCCCAGCTCGTCCATAAAACCCACAGGGTGACCTTGGGGAAGTCACATGCTCTCAGCCTCAGGGGAAGGCAATGGCAAACCTCCTCTAAACAAATCTTGCCAAGAAAACCTCATGATAGGTTTGCCTTAGCATCCTTGTAATGACTTGAAGGTACACAACAAGACACAGAATGTTTTACCATCTCTCTGACATAGAGGCACCATCTACCACTAGCCATAATCCATGCAATGCAACTAGGATCCAGTGTTTACTCCCTGGCATTTCTACTAACAGCCTGTGCTCTGAGAAGTTTATCTTTGCCTTCCTCTAAGACAGTGAGGGTGTGAGTTGCCAAAGATCACCCAGTGACCTCTCACAAGAGCTGAAGTGAGAATCAATCATTAGTCAGCTTCTGCATGGTGAGCCAGTATGGTGGAGTGGTTTGAATGTTGGACCATGACTCTGGAGACCAGAGTTCGATTCACAGCAAACCCACTGGTGACCTTATGAAAGTCACACTATCTTAGCCTCAGGGGAAGGCAATGACAAACCTCCTCTGAACAAATAAAAAACCCACTATAAGTTGTAAATGATGTGAAGGCACACTACAACAGCATGGAAAATACAAAGGGATAGAGAAGTTGTCTGCTTGAAACCAGGCCTCTCAAGGGCTGTTGTTTATAACTCCTATGATTGACACCAGTGATGCCATATTTCTTCACTTTACCCCATTCCATTACTATTGTCCTTTTCATTCCTTTTCATTCTGGTGTGATAGTAGTATGCAAGAACAGAGTCCCCATTAGTCTTTGTTATCTGATAGCATTGAACAATAGCAAGGCTGCTCTTATATAAATCTTGAATGATCAGAATGAAGTCCACCAACAGAAGTGGAGCATAAATAAATATCAGAGAGCATGATCTGATGTTCACTGGGAACTATGCTCACTCTCCCAGGAAAAAGGGGCAAGGAGGTGGTGGTGGCAAAGAGGTAAAGATACTAAGCAATTCTATTTTGATGTTTAAAACTTGTTATTGTAATTAGAAAGTAGGAGCAGTGCAAAAGTACTTGGGCTTGGTTGTGGTCCTGTCTCTTATTTTAGTTCTCAATGGTCAAAATATGTCTTAGCTCAAAATCAGTGTCTTTTGTTCCTACTTGTGGAAATGTAGGGAGGCAAGGGGGTAGCATTGCAATTTGCTTGATCCATCAAAATGTCTTGGCCCAACCTCAAAAAATGAACATGGTAGAGGATCAAGTCTCTCTAGACTAGATCTCCTGGCAAGGGTTTCTTCTGGAACTGTTGGGTGCAAAGCTATTTCAAAGACATGCTCTTTTATGTTTGAACATATAAGCCATTCAAATTGAAGTCATTCTGTGGGTTAAAATCTTTGAAACCATTTTTGAGTCTGTCTGACTGGCTTTCAGCAAACTGCTGTCACTGCAAGAATTGTGTCCTGGTTCAGTGGCACAGAAAGGTAATAAGAGCAATTTTGAAACTGACTGTCCTGCCCTGAGAATATCTGTTTGTCTAACAAAAATGATGACAGAATACAAACTTACTATCCAAACATATTGGTTTGGAATGTCAGTATGCAATGAAATCTCATGCTACAACTTCTTTTACAGTCTCAAAGGTGCTGCAAGACCCCTTTGCAAAAATGATGATGTTTATGCTAGAATGGTTACAAAGGAGTTTATTGCGCTCCTTTAAACTGATTTATCCTTGATGGGATAAAGTCGAATTTAAATTTAAAAGTGGGTGTATATTGTACTCAGCCAGAGCTGGGCGAGTGCAACCCATCTGCAGCCCGGACCTCAGCCATGCTTATCCAGAGGCTTTTCAAAAATGGGAGCTTGCTGTTTTTGAAAACTGTCTGGGTAAGTGCAGCTGTGGTCCAGGCTGTAGACAGGTTGTACTTGTGCAGCCCCAGCGGAGTGTGATAACACCTGCTTATAAATTTAAATTCAACTTTATCCTGTTGGGGATATGTCAGTTTAAAAGGAGTGCAGTAATCTCCAAAGACTCTGTTCTCTAGAAGCCTTAGCAACCTATGCCAGATAACTTTTTACCTGTGCACACTTCCTTTCTGTTCATGTAATGCTACAAGTTCTATAAATTGCTGAGGCTTCCAAATAAGTTTGTCCATCAGAGGCACTGTTTTAAGTTGGACTGAAAGCAGTGCTCTTGATCCCTTGGTCAAAGACTTTGTGTGGCACCTTCCTATCCAGATTCAGGGCTCAATCCAACTGTGTGTTCTTCTCAGGAGATATGGTAGGGCTAATATCTTAGTCCAAATCCACCAGAACACCTAGCAATTGCTAAAGATGACCCTGAAATACCTCCAAGTCATCTGAAAATACAATTTCTTCCTGGTCCAAACTAAGATCCTGCCATAGTCTGGCCTGACTATTCAGTGAATAGTTCCAGATCAAGCAGAAAAAGAAATAGTTTTGAGATTACTGCTGTCACATAACTTGAGCAAGGATGAATGATCCTGTGACTGATGGGAATTACACCCACAGTATGGTGCTCACCACACTCATCAGTTGTTTTGGGTTATTTCATTTGAAAACTGCTTCTCATGCACTCAGAAAGGTAGTAGAATGGCAATGAACATTTTCATACCACCCTTGCATTTGTACTTCAATGGCATAAATTCCTGTGTTTGCTTTCTTGTATGTGATATAAAGCAATACACTTTACACTACCTTTTTTGCTCTAGCTCCTTGACTGGTGTTTTTAAATATGTCTGTCTGTCTGTGTGTGTGTGTGTGTGTGTGTGTGTGTGAGCCTTTGTGTGTGAGCCTTTGTGTGTGTGTGTAAGAGCAGCTGGGAGCCAGGATTTAGCTGGAATGCAGTCGCCCAGTGTCATTGATGGCATTTTCCTGATGTTCTTGCAGCCTAATCCCTGGAAGTACTCTGAGGTTTCCTTGTTGCAGATCCCTGGGAAATGCTGGAGGGAGGAGCAATGAAATCACACCCACATTGCAACCACTATCCTCCCAATATTGCAATGAAGCAGAGCAAGACATTTACACCAAAAATAGCTAGTAAACCATAATGGCATAGGGGGTCATTAACAGATTATTTTAAATGAGAAACAAATTAAGTTCCAAAGGATGCAACAGAGTACAATGTGGCACAGCCACAATGCTGCAAGATAATCTCCAGGCAAATATATGACTAATGTGGTATAACAGATAAGCTCCCATGTCTTTGTCATCCACACTGATGATGGGTTTACACACAAAATGAATAAACTGCAATTTAGGGCTCTGGTTATGAGACCTGCTACACAAAAATATTTTATTTTAATGTGCATTGTTATGGAGCTTGAGCCTCTTAAAGCTGGTGTAGTTTAAACTTGAGATAGTGTGGGTCCTCTTTGTCGAGTTCCATGTCTTGGTTGGTATCTAATACTGCCATACTTGTGACACCTGAATCGGCCTTAGAATGAATTAAAAGTATGGAATGGTGGTGTGTATGACTCCTATGAAAGGTGGGGAGATTGTGGGTTTTTTTTTTAGTGTGGAGAACTAGCCTCCTACTGTTGATAATATCTATAAATCAATTATCATAAGAGCTTTCCAAACATTTCCAGAGGAAAACTGGTCTAGTTGAAACTGAGCAGTTGCCACTGCAAACTGGCCAAGATCCCATTTGCTACCTCTTATCACAATTATTTCTTGACAGCCCTGGGATGAATCGTGTTACCATTTTAATTTAGCTTGAGTGCTCTATATAAAAAAAGAAACTCAAGGAAATATTTTTTTAAAATGGCTATAATATGCTTCTTTATTTCCATGCATTGTGCACATATGAATTGCATAGCTCACACTTTAATTTATAAAGGAATTATGAAAGGCAGGCTAAGCAGGTAGCTGATAGTCAAATTCATTTTAACTACGACACTAAGTGAAAGACATTAGTAGTGTCTGTGTCCTATGGGACCTCTTCTCTTTGATTAGCCTTGATGGTCCAGGAAGGTCATCTTTTTGTTCTGCAGGAAAAAAATCTGCCAATGCTTTTATCTAGCCATAAATAGGGAACGGCTGAGTGCTGAAAGATCCTAAGGGGATAGAGATTGTGCTTTCAGTGTTTTCCTTGTATACTGAAGCAATACTAAATAATACTTTATGTTCTCTCAACAAGAGGAGGGCAGATTGTCTGCATTCATTGCTTATCTCTGACATAAATAGCCATAGTAAAGGTGTCTGTTTTGCATTCTGTTCTTTTATAGTTCCTAAAAGTAAATAATAAGCCATATCCTGACTTTTTTGTTTTTATGTGGATGATGCTCTTCAGATTATCTCTAAAATATGTTCCTCTGCTGTTTTTCTTAGTGAATTGCTATCAGCAATTGACCTACACATTTAAGAGTTTTGTTGCTTGAACATACAGCAAGTGAAATTGGATTGTTTAAAAGTAGGGATATTCCTCCAATTTAAGAAAAATCTCAGTGAACAAAGTGAATTGTATTCATTTGGACAACAGTACCAGCTATTGATCAAAAGCAGACTGTCCTGATTTGGTTCTGGAAATGAAAGTTACAGTCCAAAGTTCTGACAGATGTGGAGATCCACATGTTAAAAATAAGCATAAAAACCAGGTCATTGTGGTGAGGAATGAACAGTTGTTGATTATCATTTGAGTTTGTATGGGTTTCCCCCTGTCTTTTAATGACCTTTTTGCCACACATCATCTCAACACCATGCCCCCCCAGAGTGGCCAGAAGCTGCTTTATTTGGTCCATCTGTTTTGGGTCGTTCTTACATCTAAAAAGGAAGCCAGTCAGAACATTATCTTGGGCACTTTGAGGTGGTAGTGGATCTCAGAATTGCTATCTGCCTTCAATGTAGGCACCAAATGAACATCAAGTATATGGCTTGAGAGTCAGTACAGTTGACCCTCCTTATCCATGGATTTTTTATCCATGAATTCAAGCATCAATGGCTTGAAAATATTCAGAAAAAGCATAAATTCCAAATAGCAAACCTTAATTTTCAATTTTATATAAAAGACACCATTTTCTTATGCCATTGCATTGAATAAGACTTGAACATCCATGGATTTTGCTATCCATTGGGGGGGGGGGGTCCTGAACCAAATCCCAGTGTACAGTATAGAGGTTTGAGTGTTGCACTAGAACTATGGCAACCTGCATTTGAATCCCTGCCCAGCCATAGAAATCCACTGGATGACCTTGGTCAAGTCACACTTTTTCAGCCCCAGAGGGAGGCAAAGGCAAACCCTCTCCAATCAAATCTTGCCAAGAAAACCATTTGATAGGTTTTTCTTAGTGTCATCATAAATTGGAAATGACTTGAAGGTACAAAATAACAAGTACATTGTCTGAACATAACAGTATCAGCAGCAGGCTCCAACATATTAAGAAGCAGGACCTAGTGGTAGCAATAGTAATCGCAGCTTTGTTTATATGCTACTTCATACTGAACTAAGCAGTCTCTAAACAGTTTACAACTGTAAACTAATTGCCCCCAACAAGTTGGGTACTCATTTTAGTGAGCTTGAGGCTAGTATTGAACTCACAACCTTATGGTTTTAGGTGAGTGGCTGCAGTATAGGCATTTAATCACTGCACCACCAGGGCTCCTTACAGTGGTCTGGCTCAGATCAGAGACAGAAAAGTCCCAGTAGCCAGGCAGCAAGAAGACCCTTAGAGAAGGACAAAGGATGCTGAATTTCCTGCATTGGAGTTGGATTGATTCAGATCAAATTCAGTTCAGATCCAAATTGCTGAATTAGACTGCTGAAATGAACAGGGGGCTATGCACCACTCTGTTTACAAAAACACTAGCTTATATATTTTTGGAAGTTCTTCTTTGTGGGTGAGGTGGATTTGTGGGAATGGAGCAATCGTTTTTTGCTAAAGCAGTTGCATTTCTGTTCATAGATGTATATGCCACAGATTATAAACAATTGATTCAGGGCAGGACTGGAATTATGGGGTCAACAGACTTTCCCTAAGGGGTGGCCTGAAGCTGCCCCTTTTAGTGCCAGATCAGGGGCATGGTAATTACATGCCATGGCCCCAGTCTCGCCTTTTTGCACTGTGGAAAGGATGCCATAGCCACTGGTGCCGCAGTTTTTTGACATTCCTTTGGAGCTGCATCATTTAGACCCCCCCCCCACTCTGCCCCCAGGCTGGCCTTTATCACCAATCTACATTTCTCCTCTATTTTACAAAAAAAAGGGGGGGTGGGATATTGAAGGGAGGGTTGGGAATACATGCATTGGGAATATATGCAGTCCCTGGACAATGTACTCCCCTTTGCCTTGAAGATTTTAGTTAGTGCTAAAAATACTTGACTTGACAATATTGCCAAACCGGAAACCTTTACTTTTACCTTTTAATAGTACAGCATTGTTTTCAAAGAGGACACTGGGAAAAAGAAAGGTCTCCTTTAGTGAAGAATCAAGATAGAGAGCTGGGCAGGCATTCAATACTGCCTTGGGCAAAGTACTGAAGTTTACATTGAGAAAATGGAACACATTTCTGAAAATTAATTTCATGAGCCTAATTCCAACTAGAGCAGATTAATTGAATCAGTGGAATTTACTAAATTATTAATTTTACCAGATTCCCATTGATTTAGGGTCTACTTTTCCTAATGGTGATGACAGAGTACATCTTCAGACCAAAGTGTTAAATTTTCCAAACCCCTACCAGGGATTGGGAATGCTGTTTTCTCTCCCATTTGAATGGAATGGACATGATGTATGCTACAGCAAACATATATTTCTTACATATTCCAGGGGCCTATCAAGGGAGAATAAATACTATGGATCTTGCATATACAAAACTTCTCCAGATCTGCCTGTGAACACACCCACAGAGGTTCACAGTGCTGAAGTTCAGAAGCTGGAGAAGAAAGAGGTGGAAATGTTTCTGTGGAGGATCAGATTTTTACTTCCCCAGGCTCAGACTCTTCTTACTGGTAACCACCTACAAAGCCTAGTGTTTAAAATTTTTGACAACCATACTGACATTAATGTCAACATTCAGAGTTGGGTAATGGCATTATTAGGATCAATCAAAAGGTTTAAAAAATGTATGACTTTTCAAGTTCTCCAGAACTCTTTACTTGTGCCCAGAATTAGGAAATGGGGGAAGAAAAAAGAAAAAAAGTCGAAAAATCTGGCCTGATGTTGTACCCATAAAATGTACCAGATTTTTATACCTCTAGCTGGATAACTTTAAGACATGCACCTTGCTCATATTTACTTTGAGTGTAGTTTCATTTAATCCTCAGTTTTTATTTACTTACAAAGATAAGAAAGCTTGTTTTGTAATAAGCTAATAGACTTAACAATTGGCATGTCCCTGACTGATTATTTTTCAACTACATGGGGGAAGGCAGGCAAGACAAAGGCAACATAAACATGTTTGATATGGAAATCATGGAAAGAGAACAAATGCATCTTCCCCCAAATCCTTTTTTCCAAACTCTTTTTGAAAGCAGAACTGCTCTTTAAGGAGAAATGGTGATTATGTACAGCAGCAGGAAGCAGATCAGCTTCAGTGGTCCCAAGAGGAAGCCCCATGCTAATCTGAGTGGAAGGCAAGTGATTTATGTTAACGTGCTGAGAAACAGAAATTAGGTTAGGATGTGTCTAGACCAGCACTCCTGTCACATTTCATTTCATTGCATTTCAGTTTTGTCCCACTACAAAACTTCATGGTGTCTTTTCCCTAGTCGTATACATTTCTTCTACTTGGAATTCTTACTATAATTTTCAAATATCTATTAACATGACAACTTTGGACCATTGGGCCTAAACAGGTGAAAACATTTTGGTTCCTGAAGCAGAGAAGGAAATGACACCTATACTGACATGCTCACTCTAGACAACATGCATAGTGCCTGAAGCCAAGCAATTAATTTTGTTACAAGAGGCAGAAAATCCCACAAGCACCTGATGGTAGTAAAAAAAAGAACAGAAGAATATCAAAGTGGATAACTAACAATTTGTTGTTCTTTGATGACTCCCCAAATCTGCTACCTCACTATGCCTAATGGTTAACCTAACCTTACACACAAGTGCCAAATATATTGGATGTACAACACTAAAGGAAAGCGAGTCTTCCAGAGACAGGATTGTAGAGGGCCTCATAAAGCATCTCTTAGATGAAATGTTGCATGTACCATATGATGATTATTCTGCATGGGTGTTTGCAATATGTTTTGCCTTCAGTAGAAAAGTTATCCTGCAGGACATGGAACAAAAGAATTTTATGGAAAAAATGCACCACAGAACTTCAGTTTGGACCAGACAAATTGAACCCTCAAAATGCTATTGAGATGCAGTGAGGGTCTAATGATTTTATATAGGAGTTTATCAGATGACGGAAATAGGAAATATAATCTAATGGCAATCCGAACGCAATCATGGGGTTTCATGCATATTAAAGTATCTCACACAATTTTGGGCAAAAGGGAAGTCATTCCGAAAGCAATCATGAGTTTTACGTTATTTTGTATTAAAGCATCTCACACAATTTCAGGCAATGGGCAGTCATTTTGGGGTAATGGGAAGTCATTCTGAACGCATTCCAAATGCAATTGGAATTCACGTAAATTCGCTAAACTAGCGAATTCACGTGAATTTGAATTGGCTCCATTCGAATTAAAGAGAAATTCCTCCCGTCTGATAAACTCCCTACATTTCACACACTACCTAATTTAAATTTCAAAGACCTGCCTGAATTAAAAAGTCTTCACCTGCTGGCAGAAAGAGAGCACGGAGAAGGTCAATCAATCTTCCAATGAAAGGTAACTCCATGGTCTATAAGCAGCCATAGATAAGGCTCTCTCTCATATCCTCACCAATTGTGCCTTCAAAGGTGGTGGGACCAAGACAGACACCAACATAAAGATGTCGAGAGAAGCAACTCTGGCCAAGGTACTCCTTGGAGACAGTGAACCCTGATCTATCTACTTGGTCGATCCCTCCAGTGTACAACAAGAAAGCAAGCTACTGGCTGGAGTGTCTCTGGTGTCATCCGCAGCATAAGGCTGCTTCTTTTCTCTCAGTACTCATGAGCAGCCAAAATAAGCCTGAGCACAGATCTGCTGTAATTCAGTGGCAAGGAAGATGGAGTTATGTCCAGCAATACCTGGGCTGTTGTTGCATCCCAGAGTAAGTATCTTGCAGAAGAAGGTACTGGAATTCTTTCCACCAGGTCTGGAAAAGTCCAAATACAATTATCTCTGCATATGTCACCAACAGGATGCCAACCATTCATCTGTTTGTTTGTTTTTAATCTCATCTTCTTTCATTTGTTTTTGTTTCAGTCTTGTTTTGAGGTACATTTAGTCCCAGTTATGGGTGAAAAATGGAAAATCAGTCAAATAAATAAATAAATAAATCATGCAATAGATTGTTCAAGATTAGAACAATGTTTCCACAAAGTGACGGCTGAGTTTCAAGTTGTTTTTAAACTACTTCCTCTTTAGCTGCTGCTGTTTAGGCTAAAGGCAGAAAATATTAGGAGCGTGAAATTTTTGAAAACCAGAGCAAACTATATGATACTTGTTCAAAGACTTGCTAGATAATAACATTCTCTCTAAGCCTTATAAATTCATATATATACTTGAAAGCATGGTAAGAATAAACAAGTCCTCGGTTTTCTAAGCAAAAGCTAAGGTGATGTCGAGTACACTGAGATACCATTGATTTCTGAAGTCATCGATCTTTAATAGTGACAATACTTTTCCTGAAAATCCTACGACTTTCCTTCTGAGTGTAATGACACCTTACTGCAACCCAGGGAAATCTTTTTGCTAGAAGAAAAGAATATGAAAGACAAAAGGGAAGCCCATTTATCAACAAAGTTGCCACTCTTCTAAATCCTAATTAGAATTAATCTTTATCTCAGGCTGACTTTCAGGTTCATGATTTTCCCCCTTTGAACCTGATGAAGAAAAATCTCTTTGATGATGTTTCAGATTAAGCATTTAGACCATTCTTCTAACTTATTATGGTGTCATTTAAGTTTGGAGGAGAAAGCTGTTTTTGGCAGCAACCCAATGCCTATTCCTTTTCAGAAATAAAATAAAACAAAAAAATAATCCTCCAGTATAGCATCCATCATTTTGAAGAGAAGGGTATGGATGAGTTCTAACCTGGTATGACAATGGATAGTAGACTCTTCTATAGTGAACTGGCAAGGACACAGAATATTATTCCTATTGCTCATACCTTCATGCTTCAACCAGAAAACAGAAATGATATGATAAAATCGAGATGTTTCTACCTGTGAAAACATTTTTAATCTACACATAGTTTCTTAGGTATGAGCAATAGGAAATATTATCCCTAATTTAATCAAATCTGAGGAATCTGTTTTCCAGTTTCCATTGGGCTTGATTCAGTGTTGTTCTGTTCAAAATACCTGTGGGGCAGGAGGGAAAATTGCCCCAAATAGGAATTCTGCCCTCCTTAGTGAATTTTTTCCTTCAGTCACCAAATTCCTAGCACTGAAATAATTTAAAATGTCATTTGAGCATTTAGAAATACAGTTTAGACATCTGAAGATAAGGAGCAGACAAAGGTATCAAGGGAATGTAACACAGCAACTATAAGAGTTCCAAGTGTGAGCAATTTTCAATGTTTCTGTCTTTTCACTGCTAGAAATTTGAGGACTGAAGGAAGATTTCATTTGAAAAGCCTGGATTCTTATTTGGGCCTTCATTTAACACCTGCCTAACAACACCCCCATTTTAAGTAAGCTAATTTGGGCTTAATTTGAGTTCAAGTGAACATTGTTATTAAATTGGGCCTGATTAGGACTAGACTGCCATCTACTAATCCTTTGCTGGCACATTCATTGAACCACTACTGGTGTCCAAGTTTTCCCCCCTCCTCACTCCATACCTAAGATGGCGTTGCTCATGGTTTTGATGTATATAAATGTCTGTACAGTTGGCTCTTCATGTCTGTGCGGGATCTGTTTTAGCCCCCCCTCCCCCCGGTGGATAACAAAAAACACAAGACTTCAAGTCCTGTTGTTTTCAGTGGGGAAGGAGACTCAGGCAGGGTCGGGCCACTGTAGTCAGTGAATGAATGAATGAAATGACATTAGCAGTAGCAGGTAGCACTGATATTATGACAGACCTATTAGATTAATACTTTAATATTGCTTTAATATCTTGTATATTGTGATTATATGTATTTAACAGTTTGCTTTATTTTACATTGCACTTTTTCTATTCTATCTGGATAATTTGTTTCTAAATTGTATGTTATAGTTCTGTATTTGCTTTACTCTTTCTTTCCTCTCTCTCTCTGTGTATACCTTTATCAGGGGTAGCTGTTTTTTCCCCTCTTTCTTTTTAATTTTACTTATAAAGGACATGTACATTCATGATGCAATCATCATAATAAAACCAAGCACAAATTTTGGAAACAACTTCCAAAACTGATTGGTGAGGATCCAAATTTGGGTCATCTGTTAATGAACTTCACCAATAGTAAATGTTAGTTGCTGACTGTCTATATTTCCTGTCTATGTGAATCTGATTGTTATTGTTAGTGAAGAGATGATTCAGATGGTAATCAAGATGTAATTTATATTCTGCCCACCAGAGTCAACCCATTTCATATTTGTTTGTTTAGTACTGAATTGCCTAGAGCAACAAAGAACCTTGCAGTAGAAGAAGATTTTTCTATGTTTGTTTTCTTTTGCTTGTGAAACCAGCAAGACATTAATATTTCTAAGAATGAATACTGAGCACACTGAATAGGAAATACATTTTATTGAAAGCTGTGTATCTAATTTCCAAAGAAATATTTGTAGCACTGCAAATTTTAGAACCTATACTTTGGCCAGATAAATCAGAGCTATTGCATAATTATAATAGAACACCCAATATTCAATGCTTATACAAAAACTTCAGGTTCCATTGTATCAAATTGGGTTGGATCAAAAACAAGGCTTAAGTCCTACACTTGGGAGGAATTCCAACAGAATTCCAACAGAACATATTTCTGCATAGACCTGTACAGAAGATTGCATCTTCCAGTCTTTGTATGTATGACTGTCAGCATTTTTCTGTCAAGGTATTTCAGTGCACTATTTGGTTTTATGTACATATTTCCCAAGGAGTTATATGGCATCCTGAATGCTATTTTTCACCAAGAAATCCAAGAGGAAAAGACATGATGACTCATTTCTTTCCTGTTTGTTTATGTGATGAAGATTGGTTTGCCTTGTCCTGAACTTGAACTTTTCAAATTCTTTTTAAAAGCTGATATAAATATTATTGTCATGGAAAGCATTTTCCAAAACAATACCAATATAAAGCTTATCTTTATTTTATATAAAAGTTAAGGGTTTTAACCAGACAGTGCATATTAGTATTAAGATGAATTTTTTCATCCTTGGTCTCTCATTCTCTGTGAAGTCTGATCTTGAGTTTAAGCACAAAAGAAATACTATGCCAAGAAAAGCAAACAGTTATCTTTTAATATAATAATCCCACCATGATTTATGGGTTTTGGCTTTTATTTCATCTTTCATCACTTATATATTTATAGTATATAAGAAAAGGTTGAGATCTTAATGCCCAATGAAAGACTTTGCATCTCATATCCAGATTGCTGGTTGGATTGGAAGAGCTCAGAAGAAGCTTGCAATAGATAGATGGGAAGATAAATAGAATAATAGAATCATAGAGTTGGAAGAGACCACAAGGGCCACCCAGTCCAACCCCCTGCCATGCAGGAACTCCAAATCAAAGCATTCCTGACAGATGGCCATCCAGCCTCTGCTTAAAGACCTTCAAGGAAGGCGATTCCACCACACTCTGAGGGAGCGTGTTCCACTGTCAAACAGCCCTTACTGTCAGGAAGTTCCTCCTAATGTTGAGGTGGAATCTCTTTTCCTGCAGTTTGCAGCCATTGTTCCGCGTTCTAGTCTCCGGAGCAGCAGAAAACAAGCTTGCTCCCTCCTCAATATGACATCCCTTCAAATATTTAAACAGGGCTATCATATCCCCTCTTAATCTTCTTTTCTCCAGGCTAAACATCCCCAGTTCCCTAAGGTGTTCCTCATAGGACATGGCTTCCTGACCCTTCACCATCTTAGTTGCCCTCTTTTGGACATGCTCCAGTTTCTCCACATCCTTTTTGAATTGTGGTGCCCTGAACTGGACACAGTATTCCAGGTGGGGCCTGACCAAAGCACTATTGCTTCCCTTGATCTAGACATTATACTTCTATTGATGCAGCCTAAAATTGCATTGGCCTTTTTAGCTATCGCATCGCACTGTTGGCTCATGTTCAACTTGTGGTCTACTTGGATTCCTAGATCCCTTTCACATGTACTTTCATTCAGCCAGATGTCCCTCATTTTATATCTTTGCATATCATTTTTGCACCCTAAGTGCAGTACCTTACATTTCTCCGTGTTGAATTTCATTTTGTTAGCATTGGCCCAGCTTTCTAATCTATTCAGGTCATTTTGAATTTTGATCCTGTCCTCTGGGGTATTAGCTACTCCTCCTAATTTGGTGTCAGCTGCAAATTTGATAAGTATGCCCCCAATTCTGTCATCCAAGTCATTAATAAAGATGTTGAATAGCACTGGGCCCAGGACAGAGCCCTGTGGTACCCAACTTGTCACTTCTTTCCAGGTTGAAAGGGAGCCATTGTTTAGCACCCTTTGGGTTCGGGCAGTCAACAGATTACAAATCCATGTAACAGTTACCTTGTCTAGCCCACATTTTGCAAGCTTGTTGCAAAGATTATGTTGCATAGATTATGCACCTTCAATGACACTACTTTGAAAGTGGAGTGGACAGTGGGGCTCATGGCCTATGAAAGCTGATGTCAAGAAAACAATGAGCAACATTGTGTTTTCCCTCAATGTATCACAATCTTTCCCCAAGAGATCCTACATACTTTGTTATCTTGTCCAGAATTTGAAAGTACAGACTCGGGCAATGATCCACATCAGTCCTAAACTAGTTAGGGGGAAAATACAGGGCAACAAATCTGCTACATATATGTTGTAATGAAATAGCTTTATTGTTTTCTCTAACAGAATAGTCTGGATGCAAATTCACAGGCCTACATATTTGTGGTCTATTCCATGCTGTGATCTGTTCCAGGGTTTGTATTATTATAGGCTGGAATCCGGTTGGAAATGTTGTGTCTTTGTAAATGGATGTATGTCTGTGGGAATTAGAATTACACAGTTACACAATGTTTGCATCCAGTAGAGGTCCACTGTTAATTACTATATAGCAGAGCTGACAAAGTGCCCAGTGCACAATGGGACTGATGTGCATTGGGACATAAGACATCTTTGCAATGAAGATGATTACCACACTACACACTTATAGTGCTGCTATTCCACTTTTACTGCTTTGGCTGCTTCCTGTTGCATTCTGGGATTTGCAGTTTAGGGAGAGGCAATTAGAATTCTCACCCAGAGTGCTCTTAGGCCTCACTTAACTACAAACCTCAGAATGCAACTGGAGGCAGCCAGAGCAGTAAAAGTGGAATTGAAGCACTATAAGACTGAAGTGCAGTAATCTACTTAGTAACCAGATACCCACCCTTCAGCCATAAAGGCTATCAGAGCAGCTTACAATTATTATTTTTAATTAGACGGTTCCCTGCCCTCAAGCTTACAATCTAAAACGATACGACACAAAAGGAGAAGGAAATGGTGAGGGGGAAGGGGATCAGGTCCAAAAGTTCTTCTCTCTTCTCTCCCTCTGAGGCCTGGACCAAGGCAGATCGCATGGAGGGAGGACTCTGCTTCTTGATCTAGGACAGGCCCTATGGAGTTTGGCCTGCCCTTTTACTCCCTCCTTGGCCAGATGGTCTTGTAATGAAAGGAGGGCTCTTCTATTGAGGCCAGGCCCAATGGTGTTGCTAGGTCTCTCCTTTTACTCCCCTCCTATGCCAGATGGTCTTGTCATGAAGGGAGGGCTCTTCTACTTGAGGGTTGTTTAAACAATGTATGTTTAACTTGGAGAAGAGAAGGTTGAGGGGAGGCATGGTAGTTGTTCCCTGATATCTGAAATGCTTTCACACAGAAGGTGGAGCACACTTCTGGGAGGGCTGATAAACATGGTAAAAATACCCCCCCCCATGCTCCCTAGAGGAGAATTGAGAGCAATTTTTTAAAAATGTATTTTTACCCTGGGGGCCTCATAAAGCTGACCAACCCTGATTTAAAGGCACTGTCCAAGGTACTAAACCTATTCAAAGTACAGATTAAATCACCAGCGATATAGGGGTGACCGGCTGTTTTTTTTTTTTTTTTTTTTTGTTTTTTTGCAATTGGTTTCTCTAGAAGTCAGGACTAGAACTAATCACTGGAAGTTATAGTACTGGTGGCTTCTGGTCTGAGCAGAGATGGCACCTTATCCCAGACATTTTAAAGGAAAATGTGCTTCCCTTACTCAAACCCTGAATTACAGGGAAGCAGATTTCAGATAAACAAAAGGAGAAAGTTTCTAATGGTATGAGCTGTTAGACAGTGAAATGCAGAGCTTTAGTAGGTGTTGAGCATTCTTTTAGTGTAGCAGAGGCTCGACAACCATTTGCCAAAGAGGAAGACTTTACACTGAGTGGGTCCACAAAGATCCCTTCCATCAACCATGAATTTGAATTTTGTGACCTCTAAGGCCCCTTCTAGCACTTTGATTGTATGACTATTATCAAACTGTTACTGAAGTTTCTACAACTGTCAAACTGTTACTGAAGATTTTGGATTTTGGTTTCTACATTCTGCTGTTCTGAATGCATCTGTTTAATTGGCCACAGCTGTGAAGTGTGACAAAACCTACCAAGAAATGAGAGCTGCTATAATTTCCCATTTTCAAAGCACCTCTTAAAATGTCTCATGTGAAAATTCCATCCATAATACCTTTAGAGTTTAATGGCATGGGACTAGATTTATAATGCAGAGCTGTCTCCTGGAGGCATTTAGAACAATCTACTTTCACAAAGTGTTGACAAGACTGCCATTACCCACAACTTTTTCTGAAATAGAAAAAAAAATGCATAGAGACAGTTGCAAACTTATAACAAAAATCTAAGGGAGCTTAACATTGCTCCGCCAATGGAAGAGTTAAAAATAGTACTGTACTTCAACTACACACTAGACTTGTTGCCAACAGGATCATATACATTATTTCAGTACTCTAAAGTACTTTTTATGCATGTTCCTTTGACAACATCCAGTTAACAATTTTTAGTCTCCCTCTATGAGTCAATATCTCCATTATACTCCTTGGGACAAATTCCACCAGGTTGTGTAGATTTGCTGATTTATAGTATCTCTAAATCTGATTTATTTTCCTCCCACCTCCTAAAATATTTTTGGAAAGTTTGGAGACCTTTTTGTTGGAGATTAGCTCCAGAAGATCTATATCCTCATTCTGACATGTCCCTAGTATATGGCTGCCAAGTGAGACATTTTGCCAAACTCTGGAGCACTTGGCATCTGTATAATCTGACAGCTCAGAGTTTACAGAATGTAAATTTACCCCAGGGCCCAAAATTCACATTGAGAATACCATACATTCCTTCCAACAACACACAGACTTTTTCTTCTGCTCATTAAGTCACCACAGAGTGTAATTTGAAGCCTTATGTTTGATAACACTTTATATACATTAGACTAGTTCTGCCCTCTTGCTGCTTCAGGATTCAGCATTAACCATTGTAAAATGTAGATTATTCCAAGTTACCAATCAAATGAACTGGATGCTCAACCACTTATTAAGGCCTAGCATATTGAACTAAATATCATCACTATCATTCCAGCTATTATTAACACAGATCTATCTATCTATCTATCTATCTATCTATCTATCTATCTATCTATCTCAGGCCCAGGCACAGTGTATGGTTGTTTATTCTAAAGAAGAAATGTGCAGGGAATCAAGAAGGCAAATGTTATAAAGAATACCTTGGTCCTCTGGTTTCGTAGGGGATACTTTCCTGCCCCCCCCCCCCCCGCGCATCCAAGATTTTTCAAATGATCAAAACCGTGAATGGCAAGTCTGTGGATACCGAGAGACAAGTGTATTTGAATAATTAAAACACTTCAGAATAAATAACATATACTAATAGCCAACTCATTTCTGATTATGGTGTCCTGATGTAGCCAAAAATGGTGCCATTCCTTTGCAGGACAAAGTACCAGCAAGGTCCAGAAAGCTTTGCCAAAATAAGAAGGAAGGAAGGAAGGAAGGAAGGAAGGAAGATGACCAAATGGTATGATAATGTCAGTGGTCATGCCAAGTTGACTTGGTGGCAGGAGGCTGCAAAACTGAAAAACAGATAAGATGAAGTGAGATGGAATGCTGTGAAGAGAATCATCATACTCTGCAGCAATTTCTTTAAGGAGTGGAAAAGGAATATGATGTAGTTTTCCATCTTAATAGAATGGTTGTGGATTTGGAAAGTCCAGTGGAACTGGCTTCTGCTGATGTCTGATAGTAGTTCTTCCCTTTTCCATTCCTTCTTCCTTTTTACAGCCTGATGGAAGGCCTGCTTTCCTCACAACAATTAATTGAATACAGTAACCAGGGTTTGGAGGATCCAAAATGTTTCTGCAGCTGTCCCATACACACAGACTTTAGTTTTTAGGGATTTAATTCTTCACAAGTAACTCACATATAACTCACACTTGTGCTTCTTTGCACAGAAATAGTCTTTTCTGTGCAAAAATGTTGTTCCCTGCACATAAAATGCTGATTTTTTTTGTAAATCAACCATGTGCATCTTTTGCATAGAAACCAACCACATGAAACTTTTTTGTAAAATAAACCCCAAACTGAAAAGTTTCTCATCAGACCAAGATTCTTCTCGTCATGGTTCCCCAGCACTGAAAAAACATGCTGTTGGATGTTGTTGTTTTTAAAACAATGTTCTAAATATTTTAAAATATTATTTCCATCCTTAAATCATATCCCATTGACAAGGAAAGTACACGTATGCTAAAGTTCCAAAATCTACATGGATCTCTGCATATGGGTAATTATCTACCATCAGTGTTGGCTGTGTTTAGTAACACTGAGGTCCACTTCTTAAAAAAAAATCAAATGATTTCTTTTATAATAAAGATATGAGACATTTATTCAATATGTATGCTATTTGTTCATTTTACAGCTATTTTCATAAAGGCTAATCTAACAGGCTCCCTGGAGCAGTATATTGCTTTTCTAAGATACTTTTGAAAGTGTACTTCATTCCACATAATTCAATAGAATCTGTGTTTTATTTTCTTTCAAAAGCAAAATAAGCAACAGCATCATCAACAACCATATGTACAAAATTTGCTCCCAAAGGTTTAAATGCCTTCACTATATACCCAGGAAAAAAATCTCTCCTCTGAAAGTCTAGGCATATTATTTCCAGAAAATAATTAGTGTGTGACATTTTACAGAAGAGATTGATTGAAATGATACAAAATGCACACAATAATTCTGACATCATTTTCCCAGATTCATATACAATAATCACTTTAGCATATGTTAAATGGTGTGGGATCCAACTGAATTAGCTACTTATAGAATGATGGAAACATAGAGCTGTTTGTTCGGCATGGGGAAAATGGATTTAGCCCAGCTGAGATAGAACTGGTTGAAACTGAAACACTGAATATTTAAAACATGAAGTTGCAGAGGATTTTTGGAACTCTAATGTTAGGTAGGAATGAAATAGCCACATGTGTGGGAAATCTAAAAATAACACCAAAGCATTAAGTTCAATTGGTAGTGCATCAGTCTTGCCTAGATATACCACACGATAGAGGCCACAAGCCAAAACCAGGAACCCCTGCTTTTCCCTACACTGAAAGCATTTGGATTTAATCTTAAAACCATATTTTAGCATGATGTGAATGAGCCTTGATGAGCCTTGGGCTCTGATGTCCCAATTGAAGCACTTAATGCTTCTAGGGGGCTTCCTGCATTGCTCTTGGCTTCGCAGAAGTTGTTCAGATGGCTAGAGTTTGCGTAAGTTTAAGGTAGAAATGAGGTAGAGGGAAGCAGGGGAATATACCTCATTAACATGATAATACTATTTGGAAGGTTTTGGGGGCAATGCTAGCTTCTACCAAAGCTACCCATGAGAATGGACTGCTACCAGCTAGAGTGAAGAAATCAGTGCTCGAGGCAGAGGAAGCTTTCAGGAAGGCTGTAAAGTAATGCTTTAGGTAATGTGAAAACATTGCATGGCTCATTTTTTTTAAAAAAAATCTATTGTATCTATGTTGTAGAATTTAAAAGTAATTACTGGAATCCTGTTACATGACATAACTTTACATGTACCTACCTGCATAGGAGAGGTGCTAAGAAACTCCTTTACTGAATTGCAAAGATGTATAACAGGACATCAGAAATCATACCCAATGTCCATTGGTGCCCAATGTGCATCACGACCAATGAGATGCACATCTGGCACTTTGCTGACTCTGCTACATAGTAAAGTGACAACAGGCCTCTATTAGAACATGGATGTCATACAATGGTGCAGTTCTAATTCCTGCATATGTAAGTCCACTTATGAAGATGTAAAACCCCAACAGGATTCTGACCATCAATATTAACCAATCAAAGGCAAATTAAAAATGTATCACAGTGATGTTAGTGTTTTTGGTGTTGACATATTAGTTACAATCTGGAATTGTGATTATACAGAAGTAGAAGGCTCATTCACATTATGTTCCAATTCCATCTGTGGCAAGAAGAAAAGTTGCATCTAAAGCTGAAGGCCTTCCCTATGTCTTCCTTTCTCTGCAGGATTCTTGGGGATCAGAAAACTATAGCTTTTGAACTAAGAGGGATAGAAAATGTGTTTTTCTCCAAGTTCACATTGGCCACAGAAAGTCAGTACATGTTCAGAAGTTTTGAAAACTGGAAACTTTTTTTAAAAGCCATCAGGAAACTGTCTGGAATTTTCCCTTCCCTGTCCCCCATAATTTGCTAAATTTGACAAAATATTGGAAACAGGGACAGGAGGAAAAGAGATAGATGAGATTGCTGGTGACTATAGGAGTTTTCCCTGTAACAAGTCTTCAAGGAATCTCAGGAGAAGAACAAGATTTTGCTGAAGAATCCCCCCCCCCCAAAAAAAATCCCCAAAAAGAGAGGAGAAAAAAGCTTTGGAAAGGCCTAGCTCATGAGTTTCCTTCATCATTCATTCTTATAATCCAGGCTGGGATCCAAAAAGCCAGTTAGATTCACAAAAGGGCCACTGATGAATTTTGCTTCTCTTTCCTTTGAACGTTCTGTCTGACACTCATAATTTTGCTAAGCTAAAATGTGTGTGTGACTGAGTGTGTGAGAGAGTATGTTTCATAACTATGTTTGTGGCTCTGCAAATCAAATCAGTTAGCAGATTTTCACAATTTTGGGATGTGTGTAGAGACTTCTCACAAAAAAAGCAAGTGCCCCCAAATGAATCCTGTTGAAAGCAATGGAATGCAGAGACAAGATTTAGCGCCGCCCGACTCACCAGGCCGGCGCAGTTGCAGAGCGCGGGAAGCGCCATCTTGGGCTCCCGCCGCGCTCTCATTCCCGGCAGCCTTTGCGAGGGCGGGCTCCCTCGCGATTGGCTGCCGGGGAAGGAAGCGCGGGAAGGCAGCCCGCCTTTTTTCTCTGGGACGGACTCCAAGTCCCAGAGTGCAATTCGGCGAGGCGGGCTGCCTGATTGGCCTGTGGCGGCCCGCCCCTCCACTGCTCAAATTGGACTATCATCTGACTCTATCAAACAATTGGGACGTTGGAAATCCAGGGCTTTTCTGGGTTATATCCGACCTGACCGGGACCTTGCTGGGGGTCAATGATTGTTTGGCTGTTCTATTGGGTTTGTGTGGAGCCCGAATGCGTTGTTGATAGGGTTGGCGGCAGGCGGTTCGTTCCTCTCCGTCTGTTTGGCAGCAGCATAGGCCTGGATCTGGGGTGAGGGGTTTCCAGGGCTCGATGGCTCTGGATCGGGAGTCCTCGCGACCCGGGTGTATGGAGCGTGCTGATGTGGCCAGTGCGGGGGCCACAGTCAGTTGACACCCGGTGACTAGAGTGCCTTGCAAATCGATGGGGTGGAGCACAGTTGCCCGACTGTGCTTTAGGGCGGGGCTTGGCACCTACGTCATCCCGATGCTTGGCAACAAGCAACCATTCATTAGCCAACGGGGGTTTGGCTGATGTCCAGATCCAGACCTTATGCTTTGGGCCAACCCTATTGTTTGTGCTGGTTAAAATAAAGTTGTGGCCATGGTCACTCCAGCCTTGTGTATCTGTGCTTTATTGTGGCGCCTGACCTGCGAGGCAATTAGCGCCGCCCGACTCACCAGGCCGGCGCAGTTGCAGAGCGCGGGAAGCGCCATCTTGGGCTCCCGCCGCGCTCTCATTCCCGGCAGCCTTTGCGAGGGCGGGCTCCCTCGCGATTGGCTGCCGGGGAAGGAAGCGCGGGAAGGCAGCCCGCCTTTTTTCTCTGGGACGGACTCCAAGTCCCAGAGTGCAATTCGGCGAGGCGGGCTGCCTGATTGGCCTGTGGCGGCCCGCCCCTCCATCTGATTGGCTCTGGCCAGCATGGGGGCGGGGCTGCAATGACGTGGCAGCCCCGGATTGGCTCTTGGGCCTATAAATTGGGCTGCGGGCTCGGAGCATTCGCCATTGCCTCGCTCGGCTCTCCCACCCTCCCTCCCTGGGAGTTGTTTGTCACAACTGGTGCGGGGGCGGCAGCATAGGCCTGGATCTGGGGTGAGGGGTTTCCAGGGCTCGATGGCTCTGGATCGGGAGTCCTCGCGACCCGGGTGTATGGAGCGTGCTGATGTGGCCAGTGCGGGGGCCACAGTCAGTTGACACCCGGTGACTAGAGTGCCTTGCAAATCGATGGGGTGGAGCACAGTTGCCCGACTGTGCTTTAGGGCGGGGCTTGGCACCTACGTCATCCCGATGCTTGGCAACAAGCAACCATTCATTAGCCAACGGGGGTTTGGCTGATGTCCAGATCCAGACCTTATGCTTTGGGCCAACCCTATTGTTTGTGCTGGTTAAAATAAAGTTGTGGCCATGGTCACTCCAGCCTTGTGTATCTGTGCTTTATTGTGGCGCCTGACCTGCGAGGCAAATTCACACTTCCATCAACATGTGAATATGGACACATTTTCTCTGCAGTACAACTTTCAGTGGAATGTATTTAGAGATGCATCATACTGTGAGAAAGGAGGAACCTGAATACATTAGCAATTAGGAGAGATATCTCTACTCAGCAGCAGATTTGGGCCAAGATCCTATTTACTGCAGATGGAGTGCAAAAATCTGCAAGCAGGAGGGTGATGACTGCCAGCTGGGCAACAAAATGACAGAAATCTCTCAGCACATGAGTCTGCCAATCAGTTGCTTTTTGGGTAAGGTGGTGGTGTAACTTCTTGGTTTTGTACAAGGTGGTGGTGTAACTTCTTGGTTTTGTACATTCTTGTGCAATGTGAATAAAGTATCTACCCTGTCCTGGTTATGTCACTGTAAGTCACCAAGAGGATTTCAAGCTGTGGAGGGCAATTATTGTGAACAGGTGCAGAAAATAAGCAAAACAGTGAAGGGCGGGCAAGGTAGTATGGAAGACATTTTCACACACACATCCAGCAAGTTTTGTTAGCTTTTGGAAGCTCTTGGAAATAGAGGTCATTTTTTTTTCATGGTCTCATGATGCAGTGAAATTACATTTCAAAAATAGTGGGAACTGTGTTACCCTTTTAAAGTTTTTTTTTAATCAATTTTTCCCTGTTACTTTTCTAGTTAAAGGGCATTTTCAAGCATTTTAGTTGCATTTCAAATAGAATTTTGTCAAATTTTATAACCTATTCTTTTCAGTCCTAAAGTTAGTTTCATTTTAAAAACAACAACAAAAAGTAAAAAAAAAACTTAATGAGTATCAGAATGAGCTACTATTTTGAGAACCAATTTAAAGGTAATGGACATTTTGTACCAAGTTACATAATGAATTAATTTTAAATTTCCAAGCTCTGACCTTATGCCTGTTAGGCAAAGTACTTTGTGGATGTTAACTTTTATTATTTGTTATTTATGGATGTTAACTTTTTGTTTCTGTACTGCAAAAAACAGGTTTATGTAGGATAGGAAAAGTAAGCCTAAAACAGGAATCAATCAAATTGTCCACAATAGTTGCCTCCAGGATCTGATTTTTCTTGTTTTACATTGAAACATCAACTGTAAACACAGCTGCAGGTGGCCTGTTAAGTGCTGTAAATATCTATTGGGGACTGGATAATTCATTCAAAGTTGTTCTTTTACTACATGATGTCCTATATTTGAAAGCATTTTCTTTTCTAAATTTAACTCTGGATTTTTTATTTATTTATTTGTACTATTTTTCACATCTGAGTGTGTGGCAGTAAATGTCTACATAACACTAGACCTTAAATATCCTACACAGTCAATTACAGATACAGAGCCTGGGATTTTAAAACAGCTATTAGCAACTGACATGCAAAAGAACATGCAACATTATCCATACTCTTGGTAATAAGTTTGCATAGTGTTTCTTTTATCTTTATGCCAAAGGCTCTTCAACAGAAGAAATTTAACATTTGAAAATGGAACCAGATTAGTATAATTTATATCATTTTTTTCTTTCCTAAAAGCAATAAGCTATGTTTGAGGCCTAAAGTTCATTAACCATTCTGCACTGCACTGTTATTTCATTGAGTTGATGGCAGAAATCTCATTTCATTTTCTTCTCTTGCGTTCATTTTTTATCAGATGCCATTTACCTGTTAGCTTGCAATGTTCCCGCCTGAAGTTTTTCTCTCTGACCTCCAGTGGGCTTTCTTTGTGAACAGGATAATGGGAAGATAATTTTCTGTTTGCCGAATAAATTACATTTGTATTTTTATCTCCTTTAAAATGCTAGTGACTGACAAATTCCAGAATGATACAAAGGCTTGATTCAGATAAGTACCCTAAAAGAAAATCAACAGAACCTTCTGGCAAGGTGAAGGAATGGTGTGTGTGTGTGCATTCATATGTGTACCTGTATAAATTCATTAATGTTTCTATCTAAGAATAGATCAACCCCGCATGTAAACATAGCTTAAACATTTGGTTGACCAATGTACCCCATAAAAGTCATATTCTTGAAATTCTTAAGATTGAAGACTAGGCAGTCCCTCAGATTTGAGTGTAGGGCAAGTACCAGTATGATATATTGCCTAAACAGAGGACACGTGTTACCAAAGAAAGAATATAAGCGGCATGGACCCCAGAATGGTGATAAATGGAGGTGGGAGTAGGCCTTAAGTCCTTCCTGAACTCCTACGTTGTTGGGTGTCCTTGAGAATTATCAGACAAGTGTATGAGCAAGACTAAGGAGATTATCACACCACCAGTTTCCTGCTGGGCTAGACACAGGTTGTAACCGTAACAGACAGATCTTAGACAGCCCCATGGCCCATTCTTGAAAAGCTGCAGGAGAAGCCCAAATTGGATATGGGCTGCCTACTGCCCAGCCATGCGGCTCTCTGACAAAATCTGTCTGTTATAGTTACAATCTGCATCTATCCCAATGGGAATTGGTGGTGCGATAATCTCCTAAAACAGCTATTGTCACTGAACCCTGCCAGGAATAACAAAGGCTACTGGCAATCTGTACATACTAACTTGGGAGTAAGGTACACTGAACTCATAGAAACCACTTCTCTCTCTCTCTCTCTCTCTATATATATATATGTGTGTGTGTGTGTGTGTGTGTGTGTATCTGTTATTTAGTAATGTATGCTCTGCTACTTAGTAATGTAATAGCAGTCTTCTAGTACATATGGATGTTATCCAACTATGCAATTCTAATTCCTGCATGCTTTAAATCCACTTGTGAAGACTTGAGACCTCCAACAGGATTCCAGCCTTTGCTTGTAAGAGTCTTCATATTTAAGAATGATAATAGATGGGGAAAGTACTTTGTCATCTCCCTGCAAGTGCCTGCATGTGGGCAAAATTCACAAGTTCTTGCTTGCCAGTTTGGAGCCCCACACCTTAAAAAGAGTTCTGGGGTCCCTGCTAAGATGGGAAACAGATCTGCATAAAATCATCACATGATCATTTCTGCGCATCACTGTAAATTTAACAACATTTACTGTAATTTAAATAAAAATTCAATGCATCTCACCATAGTGGGAAAAGCTGTGACCCAGTGACCTCTGTGTCTGCTCAGTCTGCTGTCACAAATGTCTTTATGAATTCAGTGAAACAAGTTTTATATATAAAATGGGAATGTGGGAAGGAGCAGAACTGATAGATTTGCCCATCCAGGCAAAGGACTTTGTCTGTTTATTCACCCATATTTTGGTGATGAATTATGATTGCCACCTCTTTTTTTCAGACCTAGTCCTTAACAGTTAACATGATCCTCTCCATGATGGGAAGATTTTCACCTGCTGAAAATACACAACTTTCACCTTCCCAAAATACACAACTGACTTCATAAATTAGATAGAAACAACGGAACATTTGAACGAATTTGGAAGGAAGAAAGGAAGGGCCTTGTAATTGGAGACTTCCATAATGATCAAAGAGCAGGTCTGTTTTTCTTTTTTATTCATTTATACATATATTGTGGATTTAGCCTGCATGGATGCCTCTTGCAGGGGGGATACAGTTATCATCAACACCTCTTTAAATAAATAAAATTGTTAATTTTGAATGGTTTAGGAGAGCCTAGGGTACTGGGGCCTTTACATGGAGCTCAGCAATTTATCTCAGGTCTTATGATAAGGTATACTTTTTTGTTTCCTCAGTCATGAAGCTAGAGCACAGCCGTTTTTATGAGATCAGAGGGGTACAGCAAACCTTCCTTCCTTCCTTCCTTCCTTCCTTCCTTCCTTCCTTTTTGTGGCAGCTGTATTAATTGTCCATCCTATTTTCATCATTGTGGGGGGCAGGATCTATTCCTGCCTTCCTAGTTCTTAGTCTGTGACAGTATTCTGGGGCTGTAGTGTCAAATAAGACATATCCCACAATTGGATTCATTTAGATTTGTGTGTGTGTCAAATTTTTTTGCATATCCTGCTGTTAAGTAATTGCTTTACAACTTTCATAATGGAAGTGCTTGCACATACTTTCTGTTTGTTTATTGGCACAAAAGTGTTTCCCACTGGATTTGTGCCTGAACAAATGCTGTTAATTGGAAACATTGAGCTTTCTTGGTAGTGACGTGTGTACCATTTGGAGATTAAACTAATCCATGGCATAGTCAAACAAGTCCTTCTCTTTTACTTGTATAAAACTGGCATCCCTCAATGGTGTTACTAGTATCTCCTGCAGATGTCTATTCACAGTGGGGCATAAAATAGAACTACAAACTATTTGATAAGAGTTTCCCTTCATCGGGTGGAAATGATAATAAGACTGGTTTCTTTGTGCAGATTCAATGGGTCTCTTTTACTCAGGACTAACAATAAGAATTAGATTGCATATATAATGCAGAATTAACACAGTTTGGCAGCACATAAACTACCATGGCCCAATGGTATGGAATTCTGGGATTTGTACTTTTGTGAGCTATGTAGTCTTCTTTGACAGAGAGCTCTGGTGCCACAATAAACGACAAATCCCAGGACTCAAAAGGCTTGAGCTATGGGAATTAAAGCAGTCTCTGTTGCCCTTTCTCTTTCACCGTACAGTCTGTGCACTAAAACACATGGAGCCCTCCTGAATTTGTTGGTGCCATTTCCTTCCTTCTTCTGGTCCACACTGCCAGGCAAATTGTTTCGCTTGCAAGGTAAAGCAACATTATTAGAGGAAGGTTGCTAATGAACTCACATTCTGCTTCTGAACATCTAAGAAGCTTCAGTTATGCTACTCTGAGAAAAGACTAAGATGATGGCCATTAAATTTGGGGGTCATGCTGTTACTAACTCTTGTAATGGAGAGGAATGACAAGGAAGAATCTGCATGAAAATAATATACCATTCATTTCTGTTATCAAACAGATAGGTCACACAAAAAACAGCAAAGGAAGTTGCACTGCTCCATAGTAAATTGCAGAATGCTAGCTTGGTGCTGAAGTCACAAAATCTGCATTCAGCCCATGGCTTGGAAAAGTTAGTGGGAAGTGTAGTCCAAAAAAGTCATTTTTCAAGCTCTGATTTAGTCACAGTTTAAAGATGATGTGAAGGAGGAAACAGCATGCTAAATTGTATTAGGTTCTCTTAGGTGTCACAAAGATGTTAGGCAACATGCACTTAAAAGCAATGCATTATGGTCCGTGTTTGAAAATATAAACATACTTTTTAAAAAACCCTATAACATCTAACATTTTCCTAGCTGTATCTCCAGCCAGTGTTTCTCACTTCTGTAGTGTTCTTCTTCTCTGTCCATGCCATATGTGGTTGCCTTGCAATAGTGCTTATTTAACATTATAATTCATCACTAAGCATACTGTCCATTCAAAAGTGTGCTGTGGATGAAGGCAATTTACTCAACCCTGTGATAGGTAATCAAGGTTAATATCATCACTTTGTGAATTATGTTAACATTAATTTCAAGATGTACTTTTGAAAGTTTCCAATAGGCAGATGTCAATCAAAACAAATTGGGGTGATGCCACTCCCCAGGTGAATAGATTTCCCCCTGAAATTTATGCAAAGAAAGAGATAATGTCTGGGCTGAGGTCAGAAAAAATCTAAATCTCACCAGGAGAAGCTGTGTGCAGACAGCTGAGGAAATAATTATGTATAAATTTTGTTTTTTAAAAAAGCATGGCTGAGGTCAATAACTATTCCAGTTCTTTAACCCTGCAGAATTATACCAGTTCCAGATAATTCAAGAAACTCATTAAGAGCCTAAAGGATTTCTCTTTCTCAGATGGATTTCTATATGGAAATTATAAACCAACAAAGTGAAAAGCAGTCAGAAAAATCTTACCACAATTCAGCAAGTATGTAGCCTCAATTGGAAGACATTATCCAAGGCTGTATTGAAGGTACAGTGACGCTCCAACAGTTTAGGCTAGTAATGGACAACTTTCTTCTGTTGAGAACTGTTTAATCTCAAGGATAATCTGTCATGGCCTGAATGTCATCAGTGAGGCTGAAGCTACAGTGAGTGGAATTAGAAATAGGGCCATCTCTTTGCTTGCTTCCTGTCCCCCATTTCCTTGTGCTTTCTTTGTTTTGGATACTGCTCTCTTTCTATCTCTTTAGGTGTGCCTCAACCAGGCACTTAATCTGGTGCCAGTCTGGAATATTGTGACCAGATTGGCCCTGGTCTGACCATAAATGTGATCACATGCAACAGGCCAAATCTGGTGTAATGGCACATCATATTGCACATGGGCCAAGCGGAGACTACATCAGCCCTGCTGACTCCATCCCTTGTTATTGGAGCTTCCCAGTAGTTGTCATATGTTGTCAGGATTTCTGTCTGACTTTCTCCATGCCCAGGTAGAAGAACAGACTGATCTGGTCAGAGGTCTAAATTGATTTCTCGCTGATAACTTTTGAAATTAAGTTAAGGGCCACATTGAATTTGGCTCTCAGAATCAGACTGAAAAGGATTTTCCACTTTTGCTGTAGAGATAGTAAAGTTATGATGCCTCAGATGTGGAACTGGTTCCCCGAAGAGAATTGTCTAGAACCTAAATGGAAATCATGGCATGCTTCAAACGTTGTTGAACTTCAGTTTCCAGCATTTCCAGCCATTGTTTATGCTTGCTAAGATTTCTAGGAGTTGCAGTGCAACAGTATCTAGAGCTATAGGAATATTGCCTAGAGCCTATAGGAATATTTTTTTCATTGCCAAGGGCAAAATAGATTTATATTGCAATCCTATACATGCCTACTCAAAAATAAATCCAGTTAGGTTCAATCAGGACTTTATCACATGAGGCAGTAAATCATAATAACAGTTGGTTAATAGCATCTTTTGCTGTCACTTCTGTTGTTATCTCAATGGGAGATCCTTTGGCAGATTTTTTTTTTCTATTCATGCAAAACCTCTATGGAAAAATCCCTCTTCCACTTCTGTGGTGCTAGCATTTGCAGTGTGATAAATCAATTCTGCTTTAGTTCCAGTTTTGAGTGATCACTGGGTGGCTTTAGGTATTGCTTAGGTGTCAATTATAAAGGAGTCTAGACTTGAGCAGACTAGATTAATTGCTGGCAGATTAATTGTTTTTGTTTGCCAGTGATTAGTCTATCCTGAATCAAGAATACCTTCTCAAGAAAAAAGTCCTTTTTAAAGATAAGATTCCTTTTAGTTTACATTTCTTAGGTGACTGTCTGCCTCTGTGTGCCAGACTAGGTGGGCAGTGTCAAATGCTGCATGTGATAACATAGTACATACATGATTTTAACATGAAAAGAGCCTGGTGTGTTACAGTCTTAGGACTTACTCCCATGTATATACAGGAGAGCAGCCATATTCTCCATAGCCTTTTGAAGCATTTATGTTTAATTCAGTTGCATTGGTTTTCTGTTGCTTGCAATAATTGCTGTGAATATTGGATGGTTTTTTTCCCCTGGTGATATTTCTTTTAAAAATGCTATTGCACATATTATTTTACTATTGCAATCCACCCCATAATATTATGCCAAAAGATGATTGATATACATCCATTAAAGAAACCAACAATAAACACAACTGAATCCCCTGGGTTTCCAGCAAGATAAAACCCTCTGGAAGAGAACCAACAAAGACAGGGTGAGAATCCCTCACACTCCAGAAACTTAGTTAATATTCTTAGTGGGCAATGTGGAAGAACAGATAAGATAGGGGACTAGAAGCAAACATTCAAGTATGAGCCCCAAGAGAAAAGGTGTTAAGTGAAATACCAACTAATGCAAGTCTGCAGAGCTTGCAAGTGCTGGCAGCGCTCTAAAGGGGTTGTCTTTTGAGTGAAATACTTTTCGTCATTTCATTCAGAGTA
Source organism: Urosaurus nigricauda (assembly GCA_034509955.1). Classification (NCBI taxonomy): domain Eukaryota; kingdom Metazoa; phylum Chordata; class Lepidosauria; order Squamata; family Phrynosomatidae; genus Urosaurus; species Urosaurus nigricauda. The sequence continues at coordinate 81,869,223 of JAOEGL010000006.1, forward strand.
ATGGCCCTGTATACCAGCAGCCAGCTGGCTGCCCTTTCCATTAACAACAGAAAAAATCCCACTTATTATACACTAGCACTTGTTATACCAATGCATCTCAAGGTGTTCCCAAAGGATTTGCAATAGTTCAATAAAGCAATCTGCTATGCCAAGTTAATTATGGAAAGCAAAGGAGAAAGCAAGCACAAAGTCTCTCTTGGCTCCAAACAGTGGCAATAGCTTTGACTTTTCATTGTAAGGACTTTCAAACAGACAATGCTTAAAAATGCTTACAGATATTTAAGGACATAGAAGGCGCACAGTACCTTTCCAAATGAATGTTGGGTTAAAGGGCTTGGGTTCAAACAGATACTGATGGTTTGTATAATACAACAGTTTACTGATATTCACAGGAAGTAGTGCAAGTAGATAGAAAATGGTAGTTTAAATCCTATTGTTAGTCCCAGCAAATAATTTTACTAGATACATCACAAAAAGCTATAGATGGCTCTTAAAGACACGAGAGTGCCACTACATTTGATAGTCCTGATGAGAAATCTGTACTTAGGATAAGAGACTAGTGTTAGAATGGAATATGAAGAAACAGAATGATTCCCAATTTGCAAAGAGGTCAGATAAGGCTGCATTTTATCTCCCTATTGTTCAACCTGTATGTAGAAATTATACAAAGATCAGACTTACTGCTTTATCACACTAGGGGGCAAACAGGATTTAAATGAGGGTTAAGCAAGAGTTAAACAGGAAATGCCCTATGTTTATCACAGGACATTTCCTGTTTAACTCTCATTTAACTCTCATTTAAATCCTGTTTGCCCCCTAGTTGATAAAGCAGTTAGACTCAAAAGGAGGAGGAGTGAAGTCTAACATATATGGCTGACATCTTTTGACTAAGAGAAAACATCACAAATTTGGAACAATTATTAAGGAAGGTCAAGGAAGAAAGTGCAAAGCCAGGCTAGCTCGTGAACATAGAAAACAAAAATGATGACCATGGAGGATCTACACAAATTCAACCTAGACAATGAAGAAAACAATATAGTTAGAGCTCATGTAACTTGGATCAAATATTGATCAGAATGGAGACTAGGAATGGGAAAGGTGATTAAGGAACTAGAAAAGATCCTAAAGAGTAATGATATACAACTGAACACTAAAGTTAGAATTGCACAGGAGATTGTATTCCTCATCACTGTGTATGGATGTGAGAGTTGGACAATGAAGACTGCAAATAGGAGGAAAATCAATTCATTTGAGGTGTGGTACTTAAGAAGTGTGCTGAGGATCTTTGAACAGATGAAGTGTGAACTTTCCCTGGAAGCCAAGTTGATTAAACTGAGGCTGTTGTACTTTGGCTACATCATGAGAAGGCATGATTCATTAGAAAAGGCAATAATACTAGGAAAAACAGAAGGCAGTAGAAAGAGAGGAAGACCACACACTAGATGGATGAATCAATTATGGAGGTCATGAGTTAACAACTATTTTAGTTGGCACCAACTATTGGATTAAGGATCAAACTCAACGGTATAAGTTAGTAAGCCCACATGTCAGGGGGAGATCACTGTCCAATCAGTTACTACTATTGAAGAAAAATGTGACTGTCTAGTTAGCATTATACAAGGTAAAAAGGAAGCAGCATCTTTTCATTTACCTAGGAAACAAATGTCTTGAGCTAATGCTATAGGAGGGAGCATTGTTCAACACAATAGTTGTGTAACACAATATAGCCTAAAGCCTGTTGTTAGCCCTGAATAAAGTAGACCCATTGAATTAATGGGATTTACCTATGTGTTGACTCATCATTCAGTAATTGATTACGGATGTACTCTGGTTGGGACTAACCCAAATGATGCCAGATTGTATGTGTAACTCTGTATGACAAAGTTAAAAATACAGTGGTCCTACTTTCTGCTTTTTATTACTCTACTCAAATAATAGAGCAAGGCTACCTGCACATTTTCACTTCTATGAGAGCTTCTTTGTGGTTATTATTCTCAGAGCAGACTTTTAATACAGTTTCACACACACACATATATATAAACCCATATAAAATAAATGGTTTATTTTTCAAATTTGCTTTCATATTTAACATCTCTGATTTGTTGTCTTAAAAATTTCTGAAAATAGTAACATTTCAGTGACAAATTTTAATAAGGGAAATAAGGAATTGTTTTTAAATAACAAAGGAGATATGGATAAAAAAGTTGTTGTTGTTGTTGTTGTTGTTATAACTATGACTAGCAGCCTTGTTAAAATAATCTGCTAAAGTATCTAAAACATAAGACTAGCACTTTTAAAAGATTCTATTATTTGACAAGACTACATCATTAATTAGATGCTGTCTGTGGTTTTAGCATAGAAGTAACAGGTTCCTGATGCTATTTACTTATTTAAATGACTACATATTATTAGCTTGGAAACATAAGACAGCATTATATTAAACAAATAATCTAGGGTAAATTGAGGGGATTTCAATATTACAAAACCAAAAGAGCTCCATTTTTCAGAACTGAAGCTTCCTTTCCATACATTCTTGGTGTATATTATTTCTATAGGACCACTCTATGAGGGCATAGCAGTCTGAGCTGCTAAGCAAAGAAAGAGGTAAATATGATCCAGAGTAAGCAGTGTAGCCTTTTCCTTCACATTCTTGAATCCATCCTCTATCTTATGAAGTACTTCCTTACATCTCCCTGTGTAACAAAGTTCTTGCCATCAAATTATTGAAATAAAAACTCACAGGACTGATTCAGAGCTTAGGCTTTTGTGCTTGTTCTCTCTGATAGGAGCCGGGCAATTATTAAATTTCTTTCCATGGTGTCTGTGGAACCTGTAAGAGAATATGAACTGAGTTTTTGCTTGGAAAATGTTGGAAGTTTGAGACCCCAAACCATTATATGCTCCATATACTTCATCCACCTCTGCCCTGCTGCCCTTTTGGGGAATTTGGTCCCAAATGAGGAGCCAAGCCACAATAAAAATTTTATAACATTTTTTAAAAAAATGTTATAACTTCTCAGCACCATCCCTATTATTTTGAAATTCTGCAAGTTTCTTGTACAAAAGGAGTAAGAAGGGGAGAAGGAGGGAAGAGTTCCTTCTTTGCAAAATTCTGTACCCATCTTAATCCCCCCCCCCCCCCAAAAAGATCTCTTAACTCAGGCTGCTTCTATTCTGTATATTATCTGGCAAACTATAAGCCATCCTTGAGGAAGAAAGAATGTTTTGCTTTTTCTTCTTTATTTATTAATTAATTGCAAATCAATCACTTCCTGTATATGTCAAGAAGAGGATGAAAAGATGCAAAAAGTAAATGTTACGTTGATGTGGTTGCAAACACACATGAAGGGGGGTTATTGCAACTGTTCCACCACATTAGAGCTATCATATGCAGCTCATTAAAAGAAGCCATTCATCTTCTGGGGAGATTTAGATAGCATAACCTTCTGTATTCCTACTGGGGGGAAATGAAATATACATTGCCACTTACAGGGCTTGTTTATGTCTGCTCAAAAAGCAAGCTTCATTGGCTTTCGTGGGTGTTACTTTCAGGTTTGCATGAGACTTCAGACTTCATGTCCTTGTTCTTTTAACAATGGATGAGTCTTCAACTTTTCTTTCCCTATATTGTTCAAATCTCATGCTCTTTCAATTTCAATTGAAGCAATGAAGTTATATGTGAATTTTGATACGTTCTTATCAAAAGTGAACCAAATTGAATTATCATCCACCCACAGTAGGCAATGTTAATAGATATACCTACTAACAGCATAAAGAGAATATGCCTATACCTCCCTACCAGGCAGCTGTTGAAGTAGTGATGATGATGATGATGATGATGATGATGATAAATATTTATTTATAGCCCACTCCTCTGTGGAAAACAATCAGAGTGTGGCAGAATTCAAAGAATTTGCAAACCTAATGTAATGCCACAAACATGTTTCAATACAGAGGGCTTCAAATATGTACTCTTAAGAACCAACAGCTAGTTTGTTCATCTTTATTATGGCCATAGACCAGCACAACCAAGCATTAAGTATTTAAACCAAAGTCTTCTGATTGGAATATTGAATCTATCACTTTTATATATCCCCACATTCAATGTGTGTGTGTGGTTTTTTTAAGTAAATGTGTATCTCTCAACTTTTCTATCAAAATTGTGAAATAATCAACAAATCTTTGGGAAATTCTTACTTTCTTAGGAAAAAAAATGCAAATCAAATGAAATTCTCATCCAGTTCTATGTTTCCTTTGTGCAATGAAAAAAAGGCTATGACTTCTAGATTTCCCCAGCCATCAGAGCTGCCAGCCACACTGGCTGAGAGATTCTGGAGAAGTATTATAAGAAACATAACCTTTTCCCCACCTCTGGGAAAGACCAAGGAAATACCTGGTCCCCTGATAGTATTGTTTGTGTATACATATTGATTTCCCACAGGAAAAGTAGAGCTATCCATATCCTAGCAATGGATATGGATATTTTAACTTCAATCATGAATGACAGAAATAGAAAATCCATGGAAGAAAATTGGGCACCCCTTAAATTGTATAGAAAAAAGAAAGGTTGGGACTTTGACTAAGGATAAATGCCATCTTTTATTTTATTTATTTTTTCATTTATAGTGTGAACCTTGAACTTTTAACATTGCTTAGAAACATCAAAGACCCATATTGAAATAAGACGATCCTGTAAACATAGGATATAGGAGTTATATAAGAGATATATTCATTACAAGAAGGAAATCGAATAATAATTTGATTTGAGAAGATTATTTAAATTGGTTTTGGAAGATTCAGAAATAGAAGAATAAGTTATACCTTTAAGAAATTTTTAAGTGTGTTGATTTATGTGTACGTATGTAATATGTCAATGTGGTTTGTGTTGATATGTGAGGTCTACAAGTCTTTTACAATGGAATAAAATAATTAAAAAAATTAAAAAAAGAAAAGTAGAGTTATCCAGCATTTACAAGAGATATGGCAGGAGATATACTGCCGTACCTTCTACCTGTCCTAGTCTGGCACAGACAGCCCCAATTAATCCTCTTGTCATCCCATTTTTTTCAATTGCTTTTAAAATCTCCCTGTTTCTCTGTCCCCTCACTCTTCTCCTTTGTCCTCATCAATTCTTCTTCAAACAAACTAAAAAGCTGCAAACTAATTTGAAAGTTCAAAAGTAGTTATCTCAGTGAGGGGAGGGGAAGAAATCAGGAAGTCTTCCCCTTCCCAGTTGATCTTAAAAGCAAACTGCTGCAGGTTCTCCTAGTTTGTGTGTTGATCTTCATTGATAACTGTTTCCATCTTACCACACTCTGATGTTGCCTGGCCACACATCACAGTTTTACTCTGTGGAACGTTGGTAGGATGTGCACCAAAACTATTTTGTGTTGCTGGCTATCCATTATGTGATGCTAGTTTGCTAAAGTTTTCTGCAGTCTCAGCCTAACTTCCTAGCTGGGATCAGTGAAACATTTCTAAGCATTCACAGCTTCCCAGGGCCTCACATATCAGATAGAAAATGTCTGTTTTGCTATTAATCAATTTTCCCATACCTCATTTAGAATCTTAGTCACCAGTTCCTCTAAGAAGCTATGAAAAGTTATGCATTTCCCAGAAACAGAGCATATTCAACCAGAATGTTCTTTCAACACTTTTATAGGCTGAGAAGTCAGTTTAGTTGTCATGTTATGGGCTGAACATGTTATAGCTCGTTATAATCACATAGGCATAGGACATGTGCACATTAAAACACAACTGTGTGCACAGATGTGTGGTTGCTGTGGTCTCTGTCACAATGAAAACTGAGGTTGGCTGTATTGTCCCGTGCCCCATACATAAGCATGAAGACATGTGCCTGATACTCTTGGATGTTGTAGTTTCCATTGCTGGTTATGAAAAATCTAGCATGAGTGTATTTAAAGTATTTAAAGAGTGCAATTGTGTCACTTAACCTTCTTTTCCCCAAGATGAACATGTCCAGCTTCATCAAACCTTCCTCATATGTTTTGCTGTCCATACCTCTTATCGTCCTCATTGCTTTTCTCTCAACCTACTGAAATTTATCTATATCCTTCTTAAAATGAACTGAATGCAGAAGAGGCTTGACCATCACAGAAAATAGCAGGACATTACTTTCCTTGGCTTGGAAGCTATGTTTCTACTAATGTAGGTTAAAATAGCATTTTTCTTCTATGCCACAGCATCTCACTGCTAGCACATTTTTAATTTATGATCAATAATAATCCCAAAATCCTTTTCTAATGTACTGCTACATGAGAGCCACGTATCCTCCATCCTATACCTGTGCATTTGGTTTGAAATTTGTATTTTCTTCAATGAATTTCATTTTATTAATTTCTGCCCAGTTTTCTAAATTATCTAGGCTCCTCTGAATTCTGTTCTTATATTCCAATGTGTTAGCCACCCCTCCCAGTTTTGTGTCATCTGCAAACTTGATAAGGATACCCCCCACCCCATAATCTAAGGCATTGGTAAAAATGTTGAAAAGGAATGGCCCTAGGATACAAGATCTCCTTCCACTTTGAAGCACAGCCATTGATGAAAACTCTTTGAGCAGGATTTTCCAACCAGTTATGAATCCATCTGAAAGTGTTCTCATCTATTCCATTTTTAATCAATTTGATAATCAAAGAGGAATCACCCAGTTCCACCTGCTCAAAGAGCCACTATAAAACAGTATCGCCATGTCTCATTCTACAGAAAGCATCCAGAAAAAATCAAAAGTTTCCGAGAAGTCAAGCAGAACCAATGGGGCACTCCTCTTTTGTATAGGTTCTGGCACAGATCAATCATGCAAGCAAAACTGCCTCCTTCCAGGGATGAAATGTCCTCTAGTGAGAAGGAGAAATTTTTGTACTGGGGAATATTTTGTGGAGTCTGGTGCCACCAATCTTTTCACCCATTTTTCCTTACTGAAATGCCCGATAAAGTCTACATGAGTGAAGAATTACTTATTGGGAAGCACTGCAGGGCTTCTAGTACACAGAACAGTTCTAAAGAATGTGGAAATAACACAGAACATCTGGAGAGACACTATATTTGTTCAAAGCATCCAACATGTGCAAAGAGGGGGAAAATGGGTGAAGAAACACCCAGTACAGCATGTTTCTACTATTTTATTTATCTTAACCCTGTACTTTCTCCTCATAGGATTCAAAAAGATGGATGATTGTTCTGTTTTGAAATGGTTTGAAATCCCCTTTACTTTAATGGGACTCCTGTAGAGACAGTGGCTTGAATACTGTAGTTTGTTCATCTCTTGAACTCATTTACACTTGGATTCTTTGATCATTTCCTCTGTGTATGTATTCCATACATGTACACTCATTCTTTAAGTGTGAAATAGTCCTAGTGGATCCATCCGTCTGTGGCTAAATTTCTCATTCTATTTATGTTTTGGAAAATATACTTTCTTCCCTGTGAAGAAAAGTCCCAGCATTTTCTTTATCAAAGCCACATATTTACTCAAACAGAGAAGATGTGATTATTGTGAAAAGAGATGACAAGTTCAAAGGGATACAAACTGAAGGGATAACAAGTAATTTCCAGGACTCAATTGTTTTTTTTTTTTCCTCATCGATTTTTAATTAAATTTTAAAATCCATTCAAGGTAACATTACAGAACATCAGTTACTAAAAAGTGACTTAGTTTTAGGTCAGTGCCAAATTTTTTGTAGAATAGTTTTTGTTTTTAGTGAAAAGTACCACCCTTCCTCCATCCCCATTACCAAACTTTTTGGGACATTTAGACATTGCTGGTAGTCTGTACTTGTAGCAAAATGATGATGCAAAATAGATTAAAGCCCTTCATTTTTCAGGGAGGAGAACTATTATTTATGAATGCTTTCCTAATATTTTTTATATTAAAAAAAAACCAGATTAGGCAAATCATGAAGTTGGAGTTGGAAGGGACTTCAAAGGGCTTGTATCCCAACATCCTGTCAAAGTAGGGAATCCACTGCCAGACCATCTTTTATAGGTGACCTTCAAGTCTTTTTCTAATCTGTAATAAAGAAGAGTTCACCACATTTTGTTGCAAACTGCTCTACTATTGATCAGCCCATATTGTCAAGGGGTGTATTCTAGTGTTTGATTGTGATCCCTTTTCTTAGAATTTGGACCAGATGATTTCACATAACACATAACACCGGTGCTCAAATCTCTCCACTGTTTAGTTTTCGAGGGCAGTACAAGGTGTTGGTTTTAACCTTTAAAGCCCTACATGGCTTGGGTCCATCTTATCTGAGAGACTGTCTCCTCCCGTATGACCCCCCCCACACACACACACACTCCGGTCTTCTGGGAGGAACCTCTTGCAGCCTATGAAAACTAGGTTGGCACAGACTTACCAGAGGGCCTTTTTGGCTGTCGCTCCCAGGCTATGGAACGGCCTGCCGGACGAGATGCATCTTATTACGTCTTCTGATTGCTTTTAAAAAGCCTTAAAGATGCATCTCTTACGGCAGGCCTTCCCAGAAATCTCTTAACTCCCGACTCTGTTTGTATCAAGCCTCCCTCTTAATTCTTCAACATCTTGACCTGGATATCCATGCAACGGCTGTTATTTTTATATTGTAATTTTAATTATGTTGCTTTAATTTGATGCTAGTTTAATTCTATTTTAAGGGGCGGGTGGTTGGGCATGGGCAATGTATGTTTTATCTTGTAATTTTTAATTGATGTAACCCACTCTGATTGGATACAGAGGAGTGGGCTATAAATAATTTTATTTATTTATTTATTTATTTATTTTTCAGTCCTACCAACTGAAAAAGTAGAATCCAAATCTATTCCTATCCTGAAGAATCATCTCTCTTTCTAGATCAGCATACCAAGTTCCTTCAGTCTTTCCTCGTAGGAATTGGTGTCTGCACCATTTACTATCATTATTGTTCTCCTCCAGGCACATTACAATTTAGTGATAGTCATCTTAAACTGTGATGGCCAGAACTGGAAACAAAGGTCTGAAACCCTATTGGTGACATACACTGGCATAAACAAAAGTGATGTGATGTTTTAGGAAAAAATATTGCATGATTCACTAGTTCAGGGCATGAGTGGAGAGCTGGTGTTTGCCTGTGATGGTGGTGCACAGCATATTCATCCTTGAGGCCCATGGAGATCTCATGGTTTTTGATGCAGGCAGGAACACCAGCCAATGAGTTTAAATCTCACTTTGAATTCATTGGATGGCAGATTTGGCCTGAGTGACCCAGATGCTGGTTTCATTCAGGTGAGGTGGAGGGATTATATAACATTTCTATGTATGTATTTGTAGCAATATTTCATAGAATCATAGAGCTGAAAGAGACCACAAGGACCATTCAGTCCAATCCTCTGCCATGCAAGAACACAAAATCGAAGCATCCTGACCCCAACAGATGGCCATCCAGCCTCTGATTAAAAATTTCCAAAGAAGGAGACCCAAACACACTTGGGGGAGTGCGTTCCATGTCAAACAGCTCATACTGTCAGGAAGTTCTTCCTGGTATTGAGGTGGAATCTCTTTTCCTCTAGTTTGAATCCATTGTTCCAGGTACAATTCTCTGGAGCAGCAGAAAACAAGCTTGCTCCATCCTCAATATGACATCCCTTCAAATACTTAAACAGGGCTATTATATCACCTCTTAACCTTTTCTTTTCCAAGCTAAGCATACCCAGTTCCCTAAGTCTTTCCTCATATGGCATGGTTTCCAGACCCTTTATCATTTTGGTTGCCCTCCTCTGGAAATGCTCCAGCTTGCCAACATCCATATTTGTATATGTACAAATTGGTATTTTTACCAGAGTGGGTTGCAAATAATTCTTTGTATCATGTGAGCTCTGATGGCAATGGCAGCAGCCATTTGCTGAACACGTTTTGTCCCCTCCATTTTGTGACCTACCCAGACATCAAAAATTCCTCCTCACCCTGCCTTTGAGTTACCACAATATCTGGTCAATTAGATCTTAACAGATTCATGGTTTCCCTTCATACTCACGTCCATAACACTTTTGCCACAGTTTCCTCTAGAAGGATATTATTTTCTGTGCAGAAAATACTGTACAGAAAATGCTGTTTTTCTGCACAAAGCAACAAACATTTTGCAGGCAGAACATGTCCTGAATTGCAGATAGTCTTGGCTGCTTGGGGTTCTCCTCATCATATGTTTTCAACATTTTAGAACCCTCTTTTTGACAATTTTTTGGAATATTTTGAAATATTATTTCCATGTCTACTTCGGACACATTAAGAATACAGCAGATTTCTCTGCAACGTGGAGTTCAATGCAAAAGTCTACACCTCTTCCTCAGAGGAAGTCTCTTTGGGCAGGTCCTGGTCAAGAGGAAGCATAACATTGTGGCAAAACAAACGGGGAAAAGGGGTGGCTTGAAGCTGCCCCTTCCAAAGATGGATTAGGGCCATGGCAAACACATGTGACAACCCCAATCTGCCTTCAAGCCAGCCAAAAAAAGGAGTGGTACAGATCCTCTTCTTTTTTGGGTGGGGAAAAGTCGGCTTTTCCTGCCCTGTCACAGCCCTATGGTGGCTTCAAGTCTCTCTGACAGCATGCAGTGTACAAATGCCACGTTGCTGGAGCACCCTGAAGCTGCCCATTTCTAGGCAGCTCCCCAATTTCCAAGCAGCTTCAGGGCAGTGTGTGAGAGTGCAGCGTATAAACAAATCACTCTCAAACCACCAGGACAGAAGCTTTAATGGGCCATCTGTCCCAGCCCTTAGTGTGGCAAGACTGGTTGTAGTTTCCATGACAGGAGCCCTGGGAAAAATAAATGACACTGGTAACCATCTTCAGCATTTACCTTTTATACTGGCTTGTAATAAAAGGATGCAATTTAGCTTAGTGGGAAAGGCAATTTTCATAAGGTATATATGTCTGAAAACATCCTCATTTACATGCATACCAGTATCCATTCTTTTTTCAGAAGGTTTTCCATTATGAGAAAATAATGCATACCCCACTTTCTAAAGATTACTGTATCAGTCCTGTGTTATGCATGGGAAAGTGATTTTTCATAAATGTGAACATCTCTAAGAACCACCTGTCTCATTAAAAATAAACGGACTGTGCCCCTGACTCAGTCAGATGCTTATGAAAATGCAGTCATGATTCAACTTAATCAGGCATTTAAATTTAAGTTAAAAGAAGGATGATCTTAATTGCTTTCTGAGTGCATGCTTAATTAGCCTATGCCAAAGGCAAAGAGGGAAAAGGAAAAAAAAGTATTGTTTTCAAAATGAAAGGCTGAAACAGGTAGAGTAATCTGGTGATGCGGGTAATAGGAAGCTCGTTCACATGAAGGAGCTACTCATATTCTTAATACAGAAGAGAGGGAATATGGATAGTGAATTATATGATGTGTGAACTGTAGAGGACAACTTCCAGAATTGAAAGAGTTTGCCTCTTTGAAGATCATCCAACTCCCACAGCTGAAATGTATGAGCTTCTGATTCACATGTTATTATTAGTTACAAGAAAGAGTTCATGAATTAAGAAAAAAATATAATTGGTTGCATTATCCTTTTTTTTTTCTTTCATGTATGTGTGTGAGGGGGAGATGGTGGTGGAATATCTCAAAGCTTCAGATTTATTTCATGTTAGTTTTCTAGTTAGGAAGTGTGTTCCTCCGACTTATACTTTTATATCATTTGTGACAGCTGATAAGAGCAAGAGCTTTACATTACCTCTACTTGGATGTTCTGTAAACTAGCTGAAACCAATCCATGAGGAGGGTTTTGCTCACCTTCTGTGCAAGTGTTGGTATGAAAATGAAAGCCTCCCCTACATGTTGAATTTTTCCATCCAATCTAGAACCATGAGAAATCTGGGTTCTCAGTATTACAAGAAACCTCCAATAGTCATGTTCCACATGTGGAGACTGACAGCAGATATGGTGGTATTAACAATCTCTTTGATTTACATGTCGATTTCAGCCAGTGCTATTGATTTCTGTTGATTTCCATTCATTAGACCAATGAGATTATTTCTTGTGAAGGTATGCTCTCTCAGTGTATGATTCTATTTAGATTAAACTAATTTATTCCTTCTAATATTCAGATGATCATAACTCAGTTCTTTGAATCACAGGTGGGGACCCAGATTCTTAATTCTAATTGGTACTCCTAACTAAAATTGACCTAATAAATCAATTGGATTTATTTACCATTCAGCAGTTGATGCATCTACTCCAACTGAGACTAGAATTTAGGCTGGAATATCATAGTCATGGTAAGTGACTGCCTGCCTGTATTGACAAAACCACTCACTCTGGTTTGGCATCAAGAAGCGTGTGGGGCGCATTGATATGCGTGCAGTGTACCAGACTATCAGTCCGTGTAGTATGAACCATGTGGAACTGTGTCCTAAAGAACAACTGTGGCTGTGCAATCAGCACAATAGGGTTCATTGAATTTACCATGACTTTGCACAGACATCATGTATGTGTTTCCCCCACAGTCAAACATATTGTCAAACAGTTTTGCCTTTGCTTAGTATATGATTTCATAAATCTGTCTTTCAAGAAAATCTTTCATGAAAATTTTAAACTGTCTAACCCTCTGTGGAACAAACTGGAAACTTCACATCAGAAGAGCAACCTTCATAATAAGTACAATGCTTTTCAAGATGTGTTAATTGCTATTTAGGGAGAAATGTCTTTAAATGTGGCCATTTCATCAGAGTTCCACCAGCAGGAGTTCTCTTTGGGCAAATGAAACTCACCTAGCACCAGAGTAGTTTCATAAGAGTAATTTACACTGGTGGGAAACCCTGTACTCATCCTGTCGCAGCTGTAATTTGGACACACAACATTATTCAGGATTTGCAGGCAATGCTGGCCTTTTAAACAAAAATTCAGAGAAAAAGAATTGCCTTTTATCCCACATTCACCTGAAAAATCCAGATTGGTGGTGAGAACACAACCATGTGGCCGCAAATATTTTGCACTATAGAATGTGTAATAGTCGTAGGACCCTTTCCTTCATTACTGCTATCTCACCACAGTAAGTGTGACGGTATTGGAGTTACTGAGGATCAGGAACCGATCTGTGGCTATGGGGTGAATATGGGGTTTCCTGCTGATAAAAAACAAGCCCATAGCCTGACTTACTTTCATGTTAGAGTGCTTGTCTGTAAATCAGTGAAAGCATGTTTTCTTAGTTAATCTTATTATAAGATGTTGTTTATGATACTGGAGGCACATTCTTTTAATTGTATTCCGAATGACTGCAGAATAGACAGAAGAGAGTACCTGGCAATTTTTAGAACATGATTAGTTTCTTCTTTTAAAAAATCATTTTCAGTTAGGGTTTTTGTTTTGTTAATAAAACAATCCTACATGGTAACAAAAAGGCATTTATTTGTTCCAAGATCCAGTGCCTAGAATGATTTGTGTCTCTGCTCTTTTACTGTTATGTTAGTAAATGTCGGTTTCCCCTGATGCACATAAGTCACGAGCTGTGGAATTCAGCTGTGGTTCATCCCAGAATTTTTGCTGAAAGGTAGAAAGAGACCCAGTGGAACTATTAATCCAATATTTTGGCTCAGGTGTCATACGTCAAATGTAACTCAGCATGCCACTAAAGCAATATCTATGATAACTGCACTTCATGATAAATGCACTTCACCTGTACTGGAATCCAAAGTTCATAATAAAGCTTACACTTTATAAAACACTGTATTCATATATACTGATGTGGCTCAGTAGGGTTGGTTTTTATCATTCTGTGTATTATTTATGTAGAAATAAGCATGTGGATCTCTGGATGCAGAAACTCAGTGATTCTCTCTCTCTCTCTTTCTAACTGGATGAGACCCAAAGTCCATTTATTTGAGCTGTAAGTGTGTTCAGCTTGATGTTCCCAGGAAACACAGGGGTATGGCATATTGGTACCAGCTGTGTATTCCTCCCACCCGATGTCTGGTAATTATAGGTAATCTTCCTTCAAATATGGATATTACATTATTGTTGTTAACTGCTGTCAAGGTGACTTTGACTTATGGCAAACCATTGAATGAGAGACCTCTAACTCACCAGTTCTGCTCAGGTCTTGTAGACTCAGGGCTGGGGCTTCCATGATTGAGCTTATCCATCTGGAATGTGGTCTAGCTCTTTTCCTGTTGCCTTCTACCTTACCAAGCATAATTACCTTTCTAGTGAGTCTTGTCTTCTCGTGATATGGCCAAAGTAACTACAGTCTCAGTTTAGTCATCTTGGCTTGCAAGGAGAATTCAAGCTTAGCTTGCTTTAGGACCTATTCATTTGTCTTTCTAGCAGGACACATTATCCATAGAACTCTTCTCTGGAGCCACATTTCAAATGAATTTATTTTCTTCCTATCGACTTCCCCCCTATCAATGGAATATTAAGGGGGAAAAAAATCAAATATGTCAGTTTCATTTTCTTCTATATTCATTTCCCCCTAAACTCTGCTGCAATTCCCCCCATTAAATTTGTGATGGACTTTGCAAATTCTGAAAAGCTGTTATCAAAAATGAATTGAACAACATTGTCAACTATCTGAAGTGTGCAAGTCCAGATAGATGCAACAATTCCCAAAATGGAGAGGACTATGAGGTATAGAGGTGATAACACAAGTGTGTTAACACAAAAGTCCTCTATCCAGATGGTTAAAATTCACCAGTTTTGCTTTCTCCTGTATTCTTTTTATAAAGTCTCAAGTTCATTCCATCAAATCTGTTAAGAAATTTGTGAACGATAAAAAGTTTTTTGCAAAGTTTTCGGGCTATGTGGGTGTGTCCTGGAAGAGTTTATTCCTGATGTTTCACCAGCATCTGTGGTTGGCATCTTCAGGGAATGTATTATTCTCTGTATTTATTTCCTTTATGAAAATAATATATGAAGGCAAACTCTGCTCCATCCTAGATTTCATTTGTACTATCGATACTCCTATTCCTTTTGCTGTTCAGTGGTACAGTGGCCCCTTGGTATCTGCTGATGTTTAATTTCAGGATCCCCCCATGAATATCAAAATCCATGGATTCTGAAGTCCCATTAAATACAGTGACTTAGTAAAATGGTATGTTTTATATAAAATAGCAAAATCAAGATTTGCTTTTTGAAACTGAATATTTTCCAGCCATGAATGCTTGAATCCATGGATTAAAAAATCTGGATACAGAAGGTCAACTGTATTCCTATCCAAGCATGCTTTCTAGCTTTCCTTAAAACTAAATAGGAAAAAATGCTCTTTTAAGGATCTACCTTTAGTGAAACCAGAGTTGTCCCAAGATATTTTGCTGCCGGGGCAAAGGACAGAATGACACATTTTCCTACTTTACATGAAAAGGTTCTTCTATGTGTGAAAGGAGAACCAACAAAGGTATGTTGGCTAGCACTTGCATATACCAGCCTGGAGTTCAATCGATGCTTGCTAATGCTAACTGCAAGTGTGGTCTGTTTTGCGCTTTCTCCTTCAAAGGAAGAAGTGGAACACAACAGTCAGCTGACACTTGCAAAAGGTTGACAGGCAGCTGGTTTTTTGCCCCTCTTTCCTCTTCTAGAATTATATTTATAACATTCAAAAGATGCTCCTCTTCCAGTACAAAACAACTGACTCACAAAACATTGGAGAAATAATACTGTGAAGAACATTTTCTGACACATGGTGTACACATGGTTAAGGAATGTTAGTATTTAACAGGGGATTGTTAAATGGTTTCAGTTGAGGGGGGGAGGGTGTTCGAGTTTTTCCATCATTTCATAGGAATTGTTTCAGCACTTCTGGAATGAAAATGGTGCCATGTAATATTTGGTCAAGCCAGGTGGATGGTCATCAGGCCAAATCATATTACTCCTCTTGTGCTATAAAGCAAAATACCTTTTCAGATGTGTATTATGTGATACCATGTCTCATGCCTGATGAGAGGGATGCAAGTTTGTATTTATTTTATTATTTTTTAAAAATTTCAATCTCCTTTCTCAAATACTGCCTGCTACTTTTATTTATGAGCAATCCAAAAATCTCTGATTCAGCACATTTCCCTTAATTAAATTGATGGCTTATCAATAAACAGTGATATTTAACTGTGGCCTTAACTTTACAAGACTGAGGTATTTACATTTAAATTTGGCTTTGCAAGGCAGAAGTCTTTTCATTTACCTTTGAATTCACAGGATTTAGCAGCTCAGTTGCTACAAGACTTAAAGGGACTTGATGATCAGGAGCTCAGCTTGCTAGAGCCAAACAAAGCATGTCCCCATGTAATTTAGCTCCATCGCAGGAGCATAATTGGTTCAGCAAAAGAGCTGTGCTATGTTGCAAAATGCTTCCTAGCTGGCAAAACATCTGTATCGTAATTGTTTCACTCTTTGGATCATTTGCTTTAATTGCCAAAAGAATTATCCAGAAAACTTTGAAGGCAATAAGTCCAAAGGCAGTCCTCAGAACATTTTTTTAAAAAATGGATCCCAGAAAAACAGCCTAAGATTGTGAATCTGTAGTGTAAATGCTTATACAGAATTGGGTCTTACTGTGCTCAAACAGTAAATGTTAAAGGTAGGTAGGATTGTCACTTTATAATTGGGTCCCATTAAAAGAGAAAAGATTTGCCAGCATGATCCAAAATGAAAGCTACTTTGATAATTTAAGATTTAGTTAGCATGGGGGAAGGGTTGGTACAAAAAAGATAAGGTATATGCTGAATTTAAAAATCATTGTAGAAATGCTCTCCTATGGGAAGTAGCATCACTGAGCAGGTGTGAGGGGTGTGGATCTCACTGGGTGACACCCCAGAAAGGGGGTTAACACCACAGAAGAGGGGGTGACACTTACTAAGTCCCCCGTCCCCTACAGGGCCTTCCTGGAGCCTTGAGCCCTCCCTCTCAGCCATCATGAGCTTTTTTGGGCCAGCCGGGGAGTGTGGGGAACACTCTTCTGGCTGTTGCAGGGCTTTCTGGGCCACTGTTGGAGAGCGGGGCCTGTTCTCCCAGCTGCTGTGGGGCTTTCTGGGCCACATAGGGCTTTCTGGGCCACTGGGGGAGCACAGGGCCCACTTTCCCATCTGCCGTGGGGCTTTCTGAGCCACTGGGAGAGTACGGGGCCACTCTCCCAGCTGCCATGGGGCTTTCTGGGCTGCTATGGGGCTGCACACACATTTTCTGGTGTGAGCTCATGCACACATGCTTCTGTGTAGCACATACGCCAGAAGTCCCTCCCCCATAAGCCCCATCCCCTACACTGGGTGACACCAGTTCGGGGTATGCCACTGCCTATGGGTTTGGTATAAGAATACAGAGAATTTTTTTCCCTGTATAAAGCCTTTTTAAGGAATGAATAGGTTAAAATTTGAAATGGTTTTGCTACGATGATCTTTTGTATTTTGAGCAAGATAGCTAGAAGCTTAAATCAGGAGAGATTATTTTTAAGGCAGGCAAAGATCTTAATTGGTTTGCTTATATACAATTTAAGGACAGATTAATAAAGGCAAAAAAAAAATGCAGCTATAGAAGTTGGAGAAAATGAGTTTTATTTAGAGATGTGTAAAGATGATGGCCATGCAATTTAAAAGTGTATAAATGGCGTTTGAAACTAGAGATAGACGATAAGATGATCAGGTTGCCCCAAAATTTTGGGCCTAATGTCAATATATCCACATGTATGAGGAAAATGGAGAAATGTTGTCTAAAGAAGTAAAATTTACTTTGTGCAGTAATTTAAAAGAAAATCTGTAGAAGATTATGTATAGATGGTATCTAACACTAAACAAGCTATCGAAAATGGCCCAGAATGTTTCATATCAATGTTGGGCTTGTCAAGATAAGGAGGGCTCCTTTCTTCATATGTGGTACGTTTGTAACAAGATGAAAAGTTACTGATCTAAGATTTATATGTTAGTCAAAAAAAATTAAAGGTAGATTTTGCACTTTTGGAAGCTTACCTAAATTTGACAGGTATTCAGAAACAAAGGAAGCTGCTTTTTGGTGAATCTCTCTTTCTCTCTCTCTTTCTCTCTGGGTCCTTTCACAATTTTAGTGCTGTTACTTTACTTTAACAGCCATAGTTCCATCCCATGGAATTCTGGGATTTGCAATGTAGGGAGAGCCATTTTGAATTCCCAGCAAGTGCTCTAGTTTCTCACCAAAGTATTTCATTGGATGGAATCACGACAGTTAAAGTGGAATAACAGCACTAGAAATGTATGAGTGAATAGACCCATGGAGATGTTGAAATGGGAGTACAGTATAGTGTCCAAAGTCCCAAGATCAAGAAGTACAAATTACCTCCCTAAGGAAGCCAACTGCCACTGTCTTAGTTGTCAGTGCAGGGACAATGGGTAAGGCAGACAACAAAAGTAACCCACATTAGATAGAGACCAGAGAAAATGCCCTGCTCTTTCCTTCTATCCTCAACATTATGCTCCCAATCCACCCAATTTTGAAAGAAAGTAGGGGTAAGATCTAAACATTTTAATATTTGTTTCCTTTCTACACACTTATCCATTGGGGCTGAAGCAAAGAGAGGGATAGTCTAAGAGCTCTAGTCTAAAACATAATTCTTCCAGACTCCAGATTTGTTGCATGGATGTGAGTGGGCAATGTTTAAATGGATACTATATGCTCCTTCTCCATCATTACTGCAGAGAGATGGAGGCAGAGAGCAGGTGGCCATGTGGGTGGGCAGCAGTGAGAAAGAACCAGTTTTGCTGCTATAATCAATATTGTGGCTAATATTTTTTTAAAAAAAAGTTGGCAAGGGAAGCAGGAATGAGGAGGTGGTCTGGGGGATTGATGGCAAATGATGGCAGCAGCTGTCAGTGAGGGGTGGAAGGCTATCGTGACAAGTGGGGTAGCTTTCCATAGTCAGGCTCCAAGTGCTTCAGTTGCTTCCAGACAGCTACCAACCCAGCATTAATCATAGCAGCCCTTTCAGTTTCTGCCTCTTTTCCTGCCTGTCTGTCTGTTCGCTAGGGGACCAATTCACATTGCAGAATTATAGCAGTATTATTCCACATTAACTTCCCATGAACCCTAGGATTGACCATTTAGGCAGGCACATTTAGAATTCATAGTCAGAGCAGTCTACTGTCTCATCAAACTGCAATTCCCAGGACTCCATATGATGGAACCATGGCAGTTACAGTGGACTAATAGGGCTATAATTACTGTACTGTGAATGGGACCTGGATCATGATTCAGAAAGTGGTATTCGCTTAGCAATACAACCTACAGACAAAGGGCAGGCTCAAGAACTTTGCTTTTTGAGGCAAAGGATAAGGTGAATTCCCCTCACTCAGCAGTAGCTGGCATCTGACTTTTTTAGTGAGCAATGGATCTGAGCATTAAAGTCTGAACTTTAAAGGAAGAAATGAACCTTATCTTCGAAACAAAACCAGCATCTTCTATAGTGGTAGTGGTGACTATGGGTTCTGCAAAGGTTGGACTAAAACCCAGAGTAAATTTACTATTCCACTAACATGGAAGCTAATATTTGCCATCCCTCCCCCTCTGTTCTATGCATAGAAAATGATTTTGTCAGGGTTTTTTTTAATTACAAAAACACCTTTGGTGCTTTTAGTGGACCAGCAACTCCCCGCAGGAACTGAGGGCACTAGGCTAGCTTAGTGGGTGGATAGTGGGCAGACAAGTTCCTTGTTCTATTTGCTGGTGGCTTCTTGCTTTCAGATTATAGCACAACTGCAGTCTGAACCATGTTGTGATCTGTGGAGGTCTGTGAATGCTCAAGGGCATCATTTGTGGATGTGGGAGTGCAGACCCCACAAACGCCCCTGGTCCCTGAATATCTGCCTTTGGGCACAAAAGGGCCATAGTGTTGACCTGCATCCCTTTAAGATACTGAACAGATAGTGTGAGTGAGGGAAGGTTCAGTCAAAGGAGAAAAGAGAGGCTTCAAGTTATTTAAAATTAAATTTCAACATTTATTTTTTTAAATTTATTCTTTTAAAACTTTCTTTAAAAACATCACATTCTACCAATTTTTCACTGTAACCACAAGGAACTTTGAACATGTAAATATATTTAGATAGTGCATATGATATTGTAATTTAAAGGTGTAATTTTAATTTTGCTAGTTGTTTATTTCACAACTATTATCATTGCTTTCAGTGATATGTGGGAATTATAATTTATGCATAATATTAGTACCAAAAAACCCTACTAAAGATTCTGTATGGTGTGTTATGGGAGGAGATCAATTGGGTGGTGACACCATGAGTTAGTGCACCAGATGTTGCCAAATCTAGTGACACTACCGTGAACGCTCCATCTCAGTGTCTAACTATTCTTAATCATGTGCCATTGTAAATCTTAGATGAATATAGCCTTTTCTCTTACTCTTGAGCCTTGCCACTGTTCATTCTACAGGATGCTTGGAATCTTCAAAAAAGTCAAAAATCTTAATTTTCCAACTGGTGGTTTTGGAATCATGCATGTGGCACACATTTGTACCCTTTGCATCTTCTTTCCTTGCAGGACAAAAAACCCCGGGTAGTCATGAGCTATAGCATAATGGGTGAAGCTTCTAGAAACCCTTGTATTGGTCTTCTGATTTGTTTTACATCCTTGGTGGCTTAGCATTATCACAAATAACTATTTGAGAACAAAACAACATATGACTGAGCATCACATGCAGTTTTGTCCCGAATGAGTAAGTGCTTGCTTGTTTTTGGATTTTGCCTGAAATGTTTTATGCAGAGTTTACCAAAAAGGTAACCATATGGGATTTCTTAATTCAAATAAATAAATTGACTGAATGATGAGATGAAATGCTAGTGTTTGAAAGCAGTAACATTTTAAAATGTATTACATATAGAGCATCTGGTATCTATTTACCCTTCTTTTACATATTACAAAATCAGTTCCAATGCAGCCAACATAAAATTTTCAAAGCCAATTTCATGGTGAGTAAAAGCAGTAATTGAGTAAGATGGCAAACAGATTAGATGATTAACTTTATCCTAGTTTTTGTGTTTTGATTTCCCTCCCTGCTTGGGAAGACTTAAATTACTGGGGGGGGGGGGGGGAACAAACCAACCAACCAACCAACCAAACAAAAAAATCAACACAGACCAAAAAAAGGAGATGTGCAAGTGAGAAACACAAGAGACAAAAATGTGTAAATGATGTTCAAAAACTAGTTAGACATTTTTCCAGTGCCTAGAGTAAACAAAATGATATTTAAAAGGCCAGATTAATGGGGTGGGGGGAGGACGGCAGAGAAGGGCTCCTTTAAATGGTAAAACCAGGAAGAGAGAGATTTTAAACTCTTTGTTGCAACATGACCAAAATCTGCTCTGGAAGACTAGAAAATTCCCTGAATATGTTTTTGGATATGGTAGAAGGCTGCAGGGGGGAGTGGTGAAGAAGAAAAAGGTCCATTGCTCTAGTCAGTGCACTGTTTGACATGTCTCACCCGTAGTTTTCTATGGGTGAAATTCTTTTATAGTGTTTGTGGGTGTTTTTTTTTTTTAAAAATCCCACTTAGTTTTAAACAAGCTTATGTCAGAGAGCTTTACATTTGTCAGAGAGCTTTGCTTTTCCATAAAAATATGAATGGATGTGTGCTAGGAATGTGGAAACCTCCCAGTTTCAATTCATTGTGTTCATCCAAACCTGGCTTCTAGCAAGCTGTGGTACCATGTGCTGTCAACCCAAACTGAAATACAATTTGAAATGCATTTTCCCTAATTTGCACCGTTATTTGTACAGTTTGCCTATTTTACCAAAATGTGGTTTTGTTTAGACTTTTATTTTTTTTTAAAATGTGTATTTTAATAATTCACATCTAAAACAGGTACATTGCTTTGTGTACACTTGATTTCTCAGAAATGCCTTTAAGCTACACAAATATGTGAATGTTTGACTTGAGGTACATATTTTCTTGCCACATGTCTGGGGATGTGGGGAAAAAATGCTACTTTCTCAACACTGTCAAGTCCAATGAAACTCCTTTTCATCCTTAGTGTGTGTGTGTGTGCACATACCTGTGCAAAATTAAGTGTGAGCACTGCTGAACAATAAAGAGTCACGCAATATGAAAGTTATGTGATGACAGCAAAGACAGCTTTCTGTTCTCTGTCACCCTTCTGACACCATGGGCATCAACCATGGGCATACTGATTTGATGTCTGTGAAAGGAAGAGTTACTTCATGCCTCCCAGAATGTATAATTGGCACACAATAGCACTTTCTGGATACTTTTCACCCTGTCCATTTATAGTATAGCACCTTATGTCTGCAAGATAGATTGCATCTGAGTCTGATGCTGTCAAGCATTTGTTCAATGGGCTGTTTAAAAAGCTTTCCCTCATATTTGGCCAGTGCATCGTTCCAGAACTGTATACAGGCTGCTCTTGTTTCTGTATCAGTTAAGAGGCAACATATTTGAAAGGAGCCCCAAATGCCACAGAAACCCAGAAGAGGTTGAAATGGCATATCTGGGAAGAGCTGTTTGAAATAAGGGTTTGAAAACATTAGAAGCAGGGGCCAAGTTTTTACAGTTTTCATGAAGAACATTTGAAAGTCTTATGGCTCAGAAGAAGCTATTAGTTAACTGGGTGCCATTAATGGTTTATGATGGGATGTCAACTACAATTCTTGGTAGTCCCTTAGAGCACTTTATTTCGCTTTTTCAAGTTTCTATAAGCATGTCTATGAATGAGAAAAGGGATGGAGAATATTCTGCTCAACAAAGTGCCCTGAAGTGCTATTTGAAATTATAAATAGTCTGAAATAGAACTGTATATGAACTTAATGCACACTTAGTAGGCCTAACAGAATGGAAACTAATGCCTAATGGGCTAATATATCTTTTTTAATTCAATAATTTGATAGAATCGGTGTTCTGTAACTATTAGCCATGTGCAATTTTTGCACACAAGAAAATTAGGGCAGAAAAATTGTGCTTGGAATGCTTATTTATTTTGTCAAACTTACATTCGTATTTGCATATAAAATCAGTTATTGCACCAAATGATTGCTTAAGGAGCCTTTGATGAGGTGTAATAAATACATAAAAGATAAGCCATTTTCTCTGTGATATTCACTATATAGGCAATAAATGGTGAGTTGTGCTTTTATACTGATTCATTATACTTGCTATGTTTAATTTACTTTTAAGGCAAAATTTGTATAGAATATAAAAAGATACTATACTGAAGCAATAGGATGTTGGATGTTAATTGCTATTCTTATAAAATATAAATTAACATGGTTAGCAGTTCACTTGAAGTCTAATTAACTTGCATCCGCTATCTTGTCAGATGTCTCCAATACAGAAATATTCCTTACACGGCTAACATATTAATAAGAATGTGATTATGCAATTTTGCTCATTTAGTTACATTACAAAAGTTGGTTAGTCTCTTAGATGAGTATCAAACATCAATTCAATAAGTGCTCATTTAACAAATCATTTGATCACCGACTGATGGAATGTGATGGCATTAATTCCATATTAATTATTAATTGTTTTTTAGGCTTAATATCTAATTTGCATTTTACTGGCAAATTGCATAAAAGCTTCTAACACTTTTCCAGGAGGCCTTCCTCCCTGTCCCCTTCAAAGTCCACATTTCAAATTCTTAGGTGATTTAAAAGGAAAGTAATTTATGCCATGTTCTAGAAGAATTTATTCCAAACATTTCACCAGTATCTGTGGATGGCATCTTTCTCTGAAGATGGAAGCCACAGATACTGGCGAAATGTCAGGAGTAAACTCTTCTAGAACATAGCCACACAGCCTGAAAAACCCACAAAAAAAGCTATGGATGCCGGCCATGAAAGCCTTCAACTTCACAAAGTATTTTAACATCTTACTATCAGGTGTTAGCAGTAATCTCTAGTCTCTCACTGCCTGAGTTGCCACAGCAAACACCGAGGGAAGAAAAGCTCTTCTCTCAGGCAAGCAGGCAAGCAACAAGCCATCTGGCCTCTCAGAAGCTAAGCTGAGGAACAGAGTAGGAAACCCACCCAAGTGAATCTAGTGGTTTATTTATTTAGAACAGGAGTGGGAATTGTGTGACTCTCCTTATGTTGCTGAACCGTAACTCTCAGAATTCCTCAGCACTGCCCAGCCTGCCAAAGGATTCTGGGAGCTGCAGTTCAACCGCATTTGGAAAAGTGAACAATTCCCAGCCCTGATTTAGAAGAATACAACTGTTAAAAACATACACTAAAAAGAGCCTAACTGGATACTTTAGTGGGTAATACATGCAATCTAGCAAGGCTAGATTTATTTTACATACCATAGAACTACTTCATGGTAGATTTGCTGGTGTTCCTTAATACCAAAATAAGATGCCCATGTAGTAACTGTGAAGCAGAGTCTATGCAACACAGAATCATAGAATCACAGAATTGGAAGAGACCACAAGGGCCATCCAGTCCAACCCCCTGCCATGCAGGAACTCCCAGTCAAAGCATCCCCGACAGATGGCCATCCAGCCTCTGCTTAAAGACCTCCAAGGACGGAGACTCCACTACATTCCGAGGGAGTGTGTTCCACTGTCGAACAGCCCTTACTGTCAGGAAGTTCCTCCTAATGTTAAGGTGGAATCTCTTTTCCTGCAGCTTGCATCCATTGTTCCGTGTTCTAGTTTCTGCAGCAGCAGAAAACAAGCTTGCTCTCTCTTCAATATGACATCCTTTCAAATATTTGAACATTTTATTGTACTGTATTCTTACAACCAGATTCAACAAGCCAGAATTTAACCACTATTGAGTAAGATGAATTGAAGATCAGGCCTTTTTTATGTAAAATTCTTGGTAAGATAAATGCCTAAATGTCACTCTTAAAGCTACTAAATTTCTCTCTTAAGCAGCTAGGATTAGAATCCTCTATGTATAAAGGGATACTATGTATAAAGGGAGTTAGATTTAGGAATCCCTTTGACTATTGTGGCAAATTTTGATGACGTGTATCTCTTGACTGTACGTATATGTAAATCTTCAGTGTATGGACTGTAATAAATCATGACTGGCTGAAACTCATCTGACAGTCATATAAATGTTTGAAATGCAAACTAGCTTTTATATCATTTTCTATTAATATTATTTTCAATACAATTTGTTGTTTTATTGCCTTTAATTAGTATTACTATGCTATTTTAACCATATTTTATTTTAATGTACATTGTGAGCTGCCTTGGGTCCCATACTGGGAGAAAGTTGGGATATCTAAACAAACAAACAATGTGAAGTTGAAGGCTTTCATGGCCGGCATCCATATATTTTTTTTAGGTTTTATGAGCTATATGAGCCATGTTCTAGAAGAGTTTATTCCTGACGTTTCTCTGAAGATGCCAGCCACAGGTGCTGGCAAAATGATAGGAATAAACTCTTCTAGAACATGGCTATATAGCCCGGAAAAAACACAAAAATTAATCAAACAAGCAATTTTAAGCAATCAAAAATATGTAAAACTGTTTTCATAAGTTAAAATGAAGTGTCCATACTGTATGTGAATTATGCAATTTCTCCCTGAATCGCCTTTGCACTTCCCTGTTGCTAATGATATCAAAAAGAGGTACAGAAGATTACTCTGGAATGAAAATGGAATGTGAAATGAATCAAACATTTGCCATATAAACGGACAAATAGTTCATAATCCACACCTGAACTTTAAACTTCATTTACATGGCCCATGTGGGTATGGATGAGCAGACATCTGCTTTATGAGGATATTTGTTTCAACTTTCCACTCCCTGTGATATCTCTGAATGGATTCCAGACATTCCAGGCAGAAATATCATCCAGAAGAGACAAGGTGGTTGGTTTATCTTTACAATAGAAATGGAAAATAAAGTCAGCATCCTGGATGAGACACATGGCTAGGTGAGTCAGATAATTACTATCCAAGACAATGAAGTTAAATGTCAATTTTAGCTGGCAGTTTAAACTGTGGATTCCCCCCTAATAAGCACTAATTGAAAAGGACAACAATCAGAGTTTGCAGTGGATTTAGTAAAAATCTGACATAATGCTAAAAAAGAAATTACCTTCCTTTTAAATGTTGTTTCTACTGCCATGTGTCACTTGTGGGTGAAATGTGCAAAGCACTTACGAATGTATTATGGTCATGAGTTTTTCCTTTTCTGTTTTTATGTCAATTCAGTTAGAAAGCAGGAAATTCAACTGGAAAACAAGGGGGGGGGAAAGATTTAACGTACTGAAGGATAAATTAGTACTATTGAAGTAAATCCTGACTTTGTTCATCCTAGAA
The DNA here is from genome assembly GCA_034509955.1 of Urosaurus nigricauda. Taxonomy (NCBI): domain Eukaryota; kingdom Metazoa; phylum Chordata; class Lepidosauria; order Squamata; family Phrynosomatidae; genus Urosaurus; species Urosaurus nigricauda. The sequence goes on from JAOEGL010000006.1 coordinate 81,895,444, forward strand.
GAATAATTGAGACAATGTAAAACATTCTGCGCCACTGCAAGGTAATAAGATTGTTTTTGACTGGTAATGGAGAGATTCTGGACATTTTCATTTTGTATATTTCTGATTTTGTGCATTTCTATGAACCACATAAAACTGAAAAAAATTGAACACTGTTGCCTTATTTCATAGATTAATATTAACACTGAGTTGGTTGCTTTTTTCTTTAGGAACAATCAGCTCGTTCTTTTTTTATCTCTCGCTCTCTCTCTGGTGTGTGAATGTGTGTGCATGTGTGTACATGTGTACATGCTTAGCTACAGACAAGGAAGAGATATGGGATACATTTTTTTGCATAAAAAGTGAAAGACACAGTAGAAAGGGGGGTGGGGAGGTGCTTGGATTTTGTTCTGGAGGTGAGAACTCCAGGAAGGACTGAAGAATCCCTCATAAGATGTCTTGCTGTGATGAGTCAATCTGTCTCAACCCAAATCTTGCCAATAGATTTTTTCACCCTCACATACCTAATACAGCTTTCCTAGCTTTGTATCTTCCAGATGTGCTGGGCAGATATGTTGGAGAGTAGCCATGTTGTCTAGGGATTCTGGAGTTCTTGGAATTGTCGTCTAAAAGGTAACTTTTACATGCTTTGGCTGCTATACACTATGATGTTGGGTGGGGGGAGGATCCAACATAGATATTTATTATTTAAAGCATTTGTTTATTGTCTCTCAATTCACCAGGGCCCCTGATGCCTTGCACAATGGATAAAAAAATATATATAGCAATATTTTTATATAAAGATAAATAGATAGACAGACAGACACCAGATGAGTTGCCCATTTGCAGACTCTATTGGCTCTTTGAACCACTGGAGGCTCTCACTGTCAGTTGGAGGAAGTGAGTTTTATAGAGTCCCCTCTTTTTTTCCCTGCAATCCTCACACCACTTCTCACATCGTTCCAGACCAATTTTCCCCTTCCACCACCAAAACAAGCTTCAACTAGACCAAAAGCTCTCCCATGAACAGGCAATTCAGAATCCAAGCCAGTATCTGTTTGCCTATCACTCCTTTCGCAGTAGCATCACTTGCAAAGAGTTTGTTTCTTCCGCTCTTTTTGACAAATAGTGATGTTGCACTCTGTCATCCTGCAGTGGAATGATACAGTATGATTTATTGAAGGAAACGCAGACACCATTTGCTTGATAATCACACGAAATCATTCTCCATTTCAGAGACTAGAGTTCTTCAAAGTATGAAAGGGATCTACTTTAGAGGATTACAGCTCAGTTTATCTGATGGAGGAAACTGGTATTTTATATCCTGATGTGCTAGGATTGGCACCATATTTGTGCCTTTTCTTCTTTCCTAGATATTCACTAGGAAACTTTCTTCATTCCTAAATACTCACTAGGGACCATCACTTTGAATGACATTGCTTTAGAAGACTTGCATCTATTTGAAAGGCTGTCAACAGGGAACTTTGTCTATGTTAGAATTTATTCTCATTATGAAGCACTTGTCCAGCCCAAGTCCAGTGTGAAAATAAGGACTATACGAGCAATATCACTCTCAACACACATGAAATTGCTTGGTTTTGGAAGCCAAAAATAATCAGACTTTGCAACTACTTGCATGGAAGACCACCTGAGAATGCCAAGGCTCTCCAAGGAGGGCTAGGAAAGAATCCTTCCTGAAACCCTAAACAGCCATGGCTAGCAACCAGAGTTGACAATACATTGCAATATTAGATGTACCAATGATACCCAGTATACAGCAGCTTTCTATGTTCTACCAAGGAGCTTGACATTTCCCATTAAGAGAAGAACTGATGATGATGATGATGATGATGATGTTTATTTATAGCCCGCTCCTATATTTGCATAATCGGAGTGGGTTACAACAAGGTTACTGTTACTGGATAGCCAGCGAAATCAGCCATATTTGCACAGAGCTAATTTCATCTATGGAAAGAGTGGATTTCCTCAGAAGCAGGAAACTTATACTGTGTCCTTTCCATAGCTTCCTGATTAATATGCACCATTAATCACTGAAGTAAAAATTGAGCTTATTATTTTCATGCACAATGGAACACGTGATTGTGAATGCTGAAACTGACTACCGGTTTTAATATATGCTTGTTGACAATGATTTTAATTAAAGGAAAGCTGCCTCCATTCGGGGTCATTAATTTGATGATTATGGTTGAACTTATGCAATTGTAAGTCTGCTTTCATTAATTTGATTTGCATACAGGTCACACTTCTTCGAGGATTTCCTTACTATGGAGAATTTTGCTAACTTCAACTACAATGATTTAGTTGGTTAAGGTATAAAAAACCACAAGTGTCCTATGAATTGCTACATCATTTCATGGCATAGACATTCAGTGCATGCACATAAAAGGTTCACAAAGTGGATTTCTAGAGTCCTACATTAGCTAATTTTAGTAACCCAGTGGCAAGATGGTTATAACATCAGTGGAACACACTTCCTCAGAATGTGGTGGAGTCTCCTCCTTTGGAGGTTTATAAAGAGAGGCTACTGGCCATCTGTTGGGAGTGCTCTGATTGTGAGTTCCTGCATGGCAGGAGGTTGGATTGGATGGCCCTTCTGGCCTCTTCCAGCTCTATGATTCCATGATTCTAATCAACCTATAACATAGCTCAGCAGTCTGAAACCATCCAGATCTCTATGAATTCTAGTTGCTACTAGACCCGGCAAGCACAGTTACTGACCAAGAAACATGGGAATTATAGTTCAACAATAGTTAGAAGGTCACATTTTCCCTCCCTGTGAGCTATAGGTGTTCAAACATGACTTAGCGTGCAGGAACTCCAAACACCAGGATTCAATCCTGGCTTGGCCACGGAAACCCCCTGGATGACCTTGGACAGGTCACACTCTCTCAACCTCAAGAGGAAAGCAAAGACAAACCCTCTCTGACCAAATCTTGCCAAGCAAACCCCATGATAGGTGTGTACCATATGTCAGAAATGATTTGAAGGTACACAACAAAAATTATGAATAAATTCGCATCATAATTACAACCCTTCAACACTCTGCAATTGCTTACAACATACTAAGTTGGCTGGGAGAGGGGGATGGTCTGGGAGCTGCAGTTTAAACAATTAAAATTTTTCAAACCTCTGAGCTATGCATATCGTTTGGCCCTGCTCCTATGATAAATATCTTATGGAGCTGGATATGTTTAGCCTTGAGAAGTGAAGGTTAAGAAGTGACATGATATCCATGTTTAAATATTTGAAAGGATGTCATACTAAGGATGGAGCAAGCTTGTTTTCTGCTGCTCCAGAGATTAGGGCATGAAGCAATGAATTCAAGCTACAAGAAAAGAGATTCCACTTAAACATTAGGAAGAACTTCCTGATGGTAAGAGCTGTGCAACAGTGGAATATGTTGTCTCAGAAAGTGGTGGAGTCTACTTCTTTGGAGGTTTTTTTTTTTTTTAACTGAGACTGAATGGTCATCTGTCAGGAGTGTTTTAATTGTGTACTGGCAGGTGGTTGGACTGGATGGCCCTTGGGATCTCTTCCAAGTCTATGATTCTATGATAGAATAATAGATTTAGAAGGGGTCCCATGGGCCATCCAGTCCTCACTCAGTGCAGGAAACCCAGCTGTTATCTCTGGAAGGTAAATGTGTAGCCTATTTCTGAAAACATCCAGAGAAAGACAGTCTACCACCTCTCAAGGTAATTGACTCCATTGTCAAACTGCTCTTAACACCAAGACATTTCTTCTAATCCAAATCTACTCATCTGTAACGTAAAACCAAAAAGCATGAGATGACTGAAAGGCACCATGGATGCTGTGAAAATGGAAGCAAGTCCACATTTTCATCAAGGAAGACTAATGAAGAGCATACATCCATCTTCTTTCCATTTTTATCTCTTTAGCTTTAGCTTTGAATTTTTATGTCAAGAGGGTTAGAGTGACAGTTTCACAAGGATCTGAAACTAAAATAAACTCAAAAGAGTAAAACTGTACCATAGTGAACTGAAAAAAACAAAGAAACAAAAAATAAAAACAAAATGTGTTTGATGTGTCTCCTGGAAAAGAGTTAAGTTGTTGTTGTTGTTGTTGTTGTTCTGCAGTAACTACTAGATATGATTTACTTTTCTGTATCGGTGAATTTAAGCTAGGATGCAGTGTGAAAATAATTTAACTCCTTACATGTTATCACTGTTAGAATCAATGAGTGCTGACAAATTGCACATACCAGAAAAACCTTTACTTGTGCCCAGTGCTACAACTCCACCAGACATCTCTGAAAACTCAGATGTTAAATTTTCTGTCTCAAAATAGTACACTCTTAATAAAACAAGCTATATACTTTCAACTTGAATTCTCTTGCAAAGTTGCAATAGGGGAGTCATTTTTAGATGCTTTCAAAAAGATCTGTCTTTAGATCAATCACATGAGGGGGGGGGGAATCTATAATCCTATAATCTCTGAGGGCCAGACTAGTTGGTACAAAATATCTGCTACTCTAAACCAAAAGGATATAGTTGTTGGTTATATAGGTTTTTAAAAATTGCAATACTTTCATACGTCTCTGCTGGATTTTGCTGGGGTTTTTTTAAACAGCAACAAACAAACAATTGTAAGCCTATGGAAAGAGTACTGAAATGAGGTGCGGGGACTTTTATCTATCCCAGGTTTGAGGATTCTTGTTCCTTCAAATGTCAGACTGCAACTGCCATAATTCCTGACCATTGGCCATGCTAGGTGGTGCTGATGAGATTTGGCATCCAACAATATCAAGAGGGATACAAGTTCCTCAATCCCTCCTTTGTTCTCCTGTGGCAGGGCCTATGGGATGTATCTGGGTGGCAAAGGGGGAAATAAGCAAGGAATGATGGTAGGATGCCTGGCCAGCCTTTGCCAGGGTAAATGACTACACAGAAGGGCAGATAGGCAAACTGGGGCATGGGGAGATATTAAGACAGGCAACACAGACTATCATGTTGTTAAAAGAATAGAAGAAGTAACTGAAAAGCAGGAATGGAAGGCAAATGAAAGAAGGAGCTGTAGAAAGGAGAAGGGACAAAATAAAGAGGCATTGGGACAAAGTCATACCCAAGTTCCAAAGGGTTTGTTGGCACCAAGGAATGAGCAAGCATAAGAACTTGTGAGACTGGCAGAAAAGGAACCTGAAGATGTTTTCATGTTTGTATAGTAGGACTGAATTTCACATACTAATTTGAAGTAACCAGCCATCTGTTAAGCTGCAGGTCTTTAGTTAAGCCCTTAATTCTGTTTATCTAAGTGTGACCGTATATCTTCTGGTGAATATGTATAATAGCTGCCAATGCTATCACAATTTTGACTGCTATACTTTCCTATATCCCTTCCGCAATTGCTGCAGTCTTCAAATGGTGAATTTTCATCCAAGTTTCTAAAAAGCCAAGATAAAGAAATGAAATAGCATTTATGACTGTGTGGTATTGCAAACTATCAGTCTATAAATAAATAAAGACACTACCCTCAAAGTCTTCCTAGGGGTTAGAAGGCACTTAGTATTACAGATATGGAAAAACATAATTCTTCTGTCTACTTAATGTATAGGTGCTCATTGGTAAAGAAAAACAAAAACATGGGTTGCTTACAAATGAAAAATGACAATGTCAAGATTTTCTATAAAAGTCTGTGAAAAATGCATATCCTCCAACTGTCCTCATTTAGTAGGGACAATCCTGATTAATTATATGTTGCCCCACTTTTGCCTGCTTTTAATGCTCTCTCATTTTCAATCTTAAAAAATATTTTTTTTTTTAAAAAAAAGGGTTTTTTTCAAAGAAAATTGATTTAATTATTAAAAACACACTATTCTTTCAGCATTTTAATGGGACGCATGTGAGTGCCACAGCTTGTTTCTGCCCAAAGACAGATGTTTGAGAAGCAGTGGTGGCAACCCCTCTTAGGGTGCCAGCCGGTGTGGTTTGAACCCCCCGCATCCCCTATTGATGCTACTGGTTCTAAAGGATTGCTGTTCAGCACCCTGGCAACTGGTCTGTTCTATGGTTTTCCTTAGCATTGTGTCGTGTCTCCCATGCTGATTAATGTATACATTAAATCACTGGGAGAGGTTTCTTGAATCTGAGGATGAGGAGCCACCAATATGCTGATGCTACTTAGCTCCATAATTCTATACAGTCCCTAATTCTCTGCAATGCTAGAAATTTTGGAGCTGAAGGGAAAATTTATTGGGGGGGGGGGCTGAATTCTATATCAGTGCCTTGATTTTGTACCACTACCACCACCAGCTGCATCCTTGGCCACCCCCTGTCTCTCTGGACAGCTGATCTCAAGTGGCTGGTGAGCTACGACAAAAATATTTACCAAAAATGGTGTTTCAGTGTTCACCTTGTTTTCTATTCAAAATCTTGCTCCCAGGCCTGCCCCTTTCTCAAAGTATTTAAGACACTGTAAGCTTTGTTTGGGAATGGTGAATTGATCCAGCTCAATAGTTGTCTCAGGCTGCTATGCTTAGTTCACCACATTCATTTTCTAGTTCTTTCAGAAAAATGCTAGTAGAAGTATGGAAAAATACATGGGAGGAGGCAGTAAAATGACCTAGTTGTGGATCTGAACATTGCTGACAACATGAGTTATTCTTTATTTGTATGGGTAAATGGTTTGTCCATCATATCTGATGTTTCTAGTGCTATTGTCTTTTTATAAAAGGCATCAACACTTTTCAGTTTTTTGATATCTAATAAAAACATGTTGGCAATAGTGATATATCAAGCTCAACCAGCTATGGCAATAAAAGGGGTATAAAAATGTGGTATGAGTTAAAGTGTAATAAAATGATATCTTTATTTGCTGGATTATTTTTTTATCATCGTATTTTGGACTTTCTCCAAAGATGAATGCCCCAGTATTCACAGTCATGATCTAAAAGTGCTAATACAATGAAACATGCTTCCTAAAGACTTTGCCTGGTTGCTGTTTTTACTAGATCTGTGTGGTTTCATTTTTCTTTTTAAAAAAGGTGCCATGGTGCATTGCATGTCCAGCAGAGTATCTGGGAATGTTAAAACAACCTGCCTCAACCTGTTACTCCCTTGCTGTATTGGATTACAGCTTCTTCACCCTCAACCAAGGTGCCCATAATGGTTGGATTTGGTTGGAGTTGTAAAAGGGTTTGGGATTTAAAAATAAAATCTGCTAATTCCACTGAGGTCACATCCCATAGCCTCCATCTGTCCTTATTTGGAAGCCACAGTCTGAATTAATCATCTGTCATCTCACTATTACAACTGCTTTTAAAATGTACCAGTTTCCATCTCCTCCTCCCACCTCCCCTCTCCAACTTGGTTTCTTTCACTTGCTGCAAACTAAGGGGCTAAACAGATCTGTGATAAACGTCAACATCGGGGTGAAGTGGGGCTGTGGCAACTGCATGCTGCATGCCCTGACTCCATCCCGAAGCCTGTGTCACATCATCCGACCCTCATGTTATTTCTTTGGTGCAGCGTTTAGCCGTCCTGCTCCAAAGAAACCAGGAAAATCTGCAAAAGGATCAGCATTTAGCTGTTTCTTTTTTTGGCAAAGCACTGGGCTGGGCCCACAGCATGCAGTTACTATAGCCCTGATCCAGTGCTGAAAGGTGTGCCATCAAGCAGTCGCTTTGGGTCCATCTGTTTTGTCCCTAAGTTCAAAAGAAATTTGTACTCAACAGGGAAAGAAAACAGTAAGGGGTGGAATTTTCAGCTATTGACTGAGGCAAAAACAAATTGCTGCATCCTCTCCTAGCTTGTATATTTTACCTTACTAACCACTTTTGGCATCTTTTCTGCACTTATTTTCTGCTTGATCACATGTGTCCCAGCTTTCATCTATGAAAAGTTGGAGGGCATGTCATCCTTTCAGGAAATTAAATGTGAAAAAAAATGTAGTATACATAATGTTGTAATATATTTCATCATGGTCATCAATATACATAATACATTAACATTATGCATCATATATTTTATTCTCTGTATATTTGCAAATATTGTACATAGTTTGAAAATGCTGAAAGCATGTCAGTATGTAGAGCATGCACATTCTCCTCTCTCTGTCCTCTCCATGATCTTAGCAGGCTATAGCCCCTTTGATCCTCTCTTACCCCTCAAAATCTGTAGCCTCAGCTGGTGGGAATTTGCCAAAATATTACTCTCCCAGCCCGCTTTTGCTTTTGCTTTTGCTTTTGCTTTTGCTTTTTTTTTTTTTTTTTTTTTTTTTTTTTTTTTTTTTTTTTTTTGCTTTCTTGCTTTTTTGCTTTTTTGCTTTTGCTTGGATGTCAGGACCTCTACCCAACTCCAGATCTAAGAATATATGAGGAGTAATACTTTTTAATCCAGAGAGATTTAATGAGTTAGATAAAACCAAATATGTACTTTTAATGTTTTGTTTTAGAATCATAGAAACATAGAGTTGGAAGAGACCACAAGGGCCATCCAGTCCAACCCCCTGCCATGCAGGAACTACAAATCAAAGCATCCCCGACAGATGGCCATCCAGCCTCTGCTTAAAGACCTCTAAGGAAGGAGACTCCACCACACTCCGAGGGAGTGTGTTCCACTGCCGAACAGCCCTTACTATCAGGAAGTTCCTCCTAATGTTGAGGTGGAATCTCTTTTCCTGCAATTTGTATCCTTTGTTCCACGTCCTAGGCCATCTGTCAGGGATGCTTTGACTTGGAGTTCCTGCATGGCAGGGGGTTGGACTGGATGGCCCTTGTGGTCTCTTCCAACTCTATGATTCTATGATTCTATGATTCTATGATTTCCACTCTTAGCAGAGGTCCTGAATCAAAGAGTCAGTGGCCACCTCTCTGAGATGGTGCATTTCAACTCCCTTTCAATTCTATAGATCTGTTGGGATTTCCTATTTCCAACACTGTTCTTTTCACACTGTAAAATTACAGCATTATGACTCCACTTTAACTGCCATGGCAGCATCCTATGGAATCTTGGGGCTTGCTGTTTAGGGGAGGCACTAAGCAAAGATATATGGCTGAGAATTCCAAATACACCCCCCCCCCCGCCTCCCAGGATGCTGCCGTGGCATTTAAAGGTCAGTGCAAAATGGCCACAGATGTCCCATAGTAAAGTGGCATTGAGTTTTGCATGACCAAAGGTAAGATGGTATTCTTTTCTATTCCATATTCAAAAGCTAAATCGATTGGCAATGGTCCACTTCAGTTTCTCCATCTTCTGCCCCAAAGGATTACTCTTGCAGTTGCGTTCCAATAAATTTGGAAGCAAACAAATCCCCACCACCACCACTCCAATTTCTGCTGAGCAGCTTTTTGTTCCCCTCTCACTGCTGGCTTTCCCTTGAAGGCTTTTATGTCTCTCAGGAGGCTGCCTTTTAATTATGTCATTACTTGTGTACAGCTCCCGTTCATTGTTTGTTTAACTGCTACTGTTTGTGCTTTGAACTGACTGCATCCATATAGCCCAAAGCAAAGCTGTTGGTAAAGTTTTGAACAAATTTGGTCTGCCGTTGCCTTTAGGACATTCACTCATTGCAAGATGTCAGTGTGCATATGGAGAATACTGACACATGTACAACATTTTAATGAGCTTGGAGCAAAATAGAATGGTAGGGGGGAGAGAAGATCCATTTCACTAACTTATTAATGTTCTCTATTTCTAATTTCCAGAAGAAAAACAGATATTAATTTATTTAAGCAAAGCGACAGAGAAATAGTGATACACATAGCAATGAAACCAAGAAAAGCAAATGTTGCTTTATTTCTATTGCTCCTCTCTCCAGCTATCTCTGAATCCTAACTGCATGCTTAAGTCAAATGCTGCTATTTTAGTCCCAGAGCAATTTTCTTCCTCCTGCAAAGAAACACATTTTGCTATTCAGTTAAAAGAAAATTGATACTTTCAGCTGCTCTTGTAGTGTGAAGCCTATTCCTTTTGATGCCACTCAGTTATGTGCCACTTGGACCTTCAAGAATTCTCAGAGAAATCATTCACTGAAAATTTGCTACAGTATTTCCTCCCCCAATGCATACTTTTACTTTTGTAGTGTTTCAGTACTGCACAAATCAAAGATATTTATCTTTCTTGAGGTAGAGTCCAAATATGCCACTCCCATGATAGTCAATGTATTAACAAGTCTTGTGGCACACGTCTTGTGACATCAATTTTGGCCTTCATCTTTGATATCATTCCCATCATGGTTCTGCCTAAAGCAAGTCACTTCACTGCTGTGGCAGACTCCATCCTCTTTCAATCATTCTCTTGTGTTAGATGGCTACAGTGCCAAGAAAGTAAGAAAGTAAGAAAGAAAAGAAGGCACCAATGAAAAGAACATGGGAGAAGATACCTTAAAAGTACCCTCAGAATAATTTTTTCAATGGACACAGTATATTAATGTAATTTTTTTGCAGAGCCTGGGAAAACAATTAAATTAATGTATTGCTAGGGATGGAATATTTGGAAAAAATTCAAAGCCTATTTTTAAAATGGTCAACAAATTAGTTTCCCATATGTCTGGAAACCGTGACAGGATGAATCTTGGATGGGTGACAATCTTTGCACTTCAGGACGTTTTCTGTTTTAAAAAAATGCATAAGTTTTCCTCTTACATAAAACAGCATTACATGAAACAGATAAATGTAACATAAAAAACACTTTTCCTGCAGGCAAAATACTGTTGTTGTTGTTGTTGTTGTTGTTTTGCATAGAGCAAGTCCTGAATCGGGAAGCATTTTTGGTTAAAATTATTCATTCTTGCCTGCAAATAATGAAATTAAGGTTTACACCCCTATTCATTGTTGCTGTTATGTGCCTTCAAGTCATTTCCAACTTATGGTGACCCTAAGGTCAACCTTTCCAGGGTTTTCTTGGCAAGATTTGTTCAGAGGGGGTTTGCTTTCCCAGTGACCCAATGAGTTTTCAAGGTGGAGCAGGGATTTGAATCTTGGTATTCAGAGTCCTAATATAAGATTATCAGATGGAGAAAAGGACATCTTTGTCCTGTCTTATTTCCATCCTTGAAAAGATTTTCACATGACATCACACAGTGTCCTGTCATCAAACCGTATTTGAGCGCGATTGCATGAAAGACTTTCCCACGACTTCACATTTATCCTGTTATTAACCTATCATTGAAGTGGAATTGTCCTGTCATTTTGTATTAACAGGAGTTTGCGTTAATACAATTCCATTTTAATGACAGGTTAATGATGTCTCTGAAATGCTTTCACATGATCGGGACAAGGGTGGGATGAGGAAAGGAGAGTGATCCACTTTGGTCCCAGCCTCGTCCCGTCTTCATCTAATAATCTCCTCCAACACTCAAACCACTTCATCACTCCTAATATGTTAAAGTTATTAGCAATATCTGTAATCCTGTTCATATTTAAAGTCCAACAACATTAGTATTTGAGAGCAACAATAAACATTTCTTGTCATTTTTAATGTAGTGATGGATTAATCCCAAGGATGTTTATGCAACCCTACTCCAATCCTGATTTACACAACTCCCTTTCAGTACTACCCCAAAGGGATGAATTTTTTCTACTAGAGGCCACCAAGAGGAGCAATTCACCACTGAAACAGGCTGAAGCCCCCCCCCCCATGCCATTTAATATCCACAAATACCAGTTTTTTAAAATCAAAAATGCACTCTTATCCAATTCTGTCCTTTTTTATAATCTGTGCAGCCCCCAGAAAACTGATTATTTTTAATTTTAACAATTGAATGATTTGATTGATTATGATTAATGAATTATAACGTCAACATATCAACATGATATGATTTTCTCTATATTTTGACTTCAGTGTACTAAAAGACAGTGTACTGTCTTTGATGCAACTAGAACAGGCTGGGCAAAATATAGCCTTGCAGATGCCTTTAGACTGCAACTTCCATCATCCTTAGCCAGCATAGCCAGTTATGAAGCATAATGGAAGCTGCTGTCTACACTTTGACATCATCTGATCTAGATGAATAAGGAAGACATGGATTTGAATGGAAAGCCAGAGGTTTGTACCTTTAATTGGAAGATCATCTTAAGTAAAAACTTTCAAAGCAGCCCCTGTCCCCTAGGACTTGAGGTCTGGTACTGAGCAATTTACATTTAATCAAAAGCTGATAGGGGAAAGTGGTCAAAACATTTCACATCACTCCACACAGGGGGAGGAACATCTGTCTCTTTCAGTTCAAAGAAAGACGATCAACATCCATATTTATTTCTATGTGAGAACCAGCTTTCTTTACTGAAGGGAAAGAGGCCTATATCAAATTCCTCTGCATTTTGGAGTATATAAAACATTCTCTGTTGGGAAATGTATGCCCGCATATTTATTTATCTCCATAATTCACATACTGCCAATATTTTGTATTTATATTAATATCAAATATGTGATTCAAAATTATCCCTAAAAACACAACAACTTTCTTATAACTTGGGGGGGTCATATATTGACAGGTAGATATATATGTACACAATTTGAGGCTGACATGCTTGAAAAGATATATCATCTCAGATCCAGAGGAATTGATTGTTGACTGGAAACAATGCAAGCATTGATCAATGAAGCTATTCTTAGGCATCTCCCATTTAAGTTATAAAAGAGAATCACCTGTTTCTCTCGCCTCCCCCTGCCCTATTTCATGCCCCACTAGCAAGTACAGCTGATCTCTCTTTTTCAAAAAGTTGATGTGTGTCTTAACAAGTGTTTCAACTGATGTTGTCTGTAAATTGATATAGATGTCTTCAGACATCTGAAAGGTTGTCATGTAGAAGATGGAGCAGAGGGCAGGGCTAGAATTAATTAATGCAGGCTTCTGATTTAGCTTAAAGATTATGGCAGGATTGGTTTTACCATCAGGCAATGTGAAGCAACCATCACAAGCAGCAGATTGCAAGTATCATGGTAAGGCAATTAACTTTTAGTTACTTATTTTCTTATTATTCTATTTTTTACTCTCACAGATGGATAGAAGTATTTGGAGGAATTATTGGCTCTGGTGCTAAAATGAATTGACTGATTTGGGGTCCCACATACCTTGATTTGGGTAGATGGGGACTGGGTGCCATTTACTGCTTGTCTCGGGGAGCGAGATATCTCGTGCTAGCCCTGGATTACAGATAACCTTCTTAAAAGGAAGAACTGCTCAGTAACGAAAATGATTCATTTTTAAATTATTTTTTAATTTATTATTACACTTTTATCTCACCGTTACACTAATAAATACCACTGAAAGCAGCTAACACATAATTGAAACAATAAAACAAACAAGAAACAGATCAGAAGGAAATTACAAACTGGTCAGACAGAAACCTGTTGTGGTGTAGTGGTCTGAAAGTTGGACTGGAACTCAGAGACCAGGGTCCGCTTTAACTGCCCTAGCTCATTGCTAGGGAATTCTGGGATCTGTAGTTTTGTGAGACATTTAGCATTCTCTATCAGAGAGCTCTGGGGCCACAATAAACTACAGTTCCCAGGATTCCCTAAGACTGAGCCAGAACATTTAAAGTGGTATAAATCTGGATTATTTCTCCAGTGTGCTTTGGACCCAGGTTCCAAATCCCTACTTGGCCATGAAAACCAATTGGGTGACCTTGGACAAATCATACTCTCTCTACTTCAGAGACAGGCAAGGGCAAACTTCTTCTGAACAATTTCTTCCAAGAAAGCTCCATGATAGGTTTCCTTCAGGATTTCCCTAAGTCAGAAATGACTTGAAGGCACACAACAACAGCAAGACAATAAACATCCAGAATTCCTCGCTGAAAACGATAGCTTTAAATGTCAAGGACACATGGTGGAAGTTGTAAAAAAGCAACACATTATTTTACGCAATATCTCAAATTTTACAAAATTATTTCAAGCAACCCGTAACTGCAAAATGCTGTAAGTACATATTAACAATAAGCAGTCATAGCACTGCTGTGTGAATCAAGGAACTGTTGGCTGGCAGAAGAGAGAACAGAAATAGTAGGTCATCTGGTTCAAGTATCTAGTAGTGAAGAGATGTTTCTTATGCTACAGTGTATTTTCTCTAGTTATTTTTACTAGTCTAGCTTTATATGTGTCAAGTGCAACACTCCCCACAGAACACCATTCTAAAATTCATTCAGTCTTACTGTTTGGACATTTCCCCTGATATTCTGTTCAATTGCTCAGTTTGGAACACCACCAAATTAGCCCTGTGTCTTTCCCTGAGTGCTGAGAAATCTGCCAACATGTGTCCTCTTTTTATATTTGGTCATATCAGCATTCGGTAATGAAAATATTGCTTTTGCTTTATCTTCTCACCAGTACACAAAGTGAAATAAAGATAAATGGTACTTCCTACATTTGCCAGGAGAAAATATGTACTTTTTTTAATTAACAAAGGGATAAAATGTATGCAGAGGTACAGGTACATTTTAATTAGGGTCAGCAATTGCCCAATGATATGAGTAGTTAGGGAGAAGCACAAACCTTCATGACAGTTCTGAGCAGAGGTTTCAAAAAAGCACCACAAGGCTTTTGTCTCTGGCTCTCTCTAATCAGACCATGAGGAGCTTCTGAACTTCTGTATTTGGGAAGGATAGTCAAAGTCGGACAATGAAGTCCGTCCTTCCAGCTATCCCATGAACATCAAGGACTACAAATCCTATCTGATCTGTGATTACAAGAGCGTACCAGCCAGTTGTGTTAGGGTATTTTGATTCTTCTTTCTTGGTTTGATTGTAATGATTTTACTCTGTTAACTTACACTTTTTAACTGTGACTGGAGAACTAGGTGGTTGGAGACATTCTTTTGCTGTAGAATATCCTTACTTAGAATACCCTGCTTCTATTTAAACTCCTTTTCAAATGTCTTAGTTTGGCCAGTTCTTCCCTATAGTAATCAAGGGAAGTACCAGTGGAATTCCCAGTAACATCCCAGTGTGTTGCTAAAGTGGGAGGAGTCAATCATTGAGTGATGGCAGCAAGTTCTTTATATGGTTTCAAGGGGTCCCATCCAGTTCAGGCAGGAGAAGGGAGAGGGACCCAGAGAACCCTCATAGTTAGACAAAAGTTGGAGCCAGCATTAGGCATATGTTGTTGTTATCATTGTCATGTACTTTCCAGTTGTTTCTGATTCATGGTGATCCTAAGACACACCTATCATTTGGTTTTCTTAGCAAGATTTATCCAGAAGAGATTTTCTATTGCCCTTTTCTAAGACTGAGAGTGTGTGACTTCCCCAAAGTCATCCAGTGAGTTTCCATAACTGAGCAGGGTTTTGACCCTTGGCTTTCTGGAGTCCTAGTTCAATACAAAAACCACTATACCACACTGGTTTACTGCAGGTATATTGCAGCTTATTTTATAAGGAATGATAGTCACCTATTGGACTTGCCTGAGCTTCCCTTTATTTAGGGTCAGGAGACTGGTGGTCCTCTAGGTGTTCCTGGACTGCAACTCCCATCAATCTTAGTCACCATAGCTGGTGGTGAGGGATTGTGAGAGTTCCAGTCCAGCACCATCAGGAGGATCATACTTTTCCAATTCCATTTTTAAATCCCTTGCAGCCACTTCATTTATTCAAATACAGTATGTTTCACTGAAGGAGAACCTGATTTTTGCATTGCTTATTGTAACTTTACATGAGACAACAGCTACTTGCACTAGCCTTGGGGGACCCTCTCCACTATCTATTACATCTCATCATTAGCATGCTGTTGTACCAGAGAGACCATCTAAGCTAATTGTCTGTAAAATGGCAACTAGTTTTATCCTTACATTTTTTCAAAAAATAGTCACGGTATTTTGGCTCAACCTTTCTGTCTTTCATTTATGATTTGATGCATATATCTTGACAACAATGTAGGAAGCGAGAGGAGTGTTTTTGCTTCTTTCTTTCTTTCTTTCTTTCTTTTGTTTTTTTGCAATGCTATCCACAATTTACCAGCAACACAACTCTGTTTCTTGATGCTGCTACAGTTAAAATAGTTGGAGATGATGCTGCTATTGATGATCTACACCATTTGGCACCTTTCCCCTAACAATAAAATTTCCTTCCTCTACAATAAAATACCCTACCTCTGCCCTTAACTATTTTCTATTCTGGTTGCCACTCTTTTGCAAAATTTCCCTCCTTCTTTTCTCCTTATGGAAGCTGTAGAGCTGAATGAGGGAGGAGGAAAGGAGAGGCCAGTAAAATGGAGACACCAACATTCACATCATTACCACAGATATTGTCAGACACGCCTCTCCTGCAGAGTGATCTTGTAAGAATGGGGCACACACACACCAAGAAACAGCACTGCACCAACCAGTCTTATTTTAAATTATCCAGTTCATAATTGTATTTTCTTTTTAAAAGCCACTATGACTGATGCTGGGAAAGTAGGCTAAAAGAAGGAAATGAAGCTGAGCCAAAAAGTGCATCATCTGAGTTGCCAGAAAGAGTGTGTGGTATTGTGTGTACAAACTGTTATCCAGAGAATGGCAATACCCTCATCTGGTTTCCCTCTGGTACCCTTTATGTTTTCCAGCACTAAGATCCAGGAAAGGCTATGCTTGGCCAGATGACCACAGACCTATTCTTACACATATGCTTCACATTGGAAATTTGTTGTTTGTTCATAATGTCCTTCTGCATTACACCAGCATGGAGCCTTAGACATCTGCCAAGGACTGGGCACTGTTCCATTGTTCTGAAAGGAAGATGGATTTTAGCTTTCTTTAGCCATGAATCCAGTTCCTTTGCGTCATCTCAACCATCATATATGAAGGCAGACATGACAACACAAAGTGCAGTTAGAGAAAATCATGGTCTACCTTTGACCTAAACTGATCAAGACCTAGCTTTGTACATATGTAGGATGAAGCTTAGCATTAGAGCAGGATTTCAAATTTCTACAGAAGAATACTTATACTGCCGTGCCATCATTAGTCTTACAATCCTTCCTCCATAAAACTTTCAAGACTTAGTTTCTTCACCACTCATTTCCTTACTGTGCTGAAATACAAGTACTGCTATCAATGCTTTTATTTATTTATTTATTTTAGAATGTTTTCTTAACAAGATTGGTCCTTCCATTCAACAGAGTAAAGCAGTGGCCTTAGACATCTGCTTTTAGATGTCATGAAAGAGTACAAAGTTCTTGACTGTTCAAAGACATCAGCCATGTTAGTCTGGGTCAGCAAGCAAAGCAATCTTTTAGCACCTTTGAGACCAACTGAAGCCCAAAGCAGATGGCCATGAAGTGTGGCCATGAAGGGCTGGGACCACGGTGACCACACGGTCTGCTCCTGAGCTGCCAGGACAGTCCCAAGCAGGATGCTGGCATGAGTGGATTTCATCCGCTCCTGAAAGGGCCAGCTTTGCCTGGCTTGGCACAGCCAAAGCATGGCTTTCAGCTTCTTTGAAGGCATGTGTCATTTAAACACTATACACCCAAAGCAGCTGGAAGTTGCCTTATTTGGCCCATGTGTTTTGTGCCTAAGAAAAAGAGGTTGCTAGCATACACTTTTGTAGACTTAAGTCTACTGGATCAGATACATTAGTTGAACCTGATGAAGTAGACTTAGGTCCAAAACTCACTGCAGAACTAATCCAGTCTGAGACTGCTTGAACTTCCCTGGCTCAGTGCTAGAGAATTCTGGGAACTGTAGTTTTGTGAGATATTTAGCCTTCCCTGACAGAGAGCTCTGGTGCCACACTAAACCAAAATTCCCAAGATTCCCTAGCACTGAGCCAGGGCAGTTAAAGCAGTCTCAAACTGAATTATTTCTGCTGTGCATTTTGGACCTCAGCCTACAAAAGCTTATGCTAAAAACATATTTCTCTCAAATAGTCTCAAAGATGCTACAAGATCATGTTTAATAAGTTTTTAATTGTTTGATATGGCATTACTGCCAGGGATGGAAGATATTCTTCTAGAATCATCCACATGGACTCAGGCATGGAAATAACTTTGGGTGCCCTTAACCCTGATTTTATAGTGGTGCTGGTGCTTGTTGGATTGCTTATGTTGTCTCACTTCAAACAGTATTTTATTTTATTTTTTGCCAGTTCTGTTCCTTGTTGGTCCAGGGATGACTACATATTACCCTGAGAAAAAGAATTCACAAAAGTGATAAATAAGATGAGTGGTTGGGATGATCACTATTTCACTCCCATTGTTTGATAAGTTAAAGCTCTGTGTGGATGAGCAGGATTTTTCAACTCATAAGGAGTGGTTGTGCAAGCTGTCCCAGCTCAACACAAATAGGGGGAACTTTCACCTTCTCAGCCTTAGGAAACAGCATGACATTCACTGCTTTTCAAATTCTGTATGACTTAGAGAAAAAAAGAAGGGACTCATTAATTTCCACGGAGCCACAATCTTTTCAGATTTATCACCCTTTTGCAAAGCTAAACTGTAATAGGAAATTGAGAGTTTTTATGGAGAATCCTGTTTATGCCTTCCTGTTTTCTAAAGGGTGGGAGACTTAGGACCTGTGCATACCGGCCCTAAAGGCCAGTCTGGAGGCATAGGCGGGACATGGCGTCTATATGAATAATAATAATAATAATAATAATAATAATAGCAATAATATATTTATAACCCGCCCCTCTGAATGAACAATCACATGCCCCGACTTTGCCTCCCAGGGCAGCATGATGCCACGTGTTGCTCCATACAGAACTCAGCATCATGGTGCTCCTCTGGCACTGCATCCACACAACGCAGCATCAAAGGAGCAGCTATGGAATTGTGTACCATAAGATATAATAATGACCATTAACTTGATGGCTTTATGTGGAAACTAGCCAAACTCATGGCAGATAAGTCTTTATATAGCTACTAAACTGGGTGGCTATACTATGTTCAGTATGTTTCTCAATGCCTTTTGGTAGGGAACAGCAACACTTATGGAGGAAGGATTGTCCTGTTCCTGGCCTGCTTGTAGACTTTCCACAGACATCAGATTGGTAGGAAAGAGGCTATTGGATCCTCTTGATATTTGGTTTGGCCCAGCTGCTATTGTATGTCTTCAAGTTGTTTCTGAGTTATGGTGACCCTAAGGGTGTCTTTGGGGAAGTCACACATTCTTAGACCCAGAAAGCCCCTAGATAGGGTTTATCTAGGGGCTTTCTGGGTCTAAGAATGTGTGACTTCCCCAAAGACACCCAGTGAGATTCCATGATTGAACAGGGACTCGAACTCTGATCTCAAGAGTTGTAATCCAGCACTTAAACTATGCTGGCTCTCTGGTCCAGCTAGCCTCTTTTTATGTTCTTGAATATGGAACATGAATATGAATATGAAAGAATGCCAAAGAAACCAAAGTATGATATGGTGCAGGAGAACCCCACGGCATCACGACAGCTTTGATTATTTGGACCAATGAGCTTCCATTGGTCCTGATTTCCTAGACAGAGAAACAGCATAGATGTAAAAAGTATAAGTCTTAACAGAGTTGTATAGAATGAGTAGACCCATCTGATATCTGAAAACAACCTCCGCAGATACACCTGAAGTGTTTCTGTATATCTAATTGTCCATAATTGCTTTTGGTCATCACATAATTGCATATTATATATTTATGACAGGTTATTGAAAAATCATAAGGGTATGAATGTATGATAATTAATCATGGCCTAATGTATACCGTATCTTATTTACATACCTAATCTGCCAGCAACTTGCATTTAATTAACCTCCCATCAATGTTCCACTCAAACTGTAATTTAGTGTAATAAATTGAAAAAGTTGTCAAATGTTCTGCTTAGTCATGCAGCTATGAGTGTCATTGTCTATTCAGCAGGATTAAGGACTTTACCATTAAGAGGATGAATTTAATCTATGGATTCACCATGCCTGTATAAACCTTTTGCTTTCTTGTTTAAACTGTGATAAAAAAATGACTGCAAACACACTGGCAGTCTCGCTTAACATGCCATGCAAAAATAGAAAGGAATTCTTATTAGTATTAGTATTATTTTGCTTACTACATTTTTAATATATTTAGTAGAGAAGGAAACATACTTATAGTGATTTGAAAATGGATTGGTTGGAATGGTAAAACAGCAGGACTACCATAAATATATAAAAATAACTTTAAAAATGGCTGCCTCAATCCAGAAAGGGAAATTCACATCCAAAATCAAAAATATATAGGTATCATAGCTCTCTTTGGCCTCACTGGAAATGGCATGATGTATCTTCTGTTAATGGATGTGAATGTACATCTCCACAGGAGGTATCTAGTTGTCTAGCTGTGTTAGAAGTAGTTGGGATCACCACTGTAGCGAATCCCCCATTTCACTTGAAAATCTTCCATGCAGAGCTGTTCTTTTATTGCACATGAACACTTCTCTTTCTTGTCTCTTCCTCATGTCTAGTTGAGAACAATTGCTTTATATGTTGCCCACCACTTAACAGCTGGTTATGTGAAAGGCAATAGAGCAAGACTTTCTGCCGTAACATCATAGTTCTATGTGTTTTGTAACATCTGATTAAACTCAGCTCTGTCCCAAGACATTTTTGCTGCCTGAAACAAAGGTTAAGTTGATATCCATTTGTCAAAAGCAAACTGAACTGGCAATTTAAGCTCTCTTCAGTGTTGGCAATGGAACTCCTACCACAGCTACCACACCTAAAAGCATAAGGATAGCTTAGGAGCGGTAGGGCTCTTTTCCCCCGAAACCTTATTGCTTTCTCCTAGCATCTGCTGTCTCAGGTGATACTATCACTCTGACTAATGGCATGGCTGACCCTATGAGTAAAATAATAATAATAATAATAATAATAATAATAATGTTTATTTATAACCCGCTCCTCTAATAAAATACTCGGAGCGGGGTACAGCAAGAGTTTAAAAATACAGAGTAAAATGACAATCATCTCTCTTCCTACCCCCCCCCCCTTAAAATTAAATTAAACCAAGGCTTATTAAAATTAACAACAGTTAAAGTTAAAGTCAGCAACAATTAAGACAGATATGATCTCATGGACAGTGCATGTGCAAATCTGCAATAGGTGAAATCCAAAAGTTTAAGCAGGGGGATAGCAAACATTATTTCCCCAGTTTCATTTCCATTTTCCAAAGCCGAAAGTTGATGTTTCATTTATTTTCCTTTCAAGGAAAGGCTTGCCGGAAGAGATGCGTCTTTAAAGCCTTTTTGAAAGCCTTTTTGAAACTGGTCAGTGATGTAATAAGATGCATCTCATCCAGCAGGCCATTCCAAAGCTGAAAAAGTCCTCTGGGCAGTCTGCGACAGCCTAGTTTTCATAGGCTGTATCAGGTTCCTCCCAGAGGATCTGAGTGTGCAGGGCAGTTCATACAGGAAGAGGCGGTCCCTGAGGTAAGACAGGCCTGAGCCATGTAGGGCTTTAAAGGTTAAAACCAACACCTTGTACTGTGCCAGGAAACTAATGGTCAGCCAGTTGAAAGCTTTAAGCACTGGTGTTATGTGCTCTCTCCTTGATGTTCCAGTAATAAGTCTTGCCGCCATATTCTGGACTAGTTGGAGTTTCCGGGTTAGGCACAAGAGTAGCCCCATGTAGAGCACGTTACAGAAATCCAGACGTGAGGTTACTAGAGTGTGTACCACAGATTCCAGGTCTTTCGTGTCCAGGAAAGGGCACAGCTGGCATATCAGCTGAAGCTGATAACAGGCACTCCTGACCGTTGCACTCACCTAACTAGTCATGTGAAGCGACGAGTCCAGAAGTACTCCCAGACTGTGAACAGAGTCCTTCGAGAAGAGTGTGACTCCGCCTAGGACTGGTGGATGTATTCCCAAGCCTGGTTTCGGACCGGTAACTGTTAGTACCTCCGTTTTGTCTGGATTTAGCTTCAATCTGTTTTCCCTCATCCAATCCATTAATGCTGCAAAACAGTCATTAAGAGGGGAGATGCCATCTGAGGACTGAATCGATGATCTAGTCATGGAGAGGTATATCTGAGTGTTATCAGTGTACTTGATCCGGAGCTCCATGCCTCCGAATGATCTCACCCAGCACCTTCATATAGATATTGAATAGCATCAGGGACAGGATGGCGCCGTGAGGGACACCACAATTAAGCTTGATTTTGGAGGAGCAGCTGTCCCTGAGCCTCACCATTTGGGATCTGTCAGAGAGAAAGGATCGGAACCACTGAAGAGCAGTGCCTCCGATTCCCAACTCCCTTAGCCGACCCAAAAGGATGGAATGATCTACGGTATCAAAGGCTGCTGAGAGATCCAAGAGCACTAACAGGGTCACACTACCTCTGTCAATGCTCAAGCGGAGGTTATCGGTGAGAGCAACCATGGCAGTTTGCACTCCATGTCCTGTCCTGAAGCCGGTTTGAAATGGATCAAGATAGTCAGCTTTGTCCAAGACTGCCTGGAGTTGGTTGGCAACTGCCCTCTTGATCACCTTGCTTAAAAATGGTAGCAAGGACACTGGTCTGTAGTGATTTCTATCCAGGGGATCAAGGGAGGGCTTTTTCAGGAGGGGCTTAACCGCCGCCTCCTTGAGGCAGGATGGTAAAGTGCCCTCCTTGAGGGACGCATTGATCGTGTTCCGGAGAAACACTCTCAATGCAATCTACATTAGATGAAGACAAGAAGGATTTCATCTTTGACATACTATCTTTCTCTCTAAAACAACCGAGCTAGGTCAATACTGGCTGGAACTGCCTTGTGTCTTAGTTTTACCTCTTCATCCTAGTAAAAGCTGTACTGATCACAAGTTCGAATAAATTCAGAGTTGGTACCAGAACAGAGAAATATTGGCTGTCAGGCAATCCTATTCTTGTCTACTCATTAGGAAGAACCCTTTGTTAAATGAAGCTTAATTCTATGAAGATTTGTATAAGACTACAGTGTGATAGTTTAGTATTTCTATGGATTCCATGAGACTCAAATGGACTTACTTTCAGGT
Organism: Urosaurus nigricauda; assembly: GCA_034509955.1. Classification (NCBI taxonomy): domain Eukaryota; kingdom Metazoa; phylum Chordata; class Lepidosauria; order Squamata; family Phrynosomatidae; genus Urosaurus; species Urosaurus nigricauda. The sequence goes on from JAOEGL010000006.1 coordinate 81,918,308, forward strand.
GAGTGGAGAGCTGCAGCATAAGAATATGATGACAGCATTAATTTTGAAGTACAATCCATTGAAACTAAATTTCCTTCCATATAAAACAGAATTTATTAGCAGCAGCAATAGCCTTGTGAAGTCCTTATTTGTCTTCAAATTATGCCATTCACGTTGCTCAATGTAATGATGCATCACGAGAAGACATATCAGTTTGTTTAGAAACTGGGTGTATCATTTGCTTACCTGTCTATTCTTATTCTTTGTCCCCAAATAATGAACTTACTTCTACATAAATATTTAGAACAATAGGGTACCATTGGCACTCAAAGGTGAGAGTTCTAGAGAGAAATGTTATTTATTCACATGACAATTCTGTACACTCAGAGTAAGAAAATGCACAGTTGTATTTAAATACAATGTCATTCCATTTGAACAATGTACATGTAAAAAAACCATGTTCCTAAAGATGTTTTTGCAATCCCATAAAACATTTCTTTGGGGCTTTACACACCGTCCAAAAAGTGTGGTCTGCATACCATCACTGCAGCAACTAGATGGAGCGGTGATAGTAGGCAGTAAAAAAGAAGTGCTGAAATGCAGCTCCTTTTTACGTTGCAGTTGTGACACAAAAAGTGCTACTGGCGCTTTTGTGATGTCACAGCTGTGCAGCACTGTACAGACACTGCGCAGCTGTGACGTCATCACTGCCTTCACCATGTAAATGGCGCTCTGCAGTGATGACACCCCCATCATGTGCTAGGGTTGCCCTGAGGCAACCCTAGCACATGATGGGGGCACCTCAAAGGGCTGATCTGTACCGGCCCCTAGTGATCCAAACAGATTTCTCTGAAAGACATATCAAGTTAAGAGCACTATATATGTAATCCTAACTCTATATAAAAGTCATGTGTCTTCATGTTGCTTGTTGGCAGCCCCATTAATTTTAAAGGGCAGGCCATCTCCATTGAGCCTAGCCACAGTAAGAAGAAGGGCCCTCCCTCCAGTCCATCTGCCATGGTCCAGGCCTCAGAGGGAGAGAAGATCTGCTGGACTTTTCACCTTCCCTATGATCATTCCCTTCTCCTTTTGTGTCTTGTCTTTTTAGATTGTAAGCCTGAGGGCAGGGAAATGTCTAATTAACAATTTATAAGCTACTCCGATAGCCTAATTATTTGGGTTTTCCTAGGCAAGGAATGCTCAGAGGTGGTGTTGCTAGTTCTTTCTTCTGATACATAGCTTACAGAACTTGGTGTTTGTTGATTGTCTCCCATCCAAGTACTAACCAGGGCTCACCATGCTTAGTTTTTGAGATCAGATGGGATCTGGTGTCTTTAGGATATTTGGACAAAATCTAAAATCTACAGTTCAGTGAAGGAAACAGCTTTTGAGACAGAGGCCTAAAACACACAGGCCAAATAGAGCAGCTTCCAGCTACTTAAGGAGTGTTGTATGCAGACAACACATGCCCCCCACGTGGCCGGAAGTAACTCTGAGGCCAAGCTGGCCCAAAAAGTAGATGCAAAAAGCTGCTCCTTGCTGGTGGCCGCTTCCGCACTGTGACAACAGCTGGTTTTGTGACTGCACCATCTGGTCCTGCAACATCTCACTCAAGAAAGAAATGTCATGAAATGCTCCACTATAATGAAGAATAAATTATGGTTACATTCAGGATGTCATTTGTCACTAATTTTGTTCTTGAAGGAACTATTATTTCAGCAATTTTCCTCCCACTATGAGAAAAACGTTGAAAATGGTTTAGTTTTCATAGGCTATTTGCAATTCAACACTTATTCTGCACAAAATATGCATGTGTAGGATTATTTTGCACAGAAAACAGCCTCTTCTGTGCAGGAACTAATGTTTTATGCATAGGAAATAATATTTCTGCATAGACCTGTATAGACCTCCTATTATACTCCTCAATAAAAAAAAAGTTTTGTTTTTGCTTCCCAGACCCTTTCCTAGTACAATATAATAAAATTGTTTCTTGGTGTTTATAATAATAATAAATTATTATTATTATTTTGGTGTTTGTGTGTATAATAATATAATAACAGGAATAAGGAGTAATAAATAACTTTTTACTCCTTATTCCTACTCCTGTAAAATCCTTTTACTCCTACTCCCCAGCGCTAGTTCTAAGGCCTGGGAACCCATTCCCAAAATTCCCAAGGCATTTTGGGTCAGCATGAACATGGTTGTATAACTTGCATGAGTATTGTGCTTGGGCAACCTCAGTGTCCTAAAATACTAGGAACAAGAGGAGATGACTTACATAGATAGATGGTGGATAGGTACTCTTGGACCAATTATGCATTTGGACCAAGGGAGAGAATCAAATGTAAGCACACCAATTTTTTAAACCTTCTTGTTGTACAAGCCAAGGTACTAGTGCAACATAGCCTTGAAAAATTTGCTCCAGGTTCAGATGGGAAGCCCTAGGGCCACTTTAGAGCCTAGAAAAACATCTGATATGTCAAGTGTGCTGTAGATAATGCCATATGTGATCGGAACCTGTAATGGGTATGAATAGGACAAACTACCAAACAGGATTTTTTTTTCTTGGCTAAGGGTTATAGAGATCCATTTGATAGGCTGACTATCTTCTAATCCTACAGTGCATTTTATGAGGAGCTCTCCACCTGCTTTGCTTTGGACTGGATCAGTGATGGAATCATAAGGTACTATGAGGTGACCATTTTGCCAATATTCACTATTTGAACCATGGTTCACTATTTTAAAATCTTTAAACTATCATACACCATATACCTACTGCTTTGCAAAATTACAGCTTTCTTGCCTGAGGATATCTCTGTGATGTGTGCAATCTCCATATAAATTACTACTCTCAAATCAAGGACAGAGGATGAGAAAATGGAAGCATTCCAACTCCTGTTTCATTGCACCTATCTTTCTACATTTTCTTGGCTTATTACTTTAGGCCACCATGATGGCTAAGAATAGTAGTGTACAAGAAAACTAGGGAAGAAGCTCATTCATTTTGTGTACACCTTCCAAAGAGAAAGGTTACACAAATTCTCCTGCACTTATTCATGTGAAACTTGGTTCCTTCAGCAAAAAGAACATTGTTTATAAACGTGATCCAGTTCTACTGAGAAATAAAATTTTTCACGCAATTCTGTCCCTAAAAACAAGAAAATCAAACTTGAAAGATACATAGCTCAAAATTCCTTGTACCTATTTATCTTCACTTTAGGAGCCATAATCTCATCATACTATGCCTGAAACATTTTTTGAGCTCTAACAAAGCCAATAAAGGTTACAATCATTTAAAAATGTTATAATGGTAAATGGGAACACCTGCCTTTCTGGCTGTTGACTTAGGTTTAGGACTCAAATTAAAGTAGGTTGTTTCTGAACTAGTCTTTGTTGGGGGGGGGGGAGGCTACCTTTAAAAGTATCAGATTATAGTTCAGAGAATACATCTTGCAGTTGGTTTTAGGAAAATATGGTCTTTCTTTGTTCCCGTTTCCTTGAAAATATTTCAAATGACACTAGGTGTGTATTCTTCCCCATATTGTTCTACCCAATTTAGTGTGTATTTGCAACATATTTTCATTTAATCTCAATTTTCTCTTACCTTCCTGATAAGTAGGGACAATGTGAAGTCTATATATATGAACTGCTATGCCATTATAGAAAATACTTTCAGGTGCTGCTCTTAATTCTTTCCTATATTTGCCATCCTAGCTAAAGATGACTCAACAATGTGTTAAGGCTGCAGACCTATAAAAGCCTACCTAGAAATAAGTTTATTTGAACTCAGTGACACTTTCTCTGAGTAGAATATACAGGATCACACTTTAAGGCTCTGTACAGATGGCCCAAAAGGGCTGTCCCTGGGATGTGATTAGGGCTGGAGAGTGTGCAGCATCTGCACACTCCCCAGCCCTAGCGCGTATGGACGGCGCCATCTTTATAGTGCGCCATCCATACATGCACGCTGCGATGACATCATGGTGCTCATTGCATTTACACGGCACGGCATGCACCTGACATCATCACACCGCAGGAGGGCACCTATGGCACCCTTCTGCTGCGCAAGAAGGAGCTCCAAAACAGAGCTCTTTCTTGGCATGTGCGTCCTTGGCACAGCCTTCACATGGCCACACCAAGGATTCAGAAAGGAAAGAGGCCATGGCAGCAGCCTCTTTCTCCCCTCAGGAGTGCTGCGGATGGGGGGTTGAAGTGGGCATCCAGGGCGCCTGCTGCACCTCACTTCACGCCACAGAGAAGCAGCAATTTGCCTCTTCTCCTTGGCCTGGGGAAGCGGCAGATTGGGGCTGCAAGGGCTGCCAGTGAGGCAGCCCAGGCCCCAGTCTGGCACTTCCCTGGGCATCTACAGACCGCCCCTTTTGGGCGATCTGTAAAGGCCCTTTGAGTAGAATCAACACTTATATTTTGTTCTTGGTACTGATCTAAAACCTGCATATAATTTTCCAGCTGGTCTACTGTTGCATTCCTTTGGCAGCTGACATGTAGTATGAACTTCAACATGTTAATCTGTAATGACCTGCCAGAGGATATCCGCCATATAACATCTCTGGAGGCCTTTAAGAAGGCAATAAAAATGGATCTTTTCCGACTGGCCTTCTCAAACTGACCTTCTCAGAATTTAACTCTCCATTGTTTAGCTCTTCCCACCAGATTGTGATTGTGATTGATTTTATTGGGAATTTTACTGGGAACTGATGTTTCAATATTATTATTAGGGTGGGAGGGAGATAAGGGAATTAGGATTTGCTATGTCTTGTTATGTTTTTACTTGCTGTTAGTTGTGTTTGATTTTTATTGTTCTTTTGCTTGTTGTTACCTGCCTCAATCCAAATACAGGAAGAGGCAGGATACAAATAATAATAATAGTAGTAGTAGTTATTAATTATATGGCAGAATCAGAGGCAATCTCATGTTAGTCTCCTTCAAACATCATAGACCTGGTACAAACTGCTGCTTTGTGGTGGCCTGGAGCCGAAATTAGGGCTCAGGAGAGCAGAATGTCCGCACACTCTGTGCTTTCCTGGCACCATTTTGGCATGTGTACATTCACACAGTACACATGCTGATGACGTGTCTTGTACATTGCATCCTAATGGCACGGCACACAAGAGAAATCACTGCGCCACTCCAGGGCGCTAATGGTGCCTTGGCAGCGACGTGGAAGGGAGCTGCATTTCACAACTCCTTTTTGGAACAGATTGTTCCTGCACCCATGCGGTTGCTGCGGCAATGATCCAGAGGAGAAAGGGGCTGTCTCTGGCCACCCCTTTCTTCTCATCTGTACAGCCCCATACTTACCATGTCTTAACCATTTGAAAAGGGTGAAGATTTATTGCACATTTAGAAGGTACATTCAGATGAATATCTAACTCTTGTAATAATCAAGAGACAATAATTATGATGAAACAGTTGACTGGAAATATGAGACAACACAAAATGGAAAGTGTATTCCTGTGCTGCTATGATTTATTCTAAGTGACTCCTACTTAGTGGTACTTTTTACTGTATGCCTGCTGTTATGATTCACAAATGCATTAAGATGCATTAATGAAAGATATATTCAGTTTAATCATTTCAAAGTGCTTTATTTTTGATTGCCCTCCGTTAAGCACTTTTTACATCCTCCCTCATAGAAATATATTCTTGGCATTGCTAAACATTTTGTAACATCATGAGCCATATTTGATGATAGCTGATCGGTTGGAGTTAAGTAAATTATAGTACTCAACAAACATAAACAAAAGGTGTGAGAGTGCAGGGTAGAGGTGGACACACTGTAGCCCATGGGCCACATGTAATGCTAGACTCCACTTTCGTGGCCCTAAAAACCCTCACCATTCTCCCAAAGCTTTTTCTAAGACCCCTTTCTCTTAGGGAAACAAGAAACAAAAAACAAGATTTGAGGGTAGTTTTCTTCCAGACTATTAAGATATCCATGAAATGCCATTAAAACATCATTCTCTCATTCCAGAAGCTAATATCACCCTAAAATAGCTCAGCTTTCCTTTGCAATGCATCTCAAAATGAAAACAGGAACTGATGTGATGTCATTTTCTCTTGCCATTTTGAGAGGAACTGCAGAAGAGACATTTGGACTTGTCATCAGGGTGTGGCTAGTAGGGAGGTTTGGGGAAAGAGGAATGGCTCCTTGGCATCTAGGCAATTGACTACCCCTAGTTTAAGGAGAAATAACTGAAAAATCAAGTTGAACTCAATGATGTGGCATGTCAACAACCAAGGGATGTCCAAAACATTTCAAAAAGTAAAATAATGTGCAATTAAGCCAAGTACTAGAATATTAGCAAACAGTGAGGTGTGGTGAAAGACGACTGTATTCAAAAAGAAAAAAAAAAGAGGGTTTGTAAATACATAAAATTAATTTTAAATATGACTATCTATACTTTATTTATAATTTTGATCCACAAATAGATGTCACATTTGTCATGTACCCATTGAAAAAGAAACAGACAAGCAAAACTGGAGATTATTTCCACTAATAGTTCACAATTGGATAAAGCATTCAGTGGCTGAGAAGGCAGAATATTAATAGTCCAACTTTTATTTTCCATTAGACTCAGAGCCAGGAGACACACTACAGTGCTGGTGTAGTAGGTCTGCTTGCAGAAATAGCATCCTTCTGGAAAATAATCCTTATTCCAGTTGCAATATTTAGGAATATTATCAGAGAAGCAGGGAACATCAGGCTGTGACCCGATACCAAACATACTGAAAAATCAAAGAATAATAAAGAGCAAAGACAGGAATACTGCTTACAGTTGCAGGCAGATACAATGTAAGATTTCCTTACTCTGGTAATCAGACTTTATGTTAAATGCATAGGCCAGAATTCTGCTAGGGCATTATGCTGATGTTGTTGTGTGCCTTCAAGTTATTTCTGCCTTATGGCAGCCCTAAGGCAAACCTATCATAGGGTTTTCTTGGAAAAAATTGTTCAGTGGAAGTTTGCCACTGCCTTCCCCTTAGGCTGAGAGCATTTAATATGCCCAAGACCACCCAGTGGATTTCATGGTTAAGCTGGGAATCAAACCCTGGTCTCCAGAGTTGTAGTCCAACACTCAAATCACTATACCACACTGGCTCTCTGCAATATTATACTAGGGTATTATATTAGTCTCAAAATAGTTGCATGGGCAGTAGGATTTGCTCAGAGATTGTGTAAGTGTGATCTCTAGTGAAGCCAAACTTTCCACAATCACACACTCAATTCTTGCTCTTATTTTTGTCCCAATGGGTGGAGAGCTAACTGTTGTGCAGTGGATGAACTCAAGGCCTTGGTGCCTTTGTCCACAACAATCAATTCCGTAATTGTGAAAACAAACACAATTATTCTGGTATGTATTTACATTCAGAAAAAGATGTAAAGCATTTTCATCACAGTGCACAAACTAAGACTGTTCTGTTTTGTTTGGGGGTTGTTGTTGTTTTACTGAAGTGTAAGCTCTCTCTTGGGATCCATGGTTGGGACCAAAACATGAGGTGAAAAAGAGTTAAACTTTCCCTGGTTTCTTTATTTTAAAAAAAAATCCACTCTCTTCTCAGAAATTAAACAAAATTTAATTGGCACCAACAAACTCTCTGCTTTCTAACTGCTATGTAGTGGGAAATTTCACACACACACGGAGAGTAAGATGTTTGGAGAGCATTTCTATATGGAGAGCAAAATATCTCAACCTTCCCCACCCAAATCCACTAGTTCTGAAATGGATCAGAGAAATGGCCCGTGCATGCTTCTTTTAGAGTAAAAAGGAGCTTAGGCTGTATTCAGTGACTGTGTAGTCTGACCCTCAAGCCACACATAAACCTACACTTTCGCAGTGCTTCCAAGGCTGAAAACTTACAAAGGAATGCCTAGCAGAAGCAACCTTGAATTCTTGCCATTTTACTCTGATCAACCGTCTAGTTTTCTTTTGATCTCTGGGTTGAATGTCAGTGGTAGTCTTAAATTCCTATGGCTGTTCTGCCAACAATAGAAGACGTAGCAAGTGGTAGCCATAGGCACAGCAGAATTCATTTCTTTCATTTAAGATCCTCTCTCTTCTTTAATGGAAAGGAAATTGGAAAGGGGCTTCTTTCCATCAGTGGCAACAATGCTAGCTTTGGTTATCTGTCAGTCTTGTATGCACATCTGTGGACCTGATTCCTAACTCTCTTTTTATTATTATTCATTGCTGCAGTGATACATTCAAAGAGAAACAGGAGTTGAACTGGGAGGACATGTGGTACTGCTCAAATGTACAACTTTTAAAGCATGTGGATTTTTTTTCTTTGTTCCTAAGCAATTTGGTGATGTCCTTATTTTCTGCCTCACTGGTCTCATTTTATTTCTTCTCCTTCTCATGGTTTAGTTAAGTTTTTTTCTCCTCATTCCTCCTTCAAGTTATGTCAGTAGCATTGAATGCAGATGAATAAGGCTTGTCCCCAGCCGCTCATTCTCAGGTAATCACTTTTGGCATGGAACATTGGCTGCATTGTTAAAGGGGCCTGCATCCTCAGCCAGCTTTGAAATTCCAGTTAGTTGGTTAGCTTTTCTGTCTGCACTGTTTATTCTATACAGTGTTTCTGTAAAATCAAAAAGTATATGAATAAAGGGCCATGCTTTAGAGACTGGCAGTGCCAATATTGTATCAAGCAAGACCAGGGTAGTAGCTAGAGGTGGTGACAAAATGGGGGTATCCCTTCCCTAAATAAAAAGTCTGCCCCTTACAGAAAATTGTCATTCAGTCCCAAGGTTTCTAGCATGGTAGTAATTTAAAACATTTAGCAATACAGTTTAGGCATCAAAAGAAAAGGAACAGGCACAGTTGCTGAGGAAACACAAACACAACAACTATAAGAGTTCTAGCTATGAATGATGTTCAGGTTCTCTCTGGTTGCATCCACACTGGAGAAATAATCTGGTTTGACACCGCTTTAACTGCCATGACTCAATACTATGGAATTTTGGGAGTTCTTGATCCATGGCAGTTAAAGTGGTGTCAAACTGGAATATTTCTGCAGTGTGGATACAGACTTTCTCTCTCTCTTTCTCTCTTCAATGCTAGAAATTTGAAGACTGGAGGAAAATTTCATAGGGGGAAGAATTCTCATTTGAGCCCCTGTAATGCCCCTGAGAAGGACCTACAATCCCTAGCAATAAATTTTTGATGCCATGAAGGATGGATGAGAAAGAAATTGTCTTCGCTCACACTTTAATCCTTCCAGTACAGATGGCCCTAAAGGGATGGTTTGATGTTGTCCCTTTGAGCACAAGATCAGGACTGCAGCAACCAAATGCTGTGGCCCTGATCTGGTGTTTTCTGGCCCAAAAAGAAGTGGCAAAATGCTGCTCATTTTTTGAGACGGAAAAATGCCACCCTTTCTTCCATGCCAGTGCTCTTCTTCTTTCCTACAGAATGCAGTGTCTGAACACCATGCTGCCAGAGCACTTCAATGCTGCCCACCATCAGTTCAGGTGGGCAGTATGATGCCAACTTGGGATCTGTGCATGCATCTTCCAAACACCACACTGCCAATTTGACGCTCACTGCTGGCCTGTTTTGCCCTCAAATTTCACATTTAGAACCAATACAGGAACTAAATTATTTGAAACAGTTATTGTTTGAAATTTGTATCTGTTTGAATTATGCAACAGATTTTTTTTCCATCAATGATGACTGAAAAACTGCTATTATTATGGGAAGGGACACAAAAAAAATCTATGTATTAGTGAAAATAATGTTCAAACATAAATAAATTAGGAAAAATGTCTGCAAAAATTGTTTTTAAAAATAATGCAAAAATGCAGTTAGTTACTCAAATGTACATAAAAGTTCATGTGTTCACAGATAGTATACATATATTCCTGTGAACCTTAAAAAATGGCTTCACAAGCAAAATGTAAGAAAGCAAAATTTCTCAAAATTTAAAATGAATACATCTCAAGATTAGAAAAAAGAGAAATTGAAAGAAACTACAATTAATACATTTTTTCATCTCTTCCATGAAAGAGCTACAGAATTTCCATTCTTTAATATTAAAATATTATTATATTATTGAGGCAAAAAACAGAGCCAGCATAGTGTACTGGTTTGAGTATTTGACCAGGACACTGGGAGACAAGGATTTGAATCCTTGTTTGGCCATGGTAACCCTCTGAGCGATCTTAGGCAAATAACACTGTGTCATCCGCAGAGAAAGGCAAAGGCAAACCCCATCTGCACAAATTATATCAAGAAAACCATGTAATAGGATAGCCATAAGTCAGAAATGACTTGAAGGCAAACAACAACAAACCAAAAGGTGAAATAATGCCACAATGCCGTTTACCAGTCAAGATATTGGGTATTCCGAAGACATCAAGTGATCTCTCCTGCCCCTTATCACAGTTTTCTAAAAGCTGTCATTATATCGGTGCACAATTCTTTTTAAGAAGGTCTTGATATGCTGCAGAAATAAAAGGCTAGTTGGTTGCTGCTGAATGTAGTAGGCAAGAATCCAAAGGTTCTACTTGACTGGACAGAGGCTTTGCTGGTGCTAATCGGTATTTTAATGGAACCAAAGGTCAATGGAGCTGCACATTGAAAGTTAAGCTTGCATTACTTTTTGATGTTGAAAGTGTTAGTGTCTGATTAGTAAGAGTTCAAACATGAGTTGATGTGAAGTTTAAAAATTAGAAGAGCCACTGTATATACTCATGTGTAAGTCTAAAAACATTAGTCAAAAAATTGACCAAAAAAACTGAGTTGACTTATCCACAATGTAAGTACTGTACTTTAATTCTTATTTTTAAAAATGAACCAATTTATTTTATGTTTTTTTTAAAAAAAGGAACCATTTTTTAAAAAAGGTGAAAGGCAAGAATGTAATCTGTCCTGGAAGCACTGGCCCTCTCCCCTACTCTCTCATCCATGTAGCCTTTAGAGTGAGCACAAACAGTTATGTCTGCTGGAATTTTGTAAAGTCTTCGGCATCTTCATTTTTTAGATCCTTTGTGACATGCACCTAAGTTTTACCCCTGACTTATCCATGGGTCATATCAAAATCCATAATTTTGATCTCTAAACCTGCCTTTGACTTAGACATGAGGTTGACTTGTAATCAAGTATATACAGTAATATTTGGCAACCCTTTCTGTATTCATGTGCAAATCTTTAGAATCAGGAGTGCTTTGGGATAGTTAAAGCTAGTGTGACAACTGGAGAAGTTGGATCTGGCCATGGTGATGCATGCCTTGGTTACAACCTGATTAGATTACTGCAATGAAATCTACATGGGTCTGCCTTTGAAAAGGGCTCAGAAAATTCAGTTGGTACAAAGATATCCAGTTAGGTTGTTAACTGGAGCTGGCTACAGGGAACACACAATTTTCTTGTTACAATAGCCCCATTGGCTGCTGGTCTATTTCTGGGCGCAATTCAGAGTTCTGATTTTAACCTATAAAGCCTTGTACAGTGTGGGTTGAGGTCATTTGAAGGACCATAACTCATTTTATGAGCCTATTAGGCCATTTGAAAAGACCTTTTTTTCTGTCCCACTTCCATCTCAGGATTGTTTGGTGAGAACAAAGGAGAGGGCCTTCTTGGTGGCTGCTCCAAGACTTTGGAACTCCCTCTCTAGAAAGGCTAGGATGGCCTTGTCCTTGCTTTCCTTCCAACAACAGTTCAAAACATTTCTGGGCCATCAGGCTTTTACAAACTTCTAGGTTGGTGACAAATAGATGGGGGAAAGGATGCTGTAAATCAAATACACAAGGAATGTGTTCTCATCTCCCTTCAGCTGACATAGCCCTAAGTATAGATGGTCCCAAGGTCTGTACTGTTGGGTGTTACATTGTTCTTTTAGTTCTACAAGGGCCTTTCAGTTCTTTCTTTTCAGCCTTTCTTTTCCCAAGATCAAGACAAAAGAAAATTCCCACAGATGTGAGTTATATAATCTGGCATGACAATAATTCCTCCTCTTATTCCTCCAAGAGTAATCCTGCTCTTAGAATAAGAGACTTTCTTATCAGCACCTTGGAGAGTATCACAAGGGGTAAAGGATGGAGTGCTCCCATCCTTACCCCATCCTTATGGCGCGATTAAGCTAAGATTTATAGACAATTTCTGTCATTATCCCCTCCTGAAGTTGTCCTTATCACACAATCACAATAAGATTTTCAGACAATGTTGTGCTTATCCCATCCTTCTCCTGTCACTGAAATGGCATGGAAACTCCCGTTAATACAATGACGCGTGCTTCTGATGGGAAAAGGATGGGATAAACATGGATGTGATAAGCATGACTTTGGGACAGTATATGCAGAGAAAGTGGTCCCCCCCCCCCCATGTATCCACAAGGCAAATCTGCTATAACTGTTATTAACACACAAAGTTATAACTGGTTGGTTGTAAATTGCACTGGCTGAACATTATATTTTATTCAAGTGCAGATACTGGTCTCGTTTTCCAAGAGCAGACTGTTTTTTTCTTCCCAAATATTTTGTACAAATAAGTGTCTTTCAGTTACAAAAATTATAAACTATGCAAAGCATGTTCACTAGCCCAACAAAGGTACATCTCTGGTATATTCAATCTTCTTCCTCTTGTCTCCCCTCCACACCAGTAAGAGACAGCAAGAGGTGCCTACTTCAGGCTTGAAATCTGCCAGGCAGTTGGAGGACAGGGAATTTTGCATATAGAGTTAAGTGCAAATGTAGGATTTCTTTCAATGATATGTTTGTCTTTACATATGGTGGTTTGACATGACATGTGAACTAGAAAAGGTACTTTTTCCAAGCTCTGATGGAATTGCAAGCAATGCAACATAGCTTCAGTCTATCTATCCCACAATAAGCATGCTTTACACAACAGGCATAAGGAAGAGGCATGTGTGACTTTCCTAATAATAAATGTATGAATAAAAAATATGGGGATCCAAGATCGTGTATTTAAAAGCAAACCTAACCTTCTTTTTAGTATTTCTCAGATCTCATGTATGTTGGATGTGTAACCAGCTATTTCAATACATTTCCAAAATTAACATAATTCTCATTTCATACACTAACTCTGCTGCTATTTCATTATCTTATTGCAATAATACACAGGCTGGCGGTATATTGCTGATTTGCCAAGCATCAATAGCTCTGTGGAATTCATTAATAATAATAATAATAATAAAAAAGAAATGACATGAGAAGCACCATGCTTCCTCATGTAAATATCACAGCATGATTCCAACATTTATAAGCAGTTTCAGGAAGTGCATTATACTGGGATGTTTTTGAGCCCAAAGATATTTTTAAAAAATCAGTCTCTAAGGCTACACAATCAGTCTGCAAGAAACCACTAGCAGATTGAAATGTCCTCAGCTTCTTTCATTCTTTACTTTGTTGATAGTGCTTCTGATATTAGAATTTACCTCACATAAACCTTCTGTGCCTCTCTGATCCCTTTAATTATAATTAGATTGGATTTTTAATTGTTTTTAGTAGTTTAATTGCATTGTAATGTTCTTTTTTAAATTTTTTTATCTATATCGTACTTTTAATTTGTATGTTGCCCTGTGTTCTGATTTTGGGGGAAATGGAGGCTTATAAATCAAAGTCAACAGCAGCAACAGTAACAATCCACTCCACACACATGATTTTAATGTTCATTTAGTTCCAAAATCAGTATTTTGATCATTATTAGGCCAACCAAAAAGGCACAGAAACAGGTACAAGCTTTTTAGATTTCTACATCTCTTCATCTCACAAGATGTTGCAAAAAACAAGGAAACTGGAAGGCCTGATCTTAGATGTCATGCAGTCTGCATGTTGCCTTGAGATGTAGTCATAGCTATCTTCCAGCCAGTTCACCCCAGTTTGCCCAAACCCACTGTTAAATGGAAATCTCTCAAAACTTGACTCTGAGCTTCCTCTCTCTACCATCACCATGACCTCAATTGGCTAGTCTTCTTCACTTTGACCATTTCCTTCTTCTCCAGGAAATGGCATTCTCAGGAGGTGTCATTTAAAACAACATGTGAATTAGATATCTTGATGTACTTCATGTTACATTTAGTTTGATGGCTGCCCACAGACTCTGAAACACCCACTGTAGGAAACTTAAAAAGACTCCTTCCTTGCTGTGAAAGTGCAAGTAAAAATGTTCCTGCTATGACAGCATTTGGGAAACAGACTGCAAAGGTTTACCCTATTGCTCCGAGAGCCAGCATAGCATAGTGGTTTGATCATTAGACTACAACCTGGAGACCAGGGTTCAAATCTCCACTTGGCCATGGAAACCCACAGAGTGACCTTGGGCTTATCACACTCTCTCAGGCTCAGAGGAAGGCAAAGACAAATAGAATCTGAACAAATCTTGTCAAGAAAACCACATGATATGTTCCCCTTAGTGTCAGCATAAGTCAAAAATGATTTGAGGACACACAACAACAACTATTCTACAATTTATTAATTTGTTTGTTTGGTTATTGGTCTTGTGAATGGATATATTTGAAGTGGTTTTAATTCTATTGTTGCTTTGCCCTCAAGTTTACTTGTGGATGAGACATCTCCAAGCCCCCCTATCTTCCACTGTTCTGCTTAGGTCCTGAAGATTCAAGTACTTGACATGACCTCCCTGATTTGAGTCCAATTATCTGGCATGTGGTTTTCCTCTCTTTCTGCCGCTTTCCACCCTCCTAGTAGTATTGTCTTTTCTAGTGAGTCATGTCTTCTTATGATGTGGCCAAAGAACGACAGCCTCAGTTTCATCATGTTGGCTTCCAGAGACAGTTCAAACACCCATTTGTTTAACTTTTTATCTGTCCACAATATTATCAGCACTCTTATCCATCACCACATCTCAAATGAGTTGATTTTCCTATCTGCTGTCTTCACTGTCCAATTCTCTTATCCATACAGGGTGATGGGGCATACAATTTTAAAGATAAAATGATTTTATTTTAACAATAACCTTTTGCATGTTTTCACTTTATTTTTTAATCTTCATTTGTTCGCATACAATGAAGATTTTCATACCTTGCTCAAAGGTTGCTGAAAGGTGCCTGTAACGTCCTTAAAAGACTCAGGCAGGGGATGTGTCTGAAAGCTTGGAGTCATTTTGAGTCCCAGTTCTGGGTGGGAAATAAGATATAAATGGTTTTACCAGTAGTAGTAGTAGTAGTGTTAACAACAACATTGATAGCAATAACTTTTAGTTTTAATACAGGTAAACTGGAAACAGCTGATGTCCTGTTTTTATCAAGCTATCAACCAAGGTCAGCCTTCCAAGAAGAAGAAGAAGAAGAGGAGGAGGAGGAGGAGGAAGAGGGGGGGAGAGAAAAGTCTAGTTTTACTTCTTTGGAACAGATACTTTGGAACAGTATGAATGACAAATGATTGCTACTGATAGCCTGATGTGTTCTTCTGCTTCATAAGAAAATACATTGCATGGTGACAACATTTGCAATAGTGTTTCCCAAAATGGTGTGAACAGTTTTAGTGATGTTCAGGAACCTAATTTCTGTCCAAGGTTTGACAAGCTTGCCTAGGTCTTCACTTCTTGGATTGTCCTTGAATCAGACGCAGGCCAAGATGTGCTTCAAGCAAGTAGAGCTTAATGCTCCACCTATTTATTTCCATGTCCTTTTGTCACTCCAGTATGCTGCTTACCAAAAGGGGAGGATGGAGGCAGCAGTTAATGGGAGGAAAGTACAGCTGGTCTTGTCTGCAACTGCAAAAGAAAAGTGCTCCCGTATTTAATGCACCCTCCTTTCACTTCATTTAAGTTAAGACTTCTTCCTCCCTTCTAGACACTCCACTCCTATATCTGTATTTTTGGAATTATTCTTAGCATTGTCTGCCTTCATGACGCTGCACCATATTTTTACTCATATTGTTTCCTTGATTGGGAAGAATAAAACAGCATTGGAGACCTTAATACAAATTGTCATACTAATTCCCAACTGTATGACAGTCTTTATGAGACCTTCCAGTTTCATGTTCATTTTATAGATCAGCAGTTTCCTTTAGCCTTCCTCATTACAGCAGTTAGTGCGGGTGACTTCAATGTGCAGTGCTGGCTTTTATATTCTCAGAGCGTCTATCATCTGCAACGAGTAACCTTTTTTTATTTCCAGAAAGCACCTCATGAGCAGAATATTCAGCTGATCATGATGAGATGGAGGCACTTCTTCAGTGGAGTTCTACAATTACAATAAGCCATGAATGATTGTCATTTATAGGGTAGTAACTATCTCTGTCTATTAGAAACAGCTGGCAGATGCAACAAAGATTTGATAGGCTTATTGACATGAAGCAGATGTTAGCAGAATAGGACAGCTGTTGCAATTAGATATGTTCTGGGCATTTCAAAATATCTGTCCATGTCTGAATCTATCATTTGTAACAATGATGCAACTAAATTCCTCTAGCAGCAAATTATTTTTTCCCCTAATTGTCAGGGGAAATGGATTTGATAAAATAGATGTACTAAATAAATACTACCATGACCACTACCACCACCCCTCATCAGAATGATTGCTATTTCATGCTGTTCTAAAGAGAGAGTGATAACCCCAGTGCTTATACTGGTAAAAGTGGGTCCTAAGATGTTTTCCCATTATTCTAGGGGCTAGTATATATGAGTCCCAGTTTTGAGAAAAAAGTGGGATATAATAATAATAATATACACAAAAGTGTATTGTGCAAATCACTGTGAATTTTTGTACATTCTCATCATTGTTTAATTTTCTTCACTTTTCTGCACAAATTTGTATCTATTTGCTTTCCCTCTGACAGATAGCCACATATTTGATAGCGTGCATTCTCTGGATAATCCAGTAAAACCTGCAAAGCCTATTTCTGTTGAGTTTGTGGAGCTTTTTGCCGACTCCAGTCCTAAAATCCTCTGAATTACATGTGATGGGATCACACTCTACTCAAATAGAACGAGAAGTATTTTAATCATGTAGACAAGCCCCAGAATGATATTCACTAGTTTTCTTGCTGAAAATATTATAGTTGGCACAAGACATTTTGCTGGCTCGGACAAAGGACAAGATGATGTTCTGTTTCTCTCCATTTCACATAGAGAGGAGACTGGGCTGACAGACATTGACAACCACTCTGAAGGGTATCAGGCTACTTCCATGGATATATGGCAGGCTGTGTGATACATACACCTCTGTTTCAAGAGTGTAAAATGTCTGTGTGTTTGGGGAGTGGTCTTGGGAAGAAAGGCTTGGATGTTGTGAGTAGGCTGAGGTTCAGCAGGAGGAAAAGGAGAGGTTCTAGTTGCTTTTAAAAAAATAAATTTAAATTTTTTTAATGTTATTTTTTTAAAAAATTAAAATTTCTTTAAAACCACATTTTTTCAAATTTTCACTTCAACTACATCAAACTATTCAAAGATATAGCCATGTTAATCTATAGATTCAGTATGTAGAGAGATCTTGTAACACTTTTGAGACTAACTGAAAGAAAGAAGTTGGCAGCATGAGCTTTTGTAGACTTCAGTCTACTTCCTAAGATGCTTTAGAAGCATCTGAGGAATTAGAATGAAATCTATGAAAGCTCATGCTGCCAACTTCTTTGTTTCAGTTAGTCTCAAAAGTGTTACAAGATCTCTCTACATACATGAAACTATGTATAATGTACAGTGGTCCCCCGGGATACGAAGCCCCTGGGAAACGAAATCCCCTGGACCCGAAATGGCCGAGGCCGAAAAAAAGCCCCCAGGATCCGAAAAAATCCTCGGGTTGCGAAAAAAAAGCAACCCGGGCCCTTTAAAACAGTGCGCTCTGGCGCGCTGTGCACCAAAAAAAGCGGTCCCCCGGGTTACGAACACTTCCGGGTTACGAAAGTAATCCCGGAACGGATTACTTTCGTAACCCGGGGGACCACTGTAAATGTATTTAGACTGCATGTGATATTGTAATTTAAAGGTATATTTTAATTTTGCTAGTTATGTCACCACTATTACTGTTACATTCAGTGATATACAGGAATTATGATTAATGAATAACATTAGTACAAAAAAATTACTAAGGATTCCTTATGGTGTGGGATGGGAGGGAGTCAATGGGGGTGGGGGTTAAAACAGTGAGTTACTGCACCAGGTGATGCCACCCTTAGTGGTGGCATTGCCCTTGGGGTTCCTTTCAATTCTATAATATAATTCCAATTTATGCAAATTATTGCCTCAGGTTATTGTTTGGGGGAAAGATTTGATAAGTACATGGTCACCCTGACAGTGGGACCACAACAGAATAATTATAATCTCCCCATACAGATTTTTTTGATCTTAACATCCCTCCCCAAGACATTCTGAGCACCACAGAGTGTGTTTATAGTGAGGGGAGGGGAATAAAGTTAACTATATCAAGCAGGCACTGGTTTTTGAGCATTGGACTACAACTCTAGAGACCAGTATTTGGATCCCTGGTCACCATGGTAACCCATCATGGGCAAGTTACACTCTCTCAGCCCCAGAGGAAGGTAATGGCAAACCCACTCTGAACAACTCTTGCCACGAAAACCCTGTGATAGGGTCACCATAAGTCAGAACCGACTTAAAGGCAAACAACAACAAATGAACGAGGCACTGGTTTTATCCAATGAGAGCCTCCCAATAGGCCTTCTTGAGCTAGGTTTAGTGGTAGCAAAATGAGAAGGGATAATCCAGTCCCATAAGTGACATTGCTATAACCAAAACAAGAGTCTTCTGCCAATGCAGTTTTAAAAACTGAGAGATCTAGTCACAACATCATATTTGTCCTGCTCAGCCTATTTTCCCCCAGCTACGGAGGCTCTTTTGTGCAAAAGACATAGGAAACCAAGACCTTTCCATGATAGAAGGTGAAATTATTAGTGGCTGGGTATCTGTCAATGCTTGTGTTTCCCACAGAAATTATAATGGGATCATTTACGTTTGTGCATCCATGCTGACTACATTCACAAACAATATGTCTCCATTTCTTCTACTTGAATATTCCCTCCCAAAACCCCAGTGCAGGAGGTATGATTGTGTCTATCAGTTACAAAATCTCTGTGGGCAGGTTTTTCAGCTGTTTGAAATAATCACCTCAGACTCTGCTAAGCACTGAATTTATGATGTTTCTTTTTAAAAGGCTCATCATGAAGCATCTGCATCCTCAGAAATATGAATGCACATAGCTATAGGAGGGAAGATGTAACCTAAACCCCAACCTAGCTTTCATTTTTTTTGACAAGGCCATGCAATATATCAGAAATGTCACATAAAGACATGGTTGAGTAGGAATTGCCAGGGCCTCACCATCTTACTTTGTTCCATCACCATCTATAGACAGCAGGTGATAGGTTGAAGAAGGCGACACTAAATTGACCCCTAGAACACGAAGATTTTGAATCACATGAAGAGTTTCTGTGGATACTTAGCCCTCTCCCTCTCCCTATGTTCCCTTCAGTAGTTAATGAAGAGATCTATTGAGTATTCTAGTTTTGGATCTGTTCTTTTAAGATCTTGACAGCATGGATAGATAAGGTAACCTACCCTAGTTTTTTTTAAAAAAACAAAAAAAAACACATGTTGATAAAATATTAAGAAGACTTTGAAGATTTTCATACCTGGCTCCATTGCTGCTAAAACATCCTCCAAATGTCCCTAAAAGGTGGAGTCTGAATGCCAGGCACGCTTCCTGAATCATCATGGAAATGTGACTCCCTCCTTTGTGTCACTGAATCATTCCTAGGGAGCGGAATTCCTCTGAATGCAAAGGAACAACAACAAACCTGTCCTGTTTGTTGTTGTTGCTATGTGCCTTCAAGTCATCTCTCGCTTATAATGACTCTAAGGCAAAGCTATCATATGGTTTTATTGGCAAGTTTCTTCGAGTGGGGGGGATGCCATTGCCATCCTCTGAGGCTTGGAGAGAGTGACTTACCCAAGGTCACCAGTGGGTTTCCATGGCCAAGTCGGGATTCAAGCCCTCATCTTCCAGTGCCCTAGACAAATGCCCAAATCATTATACCATGTTGCTATGTTTTAAAAAATTAAAAATAAAAAAAAACTTTGCTGGCTGCCTTGCAGCTGGGTAGGATTCCCTCCCTCTTTATCAAGTTTTTTTTTTTAACCAACACCATACTGAAGTTTATCACACAAGCAAGAGACTGTGGGGAAATGGGATTTAAACTGGATTTAAATTAAATTTGAATTTAAACAAAACACACAAATTCGGGGAGTTTATCACATCAAATTGCTGCTAAAATGAAATAATGCAAAGTTAAACCAAAGTTAAAGCAGAGAAAAGTGGCAGCTTTTTACTTTCGAGAAGTCCTGAAAGTAAAAAACACAAAACAAAACAAAAAACCCCGCCGTTTTTCTCCGCTTTAACTTTGGTTTAACTTTGTGTTATTTCATTTTAACTGCAACATCATCTGATAAACTTCAGGCATTTCCGGGTTTTGTTTGCTTTAAATCTCATTTAAATCCTGTTTCCCAGAAGGATCTCACTAGCGTGATAAACTCCACTGTTTCCGTTGGGATTGGATTGACTGGCTTCTGTTAATGTCAATAAATAGGTTCCCTTTGGCAGGTAGTGGAGGAGGGGAGATATCAGATCAGTGTATACTTTGGCACTTCGTTGTGATGGAAGGTTAGTCTTTGGAACTGGTTCCACCGGACATGTGATTGAGTAGTGGTGGAAGGAGACTGCCCTTGGGGCTGATCTGGGATTGACTCTCTTTTATAAAGTCACAGGCTTTGGGAGGAAGCATCTCAGCTGTGGCTTGTATCATATGTAGAAGGGAGACCTTCTACACACATTGCACAAAATTCATCTTTTCCAATCAATAAATCAAAATATTTGCATTAGTGGCCCTTTTTAGACTCAAAACCTTCCTCTGACAGTGGCTTGCCTGTAGCTTGGAAACTCACAATCAGCTTTTTGACTTGGCAAAGCAGAAGTAAACTATAAATATAGAAAGCCAAGTATTGCAATGGGGTTGTTAAGCTTAGATTTACAAAACTGTTTTCCCTGTAAGGGATGAAGAGATAACAGAGGACTGTGAATTTAAAACTCACCTTTAAGCCACTGAAAATTGCTAGGCTATAGAAAGGATCTGACAAGATTACCTGTTGTAAATAATGACTTCTCCTGAGTTTAAAAACAAGGATTTATTTTTTTTTCTTTTATATATTAGAGAAACAGACCTAAGTACCCTAAAGGCACCAAATCTTGTCTGATCTTTGAAGCTAAGCAGAGTCAGCCTTGGTTAATACTTGGATGGGGGACTTTGAACAAATCCAGGTGCTCTAGGCTATATTTCAGAGAAAATAACTGACAAAACCACCTCTGAGTATTTCTTGCCTTAAATTCATGGAGTCGGCATAACTCAACAGGAAACTTGAAGGCATGTACCACACATACATATTAGAGAAAAGAAAATATCTTTATTTTTTAAAAAATACAGCTTGATCAATATACAGCTTGAAATCCCAATGTAGATATGCTGATTTGAATGCAAATAGCTGTAACTGTTAGAATAACAGATAGAGAGATAGAGATGAGATAGCATGATTTGAGGTGTCACGAGCTTTTGGAAGTTAGTGTTGTGTGTGTGTGTGTTCTCAAGTCACCTGGTGAATTTTATAAAGTTCTCTTAGTTACTTTTTCATCATTGTCTTCTTAGTCCACACAGATGGGACTTGTGGCATTTACCAGATTATGTATCTAATTAACTTGACAATCCTTTGGAAATACACAGTACCCTGGTGTAACTGTGGTAGGGAGGGGACCATTTGTGACTCTGCTTCAGGTAGAAATTTATCTTTGGTAGCATCTTATAAATTACTGTCAATGTGGGTGGCTGCTGGAAAAAAGTCAGATACTGCCGAGTTTCATCATATTTGGCTGCTATTAGAATCCCAATGAATGTAGAAGCCAGCAGAGATTGACTGGAAATACATTAGTGTATCCAGATATAATTGGGACTTGATGTTAACATCCTACAACCAACCTGTGTGGAGACTGGCACTAGCTAAAAGCATTATTTAGTTGCTTAATGTTGATTTGATGGCATTTGGGTAGAGCCCCTGCCCTGCTTGCAGAGATCACATGACTGAGATTGAATGGAGATCATTTTTAAAATAGACTTACTGATCAACTGTGTGATCGTTATCAATGTTCAACCAACTTTCTTTTTTAAACTAAAAGCAACAACCACAGCAGGACAGTAATCCAATATGAAGCAACATCTTTAAATAATATTTATAGATATTTTTTTTTGAAAAAAATGATACAATTATGGTGCATCTAGTTATTTTATTTTTTAAGCGTCAATCAACCACAAGAAAGAAGTTTCATTAAAATCAATGAGACTTACTACTGAATAGAAGTTTGTCAGATTGCATTGGTGGTCAATTATTTTGCTCTCCTCCTTATAACTGTTCTTAGAGTACTGTATAATGAGAAGAGAAGAGAAGGTACTTTTGTCCGTCCCACCTCATTGATATGGAGAAGGATGCCAGGGGCATGGGAAGATGATGCTGGCGGTGTGCAGTGCTCACACTTACCTTCATAAGGGAGCATGATGTCCTTCATGGACTCTTCTCCATTGCAGCAGTCTCTAGAGTTAAGTTCCTGTCCATTAGGTCCATCTTGTTAAAATTTCTCCTGTTATGGCAAAATTAGGTATCTTCAAATTCAGCAAACATAATTGTGGTAGCCGTGTTGGCCATACAACAAAATTCAATAAAATCCCAAGTTCACAAAACAGTGATGTACAAAATTCATTTTCCTGGGTCCCACCTTGAGGCCTGCCAGCCACTGATGCTGGTGAAAGGTCGGGAAGAAATTCTTCCAGAACGTGGCCACATAGCCCGGAAAACTCACAAAAAACAAAAGGTGGAATATAAATAAATCTTCTTCTCCTTCTCCTTCTCCTTCTCCTTCTTCTTGAAACATGCATTTCCTTGTTTTTTTCCAGAAAGATGTTGGTTTAGAAAATATCATCCTTAATTGCTAAGCTATGCTAATGATGGCGTGTACATGGCTACACACCCATATCAAAGTTTGCAAAGCAACTGGTCTGAAACAATTTTGTTGTGGACAATTTTAGGTTGTAAACTTATACCCGATGCTTGGGAGTAAGATCCATTAAAGTCATACTTGCTGCCGAGCAGATATATCTGTCCACGTGGTGTAATATTAGGGTTTCTCAATAATATTTGGATTTGCAATCCTGATATAATCAAGAAATCTGACTTATTCTGACCTTTGCTTGATTGTATCCAATAATCATTTTATGTTCCTGGTTACAGGACAAGTGAATGCCAAAAAGCAGATAGCATTTCTTTGCCTACACACCTTCCACCATCATTTTGACAGATTCCTTTGACATATGAGTCCGCATCGTCTATAGAAATGAACAGGATAGTCAGTGCAAGCAAGATCACTGCAGTCACCTTGGAGTGAAAGGACTCTGTGCTTACTTCTGTGTCATTTCAGTCATTGATTTACCTGGAATTAGGCCTGTACCCTACAAAATAGGAAGGGGGGAAATGTTGTACTAACTTCCACAGTCACTCACCATTGCTGAGGTTGTTGTTGCAGGACAAAAACAAATAAAGAAAAGAAAAGAAAAAGAAAAAGTGGAGAGCTGAATGTTTCCACAGCTTTATTCTACATCACTAAACCTTAAAACATTTAACTATGCTATGTTTTTAACTGTTGTCCTTTAATATTAGTATTGTTTAATTATTTTTAACTTTTCCAATCAATGTTTAAGTTTTATCCTTTTAAAATTATTGAATTCCATTTTGGGAGAAAGGAGGGATATAAATCAAATAAATAAATAAAAACTCTTATTGAAAAAAATGTTTTATTTGGATTGTTTAAGTAACTTCAAAAAGCATAGAGTAGTGTTGGAAGTTTCCCGAGATTTATCACAAAAGGCATATAAGCTAGATATTGTGTGAAGCCTGCTTGGCTATCCTGTTTAGAAATCATAAGCAGGAGCTGTATAATTTCATAAAATATACCAAAATAAAGGAATAATTCCTCACACCTTCCCATACAATAGAGTTGGTCTTGCAGTTCAACAACACCATTGCCATAAAAGAAAACACTTGGTCAAAATCCCAATGACATGCTGCTGAAATCTACTTGGTGACACTAGTAGAGAATTCAGTTAAATGATATATGCTGCCATTGTTGAGATATGAATTTACATTTTTAAAATGACTCTTTTATTTTGCATGTAAGACTTTATGCTGCATTTCAGAGAAATGTACTAGAGCTCTCTAACAGATCCTTCCATGCATCTCACCAAACTATAAAGCCTAGGATTCCATAGGCTAATGTAGTTTGGCACAACTGTAACTGTCATGGCTCCATCCTACATAATCCTAGGATTTATAGTTTTGTGAGGCACCAACTCTCTCTGGCAGAGAAGGCAAAAGACCTGGTTAAACTACAAATCCCAGGATTCCATAGGGTGGAGTTACACCATTTAAAGTGGTGTTAAACTGCATTACTTCTACAGTGTAGATGCACTCTCAAGATTGAGAAGTTAACAGTAGTGGACATTAAGCTCCTATCTACCAGAATAATGATCCCAAACTGAATTTCACCGTCTATCCCTAGTTCAGCCCCATTTGTCTTTTGGTGGGGACAATCTCACACACACACATGTACATACTTCTGAAAGATCAAAGCATAGATCTATCATCATATTGAATTTTAATCTTGAGGAACCTACACTTGATTTTATACACTTTCTTTCAGTCCAGCAGTACAAAATTGCTTCTTTTGATTTTTGGCTTCTAGTACTAAAATGGCATGAAAGGATTAACAGTACAGAAGACAAAACAAAACAGATAAGGAATGTCACTTCCTTTTGGTTTCCTTAGGTCTGAATTGTAAAGCATTTAAAAAAAAAAAAACAGCGTCGGGTTTTATCTTGAATTTTCTGCCTTAACTTAAGATGAAAACCAACATCCCTCCCATTTAGCTCCAACCAAAGACAATGATATGCCTCTACCTCTGAGTTTGGTTATCTGCAATTTGTTGCAGTGACAGATCCAATATTGTGCTAAAGAAATAGTCTAGATGGCTGGTAATTCACTATTACAGACTCTGTTGGGAAATTGGCTGAGCCCAGTTTTATGGGAAGAAGCAGAGCTTATTACACAGATCTGGAAGGAAAGATATACGTTGTGGGTTGGCAGGTAACAAAAAACTTTTAACACTTTGTAATCAGTTTTTAAAGTACTAGATCCCTGTCCCAATTCAGTTGAAAATGAACCATAGGATTACACTTGTTTCATTCAGAACCCTTTGTAGAAAATGTAATTAAATTGCTTTCAGAGTTCAAAATCTGTTTCTTGTGTTCTCTGTGAACTGTTTTAGTTGCTCCACAGTAAATTATTAAGTTCATGGTCCTAATTCTTTCCCCAGAATTTCTTTCATAGTAGTTCTTTTGAATCAGACTATCCCAAGCTTGGCTTTGTGAACTGTTGTTCAGCCATGTTTTCTTATAAAACATCAATTATAAAATGTAGACGTGGGAAGAAAGCCAGTGTGATATAGTATTTTGAAAGTTGGACTATGACTGTGGAGATCAGGGTTCAATTCTCTGTTTGGCTATGGAAACCCATGGCATAACTTTGAGCAAGTTACATACTCTCAGCCCCAGAAAACCCCATGATAGGTTCAAATTACAGTTGCTGTAAATTGAAAATGAGTTTAAAGTTTTTGCTTTTTGTTTCTGCATTGCATTGCAAGTTCCAGTTACTCATGATTAGCTATCATAGCCAAGGGTGCTGGAAGTTGCAGTTGAACTACAGCATCGGGAAGACCGTACACTTTGTAGCTTTAGCTATGCATTCACGTACTGGTTGTTTGAATATAATTTTATTTTTGTTTGTTTGATAAAGCACACTTTATACCAGAGGTAGGGAGATGTTAGAGATCCAGCATGTTGTAGGGAGTCTAGCATTTAATCTCTGATTGTCCAAACATGATCTTGAAGAAGTAATTGTCTCTCAGCATTAGAGAAAAGCAATAACAAACCTTCTCTGAATAAATCTTGCCAAGAAAACCTTATGACATTGGAATTGACTTGAAGTACATGACAATAACAGAAATGTTACAATACCTGAATAATAACACATTGGCAACTGAGTGCCAGTAGTGGGTGAGGCAAATTTGTGTAGAATAAGAGCAGAGCTATCCAACACTGTCCCATACACAAGCAACGTACCTCTTTCCCTTCACACAAGCCTGTTCAGAGGCATTTTCTTATTTACAATAAGCAAACTCAGTAAACTCAGCCTGTGCTTTATAGATTATAGCAAAACCTATTATAGATTATAGCAAAGCCACAATATTTGATTGTCTTGATATGTAACTTGTACACAAGACAAGAAGCTACTGTCAGGACAAAATACAAAGAAACAAAATGGTTTCCAATTGGGAATGGGGCCCCTTGAGAATTTAATTCCATTATTGAACAGCTACCTTTTGGGTGTTGTTTTTCAGACAGTAGTTTTCTCAATGACATGGCATAGCTCAATGAACTACCCATTATCGGAAAACAACACTCTGACACTACCCATGTACGTGATTAATGGACCTTGTGTGTCTGTTTAACTGGCAAAAGGCAAAGTCATTTACTTTTAAAGCATGATTTAGGAACAGCTCTGACCCATGAAATTATACATTTAACTAACATTCTGTCCTAACTATTTTGCCACAATACTGTGTTTGCCATTTAATTTTCATTAAACTGACCGTAATTTTTGGAAGTTTGTGGAATACACACACTTCATTAACACCAAGGAACAAGGAAAATCTTTTTTTAGATATGTTGATGATGATTACCCTTATATCCTGAGAATGAAATCAGGAGACACCGGGGGTTGTATGTGCTGTGGATCACCACTCTCTGAATATACATGGCTGATATCTGGACACATCTTATGGTAGTATATTAATTAGACCAAGAGGTTTGTGAAACTTTAAGCAAATGTGATGTATTTTATGCCTAAAGTACTACAGTACTACGGGATGGATTTTGGATTTTGTTTATATTGATATTGTTGTACTGTTGTTGCTTTGTGGCCATCACACCAGCCACACAGCAATTTCTAATCGCTGACTCTCTTATTTAATTGAAGAAGACCCTATATTATTCTATCAGAGCTTGGATAATTCCCCCCCCCCCCCCAACTACAGCTCCCCAAATATCCCAACCAGAATGACCACGATTAGCTGGATGTTTCTGGGAGTTTCAGTGTTTTTTAAAAAACAAACAAACAAAAGTCTAAGTGTTCTCAATGTTTTCTTGAGGGGTGGGAATAGCTGAGCACTACAGATGTTAGACTGCAATTTCTATCAGCTGTTTGGAGGGCTATACCAGCTCCTGCCCTTCCTACTAACAGGTGGGGGTAGGAGCTGCTATTCGCACAAATCACTTTGGAGGAATAATTGCAACCACCTTGTGATGGAAATCTTTATAAGGAAGAATGCCCAGTTACACAAAGGCTCCTAAACTGTATTCAGCCAAATCCATAGATAGATAGATAGATAGATAGATAGATAGATATATGGAGAGAGAGACAGACAGACAGACTTTCATTCTCCACAAACACCTTTGTTTGCAAGCCTCACATGTTCAGCCATTGCACTTGCATCTCAATGGGATCCAGAAAAACTTTAAAGATGACAATGGAGTTTATCACACAGGATGAATTTCTCTTTATTTCGAATGGAGCCAACTGGAGCCAATTTTAATTCACGTTAATTCACTAGTTTAGCGAATTTACGTAAATTCCAATTGCATTCAGAATGCGTTCAGAATGACTTCCCATTACCCAAAAATGACTGCCCATTGCCCAAAATTGCGTGAGATGCTTTAATTCGCAATAACATAAAACATATGATTGCATTCAGAGTGACTTCCCTTTTGCCCGAAATTGTGTGAGATACTTTAATTATCAATAACGTGAAACTCCATGATTGCGTTCGGACTGCCATTAGATTATAATTCCAATTTCTGTCGTCTGATAAACTCCAATGAGAACACTGCTGCCAATATTTTGAACATTTAACTTATTTATCAGGAAAACATGTACATTGTGAAGACAGAAAAGTACTTCACACTGTTTGGGTCCAACAGTATTGACTATCCTGAGAGGAAGTGTCAGCTTCTGACTTCCCTTTCAAACATCTCCCCCAAGGCAGGCTAGAAATGCAAAGCAAATTTATTTTAGGTGAAAATGGCTAGAACTTCATATACGTTTAAAAAACAACTAATTATTCTGGAGATAAAACGTAAAACTTTGAAGCAAGTAAATAAAATCACAATATTTTGTGCGTTATGATAGTGGTGGCCCATGAACTGTGCTGTTCCATGAGCCATTGGTTAGACGTAATAGAATTTTAAAAAATCTTGAGATGGACCACAAGGGCCATGTGGGTGAATACCTGCTGTGCAGGAACACAGAGCTAAAGCAGCACTTAAAAATGCCCATCCAAACGCTATTTAAAGACTTCTAAAAGTGGAGAGTCTTGCACCTTCCAAGGCAGCATATTCTGCTACCAAACAGCATTTACAGCTTTAAAAAAGTTATTTCTAATATTTAAGTGGAATCTCTTTTCTTGTACTTTTAATCCATTGTTTTGTGTTCTAGTCTCTGGAGAAAGAGAAAACAAGCTTGTCCCATCCCTTCAGATATTTAAAGATAGCTATCATGTCACCTTGCAGTTTTCTCTTTTCCAGGCTAAACATTCCCAGCTTCCTTAGTTGTTCCTTTTAAAGCTTGGTTTCCAGGCCCTTAATATCTTGGCCACTCTTCTCTGGACACATTCCAGCTTGTTGACATCCTTCTTGAACTGTTGTGCCCAGAAATATTCCAGGTAAGGTTTGACCCAACCAGAACAGAGTGGGACTATGACTATGTTCCTGCTGATAAAGCCCAGAATTGCATTGGCCTTTTGGGCTGCGACATCACACTGATGAATCATGTTTAGCTTGTGGTCTACTAAGGCTACCTCTGCACTGCAGAAATATTCCAGTTTGATACCACTTTAGCTGCCATGGCCCCATGCGAGCGAATCCTGGGTTTGTAATTTGCTGTGGCACCTGTGCTCTCTGACCAGAAGGCTAAATATCTCACAGAAACTGCAACTCCCAGAATTCTATAGCATTGAGCCATGGAGGTTAAAGTGGTGCCAAATTGGATTATTTCTGCAGTGTGGATACAACCTAAGACAGACTGCTAGATTCTTTTCACATATACTGCTTTCAAGCCAGATGCCATCCTTCCTATATTTGTAAATTTCATTCTTTTCCCCTGCCTAGATGGGCAGGAAATAGATTACATATATTCTTACTGAAATTCATTCTTTCAAAGCCCTGGTGGCACAATGGTTAAATGCCTGTACTGCAGCCACTCACTCATAAAAAACCCCACAAGGTTATGAGTTCAATACCAGCCAGGGGTTCAGGGTCGACTCAGGCTGGCATCCTTCCAAGGTTGCTAAAAATGAATACCCAGCTTGTTGAGGGTAATTAGCTTACATATTGTAAGTACTTAGGGAGTAGTTAAGTGCACTGATAAGCAGTATGGAGATGTACTTGCTATTGCTATTGTTAATTTTGACCCAGCTCTCCAGTCTTTCAAACTCAATTTGAATTCTGTTCCTGTCTTTGGAGCTGTTCACTCCCCCCTCCCCCAATATGATGTCATCTGCAAATTTGATAAGCAAACCTTCTATTCAATCATCTAAGTCATTGATAAAGATGTTAAACAGCACTCCGGACATATTTCTGAGGCAATCCCCTTGTTAGTTCTTTCCATAATGAAGAGCAACCATTGGCAACTATGAAGAGCAACCATTGGCAACTACGATATTGTCTGTCAGCCAATTACAGATCCACCTAGATAATTCACTAGCTTGCCTGCAAGATATCATAGGGAAATAACTGTGTTACTTGTAAGTGATGAAGTCTAAATCCTGAAGCTTTCTTTATGGAAAACCTCTGTACAGGTTCCTCTGGAGGGCTACCATTTGCAGGCTGGGTCCTGTAAGTATCTTTCCTCCCATCCCTCTTTCCCTTTCATATTTTGCACAGTAGCTTTCTCTGATGACAATTGATGTTTGAAATCAGCCATGTACTGGTATATTAAATTTAGTATTTATACACAGGAGGGGATCATGTCATGCAGTCATTGCCACTGTCATTGTGAAGAAAAGCATTTTGTTAATACATCTTGTTTGATGGCTGGGAAGTAAAGGCCATACTGGAAAAAGTATGAAACAATCTTAAAAGATGTCTTAGCAGTGGGCATTCTGTATGGATGGATTCCTGCCATAAATTAGAATAAATTTCTCCAGAGGCCAAGCATGCTTTTCTTTGTCTTCTGGGACACTTTCAATGCTACTCTATGTGCATTAACAGGCAGCTGGAACTTGGGGTGGCATGTAGCCCAGTATCTTTAAACAAAATTCTTTTCACAAAAGCACATAAACACATTTACAAGTTTAGTGGCAATTCCAGATTGCTGTCCAAAGATCATCACACTTAAGACAAAACAATTGGAATAAAACAGCAATAGCAATAGCATGTACATTTCTATACTGCTTATCAGTGAACTAGCACTCCCTAGGTGGTTTACAAGCATTTAACCACTACGGCACAACAACAACAAAAACAACAACAACAACAACAACAACTTTATTTATATATCCCACCTCTCCCCATGGATCAAGGCGAGAGAACAGCATAAAAGTCAATAATACAATCCTCAACTTTATTGGTTACAGGTAATAATAGTCTTGGTAACCACAGAGTCTAGATCCAGGCACTGACCAATCTGACTAATTAGCTGCATCACCCAGTCTATATGCCAGGCATCTATCTAGGATAAAGGATACAAGATTAAGCATGGGTGGGATCCACTACATGATTCCACTGTCACATGGGATGAGGGAAAGCCAGATACCTCTAAGCTAGGTGTGACCCATATTCCCAAGCTTCCCATAAGGAGATCTCCCCATAATCCCTATGATCTACCACCCAGACTCAGATCCCATCCCCAAACTGCCCACACAAGTGTGACAATATGCAAAAAAAAGCAAAACTATTGAACCAAACAGGCTATATGAACCAAATGTGATGGGAGGGAGGTGGGGATGAAACTCTGAAGCCAACTGTAGGGAGCTTATTTCTATATCCTCTCACCTGATTAGAGTGAAGTTTTGTTGTTATTGGCCGTCAAGCCAACCTCAACTTATGATGACCCTATGAATGAGTGACCTCTAAGTCACACTATCATCATTGCCCTGATCAGGTCTTTCAGACTCCGGGCCATGGCTTTCTTAATTGGGTCTATTTGAAATGTAGGGTCGAAGCAGGCTGGCAACTTGGAATGGAGTCTGGCCAATCCAGCCCTGGTCAGCCCCCAATCTGTGCAGTACCAAGGCAATCAGATTCCATGGTACTGGAGCCAGCTGCTACTGTGGCTCTCCAGCAAAGAGCATTTTTTCAGCACTCTTTTTTGGTTGGCTTTGGCCTGCCTTAGGTGGTCACAGAGCATCTTCTGACCACTCCAGGGGCATGTGTCATCTGCACACACTGCCCTTGAAGCAGTCCAAGCCACTCTTCCCTGGCTAGAGCATTTTCCAACCACTCCAAGGGCATCTCTGTATATTGTTCTAAGAGTATCCTCTTGTCCTGAGTACAGGTTATGTATCAGGATAATCAAATGTAGTCCTAATATGAGCTTTGTTATAATTTATGTAGTTATAGATTGGATTTATTTTGAAATTCTTTGGTTTGATCTATTATTCAGTGAATGTTTGCTATATAATGCCTAGTGCCTTTTCCTTTCCTTAGCCCAGGTGGCATTTAATGCTCCATATATGGTAAAAGTGTTGAATTATCAGCATCACTTTGCTTTCCTGGGAAATTAATATAATAGTCCTGTAGTTACTGTAATTCCCGACTTCCCTTTTTTTGAGGATTGGAATATATATCAAGTGTTTCCAGTCTGTAGGCCATTGTTTTGTTTTTCATATTTGTTGACAGATTTTTGGATTACAACTCCCAGAATTTCTCAATCATTATGGTAGCTGTAATTCTAAAAAGTAACTTTTCCCAAGCACTATGGAATTGGCAGTGCTGAACACATAACCCTCCCCCCCCCCCCCCCATCCTTGCTCCCTGGTACAAATCATATCACAGTCTATCTTGCTTTGTTCTGAAAAATATTTTTATCTTTTTCTTTTCACAGCAGCTCAGAATTCACAGGTCACAACACTCAAAATGACTTCAAAATTTGCTGCATTTTTCAGTTCAAAGCAGCAGGCACAACTTTATGGACATGAGAAAGGGTGTGCTAGGATGCATTTTGAAATGCAGAACAAGTGGGATTAGTAATTCAGCCATACCCTTTCCACACTAGAGAAAAAAAATCAAGATAGGGGGTTTTTTTACATCTGAAAAACAAATACTGAAGTGGAGAGGATTAAGAAGCTTCTTTCAGGCTTCTGCTGGAGCTGGCCACCTTTTGACCCTGTGGATGTCACTGGAATGCAACACTCATCATTCTGCTTCATTAACTGTCCTGGCTAAGAATAGTGGCAGTTGCCATCCAACAATATCTGGCAACCACACATTGTTCATCCCTGTACTATACCAGCCTTGACAGGTATATTTTGTTGAAAAAAATGTTGCAGGAAAGGCATACTACTGAGTATCATGTGTAGTCTGTGAAATAATTCCTCCACAGCTGCATTTTTAGTGAAGTTTGTTATGGTTTGGTTGGGAGGAAACTGGCAAGACAGACAACAAGCTAATGGCTTAAGTCATGGCATTTCTGGGAGGCAGGCCGAGATTTTCTGTATCAGGAGGCACTGGATTGCAGACCTGCACAGATGGTGCTCAGCAATGACAGGTAAGCATAGAGTCCAGGCATGTGGAGCCAAATTATAATGCCTAATGTCTCATGGCTTTAATGTTTCATGCATTACCAACCCCCCGTAGGAGATAGAGGTATAATTTGACACCTGTGAATATCCCATTCAGTCTACTAAATAAATGTTTTCAGAGTCAAGGATTACAGGCATTTGATTGGAACTGGATGCAAACCATGCATTACCTTATGCCTGGTCAGGTCTCAGCCAGGTGTTAGAGTTCCCCTAACCCTCTTTATGATTATACTCTGCCATTCAAAGTGCTTCCTGATAAAGCTTAGATGTGTGGGTAGAAGAGTAGGGAGTTATTACATTTCTTTCAAACTTTAAATTTATTTTTCTATAGTGAAGGGCGGATATCAACTCTGTGGGCTTGGCTTCTACTTTCTCAATAGCAGATGCAAGGGCAGTGATGAAAACTAAGACCATGGGGCGTATTTGTTGTTTATTAAATAGCAGCCATCAATTTGTTGTTATATGCCTTCAAACTGACTCCAGTTTACAGTGACCCCATCATGAGATTTTTCTTGGTAATATTTGTTTGTGGAGGGAATGCTACTGCCCTCTTCTAAAGAAGAGAGAATATGACTAGTCCAAGGTCACCCAGCAGGTTTCCATGGCTGAGTATTCTACCAATGTCAACCCTAAGACAACACTAAATCTATCACAGGATTTTCTTGGCAAACTTTGTTCAGAGTAGTTCGCCATTCTATTCAAGTGAGGCTGAGTGAGTGTAACTTGCCCAAAGGCAGCCAGTGGGCTTCCATGGCCAATCAGGGATTTGGAACCAGGTATTCAAAATCCTAGACCAACAGCAAAACCACTGCACCATGCTGGCTCTTGAGGTATGAAAACCTGATTCTCAATTTTTCCTCAGGATATTACATATTTTTCCCTTAAACTTACCTATTTTAATGCCCTTTTTCCACCGACAAAAGCATGTTTGTGCATATTCATCCAAGGTGTGCTTTTTTAGTCAGGTGCATTTATTTGTACATAATATGAAAAGAGAAGGTAAGAAAATGCAGATGTTATCAATCCTCTGATGACAGGAAACCAAACTGCGTGCTTTCATAAACAGTGCCACAGGGCAAATATTGGATACATTTTTAAAAAAACTTGGTTAATGAGAAGTTCTTTTCCAGTCCTAAGCACAGAATGGGACATCCTGCATTCAAATGTTAGCTTGTGTAGGGAAATAATTTAGTTCTCTGCCCCATTGTAGTCCCAATCTGAGTTAGCTCCCCCATGACTGCTATTTGGCCCAAGGGAAAAGCTGCCATTAGTAGGGAAACCTTCCTGGGTCAGTTACTAGCCATGTGAAATTCCAGTCCAGATCAGGATCATGCCCAGCACCAAAGATTAAATCTCCTGCTTCCTATGGTAACCTCAGTCCAGTTTACCTTGTCTATTTAATAAACAAAAACCAAACCTCAAAACACCAATCACATGTGTAATGGCACATTTTGACAATACCTTCCACCCCCTTCGTGGGGACTTGGACATCAAAGCCCCAAGTCCCAATGGTTTATCAATGAAGCACAATCAAGAATGTCATTGCACAGACATTTATTGGTTCCAGATCATCGCTTCCAAAAGTCCAGCTGCTATTTGGCCCAAGGGAAAAGCTGCCATTAGTAGGGAAACCTTCCTGGGTCAGTTACTAGCCATGTGAAATTCCAGTCCAGATCAGGATCATGCCCAGCACCAAAGATTAAATCTCCTGCTTCCTATGGTAACCTCAGTCCAGTTTACCTTGTCTATTTAATAAACAAAAACCAAACCTCAAAACACCAATCACATGTGTAATGGCACATTTTGACAATACTTTCCACCCCCTTCGTGGGGACTTGGACATCAAAGCCCCAAGTCCCAATGGTTTATCAATGAAGCACAATCAAGAATGTCATTGCACAGACATTTATTGGTTCCAGACCATCGCTTCCAAAGTCCAGCTTTCTCCCAGTTAATTCAAGCACAGAGTCAAGAATGTGGTCAGGCTTTTGAAGATCATCTTCTAGCTCTGGATCGTGCTAGGATTGTAGGATCAGCTGTCAGGAAGATAGTAAGGCAAGATTTTCCCAGAGAAACTCTCAAGTCTCCACATGCCAGTCTATGTTGGAAGGTGAGCTTTTTACAGAATCAGGTCCTAAGGAACCACCCACTTCAGCTGGAATAGCCCAAAAGGGGCCTCCCATGGTTTTTCAAGGTTGGGGAGACCAATCTCCTTTCCCAGGCCAATTGTCTTTATAGTTATGATAGGGCCCACCTAGTAAATAGTAGTACTACTCAGGGAGGCAAGGCTTAAAGAAGCTGGACTTGGACTTGTGAGGCTGGAAGCCAAACCCTTGAGGTTCTCCCCCTCTTCCTGAGAAAGAAACTTTGATAGGTTTTTGGCTGTTCCTCATATCACTTGTAGTCTCCCAACGCCAGTACAAAACCCTCTGACTACCCTTGTATCCTGCCCTGGTTGCTCCCTCAGCTTTTATACATGTGTTGCTTCGTAAACACACCCAAGCTGCTGTATCTCCAGCTTCTTCCTGCAGCCAGGTGACTGATCAATTGCACAGCTGACAGTATTTTCCTTATTATTGGCCAATACAACAGCCAACACTTCCCCCAGTTTATATCAGGAAGCAGGAAAGAAGGCTAGTAGGGAGAGGATTTCTTATACTTCGTCAGACACATCCATTTTAAGTCTCAGATTATCAGTACGGGAAGGGGGGGATGTTTCAATACCATGTGGTGCTTCCTTGTTGTTTGTACTACTACTTTACATCCTTCTGGCTTAGCACAGTGGAAATATTTTATTCTTACTGGTCCTGCATTTCTCTTTCACAATTAGCATTCTCAGATCTGCAATCAGATGCTCTTTAGTCCTTCCACTTAAAAGCAATGGGAAAGTTTACAGCAATATAGATTTTAGGGCTGTGTATCATTGCCTCTTTGAAGGCACCTGTGCCTCAAGGTATAATTCTATGTTCTTTCCCTCCCCGCTGGGTTCATGTCATTTTTATTCATCCAGAAGAACCACATTTCAGCAAATGTGTTTGTGCCATCCCAATGCTCGCATTTCATTTCACTTCACATCTTTGAACCTGGAATGATCCTATGATCACAGTCTTTATTAGCATCAGTGGTGCAATTTTTGGAGCCAGGGATTGGGAAGCATGCAGAGAGCAAGTGGTTTTCAAACAGGTGGAAAATGTAGGGGGCTCTGCTTGCAAGGCAGAACTTCAAACACAAATGCAGGAAACAACTAGAAATAGGAGTGGGCTGCTGTGAGATAAGGAAAGTTCAAACTTAACCATGCTCTTTACCAGCTGGCAATGGGAAGCTGATAAATGAAAGCTTGAGTGGCGATTATTTCTGGAATGTTGTGCTTCTTATTAGTTTTTCACCTTTAAGGCAGACATTTGTTTAATTTAGGGCCTATTAAAGGCACCTTTCTTACACACTGAGAAGGTTTGTTGATGTATGCCTTCAAGTCGTTTCTGATTAATTGTGACCCTAAGGCCGCATCTACCATGAGATTTTCTTGGCAAGATTTGTTCAGAAGGCATTTTGCCTTTGCCTTCCCCTAGGGCTGAGAAAGTGTGACTTGCCAAAGGTCACCCAGCGGGTTTCCATGGCTGAGCAGGGATTTGAACCCTAGTCTCCAGAGTCATATTTCAACACTCCAACCACTACACTACAGTGGGGTATGTGCCAATTTTCTTCAGTCTAGGGATTTTGGTTGTATCCACACTGCAGAATTAAACAGTTTGACACCACTTTAGCTGCCATGCCTCTGTCTTACAGAATTCTAGGATTTGTAGCTTGGTGAAGCACTAGAGCTCTCTGACAGACCAGGCTGAATACCTTACCAAACTACAAATCCCAGGATTTTTTATGATAGAGTTAATGACAAAGTGGTGTCAAATTTCTTTAATTCTCTATTGTGGATACATGGCTGAAAAGTTATTGATTTTTGGACTATAATGACCATGGTGGTTTGAAATTTCTCAGAGCTGCAATACTGCTCCCATAACTTTTCCAGACTCTGGCTTGGACCCTCTGAGATAATGTCACCACAAAAAAGAGAACTCAAGCCCTCAAGAGGTATGAAAGGGTTCAGCCTATAAGCAGAGTTTTCCTGGGGAATCAGATCTGAAGTCCATATAGTCCACCATCCCATGTTATATAAAGGTAAACTAGATGCCTCCAATGATGCCTGAAATGAAGCTTCCCACTGACCTGAGTGGCAAACAAAGAGGAGACAAGCTCCACATGATCAATGATGGTCACCTGTTTATTGTTTAAAAAGTCCAACATGTTTTGGCCACACTAGGCCTCCTCAGGGGCTCTTTATCTCTATGGTCCTGTATTTTGGAGAGTATACACAACTCTGGTGAATTCTTTTGGAGGCCCCTGAGGATATTCATCTCTGAATATTCTTTGCCTATGAAAATCCTATGAAATTCATGGATTCACCATGAGTATGCTAGTGACTTGAAGGCGCACACACACAAACACATACATACTCCAGTTCTTCAGATATATAGATAGATCACAATGTTCAAGCCGTAGGTATGTAGCCACAGTTTTGAGGCCAGAAGACGAATACTGTATTTCATCAGTACATCTGAGGAAATGAATTACAATCCATATAAGTTCATACTGAAATAAGTTGCTTAGTCTTAAACACACCACAAATGTTCCTTCCACCCCCTTTCTCTCTTTCTTTTCATCATGATTAATAACCTTTGATAGATGCATTCTCATGAATTTGTCAAATCCCCCTTAAAAGCCATCTAAACTAGCATCAATTACCACATTCTGTACCACTGACTCAATAAATGAATTATGTACTGTGTGATGAGGAGCTTTCATTTGTTCAACCATTCATAATGTGCTGCCAAACTGTTTCATTGAATGATTCCCATTACTAACAATATGAGGGAGGAAGACCAGCTAGGATTTCAGCCAGTGGATAGGACCTGCATCTAGATAACTAGTTGTGTTTCTGCTATCTAAGGAGCTGGTAATACAGAAAGAGGTGGGACATGAAGATAACATTGACCACCGTTTTAAAGTAAGACTTTAAATTCATCATGTAGACCAGAAAAATACACAAGGATATCAGGGGTGTCCAGTCTCCTTTCCTTTAAGCAACTACATCGGAGATTATAAATCTTGTCTCAAGTTCTTTTATGTTGACTTCAATCAAGAAAGGACATGCTGTCACCCTGAGACAAGGGGGAGGAGATTGACTTGAATGAAGTAACTATGGAATTTAACAGTGAGAAACAGAAGGAAGAGCTGCAAATCATACATTTCAAAGCAGGAGTACAGGAAGAGTTTGAGCGCAACGAAGCAGAAGGGAAAAGGCTTTCCAGCAGACTTACACAATGAGATGGAAACCTTGGTAACATCTTGGAAAATAAACACCAGAGAAAACAGATAATAGAACAGGACAGAAAAGAAGAAAATATTCCCAGTAAACTCAAGAAAGATAAGATGTTTTGTGACTTGTGCATTTAAAGAACGCTTCACGTAAGGGCAAAACAGATTGGCGCAAAGGGACAGCTTCAATGTAGAGACAAAGGCTTTCATGGCCGGCATCCATAGTTTTTTGTGGGGCTTTTGGGCTATGTGGTCATGTTCTAGAAGAGTTCCTTTCTGAAATTTCACCAGCATCTGAGGCTGGTTCTCTGAAGATGCCAGCAACAGATGCTGGCGAAACGTCAGAAAGGAACTCTTCAAGAACATGGCCACATAGCCCAAAAGTCCCACAAAAATCTATGGACAACTTCAAGATGCCTTTCCTGAAGGTGGATTGTGGCTGTTGCAACCGCATGCTGCAGCCTCAATCTGGCTTGAAGCCTCCCAAAAAAGTGGCAGCAACCCTATAACAACCCTATAGCTCCACTTCTGCCTACAGGGGTTCCTGGACAACTCTGCCATGTAGCTCCACTGATAACAAGTATAATCTTTAAAGTACCACCAAGAATTGCAGTTACTCTTTATTGGTATATGTACATATATAGAACTTTACCTAAACATAAGAAAGGTGTTTCCTGCCAGCTAATCATTTGAACATAAACAAAAGAAAAGGCTTCTAGTCAAGAATACCAAAAGTACACCTGAGGGCTTCCTCCTCTAGCTCTGGGCACCTGCCCTTCCACAGAACACCAGTCTTCCTCAAAGCTCTCCTGGTAACCTCTCTCTTTCTCCATGTCCTCCCATTCAGATTTTTCAGGGATTCTGAGGGGCTCAACAGACAGGCAGCTCCATGCCGCTCCTTTGAGCCCTGCATCATGACTGCAGCAACAAAATGCCACAACAACGATGCACTCCCTCCTGTGAGCAAAAAGAAGCTGCCAAGTGCAGCTTCCTAAAAGGGGTGTGATGGCACACGCACACACACCAATTACCTCACTTTCTGCAAGCACCGTTTGGGTGCTGCGTGACGGTTGTGCCATCATGGCACTGCTCATCCAGGGGGCGACGAGCCATGATGGCATTGTTGTCGCATATTAGGGTTTGGGAGCATGCAGTCACTGCGCGCTCCCGAGCCCTAAATTTGGCCCACGGACGGTGTTTTCTGCCTGTCTGTACTGGGTCTAACTCCCCAGACAACAACCTGGGAGGTTTAGCCTCTTCTCTACCAGAAACTCTCATTCCTTGCCACCCTCCTAACTCTCATTGTGAGCTCTTCTATACTAAGTCTGTGTTCTGTCCTGCAATTCTTCTGCTAGCTTCGACAGCTCTCAAACTTTTCCTCCTCAAGTATCTATCTCCCTTTTCACCCTTCTTCCTGGCCATCTGTACTAAACTGTCTTTCTTCACTTTCACAGCCCTTACTGCATGTTTCTGCCTTGTTTCTTCCCAGCTGGTTCTTGTCCCTTCCCTCAGTCTGCTGTGTCTTCTCTATCCATCCTTTCACAATCTTTCATCCTCCTCCCTCATCCTCTTCAAGCTTCCTTTAAACTCCCCACTGTCTGCCCGAGCTCCATCTATCCCCCAAGTAAAGTTTCTGATATCTCTTCCAGATGTGGGCTTGCGCTTATCACAGCCTCACCAATGCTAGATGTCTTGTCATCTACAAGGCTTCTGGTTGTTCACTAGTGAGTCAGCGAAAGGGAGATCTGTCATTGACATGCACCATGAATCCTTTCTCCATTGGCCACAGATACAATTTTAACATTTTCCCTCTAATTTGTGTATTTATTTATTCATTCATATGTATAAAACTTTTCCTCATTGACTAAAGTATGTTTCTGCATACATATTTTTAATGATGCACATTTTAGCAGTTTGCGGTTTAAAATATGTGTCCTGTTCAGTAGTGCACTCTGTGTATTTAAAGTGCCCTGTAAGCCTTGTGCTCACGTTAATGCTCAAGGCAAGGTCCAGATTTTCCCACAATGTGACTTGGAAATGCAAAACCGCTGCCTCTGGCATGACCATCGAGTCTAACAAAAATTCCTTTTATTCTTAGCTTCAAATTCTTTTCTTATTTTTCTCAGAAATTTGCAGACAGCATGTTGAACACAAGGCTGGAGCTGAATTCTAAATTCCCCTCAGACCCCTTTTCTCTTTGCAGGCTCCCCATTTCTCAGCTCCCTCCACCAGAAAAAAAACAAACCCACTTTGCAGAATTTCTCCAGATATTTTTCAACCTGTGTGTGTTGGCTGCCCATTTATCTCCACAAAGCCTTGGGGTAACACTAGATCCAAAGAGATGGTTATCAGGCTGGCAATTGCTGGTGTCACTTTTTTTTGAACCTGTCCAAAAACAGGGTTTTTTTGGGGGGGGGGGTGGAATTAAATTGGATAAGTAAAATGTTAGGTCGAAGAGTACACTACAGAACAGCATTACTGTTAATTTCTATATTTGAAAATGAAAGCTTAAAGATCTATAGTTCTCCTGTCAAGTGCTTCAAGATCAGAAATAGTGAAATCATGGAAAATGTTCTTTCAGTACTAAAGTGGATAAATAGAGCGTGGTCCGTAGCCCTATCAGAAAAGCTAACATATAAAATGGCATTAGCAAGAATAAAAATCAAAGGGGATATATTTGAACAAATTTAGAAGCCTTTTATTACTTTTGCTACCTGTGTGAATTTAGGATTTAAACCACCATTTTGTCAATCTTTTTCTGAGAAAGTATATTGTGAGTGTTAGGAATAATACAAAACCCTTTCTGTCAGTACTTTGAAGATGAATTAGATTTATGGTGATAGACATGATATATATTTGGCTCATTAACTAAGATTATGTGTGGGAGAGAGGGAGAGATGGGAAACAGATATTAAATTTTATATCTATAACAGCATGGTGCAGTGGTTTGAGTGTTGGACTATGACTCTGGAGAGCAGGGATTTGAATCTCAATTCTGTCAAGTAAACCCACTCGGTGACCTTGGGGAAGTCATACTCTCTCAGCCAAAGGATGGCAATGGCAAGTCTCCTCTGAAGAAACTTGCCAAGAAAACCCCATGATAAGTTCTCCTTAGGGTTGCCTAAAGTCAGAAATGACTTGAAGGCACACAACAATACCAAAAGTTTAATTTTTTAAAATGTAGGAAATGTATATTATTATTATTATTATTATTATTATTATTATTATTTAAACATCAAACACAACACACTGCCACACTATCACCATTGCTAACTTGAAGCTCAGACTGTAAGAGAAATTCTTGGAAAATTATCAGCCTGAAACAGACGGACAGTAAGAGGTGCCTGGGTAGTGCCATTAGGGTTTGGGAGCGCGCAGCATTTGCACGCTCCCAAATCCTACTACGTAATGGTGCCGGTGCCATTACATAACACCACTTAGACAGCGTATGTAATGGTGCCATCTCAACTGTGCAGCTGCTAGATGCAGCTGTGCAGCTGCAATGGCAGAAAGGTGCCCAAGGGTGCCTTTTTTCTCAATTGCTCCACAACTGTGGTGCAGAAAAGGAGCAGGGAAACCCCGCTCCTTTTTTGCTGCACAGCTTCACCACAGCGTCTAGCTGCTGTGATGAAGTTGCACTGCAAAAATAGGTAGTGCCAGACCACCCCTTTCTGGCTGTCTGTACTGCCCCACAATCTCCTTGGAGAAAATTGTAAAATAAACATCCAATTGATCTGCCTTCTAATAGGATGGTTAATTTTAAGAGCTTATTTGCATACAAAATGGCCCACCTCTAACATAACAAAATAGTAAAAGGGGAGAAACACCACCAGGCCAATATCAATCCTAAAGACACACAGCCATTCTGCTTAAGCAACAACTGCATTCTGTTTGTACAGAGGAAAACATAGGGTAATCTTGGCTATAGTTTTGCTCCATAGTTCTAGCCAATGATTTGAAAGGCAGGTGTTATGGGTAACTGCCTATGTTTCCCCTTATGCATCTCACCACAGTGTCTCTGATGAATGGAAGGATTCCTATTTAAGTGAAGTTCAATCAGGCCTGTCACAGTAGAACTACTTAGGTATTACTTTCAGATGTTGATGTGAGGAAGAAGTACGACACATTGTAATTCAGATTAGCTTCCATTGCTGTAACTTCAATTAATTGAATTTTAATTATTCTGTCAATTTTCATGTTGAAGCAGAAAGCCCATTCTTTTCAAATTTGTTCTTGGATGTTATACTCATTTCAACATGTCCCTGATATGTCAGAAGACAAGTTGCATTTTTTTAAAGGAAACAATTACAGGGATGATAGCTTCTTACTTCCCTCCCCTGTTTACTGTAAAATCCGTGGGAGTTTTGCTATCAATGCAGTCTGCCAAAGGGTGTTGTGAAGAAAATGATAGCTTGAAGTCAAGGTGCTAAACTTTGGAAATGCCATCAGCTCAGCAGAGCTGAGAGACTCTTTATGACTATAGATTCCAAGTGTTTATCCCTTTGGGTTCTTTGACAAAAACACTAAAACACCAAAAATCCACAAACACAAAGATGAAAGTGAGTTCCCGTGTAAAGGAAATCCATACCCTGAATCCAAATATATAAGATAAATTAGGTCAATTTAATGTTGTTGTTTTTTCTTTTCTTTTTTTTAAAGTACATTCTTTTTAGCTGTATGGATTGTATTTGTCTCTTATGTGTGCAAGATTGCAGCAAGAAGAGGTAAAAGGATAGAGAGAAGGTACGGATGCTAAGCAGAAGATTCAAAGAAAAGAGGGAGTTAGAAAGAATGGGACAAGGGATTGTACAATGCAGTAAAGTCAATGCTTTGATGTTTCAAAGATCTGTTCATCTGTTTTCATCATGGTGGAAAGGCTGTAGATTATTGACAGAAAGAGCACTGTAGAGATAAAATTGGAATGACCAGCACTCATCATGATAATTCCCAAAATGTGCCCAAATTGCGGGCAGCTGTTTTGACTCAGATTGATGTCAAAGGTGAGCAATATGTAGCAAAACATAATATCCAAGTTATCAAAATACCCACATTATTAGGATCAACTGACAACTTTAAATTAGGGAAGCTGACCGTGATCACAGCATAATGATGAGCATGAAAATATCTGAGATGGCATGAGGAAGAAAAGGGGGGGGGGGGGACTCACCTTACCTCAAACTGATTTAAATTAAAGATTTTCAAGGACTATTTTTCCTCAATACTACTGGTAAAGTCAACAAGCATTTTTGCAGTTATTATGTCCATCAGGAGCTAATCTGTTGTAAAGAGAAGAGGCAGTCACAGCTCCTCCAGGCCTAGCTCAGATATTAGAAGGGCCCTCCTTCCTTTCCAATTGCCATCACCATGGCCTCAGAGGAAGAGAAGAACTCATGGACTTGATCCCCTTCCCTACAGCCATTCCCTTCTTTTGTGTCATGTCTTTTTAGATTATAAGCCTGAGGTCAAGGAAACTATCTAATTAACAATTTGTAAGTTGCTCTGAGAGCATTTCAATTGTACTTCTACTTCTATTGTATAAATACAATAAATGATGATAATGATAAAGCTGATGGATCCTCATTCAAGCCCAGGTCAGATTTGCATATATGGAAATGGGACAGGATGGAAGGAAAATAGGATTGTAATTTATATCCCTCATTTTTCTTACCATGTCAGCCTAACCCATC
The DNA here is from genome assembly GCA_034509955.1 of Urosaurus nigricauda. Taxonomy (NCBI): domain Eukaryota; kingdom Metazoa; phylum Chordata; class Lepidosauria; order Squamata; family Phrynosomatidae; genus Urosaurus; species Urosaurus nigricauda. The sequence goes on from JAOEGL010000006.1 coordinate 81,962,305, forward strand.
AAAATTTTTTGTTTCCTTATTGATCTCCTATGTGCAAATCACCAGATTGATCAAATATGACCCACAGTTCTAAAATGTTTTTAAAATGAGCTTGTTCACATTAATCCATGTTTGATCAATTTGACAAAAATAGCCAAGCAATTTTCAAATAAATTGATTGTTTTTGGACAATATATACTGCAGTAATATGGGACCTTATCTGCAGGGCTGCAGTGGAATGGGATGAGATACTCACTGGATCATCAATTATTCAAATTCTATCCAAGAATCTAGGAATCAGTGAGGTATAGTCAGGTAATGTGCTATGTTCCAAGTAGTCTTTCTTTTTGTAATTGTGTTGTTGTTATTCTACATATAGCAATTTCATTCAAATATTTTGTCAGTCCATTTGTAATGCTCATACAGCACCAACTGCTGTTGAAACCACGGTTGTTTTCTTTTTCCAGATATGTAGGTTGATATTTCATAATGTTTTCTTCTTTTTATCTTTAGTTCTGCTGTCCCCTAGGATTGCCACATCTGTTAAATTCTTATAGGATTTTTACATCACCATTTTTGTAACTTTTTCAGGCTTATGTTTCTACCAGTTCTGTGTGTGTGTGCCTTCATGTTACCTATTGGCTTATGGTGACCCTATGAATGTTATAGGATTTTCTTAGGCAAGGAATACTCAGATGTGGTTTTCCCAGTTCCTTCCTCTGAAATACAGTATAGCCAGTTTTACAGATGGTATATCATATTTTTTGCCAGGATTTCAATATGTCCATTTTAGCAGCCTTATCATGCCGTTACTTATATTCATCTGATGTAATAAAGTGGCATGAACTTCTGTGATGGTCAACTGTTTAATCTTTTTCTTTACATAGATGGCGTTTACTAACTAAAATAATCTGTTTCTCAATATTTACCTTGATGCTATTTGTTTGAAGTGCCTGTTCTTGAACTATGAAGTGCCTGTTCTTGAGCTACAAATATAGCTCTTGCAGATTTTATTTTCACATTCTATAACCATTTCCCCTTCTTAGCATTTCCTTCAATACTTTTACTGTGCTGACCAGGTAGCTGTTTGTTTTCCCAGTCTTCAAGGTGAGTTTTTGCAATTTTCTTCTTATATGTTTCTTAGGATCCATCTCCACTACAGAAATTAATGCACTTTGACACCACTTCAGCTGCCCTGGCTCCATTATATGGAATTCTGGGATTTGTAGTTCTGTGAAATATTTAGCCTTCTCTGTCAGGTAGCTCAGTGTCACAACAAACTACAAATTCCAGCATTCCATAGGATAAAGCTATGACAGTTAAAGTGGTGTCAAACTGCATTATTTCTGCAGTGTGGCATCAGCCTTAGTGTTCAATAAATTCTCTCTTTATCATTATCATTCTTTTTATATTATTGTCTCTATAGTATGTATATTGTAAATTCTCTCTCTCTCTCTCTCTCTCTCTCTCTCATTTTGTTTCTTGGCCCCTCAGCTCTGCTCCTGCTCCACAATAACCCTATAACACTGACTATAGCTTAAAACAGTGGATATATTTTATAGTAGAAATCAAGATCTCTTTTTCCTGGCTCAAGCAAGACATTTACAGTGACCACAGACTCCCTTCAAGCTAACTACAGAGAAATTGCATATTGTCCTCTGTTCTTAATAGCAAGCCAGCCAGTTCTCTTTCACAGCTGAGCTCCCCATGACACCATGGAGACAACCAAATGATAGCAAGATACCACCTTTTATCTCCAATGTGAAAGCAATTACTTTTTATTACATTACAAGCCCCCAAATACGCTCCACTTAGGCTTCTGTCACTTGATTCAAGTTGATCCCTTAGTGTCAAAGAAAAGAATCCATTTAGCAGGCAATAATATGTTTCAGTTTCTGTACTCTACTGACTGAAGGCACTCTAATGAATCCCTCACCATCTCCACTATTATACCATGGACTTGTTAATCAATAGTCCGGGGAGAAAGGGGATAGAAGAGAGAAGCTTCTTTTACAAGTTTTCATGATGCCTGGTCAGTTTTATGTTGTAGTACAATGTTAACATTTCTTCAACTTTCCTTTATTTTCACTACCAGCCTGCCTTACTGGTTTTAACAATGGATTGGACAATAGTGAATTAAAAGCAAAAAAAACAGCATACAGTACATCTGCCAATGAAGACTGTAACGCCTGTCCAGGTTCCAGTTTATTGTTTTACAAAGGTCAAGTTTTAATAGCAATTTGACCTATTAGTGCATCTATTGCAACATCTCATTTGTGGAACTCTCTACTAAAAGGAACAGAGGCTGAAAAAAAAAGGAAAAGCAACATCATTCCACCTGGATTTGGGTTTTAAAACAAGCAGTTAAAATTGTTTTAAATCTATTTTAAATCATGTTTTAATATCTTGTTGTAAGGGCAGGAATTCAATTAACCTTTATTTTAATGCTTTTGTTTTTAATTTGGATATATAATGTCATTTGAACCATAATTTTTCTGCTCCAAAGGCTCTCTCCATGCACTGTGTGCATAAAAAACATGCAAAGAATTTTGCATGCAAGCCCACCCAATGGATCATCAGTATTTTAGCATCAGTTTTAGTCAGTACTTCAGCACTTAAAACTCACCTGTTGAAATGGGAAAGGAGATGTGGTCTTAAGTTTCCCTCCTACCTTCCCTCTGCAAAGTTCACTGCTACATCATGCTACACGTGCCATGAATGTCTATTAGTCAGGAGGATGCTAAAAAAAAGGTACATTCAGGCAACTAGAAACTGCCCTAAATCAGGGCAAATGAATGTGGTCACTAACAGGGGCTGTCCAGAGCATGGAATCTCAATGCTTGGGAATGCTCCATATTTTCAGCTGAGCTTCAAAGTGAGGCAGAACCTTTTTTTCCCCTACATTTTGCATTTGAATCAGAGCCCCAGCATGTATACAAAAGCTCTTAGATTTAAGCCATCATCATATTACTGAGATGTGAATACAACAAGATGCAGAACAATTAGGGTCTTTAAAAGCTGACTGTGAGATTGCTGCAAATGATGGGAATTCAGCATGTGCAGGGTTTGTTTTTTTCTTTCATCTTAGTTTTTGGCAGAACTCAGATTTTTTCCTAACACATCTTCTCAGGAGCTCAGGAGGAAGAAAAGCCAAGTTACTTCACAAAAACTTCTACAGGATTAGAGTGAAATCTCCTATAGTTTCCTATAAATCCCACTGTTTAATGTGCGAAACAGATTTTAGCTTATGTCGATCACAGCTGCTGTCGGATTTTTAAGAGGTGACTAAATAATTTTGAGGGGGGAAAAGTCTTTCTGGAAGTGGTTCTAAACCAGCACTGATTATGACTTTCTAGACAAATAACAGTGGGTTAGCAACTTTCTATTTTCCACAACTGGTCTGTCTGGGATAGCACAGCATGGACAGATTACTTGCAGTCATTCAAAAATCACATGGCTAGAGGTCTATAAGATGCATGCAGATCCAAGCATATTATGTAATTGACATTTTATTGTTCTGTATACCTTTAAATTAAAATGTTATACCATTCATTGTGCAATTCTGTCCCTGCTTCCTAAGAAGTAATTAACGTTGACCAAGATCGTACATCAAGCCAGTGGAGTGTAATGCTCTTCCCAAATGGATTTTTGTCTCCTCCTCATCCAACCCAGTAGTTGTCAGATCCTGGGACAGGCTTCTTATTAGTGGGAAGGGGTGTGTGGAGGAAGATCATGAAGGAGTTGCTGGTCTTGGTCTAGAGCAGGGAAGAAATGAGGGTACACTTACAGATGAGTGCATGCTTTTTCCAAACCAACTTTCTCTTCATCATCTGAATTGCCTCTTCCTTCTCTTCCCTCTCTCCTGGTAAGTAGCAGCATCCATTGCCCTTCTAGGAATTTTGCAGGGATGGAAAGACTATTCAAAAATATTTGAGAAACACTTGGACAGATGTGGCCAAGCAACATCAGAGTGTGGTCTAGAAGGGGAACGCTATTAATGAAGAATAGTACATAAGCTAGGAGAAGCTGCATCAGATTGTTCCTACCTGAGCCTACTGGAAAGGGCAAGATTCCATGTCTATCTCTCCTCTGCTGGGTTCATTGAGTGAAATGCCTCTTGTACTTTGAACTAAATATGCAACAACTGAAGTTTCTGAGGACAAAGACATTTTAAAAGCTGCTGAAAAAGTGGGACAACAGAAGATTATGTGTGACTCTCCCTGCCAAATCAGAATAATTGGAGGATATGTATTCAACTGGGAGTCCAGTTAGATTCTGAAAGATAATTGCAAGAAGTTTTTAAATGCTTTTATCAGTGTGCTGCATTGGGTCCCTTTTTGGGAGAAAGGTGATATAGACATTGAAATGAAATGAAATAAATAACTAAAACTAATTCTTTACTTTAGGCGGCAACCTTTTAGGGGTCAGCCCTGGGAGAGAATGAAATGAATAACATTAAAAAGGCAAAGAGAGAAAAAGAGAGAGAGAGAGGAAAGTTGTCATTTCCAGCATGAATGCAAAGGTTTACTGACTTTTTTTTACTTTAGAAGTAGCCCTGCAACCTTCACTGTCTATTAATTATATGCTGTTCCTATTTTTTTAAATTTATTTTTACAAAAAAGCCGCACATCTTGAATTGGCTGTTGAAAAAGTGTCAGTCTTCCTTCTACTGCTCAGCTTCCTATTGTCCATTTTTCATTTCAGAGAGCTGGCTCTTGGAAATGTATTTGAGAAGAATTATTAAAAGGAAATGATGTCACAATAACATTGCTTTAACACACTGAAAGTACTGGGAAAACATGAAAAGGTGTTCCCAGACACAATCAGGATGAGTTCTATTTCATTGCTGTTTCTTCACTGGATGCCTGATAAAATAAAATAAATAAATAAAAAATAAATAAAAACACACTCTATTGTGTTCTGAAGCTTTTTCTTTCCTACATCAGTGTGTGCTGCCTGTTATCTCAAAATATGTATCCTGGATTCTGGCTGAAATGAGAGTGGTTCTTGGAAGCACACCACAATACAGTGCCCTTTTGTGGTCCTTAACAACATTAGAAATGTGAATGAATTGCCAAGAGAGACTTACACAAAGCAATCAGGAAATACAGTATTGCCTTTCAGCTGGCAAAGAACTTTTGTGGATGGTCTGAATATAAGAAGAGGGTTTGCTGCAACATGTTTAATCAAGCTGAAATTAGGGGAGAAAATTTTATTTACTGTCACTAGAATGAAAATGAATCTATTTGTTTTAACATATAAACTTCATTTTCTTATCAGAAATTTAATCACCTCGGAGTAATGTCACAAATATAAGTAATAGTAACAGAAAGAAAGAAAAAAGAAAGAAAGCCATAACTATACTAGAATTAAATTGTACTCCACAATTGAACTTGGACTTCTGCAATTAAGAGTAGATCAGTTTAGGGGTGCTTGCAGAGAAGAAGGGAGTTGTACATAGATCGGTCTTCCAAGGGAGGAGAATAGCTTTAGGTTGCAAGAGGAACAGGAGGAAAAGAGGTCTGCTGCAGTCCCTCAATATTTCTGCTGGAAGATTGTTTTGCTCTCATGATAGGGCTGGACCTGGCCTTTAAATAACCTACTGGTTAGTGTTGACAGATTCTGGGGTGCCAGCTGAAGTCATAAGGAAGTGCTATATTTCCCATGATCTCCTATGGGTAATATATCTCAAATCTCAAAGTGGGTGGGAATGAAGGAAGAAAAAGTTTGAATTTTGTGGGTCTGAGAATCTCTCTCTACCCTTTCATAGTTCGCACCAAGGCAAAAGGCATGTTTATCTTTGTTGTGCATGCACACAAATTGGTATACTAAAAAAGCAGGACCAAAGGCGGGAATCCAGTACATCCAAATGGGGCCATTAGTGTAAGGCTAGCATCATGAGCCTTGTGCAAGCTCTGGCAGCAAAGGAATATCTTCCCACATGTTGTGTGCTAAAGGTATGTGAGATGTGGGCCTTAGCAGGAATGGCAGCAACCTCTGAAGTTGCTAGGAGATTTTCACAGAGCTTACAAAAGCACCACAACACTGGGGCACTACCTGTCCAGAATGCCCTTTTGCCTTGACATTCCCAACACCTGATCAGAGGAGTAGCTGACAGGCTATAACTACTGTGTGTCCCACCAGTTATGTGGCAAATGTGCCTTGAAAAATCCACATATACACCCTATTCAATTGCAGTTCAGAGCTTTCATGAACAGAGAAGTCACTTCTGAAAACACACACACACACACCTCAGTTGCTCACATGGACTTATGTTTTAGTTTAGCAGCAAGCTGGGTAGTGGAATAGGTTGCCCATTATTTTCTCCCATGTTTGGCCAGAAAGTACCTTAAAAGACAAGCAAAAGACAATACAAAAGACACTAAAGATATTATTGGAATCAGATGTGAAGTGGTATGCAGTAAATGCTTGTGACCCAATGGGCTTTTCTTATTATCTTCCTGGGCAGATCCACCGAAATGTAAACAGGTACAACTGTTTGGGTTTGGTTTTTTTCACACTGTCCACTTGAAAAAGAAAGAGCAAGAAAAAGAAAAAGAAGTACCTCTTCCTCAGTAGAGGCAGAGATGAAAGCAGGACCATAGGTGGTGCTTTCTCTTGATGGATGAAGTTTCCACCCACCTCCTTTGCATTTCCCAAAGCTTTCTGTCATTCCTGGTGTTTCCTGCTCTATGAGGAAAGCAGCGTTCAAAAGGACATATTTATCTTGGGTGTTGCCATCTCAGGGCATAACGAGAAACCCAAAGTGGTATCATCTGCAGGCCTTTACTAGTTTAGGAAGACAGCTCTATCAGGGCTATCTGGAGGCTTCTGTCAGTCAGTGGCCCACTTTAGAGTAATGTCTGTCCACTTTAGGCAGTTGCCCCATCACTGCTGACATGTGTCTACCTTCTCCTCTCCTCCTAATTCCATGGTCACAGTTTGTCATTGCATTTTGCCATCTGCCTGGCAAACAAAAAAAATAAGTGTTCCCTTACCTAGGTTGCCATATTACCAGGAAATCTGAATTTTACCAGGTTCCAGACACCATATTCCTTTACCCAGATTCCACTGGTGCTGAATTTCTGGTCAGCTGGCCTTCCACCCTCCCAACCCTTCCCTACCTTGCATCTATAATATCAGAAGCGCTTCAGGAAATCTCAGGGAATGGGATGCTGGTGAACTGGCAACCTCATTGTTGAGCATCAGTTAATAGAGGAAGATGATTCAAGAGATTATTTTACAAGCAGAATACAAAAGAGGGAGCATGTTTAGAATGAAATCAGAACACAAAGGAAGAATTGAAAAGAAGGGAACAGTATGTAACTGAGGTCTCAAGCCACATAAGCTTTGAAGCAGCATCTTCAGTTGAACCAAGAAATCAGTAAGTAAGCAATGCAGGTAAAATAATACATTAGTTATAAGCTTAATATGGCTAGTCTCAGATTAAAGTCTGGGGGCAGCATTGTGGCTTCATTTAAATTTATTATTATTTTTTATTTTATGCCTTGCCTTTCTCCTTGCACAGAACCCAGAGAGGCTTACAGCCAGCTAAAAACAACTAAACACAGTTCCTTTGCACTAGCTGACATTTCTGGGCCTTTAGGTTTCTAATCCCACACCTTTTTAAAACAGTGCTCAACTTTTTTAGAAAGCAAAGGTGGAAAAGGCAACAATAAAGGCACTCTTATGCAGTGCAATGCAATGTAAACCTACACTGTGCCAGACAAAACTGAGATATTTTCATTTTCACCAAGGATGGGCAATTGTGGCCCTCATGAATGTTGCCACCATTGCCCCAGGCTTCCAGCCATTGACTGTCTTGCCCTTTCTTAAGAGGCAAGACAGAGCTGGGTACAATCTGGGGACATTATACTGCTTACCTTCAGGTTCCCAGGCATTCAGCTATTTCCCTTGTGATCTTCCATGTCCTTTTGGCCTAGAGATCCCTCCTTTTGGCATAGGTGGCAATAGCTGAAGAAAGATATAGCCAAAAACATTTGGAGGGCCACCTGACTTATAGTGAAAAAGAGATTAAAAGGTAGCTTCTGAATTTTATACTATCTAAGAGAGGTTCTGTATTTTTGTGCCTTATTTCAAGAAATCCAACCTTATACAAATATTTTTTAAAAAATGGAAATAGAAAAAGAAAAATCTCAGTTTCTCTTGAAGTTTGTGTCATCATTCTGTGTACTTTAAGGGCTGAGGCAAGAGTGAATGGTGCGCACAATTCGTTCTGTCTGGCCCTGAAAAGGATACCCAATGTTTCACTTTGTTTTATGATTACTGGCTAGGCAAAAGCTGTATTGATTTAGCACTGAAGCTCATTCTATTTCCTAGCTGCATTCTGACAAAGCTTAAAGCAGAGCTGTCATGCTATGTTTATTTACTGGGTAGTGAAGCAGACAGTTCTTTGTTTATGAAGGAAATTTGTTCTAAAAGAAGACCTAAGGTCTAGTTTACACTTTATCTATTTCCTTAAAGTTTCTGATAAAGTTGCTGGATCACACATTGAAATGTCCCAGAAAACATGAACAATTGGATCATTTGAAGACAGGACTGAAATGCTTCACACAGAATCATACAGGAGATTGATTTAGCGGGAAGGCAGATGCTTGTCTCTAGAACTGCTGCCTATTTGTTGTATTTGGGCCTCCATGTCATTTCAAAATATATGCTGCCCAGTAATGTAGCATGCATGTCAGCCCATGTAAAGATGCAATACTAAGGGCAGCTGCATCTCTGCCACCACTCCATTTGTCATGCAACGTTCAAATTCAAGGGAGTGGGGGGGGGAAGCTGTCAACTTCATTTAGATATGAAGTTGTGAGAACTCCTTTGCTGAATCTGCACTGCAGAAATATTGCAGTTTGTCTCCACTTTAACAGCCATGCTTCAGTGCTATCGAATCTCTCCTCCTTTTTCTGGCGACTCTTTCATACGAGGCTAAATTGGAAGTATAATTTAAGGTCAATTCGAATGCAAACATGGGTTTTATGTTATTGCAAATTAACTCTTCGCACGCAAATTCGGGCAAGAGGGAAGCCAATTCGAATGCAATCATGGGTTTTACTTTATTGCGAATTAAAGCTTCGCATGCAAATTCGGGCAGGAGGGGGTTATTTTCGGGTAATGGGAAGTAATTCCGAACGGAGCAGGGGTTCTTCCGAATGGAGCAGGGGTTCATGTAAATTCGCTAAACAAGCGAATTTACATGAATCCGCATTGGCTCCATTCGGAGTTGGGAGAAATTCCTCCTGTTTGAAAGAGTCCTGGGTGTGGTGGGACGTCTGGGCTGTACTCTTTCACCCAGAACTGATGTTAACTCTGAGAACAGTAGTGAAGGCTGAAGCCATCTAGAGATTTTTCATTTGTTCTGGCACCAGAGCTCTCTGACAGAGAAGTCTAAATAACCCACAAAACTACAAATCCCAGAATGTTGGACCATGACTGTTATCATGGTATCAAACTGCACTATTTTCACAGTGCAGATTCACCTCTTGTTAGCAGATACTCTTCTCCAAGATGGCTTCAACTTTCACCACTGTTCTCAAACGTGGGAAATTGGAAGTATAATCCAAGGGCAATCCGAACGCAATCATGGGGTTTCACGTTATTGCGAATTAGAGCTTCTCACGCAATTTTGGGCAAAAGGGAAGTCACTCCGAATGCAATCATCGGTTTCACGTTATTGCGAATTAAAGCTTCTCATGCAATTTCGGGCAAGGAGGGGTCATTTTCGGGTAATGGGAAGTCATTCCAAATGCCTTCTGAATGCAATGGGGATTCATGTAAATTCGCTAAACAAGCAAATTCACGTGAATTCGCATTGGCTCCATTTGAAGTTGGGAGAAATTCCTCCAATGTGAAAGAGTCCAGAGTTAACATTAGTTCTGGGTGAGAGTACAGCCTAGACATCCCACCACACCCACAGAGAGAGAGAGAGTAGAGCTTTACAGCCATTTCTAGTGTTGGCTAGCCTATCTTCAACAGTACAAAATTAGTCCCATCTGATCTGGGGACAGAAAGGCCCATAGAAGCAAGGCTACAGTGTTGTATCCAGAGGCATTGTTTGGGGTAAGGGTACTTGCACTAGTGTCTTCCTTTGCCAAAAGGGTGGAGGGAGAAACCTTTGTCCACCTAATGTTTTTAAAATTGCTCCTTAAAATTCTTCTTTGTGGAGGAATCCATAGTCCCATGAAGAATTTCATCTGCTTTTCATTAACACTGAGAAAACAGCCTTGGGATAGAGGGAACAGGAACCTATACCTCGTCCCTTCCATATTTTTCACCGAACCATCCCGTCAGGGATGAGTACACATGGCCTTTTTCCTGGAAGGCTGGCAAGTGTGAGGAGCACCCCAACAATTTCATGTCCAACTCCACCATAGATACTGCTGGTTTAATTTGTAACTGTACAAAATGGAAGGTGAGAATTGGGTAGTACACAATCATACCCTGTTGTCTTTGATGTGGACTCATTAGTCTACTCTTTTGGGAAATCCCATGGGCTGATTTTTTTTTTTTTTTTAGATATTATCTAGATATTATCAGTACTGGTGTTAGTATTATTGTCATTTAAATGGATTGTTTTGTAATTTCTGGGTCATACTCATAAATCTATTCTAAGATAAAAGTCAGATTCTCCAGATGCTAAATCTCCAACTGTACTCCAAGTGTTAAAATAGCAGAATTTTAACCAACTTGGGAAAATGTTACAGATAGTTATTGGCAGCAGAGTTTAGAACTTTTCCCTTACAGGTTTAATCATTAATATTTACATAGCAAGATATCACAAAATTTGTCTTGAAAATGCCTCTGAGATAGAAAGGAAAATGTTTCATTTCTACATAACTCTCATTTCCCCTTTCCCTTTCTTTCTCTCTCTCTAATTTTTTTAAGGGAATTTCAATTGTCTTAGTTTGTTCATCTGATATAAAGCAGACTAAGTATATTAGTAGAATCTTCACATTGCTGGGATTTGGGGCATTTTAATATTTGAGATATAATACTAATATAATTTACTGTTAGACTTCCAAACACTGTCCATCATCCAGTGATGCCTATTGAAAACCTCTTGATTTCAAGTTGGATTAAGCACACATAAATATTTGCAGAATTGCGGCTTATGTTACAGACACAAACACACATGTTCCATTATGCTGTCAACATACTGGCACATTCTAGTACTTTTGAGAAATATGATGTGAAAAGATTTGGGAAATTATGGAAGAGCTGGTGAAGAGTGATAGTAGCACTCACACTCACCCTATATACATGTTTTATATAATTAAGGCAGGAACAACATACTAACAGTACTGACCAACTGATGCCTTTCTAGAATGTTGCAGATTATGGCATTGGGAAATGGTGAATGTACAGCTTTCCATACTTGAGTAGTGTTGTGACAAACAGCTGGATTCCAAGACTTCCCATCAAGCCCAGTATCAATCTCTCTGACTTTTTCAGAGGGGGCTTACCATTGCCATCCTCTGAGGCTGAGAGATTGTGACTTGGCCAAAATCACCCAGTAGATTTTCATAGTCCAGCAGGGATTCGAACCCTGCTCTCCAGAATCATAATCCAATGCTTAAAATGCCCCCCCCCCTTTTGTAATTATTATTCACCATTTTTCATCTTTCTAGTGGTTACACACTGTACCTTATATTAGATTAAATTGCACAAAAGGAGGAAGGGAAGAGTGATGCTGGTAATGGGAGACAAATTATTTCTGGCATTCAGAAGTAGATTTATTTAGAGGAGATGTAATTTAACAGAAGAACTTTGGGAACTTAGACCCATTTCTTCAAAGGAAGAGCTTCAGTTTATTGCTGTAATGGACATCTTTTAGACATTAAGCCAATGGAATCAGTCCAGTGAAATCTGCAAGTCATTCGTTTATGTCACATAATATCCTGACTACGTATACAGCTCTTGCTTATGGAGCAGAGATTAAAGATATAACACAGACATTATTTATGTCCAGCTGACTTTCAGAATATTCTGGTACCTATTTATTAAGTGTGAAAGACTGATACACCTACACAAACAAAGCAATGAACTGGAGAAAAAAAATGCTGACCCATTACCCTTCTCTGACAGATGTGACAGTTCTGCATGATTACTGTATTCAGTATTAATATTATGTCCGTATGTATTGCTTTTATGCTTATTGATATCTATAGATGAGTCAGAAAATTGTGAGTCATTAAGATCAGCACAACTTGAAAGTCTCATGTAAACTTTACATTTCTTCTCCAGGTGTATACAAAGTTGCCTTATACCTAGACAGACATCACTCACACATTCAAACTGCATCTTTAGTTTTTTGTGGGGTTTTCGGGCTATGTGGCCATGTTCTAGAAGAGTTCCTTTCTGACATTTCGCCAGCATCTATGGCTGGCATCTTTCTCTGAAGATGCCAGCCACAGATGCTGGCAAAATGTCAGAAAGGAACTCTTCTAGAACATGGCCACATAGCCCGAAAACCCCACAAAAAACTATGGATGCCGGCCATGAAAGCCTTCGACTCCAAACTGCATCTTGTTAACACTGGTGTGCAGTGGTTCTCCAAGGGGTTGAACTGGATTCCCCCCCCCCACACACACACACACACACTTGGAAATGCCAATGATTGAATCTGGGATCTTTTGCAGACAAAGTATGGATTCTGTCATTGGGCTATGAACCTTCCCCATTGCCCCCTGGAGCTTCTAGTCCATTTTGTTCTTAGATTGGTTATATAACACAAGAAAGAATTATGCTGTTCCTTGGGGCTGCAGTGCTTTCTCTGTAAAGAAAGGCTTTTCATCTGGGCAGGGTAGAATTCAAAAGAAAAGACATTTTCACACAAAATATAAGCAGCTTTTATAATTCAGGCTGAAGTTGTGTTTACACACACATGGTATGAACTCCCATGAAACTCAACAGGGCTTACTCCTGACATGTATAACATTGTGCTCAGTGATGCAGTAACATATTTTGAAGTCCAGGCACACATCATGACTTTCCCATAACCGAGTTCTTATGAAAAGTCCTAAAAACTCAGGTAACTGTCTTGATTCATGTCAGAAAAAAAAAATCATAGCATGTCCTTTGTAAAGCTAATAGATCTTAATTGTCCATTCAAGGCCAAACGACTCCAAAATAGGTTGTAATACCATTGAGATAGCAGACAACACAGTATTGTTACTAGTTACCCATGAATACTGTGAGGATTACAGTTAACCCCAAAAGAAAAAAGGTCCCTTACACCCTACACAATTAGAGTAGTATATTTTATTGTTGCCATCAAGTCTTCCTTGTGGGTTTCCAAGAAGTATCTAGTTTGTCACTGTTAAAATAAACAGAAAAGTAGATACTTATTTTTGCACAACAAGGCTCTTCCTATGTTCTTCTGCACAGTTCATATTTTCAATTGCTCAGTACTTCTGAGAGAAGAATCAAGGGTAATCTTGTAGGTTTTTTTTTTTTTTTTTTTGATGGGCTTTAAAAGAATATTCAATTGCTACCCCATTAAGTGCTTGAAGTGATGGGTAGAATATGGTTTCTGTGATGCAATAAAATGTTCCCAATAATTTTATGAGAGGAAAGCTATCTGGGTTCTGTTCTTGGAAGAAGGCAGAAAATGTGGGGTGATAAGGTCAAGGTAGGTATTAGAATTAGTCTGTGTGACTTTTGTGAGCTTTCATCTGTTGAATTGATAATAATGAGAGGAAGTGGCCCCAGTGCCAAATGAATCCATCTCACATCCCATGAATGATTTGTTGCTGGTTATTCCCGGGATAAGTGCTATTTAATCTTGATGTGTGTGAAAAGTTTCACCGCAATCACTCAATTTTCCTGGGATATTGACTCTTTAAACCCCCCGATTTCCCCTGTGTTATAAAATCATTAGGCTGCTCAGATTTGCAGTCCAACGTCTAGAGTGTCATGTGATTCCCAATCATGACTTAAGGCCTATGGGGAGATGAGTTAAATTGAAGGTGACTTGATGCAATTTTTTGTGCTGGCCTTGCTGTATACTTAGGATTGGGAGTCACCTTTTAAAGTGACATCATATCTGCTATAAACTGTTCTGAGTTTACGAAAAAACACATTCCAGTTACCTAGACAGGGTGGATTTCCATACAACGACTGCCATGTTTTCTAGCTCCAGCTCATTACACACTTCAAATAAAACCCTTTACTCCTACTTTCTACCTCTGTCTCTAAAAATATGTTTATTGTATTCCTCTGAAAGAAGTCTGAAACAGCAATGATATTTAAGGATTCCTGCTGGTAAAGTCTATTGAAGTGTAGCACAGTGTTCCTCAGACAAGATTTTCAAACCTGGAAGTCCAGTGTTTCTGATACATAGCATTGAATAATAACAGCTGATGTTATCTAGTTCACTTCTTGCGGGAAGGCATGTATGAAATAATGCATATAATAAGAAGATAGACATCACCACTGCACTGTTCAAATGGGAATCAAGTCACATCCAGGAGGGAGAAAATGCTGAATTCTTGTTTATTTTCTACTTCACTAAGCTTTTCAGAACAGGCGACACTCTTCTACATGAATGAAGTTTTGTTTCATTTTCAGATCTACACAGTGTTTGTGCTCACATTCATATTCATGCATACCTGGCCTGATTATGTGCATTTCTGCTACAGCAGTTTATATGAGCTGAATAGCTCAAGGGATTATCATTTGTAGAGGAACATTGAGTATAATGTCAATATTTGGAATTCCGTGTGTGTGTGTGCATGCACGCGTGCACACACACACGAGAAATAATCCTAGGCCACCTCAAAAGGTCAATAATGGATCATTGGACTTGGCTTTCAAAAGCGATGCTTTAGGGTGGAAAGGATTAGCTCTGGTTCCAAAGGCCAGAGAGGCACTGGAAGCAAAGTCTCACACTTCTAAAATCAGGTTATGTTTTTAGACTTCTGGTAATTATAATTAATTTTCTGTGAAAACTCAATGAAAAGGTCATTCATCCAGGTGATGTCAGCTGTTATCTAGGATAACTTTCTGTTTTTAGCCAAGGTTGCATTCAAATCACATTACCCATAATTGTTTGTTCTGATGAATGAAAGCAAAAGCAAAAGCATGGCTTCCAGGCCAATTGGACACCAACAGAAAATCAGAATGTCTTGTGAACAAAATTAAAGTTCTATGCTAATGTCACATTTAGAGCAGGGGCAAGGGAGCAGGTGTCCTTCCTAAACAAGGAGCTCACCCTCACTGTCTTCCCTCTATTTAGACTCTTGGCATAACTGGAAGGAAGAGGACTTCATACCTGCAACCCTACTAATATGGCAGGGAAGGTCCCAAATAATCCTTGAAATTAATTATTATTGCTAGATAAGCAGGAGCCAATGTTAAATCTACCAGGACTTTGGCCGTGTCTGCATGGGCCAAAAGGCACCCTCTCCCCCCCCCCACTCCCATTCTGGCAGTGTCCTGTTCGGACAATGCATTGCCCAAACCCTGGCTCTAGTGCAAACAGCCTGGATGATGTCCAGCACATTCAGCACCAGAACTAGGTTATAACACCTTTCAAACAAATTTCAAAGATTCCAGAACCCTTCCTCCCTGTGTTGGGGCAGCTGTATGCATCCACATCCTGTTGAGCTGCTTTGAGCACCACTGTTGCCAGCAGACATGCAGGGTAACTCAACAGTATGCATGTGTAGACAGTTTCCCCAGCATGGGCACAAAGGGCCAAGTACCAGGAAAGTTGGGGAAATTCCAAAGCCAGGATACTCAGGGCTGTTCCTAAGTATCCTGGCCAGTGAAAACAAGGCGTTTCTGCCCATCTGTATTCCCCCTTTGACAGCTATATGAGCCAGGATCCAAGCAATATTATCTGCAAAGTACTGTGGAAATTGTTCCCAGTAATCTGTCTAGCAATCTACATTTTGCCCTCTTGCATCAGAATATAGTCGACCCTTAATCACTCTAAATAGCTTTGCTGGATAAATTGAGGCAGACAAAATGCTGGCAGGAAAAAAAACAACCTTTTTTGCTGCCAGCAATGCCACATATTAGACCTTTCTATTTCTTCTGGAGGCGTGAACAAGCACCACCTTTTTGAATATGGAGAAGGCTGCAGTACTCGTGTTTCAGGTTACTGGAAATCGTGATATTATTGGATGTTTTATAATGGTGTAGCAATATATATATATATATATGCACACTTGAAAGATTTTATATATAGCTTCAATTTTTAAAATTTCTTCAAGTTTATTTATTTACTATATTTATACCCCACCCTTCAGCCCTAAAGGGTCTCAGAGTGGCTTACAATTATTATTATTTTTAATTAGATGATTCCCTGCCCTCAGGCTTACAATCTAAAAAGTTGGCAAAAATGATATATAAATACTTTTTAAAAAGTGAAAACACACACTGTTTCCAGTTCTCATTAGTCTGATGGAACATTTGAAAGCAAGACTATGCCCTCCCTTGTACTTTTTTTTGGGGGGGGGGGATCATTTTCTTTACTGAGAATTTCAGAGGAAAAGCCATTATCATAAAACCCAGTAAGTTATGTTGAATGACACGAATGCATACAAATACAGTTATGCAGAATTTAGTCTTTTTGTTGCAGAAGCAGGGTTTTTATTTTGCATTAAAAATAAACCATGCTTATGTCATATTAATTGCTACCCACTAAGCATCTCAGTAGTTGATCAGTATCTTTCAAATGCTCACCAAAATGTAGATGGTTCAAAAACATACGACAAAAAGACTTTGATAAGCTTAAAAATGCAGACATTGGATCCAATCCATCAAATGTTTAAAAGCTTATTCAACTGATTTAACTTCAGACATTACTTAGCCCTCTCCATTGAAGCCAATTCCATTTAAAATTGCAGCTGACAGAGCATGGGAAAATTATTTTGGGTAGTACAGCTTCCAGAATCCCCAATAAGCATGGCCTGGTAGCCCCTGTACCTCATCTTTTAAACAGTTGGTCAAGAACAAAAAATACAGGGAACTAGAAATTATTTGTAGCCATTTCTGGGTTGTTTGTAGCTTCTTTATACTGGAGGTGATATATATAGCCATGTTAGTAGTGACTAAGGGCCCATCCACCCATTTTCATCTTTTTAAAAGCTGTCCATGCTGGCCACATCTGTGCATCCTGAGTCACAAAATTCCTGAACCATGTGCTATATGAAGATGTACTTCTTTTTATCTGTTCTGAATCTCCCATTATTCAGTTTTAGTGGGTGACTCTGCTTCTAATATTATGAGAAAGGCAAACTTTTCTCTATATACCCACCCTTACTTGCCTTTTTGCCAAGCTAAACAGTCCCAAATATTGCTCTCCATTTTCACAGGCAAGTCACTCTACTCCCTTGACCATTTCAAGATATATAATTTCCTTTTTAGTTGTGATGACCAGAATTGTACACCATATGCTACTTGTGGTCACATCATTGATTTATATAAGGGCAGTAAGATATTGGGGTCAGGCTGTTTAAAAGACGTCGCATGTGTGGCGTGACCAAATGGCCCCTGCAGTGCTTATGGTGTTGCAGGTGCAGTGCGAAAAGGAGCTGCTTCTCAGGCAGTTTGTTGAGCCCCTGAGTCAACATTTTAATTCATTTTAATCATCAATCTACACTTTTTTTGTTGTTGTTGTTGAACAGTCACTGCCCAATCCAATCTCACCAGGGTACTTATCACTCCCAAACTGAGTTCTAATTTGGGCTGCATCCTGATACTATGGCATGGATTTTTCCCAACAATGCTGCCATGCGGGTGCACCCTGGGTAACCTCCGGCTAGAATCCATATTCAACCAGCTGATTTGCAAAGCCAGAAAGCTTTGAGTTCCTGCATGGCAGTGGGTTGGACTGGATGGCCCTTGTGGTCTCTTTCAATTCTCTGATTCCTACAGAATACACAAAACTCCAGCTAAGTATGATGAAACTATGAAACAGTTAAATATGAGCTTTAAAGCAATTTAGCATATAAGTATGTACTTACAGAAATGTGTATGGATGAGAGAGAAGTCCAGTTATTAAACTCTTTCCTAAACTTCAACAAATAAAACACAGTGTTCCTTTACAATGAATTTTCATCTATCATCCCTCCACTTTGCAGGGATCATTTTGGCGTTTCTTTACAATTAGCTCTCCTCACCCCAAATGTCATCATCAAATTTCTTATCCCTGTGTCCAGATCTTGCTTCAAAAGATGCTTACAAATCAAAATTGATAGATATCCACATTTTGCATTTTCTTTTGAGAGTATTTTTCTCTCCAGTCTCCTATACATACTTACATGACTCACATCTTTTGCTCTTAAACTAGTGTGCTGGGAAGGAAAGTTTGTCAGGAAACTCTATAGTCATCATTGCATTCACTGAATACCATTTTTTTCCTCTTTGCTCAATATATTTAACTTCAAGCCACTTTTAAAATATATTTCTATTTATTCTTTTTTCATAATTATTAGCTGCCTCAGTCCATTGTTGTACACATTGTTAACAGACTCAGTGCATGATGATGATGAAATTTGTTCTGCCTTTTCACGACTTTGTAAAACCACAACTGCAAGTAGGCAAAATTCACAACCTGCCTCCCCCCCCCTCCTTTTTTTTTTATATCAGGTTCTTGATTCATCATGGTTCTTGAAGGGGCAGCCTGGTTCATCTGTTTCTCTGAGGGTTATGCATGTACAATCATTCATATAATATATTTACATATGATTTCAGAATGGAGTCTAAGCAATTCAGTATAGACCGTCTTAATCTGCCAGAAGTACCAGCAGTGCTTGAAGGGGGGGGGAGCATTCATTCCTAGCCAATGTTGAATTTCTGATCACATAAACCTCACTGAAATATTAAACTGCAAAAGCCTGAAATAAAATGGCAGCATATAAGAGACTGAAATTGATTTCTGTTTGTGTTTAGTTCTCTTATGGTGGTATAAGAAAGTGAAGCCTGACAGATGAAGTGAAATGTCTGTTCTGTCTGAAATGTGTTAAATGTGTATCTTTTTAGGACAGATTAAAGTTTGTAAAAACAGGATATTTGTAACAAGAAGAAGATCTGAATGAAAACCCTTCTGCTTTAATTCTGATGCTCTCTTGGGAAATTGCTGAAACACATAATTGAATGTAGCCCTCCTGGGAAAGAACCCTAATAAACTGGAGAACAGCTTGTCAGCAAGTATTTGAACTGACTTTACAGTGCTCAGGGCCTGACAAAATTACAATAAAAGGATTCACTTCCAAAACCACTTACCCCACATTCTTTCCTCTTTGTCCATTATTCAGAAATGTTCCAGCAAATTTGCTTTTTCATCATTAAAGCTCATCCGTAAGCTATCAAAAGGAAAACAGAGTTTACTTCAGTCTCTGGGCCAAGCTTAGAGTGACTATGATTGTGTGAATGTAATTAACATGCATATTTTAAACAAAACAAAAGTGCAAGGTTGTGCATTAAGTGGCTGAATACATAAGGGAAAGGCGTGAAAGGCTCAGAGACTCTGTATAATTCCTAAAGGTTCTGTGAACTTATAATGCAACGAAGAGAAGTTTTACAAGTGGAAAGGAATACTGGGAAAGGCAATCTATTTCATGAATCTTCTCTTACCTTTCTTCTCCCTAAAGAACCTCAGGTTGAAGGTGGCTTTATCACATAGGCTGCATCCACACTGCAGAAATAATCTAGTTTGACACCTCTTTAATTGCCATGGCTCAGTGTTATGGAATCCTGGTAATTGTGGCACCAGAGCTCTCTGGTAGAGAGGCCAAATGTGTCACAAAACTACATTTTCCAGAATTCCATAGCATTGAGCCATGTCAGTTAAAGTGATGTCAAACTGAATTATTTCTGCAGTGTGTATGCAGCCACTGAGTGGTTTGAGTGTTACACTAAGGCTCTAAAAGACAAAAGTTGAGATGGCTGCTCAGCTGTGGAAATCCACTGGGTGAACTTGGGCAATGCTGTCTCAACCTAAGCGGAGGCAATGACAAACCTCATCTGAATAAAACTTGTCAAGCATACCATATTAAAGGATCGCCATAAGTAAGAGCTGACTTGAAGACATGTAACAATAACAAACTGATTCACTGTTACCTATGTTCACCATAGTGACACAGGAGTTCACACCTTCATTTCTCATTCTACCTAATGGGTGTAGACCAGGGAGGTGTTAGCATACCCAACACACCCCGTGTTGTATTTGGGGTCTCCATATTTAATATTTTCATATCTGATGCCAGATATGTTCTTAAAGAGGTGAAAATGACCTTTGGAACACTAGGAGAGTTTCCAATGGGAAGGGCACATAGATCCAAAGACATGTAAAAGACTCAGGTAATACCAAAATAAAAGCTAAATGAGTTTGCTGATTGCTCTGCCTTCCCCCCACGCTCTCTGCATATACTCTCAAACTAGAAACAAAGGCGAGTAAGGCAACATTTCCTACCTACTTCCTGCTGTATTCCTTATGATCTATTTTGGGATTGTCCTAAATCCAATCAGTGTTGTTGTTGTTTTTTTTACTTTGAAGTTAAATCCATCAGTTGTTTCAGAATGTCATTGTTGATTGGCTTTTTTTTTTTACTGCCTTTATGAATTTTCCATATATAATAACATTGACAAAACATGACAAAACATAACTTTTTTTTTTTTACTTTGAAGTTAAATCCATCCAGTTGTTTCGGAATTCCATTGTTGATTCCCTGGGAAGACCATCAGGTCTTTGTTACATTGCAAAACAGCATCTAGCACTCCTCGAGACTCCTTGAGACTAGGATCTCAGATATAAATATCAGTCCCAAATCTATCCTCCTAGCACATAGTTTGTCCCTAGTCTACACACACAGTAGTACAGTGTGCCTTCCATTCACTGTGTGCCCTCAGACACCATCTGAGCCACACACTGCTTTCCATGGTCTCTTCTTCAGGAGAGGTAAATATTACCCGCTCTTTAACCCTAAGCTTCCATTATCCAGTTTCCATATCTCTTTTTGGTTATCTCTGAATGGTGTGACTGTTTGAATTACCATCATCCAAACTTGGAGTCCTTCTAATCAGTACTGGTATATGCAGGTGCAACTGATCCTCAAGTTACCCACTCTTTGGTAAGTTTCCTTGAGCTAAACAATTTCCCAAACATTTAAAGAGATGCTGACACAGTTGGTGGGGACTCCCCAGTCCCCTACCTTCTTTTGGGTAACAGAGGGTAAAGTGTAGCATTCCAGGTGTTATAGAAATACAGTTCTTGCCATTCTTCACCGCTGGGTACATTAGCGAGGACTGATGGACACTGTAGTCCAAAACATCTGGCGGGTGATGCTTTGTCCACTCCAGCTTAAATATTGTAAGTCTGTAAAAAATAAGATCAGTTCTTCGGAAGAGGCTAGCAGTAGTGGTGGTAATGATGGTGCTGATGATGATTTTGTTTAATCGATTTGGCTGAACCACCTGCACTGTAGTACTGAATTACTTTTGGTGAATTACTTTTGGAAAATGTTGGTCATGGTCAATAAAAAGTTGCAATTTTTAACTATTAACTTATTCTTCATTTTGCTTTCTTTTCTCCATACTTTTTTCCTAATTTTGCTGATCCTTGTTGATTATAATGGATAAATTGCAAAGTCTCTGAAATGTGTCCCTAGATGTAGTTGAAGATGCCAGGGATTAGAGGTCATGTTTTTCTGCAATTGTGGAATTCAGAATAAAAACAAAATTCAACTCCTCTCTCCTCTTCTCCTGCTGGTTCAGACAATACTCTTGCCAGACTGCACTCTGCTTTGTGTACATTTCTGACTCATGTCATGGCTTCAGGAATGATTGCTTTGGGTAAAATCAAAAAGGCTTTTTTGTTCAATTATTTCACAGAAGGAAGATTCCAGTTTCTTATATCCCCTGCTGCTTATGAAATAACTGATGTCCTAACCATCCAGTCATTTTTATCCATTCAATTCCCTCATTCAGCATTGGTTTTCTCTACAAAGAGAGTACATATCAACTGTGTGAGTACCTCCTGTTTGTATGCTAGTGATCTGGATGAAGAAATACACCATCCATCATGAGCAGGGCAACATGGCAATGGCGTTGTCACCTACTTTTTTCTTCCTTTCTTTCCCAGGGGAAAAAGAGGACTAGGAGAAATAGGCAACAGAGGCTTCTAGAAATTACAGAACAGGGTCAGCACCTTTTTTCCCACTGGAAAATGGAATGCTTTGAACAGTGACATCAGGTGTTTTCAATGTTTCTGAGGCAGTGAATTCACTCTGGGTTTTAGTTTAAAATTTAAAGGAGCTTTCCAAAAGGTTGAGCCCTATCTTTAAAATAGCTTCCATCACTTTTGACAATTCCTTTAGAATTCATACCAAATCACCATCCCACTGGCATGGAAGCCACCAGACACTTCTGGCTATGAATATCTTTTCCAGCCAAGGAAAATGTGTTCCTCTGTGTGTCCCTGTGTGCAGCCTAATGTTATATTTTGAATATTTTCTATAGCCAATGTAAAATGAATCAGCAATTTCACCATTGTATTCTAATTACTGGAATGCATTGCCAAGTTTTTATTATGAAGTTTCAGCAGCAGGAACAGTATTTAAAAAGCAGTAGTTGGTTTTGAATTGGGATAGCTAAACTGAATAGAAAGAACAGCAAGTGGACCTTATGGAAGACTCCAAATGTACCACTTTGCTGGGACTAGAAAATCAATGCATCCAGACAGTGATAGTGCCATCTTATATCATAAAATAATTAATTCAAAACCATATTTTCTCATGAGAGCTACTTCTGCCCATCCTGATTTGAAGATTACTCCATATATCAGGGAGAGGAGCATCTGCTCCACTAGATGTTTTGGACTACAACTCCCACTTGCCATTGCCCATGCTGGCTGGGAATAATGGGAACCATAGGCCAACAAATCTGGAAGGTTCTCCATGAGTGAGATATCATGTTGCTCTTATGAAACAACAATGCTTCTAGCTTTGGATGAAGGGGTGAAGTACAAGCCTTGGTCAAAATTGGTAATCATAAAGCTACAGAAGTACAATTATGCTTTCATCTTCATTACAATTTTCATTCAGTAACTGCATGTTATGCATTGAGCTGTTTTGCCTGGAGTTGAAGCTTTGTTTTGAATTCTCTCCAGTGAAATATTTGCCAATGGCAGTCACTTTAATACAATATTAGCATAGCCAACTCTTCCCATGTGGCATGTTTCAGCATATAATATTAATTTGCCAGTTGGTAATGCACTCGTTTTAGCAATCTCCTGTGATCTTCCTAATTACATAGCAGCCTGGAATGATCACTCATCATTTTTACCCCTTTGCTCACTTTCTGAGCTTTATTTGCATGTTTGGCTGTACATCCATCATATCATAATATGGTTTTCAAATGCAAGAAAGTGGCCCCCTCCTCTCTTTCTCTCTCACACACACACACACACAAAGTTACACACTACATGAGGCTTGGAATCTAGGTATGCACCAGTGTACATGTCCCAGTTATTTTATTCAAAAATAATTCTGAATCCAATAAAATCCTGAAAAGGATTGACACACAAACAAAATCATCTTGGATTAAACCATTATTTCTTCTATACCAGTGTATCAAATGCCTTACAATTAATCCTTTATTGGAGTCTCTTAACAAGATAAATAGCTTAGGCAGATAGCAGAGTCCTAATGAGTGCTCTTAGAATGAAGGTCTATTCAGGGGCACTTACTCTCTAATATAGGGATGGATAACAGTGAAGGATCCAAGAGAGTGTAGCTGCCCAATATTCCACTATTAACCACGGGCCTCTAAAGCCTACAACCACATTTTTTTCTTTTTTTTCAAAATTCAAAGTAACCATAAGTGTTGAGATGATAAATAGTGTTGAAATGGACAATTGGGCCACCTGGAAGCAAAATCATCATCATCATAATCATCATCATCATCATGCGATGGGAGGTCTAGTAGGCTCCAGGGACACTAGTGGCCACTCTGGGAGGGAGCCAGGTGGGCCACATATAACTCATGGTCTACAAAATTCACATCCCTTTCCTTGTAAGTATGTTTAGTGCTATAGGCTGGGAATTTTTCAGTCAGCTCAAATGTATTTTGTTGTCTTAGGTTTTTGGTCAGGTCAGCTCCATCTTACAGTGACCCTATGTCAGTCAGTCAGAGACCTCCCAAAGACACTGTTATTAACTGCTCTATTCAGATCCAGAAAGCTCAAGACAGAGGCTTCCTTGATTGAATCAATCCATCTGTAATGTGGCCTTCATTATTTCCTACTACTTTCCACTTTCCTGGGCATTATTGAGCATTATCCAGTGAGCCATGTCATCTCATGAACTACACAACCATACATAGAAATTGGAACTGCTGTGGAATGGATGGTCCTGCCTTGGGTATTCAATGCACATACACACACATGCACAGCTTTATTTTGGCATTACATGCTTGTTTATTTATTCTGTTTTTATTCTGACCTTTTCTCCTAGGAATAGACTTAGAGTGATTTAAAGTTAAAAAGAATGCAGTACAAGGATAATGATTAAAAGTATGAAAAATGTAAAATGCAGGGTGCTCATCATTACTGCTCCTTTGCGACTTCCCATTTAACTGCAAGATCCAAAGCCAATTGTCCAAGCTCCATAAGTGACACTGCAGGGTAGGCAAAAAAATTCTGAAAAGAGAAGAGAAATTTCTTATCCAGCTCCAGGAGGGGACCAGAAATTGCCTGCACTGCCTGTGGGGGAAGTGGGTTGGTGGGCTGAGCAGCACCAAAAAGAGGGAGAATGAGAGAACAGAGCAGGCTATCAGCCCAATCAGTTTGTGGTGCCATGTGGCAGTATACAGCCATTAAACATGCCTCTGGTCTGTATTCCTAGATGGCAGCAAAAACATTCCTGTCCCACAGCCAGACTTCACTGAAGGAGAACATGTATTAGAAGTTTGCACTATTAGAACTTACTGAGGATGTGAAGATGCCCAATAACAAACTGAACACAGCAGTTGGAAGTAAAGGCCACAACTTTATTAACTACAGCACAAAGGTAGGGTTGGCCCCAAAGCATAAGATCTAGTCAAGCAACACCTCAGTTGTTTCATGCAAGGTTGCTTGGAACGCCAAGCATCAGGATGATATAGGAGCATGAAAAAAATCCCTTATGCAATTGTGCCTTCCAACGGTGTTATTGGATAATGCCCCTAGTCATCGGGAGATATAGCAATGTGGCCCTGCAATGGCCACACTGCATGCCCTCAGTGCTCCTGGGTACAAAGGACTCCCGATCCAGTGCTACCGAGCCCTGGAAACCACGCCCACCAGATCCAGGAACTATGCTGCTGCCAACAAAAGTTGTGACAAAACACCCTAGCGGAGGGAGGGAGGGTGGGAGAGCCGAGTGTGCACCACAGCCTTAAATGGGCCAGCGGACCAATCAGGAGGCCAGGAAGACAGAGGCCCAGCCATCTGGGCTAGCCAATCAGCTACCACCCTTGGCAGCAAAGCAGGATGGGACATGTAGTCCCAACCGAAACAGAAGGGCTTCCCCTGCTACCCCAAGCCATCCCGCCACTGCAAGGGCTGCTGGGACAAAGGAACTCTGCCATATCAGAGTTGTTACTGGGGCCTCCCTCCACAGCAACAGCGCTGGCCTGGATCATAGAATCATAGAATCATAGAATCATAGAGTTGGAAGAGACCACAAGGGCCATCCAGTCCAACCCCCTGCCATGCAGGAACTCCAAGTCAAAGCATCCCTGACAGATGGCCATCCAGCCTCTGCTTAAAGACCCCTAAGGAAGGATGAATTGGGCGGCACTATTAAAAGCTGAAATAAAAGGTTTAATGTAATATTGGATGACTCTGAGCAGGTCTTATCAGTATCTAATTTATCTCTTCTATTTTACAGACTGTCCTTTTTTCTTATTTAATATTGTGTTTATTCAGTCTCTTTCAAGTCTCCTCCATGAGCTTCTCTGGGTTCTTGGTGATAGTTTTTCTGGTTTACTGCATTGCAGGCCAGGAATGTTCTCAGAATGGTACAAAATGGGAGCGGCAGCATTCCTGGTCCACTTCTGGTCCCATCCACTACCATTTTGTATGGTTCTGAAAATGTTCCTAGCCTGCAATGCGGTAAACTAATATCATAGAGTTGGAAGAAACCTCAAGGGCCATCCAGTCCAATCCCCTGCTATTCAGGAATACACAATCAAAGCACCTCTGAGTTTCTGCTTAAAGACCTCCAAAGGAGACCCCACCACTATCTGAGAAAGTGTGTGCCACTGTCAAACAGCTCTTACTGTCAGAAACTTCTTCCTAATTTCAATGTGGAATCTCTTTTCCTGTAGTTTGTATCCATTGCTCTGTGTCTAAGTCTCTGGAGCAGTAGAAAAGAAGCTAGCTTCATCCTCAATATGGCATCCCTTCAAATATTTAAACAGGGCTATCGTATCACCTCTTAACCTTCTCTTCTCTAGGCTAAACATACCCAATTCCTTAAGTCACTCTTCATAGGGCATGATTTCCAGACTGTACGCTTAGTTATTACCTGTCTCTGAATGTGATATTAAGCTAGTTTTAGGGATGAAGAACTGTTATAAGATTGTCAAACCTGGCTCAAACATTGCAGAAAGGTGCCTGAAATGACCTTAAAAGATTCAGGCAGGGGGAGTGTGTGAACGTCTGGAGCGCTTCTGCAATTCCCTCCTATATTGTCATGGAAATGGAAGATGCCTCTTTGCGAGGCTGAATCGCTTCAAGGGAGCTGCTTCCCTTTGGATTCTCTCTTGGTGCTTCCTTTGCGTCTAGAGGGAAGCAGCTCCCTTGAAGCAAACAAGCACTAAGTCCTGCAAATGAGGAAAATATAGATACACATACTCTTCAAAGTAGTACTTTGAGCTTGAGATTCCTTCCCCTCACCTTTGAGGCCTGGAGAAGACATTTCAGGTCCTGAGTCTTGATTATCTGACATAAACGGGACTGACTGATAACCGAATATTTTGGATAACCGAAAATGTCAGATAATCCAGACTCCATTTGTCCCCAATGATGGCACGCACACACCTGCACCCACGCCGCTATTGCAGACAAATATCCCTCTCCTCCCCTCCTCCCTTCCTCCTTCCCTCCTTTTTCCTTCCCTCCCTCACTCCCTCATTCCGTCCCTGTATCCTTCCCTCCCTCCTTCCCTGCTTACCTCCTGCGTCTCCAAGGCCTGGGCCTCTGAGTCCTCTTTCTCCTCCTCTGCCACCGCTGCTGGGGCCTCTGAGGCCTGGGCCTCCTCCTCCTCCTCCATCTCCACCAGGGCCTCTGCCTCAGCCCCACAGGCCAGCCAGCAAAGGCCCAGAGGAGGAAGCCTCAGCTCGGCCAGGACTCCTCCTCCATCTCCACCAACGCCGCTGCCACCACCAGGGCCTGGGCCTCTTCCTCCTCCCCCTCCTCCTCCACCATCACTGGGGCCTTGACCTCCACCGCTGTGGTTGGGGACTCCAAGGCCTGGGCCTCCTCCACCCCAACCGCAGGGGAGGAGGCCCAGGCCTTGGAGGCCCTGGTGGCAGCAAAGGAGGAGGAGGGGGCTCAGGCCCTGGTGGTGGCAGCAGTGGTGGTGGTGGTGGAGGAGGAGGAGGCCTGGCCAAGCCGATGCCTCCTCCTCTGGGCCTTCGCTGGCTGGCCTGCTGGGCCCAGTGTGGCTTGAAGTGCTGGAGGAGGCCTGGTGAGGCCCTCTTCTCTGGGGTTCCTCCAGCAGTGGAGGAACCCCCCCCCCCTTATCCATCCGTTGGATAATCCGGAATGTCGGATGACTGAAGGACGGACAATCGGGACTCTACTGTAACATCCCCAGTCATAATTCCCAGCAACTGATACATACTTATTCTAGTACTGGGGAAAATGTATTTCATAGATAGATGGGTGGATTTCATCTTGTGCTTTAGGTATTCTGAAATGTTGAATTATCCAACTTTCCAGAATTAAAAATCCAGATCAGCACATAAATGTCCCAGTTGAGACTAGTGATTTCCCCTGAAAGGTTTGGAGGGGGCAGAAATGAAGAGGAGGAGGGGGAGAGAGCAACGAGGCCATCAACAGGCAATGGATGGTAAAGGCAGGACCTGCTTGAAGCCCACCAGCTCGTGAAAGTCAGAATGGAGGACAGGGGGAGGAAACTGAGACAACAGGTTCTCAGTCTGGGTAAATTCCAATTGATTTCTCTTTTTGGTCTGAACCCCCTCTACTTGCTGTTTCTGCACATGACATGGCAACTCTAAAGCCAGAGCTCAGAAACAAATTGCACCAATGAGCTGCAGTGACTGCTTCCACTCCTGCCAGTGTTTATATCCAAGCACAGTCTTACCTACTTCCAAATAATACATTGCTTTTTTGTCTACTCTGCAGAACAGGCATGGTTCCCCACCCCTATCTTGCCACTTGTCAGCTAATTCTGGATTCTGTCTGAAGTTACCTTTATCAACTTCTGGTCACCAAACTTATGATAATAGTTAAACCCGACAGGTCAGATTAACATCAACATTCTATTTAAGTATCTCAGATCTTAGAGTTCCAGGATATTTATGGCCTGGTACTATTTCAGGCTATTTATTATAAGTATGCATTTATATAAATCTATATATGCATTCCCTTCAGGGAGAATCACAGACATAACATTGAGAACAACTACTTTAAAGGAACATTCTTCCCAGGCTTGAAATCTAAACAAGCATTTCACTTTCTTTTATTGCAAGAGGCAGATGCTGTCATAAGTCTGAGGCTTTATATTCTACCATTTATAGGTTTTACCAGGTTACAAAACATTTTTAAAGGTACAGACTAAAGAGCTGCCAACTAAAATTGGCCTGTCCTGTAACAACGGGGAACTTCTTCAAAGAAGGCTCCCAGTGCCCTATGGGAAGTTTCCTCCCAGTCCTGTGTCATCACACCAGGGCTAAAAACACTAAACTCTGGTGCTCTGCCTGGTCCTGTATTCCAATGGCACAATGGTCACAAGAACATGTATTTACTGATTCTCTCCCAAGTTTTCTCCCCTCCTGGAACTGTACGACTACAATGTGCATATATGTATGTGTGTGTGTGTGTGTGTGTATACATACATACAGTGTGACTGCACCATACACGGGCTCATTATCAGTGGCTTTGAGCTTATGCTGAAGCTGCCCGGCAAAAGGGAGAATGACGTGCATGCCCATGGCACGCTCACATGGCCACTCAGTGAGCACGAGTCCTATTATATCCAATGGAGTTCGAACATATGCACTTTTTGCCTTACGCTGGAGGGCGGAATGGATCCCCCGCGAAAGGCAGGGGCCCACATATATATATATATATAAAACTTTCATATGGAGCCAGTGTATCCTGTCACCAGCTGAGAAAGGAGATGAGTTTCTGCATGGCAGGGGGTTGGGCTGGATGGCCCTTGTGGTCTCTTCCAACTCTATTATTCTATGATTCTATGATTCTATGGATGTCCAGACTTTTATACATTAAAATCAAACTCCCTGCACCTCCACTATGACTCATCCTCAGATTTTCCTCTTTGCAGAGAACTGGCAAAGTAAAGCTATTCCCCAAGACTTATAGCAATAGCAACAACATGTACATTTCTATAACACTTCATAGTGAAGTCCACACTCTCTAAGCATGCTGGGTATTCATTTTACTGGCCTATGAAAGGATGGAAGGCTGAGTAAACCTTGGAGCTCCCTGGGATTGAACTCACAACCTTGTGGCTACAGTACCAGCATTTAATCACTGCACCACCAGGCACATGGACATCTGGCAACACTATTGAGGATTAAAGATTCTCCAGCTGCACCCTAAACAGTTTGATTGCAGAACACAGAAACGTAAGAAGAGCTCTGCTGGTTTAGGCTACAGTTCTACATACATGGCAAATTAGACTTCACACTGAGAAATGATAAGAAAGAGCAGAGAAAAGAGAGTGTAAACACAATATATATAAAGAGAAAAGTAAATAGAAAAGAGGAAAAGGAAAAGAAGCAGCAGTAAAGAAACCATGAAGCTGCTGCTTTAACACTTAGGGCTGTGGCAGCTTGTCTGGGTTAAAGTGCATTCTACATAAGAAAGATGGATCTTAATTCTCTTTACTGAGAATTGTAACATATATAAGGCATTACAGTGTACATTGACTACCACTCTGGATTGTATTAGATAGGGAGAGAGAAGGAGGGAGAGGGTATCCTAATAAGCCTTTATTGTCACAGATTGCTATGAAGCCACTGGATTAGTGATGGGACTATGCATTGCCATGTCAGAAGAGCAAAGTCTGTTGGATATGAGTCACTTTCCCTTGTGGCATATGCAGCCTTCTGTTTCCAACAGTTTGAGATTTATGACATGGATTTGGCTTGAAGGCTTTTGAGGACATAGCAGAAGTAAATATCTCCCTGCATAGAAACATTCAAAATTCCTTTCAGACACGCGCACACACACACACACACACACATGCCAATAAGTACTTCACTACACTAGAAGTTAATGACAGAAGCTAAGATGTTAATATCATCCAGAGATTAATTGCTATTTTTATATGTGTCTTCAAGTTGCCAGTCAACTTATGGGAACCCTATGAAGTGCATCAAGAATTTATTTTAAAACTAATAATAAGAGGAGAAGTTAGGCTTTATGGCTGATTTGAAAAGACAAGGTTAAGGGTGTTAGTTGAGGTTTCATTTTAAATATTTGTGGCCTAAATTCATTTACTAGTATCAGTTAGAGTTGGCCCATTTAATGTGGAATGTAAATAAGTGATTATCACATTTCCAGTCATTTGGTGGGTCTATTCTAGTTGGGAATAGCAGTTAGATTTAGTGTTTCATTGGTTCTGTATGATCTGTTGTGTTTTCTTTTGATGAGTATTCAAGTTAATGTGACAAGATGGGGTGCAGTGCAGGAATATAACATAACAGAAAATGGAACACAATAACTGACTCTGAAAATTTGCTTGAGCTTCACAGTATCACTATTAAAATGTAAAACAGTTTTCATATTTGAGATGTTTAAACAAAGGCCATTCTAACCTTCTTTTTAAAATTAGGGTGGGTGGAGAGGTTGCTTCTCAAGCCAAGTAACTACTGATTTTGTTCCCAGAGTACACTGCAGTTGCCCTACAGCAAGTTGACATAGCCTGCCAAAGGTTCAGATTGGAAGTACATACATAGGCCAACTAATTAATATTTAGTGATTTAAAAAGACTGTTCTGTGAGCAACCGGACTCCATTGGCCTGAAGCTCGTTTAGAATTTCTTTGCCAGGCTGGAAAAACTTCTTCTTCTATGTTTTGTTCGGATTGTTAGTGACCTTCTGACATTTCTTTCAAAATAAACTTCATGGTCAAGAAATTTTACAGAGCAATCCCATCACATCCAGTGGTGGGCAATAGCTTCATGCAGGACTCTGTTGAGCCCACTCTTTGCTTACTCCAAGACTTTACTGGTGCTCTGCAAACAGCTGAAACCTATTTTGGGGTAAGGTTGAGCATTAGGATGCTTCTTTAAATTCTACAATAAAGCCCACAACAGATTCACTGGACACCTGACATGGTGGCCACCAGTGTCCACTGAAATATGCCTAAAATATATGTGATATATATACTCGCACTGTTATGTTCTGTAATAAAGAAACTCTGATAAAGGGATATAATTCTTCACTAATTTCTTCTCCAAGGAAGCTATAAATCATTTTGGCAATTACTATTTTCTGCACAGAAAGTTCTGTTTCCTGTGCAAAAAAAAAAAAAAAGTGTTTCCTGTGAAAAAGGGGCACATGAGCATTTTGTATAGAATAACTTCAGTCCAGCATTTTTCTCATCAAAGATTTTTGTCAGTCCAGCATTTTTCTCATCAAAGATTCTCAGTCACTGAAAAACATAGGTTTTGACCATTGTCGAATATTCTATCCATCTCTAGTTTGGTCTGTGGACCACATGCAGCTCATTGAGCCTCCCTATTTTGCTTGCTTACTTCAGCCTCTTGATCATAATCTCGTTCCACTTCTCAGCTATTTCCCAATGCTCAGATGAGCAGAGCAGTGGGAAGATCGGCCAGGAATGTGAAGTTTCCATCACAGCAGAGAAGCTCAGCAGAGTGATGAAATCCTGGGATAGCTACAACTAGTGATTTGACAAACCTTTGTTTTTCTTCTCGTCCACTGAGAACTTAATGAGAATTTTTAAAAAAAATATTCGTTTCAAAAGTCCCACTTTCGAAAGGTTATTTTGTCTCTCCCTGTCAGCAGCTAGAGAAGTATTCCTTACAGATTTCTCGAATGACAATGAAAGGCAAGTCGAATAATTACGCTAATTACTTGTGTTGGTGCTCATTTAATTTGCATTCGAAACTCAATTACCATGTCAAAAGGAGGCTTAGCAGGGGTTGAAAGAACACAAATAAACTTTGATTGAATCCCCATCCAGAAATGGTAGAGTTGGGGGGATCCTCAAAGACCATCCAGTCCAACCTCCTTCTGTAATGAAGGCATATATAGGATCCTCGAGGACATGTAGTCTGACCCCTGTTCAACATCAGCAAATGCCACTCAGCCTGCATCCACACTGGAGAAATAACCCGTTTTGGCACTGCTTTAACTCCTTCTGGCCCAAGGCTATGGAATTCTAGGAGTTGGAGTTTGCTTGTGGGGCTCAGAGCTCAAGGCTTAACACTTTTTCTGGCCCAAGGCTATGGAATTCTGGGAGTTGGAGTTTGGTTGGCTTAACGTCCTCCATTTTACCAGGGTGACCAGATGTCATCCTTTATCCATTTCTACATTTCTGCCCACGAGGAATTTCAAAATGTCCTGGTGTGTTCAGAGAGTTTGCCTTTGGTGACTTGGGGGTGTGTGCGAGTGCGAATGTGTGTGTGCCTTCAAGAGGTTTTCTTGAGAGGTTTGTTCAGAGAGGGTTTGACTTTGCCATCCTCTGAGGCTGAGAGAGTGTGACTTGCCTGAGGTTTTTAAAAAGGTTTGTTCAGATAGGGTTTGCCTTTGCCTTATTTTGAGGGTGAGAGTGTGTGACCTGCCGAAAGGTTTTCTCAGAAGATTTGTTCAGAGGGGATTTGCCTTCACCTTCTCTTAAGGCTGAGAGAGTGTGAAAAGCCCGGTGGGTATTTTATGACCAAAGAATGGATCAAGCCTTGGTTCTCCTCCACCGCTGCCTGCTGCCACACTTCCTCAGATCAGTTGGCAGCATGAGCTGCTTCCTCAGATGCATTTAGTCTCAGAGGTGCTCCATAATCTCTGTCCTTGAATTCTATTAGTATTACTATTAACTGAAAGAAAGAAGTTGGCAGCATGACCTGCCTCCTCAGATGCATTTAGTTTCAGAGGTGCTCTAAAATCTGTCCTTGAATTCTATTATTACTATTAATTGAAAGAAAGAAGTTGGCAGCATGAGCTGCTACCTCAGATGCATTTAGGTGCTCCAAAATCTGTCCTTGAATTCTATTATTATTATTATTATTATTATTATTATCGGAAAGAAAGAAGTTTCCACAGAACCAACCTGACCTTGATCAGGAGGCCTGTCCAGAAAACAGCCCACATCGAGTGTATGTACCTTAGCCTGAAAACCAGGGATAGTCTGGGGATTCTGTTAGTTTACAGGCCACCCCGTTGTCTATCAGACTCCCTAGCCAAGCTGACCCAGCTGGTCTCTGAGATATTGTTGGACTCCCCCAGACTTCTTGTCTTGGGTGATTTCAACATTCCTCTAGAGACCAGCTTTTCTGATCTACCTGGAGCAGCTCGGGAGTTCATGGAATTCATGACAGGCATGAACCTATCCCAATTGGTCAATGGGCCCACACATTGCGCGGGTCATACACTCGATGGGGTCTTCAGTTTGGAACAGGAGCATCCGTAGGCAGAGGTTACCAAGACCTCCGCACTGTCATGGACGGACCACTCCCTGATCAAGTTGGAGCTAAAGGCCACGTTCCGTCCCCCTGGGGGTGGCAGACCCATTCAAATGGTCTGCCCTCAAAGGCTCATGGAACCAATTGGTTTCCAGAAAGCCCTAGAGGGTTTATTGGTTGGGGATGCCGGCGACTCTGCTGAGGCCCTGGTAGACACTTGGAATACTGATGTCACCAGGGCCATCAACACAATTGCTCCCGAACGTCCTTTCCCGACCGCTCCCAACCGGAAACCCTGGTACACGGAAGAGCTCAGGGAAATGAAGCAGGCTGGAGAACGGCTAGAGTGCAAATGGCAAAGGACTCAGCTCTCATCTGACAGAACTCTCTATAAATTGCATCTTCGCTTCTATGGAGAGGCTTTGCATGCAGCGCGGAGATCTCATTGCTCTGCATGCATTGCGTTTGCAGAGTCTCGCCCGGCAGAACTGTTCAGGGTGGTGGGGGAGTGGACGCAGGTCCCCCCTGTGCCAAACCCCTTGCTAGAGCCTACAACAGCCTGCTGTGAGGCGTTTAACATTCACTTTGCAGATAAAATCTCTCGAATAAAAGCCGACTTGGACGCCAATCTTTGTTCAGCATCCATGAATGAGGTATCTCAGTTGCTGTCAGTTTACTGGATGAGTTTCAATCGGTGAGTACCGATGACGTGGACAAGCTCCTTGGATGTGTGAGGAAGACGACTTGCTCTCTTGACCCAGGTCCATCCTGGTTGGTCGTCCAGGGAGGGGACGCATTGAGAACATTCCTTCGGGATGTGATCAATGCATCTCTCAGGGAAGGCAATGTTCCATCTAGTCTGAAGGAGGCGGCTGTCAAACCCCTCCTGAAGAAGCCTTCCCTTGATCCCCTGGACAGGAACAACTATAGACCAGTCTCCTTGCTGCCTTTTCTGAGCAAGGTGGTCGAGAAAGCGGTCGCCTCCCAACTCCAAGCTGTCTTGGATGAAACCGATTATCTCGATCCATTTCAAACCGGCTTCAGGGCAGGATATGGAGTGGAGACAGCCATGGTCGCTCTGACTGACGACCTCTGCTTGGGCATTGACAGGGGTAGTGTGACCCTGTTGGTGCTCTTGGATCTCTCCACGGCTTTTGATACAATTGACCACTCCATCCTTATAGATCGGCTGAGAGAGTTGGGGATTGGTGGCACCGCGCTCCAGTGGTTCCGTTCCTTCCTCTCTGGCAGATCTCAAAGGGTGAGACTCGGGGACAGCTGCTCTTCTAAAATCGAGCTCAGCTGTGGTGTCCCACAGGGTGCGATTCTGTCCCCGATGTTATTCAACATTTATATGAAGCCACTGGGTGAGATCATTCGGAGGCACGGAGCGCAGTGTCATCAGTACTCTGATGACAGTCAGATTTATTTCTCCGTGACCAGATTGTCTGCTCAGACCTTCAGTGGCGTCTCCCCTCTCAATGACTGTCTTGCAGCGATAATGGATTGGATGAGGAAAAACCGATTGAAACTTAATCCAGACAAAACGGAGGTGCTCACAGTCACAGGCCCAAAACCAGGTTTGGGAATACAACTTCCAGTCCTCGATGGAGTCACACTCTCCTCGAAGGACTCTGTTCGCAGTCTGGGGGTACTCCTTGATCCGTCGCTTCACATGACAAGTAAGGTGAATGCTACGGTCAGGAGCGCCTGCTACCAGCTTCGTCTGATATTCCAGCTGTGCCCTTTCCTGGAGAAGAGGGATCTGGAAACTGTGATACACATGCTGGTAACCTCACATTTGGACTACTGCAATGCACTCTACATGGGGCTACTATTGTGCCTAACCCGGAAACTACAACTGGTCCAAAATATGGCAGCCAGGCTCTTGGCTGGAACATCTAGGAGAGAGTATATCACTCCGGTGTTAAAAACTCTCCACTGGCTGCCAATCAGTTTCCAGGCACAGTACAAGGTGTTGGTTTTAACCTTTAAAGCCCTTCATGGCTTGGGTCCATCCTATCTAAGGGACCGCCTCTCCCTATACGACCCCCCCCCGCACACTTCGGTCCTCTGGGAGGAACCTGCTACAGCCCATGAAGACCAGACTGGTGCAGACCTCCCAGAGGGCTTTTTCGGCTGTTGCCCCCAAGTTGTGGAATGACCTGCCGGATGAGATGTGTCTTATTCCATCTTTAGAAGGCTTCAAAAGAGCCCTAAAGACGCATCTCTTCCGGCAGGCCTTCCCAGAGGAAATTAACACCACCAGCTCCACACCTAGGCCTTAGGGGTTCCTAAGCCCTTTTCCCTGAATCTTATCCTCATACAAACTAAGACTGGGTCCACTCCCTGTTATTCCACACTGTCATTTTAATTATTCATGTTTTTAACTTTATTATGATTTAATTCTCTTTTAAGGGAGGGTGGTAAGGGTAAGGAAGGGGTATTTTAATCTGATATTGTTTTTAATTCTGTTGTACTATGCCCCGATTGCCTGTTCAGAGGGCCGGATTAGAAATAAATATTATTATTATTATTATTATTATTATTACCTTTGCTTACGCAAAATACTCAAATCCTGGCTGAAGAATAGTGAGCTGAGAAGTCCCGTCCCTTCACTTCATTTTGAAATTATTAAAAATCAAAATTCTTCTCATTGATCGAGAAATGTTGATAATTTCTTCTCTTTAAAAAGCTTACAAAATCTTCGAATAACAGATATTTCTTCAGTTTTTCGAATTTTGGAGAATATTCTTTACATCACTAGCTACAACTACAAACAAACAAACAGCTTCATTTATATACTGCTTCATACCACCTAAGCAGTGCCTAAGCAGTTTACAACTGTAAGCTACTTGCCTCCAACAATCTGGGTACTCATTTTAGTGACCTTGGAAGGATGCAAACCTGAGTCAAGCTTGAGCCTTTTTGCTGGTATTGAACTCACAACCTTATGGTTTTCAGTGAGTGGCTGAAGTACAGGCATTTAACCACTGCACCACCAGGGCTCCTACAAAACTTTCAGAATACCCCTCCTACATTCTGGGTTACTTCTTGTTGAGAAAAAAAAAAGCTTCCCCTGACCCTAAAATGGCCAAGGGAAGGAATATGGAAAAATTGCTTTCTAGAGTAAGTTGCCTGCTAAATTGTCATGGATATATTGGGCTTTGGGAGCAAACCTCCCAACCACCAGATGGAGAGAGGTCTGGGGATCATATATAGTCCATGAACTGCACTTTCCTCACCCCTGCATGAAATTTTCCATGAAAGTGGGTCCAAACATTGTTTCACAGACAGCCCTTCCATTCTATATGCATGTGCTTCCTATATAAACGTGCATCCAGACACCCACCTAAGAGGTATACAAGAGATGTCCTGCTTCTAGTACTATATTATTTTTCATAATAATAATAATAATGAAATAGACTGCAAACATCAACAGCTTCATGCAAAATAATCTACTGTCTTAAAGGGGTTTATGTACATTTTAATGAAAAGGAAAATGATGCTAAACATCATTTTTCCTCATCATTTTTTCCTGGGAGTTAAAAGGGCTAGGGATATTCTGTACTAGTGCTTTAATATTGTACTTTTGTTTGTTGCTTTAGATTAAGATGTTAATGCAAGAATGTGTTCTTAATAGCTTTTATTAGGTTTCAAAATATTTTTATGTTCTCTTCTGCTAATGGGGCAGAAAGTCTGGATATGATATTATTAAAGAAAAAGGCTTCTAACGGTTTATAAATAAAAACTAACCCCAAAGAAATAATTGGTTTAGAAGCTCTTTGATGACTACTAGTGGAACATGAGCATTGCTTCTGTTGCACTTTCCATATTGGGGAGTTCTAGGCAAATACAGCCAAGGCCAGCTTGTACTGTCTGAGACCTTTGGAGGAAATTATATTATGAAGCACAAAGTTTGGTAGGCAAAAATGTCCTACATGACTGACACAAACAAGTGGTAGATTTAGCAGGTCTCTGTCCGAACAACTAATCTGTCATGGCAGCATTTCAGAGAACTGCCAGTCCTTTTTCTATCTTTATTCCTTTCTGCAGCAGTAGCACCACTCCACCAGGGCAAAGCCCTGACTCTCATGGATATAATTTTTATGAGCAAATGAAACAACACAAGCACTTGCTTTTCATCATATGCCAACAAACATCTGAAACATAGTCATCTTGTGGCTGGTGAGAAGTATAACAGACAAATGCCACATCTTCCATGTACATTTAATTCAGATGGCTGAGTATATTTTGGCATCTTGGGCCCCAGAAAAAAGATCCCTAACTATTTTCCAAGGCTCTTTTATTACTGTTACTTAGTAAAATGCTACATGTCCCACATACATTCTGAGGTCAATGAAATCCAATGTAAACTGACTGAGCAATTACATATATGTCTTCCTCAGTGTTTTACAATGGCTATCCATGTGTTATATTTTTACTTGACACAGGCAGACAGATCAAATGACATGTTTGGGAGTAAATGGGAAATCTATGAGAAAGCCAAATTTATAATGCACATTCATAGCAGGGGTGTAACTACAGGAAGGAAGCAAAAGGAAAACATTGCACCCTGAAAGGAATTCCCCCACTCCAGGAATTTTTCCTTCAGTCCCTACATTTCTAACATTGTAGAGAGTGAAGCACTGAAATTCATGTACACTTACAATTATTATGTTTGGTGTGTTTGCATTCTCTTGGTAACTTTGCCTCTTCCTTTTCTTAGGATGCCTAAACTGTATTTCTAAATTTTAAGTGACTGCAGTGCTAGAAAGGAATATTTTAGGAAGGAGGGCAGAATTCTTATTTGGGAGATAATGCCCTTATCTCCCCCCCCCCCCCCACCACCATCCCATAGCTACATCCCTGTTTTCTGGCTGTTGTTTTCTGACTTAACAACAAAATCACTATTCTTTTCACAAAGACAGAAATGATATCTGATGGTCCTTAATAGTCCTTTGTTGCATTCATTTTACTGATGCTCTTGGCTACCAAAATGGTTCCAACTTAATGATTGCTAAATGATATGCTAAGCTAAGCACATCCTTTCTGGAAATTAAGCTGCCCATAGTGATTATCCAAGAGGACACTTTAGAAAAAAAGTCCTCATGAGTCATTTGTGAATCACAGTTTTGCGTCAATGAAATCTTCTGCACTTGGTTCCACTTCCCCTCTGTCTCTTCCCTCCTAAACCATCTGAAAGGAATGTAAGGGATCCTTGTTTTTGGAAACATCATTTGGGAAGACATCACCAGATGTTCTTTCGCATGCAGTTAATTATCCACCATAGCATGGAGTGCCACTTTTGCAGAAAAAGGCTGATAAAGCTGCAGATCGGGATAAGGAAAGCATGACCTTGAGAGAGAGAGGAAAAAAAAATCTTACCCCTATTTCTCTGAAATTACAAAAATATCCACTCAGAAGTGATAGCTTTGTCTTCGCATTCTATCTAATTCTGTCTAAAAGTTTTTAAAATGCTATCTTTTAAATTTACCTATTCTATTTCTACCCTGTTTTCCACTAAAACAAATGCCCAGTGGGGCTAATGCTCTTAGTGATTCTGAATTTCAATAGACTACTCTGACCTCAAATCAGGGAACAGCTTAATTAGGGCTTTCCTGCTTACCTGCAGTTCTAAAGATTCATAATCTTTAGTGATTCTGGATGGGTTCTGTCAATGCGACTGATGCTAGTCTAGAATACATAGTCACAGATGTGTTTTTGACACAGGTGAATGTCAAACTGTCAATTGTCTGTGTCAAACAGGTGAGTCCTTTCTAAAATATCTTAGGCAAACCTGTGTGCTGAGTTGTAGAAGGGTGGGGATTTGCTTCTATACTGTTGTTTGGGTTCACTTTGTATGAGGTGACATAGATTGTAGTCAAAACTTCTGGGAAGTATTCTGAAGAAAAATCAGATAAGTATATCCCAGAGTTAGAAAATCATGATGAACAAAAATTAATCTGTGACTTTTGGTTTTGTTTTCTGTTCGGTTTGCACCAACAATTAAATGATTCCTTCTCCATTCTTTGTGAAGGCAATTGTAATTGGAAGGAAAATAGCTCTTATCAGCCCATTACCTGGAGGGAAGTCAGAACTGTCTGTCAGTCACAAAATGACACCCACCTTCTTCTCCCCGCCTGCTATTTTCCATCTATGGA
This sequence comes from Urosaurus nigricauda, assembly GCA_034509955.1. Classification (NCBI taxonomy): domain Eukaryota; kingdom Metazoa; phylum Chordata; class Lepidosauria; order Squamata; family Phrynosomatidae; genus Urosaurus; species Urosaurus nigricauda. The sequence goes on from JAOEGL010000006.1 coordinate 82,002,314, forward strand.
GAAAATTTGGAGGTGAGAGGTAACTATTTTTAACAGTCTGACTGACTCTGTGTCCTCTAAATCTTTGAAGCTTATCTGAAGCTTCAGAACCAGTATGACTCTTTTTAAGTAGATTCAAGGAAACCCTGATTTATTGTGAGCAAAACTCGAATTTCAGCCCACTTAGTTCTAGATTTGGAATTTGTGGATGCATAACCCTAACATTCACTGGGACAATCTGGTTTTTTTACCATTTGTATAAATGAGAAAGCTGTTATTGGCTAGTACTTCCCAAGACATATATGGAATAGCTCTTTTCACCCATTTCTCCATCCATCCAACAAAAATGTTTAGCAAGAATGATTGAAAGTGGGTGTCTTCATATGCATTGTTGCTTTGCATGACTTAGAATCCTGATGCTTCAGGACTCAAAAATGCATCAAGGACCTATAGGTATATGTGTATATGTTCATGTATGTATTTACTGTATTTTCCAAAACTTGGAATGGTTACACTTTTAGACTATAGACCAGTCAGCATTGCAGTGGCCCTGTTGACTACAGGATTCTGGGAGTACTAGTTCCAACATAATTAGTTCAAACTCTTCCCTTTTAATTCTTCTTTTCAAACAAATTATTGTTACCAAGAGACTCTCATCTCTTGGATAATGGCAGGTCCTGACACTAGGCTTACCAACTAGACAAGAAGAAACATAAGATGAATAGAAGAGAATGGATAAAACGGTAAATTTGACAGACAATAAATAACACATGCACCCTGGAATTAAAATCACTTTAACATGGACACATTTCAAATTGCCACGTCTTTTTCAGTGCTTATAAGTACAATAGCATAGGCACTAATAATAATACCATAAGGTTGGCAGCCTTTCAATCCAGCTGCCCAGCCTGAGATATAATACCCAAGTATGGAAAATGTGTGTATAAAGCCACCTTCATGTTGAGATGGTGAATCCTTTTGCCAACTGAGAATGAGTAGACTGGGTACTCAGTTGTGAAAGCCATCTCTCTCACTCACAGAAAAACCAAAATTTGTTTTCCTCCATTACTACTCACCTTGAGATTCATCTCTTTGCCTAAAGATTTAAGTAAGTGTAGCAAAATCCAGAGACTTCAATCAGTACCCTGAGACCTGGCAATCCTGCATATATCTGCTCATTTTATGTGAGGTATATATGATATGTCATGGGTAGGGAATCTGTGGTCTTCCATAGGTTGCCAGACTACAAGTCCCATCAGCTTTGATCAATAGCTATGCTAGATGTGGCTGATGGGAGCTGGAGTCAAAAAAATCTCTGGAGTGTCATAATTTCCTCACCTTCAGTATATTTGAAGAATATATATGACTTTCTTCCATGAAAGTGGGAATTTAGATGGCAGTGAGATGCTTATCTGAGAAGCCAACTTGCTATCTTCTTCATCCTAGAGAATAACATTTCCTGCAACATCCATTTTGAAACATGAAAGTGACTGTGAAAGGAGAAAATATTCAATTCTAATTGAGTTTAAGAACAAGATAACTGATCAGCATTTAAAAAAAAAAATAAGAACAGAGAGAGTAAATTCATTTCCTGAAATACCTGAGCCTTCTTTATCTGCTCTTTGCCCTATTATCTTATAGATCAAATGCCAAAATGTTGGTCTGGCACTTATTCAAGCAACATAAGCAAGTTTTGCTGCAACCAAGGGAAACACTTTAGACAATGCTACAGTGAACAGCAGATGTCTACAGTTTATTTTCCATTATTGGGTTTTAATAGAATTTGCATGAGGTCTTATTTATGCTCAAGATATCACATTAGGGACCTGAGGCTCACTGTGCAAGCACAACTACCATGCTGTCTGTCTTGATATACATTGAATAAAACTAGGAAAAGTGCCAAAAAGTTTACTGTCCTTAGCAGTGAGAACAGCAGGAAAGCATTTGAAAATGAGAGATTAATCTGTGATTTCTTAAGCAAAATTTTCCTCCAGTCTGATTCTGTTCTCAAACAGCCTGAGTGAATTAGGTAGGAATGACAGAATGTCAGTTTTGGTTTCTATCACATTAATTTTTAAAAATCAGATTCTTTCCCTCCCATTTAAGGAGAAATTTGCCACTTTTGTGTGGTTATTTTCAAACTTGAACAGAAAGAAGTGCATAATCTTCACTCCTGAGCAAATTCAACAGGTACTGCTACTCCCAGAATGGACAGATACCTGTCTGCCATTTAGCTGTAAAATATGAGCCCTTGAGAAAAAAGGAGAAGAAATTGGCAACTCTAATTCAACATGACAAATATGAGGGATACACAGGAGCTCACAGTCTGAATTTAAGCACAAGTAATCATTTTCATTCCTTTGCTTGGATAGAGAAATGTATCTGTTTTGTTTTCTCCCCATTCTTTAACCTCAATTTTTCCGCATTGGATTCATGAACACATTTGCAAAGATTGGTAAATCCTTATTAAAAAAATTAACAATCTTTGGGCCCCTGGGCTACCTTTAGTAGTGCATCCTCTGACCACTTCAATTCTCCTTCTGAACTGCCCATAACACAATATTTTAGCAAGCCTGCATATCATAAAATTCAACAAAAAGTAGAATTTTTTTGTGCTATTTAATTGTTTGCATATTCCTTTGAATAACTGATGATACAGCTTTTAACAAAGTTTCAGACATGTTGAAAAACTGGACGTTTCTTAACTGTACTGACCCAAATCATTTTGTTCCTGAGGCAACCAACAAAGTAACAAGTAATCCCATCCATTCCATGTATAAAAGCTGACTGGCCAAAGAGTTGAATCTTTTTTCCAGTACATGTAATGGGCTAGCATCTCCCACCACACCTGAAAACAAAGGGCTACATTACTCTCCAACACTTTGCTGCCACTTTCCAGCATTCTTGTCAATGAGGCAACCATGTTGCTCTGCTTAATTATCAGACCATGTCCCTTTTAAAGAAAGGGAGGGTGCCATAAATTGTTGGAACTTGGGTTAGACTAAAGTGTGTTTACATTAAAAGAACCTGGAAATAAAGAGTTGAAGATAATGATGCTCCCTATAACAATAATATGTTTTGGGGGATAGTATAGGTAGTATACAGTTAGTTCTCAAAAGCAAAATAACAATGACCTGAGTATAAGTTATTTAGTTAGTGCTAACAGACAAAGTTCCTTATTTACTTTCAACGTGCTGTTTAAGGGTATTTTTTAAAGTTATTCTTGAATAACATAGTGTGATAGGGTGCAGAAAACAGTGGAGTGCCTGTTATCTTTCTCCCTTGCCCAAGGCATGGCTTACCAAGAAGAGTACCAGAGAACTGGGAGAAGCTGTGGAACTCGCCCCATAAAATCAGAAAGAATGGAGAGTTAGAGGAACAATGGTAGGAAAAGGGGGGTGGATGGGCTGAGAGCAGAAGAGGGAAGCTTGAAAAGAGAGATGAGAATTCAGAGAGGGGGAGGGCCCATCGAGAACTAGGTGTAATTTTTTTTTTTTTAAAAAAAAATCTTTTTAAAAGTGCCACTTTCAAAAGGTTTTCTCTCCCTGTCAAGAAGTATTTTTCACAAATTTCTCGAATGAAAATAAAAGACAAGGGAGGTGAACATTTACACTAATTAACTGGTATTTCAAACTCAATTAACATGTCAAAAGGAAGTTTGGCAGAGGTTTAAAGAACATTCCTCTGCTAGAAAAACCCAATATGAATTGTAGCTTTGCTTATACAAAATACTGGCCATTGAATTAAAAACCAAAATTCTTACTCAAGAGGTGCTCATAATTTCTTCTCTTTAAAAAGCTTTCGAAATCTTTGAATAACAGAAATATCTTCTGCTTATTGAACTTTGACTAATATTCTTTACATCACTAGGCGAGATGCTGAGTGAGAGAAGGGGGAAAAGTGAGAAGAAACAAGCATGGAGAGGGAGAGGGAGACAGGGTGTGAAGAAGGACCCTACAACTGGGAGGAAGAAAGGACAGCAATAGCACTTTACATTTTCATACCGCTTCTCAGTGAACTAAGCGTTCTCTAAGCAGCTTACAATGTGTAAGCCAATTGCTCCAACAAGCTGGATACTCATTTTATCAAACTATGAAAGGATGGAAGGCTGAATCAACTTGGGAGTCCTTGTGGGATTGAACTCACAATGTTGTGGCTGCAGTACCGGCACTTAGCCACTGCACCACCAGGGACAGAAGATGTAAGGGAGAGCATGAAGATCTGACCAAGGGGAATGGGCGCAAGGAAATTGGAAGCAGAGATGTCCTAGGAAGCTTGGGGTGAAGTAGGGAGGAAAAGAGAAGAGGCTGGCGGTTGGAACCCAAGTAGCATGGAAGAGAAGGCAAAGTTAGCAAGAGGGGGACACAAAACACAGCTCTGGGAAACTGCTGTAGTGAGAGCAAGTGACAACCCCTACCAAAAGTAAAGGTGTCCGACCATGATGATGAGGCTTCTGGACCCCTCATGGAAAGCTGCCACCACTGGGGATAGTGAAGGAGGATATAGTTCCATGACCGGGACACACCGGGGGAGTGGACGTGGCTGTAAGTACTTGGAGAAGGCCGAATTGGAGAGTTCCAAACAGGAGTTGGCTGGAAAAGGGTAGGGCACCACTCTGACGTCATATCATGGCAAAACAGCCAGATTAGCAGAAGGGGCACTTACCTTTGGAGTGGAGTGTGACAAAAATATTCCACAGAGGTCAAGGAAGCTTGTTGCATGTCTCTATCTTATAAGTGATTAAAGAGTGAAGAATACCTACCTTGAAAGTTGATTACCTCCAATGGATTCCCAACCTAGCCACCCCTGCAGTTAGCAGGGGTGGAGTCACACATAGCAAGTAATTTTTAAAACATAACAATGAGTAACAACAATGAATTCTTTGTTAAATGTGATTACAAATAAAAAGAATATGATCTCTTTCCCTATGCAAAGCTGATCTTTGTTGTAAGCACATTGGTTCATTTTGGTCTTTCTTATCTTCCCCTTGAGCATTATAACACAACATCAAGTGTTTGTTTGTTTTTTAATGTCATAGTTTAAAGAATTTCTTTAGCATTACAGTGTTAAAAATGGAGAGGACTCAAAAACATCTATAGTTAGAATAAATTATTGAACTCACATTACTTTGAAACACATGCATATGTTAGGCCTTGATTGCTCAGCACCTATCTGGCATTTCACTACAGTGCCAATACATTTATATGGGCTGACACAGATATTTGCATGATTAGATTATATTGGTTCAGAATGGAGGTGCTACATCTGACCTTCAAAGGTGAAGAACAACGATATACTCTCAGTTCTGCCCACTTAGGGCAGAGTTGCTAATTCCAATAGCCTGATGTTGAGGCTGCTTTGTCATGTTTTCCTCTCTGAATGATATTTAAGAAAGATATTAAACCTGAATGCTAGGTTCCTTCCAAAGTAATAATTCCATATATTATATCGTAAGCTATTTTAGTCTTTTACTTGCCTTGTAGGGGAGTAATGGGAAATGGGGAAAAATAAATCACCAGGAACAGATGATATCACAATTGAATGGCTACAATGCTCATAGACAGATGCCATTTTAGTGCTAACTAAAATATGCCAAATTTATGGAAAACAAAGAGATGGCCAACAGACTGGAAATGATCTATATACATACCAATCCACAACAAAGAAGATACAAAAGGCTTCAGCAACTATAGTACCATAGCACTAATCTCACATGAAAGCAAAATAATGCTCACAATTCTGCAGTATAGAGCCCAACCATACATGGAGAGAGAAATTCCAGAAGTACAAGCAGGATTTAGAAAAGAAAGGAGCACTAGGGACCACATTGCAAACATACGATGCCTAATGGAGTGCACCAAAGAATTCCAAAAAAAAAAGAATCAGCATGTGTTTCCTAGACTATAGCAAAACATTTGATTGTATAGATCACAAAAAGTTATGGAATACACTCAAAGCCATGGGGGTGCCACTACATCTGATAGTCCGGATGAGAAATCTGTACCAAGGACAAAAGGCCACTGTCAGAACAGAATTTGAGGAAACCAAGTGATTCCAATGGAAAAAGGGGTCAGGCAAGGCTGCTTTCTATCACCCTACTTTTTAAAACTAATATGCTGAAAACATCATAAGAAAAGCAGAATTAGAAACATAAAAAAGAAGAGCTGAGATAGGAGAAAGGAAAATTAACAATGTAAGATAAGCAGATGACACTATAACATCAGCAGAAGACATTCAGGAATTTGGAACAGTTAATAAGGAAGGTAAAAGATGAAAGTGAAAAGGCAGGTTTGATGCTGAACATAAAGAAAACAAAAATAATGACCACAGAAGAAATACACAAATACAATCTAGACAATGAGGAAATTGAAATAGTTAAAGAATTCCCATATCTAGGATCAAACATTGACCAGAATGGAGACTGCAATCAAGAAATAAGAAGACTGGGAATGGGAAGGGCAGCTATGAAAGAACTGGAAAAGATACTGAAGGGCAAATAAATACAACTGAACACTAAAATCAGAATTATTCAGGACATTGTATTCCCCATCACCATGTATGGATCTGAGAGCTGTACAGTGAAGGTGGCAGAGAGAAAGAAAACCAGCTCATTCAAAATGTGGTGCTGAAGAAGAGTACTTAGGATACATGGACAGACAAGAAGATAAACAGATGGGTTCTTGAACAGATCAGACCAGAGCTCTTGGAAACTAAGATGATCAAGCTGAGACTATTATACTTTGGCCACATAATGAGAAGGCATCACTAGAAAAAACAATAATGCTAGGAAAGGTACAGGGTAGAAGAAAGAGAGGAAGACTACAAACCAGATGGGCAAGGGCTTGCAAGATCTGGCAATGAGTTGGAGTCGACTCAAGGGCAGCTAACAACATGGGGAGTAATTAGTAATCTGGCATTTTTTTTCATGCACATTCTCTTGCTAGAGGGCCACATCTAATTTGACCTAGTCATGAATGTTATGGTCAAGGACTTCTTTTGATTCACCACTCACCTGACATCAGATGGTGTGAACTTCCAGAAGACAACGTTCAAATAGGACCTCCATGTATGTTGATATGGGAACAATGTTGACATAAGTATCAGACATCCCTTTAATTAAAACAAAACAAAAGAAATATTGCAGAGCTTGGGAAATTACTACTGTATTTATGAATTATATATTTTATTTGCCTGTTGCACTGTTTAAACTGTAATTTATTGTTAGTGCTCAATATATATACTCTATTACTTTTCATTTCCTTTTTTAGAAACTCTTAGAATTAATAATTTAATGGAATAAAACTTGGAAAAGTCCTGACAAAATGTTTCTAAAAATGTCAAATTATCCATAAAAGGTAACTTCAGAAAATAACTAGAAAGTTTTACCCTTTATCCCAATAAAATAACTTTGTTCTCTGATGCATACTCTTGAAATGTAACTTCATGATATCCTCCTTATCAAAAACATAAGGAGAAAAGTAATATGGCTTATAATTCATTATTTTCAAATGCTGAAACATACAACCACTTGCAGAAATTATTCAATTTTCTCTCTTCCATTTATTTATTGTTTATGTGTGTGTGTGTGTGTGTATTGTGTGCATTCAATTTGCTTCCAACTTATGGTGACCATAAGGTGAACCTATCATGGGGTTTTCTTTGGCAAGATTTTTCAGAGGAGGTTTGCCATTGACTTCCCATGAGGCTGAGAGCATGTGACTTATTCAGTGTCAACCAGTGGGTTTCGAGGCTGAGCTGAGAATTGAACCCTTATCTCCAGAGTCCTAGTCCAGCACTCAAACCCCTATGCCATGCTGGCTCTATTTGTTAATGTATTACTTATTAAAAATGTGCTCCTTTTGTGGATTGGAATAATCATTAGTTTGATCGACAACACATACGTAAACTGGACACTGTACATGGTATATCCTAATAAAGCTAGGCATGCCTGTTGCCATGGTGCCCCTTAACAGCCCCTTGAGAAAGGAGTATTCAGCTCCATGCTCATGAAAAGGGACTTTTCCAAAGCAGAATGAAAGCACATCTCTATAGATTATTTTCTTTGATTTCAGACTGTATTTATTGCAAATCTATGTGCTGGTTAGCAAAGTCTGGCACCAAGTGACTGGACATGGGACATCAGCTTTTAAACAAAAAGGCATATTTAAATTAAATTATTTAAATTAAATTAATGCATAATTAATTCTTACTACAGTATGTGGGAATAAGAATTAAGGAGTGGATTGTCATAGGCATCAAGCAGTTCAGACACACACATGTAGACACACACAAACAGAGAGAGAGAGAGAGAGAGAGTACTAGCCCTCTCTCTCCCCTTACACAAGGAAAAATGTACACTGTAAGACAGTAATACCAGCTAATGTCCATAAACCATGTATGGGCCTAGAGGCCCACTTGACACCAGTGCCATGCAGCTGAGCTGTATTGGTTCCAGTGGTACTAGCATCAGCAAGGCCTTGGTATTTCCCCACTTTGTCAGATATTTGCAGCAGGTCCGTTTGCAATGTTCAATGTACCTGTTTGATAATGGAGATGACACAGGGTTTTCTGAGAAACAATCTATGGTGAATCTTGTTGTTGTTGTTGTTGTTGTTGTTGTGTGCCTTCAAGTTGTTTGCGACTTATGGTGACCATAAGGCAAACCTGTCATGGGGTTTTCTTGGCAAGATCTGTTCAGAAGAGGTTTCCCATTGCTTTCTCCTGAGGCTGAGAGCATGTAACTTGCCCAAGGTCACCCAGTGAGTTTCATGGCTGTGATGGGAATTGAACCCTGGTCTCCGACACTCATAGTCCGACACTCAAACTACTATGCCACTCTGACTCTAATCTGATCCTTTTTATTAGAAATACCACTATCCCTCCCCATTGGTAATTCTTTCCAGAAAATGCCATCATTTGTCCTGCACCTACAAACAATAAGTGTTAGCAAAGCAGGCTAGAATAAAAAGAAGGTTATGGGTGAGGCAAGCCATTCCAAGTCTTTACCAAAATTGAAGGGAGGCATAGTAGCAAGGTCTCAGCCATGTAAGTGCATGAATCCGTCACTTGTGAGAACTGAAGCCATGAGGGAAGAATCCAAATGAATCCAAAAATTCACACAATTTGGGGAGAATAAATAGTTTAGAACAACAAAAATTTCAAATGGCTACTATGGGATATATAGTCACCTGACCTTCAGATGCTAGGTGATTCATTCTTCAGTGTTTCTTAATTAAGTGGGGTTGATTCATCAACTGCTTCAGCTATTAGCTTCTTTCTTTTAGAGAGGAGGGGGTTTATCTGGAGCCAGAGAACTTTCTATATCTGTCATCTCTTCATAGCAAAAGCAATAGCATGCATATTTTTATACTGCTTATCAGTGAACTTAGCACTCTGTAAGTGGTTTACAGTCTGTAAGCTAATTGCCCTCAACAAGCTGGGTATTCATTTTACCAATGTATGAAAGGATGGAAGGCTGAGTCAACCTTGGAGGCCCTGGGATCTAACTCACAGTCTTCTGGCTGCAGTACTAGCATTTAACCACTGTGCCACCAGGGCTCTTAATCAGGCAGTGGTTCTCAACCTTTGGTCCTCTAGATTTTTGAGACTTCAGCTCCCAGAATTTCTGAACAATGTGCATACTGATGGGGATTTCTGAGAATTGAAGTAAAAAACATCTAGAGGCCCATGGGATGAGTTATGATGTTATTGATAAAATTTCTTCTGGAGAGTAATTCTTGAGTTAGCCAAACACTTGGTTGAACATGTTCAAAGGGTTAGAACTTTCTCCTTATGATGCCTCCAGGTCATCCTTCAAAGCCACTCTCTGCTGAGAATTTACTGTGTTGATTAGGTTTTCTATGAATACAGATATAGCCTCCTAGGAAGAATTTTCATGATCACAGAGGCAAATTTTCGAAAGGCTATGACAGAATCAACTCATTTCCAGAGACTATTATGATGTGTCATGCAGATAAAAAAAATTCTTCCCCCTTATCCCGTACATGCATGTGATCTTAATATTAATGTTTAATACTGAGTTAAGCAGACTCTCTGCTACCACATTTCATTAACTTTAAATTTATTATCTGTATCTAGTCCGGGAGTCACTACATATTATTCCAGAAAGAATGAAAAAGCATGTTAAATTAGAGTCTCTTTCATGTAGAAGTGCTTCTAATACTGAAGATGAATGACACAATTTAATAATTTGATTCATTTGAGCTGGAATTTACAAAGCTTGGATGGTGTCTGCAGTCATGATAAATAAGAATTATAAAAGGAATAATGACAAAGGGGGGGGGGATGGACTGCAAGAATAACATATATACTGAATATTCTAGAGAAATAGGCAACATTAATTAGGTTTTCTTTCATTAAATGGATATGAATCCAGTAGGGGGGAACATTATTTATAGTACACACCTACTCAGAAATAAACCCCACTGAGTTTCATGCAGCTTAGTCCCAGAGATGTGCATTTTGGAGTGCAGCTTTAAATATATAAATCTGTTCAAAACAGAATTCACACTGACCCCACTTTGTCTACCAACATCCTTGATTTTCTTATTTATCACCTGGTCCAAAAATAATTAGAACAAGTCAGTAATTCAAGTAAAAGAAGCCAGCAAGGACTAAAACACAGAATTATCTATGGTAGCCACTCAAGATAGAATTGTTGAAAGCAACAAAGTTGGCAGGGAGATGCTGGTTGGTTTGTAGGTAGCTGTCTCAGGACACCAGGTGCTTAATGAATCAGTGTTTCTTATTTCACAGATGCTGGGATCTGCATAGCCTCTCTTTGGACTTTATCACACAGACCCTGTTGGGACTGGGATGGGGACAGGAGGTGGCATAGAATGGATCTTATCACACAGCAGAACGCCGCTGACACCACCAGAAGTTCCCATCACATTCCACATCCATCCCAGAGGGGCCGATTTTCAGGACGCATCCGGAACGTTGGCGGGATGGGAACCTCCAGAGGCATTAGCCTCCAGAGGCATTAGCAGTGTTCTGCTGTGCAGTATGCCGCCTCCCATCCTCATCCCGGTCCCTTTTGGAAAACAACAGGCCCCATTCTAGGGCCTGTGCGATAAACTGCTTTGTTTCTTCAACAATCTTCAAAGGATGGAAATGAGTCCTCAACATCTGCCATCTCGGGCTGAGATATAGCTATACACATTACCCATTTTATGGTGTGAACAACAATGACCTAAAAACTAACTTTAATATCATAAGCAGTACTAGCACACTAAAACATTGGATTTTAGAAGCATTCCACAGAAATTTATAAATCTGTTTACTTTTTAATCTGACAGTGGAGTGTGTTAAGGGATAATAAACAGTGCTAGTAATTTGGAAGGGAGTAGTACTGGAAAATCCAGTGACATTTTTCTGAGATTCTAAGAGTTATACTGTCTATTTCATTTATGTTTTTGTACATGAATCTCCTGAGCCTTTTTATAGCCACTTTTACAGTCCATGAGTGGTTACATGGCTCCAGGGTCTCTGGGAGAATAGTGTCAAAACTGTTACTAAAGTGTCTAAGGAGAAGCATTAAAGATAACTTTGGCATGATGTTGTTTTCTTCTACTGGCTAAATTCTGTGGGCTCAGTTTTGTCATGTTCATTTACATTCACTCATGGGTTTCTCTTTCTTCAAGCTCTTTGGGACACTAATCAGATTTCAAAATAAGTCTTGTATATGCACCTATTTAAATAAATTCATTTGTATGTCCAGACATGTTGTACACAGTTTCATAGTCATCTAGGCCCAAAACAGACAGGCTGAAAAACGCTGTCCCTGACCGTGCCAGTGGGATTCATACCAGGGCCACAACTATCGCACATGCCTAGCCTTGATCTGGGCTGCTGCTGCAGTTTTTGACTGGGCGAGCAAAAGGAATGGTATTTTTCTGCTCCTTTTTGGCCCAGTTCTTTGGGGAATATGCAGGTCTGGTATGGTTTCCCTCTGTATTCAGGCCATGTGTCATCTAAATGCTATGCTCCAAACGCAGCCGGAAACTGTTTTTCAGCCTGTAAGTCTGTTTCTCTCTCTCTCTCTCTCTCTCTCTCTCTCTCCCCCCATTCTGTTGGCATGTGCTTGATACAAAGGTAATATTATTTATTGCAAATAGCATATTACAAATTAGTAAGAATAGCATTTTTAGTTGGATGGCTTTTGGCTTACTTCACACCTCCACACACACTAGAGTTTTCATGCTGGGGTGATTTAGTGTTTGCTGTCTTTTCTGAAGTATAACAATGATCAGTCTTAAACACACTTGTAACATTCAGGTTTAATGGAATGTGTAGTTGGTCTCTCAGGTGATATTCACATTGGTGGGAAAACCTGGCTTACCCTTCAGGCTTTTGGATATCCAGGGAGGATTAGTTGCAGGGCTTTCAGATATGCAAGGAGGATATGAATCATAGAATCATAGAGTTGGAAGAGACCACAAGGGCCATCTAGTCCAACCCCCTGCCATGAAGCAACTCTCCATCAAAGCATCGCCGACAGATGGCCATCCACATGTATGAAGGATTACTGACACCCACAATGCCATCCACATGTATGGAGGATAACTGACACTCACAATGCCAGATACTATCAGCACTGTCCAAATATTCCCCAGGAGACCCCTGTCCCTCTTTTTCCATAGCACATGGAGACAATGCTATCCTATTGAGCCTCGGTGCATTGTACTGATGGCATTGCTGTACACTTGTGCCATCAGTTTGCAAAAGGAATGACACCAGAGGAACCACTTGAATTTGAATATGCAATTCCTGTGTTGGGGAGTTGGAAGTTCTGAATTTGAAGATGTTATTGGCTCACCTGTCCACTGATACTCCTCTCCCATTCCCCACACCAATGAGTAATCTATACACCCAGGAGATCTTCTGGAGTTTCTGGCCTGATTCAGAACAAAAGGGGATTCTTTTTACTCCACAGAATCTCCCTGGAGCACAGACTGTGTTCCACCCATTTTGGCCCTGTGCATCACCTAAATAGGTCCATGTAGGAATGAGGCAGGAATGTTTGTTTTCGTCCATGTAGACATGGTCTTACTGATCAACTTCCTGGTCCTTATGAATATTTCTGCTTGTGGCTTGGTTTCCATGAAGTTTTATGAGAAGAGATGGATCAAGAGACTTTCCTGCAAGCTCATTGCAAGTGTGACATTACCAACAAAGCAGTTCTTTTCCTCAACAGCATGTACTCTTATGAAAATAAAAGAAGACTTGCCTTTTTGTTCCTTATTATGGTGGTTAGACTGATAAAATCTTAGGAATTGGGTTTTTTATATGTAGATTTTGGACATCCCTCCAACCATTTGGAAGCATGACATTGTATTATATGGGGTTTTCAAATATTCCTCCATCTTCCCTATTTTATTTTATTTTTAAATGACCACAATAGCAAATTAATGTGTAAAACCATTTTCACAGGAGAACCACAAATCACATTATATGTGAGTGAAATAGGAAAATGCCAAGGATATCTGCTGACAGATTTTTCAAAGTCAGGGGCACTGCACAACTGATCTATGTGCTCCTTTGCCTGATTACTGATGCAATTGGTATAAAAGTGCAGTCAACTCAGCATGCAGCACAGTGTTAAACGTTAAATGCAATTGCAGGAGTTCATTTGAAAACCAAATGCTTAAATGTTAGGCACTAAAACCTCTAAATCCTACTATTAAATAGACTGATTCATTTAAAAAAAAATAGTTCCTAAGAATCTCGTGCCCTACTTTGAAAGCATTGGTTTGATTTCCTCCCATTCCATTGCCAGCTATTTCATAAATCAGATATGAATTAATTTTTCATTAATTTTTCTGAAGCAGTTTTTGGGAGTGATAGTTGATCTCCATTATTACTGATGGGGCAGATGATAGGGTCACCATGGGTGAAGCCAAGGCATAAATATATCTAGTTGCATAGACCCATCCTTTGCAAGGTCTATTTATACCATCTCTGCTGGTTAGGAGAAGTAGGGATCTAGAGGAAACAGGAACAGCCCTGATTTTGGAAACTGTTAGTTTGGCTTGTGTAGATGTTGGAAGAGAGCTAGCATGGTATAGTGGTTTGAGCATTGGACTGTGATTCTGGAAATCAGGGTTTGATTCTCGTCAATACGCAATCACATAAATTCACTGAACTTGTGAATTCACTCAATTCCAAACTGGCCCCACTTTCATTTCTTTTGAAATTGAGAAAAAATCCTCCCGTGTGATAATGTCCATAGCCTCAGCCCCAGAATAGCCTATCATAGATTCACCTTGGGGGGTCAACAAAAGTTAGAAACTATTTGAGGGCATACAATAACAATATCAAGATGTTGAAAATCTACTTTTACGTACTGCATTCTAAAAACATTTGACAAATAAGCAGGAGCACAAAGCAATAGAATAAGCAATATACTACTGTAATATTATTTTAGGAAAACCATGCAGGACATTTGTCAACTCCAGTCCATATGCACAGGAACTTCATAAATGTTTTTAAGATGTTCAGGTTCAATATTGGCAGGCAGGTTGCTATTAATTTTATCTACTTGCAAGTACTTGCAGAAGAAGAGCAAATGACTTTTTCTTTCCACTATCATTCAATCATCACTAAATATTAAGATATATTTTACAATATGTTCAGTTTAGCTGGCTCCAAAGTAAATGTGTGTAGGATAGATTGCAGGCAGATGCTTAAGATATAATGTGCAGTACATTGTTTTGCCAACAGTAAAGATACCCCAAGCATTTCTCAATAATAACATCAGTCGTGGGGAGAACAGAGTTGAGTGAGCCTGCAGTGTGCTGTTTCTGATGATTTAGGCTATGGTTGCCTCTTCTGTCCAATCTAAAAAGAAGATAAGCACAACTCAGAATTGCAACACATTTTCATATGCTCATTTATACGTATAGACGCAAACCTGAAAATAACTACTAGTGATACCATTTTGATAGAGATACAGTACATCTCACCACAGCGGGACAGATTGTGAGTACGTATAATCCAGATATTGTTGATGCACAATTTCATGTCCCCTTCTTTCTATTTGTTTCATTCTCTGTTTTAAAAAAGACTAGACAGCCCTTCAGAGAAGACTTTCAACTGGAGGTCTACACTTTTAAATTTTAGATACATGGCTGGTTGTGGCTGTCCTGAGTTTTTGCAAAGAAACATGAAAATTTCATGTTGCCATGATAGTCTGAATTAAACCACAGCACTACACAATGATAGGGTTATAATTCCATTCCATATGCTCTTGCTGCAATCTATGGGGCTATTCAGACCGGCAGTTTGGGTTGGCTTGGGGGTGGAGTCAGGGGTAGCATCTCCACTTCGCATGTCACGGCTCTGCCCTCAGTGTGGTGTGATGCTGTGTGCGACACCACATGTTGCATGGAATTACAGTGCTCCTCCAGTGCTGTGTAATGAAACATCGAAGGAGTGCCACCAAGCCTTGACAATGCAGCTATTGTGCTCTTTGAAGGGCACAAAAAAGAGCCACTTTTTGCAAAGGCCAGATTGGGGCCACCGCATGTGGTTGCCATGGCCCTGATCTGGCTGAAACAGGGGCAGCTATAGCCCCTATGGAAAGCTAGAGGGTTTGTTTTTTTAGTTTTATGGCACTAGACTTCTATCAAGTTGAGAGTTCTAAATACTCCTCCCTGAATGAAAAGAACAAGTATAATGTAGTGATTTCAGTACTAGTCTAGGACTCAGAAAGACCAGATTTCAAATACCCACTTATCCACCTAGTGGCTTGAACAAGTTACGTCCTCTCAGCTACACAAGAAGGCAATGGCAACCTCCAATCCCTGAGCCTTCAAATCAGTTCCAACTTACTGCAACCTTAAGGCAAACCAGAGGTTTTCTTGGCAAGATTTGTTGGGGGGGGGGGGCGGTTGACATTGCTTTCTTCTGAAGGTGAATGAGTGTGACATGCCCATGGTCACCCAGTGGGTTGTCATGGCCAAGTGGAGATTCAAATCCTGGTCCCTCAGAGTCCTAGTCCAGCACTCATACTACTACACCGCACTAGTTCCTTCACTGAGTAATAAATTATTTAAATATACTTTAAGCTTCTCTATGGCAGGATTCCTTTTTAGGGAGGGATGCCTTTCATTTACCTTTTGAAAACTGCTGCAATTTTCACAATGGCTTCCTGTGACCTTTTATAAACCTCCAGTCTGCTTTACTGCTGCAGATGTCTCTTTTACAAGTCCTCCAGATCTGCCAGCCTGTCCAAACCTAGTACATCATTCCTTAGTCAGTAGCTTACATGGTGACAGTAACAGCCAATAAAATAGCACTGTGAAATGCTTCAGTGTGAAAAGGCTAATTCAGTGTCGGCTAATAAAGTCCTAGCGATTCATCATGACATGATATTTATGTGCAATGCCTTATTAAGTGGATGTGTGAGATCCCAAAATAATCAGAGGCTGTGCACTGTTTTTCTTTCCCTCTTCTCCTACTCTGCAGAGCATCTATGAAAATGAGTGGCATGCTAAAGAAAAGGATGGTGAATGTTATTATTATTGTCATTAGCATCCTTAACCACATGGGCTTAAGGAAAATAAATAAATACATCCAAACATTTTGTTTTAAACAGATTTATTTTATGAATAAATTTATTTATTATTATTATTAACCTTTATTTATATAGTGCTGTAAATTTACACAGTGCTGTACAAACAATCTTATATTTAGACGGTTCCCTGCCTTCAGGCTTACAGTCTAAAAGAGATGACACAAAAGGAGAAAGGAAAGGTGGTGGGAAAGGGGATTAGGTCCAGTGGTTCTTCTCTCCCTCTGAGGCCTGGACCAAGGCGGATGGACTGGAGGGAGAGCTTGGCTTCTTAATACATAGTTAAAAGGAGGCATCCTGGGGCAGATGGCACAATCCTGGGAATGCCTCCCTAAACAATATAGTCTTTAACCTAATTTTGAATCTGGTTAGAGAAGTGATGAGGCACGCGTGAGGGGGAAGAAGGTTCCAGGAGTGAGAGGCAGCAAGTGAGAAGGGACGAATCTGGGACAGGGCAGTGGAAATCCTCAGCAGGGACAGGAGACCTTGACTTCCAGAGTGGAGGGTACGAGAAGGAGTGTGAGGAGAAAGAAGTTCAGACAAGTAAGGAGGGGCCAGTCCATGTAGGGCTTAGAAAGTCAACAACAAAGCTTGTACAGGATGAGGAAGGGGAAGGAGAGCCAATGAAGGGAGGATAAAAGAGGAGAAACATGGTCAAAGTGGCGAGCGGATGTGATAATACGTGCAGCTGAGTTCTGGACAGAGATTGAAAGATGGAGATGAGAGAGACGAAGCCCTGTCAGAAGAAGGTTACAATAATCTAGTCGTGAGACCACAAGGACATGGACCAGAGTCTTGGCAGTGGAGGCTGAGAGGAATGGACGGATTTTAGAAATGTTGTAGAGAGAGAATCTACGGGTCTTGGCAGTGGCCTGAATCTGGGGATTAAACGACAGAGACTGCAGGCTTGCTGAACTGGATGAATAGAAGTGTCGTCAACAGAAACAGAGAAGGAGTACTGAAGGGTGGGCTTAGGTGGGAAGATGAGAAGCTCTGTCTTAGACATGTTGAGCTTCAAGCGCTGATGCAGCATCCACTGAGAGATGGCAGCCAGACAAGGTGAAACTTGTTCAAGCCCTGGCAAAAGGTCAGGGGTGGAAAGATACAGCTGAGTGTCATCGGAGTACAGATGATAGGAGAAACCAAAAGAAGTGATGAGTTTACCAAGGGACAATGTGTATAGAGAGAACCAAAGCGGACCCAGGACAGAGCTCTGAGGAACTCCAACAGATAAGGGAACAGAGGAGGAAGTCTGACCACCTGTGACCACTGCAAAAGATCTCTCTGACAAGTAAGATTTAAACCAGTCAAGAATAGAGTTGGAGAACCTGAGGTCAGAAAGTAAATCAACCAGAAGACAATGGTCCACAATGTCGAAGGCCAGACAAATCAAGAAGAATGAGAATAGAATAGAGGCCATTCACCTTCGCCTGCAAGAGATCATTTGAGATCTTGGTGAGGGCCGTCTCTGTAGAGTGCCATGGGTGGAAACCAGACTGAAAAGTTTCCAGGATGGAGTTGGCTTCAAGAAACTCAAGGCAGTGAGAATAAACTACCCATTCCAGAACCTTAGAGAGGAAGGGAAGAAGAGAGATCGGATGACAGCTAGACAAAGAAGAGGGGCGAGAGAGGGTTTCTTCAGAACTGGGAAAACAAGAGCATGTTTGATGTCCGAAGAGAAGGAACCCAAAGGGAGAGATATTAAAGATATGGAGAAGCGAGGGCAGAAAAGAAGGGGTTACAGAGATTAAAAGATGGGAGGGGATAGGATCAAGAGAACAAGTTGTAGGTTTGGAAGAATTTAGCAGTGTAGAGAGTTCATCCAGAACATCCTTAATTTTAAATACATTTTTAATCATGTTCCTTCATGGCCAGCTGTTAACACTAGCACAAGCAATGATCAGTTCTACTTTCAGAAACTTGCATTTAATTGAAAAAGCTACTAAGATTAAAAGGATTAATATTTATTAGGAACACTTATGAAATCTGTCTTAACCTCCTTCTGCACTACAGTCTGCAGTGTTGCATTTTTGGCATGGCTTTTGGGTTAGAACTGTGCCTCTCTTCCTTTTCTTTAGACAGGTTTGAAATGTCATAATGAAAATGTGATCTGGATAAGCAGCGCCATTTTAAAACAAATATCCCCACCCCCCACCCAGTGTAGGATTAGTGTCTACACAGAATTCACTACCATGATTCTGACTGAAGTTTAACTGAAGCAGAATGAACTGGATCCCAGAACAATCACCACAAGGAATTGTTCCATTCACCTCATCCCTAATATTAATTTTCATGTATTTCTTTATATTTAAGCATACTGTTTTCATTCCACCTTAGGCAGAAATATTTTTAGGTTGGATCTGAAATCTGGGCTGGATAGTCTTAGTTTTGAAGTGAAAACACTTGAGGTGGGATGAGAATATTCAATTCCTGCCTGGCACTTTTCATAACTCTCCTCCCTCTGTTGCCTTTTTCCTAGTCTATACCAGATCTGTTTTTGGACTAGGAGACAAGCAGCAGTGGGCAAGAAAGGCATTACAGGAAAAGTCTGCAATTGAGAAAAGGGACGCTGCCCAAGTTTTGTCTGCTACACATCATGATGTCTGAGTCCCACAGATTTCCACTAGATTTTCACTGCCAACTATTGTGCTCTAAAGACAACTGAAGGCAGAATGTGTAGTTCTGGTCTAAACAAAGCTGGTTTGACCATGGCAAACCAAGGCTGGTAGAATGTAATATTATAGTATTATAAGGGAGTGAGAAAGGTGACAGAACAGAGGAATTCAAATGGGATGAAAGTTACAGTACAGTACCACATAATATACTGGTGATTATTAGATTTAAATTCTCTATTTACATGAGACACACAAATATCTGAAGTCACTAATAACCATTCCTGTGGTCTTGCACCATCACCATAATCTTTTTATCTGCCTTATAAAAATGATAATTTAAATTTATTACAAGTCCAGTCTGTGTTTAGCCATCCTGTGAGCCCTTGATCCTTTTGTTTCCTCCCTTATTGGTGATGTTCTGGCCTCACTTGCAAATTCCATAAGCCTTATTTTCTGGCCAGCCAGGCTACAGAGAAAGTGTGTGTGCACACCTCTTCATGCTATATAAGCCATCATACAGAATCACAACACCAGCACCACCTGATTCTTCTCATTCTAACTCCCTCCCTAATTTCCTCACTTGTCCACTGTCTCTACCCCCAGTTTTCCTCCCTTTCTGCTTGAGAAAGCTGCTATCCACTCATGCCAGGCTACTTCATTTCCTGATTCCAAGACAGGGTTGTGTAGCATGGCACGTGTGCATAGAGCACTATGTTAGTGGATGTACAGTCTGGGGAGTTAGAGAATAAATCACACCGAGGGTGACTTGGGAGGGCCATCACAGATGGTCCTCTCTCCACAGGTTAAGGTGCCTCCTGGGGTGCCATGCCCTTGGAATTTGCCCATTTGTCTTGGACGAGTGGCATTGAGGGACTGGAGCCTGGTGGTGTCCCATGCAACTGGGGTTTGATCTCAATTGGCTACAAATTGGGAAGAAGAGCCCTCCCTCAACCACCATCTTGAGGGGAGATGCAGGCCACCTCCTGCTGGAAGCAAGAAGAGCCCTCCCTTCAACCACCATCTTGAGGGGAGAGAAAGGCAGGCCACCTCCTGCTGGAAGCAAGAAGAGCCCTCCCTTCAACCACCATCTTGAGGGGAGAGAGATGCAGGCCACCTCCTGCTGGAAGCAAGAAGAGCCCTCCCTTCAACCACCATCTTGAGGGGACTTAATTGTCTAATTAACAAATTGTAAGCCGCTCTGATAGCTTTGGCTGAAGAGCGGGGTATAAATAAAATGTATTATTATTATTATTATTATTAAGATTTCCACTCCAGCCAACCACAAGCCTTCAGGGAGACTGACCCACAAAGAGCCTTCCCCTGTAGATCATGGATGCTTATGGCATCTGCTCCTGTCTACTAAGAAGCTATACAGATGGGTGGCATTTTTGCCCCGGATCAGTGCCATGGCAAACACACACAGCAGCACCAATCTGCTCCCTGGAGGGAGCAAGAAGAAGTCGTGAAAAGCTGTTTCTTTTCTGCTGCCTGGAAGGGATTCTATAGGTGTGCCAGTGTTCCATGATGAAACCCCTTCTGTGCTGCGCTCTTTGGGGGCTGTACCATACTGGCGTCATCATGGTGTGCGCCAAAATGGCGCCCTGGCAGCAGAGTTATGGTGTCGAGCTTGCGGATGCTACACTGTGACTCCGCCCACAGGCCAGTGCTTTTGACTGGTCTGTACAGGGCCTCAGATTACTTTTTCAGCTCCAAATTACATTTACCCCGCTTGCCTTATATTACACAAGTTTTTCTAACTTTCTAATGCACTTATTTCTTCCATGGTTTGCCATTTCGCATGCTGTTGTGTTGTCCCAAAATGTAATAAGTTCTCATTAGATTATCTCTTGTATACTATTTCCAGATATTTTCCACATATTCATAAACACAGTATTATTTGTCTCTTGAAAGCCTGTGTGGTCTTTTTCATAGGTCTAATTTTCTGACTCCAGAGAAAAGTGGAAGATGAGAGGTGTGTGTGTGAATTACAAAGAGATACATTTACTTCTAAGTGAGAAGGTTTGCTCAGCTCATAACTGCCAGAAGTTTAAAGATGGAACTCAGCTAATGGCATAAATGCAGCGACAGCCTCTTCTCTCCCTTGCTCCTCTCACCAGAGAAAGCCCATATAACTTACCCCCCAGTGAGAAGCAAGAAGCAAAGACCCAGGAAATGGACTGAGTGTGCACATTCACTGCACTACTGTGAAATGGATTCCCCCCTCCATAAGACACAAAGCAGAACAACATCTAGACTAGGTTAATGTGGGCAGCATCATATGGTGCACTCACAATCACATCACACAGGATTTTCAACGCCCTTCAGCACTCCTACTTTAAGGGAATCTGAACAACTGCAAGGATGTTGTGTAACTTTAGAGACCATGGGAACTTTCCCAGTTATTAAGGTGAATGGCTACAATGGTTTAACACAAATCAGTGCAACACAAACTTAAAAATGAAATGGGAGCATTTGCAACCAAGAGATGTGTGTATCTGTTTTTACATTCCTGTGAGTGAGTGGGTGAGTGAGTGAGTGAGTTCTTCCTATCCTATCCTTTCTGCTCACCATCCATATTTTAGGCACCTAAATCATCATGTATTCACCTTCTTTCTAACCTAAAAAGACATCAGATACTGCAGCATGTTCTCATGGGAAGTAGTATTTTGGTTGCCTCTTTTTGTTTTTTTTCTAGCTCTATTTTTTTCTTTCCCCCCCCCCATTTTTTTCCCTCCTCCTCCTCCTCCTCCTCCTCCTCCTCCTCCTCCTCCTCCTCCTCCTCGAGATGCAGTAATCAAAAATGTACACTGTGTTCCAAGTGTGGCTGTGCCACAGATTTGTATAATAGTACTATGAATCCACTGGCAGCTTTATTTTTTATTCCTTTCCTAATAGCCCCCAATGTATAATTTGTCTTTTTGCAGCAGTCACACACAAGGTTAACTGTTTTATTAGCCTATGCAGAACAATCCCTTTATTGATCACTCATGGCCTGCATTTATATGACATGTTAGAATTCAAGAACGTGAAATTAAGTGTTGATCACCAGGACCACTTAAGTATATATTTGTTGTTGTTGTTGTTGTTGTTGTTGTTGATGATGATGATGACGTGCACTTTCATGTTGTTTCTGACTTATCACAGGGTTTTCTTGGCTAATGAGGGATTCATAGAGGGTTGCCTTTGCTTTCCTCTGAAGATGAGAGAGTGTGACTCACCAAGATCACCCAATAGGTTTCCATGGCTGATGAGGGATTCGACCCCTGGTCTGTAGAGTCATAGTCCAATGCTCAAACCACTACAAACCACAACATTCTTGTTTAAGAATACATAGACACAAATTTATAATAAAGATAACATTTAAGAAGGGAAAATCTGACTTCATAGTTAGTATCAGACTCAGATGCAAACAGTTTACCATCTAGGAAAATCATGCTAATGTGTAATCATTTTTACATTCTCTCTCAAGACAATGTGTGTGATCATCACACAAATTATACAAACATTACTGTTTTGATTGAGAACCATTTTCAGTTTTAAGAACTGCATGTCTTAGATATACAGCATTCCATTCTTGTTCCAAAAATATACATTGGGTTGATTAATAAGATCACATTAATTTTCCCTTGTCTTTTTCCTACTTCTTTAAAAAAAATCACAATTTAAGAAACAAAACTTCCTTCCCATTTTCCCTCAATTAACCTTCTTTTTGTATTGTCAAGCATAATCATTAAGAGATTTCTTGAAGCAGACTACATTGCCCCCTCTTCAAATGCTAAGGTGGAAACTCATTAACATAATTCTTGTGCTCGGTGAAAGCATGGAACTCCTTTCAACAAAACCCAGAAGTGATTAGAGCAAATAAAAGATATGGCCAAGAAAAGTATTTCATGAAAGGAGCATAATGTACTTTCATTCTTGATCTGGTTAGGATCTGTGTCCAAAATCTCTACACTTGTCTCTTTCGGTGTAAGAAATGAGACAGTAGAGCCAAATGTCTCAAATAGATATTAGAATGGCCACACAAGTGTGGATGATCTTAATACATACGGCATTGATTTCAATAGACTACATCTCCATGTATTCTGCTGTTTTACCCATGGATCAGAATAGAAAGAAATATCCTCCTGGAAGGTTACCTAGGCTATTCCCTGAAAAGTGAATACCAGCAAATAAACAACTCTTGAACCCAAGTTATTGCCAACAGACAAGTATGCAGGCCAAGTAAGAGGGAAAATTGAATTGCCCCAATTATTTGCCAGATGATCAAGCTTGGCAGCTGCAGAAAGAATTGTGCCTAAAAATGGCTAAGAGCCCTCTAGGGTGCCAGTTATACTACCCAGAAGCTGTTCCAATGATTAAAAAGGATGACCACACCATCATAGCCTGATACATGGTTTCCCTGCTTTCTACATTGTTCTACTTCCAGCTGGAGGAGGGTTGCAGTTTCCCAAGCCCCCACGGTGAAGCTGCCCCTTAATGCTGTGGACTTGCACCTGGTTTAACTGTCCCCAATCATATGGGCCCAAGCCCCTGAGATACACAACAAGAAAAGCACAAGACTTGAATTTCTTATGTTTATTGCTATTCTGTATTCCCTTGAAGCACTCAAAAAGGAAACATGTGTTTCTCTGTCTGTCTGATACCATATGTCCAGGCAGTTTGACCTTACAGAGGGAAATGAAGGCAACTGCATGTAGGTATGTTCGGTTTCACGTAACATGATTCAGGGGGCACAGACATTTAAGTGCATGCTGCCTTCCACCACCTCTCCTTGTCCGTTGTGTCAGTGTTCCTTGCATGCATTGTAGAAGTAGTTGGTTGGTGATGGGCCATTCCAGAATTTGTTGTTCAAAAGGCAGAATAGCAATCCAGTCTATCAATAAATAGTCTATATTGTACCTTGGGTAGCTTATGGCATGTAGTGCTGGAAGGCATCTAGTAAAGGGAGAGTTAGGTAGGGTTGCGAAGAATACGTTGTACAGAAAAGTAACATACAAATGATAACTGTGATGCACCAGAATGGCACTGGAATGGTGAATGTAGATTCCATAGAACTCCTAGGGAAGGCTGTGGGATCTAGGAGATGGGAAAAACTGGGCTAAACTGGCTCATGTATCCTGTCACCTGGGACTTGAGGTGGGCAGCAACCAATGACACCTAAACAAATGTGGCTCAATAAGGATGAGCAGGTGAGTAAAACATCACCACTGACTCAAGACTAGGTCACGCTTGCCCTAACGTAAGGCAGGCATAGCTGCAAGAAAACTCCAATACAATAGTGACTGTCTCAGTTCTATGATATGGTGCAGATTTCTGTGTTTAAAGCTAATCGTGATGTAATAAGTATTCTCACTCTTTGTTCTGAGTACAGAAATAAGATTCATTGTCAGTGGAAAGTTCATTCATGATTCATCTCCCTAGTCCACAGGACTGCTTACTTTCTGGTTATCCTATTTCTTTTGCATGAAGGCAATAGATCAATTCAGGGAACAGAAGAAACATATAGATTTATGGTATAATAATAATAATAATAATAATAATAATAATAATGTAGTTCTCCATCTCCACATGAAAAAAAAAATTCCCCATGGATGTAGATGTTTCATGTGTACATCCGAGCGCCATAAGAAAGTGGATGTGAGGAGAAAGGTGGAAACTTGTCTCTTTTTCTCCTTTTACATTTTAACCTTTAAAAAAAATACAAGCTGAATCTCCCTTATCCAAAATACTTGGGACCAGAAGTGGTTTGTATTTTGGAATTTTTTGGATTTTTTTCTGTTTGCATATACATAATGAGGCATCTTGGAGACAGGACTCAAGTCTAAACAGGAAATCTATGTGTTTCTTATACATTATATCCATAGTCTGAAGGTAATTTTATACACAATGTTTTAAATAATCTTGTGCGTGAAATAAAGTTTATGTACATTGAACTATCAGAAAGCAAAGAGTGTCACTATATCAGCCACCTATGTGGACAATTTTGGATTTTGGAATATTTTGAAATCTGGAATTCTGGATAAGGGAGACTCAAAGAAATGATCTAGCACTATATAGAGAGATGCAAGTCTAGGGAGCCACTTTCACAATTCTAGAACTATGATTTCACTTCAACTGCCATGATTGCATACTATGGTAACCTAGGATTTTTAGTTTGATGGAGTGCTAGAGCTCTTTGGCACTAGAGAATTCTAAATATGATCCCTAAATTGCCAGTCCCAGGATTTTAATAGGACAGAACTATGGCTATTGAAGAGAATCATTGTGCTGTATTTGTTTATTGTGGGAGGGCTTTGGTGGCTGCAACTACTAAAAACTTATTTATCTCTGATGCCTCTCAATTCTTCTCCTTATATTGGTATCCAAAGGGGTGGACTTGGGGTCCCTACCAGCAGTGTCAGCATCTCCTTGAATGTTGGGGTATTAAGTATTTCAAAAGGAGACGTATAAGAGGTGGGTAACTAAATAGGAACTTTTACACCTATTTATATCAGTAACTCACTACAAAGAAAGATTCCAGTTTGAAGTAAATAAGATATTACAGTGGTCCCCCGGGTTACGAAAGTAATCCATTCCGGGATTACTTTCGTAACCCGGAAGTGTTCGTAACCCGGGGGACCGCTTTTTTTGCCGGACCGCGTGGCAAATTTAAAGGGGCCATGCGGGGTTTTTTTCATACCCCGGGTTTTTTTTGGTAAGCCGGGGCCATTTTTGCGGCCCCGGCTCTTTTGTACCCCAGGGTTTTCATACCCCGGGGGATTCGTAACCCGGGGTACCACTGTATTTAGAAAATTGTGAAAGAAGCACAAAAACATACTGGAAATTATTCAGTCTCAAGATTCACACCAGACTACAGAACAGAAAATTGAAAGGTTGGAAAGTGGAAGATTGGGGGTTAACAAGAGTTAAAAGCTAGATTTACCAGTCTAGGAGAAAGAGATCCACTGAAGACTTGGACAACATCCAAGGGTACACTGGGAAAAGTGAACAAAATGGATAAGATTTGGGAGGGTATGTGTTGTGCAAAAAAGCTTTGATGATCTTCCCAAGGAATGGACAAACTGGTTCAGAAACGTAATGATTTTTAGCACCAAGATGTTAATGCACTGATGTGATCTGAAATAATCCTTTGAAGATCAGACAGACAGAGAAAACGTATTACCTCAAAAAGGGCAAAACAGGGGATAGTCTCTGTCTGCTTTGACAAATGTCTTCCTTTGTTTCCTTTTCTGTGGAAAATGCAAAATAAGCAGGTGGGAGGAATGTGGCATGTTTAACATAACCCATTGTACTTGTCTTTTGTTCTTATCTAGGCTAAGCATGCCCTAGGTCAGGTCATCCCAACACTGGTGCTTTTTAGCTTTTTGGGGTCATCATGGTCCCCCAAACACATATCAAGTCATCATTACTTCTGGTCCTGCTCCACACAAGAGATTAATTATGAAAAACCCATATCCAGCTGGAGGGGTGAATAGGATATGCTAACATTATACATATTATGGGTGGACATCAGAGGCATGAGAGATACAAAACTGAGGATGTAGCTGCTTTAGATGATATCCCTCTTTACAATACTGTGCTTAGAGAATCCTTGGAGGCTTGAGCTGTCTTGCTTTCAGTGGTGTTAACTATCTTCTCTGCAATACACATTGGCCAGTCCACAATTCATCCCTTAGTTAACTTTGGGGCCAAGTGCAAATGAACATAATAATAATAATAATAATAATAATAATAATAATTTTATTTATAGCCCGCTCCTCTGTCATCAATCGGAGCGGGTTACAATAATTAAAAGACATCAAGATAAAACAATCCCAATAACCCATAACCCCACCTCCCACCCCTTAAAAATAAATTAAACCAATATCAGATTAAAATCCAAAAAATAAAAAATAAAAATAAAATTGCATACATACAACATAGAACATTGAACATAACAAGCAGCCAGTCAATTCTATAGACACTGTAGATGTAAACTTCCTAGATAAAGTGATGGGAACTTGTAGGAGCGCACGTCCCAATGTCGTAAGCCAGTGTCAGGACCAGGAGTTAAGATGTTTCAGGGAAGGCCTGCCGGAAGAGATGCGTCTTTAAGGCTTTTTTAAAGCTATCCAGGGATGTAATAAGACGCATCTCATCCGGCAGGTCATTCCATAGCCTGGGAGCGGCAGCAGAGAAAGTCCCCCGGGAGGTCCGCAACAGCCTCGTTTTCACAGGCTGTAATAAATTTCTCCCGGAGGACCGGAGTGTGCGGGGGGGATTGTACGGGGAGAGGCGGTCCCTAAGATAAGATGGACCCGAGCCCTGTAGGGCTTTAAAGGTTAAGACCAACACCTTGTACTGCGCCCGGAAACTAATGGGTAGCCAGTGGAGGGACTTAAGCACTGGTGTTATGTGCTCGCACCTCGCTGTACCAGTAATAAGCCTGGCTGCCATGTTTTGGACTAGTTGAAGTTTCCGAGTTAGGCACAAGGGTAGCCCCAAGTAGAGCGCATTGCAGAAATCCAATTGTGAGGTTACCAAAGCGTGTACCACAGACTCTAGGTCCTTCTGATCCAGGAAAGGGCGCAGCTGGCGTATCAGCCGAAGCTGATAACAAGCACTCCTGACCGTCGCATTCACCTGACTAGTCATGTGAAGCGACGAGTCTAGGAGTACCCCCAGACTGCGAACAGGGTCCGTCGAGGAGAGTGTGACTCCATCTAGGACCGGAAGATGTATTCCCAGACCTGGCTTTGGTCCTGTGACTGTGAGTACCTCCGTTTTGTCTGGATTGAGCTTCAATCTGTTTTCCCTCATCCAATCCATTACTGCCGCAAGACAGTCATTAAGAGGGGAGACGCCATCTGAAGTCTGAGCCGATGATCTTGTCATGGAGAGGTATATCTGAGTGTCATCAGCATACTGAAGACACTGAGCTCCATGCCT
Organism: Urosaurus nigricauda; assembly: GCA_034509955.1. NCBI lineage: Eukaryota > Metazoa > Chordata > Lepidosauria > Squamata > Phrynosomatidae > Urosaurus > Urosaurus nigricauda. Next base: position 82,030,436 of record JAOEGL010000006.1, read on the forward strand.
CCGAATGATCTCACCCAGCGGCTTCATATAAATATTGAACAGCATCGGGGACAGGATGGCACCCTGAGGGACACCACAATTAAGCTCAATCTTGGAAGAGCAGCTGTCCCCGAGCCTCACCCTTTGGGATCTGCCGGAGAGAAAGGACCAGAACCACCGGAGTGCGGTGCCTCCGATCCCCAACTCCCTTAGCCGGTCCAAAAGGATGGAGTGATCAATAGTGTCAAAAGCCGCTGAGAGATCCAAGAGCACGAGCAGGGTCACACTACCCCTGTCGATGCTCAAGCGGAGGTCATCGGTCAGAGCAACCATAGCAGTCTCAACTCCATGTCCTGTCCTGAAGCCAGTTTGAAATGGATTAAGATAATCGGTTTCATCCAAGACAGCTTGGAGTTGGGAGGCAACTGCCCTCTCGATCACCTTGCTCAAAAACGGTAGCAAGGACACTGGTCTATAGTTGTTCCTGTCCAGGGGGTCGAGGGAGGGTTTCTTCAGGAGGGGTTTTACAGCCGCCTCCTTCAAACTAGATGGTAAAGAGCCCTCCCTAAGGGACGCATTGATTGTATCCCGAAGGAATACCCTCAATGCATCCCCTCCCTGGACGACCAGCCAAGATGGACAGGGGTCGAGAGGGCAAGTCGTCTTCCTCATACTTCCAAGGAGCTTGTCCACGTCCTCAGTACTAACAGGTTGGAACTCATCCAGTAAACTGACAGCAACAGAGTTATTGGGAGCCTCACTTATAGATTCTGCTGAAACATTGGCGTCCAAGTCAGTCCTTATCCGAGAGATTTTATCTGCAAAGTGGATGTTAAACGCATCACAGCAGGCTGTCGTTGGGTCAAGTAGGGGGTTTGGTGCAGGGGGAACCCGCGTCAACTCCCCCACCACCGTAAACAGCTCTGCTGAACGGGACTCTGCAGATGCAATGCGTGCAGAACAGAAAGATTTCCGTGCTGCACGCAAAGCCTCCCGATAGGCACGAAGGTGTTGCCTATGGCGAGTTCTGTCGGATAAGAGTCGAGTCTTCCGCCATTTGCGCTCTAGTCGTCGTCCAACCCGCTTCATCTCCCTAAGTTCCTCCGTGAACCAGGGCTTATGGTTGGGAGCGGGCTGGAGAGGACGCTCGGGAGCGATTGCGTCGAGAGCCTTGGGAAGATCGGTGTTCCAAGTATTCACCAAGGTTTCGACAGAGTCGCCGGTGTTGCCAACCATCAATCCCTCTAAAGCCTTCTGGAAGCCGATTGGTTCCATTAGCCTTCGAGGGCGGACCATTCGAATGGGTCCACCACCCCCGGGGGGACGGAAAGTGGCCTTTAGTTCCAGCTTGATCAGAAAGTGATCCGTCCATGACAGTGCGGAGGTTTTGACTACCTCTGCCCACGGATACTCCTGTTCCGTACTAAAGATCCCATCGAGTGTATGATCCGCACAATGGGTGGGCCCGTTGACCAATTGGGAAAGATTCATGCCTGTCATGGATTCCATGAACTCCCGAGCTGCTCCAGGTAAATCAGAAGGGCTGGTCTCGAGAGGAATATTGAAGTCGCCCAAAACCAATAGTCTGGGCGACTCCAACAACAACTCAGAGACCAGCTGAGTCAGCTCGGTTAGGGAGTCTGTTAAGCAACGGGGTGGCCGGTATACCAACAGAATCCCCAAACTGTCCCTGGTCTTCAGGCTAAGGTACATACACTCGATGTGGGTCGTTTTCCGGACAGGATTCCTGATCAAGGTTAGGTTGGTTTTGTGGACTATAGCCACACCGCCCCCCCGCCCACTTTCCCTTATCTGCTCACTGACCGTATAGCCCGCTGGGAGAGCCTGCGCCCATGTTGCTGCACTAGCATCTCCCAGCCAGGTTTCGGTAAAGCATGCCAGGTCGGCTTGTTCATCCACGAGAAGATCGTGGATGATATGAGTCTTACCCTTGGCCGACCTGACATTGCAGAGGAGCAGATTAAGGGACTGTGGAATGGTTGGTACACTCTCCACATTATCCCGGGTAGCAGAGTGAACTGAAGAAGGGATAGATACTAAACATCGATCCCTACTTCTTTTGTAACATGTCTTCACTCTGCTACCGCCATACCTTCCCTGCCCCCACACAACCTCAATACCCGCTCCCAGATTGTTCCTGGCCCCATTATCTGATGGGATAGATGGATAATCCAGTTGAAGTTCCCGTCCCAGCATAGATATACAGTGTCAAACAAAGAGTAAGCAGGTATTGCCAGCTATCCTGTCTAGACCACTCTGCCATAGTGGGCATTATGCCAAGGCTAGAAGAGGCTACGTGTATTGCCACTGAGATGGTAGGTCTAATGCTAATCCTCGCTGTAACAAGGAGGAGGGGTGGCATTAAAGGCCAGTGTAGACCCAGGTATTCTGGCCCAGGCCCCTCCCCCACCTCTGCCGCGCTGCCACTAAAGGAGGAAAGCGTTGGGGCCGAAATAGGGCCCAAGAATGTCCCGGCTCCTCCTCGCGCTGCCGCGCCACGCTGCTGTGGGAGAGGGGTGATGTTGGGGCCTATACAGGCCCAGATACTCCGGCCCAGTCCCTTCTCTGCCTCCGCTGCGCTGCCACTGAGGTTGGGAGGCGTTGGGGCCTAAATAGGGGCCAAAGATGTCCCGGCTCCTCCTCGCACCGCCGCACTGCTGTAGGGGAGGGGTGGCGTTGGGGCCTGTGCAGGCCCAGGTGTTTCGGCCTAGTCCCTTCCTCTGCCTCCGTTGCGTCTGGGCTAGCTGGTTGACTCTGAGCTGCCTGATGTTCCAGGAGGGAGGGGTGGAGGAATGCCCTTTTAAGGCCTCAGGCTCCAAGCCAAGCCCACTCACTCTGCCGGTCTGCTGCTGCTGCTTCTTCTTCCAGGTGTTGGAGGAAGAGAAAAGCACTTCAGTGTCTGGGCTAGCTGGTTGACTCTGAGCTGCCTGATGTTCCAGGAGGGAGGGGTGGAGGAATGCCCTTTTAAGGCCTCAGGCTCCAAGCCAAGCCCACTCACTCTGCCGGTCTGCTGCTGCTGCTTCTTCTTCCAGGTGTTGGAGGAAGAGAAAAGCACTTCAGCGTCTGGGCTAGCTGGTTGACTCTGAGCTGCCTGATGTTCCATCATTGAATAAAAAAAATCAGGACTATCCATATCATAGTATTTTTGATTTCCATGTATGGAAAACTGAACAGTGAAGGAAGTTGATGTGGAGAAATAAACTCATTTGAAATGTGATGGTGGGGGAGAGTTCTTTGAATACTGTGGACTATCAAAAAGACAAATCAATGGGTGTGAGAACACATCAAGCCTAAATTTTCACTGCTGAGTGCTCTGAGCTTTATGTTTCAAGAAGTAACTTATCCAAATTCCACTTAAATCTAAATGTGAAGCAGAGAAGGGAACGAAAAAAATATGTTTCTGCAAGAAAACAGGAAGCTTTATATGTTGGAAAATGTTTTTCCAGTATATAAATGAAATGATAGGAGCATAAATCTTTGCTAGAAATTGCACATGACAGGAAGCAGGCAAGGTGAAATACAATCATCTATTGAATAGCTGATCATCAGAGACTACTTCCAAGGCATTCATTTACAGAGGGCCTGAACCTATCTATATCTTGGTGTCAGCTAACTTGAAACATGGGGACTCAATCAAATCCCAGGTGTGTGTTATTTTCTTTTGATTTTTTTTATTTAAAAACATTTCCTTCATATAGTATTAAGACTCCAATGTGTCAGAACTGTATCAGAATTATATTCCTAGGTTTACACTGCAGGCCTAACATTTTTGTTTGTTTTTATTAAGGAGCAATATCTGCAAAAATGTAAACTGTGTGAGAGAAATGTGTATATCAAACAGCTATTCAGAAACCCACAATTAAGCTGGTTGTAATGTTCTGCTGCCATGTATTGCACAGGATCTTTGGTATGTTTTGCTGAAAAATTCTGTAACATTCTACTTCTAACTCCGTATCTAATTTTTAATGTATATTCCATTTTTTTAAAGTAGGTACTAAGATAGGATACCCTCAAATGCAGCCAATACCATGAGATGTACATGGTACCATTCTAAAAATCTGGGGTAAGTCAGGGGTTTTTTTGTTTTTTTTTTTTGTAATGCAATAAATTCCATAGTCTTTGAGTTTTTAAAACACTTCATACTTGTTTGCCATCTGATACATAAAGCAGCAACTTGAGTATCAATTAAAATATATTTTCCATCCAGTGTTGGAAATTGATAAAAATCTAACAATAGCACTGTAGATCAACTCTAGGGAGTGCTCTGCCTTCCCCTCTGTCCATTGACCAAAGTGGGGCTTGGTCCCATTTGCATGAATGCAACAGACAAATTTCTTCTCTTCACTCTGAAAATTTCAATTTCAAGCTTTTAGCATGTCTTGCATTCAGCATCTGAGAAATTGCTTCCAGATCCTTGTGAACAAATCTGTGAAGCAAATTAATGCATTATTTATATTTGCAGACCTTCACATTTGAAAATGCAGTGTTAACTTTAAAGAGTTCCTCTTCATTTAAAGGACCTCTCATTACTATCTGGCTGTTTCTACAGACACAAGTGCCTCCATCATCAAAGACTACTTTGCAGCTAAACTTAGTTAAATGTCTAACTGATATGAGAGAGACATTCATCTTTTCAGCATAGATTGAATCACATAGATCTAGAGTCATCAGTTCTTCATTGCCTAAATTCATTTAGTCCTAACTGTTGCTTTTGTTTCTGGTGAAACAGAATTACATCTGCAGTTTTTATTTCACACCCCTCTTTCTCAAGATTATTAAAATAATTTTCTCTATTTAAGATGTTTGTAGTTGTTCCAGAACCTAGACATATGGGTGAAGAAGTCTGCATATTGCTTACAATCATTGTCTGCTGCTAAGCCTTCCTTTTGTGAAACCTCTTTGTTTTTGGAGTTATCTCTTGTGCTTTCTGGCACATAAATTTGCATCTCTATTGCCTCTTTACCTCAAGGCATTCCCTTTGCAAATAGCCTCAACATTTCCTGTGCCTTTTGTCCTTAGCTGCAAAGGCATTTTCTTGTTTCTCATCATCTCTGAAATGGTTTCTCACATCAAAGTTCTTTCAATGGTAAATCATTTTTTCTAACACATAAACAAGGTATTGACAATTGGGCTGTATATTTCTGGCTAATTATCAAAAATGCTTTTTATTACAACTCCTATGTCTATATAGACAGCCTTCTATATCCACGGATTCTGCACCCACAGATTCAACCATCCATGGATTGAAAATATTAAGAAAAAAAAAATCAAACCTTAATTTTGTCATTTTATATAAAGGATGCCATTTTACTATGCCATTGTATTTAATGGGTCTGGGGCATCCAAAGATTTTAGTATTCATGGAGGTCCTGGAACCAAGGCACAGTGTATACCAAGATTCCACTGTATTTATCTCATATATTAACTTTTGATACATGTCCATTGTGCAATCAAGATGAATTTCAATATCCTCACCTCCTAATTTTTTTCTATCATCTCCTTAATTGCTATTTACAGGTTGAATTCTGAGTTCTGTAAATTCTTTCCAATGCAACCCATGCATCCCTGGCAGTTTCTGCCCTTCTCAAAAGTAAGAAAATATGAGCACTTACTAAGGCTTAGCTGTTTTAGGCCCTGTGCAGACAGGCCTTAAAGGCCGGCTTGGGGGTGGAGTTGGGGCATAGTGTCTACACACGCTGTTCCACATGGCACGTGGTGTCACGGCACTCCTCTGGTGCTGCGTCCGCATGACACAGCACTGAAGGAGAGTGGTAAAGCCACAATGCCATGGCTATCACATTCTTTGCAAGGCACAAAAAGGAGCCACCTTTTTGCAGCTCCTTTTCGCACCCTGCAAAGGCCAGGTTGAGGCCAGATCTGGCTGTAAAAGGGGTGGCTGGAGGCTGCATCCATTCACAGCCCCTAAGTGTGGAATATCAGTATGTAAAGGGATCTTCTAGCTTTGGAACTAACTTAAAGCCTTTCAAACTAACTGTGTGAAATACATTGTAGCACTTTAACATACCTAGTCTACTTCTTCAGATGCATTTACAGGTATTGTGATATGTCCCAGAACCTTTGATGTTTCCTCCTCATACTTCCTCTGGGCATTTTCTTCTAGTAATCTTTCATCTTTTCTTCTAATATGGATTTCCTGTTAACATAATATCTCTCCTTTTTGTTTACTTAAATAAGGGACTGTTTTCTTCCTCTTAAATTTTGAATTTAATCCATTAATATTTCATATTATTTTGTGTGTCATCTTTAGTTAGTCTTGTAGGCCCAGTACATACCTGCAGGAAGCAGTGTGATGGTGCAGCGACTGCATGCTCTGGAATCCTAGTCCATATGGATGCTGCCTATCCACATGGGGCCGCCATGATGATGCAAGCGCAGTGCAGTGTCCACACGTCGTGGTGCCACGCTTGCATCATAGGGGTGGATCGTTGTGGTTGCCGCAGCAATAATCCAGAGGAGAAACCGCCCCTTTCTTTTAATCTGTACTGGGCCATATGAGTTTTTAATAATAATAATAATAATAATAATACAATTTATTTATACCTGCCCAATCAACTGAGAATCCAGGCAGCTTACAATAGTGGGAATAATACAGGGATTAAAAATAAACATGAAATAATAAGCAAATATAACATAGCAATACATAATAAAATAAAAACAATTCAATAACAACAAAACACTACAATAACAGCAAAAAGCATAACACAAAATTTACATTCAATCAATAATTATCCAAAAAAAAAATCCCCAATTCCAACCCCCCGTTCAAAAATTAATAAAGCAGATACCAACAAACAATGAAGTAATAAAACAAATACAGCATAGCACATTGCAAATTACTGATTAAAAATTACAACTAAGAGATAACATTTTAATACACTGAAAAAGGGGGAGACTAAAATTTAACTACAAGATAATACCCCTAGTATTGCCTGAGGCTTATGGGTGGCCACCCATGCTGAGATGGTCCAGGGCTGGAGGGGGGCCAGATATTAAAGGGGCCTCCTCCCTCACTTGTCCTCCATTCTCCTCCTGGCAGTCCCAACTTTTTACTCTAAGTTGGTTTCTTCCCCTTTTTCTTTTAGGTAGCTCTGCTTGCATACCTTTACTAGTCTTTCCTTTCTTCTCAGTCTCTTTTTTTCTCTTCTTTAATTTCTTCTTCCTTGTCTGTCTCTTGTTTGGTTCCTACTGTGATCTCATCCTCTGATTTCCTTTCACTTTCTTCAGATGTTTCCTTTTCTTCTCCTGAATTATCATCTTTTACTTTTACTATAACCTGCTATTGCACCTAATCCTTGATCTCTTTCTTCTTGTACATTTCTTTCACCATTTTTTTCTTTTAATCTCATATCTCATTTTCATCTTTGGGTGTGGGCATTTTCTTCTGTAGATCTCCCTCTTGATTACATTCTACAAGCCTTGCAATCTCAGCAGTCACTATGTTATCTTCTTCTTTGGAGGTTTTGAAATAGAGGCTGAATGGCCATCTGTCAGGTGTGCTTTGATTTTGATTCTTGCATGGCAGGGGGTTGGATTGGATGGCCCTTGTGGCCTATGATTCTGTAATTTTATGAATGAATGCCTATTTCTCATAGTTCCTAGCTCCACTGAGCCTTGTTGCTGGAAAAAATCCTGTAGTCTGCATTTCTTCTTTCACCAAAAAGAAAAAAGAAAAAGAAAAAGAAAGAAAGAAAGAAAGAAAAGGGGAGGGAGCCATGAAAACTTCCTATCCAGGCTAACCTCTCTCTCAGTGAACAGGGCTTTATGATGGGAAGGTTGAGAAGGTGGGAAACAAGGTCAGGAAAGAGTTTAAATTCTGGCAGAACATTTGTCATGGGAAGGTGGGAAACAATGCAGGAAGAATGCCTTCCTGGTGCCTGAACCTTGTTACCCAGGCAGTTTTAAATGTTAAATAATACTTTTGTGTCTTGATATTGTGAGCCGTCTTGGGTCCCTTTGTGGGAGAAAGTTTGAATAAAAATAAAATAAAATACTGATTTGAGCATCTGTGGTTTTGGAATCCACGGGGGTTCTGGAACCAAACCCTACTGAAGGCCCACTGCTCTTTCTTGGATGGAAATAGCCTGATCCTTTCTAAACTCCCTCATCTCACCAAAGAGCAGATAGGAAGAGAGTAGAGGGGTTAAATCTGGGCTGGTTCTTTTTCTTCTACACTGTCATCTGCCCATACTACTTTTGGGATAGGTGGCTGACAGAGGAAGGAAAAGCAAGCAGGAAAGAAAGGGAGGAAGCCTAAGCCCATTCTGTCAAATCCATCTTATTCCTCATGGACAAGAAAGCAGCAAAAACAAGTTCAGAAGCTGTTCTGTCTTCCCACATAGTCATACTGCTATAACTGTATAGTGTGAAAGGGCCCCCCAAAAAAGTGAAGCCTGGTTCTATGCATTTTTGCATTGAACATTCCCTTGTGAAATATGTTTGTCTTGGGCAGGAGAGTGGTACAATTTTAAAAAAGATTTCTCAGTTTTAAAAAGGTGGAAGACACCCAGTATTACATTAGATCATTATTCAAGAATTCAGAATAATATTTTCTTTTAGATAATTCTAATGGATCAGCTCATCCTGAAAGAAAAGCTGTTGATATAATATGAAAAAAGGAATAAGCACGTTTTAAAACATATTTTATGCTTCAGTCACAAGTGTGACCCTCTTTTGCATTTGATAGTTATTTTTAAAATGGAAAAGAAGGTGAGACAAAGCCATTTGTAATGCAAATGACTATTCTAGCCATGTGTGTGTGTGTGTGTGAGAGAGAGAGAGATTGAGATAATGAGAAACTGGACATTTAGGCTAGCAGTTCAATTGACTGAAGCAGGAACATTTTAAAGCCCCAGTGCTTGAAAATATCTCGAGACATTTAAATTTTGAGCTCTGAAATCACTGGAAATGTGTAACACTAGCTGTAGGAAGAGATGTGTCTTTTTCTGAGAAAACAAAACTAAAGGCACTGTGCTTTCTTGTGGCATTGTTTCTTTTAATTCTGTAACAAGAAGCTGCTCCAGAATGGTTTCAAGCCAACAAATGGTTATGTTCCATGTCTTAATGCAGTGTCATTTGTTAAGGTTGGTATAATCAGAACAGTCTGTTTCACCTGTTTGTCGAATCTCTTTTATATTGAAGAAAGCCCCAAAGCTTTTATAGAATTAAACTATAAAACCATGGGGCCAGTTAATGCAAATAGCAACAAATAAAAGCAAAATGCTGTGAGCAAAAGGAGAAAAGTAAAAGTTTTGGGTGAATTTCTACACGAAGGCAAGAAATCAATTAGGTGGAAAAGGAATGGAGTTAAAGGGTATGTGTATTTTTCAACTCCCAAGAAAGGGAATATACCTGGGGGTGCAATGCCACTTGTGAATCATTGTACTTTACACTGCATTTCATTTATTTACGTAAATTCCTAAGTACTTCAAAGAGGCAACCAATTCTGAAATCATAAGGGGGAAGAATTTTTACATCCTGTGATATTTAGTTTGTTATTCATCTCTGTACAAGACGTTTTAAGTGGATTCTAAGATCTTTAAAATAGTATTTTTATGTGTATCCCATTTCCCTAAATAGCAAGAGGTGCAACTTTGTTTTACTCAGGTTTCTTTGGAAGAGAAGTCACTGGATTGTTGAGGCACAGTAACAGCTGGATTTCTTTATAAATATTAGAAGCCCAGAATAACTGGAGATGTAATAGCCAAATTAGTTGCTCCTACACCATTTCTCCAAAGAAGTCACCTTTGCATCCCCTGTTATTGTTAACTAGAGCTTGGAAATAGCTAATTGACTTGTTAGTTATTAAATCATTGGCCTTTTCTTCAAAGTTCCCCGGATTCACTAGATGCTCAACTTAAAGCTTAAGTTAAAAATGTTCTTTTGTGAAACTGGTCGATAGAATTGATTTGATTAATTAACCTTCTGCCTCAGTAGAAGTAATAGGATTTGGAGAGACGTATCACATGGCCTAGTTGTTAAGCAGGCTGCTCTGGGATACTGGCAGTACAAGGGTTGGTGTCACCCCAGTGCACTAACTCATACCATCACCCCCCTTCCACTAGCCTCTGTCATGGTTGGGGTGAGATCCTGCTGCCACCCAGTAGCCTTTACCAGTGCTGCTGGGCAAGCAGCAACAGGAGGTAACTTGGTGGAGGAGAAGACGCTACTGTGACAGAGGCTGTGTGCTTGCAAGGGTCCTGGAGGTCCTGGAGGTCCTTTCCCCAGCAGTGGCCAGACTTGGCACATCCCTGCAAAGAAGAAGCTGCCATCATTGCAGCATCAACAGCTGGTCAATGTGAGGATCAGCTGTGAGCAGGGCTGCAGTGGCCCTTTCTCCTCCTCCTTTGAGAGTTTCTCTCAAAGTGCTTTTCTCTCCCTCATCTTCCTCCTGTTTCCCTCCATGTTATGAGGGAAACTTAGCCTGCCTGGCTGGGTAGGATGAATTTCCTTCTGAGCTCTCTTCTCTCATTTTGCAAAAAGATTCTTCTGGTTCCTTTACAATGAATAAATCTTAAAGCTTCAATGAGATTTACTTCATCCTGCTTTTCAGCCATGTTTCCTATCAGTGAAACCTATGGTGCTGTACTGAAATGTACTGAATGAATGATGTACCATCCCCTTAAATCTAGTCTGATGTTCTAATTCCTCTGCTCCTTCTTCCTCTGTCAATGAACAAACACATTTATGGTCCTGTTTTGTTGACTCTTATGAGAGAGCTCTACATAACCGTTTTAGAAACCTGTTTTCTTATTTAAATCTGTATAGGACCTAAAATCAGGAAGCAGAGTTCAATAGACCAGTAGCTCTTAAAGGTTTCCAGGTATTTTGAACATCAGTTTTTATCCAGATTCCCTGACTATTGGCCAGCTGAGGTTTCTCGGAGTTGAGGTCTCAATTTACCTAGAGGACCACAATAGTTTGAGAACTGCTGCAATACATAATATTCTTACATATTTGCAGGAACAATAACCACTACGAACACAAGGTGAGCTAAGTCTAGGAACAAGCTTTTGAACCACAATCTGGAAACAATGGCCCAAGACAGATGGGCCTAAAGAAGTGTGCTGTCGTCGATACTAGGGTTTCGGAGTGCGCAGCAACCTCGTGCAGTGGCATCATGGCAGCTTCCCGTCCAAATGGGGGCCGCCATGATTATAACACTGCTGCACAGTGACCAGCCCTTATGACGTCACAAAGAGGAACTGCTCTAGGCAGCTCTTTTTTTGCTGCGTAGCAGTGCCTCATCGTTTGGTTGCTGCAGCATGCTTTCCAGTCAGAATTGAGATTATTTAATAGTATGAGTCAATGGGCATAGTAATTTTGCTGTGCTCTGTATGGTTTTTCTAATTTGGCTGTTAATCAAGATATACTGCCTTCCACTTGCACTTTAAACTGCAGCCTGTGGAGTCCTTCTTGCTGGTCTGATAAATCAACTAGGAAAGGAATGAGGAAACCTGAAGTGCAGCTGCCTCACAAATCTCTCAAACCCTGAACATGTTCACCAGAGACAGAATAATGACCACATAATATTTTCTTTATCTAACTAAGGACACCCTGTGTAATGTGACTAAAAGTGTTTCTATCCTCTCTTTCCATACTTTAAAAACTAGATTTCCTTTTTGCTTATATTCTTCCCTTGTGTTTTCTCATGAAAAGCTTTTGGTTTGATATCTCCCATCCACCAGCCACTTAATTTTTTTTTATTTTTTTTATTTTTTTTTTTTTGCCCATGTGGTCTTAGAATAAAAGAAACTGCTTCAGGTGGTACCGTTGAGAAATGAGGCAGGGAGGAGATGAATGGAGACAATAATTCGTGTCTGAATGGTCCACAATGACTTTTTCAAAAGCAGCGAGGAGTGGGCATTTGGCCTCAGTTAAAGGCAGAATAAATGTCTTGGGATGGAACTTTGCAAACAGTAATCCAAAAGAAAATCTGTTGTTGTTGTTGTTATTGTTGTTGTTGTTGTTGTGTGCCTTCAAGTTGTTTCTGACATGGCAACACTAAGGCAAATCTATCATGGTGTTTTCTTAGCAAGAATTGTTTGCCATTGCCTTCTGCTGAGGCTGAGAGCATGTGACTTGTGCAAGGTCACATAGTGGGTTTCATGGATAAGCCAAACCCTGGTCTCCAGATCCATAGTCCAACATTCAAACTACTATGCCATAGTGACTGTCAAAGGAAAACTTACTATTTCAAATATATTTGAGAGATCCGCAATGCCTATAATTCTTAATAATGTCAGTGGCCTACATCCAATTGTTAGTCCCAACTTGACCCACTGGATCAATTATATTTGCATTATATAGTGACTTAACAAGTTCTATTGATTCAGAAAGGCTACTTTAGTTGGGATTAATGATTGGATTTAGGCCTCTGGCTGATCAAGAATGCCATCATGAAAAAAAATATATCTGTTCATGGATTTGTATGATTAGGATATGTAGACAAAGGACTTTATAGTGAGTGCTGCAGAGTTAAGAAGTGGAATTTAGACATCTTGCAAATTTGCTCAAGTCCTTCCATGACAATCTGATTGCCATACACTACAACCAGATGCTTTGCAGTTTTCTAAGGCCATTTCCCATAACTTAGGGGCTGTACAGGCCTCCAGGTGCCCCTTTTACAACCAGATTGGGGCTGTGGTAATCTGGTCTTTCCAGGGTGTGAAATGGAGCCACAAAAAAGGCTCCTTTTTGTGCCCTGGAAAGGGTGCAATAGCCCTGGTGCTGCACCTTTACAGCACTCCTTTGGTGCTGCATCATGTGGACATGCAGCATCATGAGGCATTTTTTTTGCCCCAATGCATTATGAAAAAAGCACTCCAATAGCAAAAATTAATAGATATTTGTGAGGCAATTTTAATCCCAGTTGTTTTTATCTGCTAAAATAAACCACCCTACACAAGAAGTGTATGAAACTTAGAGGCACAGTTTGTGGTTACTATAATGTGCCTTGCCTTCAAGTCACCTTCTTTTGTCAAGATTTCTTCAGAAGAGGTTTGCCATTCTTCAAGGGTTATAAATGTGTGACTTGGCCAGGGACACCTAGTGGATTTCCATGGCTAAGTGGCCATTTAAATCCTGGTTTCCTATAGTCCTATTCCAACACAACCTATTCCAGCTTCTCAGAAACATGGCTAACAACTCTTCAGCGTTGTACAATGACTTACAATTCTACAACAGTGTTTTGAAATACCTACTTTGTAGGCCTAGTTCTGTGTAGTTTCTGTAACAAAATGCTTGAGTGTATGAGGGTTAAGGATTATTTTGGATTTGCTTTTGTTTCATCTCAAAGAAGGAGGAGTTAAAATCAGTGATTTTTCATCAAGTAAAAAAGAAATGCATGTAATAACTTGCCAAATGGCAGAAGAGAGAAATGAGAAAAGCAAAGAATTCTTAAGAAAATATTATGGTGTGTAGATTAAAAGGTTATTGCCTGGGAGATTGAAAAAAAAAACCTAAATGAATGCAGCAGTGGCAGAAATAAAATTGATATTCCCTTTTAAAAAATGAGATTCCAGTCAGAAACTAGATGATGAAGCACGAAGCTGGCAGGAAGCCAGTGTTGTCTATTTTGTTCTTTTGAATTGGACGGCTATCGTGCGAGAGGCTGGCAGCTTGAAAAGGTTAGAAAATGGATAGGAACTTAAACTCACACTTGTCTAGCAGTCAATAAAGAGCCTGTTGCAATGATCTGCCCTATTATTTTATCCACTGGGGGCTGGGATAGTTCAAATTAGTAAAGTATTTGCCTGCCAAGAAAACTATAGGGGAAAGGGCACTTGCGTCAGCAATGATTGTATTTGATAAGATTTTTTTAGATGTGTCAGTGAAAATACAGAGGTTGTATGTTGATATCAGACATGCCCAAATATATTTGAAATCCATCATCATTCGGGTGGATTTTCAAAAAATTAAGATGAATTCAGCATGTTGTAAAGTTAGAATAATATTTGAATTATATTGCTAGAAAAAGAGAAAGCATACTTCGCTGTGTTCTTTTAGGTAGTATTGATCAAGTCTAACTCTCCAAAACAAATAGGTTTCACCTAACAGAGCATATGTTTTTCATACAAAAGGTTTCATCCTGGATGATTTTCACAGTGTGAATAACCCTTCAGCCTTGTACAATGAGCCCAGGTATATGCTGGGATTTAGTTCCAGGATCCCCCATGGATGCCAAAATCTGTGATGCTCAAGTCTCATTATATACAGTGGTGTAGTAAAATAGTGTCCCTTATATAAAAGGGCAAAAATAAATAAATAAAGGTTTGCTTTTTGGAATTTTGTTTGCTTGGAGGATGCAGAATCTATGGATGTCTATGGATGCCTTGATGTCTTTTATAGATTCTTTGCACCATCATAAACTTCTAGGGTTCACATGGTGACAAAGATGTTTGCAAGATGACAGGGACATTGCCTGATATGTTACATGAAATATTTATTTACCACTTTTAGCCATGGGTGTACATGGTGGACAGATTCCTACAGCAAACTGAAGTATCACCAGACCATAATGCTTCTTAAAAGAAGAAAAAGGAAAAATCAACTCCAGTTTAAGAAACATCTCTCCTCCAGTTTACTCTTATGCCAAAAAAGAAAGGTCCATGCTCCTTGGGATCGCTCAGCAGCACTGCAGTTTCAAACTCTCTGCCTTCTCCCACTGTATGTAGGAAACAACATGAAGAAAATAGACCCAAGCTGTCAACAGAACTGCAGCCTTTGCCTCTGTCTATTCTGGAATTTTCCTTCTTGCATGAAGAAGATACGTTATGAAGAAGAAAAAGCAGAATGTTGCCAACATTCTTGTGTTCTGTCTCTGAATTATTCACATTAAACCATATGTGAGCAGAGCAGGGGGTACATTAACAACATCCATCACACTATTAAGACAGCAATGCTATAGTAAAGTTTTCTGCAAGAAAATGGTGGGATTGGGGATGTATTCTGCACAGAACATGCTGTTACCTATGGAGAAAATGTTGTTTGCTTTGCAAAACAACCTTGTGCAAATTTTGCACACAATAAGTACTCTTGAAGAGTTTTCCGCAAGAGGAAAACAATCATAAAAATTACTCATTGTTTCCAACAACAAACAGTTAGAGAAGAATTAGTGTGAATTAACATTGTAGAAATAATTTAGGTGGACATCACCATAAGTGCTATAGCTCCTCCCTATGGCATCCTGGGATTGGTACTTTCACAAGGTCTTTAGTCTTTTCTTCCATAAAGGGCCGGTGCCTCACAAAACTAAAAATGATGGGTCCATGACAATTAAAATGGTATCAAACTGAATTATTTCTACTGTATAAATGCACCATTACTTCCCTCTTCAGGGAGGAAGAAAAATCTCCTGAGAGTATAAGCTGTTCACCAGTGGAAAAGACTGTGTAAGAATGTAGTGGACACCCACTTCTTTAAAGGTTGTTAAACAGAAGTTGGATGCCCATCTTTCTGGAGTGCTTTACTTGTATATTTCTTCATGGCAGAAGCTTGGAAACTTGTGGTCCCTTCCATCTCTATGATTGTTCAGTGATGCTCCCCATCACCTGATATTTGGATACATACCACCATTCTGATTATTAGCCATTGATAACCTTAGCAATTTGTTCAGATTTTACACTTTAGGGATTTAAAGTATAAGTGCAATTTTTCTCCTTCTCAACATTGGGGACAGTATAGGACTTGTTGGGGGGGGGGGAATTGCTCAATAACTTGGGTTATTTTTGTCCATAAAATGGTATCTTGTCCAAAATAGATAGTGCAAAACATCTGCACAAAGATGTTTTTGGATAAATGATACTTTTCAACAGAAAAAGTTGTGGAACGTGCACAAAACATTTTAACCATCAAAGAGAATGTTTTTGACATTACTTATCCTTGCTAAGCAGATATAAATTAAGATTTACATATCTACCACATTGTGGTAACAAATCCCACTATTTAGCTTTTAGAAATACTTTTGTTAACAATAATAGCTAAGCTCTGATAAATCCAGATAAGATATACATATGCGTATGCCATCTGTGATGCTACTGAAATCTTAATATGTTGCAATATTTTAAAATCTATTACCGAAATATGTTGTGGATAATTAATTGTGCAGTATAAATAATCTTTTTGTAAACATTATTCATATTTTTTTCAAATTGTCCTGAACAAATTAAATCTTTATATTAAGCTGTCAGACATAAAATTGCTTTCTTGGAACTATTGGGCTGGTTTGTGAGGATAAAGCAAAAGAACCTACCTTTGTTAAACTACAATCTTCTATACTTTCACCACTATTTGTACTGCCTAATTCACTGGTGTGGATCTCTTTGGTTATTTTATTTTATTTGGGCTGAAGTATAGTCTCTATTTAGAAAAATAAGATTACCATTTATAAAAATATTATGGAACTTGAAAATGGAACACAAGCAGCTCAAGTGATATGCTTGCTAAAGTTACAAAAGGTCACAATGCCCTTGAACAAGAAGTAAAATTATGATTCACTGTTACCAATAATGTGTAACTGATTAAAATGAAATTATTGGATTCATAGCATGTTATGAATCACAGTGACATTTTCCCATTAATCTTTTCTTTTCTTTTCTTTTCTTTTTTAAAGCTTTGAAATTGAACTGAGAAGGAGTCTTCTGGCTTCAGACAACTCTGTTGACACTCTCATATAGCATGTAGACAATCTGCAACATGGAACAGCACACCTAATGTGGGTCCTCTCAGAACTATGCCTTGTAAATTTGTAAATTGGGAGCCAGCCCCAGGGATCTGCATGCCTCCATTATGCATGGCAGCTTTCTTTCTTTTTCTCTTCCTTGCATCAACCATTGTTTTGGGTTATACAGTGGGCCCTTGGTATACACTGGGGTTTGGTTCCAGGACCCTCCATGGATAACAAAATCCATGGATGCTCAAGTCCCATTCAATATAATGGCACAACAAAATGGTGTCCCATATATAAAATGGAAAATCAAGGTTTGCTATTTGGAATTTATACTTTTTGGGAATATTTCCAAGCTGTGTATGCTCAAATCCATGAAGGAGGGCCAATTGTATGTACACCAGTGCAAAACCTAGTTAGTATAAACCTGATAGTAGGGTATGTCTGGGTGTCGCCTTTGTACTGATTGTTAAAAAGACATATTATATGTTTACCTATAATCAGAATTTAGAAGTAGTTATAAATGCAACTCCCAGAACCCCCCACTAGCAAACCCACTACACCAATGCCTGGGGGATTCTGGGAGCTTAAATCCAAAAATAACATTATCAAGACTTGCTTTCACTTACTTTTATAGCTCAAGGTATAGCCTAACTAAATTATTGAGTAGGAATGTCACGTGATTTAACTGCTGATTTGTATGATTGCCTTGTGTTCTTTTGTGTGTTGAGAAATGGCAACATGGCAGGTAAGAGTAAAGTGAGCTTTGCTCCACAGGCCAACAACTCATTGTATTCAGATTCTTTTAAAACTAACTAAAAACTAGTGGTGCCAGATCCTGTCTAAGCAAGATCAGTCCTAGTTAGTACTTGGATAAGAGACTGCCAATGACAACCAGGAGACTATGGTCCCAAACAGACAGGCCAAAATAAAGCTGCTTCCAGTCAATTTGGAGGTATGCTGTTTAAATGATGCATGTATCCTAAGAGTCTGAAAGCCACGCCAAATCAACAAGGTTCTGGCCTTTTAAGATGCAATGCCATTTAAACAGCATACCTCCAAAGTGACTTGAAGCAGCTTTATTTTGGCCTATCTGATCGGGCCCATATTTCAGAGGAAGGAACAGACAAAATCACCGGAGTATTCCTTGCCTAAGACAATCCTATGAAATTTATGAGGTTGCCATTACTTGATAGTCAACTTGAAGACACATACACAAGAACACATACACAAGGGGGCTTTCTAGATTGGCAAAAAGAAGTGTGTTCATGGCTGCATGAAACTCTAGCCTTTAGATGAGAAAAAGGGAAAGTGTGCCATGAAAATGCTTTTTTTGCATTTTAGGGGAGAAGAAGCGCCTTTAAAAAGGTGCTGGTTTTCCCAGCTTCTTTTTTAAAAACTGCAGAACAGCGCAGCTCCATCTAAAGGCTGTGGTTCAGCTGCTAAGCATTAAGGAAAAGGCAACTTCATGTCACACTTTCCTGCCAATCTAGAAAGCCCCAATGTATTCATTTTAGTTGAAAAGAAAAAGGGAAGAGGATTAAAGAAAGAAATCTATTTACATTCTGTTTTGTCACCATAGCTGTATAAATATGGTTTAAAAAAAAAGCCCCTGAAGATATTATATTATTCTGTATTGCATTGTAAAGAAGTGGCCTGATATTCATGAAAACTCATGCTTAAATATAGACCAGTTTGTTTTAAATGTTGTGTTTAATTTTTAATCTGGAATTTGGTAATTTAACTGTAAATAATAATTTTTCAAAAGTGATTTCCCAGGTTCAATCTTCCATCACGAAAAGGCTTCACTCATGGGGGATGTATCTACCTAATCTGGGCAGATTACTTGCTTTTTGTGTGTGTGTGTATTATAACTATCCACGATTAACAGGTCCCCAGATCATTGTGTAACATGTTCAAGGGGGGAACGGGCCCTCTAGAGAAAACAGGACAGAGAATTCTCCTTCCAAAAGATCCGTTTGCACATGCTTAAATCTAAATCTAACCCAGAACACCAAATTGTTTTCTACATATTGCATCAGGCTTAGATTTCTGTTTGCATGTGAAGGTCTATGAGACTGGACTTCTTCATTTTTTGGAAGTACATATTGTTATGATCAATATTTTCCAGCAGAGCCTCTTAGTCAAGTACTCTCACACACAAAAACCCCAAAAACAAAAAAAATTATGATGGCCTGACAATCCTTATAATTAAAACAAGACAAGTGTTTGTTCTGTGGAAGAGCACTGACTGCCACTCAGTCACATTAGCTTGCAAAAATGCTAGCAGCTGCTGATGGCGCATTGTGCTGGAATGGAAATGCTTCAGAAAGACACATTGACAAAATGGGTTGGCTGCAGCACCGTTCCATTCAAGGGACACAGTTGTTTACTTCAAACCAGTGAAGGAAAAGATATAATTATATTAATAGAGCTGTGTTAAATTAAAAGATGATGATTGGTATAACAAAGGCCTGTTTGTTGCTTCAGATATTTACTGATATACCTTTGGTAATAACAGCAAATAAAGATAATCTTCACTCTGGGAAATAATGCCTACTTTATCATTAATTATGCAATTAACTGGTACTGTGAGCATCATGTCACTTGGTTATAGCACAGAAATGGAAATCATTAAAGCAGTCATCATAGGAGACCTGAGCAACATGCAAACGGTGTACTTACAGCAGAGTGTTAAGTGTGTGTGAGAGAAAGAGCGTTCTCCTTTTTCTTTTGGATGTTGTCATGACCAAGGACCAAAGCTGGTTCTGATGTAAGGCTGTGTGAGGCAGCTGCCTCAAGGTACCAAAGTTTGAATGGCTTAAAGGACAATAAAATTGTTAGTTATGTATTTTGTCCTGTTACCTTAGATGTGGTCCTGTCCTGGGGAGGACAGATCAAAACAATATGCTTACTTAGGGGAATTATGTTAGCTCAAATGTAGAACTATTTAGAGACTGGGTAACTTAGCCTAGGGGAACAATCCCTATGTATACCAAGTCCAGAGGTACATAGAATTCCAGAAGCAGGTTTCCAATAGTAATTTTATTTAAAAGGGGAAATCACACACACATGCACAATTGATCACACACACAAGGACTAGAAAAATCAAGGTATTAAATTGGAACAGAAATTAGGAATCATTAATGGCTGTACTGCACCTGATTTCAATCGCTGGGGGTCCTGGATGAAATGGAGGAGTCAAATAGCTCCTGCTGCACAGGGGATGGGCAAGCTGTTGAGGTGTTAACTGACAGAGATTCTGACAAACTGACAGAGATTCTACTTGCTTGCTGGATTAAGCCAAAGACTGGCTAAAAAACCCTCATATGTATACCAAATAGATGCCTCGGGGACAGACTCTGAGGGGCTGAAAGACCACATGGTCTTGACATTCTTTGAAATGGGTTTGAAATACTTGAAATACTCAAGAAAATTACATTTTCCAAGGTGGTAACACTGAAGTGTGAATGGGTAGCAATCCAGGCAGAGAGGATTACCATGCAAGACTGCCAGTGCTTTCCTTATATTAAATCTGCAGCCCATTGATCTATAGTCACCCAGCCTATGCTTTATGGAGTTTCTGATATCAAAAGACGAGGGTGATTGGAGACCACTGCCCTCCATGGGCCTAACAATCCTAATATTTTTTAATGTTAGGAGTAAAAGAACGGGCATGGGGGATTTTTTATTACTCCATATGCTGAAATAATGTGGCTGGCTTTGTGTTCTATGCACTTTGACTGGAGTGTCATTTGCACCTGTAACTCAGGCAGCTGAAAGATTTTAGACTGGGCCTGCCCAGAAAACTCCATGGAAAGCTCTGAGGATACAAGAACTTGAACTTCCCTAGGAGGCAGCTTTCAAACATGAGAATGATCCTTACTATAGAAGGCATTCCCATCCCACAAGACTGCGCAGTGGTGCCAAATAATGCAGCTCCTTCAACTTTGAAAAAAAATTCACGCTGCTTTCTGATCTAGAGATTCAGAAGTCATTGGTCAGCAATAGCAGCTGCGAGCTCAAACATCAGTGGGGTATGAACCTACTCTAAATTCTAGTCTGAATTTAAAGGAACTATTCAGAAGTTTGATCCCTGTTCCCCAAATATAGGTTATATAAAGTTTGGATTAAATCTAGGGTAGATTTAGCACTTTCAAGAAATTGGAGCCACCAGCTCTCACAGTCTGTAACCTCCTAACCACTGTTGTTGCAGTGATTCTGGTGTCACCATATATACTTGCAGCAGACTCAGTCTCCCCCATGCTATTTCTTATGTAGCCAAAATAACAATATTCGCACACAAGAGAGAGGTATGCACAGAACTGAGAGAACATCAAGGAGTGTGCAGAAGTACAAACATTTTTAGAAGGAAGAAAAGACCCTAAAGGAGTTGATTTGTACTGTGAGAACATCTGGGGATTCACAATTTGGGAATCGCTGTCTGGATCTGTCAGTCAGCCACATTCCTCAGTGCTACCTATTACCATTTGGGTCCTCACATATTGCTGGGCTCCAGCTCCCGGAAGCCCTAACTATGATTGCCAATGTTAAGGGATTTGGCAGTACAATAGCATTTATGGATCAAAAAGTTGGTAAGCACAGCCTAGATCATGGTAATCTGTCTGCTAGCCACACCAATCAGTATATTAGCCTTAAACAGCACTAATGCTGTTCTGGCTTTGTTTTGCCTTCTAGATTCCAAGTGCCTAGTTCTGTGCATGGTCTTTTGTTCTTTCAAAACAGGGTCAGTTATAATATTTGGATTGTAAATAAGATATGTTGACAGTATTTGTGAAAAGAGAAGCTGGGCAATCCTGTTTGGAGCCAGCTAATCACAGCCTTCAGAATGATGGGGGGGGGGGGGGCTATGCAGTGCTATAATCTAAAAGCTTGTCTGGAAAGTTAAGCCAGTTAGAGTCAGAGTGAAGACCAGTTAGCAAAATAGGAATCTGAACAGAGTTTTAGAGGTTGGGGGTGTGGAAATCGTTGAAGGAGTTATTGCTTAATCTAACTGTTATACACAGGGAGCAAGCCTCCACTGCCTAAGAGAGGAGGACTGCCTTGCCCAAAGCCCTTCTCTCCTAGAGGCTTAATCCCAACCTTTGGCTTTCCTTCCAGGTGCCCTGTAAAACTGCTGTGCTAGTGAAGGGAGGAATCCCATAGGATGTCCAGTCCAACCTCCCCACTGCCAGTGGATGTAGGAAAGGCTGCAGAAGCCATTTGGAATAGCTGCCCATCTTCTGCTGAAAGATCAGCAATCTCCCTGGATTTAGACAGGAATACTTAAAGAATCTTAAAACCACAGCATTGGAGAGCTGAAGAAACCTCGCCAGTCATGTATTCTAACTCCCTGCTCATTGCAGGATCTTCTGTGCTGAGTGCATAAGAAATTTGTCAATAAGACATTTGTGTATATCTGTCAGCTGTTCTGGATTAAAATCAAGCAAAGTTGTAACATTAAAATTAAAGGCTATAATTTTTCTTGCTTTGTCTTTTTATCCTTTTTGACCAGGGCCAGTTGCCTCCCCCACACATCACACAGCCACCATTTATCATAGTTCCCTCCTCGTCCACCCAACCTTTAGGGTCAGCAAAAACAGAATTTTGTAAGTTCTTTGGCATTGTTTTCCTTTGCTTCATCCTTTACATCCTTTGTTAAACACCCCTAAGTTTTACTTTCAACTTATCCATGGGTCATATCAAAATCCATACTTTTGGCCCCCAAACCTGCCCTCAAACTTATATATGAGGGCAACTTGTTGTTGAGTATATACAGTACTTCATCTTTTACATAGCAGCTTTTTAGATATATATTTTTAAAATCTTTGTTTTTCTGATCCCAGTGTAACCACATCTATTAACCTTTCCTGGTAATGGTAGCCAAATATATAACTCTAATATCTTTGCTTTTTGTTCTGTTCATTGGTTTCATAAGAGTGAAGCAAAAGCTTTGAGCGGAGGGCTCTTGTTTTAAATGCAGGGCTGAGTACATTCCAGTAACTGACCAGATACATCGTCTCACTTTTTGAGTAGCCTCATAAATGTGGGTGATTTTAACATTTGAGTTTGCATTTTCATGAACTATTTGTCACTTGTCACAACTTGTCTAAAAAATTGCATATGAATTAGCTATCTTATATTCACCTATAAAAATACCTCCTTTGAATACATCCTTCCAAGAAAGGAACCTATGGTAGGTTATCCATAAGTCAGAGTTGACTTGAAGGCACATACCAACAACAAAAATTCATTGTCACCTGAAGCTTTGTGGGCATATATGTTGCTGAATTATAGCAGTGTGGCACTATTTCAATTGCTGGGGCTCCATCATATGGATTCCTAGGACTTGCCATTTGGTGTATTCAGAATTTTCTGCTGGAGATCTCTAGTCCATTCCCCGTGAAGCATTAGAGTTCTTCAGAGGAAAAAAGTCCCAGGATTCCTTAGCATCAAAGTTCTATAACTGCTATACAGTGCCACCCTGAATAAGTAGATGTGGCACTGTACCAAAAGCATAATAAATCAATGGTTTGTAATCATTATGGCTGTGTATTCCTTCCAGTATCCAGGCTCTGAGTGTCTGTCAAGCGTGAGAAGGAGACTGCATTCATAGCAAGCTTGTGGACTTTCCATGGACATCTGGTTTGCTGCTGTGGGAACAATTTACAGTACTAAATAGGCCAGGATACACAGTCAGTAGTCCTTCAGTATTCTGAAAGCTGGCAGAACTCACCCCCTGCCCACTTTTCTGGGAAGGCTGAGTAGTCAGCAGATTGGCTGTGCTGCAGTGGGGACAGAAGGAATGGAGTTGCCTAGTTTCTAAAACTATATCACACAGCCAAAAGTGATAAAAGCATAGTGGGATGCTCTTGTCACTATCACACAATTGCACGAAAATTATCAGATGACGTCACATGACATCACCATAATTCCGTCATTATCCCGCAAATAAAGAGTCATCCTAACACCACTTTTCATTCACGGGACTTTCCCATGAATGAAAAGTGGTGCTAGATTTGTTCTTTATTCACGGGATAATGAGAAAATTATGGTGACGACACATAACGTTGTCTGATAATCTTCACACAATTGCACAATAGTGACAGAAGCATGTCGCTATGCTCTATCACATAGTTCTAAGAGTGCTTGGAAATGGAAAGATACTGAGGTACATGCTAAGATATAGGGAACAAAATATGGGGAACTGCATGTTATGTACCAACCATGCATGTGAATGGATGCATGTGACCAACAAGCCTGTGCAGCTTTAAGAACTCCCTCTGGCCTGATCTAGTACCCTTCCCTTCTAACATCTTTTTTAAGTTATTAAAAATCCAGAAAGCTATAGTCAAGTATCTTTATTTGGCTTTGCATGAGGTTAACCTTCTTCCAGGAGACCCTAGTAGACAATATTGCTGCTGCCATTTCCAAACCATTGCACCTGGGAGGTCCACAGAGATCAGTAATGTGCACAATGTGTGTATACACAGGAGTTTGACCCATAGACATAGGCTGGAGGCAACAGGTACAGAAAAGAAGAAAAGCCCTTTTTCTACCTGAAATTCAGAACTAATCCCAATGAACACAGACACAAATCTGAATTCAAATCCGATATCAATATACAGTTCTTAAAATGCTAATATATTCTCTCAATAGAAGTTAGACTGAAATAAAGTAAATAGATAGATAAGTGACAGATAACATAGAACCATCTTCTCTATTTGAAACAGGATTAAAGCTAAAATTAGTTAGTTCCTCATTGAGTCAATCATTTTGTTAATTTGCCCTATTGACTCTTTGGAACAATCCTATTTCATTTTAGTAAGTTTCCATCTGAATAATTTACATTAAGAACCAATGACGAAATTCTTTGATATACTCCAAGCAATTCTCCCTACTAGGCACAGATATAAACCTGATGAATGAAGCTGGCAATGAAGGTGGAGAAGAAATTCCTAAAATTACCTTTGGAAGGCAGTCCTTTTCTTCTTGTCCTCAAAAGGAACAGAGAGATAGTATGCAATATAAAGTGGAATTGTTATCAGTCACGTTTAAATTAGTCTCTGTGTGTGTGCACATGTGTGTCTGTGTTTAAAGAGAGTTCACAATGCTATTTGAAAGGGTAAAAAGGATTAACAAAGGACACATAGATTCAGTCAAAATAATGGATATTTGCTTTGGTATTTATGGCCAAAAGCCTGTCAGCCCCTGGCTTGTACTGACAGCACCTAGGAAGAAGAGAGTTTCACACAAAAGGGAGCTGTCAATCTTTCCCTTCTGAACAGGGACTCAGAAGAACATTTTCACTGCCAGGATGAATGAGAGCATCATTAAGTTCCTCCTAACAAGTCAGAGAAGTGGACTGAATTACAGTGCCAAATCCCTTGCCTGTGCAGAATGAAGAAAGAAATATAATGAGAGAGAGAGGGAGAGAGACTGAAGACAAAAGAGCAAATATTGTTTGACACAAATAGCCTAGCTCTAGGCAGGTAGTATAAAACTGAAAGCATGGAAGTGATACAGGAGTGTGCCATTCACTTCACAGAATCATAGAGTAGGAAGAGACCACAAGGACCATCCAGTCCAACCCCCCTGCCATGCAGGAACTCTCAATCAAAGCACACTTGACAGATGGCCATCCAGCTCTGTTTAAAGACTTTCAAGGAGGGAGACTCCACCAGACTCCACCACACTTCCAAGCCCTTACTGTCAGGAAGTTCCTCCTAATGTTGAGGTGGAATCTCTTCTCCTGTAGCTTGCATCCATTGCTCCGAGTCTTGTTCTCTGGAGCAGCCATAATCTTCCCTTTTTTGGACTTTAACTTCTGGATCCCCCCAGCCAGCACAGCCTGAGTTCAGCTGAACTAGAAGTTGCCAAAAAAATTAAATAAATCACTTTTCAAATTTGATACTTAAAGGCATGCCTCTCCAGAAATGAGAGTCAGTATGATGTAGTGGTTTGAACATAGGACTACAATTCTGGAGACCAGGGTTTAGTTCCCAGCTCAGCCATGAAAACCCACTTGGTGACCTTGGGCAAGTCATACACAGCCTCGAGGAAAGCAACAGCAAGCCTCCTCTGAACAAATCTGGCCACAAAAACCCAATTATAGGGTTGCTTTAGGGTTGCCATAAGTCAGAAATGACTTGGAAGGTATACAACAACAACAGCGACAATTCCGTATAAACATCTGCCTGAAATTTAAGGAGGTTATCACATGTGGCTTTTAAACTGCAATTAAAGTTGGAAAATAGCACCTTTGGAAATACTTATTGCATGACGTCGTCTCCAACTCTTTGCTGCTATTCCTCCAAAGTATGGTTAGGACATTCTGTTTCACTGATGGGTGAAACCCATAAATAATCTCCAAATTGTGCTGTCATGCAATTAGTTTCAGGTGTGATAAATTTCTCCTGTGGCAGTTCCAACATTGGACAGTCACCTGGTGCTAGTCTCCTCCTCTGCATCACTCCCCACTTTAAGTTGAAGCAGCTTTTTCACCCTTTTTAAAAGGTACTGTATTTGTGCACATAACTGAATATCAGTGCATCTGCTTGGTAGATATTCATACCTGCATCTGTGCACCTCTGATTAACTGCTTAGTTTAGCTTTAGCAATGGCCAAAGGCCAGCCCTCCTATGGTTTGAAAAAAAGGATGCAAAGGAGTGCCTTGGATTGGGGTGCAAATGTGTATGTAAATCTGCATGACAGATAGGGGAAAAATAATAAAGCAGAGTGGCCATGGATGCGTGCCTGAAAATGATTCAGGGAAACTAGCCTGAGGGCCACTATTTTACAACAAGGTGACCTCAGAATGGGGGAAGTGTGTGGCCGTTTAAGCCAGTTTTGCAGCAATTTGCTTTGTTGTCCAGAGTAATAGTGTAGATAAGCCAGGCGTCACTGCAAATCTAGAAAACCCAGGGCCCATCCAGATTTTATAGTAAGTGTAGACTTATCCAAAGAAGTATAAAATAATAGTTTTGGTCTAAATTTTTTTAAAAATTCCCTAGGCTAGTAAGGCATAGTGCAGCTTGAAGCTCCACTCCATTCTACATTATAAGCTTAAGAAACATTAGAATGAGAAAAAGTTGGATCTCAGTATCTTTGGAAACTGTATCCACCTAGGAAATATATCAACAATGCCTGACTCCCCC
Source organism: Urosaurus nigricauda (assembly GCA_034509955.1). Lineage (NCBI taxonomy): Eukaryota > Metazoa > Chordata > Lepidosauria > Squamata > Phrynosomatidae > Urosaurus > Urosaurus nigricauda. The sequence continues at coordinate 82,057,277 of JAOEGL010000006.1, forward strand.
CAACTAAAAGGCTTCTTGCACTTCCATGTAAGAACATATTCTGTCCTTAAATTTTCTATTGTTGGAAAATTGGGAGTTTGAGTCCTGGCTTTAACTTCTACCAGTCCTTTCCACAAGCCCACACCAACAGCAACCAACAATAAATACAGTAAAACCTGTGCTTTTAAAATAACCTTGCTCCCACCTATTCCATATGTTTTAACACCTCTCTGACTTCCACCAAATACCATTGGGTGTCTTCTCACAATGTAACACAAGTTTGTTTCCTAAATGGTAAATTTACTTTTTGTTAAATGGATGAAGCTCGGTTCATCATCACTGGGTAATAGCATAGATATACCATGTCTTTCTCTTCACATTTATCTTCCTTAGTAATCTAATGCTGAAAACTGATTTAAGGATAGTTTGTTCCTACAATTCTAGCTGAAATCAGAAAGTTATTCAAGACAAAATGAGGTCATGTTCAACATTATAGATGCTATAATCTGACATAATTAAATGGCTTTTCCTCTCATTTTGTGTCATTTTAACTGTGATCTTTCCAAACTCATGAAATTGAGTTTATAATGTTCTTCTGATGTTTCATACTATTATGTCCTAATCAAAGAAGTTAAGGGGAGGGAATGAACATTCATGTCATCTTGGGTTCAAAATTTGATTTCTGTTGCTGCTCTTTTCCCATCCCTTATAGTTCACATAGCCCCAGTTTGATTAATGCTGTTGCTGAATCCATTTCCATCTGTCTCTAGAGAAAGCTTTTAAAACAAGTTTAAAACTGAATGTGAGTTTCTTTGAAATACTGTTTGCTTGATCTACATTCCCATGTCTGCTCTTTACAAATTTCAAGAACATGAGGCAGACGTGAGCAAAGTGGTTTGTAGGGGTCTGGGTGAATGAATAATATTACTTTTTCTGTTGTTTGTATTCAGGGGTTCTGCTTTACATGATAAATGACAGTTGTCACACACTCATTATTGATGTGAGGAGTCATCATGAAAGTAAAATACTTTTGCATTGTCAGATGCATGTATGGAAAATTAAAAGTGTTCAAGGTTTGTTAGCTATTATCATGCCTTAACTCTCCTCATGTTCATGTGATCAAGACAGTAAAAAAGTAGTTGTGTGTTCCTTCCAGTATCAAGGTTCTGAGTGTCTGTGAAGCATGAGAAGGAGACTACATTCACAGCCAGCTTGTGGGCTTTCCATAGACCTCTGGTTTGCTTTGGATTTACTCTCTCTGCATTTCAAGAGACTATGAAAAGGAAAATATATAATTCTATTCCATGATGACGATTCTGGGCATGCCTAAAGATGATTCAACTGCTATCAAAGATGTTAGCAATGTAAAACTGTGAAAATCCTTTCAAAAGCATTCCTTTCCAGAAATGAAAGCAAATGTATACTTTTACACAGCAAACCTAAAATATGTGCAATAGAGACTTTTCTAACTCAAGAAGACCTATAATTTACCAGTCCATCAGATCAGGATCCTAGTAATACTCAAAATGGCTTGAGGCCTCTGCAGATATAACTGGCATTCTGACTCTGTAAGGTCAAACTCAGAATTTGAAACTTCTTTATTTGGAGTATAATCCAGTACCCCTAGCCCTTATTGCCAGAAGTCATGCTGGTTGTAAGATTTTGAAAGATGCAGTCTAAAAAGTAACTTTTCCATACACCCCAATATCTCACAGATGAAAACCAGGACATATGTGGCCAAGCAACATCAGGGTATGATTGAGATGGCAAAAGTTATTAATAAGGAAAGAAGGACACAGAAACTAGGACAGGCTTCAGCAGCTTTCTTGCACCCAAGCCAACTGGGAAGGGCAAAGACTCCACCCCTCTTTCCCTCTTTCCCAAGTAAATTAGCTATGTACAAAATATTTTTGCACTTTGAATTTGATTTGCAGTACTTGAAGCAGGCTGAGAAAAGTGGGGATAGGCGAGAGAAACTGGGACATTTTAAAAGTGGGATGGCAGAGGATTAATATGGATTGTCCCTGCCAAATCAAAACAGTTGGCGAGCATGTTTTTCCAAGCCCTGGACAAACTTTATGTAACACACCAAAAGCATCATTATATATTCCACCCCCACCCGCCTCCATTTAAAATGAGATGGATGGATTTCTAAACAGTCATATCAGGCCTTTTTTAAAAATCCAGTGTGCAACTAACATCACTTTGGGGATGGATGACTGGGAAATTAATAAAGTTGGAGCCAAAATGAGTCATGATTAAGCTCTACTTGTTTTAATCAACATGATACAGTATTGGCTAATCATGACTCATATGAGATGTGACTAACCATCTCTAAGCTTGACTAAAAATGGATCAAAATACATATTGAACCTAATGTATGTTCCTCTCTCTCCCTCCCTCCCCCCCCCTCTCTCTCTCTCTCTTTCTCTCTCTCCCTCTGAAATGTTCAAGTCATCTGGGACCCATCCTACTAGTGCCATCATCCTTGAACATTGGTCATGCTGTCTGAGAATGCCGGGAACAGTAAAAAACAAAAAAACAAAAATAAAACTCAAGCATCACGGTTGGTAAAAGACAGACTCTGGGGCAGTGATTTTCACTATTCTCAAGTAGGGTTCTGCTTCTAAGAACATTTGCAGGCCCATCACCTTCTTTTTCTTTTGATCACCCAAGGAAGGCTTTATCAATCAGTCACCAGGAATGCAAATTCCAACAGTGTCACTCAGCCCTTGAAACACAATGGAGCTTTATCTCATGCCTACTTCCAGAATGGTTGTACTCCCTCCACCCCCATCTCATGTATCTACATTGCATTGCATTTCCCCCCCCCCTCCTCCAGCAAAATATAGCCAGTTATCCTGTTGTTGTATGTCACTTGAGCTCCTCCCTCAGCATATCTGATTGGCTAATTGTTTTTGTGATCTTCTCCCCTTCTGCCAAGCTGATTTTGAGATGACAAGTCACAGATTGTTTGACTCCTCGTCCCAAAGCCTTCTCCAGTAATCCAACTCACAGTGGCCAGCCCACCACTAAAGCAAATCGGACAAGGCTACAGAGTTCCTTCCAGAGCAAGCAGGACTTCAAACAGAGAGAAAAGTGTTATCAAAATGAAAGTGGGCATGGAAAGAGCATCTTATAGTTAAAAAAAAAAAACATTGGAGCAGAATAATTTACTTGATTTTCTGAAGCATCTAATGTGTTCTCGCCATTATTTTTGTACATTGATTTGACACAGGATGGGGTTTACTCTGTCAGTTTATGTCAAAAGTTGTTGTTGTTGTCAAGGTGACTTCAACTGATGGTGATCCTATAAATAAGAGACCTTCGAGAGCCCCTGCATCAACTGCTCTGCTCAGGTCTTGCAGACTCAGGACTATGGCTTACTTCAAATAAGGCAGTCTTATTTTCCTACCACCTTCTACTTTACCAAAGATTATTGGCTTTTCCACTGAATCATGCCCTCTCATGATATGTCCAAAGTACAAGCACCTCAGTTTAATCATTCTGGCATCCAGTGAGAGTTCAGACTTCAGATTTACTCTAGGACCCATTTATTTGTCTTTTCTATATTCTATGGTATCCACAGAACTCTTCTCCAACACCACATTTCAGATGAATTCAATTTCTGCCTGTCAGCTTTCTTCACAGTGCAGTTTTCTTCACTGTCCAGCTTCAACAAAGAAATCAGAAATAGTATGGCATGGTGATTCTTACTTTGGCATCTAGTTAGACATCTTTTACTCTTGAGGATCTTATCCAGTTCCTTAACAGCTGCACTCCCAGGTTGTAGTCTTTTTTCCGATTTCTTCACTACAGTCTCCATTTTGATCAATGATAGAGCCAAGGCATGCAAAATCTTTACCTATATCTTTAGTACCCACTTTAAAGTAATGTAAATCCTCTGTGGTCATTATTTTTGTTTTCCTATTTTTTTCCAGGAAAGTGGTAAATTGTTCTAATTGCTGCAGAGGAGATGTGTGAAACTATGCGCTAAATTAATAGCTACCCATTCTAACATATAGAGCTTTTATTATTTGCTTTGTTTTCACTCTCTTTTTATTGGCAGAAATGCGGAGAGGTGTTTATGTAATTTTCCTCCTCATCTGCCAGAATAGCTTGGTTGGCTTTGGGTAATATGCACCTTTACTTGGGTAGGTGTGGTTAGCACTATTGGCTTCCCTGCCTCAGTCAGAAAAGTGTTTTGGGCCAGCCCTGTTTGGCATTTGCAACAGAGTTAATGTAACACACAGTTCTGGACTAGCAAATGATGCTTGGCATGAGCAGAGAGGAACTGGCTGGCTGTCAGATGCAGCTTCTATCATGCTGATGATATGCCAGGCCCAACCAAGATAGTATATTACAGGATACACAAGCGTAAATAGAAACACCACAGTTTCTTCTTGTGAATATACAACAGGGATAAGGTCCAGCCTTCCAGGTATTGTTCAGCTGCAGCTTCCAACAACTCTAATAAGCATTGCCAATGGTGAAGAAGGTTGGGAGTTGCAGTCCAAGAACACCTGGAGGGTCACAACATTTCTGCTTCTTGTGTACAGTACCAACAGTGCTGGAACAGCTGAAATGGATGCATTTTGATGAAATAATTACTGCTTAATAATATGATTCATCCTACTGTGGACCAAAACTAAAAACAAAAATCCTGTAAGCATTTCAGAGGGAGAGGGAATAAGCAGTTTGAGAACAGGGAGAAAAGAAAGCCCTGTTTTTCAACTGTATTGAAATGACATGTTATCTGTTAATTCCACAGAGAGGTCAAGGAGAAACTATATGGGAACTCTGTAAGCAGAAGGCGTCTGGGATCATAAAAGAGAATTCACGGTTCATCTGAATGCTAGTGATAGGAAACATCTTTTGTATTTGGCACCAAAGAGGTTATTTTCTCTGTGTTTCACACAACATCATACACTATATTTAAAGCTTTGGGCGGGAGGTTAAAGGAATACTGACAAACGACTCTTTGTGCCATTTGGAATAAATATAAAGATGTCTCCTGGCATCGCTGCAGAGGAGATTTCCAGGTCTCCATATGGTTATTCTCCTGGCTTCAGTATGTAGAGGACAGATGCACAACATATGGAAAGTTATATTTTAAAGTATGTGTGTGTTTGGGGGTAGAGAGAGGGAGAGACAATAAAGTAGGATGCTCTAGGGATCACTGCTATCAGTGCTATGTAAATGTGCTGTTATGCTTCTGCAAATAGGAAGCCTTTAGCCTATAAAGCTCTTGTTTTGATATTTTTCCTCCTAAAATAATAATGCCTGTTAACTGGAGATAAGTGTGCTGCCAAAAAATCCTGTTGCTTCAAATCTATTTGTCCATAAAGTTAGAGGAAGAGAAAAGCATTGCTGCTTAGGGTCTTTTTCCCTCTTCCCTTGGTCAAAGTAGACGGAGTTGAAATTGCATTTCCTATTCAAAATATATTAAATCTTCATTTAGGCATAGTATTGAACGGTCACAAGGAGAACAGCTTCTCAGAGAATGTCATTTCGTTATTGACCCTTGACAAGGAGCTTGTCTTTGACAAGTGTGCTTATTAACAAAAAAAAAATAGGATTTCCAGCTCATCGTAAGCTCCAAGAAATAACGACAACGGTGACCTTCCAAAGTTAGTTACCCACATGCATAGTTGTCTTTTATAAACCTTCAGCCCAGTATCTGTGCGGTGAGCCACAATATCTGTGCAGTGAGTTGCAGCAATTTTGGAGCGTCTGTGGACTTCAAGTGATCCCTAATCATTTCAGAAATGCAAAGCTAATTATAATTACAACAGAATTTCATATGCTCTTACATGGGAAGTACTTAAAAACATTTGAGAGATGCTGAATTCCATCCGTTTGCAAAAAAAAAAAAAGGATTTGAAAGATATCAGCAGCATGATGATGTTGCAGAACCTTGTATGGTTAGCTATAGGTGTATCCAATAGTGGTTCCCCTGCCCACATGTAAATGGCTGCTATTATACATACATTGAGGCACAAGGGTGATGTAGTGGTTAGAGTGCTGGACTAGAACTTGAGAGATCTGTTCAGTTCTCCAATCAGCCACAAAAGTCACTCTATGACCGTGGAGCAGAGTCACTCTCCTTTGGCCCAGAGCCCATTCACATTACAGAATTATCATGCTATTATTCCAGTTTAACTGCCATGGTTCCAGCCAATGGAATCCTGAGGCTGGTTGTTTTGGGGGCATTTAGAATTCACAGCCAGAGCACTCCCATGCCTCACCAAAGTACATATTCCAAGATTCCATAAAATGGAATCATTTTATGGCATTTAAATAATGACACATCTACCTCATAGGATTTTCTATGAGGAAGCAGTGGCAAGCCGAAAAGGAGAGCCTTGAACTTATTGGAGGAAAGATAAATAATTAATATAACCCTACACCAACCCCCCATATCTTGGTTATCCCATCCAAAGATATGCAATAAGAAATGAGGCTTTTGTATCTATTATTCACACACACACACAAACACACACACACACCGTACATACTCGACTATAAGTTGATCTCATGTATAAATCAAGGGCAAGCCTATGGATTCTGGTATGACCCATGGATAAGGCAAAGGTAAAACTTAGGTGCATGGAACAAAGGATGTAAAGGATGAAGGGAAGGGAAGCAATGACCAAAAACATACAAAATTCCAGCAGGCATAATTGTTTGTGCTCACATTAAAGGGTGGATGGATGAGAAAGTAAAGGGGGGTCAATGATTTCACCAGAGTATGGTTCTTTTTTTATGGGTTAAAGTAGAGTAGTTCCATTGGCCCGTGGATAAGTCAACTCAGTTGTTTTGTGTCAATTTTTTTTGACTAAAAATTCTAGACATGTACATTCTTATTCTTCCTAGCTCTTATACTATTTTCTTTTCAATCATTGTTCAGAATGAGTATAGTTGCTAATTTCTAGGGTTAATTCTACTTTGCATCTGTGTGAGGCAACACGCTTTAGACAATACCATGGCAAGAGGTAAGTGACTGATGCAGACAGGGATTGACGCTGAATGATACAGATATTGTTTTCAAAATCATGGCCTTGGCTTGGGTCTACTTTGAACTCTTCTTTGTTGTTGTTGTTTTGTTGTTGTGTGCCTTCGAGTTATTTCTGACTTATGGTGACCCTAAGGCAAACTTATCATGGAGTTTTCTTGGCAAATCTCTTCAGATGGAGGTTGCCATTGCCATCCTCTGAGGCTGAGAGAATTTGACTTGCCCAAGGTCACCCAGTGGATTTACATCGCCAAGCTGGGATTTGAACTCTGCTCTCCAGAGTCATAGTCCAAGCAAAATGCCTTGGTCTAGCAATACTAGTTTCATAGGCTTACTCAGTAGTAGCCAATTTGTTACAACATTTTTCACAGAACCTTATATTTCCTGTGGGATTCTTTCCCCCTCAGAATAAGTCCTGAACAGCAAATAATCTTTGAAAACTGTAGTTTTTGAAGATTTTCTCAACTCAGGGAGAAAACTGATGAAATTATTTGTTATTTCCTATGAAAATGAAATCAACAAAATTTTCATCCCTACTCTGATGACGTACCAGAGTCTGAATAGATTAGCTCTGTTTAAGGACTACCATTATTTGTCAATGTATGTTTTGGTTGCTTCCAACTTGTTCTGATTTTATTTTTCTATTTTTATTAGAAAAATAATATAACTCTCCTGTACTTTTTCTTCTTACAATGAAGCTTGTAATGGCCCTGGAACCTCCTACCACTCATGCAATTAAATGAATAGACAGAAAGAAATGATATAAAAATGGATAAAAAATTAAGCCTACATGAGATTCCAAAAGTTTGATGGTTGAGATTAAGAGTTTCTACTGGAGGATTTGAGCACGTTCAAGATGAAGAAATACAGGATAATGTTGAGATACATCTTTTAAAAAGTCACAGAGGAACAGACCAAATGGGCTTGACTGAGACAAAAGCTAAAATAATTAAAATAATTAATTAACAGGGACTATTAAGATGTATTAGGAAAGCCACCATGGCATAGAGGTTTGAGCATCAGACTACAACTCTGGAGACCAGAGTTCGAATCCTGGATCGGCCATTGAAACCCACTTGGTGACCTTGGGCAAGTCATACTCTCTTAGGATGGCAAAGGCAAATCCCCCTCTGAACAAATCTTGCCAAGAAAACCCCATGATAAGTTCACCTTAGGGTTGTCATAAGTCAAAAATGACTTGGAGGCACACAACAACAATATTAATTCAGATGTATTATTTGCAAAACAGCAGCAAAAATAGTATATAATTTCAATGTACAGAGTGATTCAAAGAGCACAGTGTAACAGAGAAATAGGTTAAAGTGATGGAAATAATTATAGATTATTTTTAGCAGAATATGCTAGAATTCAGCATCCCCCCTTTAAAAACTCTTTTTAGATGGACTAGAACTGTCAGAAGGAGGGCAACATTGGAAAGGTGATTTAATCAGGTTTAATAAAATGTAGGTTAATTCAATTGATTCACTTTCTTTTTTAGAGACAGAGAATTAAGGTGGTCTGCCAGTAAAAGAATTCTGGTTAATTTCAGGTTACTCTCTAATGAAGATTATTCTGCTTCACAAAACCACTTTCACTCAATTAGGTAATGATTCAGTTTGGAAGATAAATTATGAGAGTGGATGTCGCCTATGGTTGCTTTATGACCCCATCAACCAGGTTTATCTGGAAGGTAGGCAAATGCATGTATTTATTTGTGTGTGTGTGTGTGTGTGTGTGTGTATAAATACATGTAAGGAATACTCTTCCTGACTGCCATGTAATTTGTTTCCCTGGATTACATTGCAGTAGGTAATGCAATTATAATTATAACCAGTGCAGGGTAGTGGGAGTAAAAAAGATCTGTATTGAGTAGTGGATCCAAAATGTGTGAAAATTGTGTTAAAAGGCTAAAAGCAGGTCTTGTTGTTTGTTGTTGTTCTGTGCCAAGATGGACCCTATGAATTGAAATTAAGGGCAGTTAACAACAACAAAGAAAACCCTATAAAATGTATGGGGTCACCATAAATCGACAAACAACTTGAAAGCACATAGACACACACTTCTCATAGATGTAGGCCAAAATCCTCAATTCTGCTGCAACCATAAAGTTCTCAACTTAGTTTATTTTGTACTGGTGGCATGTATTGGTATTGGTACCAAACTCTGTTGTTGTTTAAAGAAGCATGAGACTGGGCTTAGAACATTATGTACTTTGCTCTTTGTTTCCTATGATTGCTCTGTGTGCCCTGCACATGGATAATATTAGTAAGTGATAGCTGCGCCAAAGACACTGGTGCAAGTTGGGTCACAACAAATGATGCAGAAACCACAGCTCAACAACTGAGGGTCTAAATTATTTGATACCTTGCTGATCACCAGTGTTTCTAGTGATGTCATCATGAAACACTGCTGCCTAGACACATCCCTAATGTTTGTGGATTTTGCTTTAAGTAATTGAGTCAAGACTACAAAAAGAAAAAAAAGAAAAAAGAAAGAAAGAAAGCCCCCAAAGTTGTTGGCAGAACTGAGCATTTAACACAGATGGCCTGTGTCCTAGTCACCCAACACTGCCTTCTGAAGACAATGTTAATGTTTGTTTTCTCCCACATTTGTGCCTGCAAAGGGTACCAGCTGAAAGATTTGCTGAAAACTAAACAGGGAATGCCACACATCTTATTCTTTTAATTTAAATGCACACTTTTCTCAGCCAATAAAAATAATATTACATACAAACATTTCAGCTTCTTAATCTTTGACTAACTGACTTTATTAAGACTTTAGTATTTCCAGCTGTACTTTATTACTTCTTCTGTGTGAAATTATTTAGGAGAAAATCAAGTCCAAGTGGCAAATCCTATGTGCAGAATTAAGTCCATATGGGAATGTGGAAGAAGGTATAGGCAGTGTAATCCTATACATCTCTGCTCAAGATGCTTACTTGACTCCCTTTTGAGTACATCTGAGCCTACTCCAAGGTAATGGAGCATAGAATTGCAGCCTAACATAGATAATATTTACTTTAATGCTAAATAAGGAAAATGCATTTAGTATCTTTTGAACTTGCATGAACAATACATGTTATTTATTTATTCTCCTTTTTATAATATTTACCAACCCTGTATATATATATTTAAAAACTATAGTATTATTTGTCCTCCATGATTTTCATGTATATGTAATCTTATTCATCAACCCATAAAGTCATTTTCTTGAGAAAATGAAAATACCTCACCACCACTCCTATGCTGTAAGCCCCTGTCTTCTTTATGGGACCCAATATAAACCACCATTGTACTGACTCTCTCTGTTTCACATGATCTGTTTCTAGCTCAAGCCCTCTCTTTGGGAATGACCCCACATTGCCAGATTCTGATCAAAGCAAAGCAAAGTGCCACCTGAGAAAGGTGTGGTTTCCAACCCCTTTCATTATGGTATCAGTTACCTATTTCTTCTTTCTGAAGACAACTTTTCACATTTAATCTCCCTTTAGAGGGTCAGTGTGGTGTAGTGATTTGAGCATTGGGTTAAAACTCTGGAGACCAGGATTCAATTCCCATTCGGCCATGGAGCCCTGCTCAGCCATGGAAACCCACTGGGTGACCACAGGCAAGTCACACTCTGTCAACCTCAAAAGGAAGCACTGGCAAACTTCTGAACAAATTTTGTTGAGAAAACCCTGTGGTAGGGTTGTCATAAGTTGGAAACAGCCTGGAGGCAGACAACAGCAGCAGCAGCAGAAGCAACAACAAAAGTCATTACAAAATTTGGTGTGTTTTGTAGATACCAGGGAGCCTGGTAGCCACAATGCAAAGGGAGAGCTGGAAGCAGTTGACAATGCCTGTAGCAACATTGCTTGATCTAATGCAGGTAGACATATTTTCAAACATGTGTCTTCCTTGGGCACAGAAGGAGAAGTCAGGCAGTTGATCCCAATAATAAGCGTACATTATTGAGAGAGAAACTGTAATATATATTTATATAATTTATATAAAGAGTATATGTTTGTAAGACTGAAAAGAAATAGAAGTCTTAATTTTCTATGTCTGTTTCTTTATCTTGTTCTCAGTGATATGGTTTAAGAAATAACCTTGATCCCAAATAAAGCCCACATTACCAACTGCACAAACACTATTTCTTTCTGCACATTTTACTTTCCTGCTGTGCAGAATTTATCCAGCTACAAATTAGAATAATCCTACCATTGTGGGAATGGCAGCAGTTACCGAGTACATTTTTGCCACCTGTCCAGCCATTGAAAAAAAATGTTTTATTCCCCCTCACCAACTCCTAGCTGAGAATTGCCATATGAGCTTGGCTAGCTGCTCTTTGCCCAAATTCTGGACACATTGCCCTCATGACTATTTCCACAATCAAGTGAGCCATATGCAACTCCAGTTGATCTCTCGAGCGTTCCCTGCTCTGTGTCTCTGATACCTTGCTTCTTCTCTCAGGCATTGGCTCTTATATAGTAGAGAATAGGATGCAGCTGATCTGGCAACCCTACATCCACCATATAATTAACTTCCCCTTCTCCTTTACAAAATTCTTTTTGAGTGTTTATTTTCTTCAAGGTAGCAACAGAAAGTACATTTCTATACCACTTATCTGTGAACTAAGCACTCCCTAAGTGGTTTACAATGTGTAAGCTAATTGCCCCCAACAAGCTGGGTAAGCATTTTATCCAACTACAGAAGGATGCCAGGCTGAGTGAACCTTGGAGCCCCTGGGATCAAACTTACAACCCTGCGGCTGCAGAAGAGGCATTTAACCCCTGCAATACCAGGACCCCCAGGTTTCAGCAGAAACATTGCTTCACTGCCTTCTGTTTCAGGTTTTGTATTTGTAAATGTATTGCACACCATGTGGGTCTAGTGGGTTGTTCATATAGGTCAAAAGGCCTGGGTTTCCCATGGTCTCAAGTAGTCTAGATCAAACAAGGCAGGCCGAAACACTCAGGCCAGGATCAGACCTGATCCTGCCTGTACAGACATGGATCCAGACTGATCCCGGGGTGAATTGCCTTTACCTTAGAGTAATTTACTCTTGGTTTTCCATGATGTTTTTGAAGACCTCCATGGGAAAACCTGGCTGTGTACACACACACACCACTCCTTAACTTTCCAGCCATCACTCTGATTGAAGAAGCTCCCCATCACCATCTTTGATGAGGAAACAGGGCACTTGGCTACATGGGTGCAGCTAGGCACCCTGTTTCTGCATCAGACATGGTGACCAGGGGAAGGGGATTTCTTCAGTCAGAGCAATAGCTGACAAGGCATGCCTTCCCCAGACCCAGGTCAGTGTGGGGATGGGTGAGTGAATACTCACCTATCCCTGCGCTGACCCAGGGAGCAACCCAGGTGAACATTTTTTACAGATTTTACAGGCTGAGTCTGTGCTATCCTGGCCCATGTGCTCAGGCCCTGAAAAGTTCCTAATAAGGATTTGACTTGCTGTCACTTCTCCATAATTAGCTTTGGCAGCCTTTCTCAGACTGGACATGAAGGCCACTCTGCTCATGTTATTTATTTACCCATAGTGTATTAGTTAGTCAGAAGGCTCTAAAACATATGTAAGGTCTCCTGTCTTTGTCAATGACCCAAAAAGGGAAATCCTTTGTGTTCTGTTGCTTTGGAAAGCAGCTTGGAGATGTTACATTTTTGAAGATCAATTGTCCTTGATTGTTGAAGGATTTCGGGAGTTGTTCCCCCACCCCGACATTAGGTGTTTCAAGCTCTTCTCTGAAACTGGGTAAATGTAACTACTGTGACTTTCTTTTTCTTCTCCTTGATGCTTCTCAAAAACTATCAGGTCTTCTACTTACATGGCCAACCCTGTTCCATTGTAAGTTGAGTTGCCTCAGTATGATTAGGACTCCAAAGAACATCTTGTTATTCCCTTAGTGCCATATCCATTCCTTATTTGGCAAATGCCTGGATTTCATATCTTGCTCTATCACTGTTATTATTATGATTTCCTGCCAATTTAGCACAGGGGAGGTGATACTGCAATCATTTCTTTCCATTTATAAATAACATAGGCCTGCAAAATTGAGAGTCATAAAAACTTTTTGAAACTTGTATGCTGGGTTTGTAGGAATTTGCTGTTCTAAATCAAGAAATGACCTCAGATTTGCTCCATTAAGTAGAGGTTTGTTTGTTTGTTTTTTCACAACGTGTTGATATTTTAATGTTGCAATATGTGACTGAATAAACTAAACCTGCAATGAATTATTCTTTAAACAGTAAGAAAGGGGTTAAAATCTTCTATTAGAATGTCAGAAGTCTTTAATTCATCGATATGAAACACAAAAAGCCATTTAAAAGAAATCAAACTGGAACATCAGTGTCCACACTTAATCAAAGCTGAATTGATTAATATATTAAATTTTGTGAAAGAATGGTGTGTGGTACTACATTTTTATTGTGTTTTTCTAATTCAGCATCCCAAAAAACCCTAAAATACTGGAAAATGTTGTTTTTCTCTCATCTCAGGCCTATGTAACTGTGGTTAGAAGTACAAAGGGGAGGGGGACCTCAGATGTTTTAATTTTTCCCCAAAGCCTTTTTTCCCCTAAAAGGGGGGGGGGGGGGATTGATTGTGCATGTGTGAAAGAGAGAGTGAAAAACTGATAACTAACATGTTTAAAGAGCATAGTGTTCACATATTTATTGACCCAAAATCATTCCTAAAAGCTATGTAAGAGGAAGACTTTGTGTAACACTGTGCAGTATTGCCAAGCAGGGTCAGCCCTGGTTAGTACTTGGATGGTGTTGTAGGCTGTATTTCAGAACTGGATAAACAATCTCTGAGAATTCCTTACCTAAGAAAACCCTATGAAATGTATGGGATCACCATAAATTGACAGGCAACATAAAGGCACATATAGTGGGCCCTTCCCATCCACAGAGGCTTTAGCTTCACATGCAAGCAAACTAGTGAACAAAATTCTACAACAAAGACTTTTATTATACATGGAGCAAGAAATGCCAGATGTCCAAGCTGGTTTCATGAAAAGAAGAAGCACTAGGGATAAAACATTGGATAATGGAATGCCCCAAAGAACTTCAGAAGAAAATCAGCCTGTGCTTTATACATTATAGAAAAGCCTTTGATTGTGTAGATCATTAAACATTATGAATCACTTTTAAAGAAAGGGTTGTTCCACGACATGTCATTGTCTTGATATGTAGCTTATACTCAAGACAAGAGATGAACATCACAACAGAATATGGAAAAATGGCATTGTTTCCAATTGACAAAGGGGAATGGGAATGCTGCATTTTATTATCCTGTTTTACTTGTTTGCTGAACATATATGTAAAGCAGGATAGAGGCATGAAACAATTTAAGATCCAAAACACACTGCATAAATAATCCAGTTTGAAACCACATTAACTGCCCTGGCTCAGTGCTAAGGAATCCTGGGAATTGTAGTTTATTGTGGCACCAGAGCTCTCTGACAGAGATGGCTAAATGTCTCACAAACTACACTTCCCAGAATTGCCTGGCATTGAGCCAGAGCAGTTAAAATGGTCTCAAACTGGTTTATTTTTGCAGTGTGTTTTGGACCTATGTTATCCACAGGCCACGTACCACACTGGCTGTCCAAAAAGATAAGGTTATGTCAGTTATAGTCATACTCAGATACTTGTTTTGTTTTACACATAGAACATCTACAAGACTATACAGAAAATGTGTGGTCATGTATCCCAAATCCACACCTGCAAGAATCTGTCATTCAAGTTCCACAGATTGGGAACTGTGCTGATCATCACAACAAACACTATTTATATATGAAGTAATTACTTTTGCTAGGACAAACTACTTCCAATCAACAATTAATGATTTAGGCTGAAATTCTTATTCACTTCAGACCTCATTAATTTTTTTGAAAGTTAATGATAGATTTGTTATTGACTTTCAGTGGACTAAGCACATGTCCCTTGTTCATGTCCAATTATGATGAACTAGATTATGATCTTTTTCAGATTTATTTTTAGATATAGGAGTTTGGCTTCTATTTTTATATATGTTTTTGGTTAGAGGTTGTTCATAAATGTGTCCTGGTGATTGTTATTCATAACAAGAGTGAGGTCAAACAAACTGAAAATTAATCAAGACAAGATGGGGATACTCCTGCTCAGTCAAAAGGCAGACCAGGAATTCAGGGAATAGGGATTCACCAACTCTAAAAGATTAGGTTGGGTCAATGTAACCTTGGATGGGGTTATACTTTGCCTGAAGATTCAGTTCTCTTCCAAGTCTATAATTCTATGATACTTGTGTAGCCTACATACACACACACACACGCACACACACATCTTTAAGAGTTATAGTCTACACGATATTTCTGTGTACGCTTAGTGAAGAACTGAAGTGCAGGATTTTCAACATTGTGGAGCAAGAAGTGAGAAATAAAAATGAAAGTAGATTTTGCCCTCAATCTAGTCAGGAGCTTATGGCTAAATCAGAATTTATAACGGAATAATTTCTTTCAGTAAGACCCTGAAAGTAGTTTGGTAATTAGAGACTTCTTAACTTTAATCGTTAATGAGTTGAAGATATAAAATAATGTTATAATTGTTCATTCATGCTATGACCTTTTTGCGTTGCAAGGACTTGGAACTTTTCCTTCTCTGTGAAAATATCTGGTGGTTATTTTCTTAAGACTGTGAACTAAAGATCCAACCTATCTTCATGAAACAGCAAGATAAACTGCAGATAAAGTTGTAAGAGAAAGGGAAATCAGCAAAAGAAAGAGTGGCCTAAATAGACAAAAATATTTGTGGTGCGGGGCAAAGCTGTTCAAGACAAAGGAACGGAAAAGATAATGAGGTTCAAACACATTTCAGAGTTACACTATGCATGTATTCAGTCATTAAGACAAGCCAAAAACCATAGTTTTTCATAATAGTAATGAGCTGAAGAAAGTCTTGCCCTCATTCACACATCTGTTCTCTCCTTCACAAGAAGTAGAGATTTGAAGCTCCCATTTCTAAGAGCTTATTTTGTTCCATTCTCATAAGCGTTACTTTGGGCAGATCAGTTTGCAAATAAACCCATTCAAAATATGGTTTTGAACCCATGACTGATTATAAAATATAGTTTGTGCTAGTTTGTTCTAATAGTTTGTGCAAATAGTAGTTTCCTGTATTCAAATAAAACGAATGAAGTTTGGATTGCTATAGCTTAGAACTGTCCATTTCCAAAAAAACAAAAACAAAAAACCACAAAAACAATTTCATCACATTGACAGTTGCAGTAAAAATAAAAATAATAAAAACCTAAAACATCTTGAGTAGGGTATACGGCAGGAAGACAAGTTTATAGAGGCTGTGCAGAAGAGAGATCACGTGGCCACAGATCACCAAAATGCTACTGGAAAGAAAAGTATGATAATGCATGATGCCAAATTGGTATGCTTCCATTCTTAATCTAGTGGCAATGCAGTGGGATAGCAGGCTGGTGAGATAAATTCAAAAAAAAAAAAAAAAGCCAAATACCAGCTAGTTCTGGGCAAGAATCACATAAGAGAGAAAAGGCCCAATGGAAAAATCGCTAATCAGCTATCAGAGTATAGAGAGGAAATTTAAAAGGCATGGGTATGGTTGTTGTTGTTGTTGTCTGGCTCCAAGGGTCATCAGAGCAAAGTCACTGTAAAGAGTGGGTGAGCAGGGAGCTATATTCTCTCACACTATTTTGGCTCCAGCAATCCCTCAAAATCAGAAATACAAAGAGGAGCCCATTCTGGAGCACTGTCAATAGGATATGGCAGGGCAGAGTAATGCATTTGGCAACCCCTGCACTCCATCACCTCAGATGACCACCTCACCAGACTTCATGGTAGAGTTGTCTCTGACACTGGATACAGTCACATGACAAGGCAGAATAGTAATTCAGTATGCATTTTTGAGGTGCGTTTGCATAACATAAGCCAGTGACCTTCAGGAGCCCTGGGCTGCATCCTCACTGCATAAATAATGCAGTTTGACATCACTTTAACTGCCATAGTTCAATGCTATGGAATTCAGGAATTTGTAGTTTAAGCTTTCTCTGTCAGAGTGCTCTGTTGTCACACCAAGCTACCAATCCCAGGATTCCATAGAATGGAGCCAAGGCAGTTAAAGCTTTGCCAAACTGGATTATTTCTGCAGTGCAGATGCAGCCCTGGGACAAGCAGGGTGCTTCTTAATTGCTCATACTTGAAGTAGAAGCAGCTAAACAAATCATACAATTTTGCTGTATGGTTTATCATATCATGTAAACCTAAATGCAAACAAACTGGTTTGTTTTTCTACAAGAAGCCAGAAAAAGAACCTAAAAGAAATCATGAACTGCTCATAGGAGTGATTAAACAGAATGAACTAGCATGCTATTCAACTGTGTAATTTAGGATTTTCATGGATCTCTGGTTTATAAAGTTGTATGAATGCACTTAGTGAATCTATGCTGAATTACAGCTGTTCTTTAGTTCTCAAGAAATCTGTCTTATCTTGGTTCAGGACATAAACAATTTAGGTACTGATGATTTGCATGTATTTTTACCTGATTACACTAAGGATATAATATTTTTAATGATATGTTACAAACTCTTCAGAGCACGTATGTGAAAAAAATCAATTATTGTCTGAAGAAGATAAATGAAGGCAAAAGAATTCAAATTTATTAGCCCTGATGTTAACTAAATGTACTTTTTGAAATCCAATATTTTTCTGAATTACTGAGGAAAAATAAATAAATCTTTTTTCACCTTCAATAGACTTGGAGAAAGTATAACCTTGGAACTGGATCCAGCCTCATGAAAAGAAAAAAGAAAAGATTAGAAGGGATGGAATAGGATATTTCCCTAAGGAAGTATAAACAAAATAAGACCCTTAAGCCAGAGACTAGAGAGGAAAAAATGAAATAAGCAAGCAAGAATTAACTTCTTCTGGTCCTTTACATACTTTTTCTCTTTTTGCAGAGATCTCTTCCAAATCAAAAGCATTAAACCTTTAACAATTACTTTGGCGAAGTTCTCTGTACATAACACAATGATGTCATATTTCTGAAAATGTGAGACTGCATCCAAATTGGCAGCAATTTTCAAACAAGTTAAATTGAACCTATACAGCTATTTTTTTAAAATCTTCTCTATCCACTAGTATGTGAAAAGATGGTAACATCTGAGAAATCCATTAATGACTGAATGTAATAGATAATGCAAGTTTAACATTCCTTGGTATATGGGCTGGGGGTAAATTTTTACATTTTTGGAGTATGATGAAAAAGCTTTTGGTGGGGGGGGGCAGACAAGACTCTAGACCACAGAAAAGCTGCTAATGTTGTTTTCCCCCTTGGAGGTACAAACTAATTGTAAGCTGTTAACTGAGCATTTTGGCTGAGTCTCCTCCAAGCTGAAATGTGCTCTATTTAATTAAGTATTCAATATGCATTATTTGCAGATTTAGGAAGAATAGATTTGGTTCAAGCTGTTCCGAAACTCAACTGTTGTCTCAGTGATAAGGAGACTTATGCTTCTGTGAGTGCCTAATGCAGTGAAGGGATGACAGTTAAACTCAACACATCTGGTAAGGCAGTCTAAATGGCTGAGCCTTATCTCCAGGAAAGCAACAACCTCCAGCAAAAGGAGAAGGCGACTACATTAAAGTTGCACGCTGAGGAAAGCTGCACACAATGAAAACAAAACCCTTCACCAAATGACAGTCATTTCAGTTCCCATCAAAACACTCTGGGAAGGTTAAGAGAAAACATTTGTTCCACCTTCATGGTACCTTTGAGTACAGTTTCAGTTGAACAGTGAGATGCTGTGGTGGGGTTTTGCTCTAATGTGATTGAGGTGAACGAACCTAGTTTTAGACAGAAAGGGTCTGAAACCAGAGAGACTGCTTATGGCCATTCTCCCAGCTACATCTATTAAGGAAAGTGCAAGTAAATGGGCAAGAAGGGGTAGGCAACAGATCTTTTTTTCTCAACCAGGTGCTTTCTGAAGGTCTGGACTCCATTTCTTATTAACCCTCACCATAATTTATTTATACCCTTACCATTCCAGCTGAACTAGAACAAAAGCAAAACAAAAGAAATGGAGAAGAAGAGGAAGTGAAAGGAGGAGGAGGAGGAGGAGGAGGAGGAGGAGGAGATCAAGTGCATCAGACAATGGCTGGATTCAAGAGTCCTCTTGGTGTCTCGTGGATGAATAGTTTATTCAATGGAACTGGTTGGATATTTTTGCCTGAAGTCAATGTTTGCATTCAGTTCAAGGTCATAAAATCCGAGTTGTGTCATAGCTTATTTGGACGTAGATGATGAGCTAATGTTTATCCATTGTCCCCTGCTGAAATTGGTGGCAAAGATACACATAATAAATGCACTTTCAGTAGTGCATTGGGTTGCACGGCATTATCCATCCTGATTCACCTAACACATAAATAGGCTGGCTGGGAGGAAACAACTGATCATGCTGGCAAGAGCATTAAATCACCAGCACCCAGAATGTGTCCTTGCCTGTGGGAGTCCATCTAAACAAACTTGTTAGTTAAGCAGTCTGATTCAAGGAAACCAACAAGCAACAAGGTCAACACAATCAAAGATGCCAAGAAGCCAGGTCTGAAATGCAGGAGTCTGGTGATGTGAATGCTGGCCAAAAAGCAAATGAGTTGCTTCCAAAACTACCCCTAGGCAGATTCAGCTATTAAATGGGCTGGCCCCAGCTGGTCTAGTCAAAACTTCTCCATTGCTGCTTGGCAGGAAGCCTGACTAAATGTTTGCATGCTCTTCTCTCCCTACACCACCTTCTTGGACATGGAGGCTATACTATCTCCTCTATTGTGTGCTATGCCACATCACTTACAGCTGAGTCTTGCTTTATTCTTCTGTAGGCTGAGGTTGCTCTTCAACAGGGAAAGCTAGGTGAGGCCGCTCTGCAGCTTCAGGCTGCTCTTTGCCTGGTAGACTTGCTTGAGTCCCTTCTTCAGACTCCTCTTCTTGATCCAGATCCTGGCCCATGAGATTCACCATTCAACATAGGGGTCACGTAGCATCTTCTCTAATTGAGAAAGCTTGATGCAGCTCTGGTTATTCTCAAAAAACTGAATTGGTTTCTGCTCACTTACTCCAAAGTTGGTCAACAGTTGATCAAGCCATAGTATTTCCCTACAGGTTTCTGATGCAGCTACATATTCTGATTCTGTGGAGGATAGAGTTACTAGTTCTTGTTTGTGACTAGCCCAAGAAATAGGCCCATTGTCATACAAAAATAAATAACCACTGGTAGATCACAGCCCAGTCCACATCACTATAAAACACAAGGCTTGCGTTATTGCTGGCCAGCAGTTTTATTTGAAAGTTCATGGTTCCTTTCAAATAGCTGGCTACTCTTTTTACAACAGTCCAATCTTTCTTAATAGGCACATTGACATTTCTGCACAGCATTCCTACAGCAGCAGCAATATCAGGCCTAGTGTTTGTAGCTAGGTATAGAAGTTTTGCTGTTGCTGTTCTTTACAAGTCACTATTTGGCAGAGGATCACCTTCTAAGCATGGTATGCTTGCAGAAAGTGAGAAGGCATGTCATAAAAACAGGAAAGTTACCACAAATATGTAAAGTCTTAGAGAGTCTCAGCATGCAAGAGTTGCTATACCCAACATTTTCAGAGTCCACTTCTAGATCCAGATCCTGGTCCATTCAACACAGGGGTCATGTAGCATAATCACATGCAGGGATTTATAGCACACAACTCCAAGATTGGCTCTCAGCCAGACAAAATGAGAATATCTCACACCCAGTAGTAAATCCCATTGAACAGAGCAGGATTTAGTTCTGGGTAAACATGTCTGAGATTATGCTTTAAGGATCTTGGCCCCTTACAAAACAAAACAGTGAGGCCAGAATCCAATGTTTTGCTAGTGTACCATTCCTTTGGGTTCTATGAACACTGCAAACGGAATCACAGTGGTTTAAACAGTTGGCACATTTAAATTACATTTTAATTCAACAGTAATATACAACATATTCTGCACTTAATCCAGTATGTATACAGTCTTCCAAAGTTCCCTGCAACCCACAAAGCATGGGTGCAGGGAACTTTGGGTGCAGAAGAAGAAATCTCATAGCTCAGCAGTTAGGGGGAGCAATCACTAAACGACAACACAAAAATAGATCCAAAGAAATAAAACAAAGTTCATTATAGGGAATTTCCCCTTCCATTCCTCCTTGAATCCATACAATTGAATCCATACAATAACAAAGGTCTTGTCTGCACTGACCAGGACACTCCAGGGACAGCCCAGAGTATTCTGGCCCCAGAGTTGCTCTGACCTCCCTGCATTACCTGGCTCTCAGTCCCATGCTGGGGCAGCTGTCTGCACAGGTATTCCACTAAGCCATCCAGTGCATCTGCTTCTACTGCAGATCTTGCTTCTGAGGTAAGAATGAGGTTCCCTGTGAAGATCACATGGCTGAGTACCTTGTTCTGAAGTAAGAGGTAAGGTTTTTAAATTCATGTTAAGAGTGTTATACTGTGATTTTGGTGCTGAACATGCTAGACGTTGTCCAGGTTGTTCAAACTAGAACCAGGGTTTGGATCATTCATTGTCCAAACAATATCCCCCCCCCCCCCCCCAAATGCAGGCAAGGCCTAATTCACAGTGACTAGGACCCAGTTCTGATCACTGGCCAATATAGGTCCTCTCTGTTTCAGCTCTCTCTACAAACTGAACTGTTTAAAACCCCTTCTTTATGATTCCCCCCACACTGGGCCTGTCCAATAGTTCACAGGGGTTACATTAGCATACTTTCTCACCCCTTCCATCCTTGCACAGGGATCTGAACGGCCTAAAATTCATTGGTATTGGAGGGTTTCTAAGCACTTTGAAGTAGATTTGGAAAATGTATGGAAGGAGGGAAGAGGAAGAACTACTGCTTCCATCAGTGGAACAAAACTGTTAGCTCCTGGTTGACGGAAGGATCAGTGTAAAAAAATGGGGGGGGGGTGTGGGGGGGATAGATTTTAAGGATATATTCCCAATGTATTTTCACTTCAACTAAGTCCAGGGACCTCAATGACACTCCTAAATAAAACCTGTAGGAGCTCTTTTTGCTGCTAAAACAATTCTCATCTTTTTTTCTTAAGTCAGCCTTAGAATCATAGAATCATAGAGTTGGAAGAGACCACAAGGGCCATCCAGTCCAACCCCCTGCCATGCAGGAACTCCAGATCAAAGCATCCCTGACAGATGGCCATCCAGCCTCTGCTTAAAGACCCCTAAGGAAGGAGACTCCACCACACTCCAAGGGAGTGTGTTCCACTGTCGAATAGCCCTTACTGTCAGGAAGTTCCTCCTAATGTTGAGGTGGAATCTCTTTTCCTGCAGTTTGCATCCATTGTTCTGCGTTCTAGTCTCTGCAGCAGCAGAAAACAAGCTTGCTCCCTCCTCAATATGACATCCCTTCAAATATTTAAACAGGGCTATCATATCACCTCTTAACCTTCTCTTCTCCAGGCTAAACATCCCCAGTTCCCTAAGGCGTTCCTCATAGGGCATGGTTTCCAGACCCTTCACCATCTTAGTTGCCCTCCTTTGGACATGCTCCAGTTTCTCCACATCTTTTTTGAATTGTGGTGCCCAGAACTGGACACAGTATTCCAGGTGGGCCCTGACCAAAGCAGAATAGAGTGGCATTATAACTTCCCTTGATCTAGAAACTATACTTCTATTGATGCAGCCTAAAATTGCATTGGCTTTTTTAGCTGCCGCATCGCACTGTTGACTCATGTTCAGCTTATGGTCTACTTGGACTCCTAGATCCCTTTCACATGTGGTCTCATTCAGCCAGGTGTCCCCCATCCTATATCTGTGCATTTCATTTTTCCGCCCTAAGTGCAGAACCTTACATTTCTCCGCATTGAATTTCATCTTGTTAGCATCGGCCCAGCTATCTAGTTTATTCAGGTCATTTTGAATTTTGATCCTGTCCTCTGGGGTATTAGCTACTCCTCCCAGTTTAGTGTCATCTGCAAATTTGATAAGTATGCCCCCAATTCTGTCATCCAAATCATTAATAAAGACATTGAATAGCACTGGGCCCAGGACAGAACCCTGTGGCACCCCACTGGTCACTTCTCTCCAGGATGAAAAGGAACCATTGTTGAGCACCCTTTGAGTTCGGTCAGTCAACCAGTTACAAATCCATGTAACAGTTAACTTGTCTATCCCACATTTTGCAAGCTTGTTTGCAAGAATGTCATGGGGAACCTTGTCAAAGGCCTTACTGAAATCGAGGTATACTATATCCACAGCATTCCCTTCATCTACCAAGCTGGTAATTTTATCAAAAAAAGAGATCAGGTTCGTTTGGCATGACTTGTTTCTCTGAAACCCATGTTGACTTTTTGTGATTATGGCATTGGCCTCTAAGTGTTCACAGACTCTCTGCTTAATGATCTGCTCTAGAACCTTTCCTGGAATTGATGTCAGACTAACTGGACGATAATTGTTGGGATCCTCTTTTTTTCCCTTTTTGAAGATGGGCACAGCGTTTGCCCTCCTCCAGTCTGCTGGGACTTCTCCTCTTCTCCATGAGTTCTCAAAGATTATTGCCAGTGGTTCCGATATTACATTTGCCAGTTCTTTTAATACTCTAGGATGTAGTTCATCTGGTCCTGGAGATTTATATTCATTTAGATTAACCAGGTATTCCTGTACTACCTCTTTACTTATTCTGTGCTGAAATTCCTCTATTCTGTCTTCTGCTCCATTATCCTTAGGTTGAGCACCCTTTGCCTTTTCTGAGAAGACTGAAGCAAAGAAGGTGTTGAGTAATTCTGCCTTTTCTCTGTCCCCTGTTAGCATTTTGCCATCTTCTGCACGCAGTGGCCCTACCGTTTCCTTCTTCTTCCTTTTGCTGCGGACATATCCAAAAAAGCCCTTTTTATTGTTCTTAACCTCTCTAGCAAGCCTGAGTTCATTCTGCGCTTTAGCTTTTCTGACTTTACCCCTACATGTGCTGGCTATTTGTTTGAATTCCTCTTTCATGATTTCCCCATTTTTCCATTTCTTATACATGTTCCGTTTAAAACTTAGCTCATTTGAAAGTTCCTTAGTCATCCATCCTGGCTTCTTGAGACATCTTCCATTTTTCTTCCTCATTGGAACTGTTGGAAATTGTGCCTTCAATATCTCCCTTTTGAGAAACTCCCATCCGTCTTGAACTCCCTTCTCTTCTAGTATTCCTGACCATGGGATCACTCCCAGTATTTCTCTAAGTTTATTGAAATCAGCTCTCCTAAAGTCTAGAGTGCGTGTCTGACTATGCCTAGCTTCTCCCTTCCACTGTATTACAAACTCCAGGAGGACATGGTCACTTCCACCTAAGGATCCAACCACTTGCACCCCATCAACTAGGTCTTCCCTGTTGGTTAAGATCAGATCTAAAATGGCTGATCCCCTTGTTGCCTCTTTCACCTTTTGGACAATGAAATTGTCTTCCAGGCAAGTGAGGAATTTGCTAGACCTTGAGGATTTGGCTGAGTTTGACTTCCAGCAAATATCAGGATAGTTGAAGTCACCCATCACTACTACAGCTCTCCTTTCTGAGTATGTGTTTATCTGTTCTAGAAAGGCATCATCCAATTCCTCTGCCTGAGTCGGGGGTCTGTAGTAGACTCCCACAGTAACATCCCTGTTATTTCCCTCTCCTTTAATTTTTATCCAGATGCTCTCCACCTGGCTTCCAGTATTGACTTCCTGGATCTCTTCACTGGTGTAAATATCCCTGACATATAATGCTATTCCTCCTCCTTTCCTGCTTGGCCTGTTTCTCTTAAAAAGGTTATACCCATCTATTTCTACATTCCAATCGTGAGACTTATCCCACCAGGTTTCAGTGATGCCTATTATATCATATTTCCTTTGTTGTGCTAGGAGTTCAAGTTCATCCTGCTTATTTCCCATACTCTGTGCATTAGTGGAGAGACATTTAAGACCATGTGTCCTCTTTACTTGCTGCTTTTGCACATTTTTTTGCCTCCTACTGTTGGGTCCTTGCACTGTTTGCCTTGTTCCCTCTATGCCACTGTGACTATTCTCTCCATCCCTTTTGCCTTCCAGAATAATGTCTCCCTCCCCCTCATAACTCAGTTTAAAGCCCTCCTGATCAGATTCTTCAGACTGTTGGCAAAAACGTTTTTGCCACCTGCCAACTGTTTGGAAAAGATCTAAATCTTTGCAAGTACAACTGGCTTGAGCCTGTCCCACTTGAAAGCCTGTCCCACTTACCTTAACTGACCATGATCACATTCATAAAAACTCAGTTAAAACATAAACACCTACTGAAGAATCAGAAATAGCCACCAATCATATGCGAAAAACTTGAGTCATTTCTTGAAAAATCTTGATATATGGATTTAGAACACAAGTGTCACAAACCCTGTTAAGATCTGCCAGAATATGTCAAAAATATGCAAGGAATCATTCTGATGAGAAAGATGATGACAGGCATTTGAAAATGCATTACACTTCATGACTACTAAAATTAATGGGTATATGCTGGTTGACTGAATGCCAGTTGCCAAGGAAACACAAGCGATGTTCATTCTAGAAAGTTTTTGCTGCCCTATATAATTATTTTATATGTTTACTTTGCTTCTGTTGGATAAGCTGTATCATTTGCAAAATATACTATCCATTATTACACAATGTGTCAGGACATTTAAACAATTTTCTCCTGTATAGATTCTTAATATGAGCTCCTCTAAATGTAATGATACATGTGGATTTCACTATATACAATATCCCATATTTTTGCTAATCAAAGCTTTACAGATAGTACTGGCTTATATTCACAAGGAAGGAGAATGAGCCCTGCCCTGCTGTCCCACAGCTTCAAATTAGTTGGTAATGTAAACAGTTTCTCTGCACATTTACACTCTATACTAAATGTGTAGAGAGAGCTCTGTATGTGTGCAAAGAAACCACATCTCATTAGACTTTATTAACAGTTCATACCATTAGAATAAGATGATGTATACTATATGCATTCACTTAAGGTAAAAGGTAAAGGTATTCCTCTTTGACAAGTTGTGTCCGACAGTAAGGGGCAGTGCTCATCTCCGTTACTAAACCAAAGAGCCCGCATTGTCAGAGATTATTCTGTGGGTCATGTAGCCAGCATGACAGCACAGAACATTGTCCCCCCCCCCCCCCCCAAGTGGTACCTATTTATCTACTTGCATTTACATGGCTTTCAAACTGCTAGGTTTACAGAAGCTGGGACTGGTGATGCTCACCCCATCACATGACACAGATCTTGTAATCAACAGAGTCAGCATCTTAACCACTTGCGCCCAAGTCATTCATTTGCTAATCAGTGTTATTTAGTTTGCACATTCAATTTTCAGGTGGAAAATATTGTATTTTAAAGTGATTTGTTATTTTGGAAGATTCACAGCATACTTTGTAAGTGAAATGCATTAACTGGATATTGTTTTTGCCATTACCTTTCCACCGACACCTCTTTTATAGTAACCAGCACCCAAACCATTCTATCCTCTCAATGGAGCTTATCGCATGGGATTCCAGGAACGCAAATGACATAGGACAAAAGAGGGCATGATGGGAACAGAACGGGGTTATTACCCATTTTATTGCATGCTGGAATGCCCCCAACACCTCTGGAAATCCTCATTCCATTCCAAATCTGTCCCCCAGAGGCCAATTTTCAGGAACTGTTCAGAACAGTTCCTGAAAATTGGCCTCTCTGGTACAAATTTGTGTGTCCCCAAAGTGGTTGGAAGGCATTCCAAAGCCATGACAAGGCAGCAGGAGCCAGACATTTCAGGAGCGGATTAAATCCACTCCTGGCGGTGGCCCATTTGGGACTCTGGTGGTGGCCTGCTTCGGAAACAGGCCATGCAATCAATGTGGGCCCAACATGATGGTTACTGGAGTGGCCAAAGAGTGCTCCTTTGGGGCTGTCTGCTTCAGCCCTATGATGTATTCAACTAGAATGACTTGAAATGCTCAAAGATCCACAAGCAAAATGTAGAAAATGTAGACGGTCCTTAAGGTAGGATGGGCCTGAGTCATGCAGGGCTTTAAAGGTTAGTACCAACACCTTGTACCTTGTCAGAAACTAATGGGCAGCCAATGGAGAGCTTTGAGCACTGGTGTTATGTGCTCTCTCCTTGATGTTCCAGTAATAAGCCTGGCTGCCATATTCTGAACTAATTGAAGTTTCCGGGTTAGGCACAAGGGTAGCCCCATGTAGAGCGCGTTACAGAAATCCAGACGTGAGGTTACTAGAGCGTGTACCACAGATTCCAGATCTTTCGTGTCCAGGAAAGGGCGCAGCTGGCATATCAGCTGAAGCTGATAGCAGGCATTCCTGACTGTCACATTCACCTGACTAGTCATGTGAAACGAAGAGTCAAGGAGTACCCCCAGACTGCAAACAGAGTCCTTAGAGGAGAGTGTGACTCTGTCTAGGACTTGGAGACTGTATTCCCAAACCTGGTTTCGGACTGTTAGTACCTCTGTTTTGTCTGGATTTAGCTTCAATCTGTTTTCCCTCATCCAATCCATTACCACTGCAAGATAGTCATTAAGAGGGGAGGTGCTATCTGAAGACTGAGCCGATGATCTAGTCATGGAGAGGTATATCTGAGTGTCATCGGCGTACTGAAGACACTGAGCTCCATGCCTCTGGATGATCTCACCCAGCGGCTTCAAATAAATGTTAAATAGCATTGGAGACAGGATGGTGCCCTGAGGGATGCCACAATTAAGCTCGATTTTGGAGGAGCAATTGTCCCCGAGCCTCACCCTTTGGGATCTATCAGAGAGAAAAGATCGAACCACTGAAGAGCAGTGCCTCCAATTCCTAACTCCCTCAACCGACCCAAAAGGATGGAGCGATCTATGGAGTCAATGGCCGCTGAAAGATCCAAGAGTACTAACAGGGTCACACTACCCCGTCAATACTCAAGTAGAGGTCATCGGTCAGACGAACCATGGCAGTCTCCACTCCATGTCTTGTCCTGAAGCCGGTTTGAAATGGTTCAAGATAATTGGCTTCATCCAAGACTGATTGGAGTTGGGTGGCAACTGTCCTCTCGATCACCTTGCTTAAAAATGGAAGCAAGGACACTGGTCTGTAGTTGTTTCTGTCCAGGGGGTCAAGGGAGGGCTTTTTCAGGATGGGCTTAATCACTGCCTCCTTGAGACAAGATGGTAAGATGCCCTCCCTAAACTTTTTCCACTACAGAACTGTGTTGCAAAATGTAAAAAGTGGTTTTAAAAAACTATGTTTCAGTTCACTGGTTGGTTTGCAAAGTGCAGATTAGGTAGCAAACATTAACATGTAAATGAATGATAATCTTCATCCATTCCCACTTTTACAAATGTATTGAACTAACCTGAGGCTTCTTAAAATAGACTGAAAAGTGAAAGCCAGGAGGAATTGGTGAACATATTGGCGTCTTCTGTTACCTCAGTTTCCTTGGAAAGAAAACAGAAATGTAAAGCTATTTTGGGGTCTATTGAATGTTCTACTGTTATGTCCAGCAGATCTCTGAAGCCTTAACTAAACTCAAAAGAAATTACTGGGGTTGTAATCATTTTCACTAAGTCAAAGCCATTGAGGAAAGCACATGAGCACCTATGGAAGTTCTCATATGGACTGTCCACTAAATGCTGGTACTATTTTCAGTAAAGTATTGATTGGACTTTCTAGCTGAGACATACAGAACAGAATTGAAACCATATCTGGAGCTGGCATCCTCTCTATGCAATAATACTGTCAGTGCTACAAGGCTGTTTTAAATAGGTTGTTTTCCCCAAGTATCTTGGAAACCAGGGCCTAGGAATCTTGACTTATTATATATAAAAATGAAAACAGCAATGTAGCACACAAGAAATACTGCCTTTCTAATCTTATTGGGCTGAGGAATTTTATGCAACTATCATAAATAGATAAATCCCAAATGGGAAAAAACGCTCTGCTACATACATAATCTTCCAGCTCTAAAGGATCAGAACAACAACATATTTCTCTCTTTTCAATGCTTTCTAACTTTACTTAGCTAAACAAAATAACTATTGCCACTGAACCACCCTACAAAATAATGTCTGTAAGTTTACAGGCTATATTTTAAATACTTTATTGTGTACCATGAAGTTTTTTTTCTCAGGTGTTTATCTACTTGTAGTGAAAAACTGCTCCTTCTCTGCCATTCCATCTACAAAAGTTGACCAGAAGCATACTTCCATGGTGGCATAAGGCCAGCTATTTCCTTACTGTCAATGGAGATAGAAAATATTATTGTTTTACTTTTGATGCTTTTATTTACAATCAACTCATGGCCATGGGGATGTGGCCTAACTTTTTTTTTCTGCACAAACCCACTGTCTGTAGCACCTCAGGTAAATACTTCTAGCAAATTCCAGTAACTTGGTCTATTTTCTTCCCGTGCCCAAGAAACAGAGATTTTTTTAAACTGAAAAGCACAAAATAGCTTACAAGTCTCCCTTATGCTTCTCCTGTCCATGCACACAAAGCAAGTTGTAGCTGGAGCTACACTGTACTACCCCAAACCACCACAAATAAGGTCCAAAACGTGGGAAGACAATACAGAAAATTACTGGAAATAAGTGCACTGACAATTATGTTCTGATGTCAAGAATACTCTGATAGGCTGATTCATCACCATCCAGAAGACATGGCCACTGATGCCCAAGACAGCCATATATATAAAGAAGTGTTGTTTTTTGCAAAGCCCACAGGAACTATTAAGTGCAGTAAAAGTTCCATGATAGAACACAGAAACCTCTTAAGGCATCATTTGGGCTTTTAATGGCCCAGAAATCAGCACACCTCCTGGGTGGATAGATTAAAGGAGTTGGACTAAGAAGAAATGAAACTCAGAAGCAGCCACATGGGGATCCTTTGGGAGTAAGATGATAATTCATTGGAGGCATAGCCTAGCTTTTACAACTAGCTAATAAAACCCTAAGGAAATTGTTCTTTTGTAGCTTTCCCAAAGAAAAGTAGGCTAAGAGTATGTTTTGTTGTCTTGTAAACAATATATTACTGTTTTCCCACATGAATCTTGAAACATAAATATGCACATATTTTAATATCAGTACACTTGGGTTTTTAAATCTTTGGTGTGTGATTTTATTTTATTTTTATTTTCTCTGCTTTTCTTCTGATCTTGCATCATAGGACTATGAGGTCAGGAGCATCCAAGGTCCCAGGAATTTCTGACTAATACCTGAGATCCAGATATGACACCTGGCATTGTCAGAGGCATCAAATGCCTTTTGCCAATATTGTCAAATCTTGACTGACTGTAGAGGATGGTGCTCATCTCCATTACTAAGCTGAAGAGCCAGCATTGTCAGAGACTACTCTGTGATCATGTGGCCAGCATAACTGTGCAGAATGCTGTTACCTTCCCACCAAAGTGGTACCTCTTTATCTACTTGTGCTTTTACATGTTTTTGAACTGCTAGGTTGGCAGATGCTAGGACTAGTGGTGGGAGCTCATTTCGTCACACAGCACTTGAGTCTTGAACTCCTGAGCTGCTGCCATTGCAATCATCAGAGTCAGCAGCTTAACCATTAAACCACCAGAGTATGCTACCTTCCTAATTCGTGTACCAGAGAACCCATATTATTACCCTTCTTCTAGCCATTACTGTCTCCAGACACTGACCCCAGGAGCAAACCCTAAAGTTTGTATGACCTGGCCAAAACCACTCGCATCAGGAGTAAAAAATGTGGATAGCATTAGTCTCTGATAAGACTGCAGACTCATGAAAATAAAATAAAAAATGATTCATCTCACACAAACAAAAAAGCTAGAACAATGCCTGCATAGTAAAGGACAAAGGCTGCATCTGTACTGCAGAAATAATCCAGTTTCATACCATTTTAAATGCCATGCCTCATTGCTATGGAATTTTGGGGGGTTTTAGTTTCATGAGATATTTACCATTGTTTCTCAAAGAGCTTTTGATTCTTTTGATTACTTATATTTTAAAAGTCTGTACTTGATTCTGGTATATTCAGCCAAGACTGCATCTTCAGAAATAATCCAGTCTGACATCACTTTAACTACCATGGTTGAGTGCTATGGAATTCTGGGAACTGCAGTTTTTTGTGATATTTAACCTTCTCTGTCAGTTGGTGCCACAACAACTACAGTCTAGTAGCAGGCATTCCTCTTAGCTGCCTCTAGCTGCATTCACACTGCTGAAATAATCCAGTTTGACACGACTTTAACTGCCATGGCTCAGTGCTATGAAATTCTGAGAAATGCAGTTTTTTGTGATATTTAGCCTTCTCTGTCAGAGGGTTCTGGTGCCACAACAAACCACAATTCTAGCAGTGTGAATGCAGCCGGAGGCAGTTAAGAAGACTGCTATTTTCTTTAAATTTGTCTTTCCATCTTCTATTAATCTTAATTTTTATAGGGCCTCTTATTTCTGTTATGAAAACAGAAATAAGAGGCCCTATAAATGGCTGGTTGACTGCAGTTACAACCCATCTCTCATTTAAAAGACGATGAGGAAAATGAATGCATGTATTCATTTGATATGTACATATTTATATATTCAATATTTACAAGAACTCACTAGAAGAAATGTACAGTTTGAGGAGGATACATTTAAATCTGGCCCAGAGCACTCGACTGCCCATTGCTATCTAATCTTTCTGGCAGCAGTTCTCCAAGGTCTCAAAACAGAAGCATTTACTGGCACTCTTACAGGAGAGCTGCACTTGAAACTGAACATTTTAGTCAGCAAAGTGCATATTCTTCCATCCATTGGCTTATCATGCATCTTCAAACTGCCTTTCAGTTTTACACGGTATTTCAAATCATTGCTCTAACTACAAATAGTGCAGAAATCAGGTCTTCCACCTAAGGTGATATTTCCTCAGATACTGTGTACAGGCTTCCAAGAGACCTAGGAGTTTATCACATGAACTTTAAAACCAGCTCAAGCCTCCCAGGCAGCAGCCAGGACACGGGATGGAGGTGGGAATTATCACATGCTAAATCACCATCTAATCGCTGGCCACCATCAGCCTGGGTCCCAGCTATGCTCTGTCAGCACTTTTTAGAAGCCAGAAAGCTTGCGACTTCGAAAAAGTTCTGGTGGAGCACGGCTGGCACCCAGCTTGGAAATGGGCTAATGGCAGCCAGCGATTAAGCGGCAATTTAGCATGCGATAATTCCTGCTTCCATCCCCTGTCCCAGCTGCAGCCCAGGAGGCTTGAGCCAGTTTTTTTTTTATTCATTTATAAAAGTATTTTATATACAAAAACAATAAAAAAGCTTCAAGTTACTACATAGTATCAGAAAATATATTGAAGTTTACAGATCAATACTTCCAAAGTCACTTTAAAAATAGTTCCCAAACACTATACCCATACATTTCATTATTCTCTCTTTTTTTAATGTCACTTTCTCTTTTTACTTCCTGTTGCCTCGAAGTATATACCTCCAAATCATACTATTTCTTAAATGTTATATTACAAATAAGTTGCTTATAGGTTATCATGTCTGCATTCTTATGTCTCTAATCTGCAAGTTTTTATTATCTGGTCCCACTCTTTCTCTATTAGTGTAGCGTCTTTATTAGATAAACGGCCAGTGAGAATGTCCATCTCTTGAAATTCATGAATTTTTGCCCACCAAAGGTCCGAATCAGGTATTATTTGACTTTTCTAATATTGAGCTAATATAATTCTGGCAGCAGGTATTAAATATAATATTGTTCTCCCATGTTTAATTTTGATTTGTGCAGAAGCTTTGTCTAACATATTCAATAAGTACATTTCTGGTCTCATTTCAAAATTCAGTTGAAAAATGCATTCAATTTCTCTATGTATACTTTTCCAATATAACTTTAGTTTTGGACATTTCCACCAAACATGAAACCAAGTTCCTGGTGCCTTTTCACATTTCCAACATAGACCCGGACCTGTTTTATAAATTTTTGTTATCTTACTCGGTGTTATCTTACTTGGTGTTAAGTACCATCTGTTTTCCATTTTCCAATAATTTTCTCTGAGGTTTTGACATCTAGTGAAATTTTTAGTCCTTTCTCTTGCATTCTTCCAACTATCCATCTCTATAATATTTTGTAGATCTGAAGCCCATTTTATCATTGTATCCAAAACAGGTTCCTTTTCTTGTTCAAGTTCTCTAAGGAAGTTATGTAATATAGCAGTCTTTTTGTTAACTGTATTTAATAACATTTTTAACAAACCTGAAGTTTCTTTTTCAAAGTCTTGTAACTTCTGGTCTATTTTAAATCTTTCTTTAATCTGCATATAAGGATACCAATGTACATGGGGAGAAGATGAAGGCTTTTGGGCCCTGTCTGCATTGGTCAAAAAGTGTCCCCTTGGTGATCATCAGGAGTCCTGATAATAAAGGGTCCAATCCCTGGTTCTGGTGCGAACTATGCAGATGATATCTAGCCAGTTCAGCACCAAACCTGCCATATACTCCTGTCACCCAAAGATTCCGCCCTCCCCCGATCATCCCTCATGTTTAATATCAAATTAATATTACAAGGGACATTGAGGTGAGTGACCTGGATTCAATCCTGCTGTGGACTCCTGACTTGTGTGCACATGGCAAACCATGTTAGAATTAGCCAGAGTCTAGAAGGCACCCACCTTGATGAGATTATCGGGTTTGCCAGCACAATTCTTTTGTGCCTGTAGAGGATGAGGGGATCATGGCCAAGGAATGGACTAGAAACTCATAGTCAGACAAAGGACCTGAGAACCAGTGTACTAATCCGTTTTGTATGAGGTTTTTGCACCAATCACCCATTGCATTCAGTCCAGTTTTAGACTATTCTTCCTCCTTCTGGAAAACATTCTAAAGAGATTTAGTCTTTTCAAGCCTTGGGTTTCTGCCCAAAAGACACAATTCAGGTTATATACACAGCTAGCAAACCAGCCAGTCTTTGGTTTCAGTTTAGAAGCAGGCCGACACTCTTGTCAGTTTACTAAGCTAAGCCCCTCAATACACCAGCTATCCCTCTTTCCACTGTGGCTAAGGAGCCTCCTCTGTTCTGGATTTCTGCAATTGGACTCAAGATCTACATCAGGCGACTATTACCATTAGCAAAGTCTCACATATATTCACTTCTCCCACCTTTGATTTCATTAGCTCTTATGTGTGTGTGTTTGTGAATCGTGTGCTTGCGTATCAATAGAAGTATAGTGTCTAGATCAAGGGAAGTAATAGTGCCACTCTATTCTGCTTTGGTCAGGCTCCACCTGGAATACTGTGTCCAGTTCTGAGCACCACAATTCAAAAAGGATGTGGAAAAACTGGAGCATGCCCAAAGGAGTGTGACTAAAATGGTGAAGGGTCTGGAAACCATGACCTATGAGGAATGACTTAGGAAGCTGAGAATGTTTAGCCTGGAGAAGAGAAGGTTAAGAGGTGATATGATAGCCCTGTTTAAATATCTGTCACATTGAGGAGGGAGCAACCTTTTTTTCTGCTGCTCCAGAGAACAGGACCCAGAACAAGGGATGCAAGCTACAGGAAAAGAGATTCTACCTCAACATTAGAAGGAACCTCCTGACAATAAGGGCTGTTCGACAGTGGAACATACTTCCTTGGAGAGTGGTGGAGTGATGGAGCAGAAACTGGATGGCCATCTGTCGGGGATGCTTTGATTGGGAGTTCCTGCACGGCAGGGGGTTGGACTGGATGGTTCTTGTGGTCTCTTCCAACTCTATGATTCTATGAATCTATGATTCTATGATTCTATGTGTTGCTTTAATCCCCTAATAAACTACAATTCCTATTTGGAAACCTACCTGGAATTCTGTGTAATTCAGACTCAGTATAAGTGGGCTGATCCCAAGACCTCTGTTGCCCCAGTCAAACTATATCTCTGCTTTGAGCTAAGTTCCAAAATTCCCCGGAATATATTAATTTGAGGGTGTCCTCCCCGGACCCAAGCAATTAGGGTAACACTCCCCTTAAACAGTTTTTTTTTAAGTTACCTTTTGTTCTGGTTCTTCTGGAGACCTCTGTTAAAATGTGGAGCTGCTGTTTACTGCTGCAGTGTGAGTTGCTCACTCTGAAGTCAGACACTGGGTACTTTTTTCTGACCTTAGAGCGAGTGACACATGTCAGCAGTGGTGGTGGTGGGTGGCACAGAAAGACATGCATGTGAACAGCTACCTGGCATCACAACAGGGGTTAACAGGAGGACAATGAGGCAGATCTGGGGCCAAAATACTGAGGGCTGCTCTCTGAGTACTTTGGCTTGTGCAGGCCAAGCCTTAGTGGACTCTCAACAATACATGGAAGAGGTACAATGCATGATCTGCAATGTAGAATGCAACTACTTCATCTGCAAAGTATAACTACTTATAAAGGATAACAGTATATTGAAGAGGTACAATGCATGATCTGCAATGCAGAATGCAACTACTTCATCTGCTTAAATATCTCTACAATGAAAAAAGCATGGCATTGGGGAAAAATGTGCTTACTTCATATAGAATCTACTCCATGCAAACTGTCTGCTACCAGAGAACTGATCCCCCCTTTCCCCCCCCCCGGTGTTTCATGACATCATGTGATTGAAAATAATGTTCAGATATTAATGTGGGAGACCAAACTCATTCTAGATCCGAGAAAATAACCTCACATTGTTGTTGGTTGTTGTTTTTGTTTGTCTGAGAAATTAAGTAAATTGAAGTGGTTAAGTGTACTGTCTTCAGAAGATGGCTTGTTCATGGTTTTTATAGCTAGTTTATGATCTCAAGTCTTCTAAATTTGCATATTCATTAGAATATTTTTCCTGATGCCATTGAGATTTGGCACAAAGCCATCCTGAAAACACTTGGCATGAAACTGAGGTCATGGCTCATCTATTGATTTAATACATCAGCATTCATGTGCTTCTAGTCTTCCTTTGCCCCTTTATATTTCCTCACTGATGTGCCCACATGCTGTGGAAACAGGCATAATTGGAATAAATTGTTTTAAACATAAACATTTAATAGGACAAGAGTTGCATTTGAAATTTCACCCCCCCCCCTTTTTCCCCCAATATCCATTCTTTTCCCTTTCATGATTGCTGAAACATAATGTAGATACTAGTAGAATGTAGTTTAGAGGGTGCTAAGGAAAATACTTAGTCATATGATTATTGTTTCCCAATCCAGGGTTTTCAGGTACTCTGAGGATACACACAACTCAAATAGCTTCATTTATATACCGCTTCATACCGCCTAAACAGTGTCTAAGTGGTTTACAACTGTAAGCTACTTGCCCCCAACAATCTGGGTACTCATTTTAGTGACCTCGAAAGGATACAAGCCTGAGTCAAGCTTGAGCCCTTTTGCTGGTATTGAACTTGCAACCTTATGGTTTTGAGTAAGTGGCTTCAGTACAGGCATTTAACCACTGTGCTACCAGGGCTCTTCTCTCCTTCATTCTACATGTCCCCCTAACAATACTGAGTTGGTAACCCATTGATCCCTACCAGTCCACCATGTTTTCTGGAGCAGCTCTACAGACCAGTTTTCCCCTCTTCATCCAGACCTTTGGGAAACCTTATCTTTGCTTTCAGAAGTATAGTCCCCTGTCTTTTTCTGAACTCTTAACTGCATACCTTCAGGGTTTAGGCTGAAGGTACTGAGCAGAGCCATTAGCCACACAATTTAAGCCTGCTTAAATAAAAACATCTTTCCCTCATAGTGGAAGGAGAGCAGAGAGGGGGACAAGTGAACCACCTGTGAAAGGGAATTCCAAAGACTGGGAGTAGCCAATGAAAAGGCTCTCTCCCATATCCTCAAAAATGTGATGGTGGTGGGACCAAGTGAAAGTCCATCCCGAAAGATCTTGACATTCAAACCAGATTGTATATGGAGAAACAGCATTTTAAGAAGTCTGGATTCAAGCCATTTAGGGATTTAAAGATCTTAACTAGCACCTAACCAGAAGCCAGCAAAGCTGTTTGAATGGTGGGGAGGGGGTATGTTCTCTGAAGAGAGATCCAGTCAGCAGCCTGGCCACATCATATTGGATCTAATGAGTTTTCCAAACAGTTTCCAAAGACAACCCCACACAGAGTGTATTACAGTTGTCCAAATGAGATGTAATCAAGACACATGTCACTATAGCCAGATCTGAAATCTGTCAGAACAGATGCATTAGTTTTAACTGTGCAAACACACTGCTGGCCACCACACAACTGACACATGCAGGTTGAGATCTGAGTCCAGGAGTACCTCCAAGCTGTAAATATGAAGTTTATGGCGAATGTAATTCCATCCAGAACAAGCTGTTCCTTGATCTAACATAAGAATGACTAGGAACACCACTGTCTTGTTTGGATTAAGTTTCAGTTGTTAATCTACTTCCAGTCTATTACTGACAACAAACACCAGTTTAGTCCTGAAACAGCTTTCTTGGAGTTGGATGGGAAGAAGAGGTAAACTTGGGTGTTATCAGCATACTAGTGACCCCAGATCCCAAAACTCTGGATGACTCTAGGTTTCGTGTAGGTATTAAACAGCATAAACAAAACTAAACCCAGAGGCACCACCACCTTCTGAGTCCATCTCTCCTAGGAGGACCAGAGCTGAGAGGTCCTAGAAAGACCATTATAAACAGCAAACAATAGCATTGTAAAACTTCTCCCTGTCCGCAAAGTTCCACCCCAGAGAGATGGTCCAGAAGAATACCTCAGTTAATGGTACTGAAAGCCACTGAGAAGCCCAGGACAGCCAACAGGGGCATATTTCTCCTAATTCATCTGTCAAAGTGATAGGAAATATCTTCACCCACAGCCAAGCCTGAAGCCAGATTGAAATGACTGAAATTAGCGAATAATTTTCCAGTAAGGTAGCTTTCGGGGGAGGGGAGGATTCAACAGCCCCATCACAACAGCCTTTTTTTAGACAGGATGGAAACCTGCCTTGCTGCAGCAAGACTTTGACTGCTCCAGTTACCCATTAGCATATAAATCAATGAAAATCTGAGTGCTCTTTTTTTGCAAAGTGTCATGCAAATTCTTAGGAAATTATTGCACCCAGGAATCCCGGTGGGAGAGATGCGGGATCTAAACGTGAGGCAGAGCATAAAAAGCACTTGACCATTTGAGACAGCTCTGCTGGAAAACACTGTGCAGATGCAACAGACAAGGGTTTCTCCACTGCCACCACTATTTATTAATTTAAAAATTGCATTATTCTTGTCATACCTCTTATCTATCTTTTCCTTATTCTCCTCTTAGCCCTTATCTTTCATTTCAGTATTTGAAGTCTATTTTCAACTTCTGTTTTTTTAAAGATTACTATCCCTTGTTCCCCCAGCTATCCTGTATCCCTCAAGCTGTTCATTCTTCAGATCTTTCAATGCTGCTGCAACTGTTTCCCTATACATATAATTCCCTGCAAAATTGGAGCCACAATTATTACTGCTTCACATTTTCCTTCATGTGCTGAATGGCTTTAAAGACATTAGAGGCAGCAAAAAATAAAGATAACATTTCATGCTTTATCTACAGTTGTTATTTACATTAATTGTTGGAAGAGGAATGTGAGCAAAAGAGAAAGTTGTGTTTTCTCATACAAATTATTTTGAAGTATTAAGAAGAGTGTTTATTTTTCAGAGTTGACAGTGACAAACTTGGGATATGGAACTAGTATGGGTGTATTTGTGTATGAAACCAACTGCCTTAACTTTTGCAAAGAGCATCAGTTCACCAACCCACAAGTGGAACAGCATTGGACACGGACTTAGAAGATAAAGATTCAAGTCTCTAATGAGCTATAAACACACTGGTTGATCTTGTACAAGTCATTCTCAGGCTGACTTACATCACAGGTTTCTTGTGAGGCTATACCGGAGAGAAGGTGAGACATACCACCCTGAGTTTACCAGGAGAGGATGGGTATCAGTTAAATAAATAAATAAATTGCGTAAGGTTTGCTTATTTCAGTAGTTATTTGATGGATGTTTTCTAGTCCTACTGAACTGGTAAATTTTGGGGAAATGCAAGTAAAATTCCCAGGAAATGGTGCATTAGTAGAGAGAGTGCATCTACACTGTAGAAATGATTCAGTTTGACAGTCCTTTCACTGCCCTGGATCCATACTACAGAATCCTGGGATTTGTAGTTTTGTGAGGCACCAGCACTCTTTGCCAGAGAAGATACCTATACAAATACCTTGTCAAACTACAAGTCCCAGGATTTCATGAATTAATCAACCATTTTATTGTGGTCAGTGAATGGAGGAAGAGAGAATGTAAAAGGAAGCAAACAGAAAATCACCATAATGCAAACTAGCCATTAGTGAGTATAGGCATTCAAAAGTTGCTATATCTAACAGTCACAATGTTTCCCTCGTCATCAGAAGACGTCACACTGATCCGGTCACTGTCCCGTCCAGGAAGCGCAAATGACCATGAGTGCATGAAAGACTCAAATGAAGTTGCACCAATCCTGTCATTGTCCCGTCAGTGAGATGAAATTTTCCCGTCCTTGCTCTTCATTTTGCATTAATGGAAGAACCCATTAATGCAATTCCACTTCAATGATAGTTTAATGACAGGTTAAGTGTGAACATATGAATGTCTTTTGTGCAAATCACAGAGGAGATAAGAATGGGCTTCACTCCCATCTCCCATCTGATCATCTTCATTAATGTCATTGAAGTGTATTCCAACATCTTGAAAGCAGTAGTTTTTTTAGAGCTTGAAAACAGTCAGTTGCAAGTAACATGGTTAGCTGTATCCTGGTACTAGTTTAATAATGAACATATTTAAAGGTTACTTTTCAAAAGTAATGCAATGAGTAAAAATTTCATTTTTTGTGGAATATCATTTTCTAGTTAAGTTTCAGTTATTTTAAAAGGGCAATTTAAAGAGTTTTAGCAGGACTGTGAGCTAAAGTCTTTGTGTCATTTTCTTAGCAACCCCCCCTCCCCAAAAAAAGAAAACTTAATGAAAAAATAACACCTTGATGATGATTCGTTTTAGGAGCTTTGTAATGATTGCATAATAAATTACTGTGAAAAATAACTTTCTAGCCTATGTTTCCCCCTCCTTTTTGTGAGTGGGAGTTAAACTTTTTGTGAACCTGGGTGAAGGATTTCAGTTAACTGAGGAAATCTAAGTCCCAGATCTCTTTCTGTCTGTGTAT
Source organism: Urosaurus nigricauda (assembly GCA_034509955.1). Lineage (NCBI taxonomy): Eukaryota > Metazoa > Chordata > Lepidosauria > Squamata > Phrynosomatidae > Urosaurus > Urosaurus nigricauda. Next base: position 82,097,478 of record JAOEGL010000006.1, read on the forward strand.
GTGAGAGAGAGTTTGTGACAAAAGCCATCAGTCCTTCAGCAAATTTACGTTTCATCTTGTTTACATAGTGAGTAGATGGACAGCTGAAATCCATGAGAAGAGCTTATAGAAACATTTGTAAATCCTGAATATAAAGCATATCATGCTCAGTATCTACAATTATTGGTGCAACTATACAGTGGTCTGGGAGTAACTGGAGATGAGAGGTGATGAGCAAATGCATGCACTGTAACATCGGACCTTATCAGACAGGAGGAATTTCTCTTTATTGTGAATGGAACCAATTGGAGCCAATTCAAATTCACGTGAATTCACTAGTTTAGCGAATTTATATGAATTCCAATTGCATTTGGAATGCGTTCAGAATGACTTCCCATTACCCAAAATTGACCCTCCCCCCATTGCCCGAAATTGCTTTAATTTGCAATAAGGTAAAACCCATGATTGCGTTCGGAATGACTTCCCTTTTGCCCAAAATTGCATGAGATACCTTACTTCGCAATAATGTGAAACCCCATGATTGTGTTCGGATTGCCATTAGATTATACTTCCAATTTCCAGTGTCTGATAAGGTCTATCTTTGCATGTTGTGCTTTTCTTTAATCAACAACCTCTGATGCAAATAGAACAATACGCAGATGAAAGATCAGAAGAAAACTACAAACAACTCATGATGCCTTCAGGATTATTTTAAAATAAGCAATTAATTTTACTGAGAGTTCCAGAGAGGGAAAGAACAGACACACTACAAATACTTATATTAAGGAATAACGTCAATAGCTCAGGTATGAGGAACATGTGGATTGCTCAGCATTCCCCAAGCTATTTCTAGCTGCTGCCCTCAGGACATCATTCCATCACCAGTGCTGAAATAAGATGGAGCTTGCTGAGTGCCTTCAAGTTGTTTCCAACTTATGACGATCCAAAAGCAAACCTATCATGGGGCTTTCATGGCAAGATTTCTTCAGAGGAGCTTTGCCATTGCCTTTCCCTGAGGCTGAGAGCATATGACTTGCCCAAAGTCACTCAGTGGGTTTCATGGCTGATCTGGAATCAAACTTGCATCCATAGAGGAGATGTGGGAATGCAGATAATAATCTCCTTCTGCTCCAACCTTCTCTTCTTGAAGGGCAAGGTATGTAAAGAGACTGTAAGCATGTTGTGACTGTTCTCCTTCAGATGGGAGATTCCTCTGTGGTCAGGGGTCCTGTCTCAAGAACCATTGGGGATACTATTGAATGGGGATTCGGGAGCAGTGTAACTTCAGAAACACAGTTGAATGCAGCCCAACTGTCCTCACTAAATGGCTGTGAGGAAGTGCAAGAGGCAGGAAAGTTTGTTGTTTAGGCAGGGGGCCATTGCTTAAAGAAGGTTCTTGGTACCTCCTTCTGCAACAGCCATAAAAGAATATCTGCAAGTGTAATGGTTGAAAATGTCAGTAACAGAATTCTGGCCTTAGTTGTTCAAAATGTTCGTTGTAATTTTTTCATTCCATACTAGACTAAGTCAAAGAAACCACTTTCCAGTAAAATCAAATAAGTTGTTTACAACATTTTGAGTGTTTATATTTATGTGTATTTTTTTTGGGGGGGGGGGAGATTTTTTCTTAACTTTAATCAAATTCTTCAACCGATATGTGACCAAAATAGGGTAAGAAACACTGCCCTAGAAAAAGACACTCTGAAAACCCCAAAATGTTTCAGTTTCCACTGAACACAACCCTTCCTGTCTGGCTGCATCTGCACATCAGAAATAATCCAGTTTGACACTACTAACCATGGCTCAATGCTATGGAATTCTGGAAATTGTAGTTTTTTGAGACATTTAGCCATCTCAGTCAGAGAGTCCTGGTGTCACATAGCATTGAGCCACAGCAGTTAAAGTGGTATCAAACTAGGTTATTTCTGCAGGTTGGATGCAGTCCCCCACCCCCTTGCAAAGATGGTCCCTATTCCAGAATCCTTACTCATTCACCTCCTAGTCTCTGCTCCATATCACCATGTGAATTGATCAACTAAGGAAGCATCCCCAAATCATGAAGAAATATTAGCATTCTTTTGTCAAAGCTCCTGATTCCCATTCAATCTTATTTTAGGCACAAGTGTCATGGCAGAACTTTTCACAGTATTGAGAAAGCAAATTCATAGCCATACATACATGATAGTTAGCAAACTCTGACTGCACACTTGGCCATCCTCTCACAATTCATGGAAAATATAACATGAAGTAAGAACTCCTTTTAAAAGCCGAGTAAAACATAACGGTCACTTATAAAATAAAATTAAAAAGTGGAGCAGAGGAAAATGTCACTTCCTTGAGGTCACTGTGATTTTAAGAGTGGCAGTTGGCAAGATGCCCATCGATCCATAATGTGCATCAGCCCAAGATGGTTATAATTTTATAGGGGATGATCAGGTCTTTCCCCCTCTCCTTCATCCCCCTGCCCCCCAAGCAGAATTAGATTTGCTGGTTCAGAAGTCCTAAAACTAAAAAAGTATTTCCAATGCCCTCTTTTAAACTATGAAGCCAAGAAGAGGCTGAATCTTGATTAACTGACAGCCAGGCAGTTGTACCTTGAATAACTAGCCTGCTGTGTGATTTCCTATCATCCTGCTCAGTGAACCACTAAGGTGAATGCAATCAAGAACAGTGACTTGCATGGGGAGTTTACAGCAGAATAATTGTTGGGAATGAATACAAATTAAACCCTTTAAAAGAAAGAACCTCTGCAGGTCTCTGTACCAAGCATATTACATGCATTTTTAAAAACAGATTGAAAACCTCAAACACTATGTAAGAAAGCAGAGTCTGCTCCTTTCAGATAAAAAAAAACCCATGCATTGTAATGCAACAGCAGGTTGGCTAAAAAATTCTGATTTATGCCATTTTTTTTCCTGTCTTGTAGCTGACTAATCCCAGGATGTCTTGGTGTGTGTTTGTTTTGTTTTGTTTTTAATTATTAAGGTATCACAAATATTACAGAATTCCAAATCAATGGCAAATAACAACAACAAAAGCCAAATCAACAAAGACAAAAAGATGACACATCCTGGTTAAACCAGATTAGTGATAAAATCTGGTGCACTAAAATATTTTTCTCCTTTTACTTTCCAGGTAAAAAAATGTCAATAAAATCTATTGGCAATAGAGTTTTTCCAGATAATTCTATCTGATACCAATTTTTGGTTAATTTCTTTTCCAGGATTCCTTGTTCTCTATTCCCTAGGAGCACTGAATCGAGACCATTTAAATGTTTATGGGCCAAAGTTTCCCCTTGGTGTATATTATTATATTTCCTTGAATCTGGATGCAATAGCAGTAGTTTATGCTGAAGGGGAAAACAAAACAAACTCCTGACACTGTACTTTCAAGAAGGTCAGTGGTTTCTTTTATTGTGCTATCAAATTCAGGAGTTGTTCCAAGGATATTTCAGGGAAACAGCACCACATCTCATCCGAGAAAACCTCCTGTTGGCACTATAAATGGGAAGATAGTATATCTTGTTACTGAAAGGTGGAAATCAGTGACAGTTTTGCTGAAAGGCAGGAGAAAATTGTGAAGGAAGCAGCTTATAGGCTCTTGTCTAGTTGAAAAAGGCTCCTATTTTGGGAGAGGGGGGATAGTAGTGTAAAGAAGCCTGAGCTTTCAAGGTTACAGTGCTGGAACTTTTTAATTACTAGGGTTGATGAAGTAACTTGTCACACACTTTGCCCAACCTCCAGGCTTCTCTATTCTCCTTTGAGATTAGCAGAAATATTCACAGTAACTTGGTGGCGGAGTGAATCTTGTCAACCCCAATATATTATTGTGAGAGATCTCTATTGAATGCAAAGCATTTGAGGTTGACGTTGACTTTCAAAGGCTTTCAAAGATCCATTTGCTTTACAAAAGACCCACTCCAGCTGGAAAAGAAAATTGCTAGAACCGATCTACTGTTGATTAAATGTTTTGACTCTGATTTGGGTTGTGGCTAAATGGACAGCATGAGAAGTGCCTGAACTATAATATTTACCAATATAACTGGCAATGAAAGAATAGTGGCTCTAGCAAATGTTGTGGATGGAGACATGCCACTCTTGCCATCTATGCAATTTAGAATATTATACTTCAGACAATCATGCAAAATTCTTGAGTTCTCCAGGGCTAGGGAGCAATTGCCCCTCTGTGATCAAGTCAGTAACTTACCAGAAAGTCATACAGTACTTTCTTATCAGCTCTCCTGTCCTGTTGTTGTGTGCCTTCAAGTCATTTCTGACTTATGACAACCTTAAAGTGATTGTATCACAGGGTTTTCTTGGCAAGATTTGTTCAGATGTGGCTGGCCTTTGCTTTCCTAGATAGTGGGACTTGCCTAAGGTCACCAAGTGGATTTCCATGGCCAAACAGGGAATCAAACCCCAGTCTTGAGATTCATAGTCCAGTGCTCAAACCATTGCACCTTGTTGACTCTCCTCTGCTCTGCTGGCATCTAAATTCCTTAGCACAGTTGCTGCCTGGCATCCAGCATATGACTAAACCTTGACTTTTTAATGCAGATTTCAAGTTGTTGTTGCTACTGTTGTTATTGCTGCCACTGTTGTTTATATATCCCACCTTTCCCCTTGTGTTAGAACTCAAGACACTCAAGACATACCGTAATAGCAGTTTCATTGAAATCAATTCTGACCAGTTTAAGTCCCATTGATTTCAGCTGGTTTATCCAGACTGAGTTCCTTCCTGCTTTGTATATACATATAATAAGGTTTATATTTTTTTTATATGATTGTATAGTTTCACAGGGGCTGTCCAGACCACACCTGAAGGGGTGGCCTGCAGCTGCCTACATCCTTTCTCGCTTCTTCAGTAGCCATGCCAATCCTTCTGGGTGTACCACCCCACTGGGTGACACCTTCCCCTCTGGGGTGTCACCGGTGCAGTCTGCACCCCCTTCACTCCTTCATGATACCATTGGATACCAACATCTTTCTCTTAGTCTCAAGGATGCTATAGAATCCCTTTACATAATGAAACAAATGTAATTCTGAAAATTCCCCTTAGTGATAGAACACATTGCAACCACTTTAGTTTCTCTATAATCTCTGGAAATGTGTGTGTGTATGTCCTATCCTTGACTTGGGCCCAGAGTATGTCAACTCACCACAGAAGTCAAAGCATTCATTATGGTACCTCCCTGTTTCGATATATATGTTGCCTTTCTAGAACAGGGCGGGCCCTGCAATCCCCAACACCATTTTTGAGGACCCCAAGGCCATGCTAGCACTCAATGGTGCCACTAGGGGTGGTGCCACCTGATGCAGTAACTTGTGGTTTCACCATTAATTTCCTCCCATACCATACCATACCATATAGAATCCTTAGTAAAAAACTTTTACAAACGTTACTCATAAACTGTAATTCCCATATATCACTGAGTGTCATGGTAATGCTCGTGACATAAGCAGCTTGCAAAATTAACGTTATACCTTTAAATTACAATATCATAAGCACAACCTAAATGTATTTACATATACATAGTTTCATGTTGTTAAAGTGAAAATTTGGTAAGATGTGATGTTTTTAAAGAAATTAATTTTTTGTTTAAAAATTATTTTAAAACTTGGGGAGAAACTCCTTTCTCCTCCCAATGAACTCACCCCATCCATCCCATCTCTTAAGCATTTTAAGGGACACAGGTGAATGCCACAGACCATTTCTGGCAAAGAGCAGATGTTTCAGGAACAGTGGTATCACCCACTTAGAGTGTCACCTGGTTCAGTCTGCATCTTCCTGCACCTCCATTGATGCCACTGCTATCGTCCACTGCAAAAGAAAAAAGAAAAGAAAAAAGGACAGAACTATGACTCCTAAACTTCCCCAGCCTACATGGATGGTATCCAAAAAGGTAAATACTGCAAGCTCTCATTAGAAAGATTATATAATTTGTACTATTATTTTGTACATGATTGGAATTACCAAATGAAAAGTCTTTCATATACTTGTGGAATTGAGGAGAGATACAGCAGACTAAAATGCAACACACCTCCCACAACTACTCCTTTACCTCTTAAAATTAATTTCTCTGTGATTGGAGCAGATTTGAATTTCAACCAATGAGTCTGGCATCATCAGATCTAGTTTTAGCCTCAGATTCACACCGTCTGGCTCATATTCCCAATGATACTATTTTAAGAACTCCAGCAGAAGGAAATTCAGTCTTGGCAAAAACAAAGGATGCAATCAAGGGAGGAATAAATGAGCATTCTGAAAATATACTAGTAAGGGAGAACTAGCACCACTAAGTGGAATGATGATCCATCACTAATTAGTCTATTTTAACCATGTTGTTAACTGTTCCTGCCACATAATGTTTCTGTGGAGAAAATCTTATTAACCCTTCACACCTGAATTTGTTCAGCTGGGAAATGATTACCCCGTTCACAAGATATTTTCAAGTTATTTAGCTTTCTAGTATGGAAATGGCTTTCAAGTCCATTTATCCTGTAAGCTTCAAACAGTTTGTTGTGTTAGGGCATTGTAACAAATACAACATAGGACAAAGTCAGGCAGCCACACGTCCTAAGGCTGAAATTCTATATGCATAAACTTACATGGGAGTAAATCCCATTGAACTCAGAACAGTGAAAATGGATGGCTTCAAAGTCAGTGAGGCAGTGTTCTAGTTTTTCACCTGAATTTTAAATAGGTGCTGGATCTGTTTTAAGGACAGGTTTCAGAACTTTGTATAGCTTCTTTAACATTTGGACCCAACCACAGAACAAATTAACTGTCCCAATCCATTGGCAGTTTGGGGAGGGGTATTAGAGTTTTCTGTCAAAACAGTGCTGGTGGGTTTGTTGACTGTGAGATAAAGGCCTAATATTATTGTTAGTTCCAACTAGAGTAGAACCATCGAATTAATTGGATTTATTTATATGTTGCTTCACCAAGCAAGCAGGTGATTGAATGGGGCTATTTTAGATGAAACCAACCAGCAGCTAAAGTATTTATCACCAGCACTGAGAAACGAACTCCTGGAAAATGTTGATCTCACAGGTTTATGATGTTTCTGGATATATTGGACCATTCTCAAGTCTCTACAGCCAAAGTCTAACACACTACTCACAACACTGCTCTTTGCCAGCTCAAAATTATATGACTGTCAGCAGATCCTAATGAAACAGATGATATTGTTCTTTGGATTAGATCTGGTTCAGCACAGCTGCTGTATTTGGGGATTCTAGAATGTATGGCTGGCTATGGGGACAGCCTTGATGAGCAATGGTACTTCCAAGATTTATCACTATCCCACAGTAGATAGACAGGTATAAGATATGCCCAAAGTTTATCAGACAATGTCACAGTTAATGTGAAATAACACAAAGTTAATCCGAATGCAAAGCAGAGAAAACTGGCAGCTTTTTACTTTCGGAACAACCCAAAAGTAAAAAAGATTCTGTTTTCCTCTGCTTTGCATTCAGATTAACTTTGCGTTATATCACTTGGGCAGTCCCCTAGTATGATAAACTATCCAAATTTGCAAGTTTTGATTAAATTCGAATCTCATTTAACTCCTGTTAAACTCCCATTTTCCCATGGGATCTCACTAGTGTGATAAAGCTCTAAGTTTGGATGCAGACCTAGCAGCACTACCTACACTTGGAAAAGAGCTATATTTGCTCGTCTGTAGAAGATACCAGTTTATATTAAAATGCCAACCACTTTTCCTTTACCCAACATGGATCTCCACCATTCCCATAAAATTCAGAGATGAGGGGTCATATTTGAAGAGTAAAATGGATGTATAATTGATATTCACTGAAGTCTCTCGCCATCCACTCCTTATCTTCTTTCTCATGAAGATCTTTCCCATCAAAATGGCTTCTAATAGCAGAGGTGAGAAGAAGGTGTGTGGGGGTCTTTCTCAGTGTCTGTCTCAGGATGCTCTCACCATTTCTCACCTACATTCCCCCCTTTCTTATTAAAATCAGACCCTTGTTCTCCTATACGAGAGCTTGGAAAAGTTACCTTAGGGACAAAAACTTCTAGAATAACCTGGTTATGCTGTCCAGTGGGTTCTGTGAACTGCAGTCCAAAACTTTTCCAAACTTTATCTCAACCCTGTCTTAATTGCACAGCACTGCCAAGGCCAGATGTACCTTGTATTTTGGGCTCACAGTGCTAGGGAATTCTGGGAATTGTAGTTTACTGTGGCACCAGAGCTGACAGAGAAGCCTTAATGTTTCACAAAACTACAGTTCCCAGGGTTCCCTAGAATTGAGCCTGAGCAGTTAAAGCAGTCTCAAACTGGATTATTTCTGCAGTGTGTTTTGGGCCTGAGTTGAAAGTTCACCCTAGTGAATTGAGTGGGACTTGCCATTGAGTAGGATAAGGCTTTCTTCATTATAATGGTGGACACAAAAGACCATCTCCAATTCACTGTTACTCTAGGTCTAAAATATAGATTACTGGGTTGTTGTTGTTTTTCTGTATGGTGCTCAAAGATGACAGTCTCAGACTTTATGGGAAAATCTGGCTACAATAGAAACCAATGAATTTCTGGAATTGTTGGAAGAATTCTAATGAGGGAACTCTGGCAGTATTCTGTTTTTTAGGTAGAAACATTTGCAACTAAAAGAACAGTGCCAATCTGAAAGGGGGTCTGCCTGTAACTAAAGTGTCTTGTAAATTGTTTATGTGGTTTATGAAAACCTGTTGTCACTCATAAATGAATTTGCCAGCTACTAGATTTTATCAGTTATATTGTATCATAATTTCCATGACAAGTATCAAATAACAGAACTGTGACTGAGAAAGGGCACATGTTGTACGTCTGAGACTTCCTGGGGGTTACATAAACTGGTAAGTATGACAAAAAATAGGGAGAAGTTAGATAGGAATTCCATTCTTAGTTCTGAAAATCTGGCATTTTAGGGTGTTCAATGGCACAGAAGAAGCCTTGAACCATAGTTACTGGAGGTTTCCAGAGAAGTAACTAACCCCTTTGCCAGAAAAATATTATGGGGAGTAAGGTAGATTTTGTCCCCCCATGTATTACTAATAAAAACGACCCACTCGTCACACAATACCTATTGAACTCAAAAAAGTAAATTGTTTATGACTAACTTTGGTTCAAAACACACTGCAGAAATAATCCAGTTTGATGCTAGGGAATTCTGGAAACTGTACTTTTGTGAGTAGTTTAGCCTTCTCTAGCAGAGAGCTCTGGTACCACAATAAACTACAATTTCCAGGATTCCCTAGCAATGTGCCAGGACAGTTAAAGCAGTCTGAAACTGGATTATTTCTGCAGTTTCAGACCCTTGGGGGAGAAACACACTAGCATGAAAGAGTAGCTTGAAGCCATCCCTGCCCAATACGCCTCAGGACCATGACAACCACATGCCATAGTCCCAAGGGTGCCCTCTGCCACAGGGCCAAATTGCAAGCTAGCCTTTTCAGCTCATCTGTTTGATACCTTTGATTAAAATGATTATATGCCCAGACACAACAAATATGTGATTTCTTTATTTCTTATTTCTTCGATCATAAATTGAGTTTGGCCCTACATGTTATTTTCAGTGTAGAAGAGAAATTGTACATATTTTTGCATTAATTTTGGCCAAATATCCGCATTTTGTGCAAGGAAATTTTCTAACATAACACATTTTAACATTATTTTAAAGATACACACTTTATATATCCCGGGTTTTAATATTCACACTTTTCTACACCTTTTTTAATGGGAAAATTCTATTACAAGATCTGGACAAGTGTGCATTTTGAAGTATGAGTGTGTTTTGGTTCACACATTGGTTCAAATGTAAAGAGTTCTAAAAGTTCACAGTGATATGCAAAGTGGACCAAAACAATTTCTCTCCCATTTCCTCATTTGAAGAGCTATCTGGCCCGAGATCCATAAATACAAATAAGATAAATAAATGCAAACAAGTCTGTGGTTGTTTAAATCCACTTAGAACAAATTCAGTATTCAAACTCTAGTATATAAATTCAGTATATAAACTCCAAAGGAACTGGCAGATTTGGTGATGCTGATTCTGTCGGGAGAGAGAGAGAGGAAGAGAGAAGGCACAGTATCTATTACAAAGTGAATCCAGCAAAGATGGAGCAGGCGTTCCAGTGTTCTTAGGCTGGCAAAGGTCCAACATTCTGTTTTGGATTGTAACAGATTGTGCCCTACTGACCAATTGAACCAGTAATCCCAAGTTATAAAATAATAGCCATATGGCAGTTCTGAAAATATATGCCTTCAGAACAAACCTTAGAATTCAATGCAGATCAGTTGTCTTCTCCTCATTAATGCCAGAGAGGCAGGTTATTCATGCTACAATAATATTAATAATTCCTTTTATATGCTGGCTTTAATTTATACTTCAGAGACTTGAAAACAGATAAGGACTACCCATTCTGGTGCTGAAATAGGATGAAATCTTTCCTTTTTAAATATAGATACTGTATGGTATATGATCTGAAAAAATAAATTTATAATAAACCTAGATCATTATAAATTGCAAATAAGATTTCTATCTATTAAAATTTAGGATAACATCACATCCATCATGATAACAACCTTCAGTACCAGTATTGTGAATACTGAACTGCATCAAAACTTGGTTAGTGATACTTTAGACCCAACAAAATCAATGGGAAAAGTTAGTCGCTGCTGATTTGTTCCTATTCCTTTCAATCTCTGAGGCCAACCCGTTATTTTTGAAATTGGCTAGCGATAAGCTATAATTAATATATTAGGTTGGTTTTCTGCTTGTTTCTTGAGTAATACTATATCTACTTCTCGAGGATTAAGTTCTGTGGAATACAGTGTGGCTCTATGCTGAGGGCTGCATCATTAGAGTTTGCTCAATGGACTTTTTCTTTTCATTTGGCCATGTTGTCTGGGGGACTCTGGGAGATCCAAAAGTAATTTTCCAATCTTCTCTTACCCTTCATTGTTGTTTTAGTCCCTGTTTGACTCTTCAACAAAAATGAAGTTTATTGTGGCTGTTGGGCATAGCTTCCATATGTAATGCTGGCCAAATGAACAAGGGACATGGATACTGTCCAGACAGTCCAAGCACACCAGCCTTTCTAAAGAGATTATAAAGAAAACTTGTAACTAGCAGAGGTAAACCTCAACTAGGGGCTCTTCAGACCGGCCACAGGACGCATGCATCAACTCCGCCCCATGGCACCGTGATGCTGCGCACTGCTCCACATGGCATGCAGTTTCACATGCTCCTCTGGTGCTGTGTCTGCATGACATAGCACTGAAGGAGTGCTGTATGGCCATGGCACCACTGCTATTGCACCTTTTCCAGGGTACAAAAAGGAGCCGCTTCTTGCAGCTCCTTTTTGCACCCTGAAAAAGCCAGACCGGGGCTGCAGCATGTGGTTGCTGCAGCCCTGATCTTGCTAGGAAGGGAGCGGCATTGCACCGTCCCTTAGGAGCTGTGTGTACAGCCCCTTAATGAAGGAAAGGTGTCTCTGGCCACTGGATCTTCAACAGAAAATTTGCTACCAGAGGCAGAAATAACATAGAAAGAACAAGGATGTGGTTTATATCACAAAAAAGGAAGAATTCAAGATGTTTCAGCAAATTTTTTTTTAGAACAACCACTCAGCTATGTCTCAAATAAGTAAACAAAAACAAAAATCATATTTCTTTATGATTTCCATTTTGATAGCCAAGCTCAGAGATGTATACATTTTTAACATGCTAGTATAGCTGATGAAGCAGGCTTATCTGCTTCCCTGTTTTTGTATATTTTGCTCTTCAGGCATGCCAAATAAGAGATCCTGCAGGCATCTACTGTATACCTAGGCTTTTATAGGCAGGCACACACAACTGCAGTAGGATCATTTAAAACAGAATCCCATTCTTTCCCAGATGAACTTTCATTATGTTGTTTACTGGTGACATGGTGCTGTCATTTGACACTGAATATTCCCCATATATTCAACACACTCCCAATGCCACTGAAAAAATACTCTCCAGATAGCCAGAGGTTAAGAAGAAAAAAGGGAGGCTGAGCGGTGCAAAAAGATTTTGTAAAATCTTTTTTAATCAGAGGCTTTTTAAAATGTCTGTATATTGTAGAATAGTTAACACAGACAATAGATTTAAGGTTATGGTGTAATTAGAAACAAAAGGACTCAATAGACTGCCCCTTTGGAGCAAGGTCCAGCACAGGATTAGGGCCACAGAAACCGTATGCCATGGCCCCAATCCGGCACTTTGCCAGTGCTAAAAGGAATGGCAAAGGAATGGCAAAATGCCGCTCCTTTTAGCACTGGTAAAAAGGTGCCCTTGCACCGTGGCTTTTCGGTGCACCTTTGGCACAGCACATCTAAACATTGCACCAATGGAGCGCTGTGATGCACCAATGGGCACAGTTGGGCACATGGCATGATGCCAGCATGTGGGCAGCATGGGGGTGGCGTGTGTACACCATGCTCCCACACCATCCCCACACCAATGTATAGCTCCTCTATGTTACTCTATGTTACTCTTCTGAAATCATGTCAGTGAGGCCATGGATTCTGGTGAGAAATGGATGGCGGCTACAAGAATTAACAAGTGGGATTGGATATATGGCCCTTTATTCCATTCCTCCTGATGGCTGGTTTCTCTTTTTTTTTCCTCCTCACATCCCAGGATTTCATATCAACTGGGCTTGCTCATTTTTCATTGGGATGGTTTTTTTTTTAGAGAGAGAGAGAGAGGTCCTTTTAAGGGGAAAAAAAAGGACGGTTGCAATTCCGGATATTTTCATTTTCCCATGAACATGACAGTGCCTCCTTGTCTTGCACATTGATGTTATTGTTTTGGCTTCCACTTAAAGAAGTTGGATCCATTTTAATGTAAATCAAGGATAAGCAGTTTCAAGAGATTAGGGGTAGGGGGGGCATTTGCACCTGGGACTTCAGAAGGCCATATTTCCTGCAACTTTCATCACCTCCCAATTCTATTCACTTCCTCTACAGGCCATGATAGGGTATTGTGTTCCATCTTGTAGAAGAAGCCTTTTTTTTTAGGCATAATGTTCCACCCTTTGTTTGAAAATTGGAAGTGAGCTCCATGACAGCCTTGTGAACTACAGACATCCCCTTGTTTGCATTTCACTATCTCTGATATATAGGGATAGAGTTTATGATAGAGTTTTCAACTGCACAGTTTCACTTAGGTTCAGCATAGGAGGCTATTAACATTGATCTATGGTGTGAATATGAGAGTGCTGAACTAAAAATTCCTGTATGTGAAAAAAAAATCTGGCATACATGATAGAAATGAACTTTGTAATTATCAGATTTTTCATAAGCCATTGCTTAAGCTGGCAAGCAACAGATGCTTCTCAGCTCGACAAGGCTAACAAAGGAGAACAATTCTGGTTTCAAAGCAAACATTCCCATTCACCTTTAAAGATTTTTAGCTGGCTCTTGTGATAGCGAGCTGAATGGGGATGACAGAAGGTCACCTTGTAATCGATATGCCATAAGCAGATCTCGGAGCTGCAATTCAGATGTTTATTGTACAAATCAACTGAAGGCTGTTTCTTGAGTGTTAGACAATGGGTGAGATTTATACAAGGTTTAAATGAACAGAAAGCAAATCAAAACACGGGAACTTATATTAGTCAAGACAATATTCAGTCTCAAAGGAAGGGATCAATGCTGCATTTCATTAGGATTTTATAGCTTCTCAGAGATAGAAATAACTTCGCTAGAAGGTTTATTTTTCAAACATTTAACAAGGCCGGCAAAGCCCCAGCCCTTTTTGTGACGGTGGTTTTATTTTTATTAATATAATTATTTTTAGTCAGATTGACCAAGTAAGAGGAGTGCTTTATGAGTGGCGGTTTACTAATTTGGTACTCAAGTGCAAAAAATGCAAATACAGGAAGTAAATACATTACACCAGTTCTGTATATGCACTTTCCCCCAAACCAAACATAATCTAGAAACCTCAATCACTTCCACCCTTGGTCATATTTTTTCTAACTAGACAGTCACCTTTGGGGATGAGGACAAGTACCTTTTTGCCTGTGTAACAAACAGTATGGCTTGAAAGCTGTCTGAATATAGGAAACCCATGGTAAACTAGGGGTATAAAACTTCACAGATCTCATCCTCATATTCAGGACTGAAATATTTTGCCATCTGTCTCCCCACAGCAATAAAATCCTCAAAAATTGTGCAGTTCTCGAAGACTATTCAGAGTCTCAGATTTATCCTTTTCCAGAAAACAAAAGCAAACACAAAACCTTGCATGCTACTTTTTCCTGCATTTTTGTCATATAAATATTCTTTTCCATGCTGAAAATAATGTCTTCTATGCAGAAAAGGTTTTTTTTTTTTTCTGCGCCGAAAAGAACACATGTTTTTCACACAGCGACACATGCAAGCATACATACCTGGTGAAAGTTTTTGTTCTTCCAATATTGTCCTTGTCAGGGTTTCATAATATTCACAAAATCCATTTTTTATAACTGATTTGAATATTTTTCCCATCCCTAATGTCAGCTCTTGCTTTAGGTGGCCTTGGTCAAATCATTGTCCCTCAATACTAATTCATCTTTCAGGTCTGTTGTAAGAATTAATGAGATAATTTCATATTTATTGTCCGAAAATCCTCAGGATAAGGAAGGAATAAAAATCTGATAAACGTTAAGCACTGGTTAAAGAGATGTGAAAATGCCTCTTCAACAGAAGAGAGAGAATATTATTGGCAAAATGGAACCTATTAGGGACTATGAAGGCTCCAAGTAAATTGACAAGAAGTTCTTTGGTCAGTCATATGGAAGCCTTTTACAGTATTAATTCCACAAAAGTTTAGTAATTTTCGGTATTCATTTTGGCTTGAATAGTATTGCTACTCCCAACTAGAGTAGAGCCACTGAATCAAGTGTAGATTCACCATTCAGTGGCCAAATCAATGGGTCTAATTTTGTTGTGAGTATCAATTTGATTCAGACCTACATTATTTCATTGAATTTCCCAGTAGAAAGTTGTCACACTTCTCCATCTACTTTTCCTTTATAAAATTATAAAAACTAGTGCCACTGATATAATGTTTATAGGCAATTGGAACCCCCATTCTGGATTCTAATGTGAGCCTTGTTACTTATCTCTGAAGTATTGAGAGAACACAAAAGAATTGTCTCAATATTTTCCAGTTTCTAATTTTCATTAGAGAAAAGAGAAAATAAATTATGTGTTAGAATAACAGATGGCATCACCAAGTCTACCAAAGTCTTATTTCAATTGACTTTTCAGAGCAGGTTTTTTTTTTACAATTTGAAATCTAAAAATGAGAATATAACAAATATATTTTCATCCTTCTAATAACTCACCTAATAAATTTCTGTTCTTTTACATATATATCTGTTTGTTGTCCAGTAGCAGCTGATAGCTCCAGTGTTAATGGAGCAGTGAATCCAGTCTGGGTTTTAGACCAAACTTCGGAGAATCTTTTCAAAGTACTAAACACTACTCCTGAAATGGATTTGAATCATCATCATCATCATCATCATCATCATCATCATATTTATTTTTATCCTGCTCTCTTCCCAGAACTGGTACTCAGAGCAGCTTCACAATATTAAAAGAACAATGCAATAAAAATCTAGAAAAGAGGTGCATTAAAAAGGAAATAAATTACATATTACAATGTTAAAATAGATAGCTATTAAAGGAATAAAATACATTTTAAAAAGATAAAACTGTGTAACACATTTTAAAATGAAACAACATCCTAAGCCTTGGATAACTACTTTCAAGTTCAGACTAAAAACCAGAGCAGATTCACACCCCACTGATAACAGTGTCACCAACCTTTGTTGGTGATCTATCTGTTGGCAAAAACACTGTATGTAAAATGGTTTGTATCTTGTATTTTGCAAACTTTTTGCTTGCTTTTTAAAAAAATGGAATGTCTTGAAAGTCAAACATTTTGATTGAGTTCTCTGAGAATAATTCACTGCCTCATTGGTTATGCTAGCTTCAGTATCTAAAAATGCATATGTAGACAATTCTACAGTTTAATTCTGTGCCTTGCTGACTTGTAGAATCTCTTTGACTACTCATGAAATCAGATAACTGGTACATTTATAATTGAAAAAGTGGGACCACAAAATATTTGTACAAATTATTGATAACATTCCAATGTTAAGATACTAGAAGGGGGCAGATAGCGTCAAGAAATAAAATCCTAAATTAAGGGCTCCAACAAACCAACCATAATTGGCTGCTTAGCATAAATAATCTTATATAAATGTGAAGCAGAAAATATCTGAGCATCCATGTGGAAAAATCACTAGTTTCACAATTATACTTTAGAAACCTCCTGGAAAAGAAAGGAAATCATACCAGCAAAGCACATTTCTACCCATATGCTTCAGAGTCCAAAATAAATATTTTATAAAGGAAAAGAGACCTAACTTATCAGACTCACCAAGACCAGTAAGGAGATCTAAAGTCTAAGGGAGCCATAGTGGTAAATAGTTCAAGGACAGGGGTCCCCAGAGTTCTAACAATGAGAATAGAATTCAGAGACATAGCTGTGTTAGTCTGGAATATCAGTATGCAAAGGGATCTTGTAGCATCTTTGAAACTAACTGTATGAAATAATTTGTATAGTAAGATTTGGCAGACTTTGAGCCTACACAGGCGGAGCCAGGGTGCAGTGTCCACATGCTGGATGCCCTAGCCCTGCCCCCAGGGTGCCATTTTGGGGTGTTGGTCTACATGGTGTGCACCATCATGGTGCGGCTCCGGTGCTGTATCTACATGATGCACCACCAAAAGGGTGTCATAAAGCCACGCTGCTGCAGCTATGGAGCCCCTTGGAGAGCTTTTTGCAGCTCCTAATTGTGCTCTCTGGAGGCCAGATCGGGGCCACAGCATGAGGTTGCCACAGCCCTGATCTGGCCAGTAAAGGGGCGCTGCATGCTGGCCATCTGTACAGCCCCTTGGTCTACTTCTTCAGAATCATAAAGAAACAAATCAACAAGGCAAGACTTGTACCCAAGTCCATTCTATTACAGAACCGAATAAAGACAGGGAAATTAGGGAACCCCACTAGTAGCTGTGACCATGTAGACACAATATCATTGAACTACATCTATTTTGGACAATAATACTGCCTTCTTAAAGGCTCTTGGTGACAGACCCTTACTTGCCTACAGACAGCCTCCCAATCTCAGTTACCTTCTTACAGAAAGATGCACAGCACAAATGTAGATATGGGGTACAAGACCTTGCCACAAGCCTAAATGTCAACTTTGCCTGCACATCTACTATGGAAAATGTCATTACAGGACATACGCACATAACCCAAAATATTAGAGGAACGTTCACTTCCTCACCCTCTAATGGGATACATGCCATCCGTTGTCAACAATAACCTTCAGCCACTCTACATTGGGCAAACCTGTAGGCATTCAATCTGGGCATTCCATCTTTGGAATGCATTCCATCTTTGTCCTCAGGACAGCTGTCCTTGAACAAAAAAAATTATAAAGGAAGAGTGGAAAGAAAACAGCTGAATCACAATATATCCACAAACTCCAATCCATCAAGTGAAGGCTGAACAGAAATAATGGCTTCCAAGCACACTACACATATTATAACACTGATTAACACCCAGCCTCCTGAGGCTGCTCTTAACCATATTCCCTTTATGGTTCCCAGTCTACACACACCACATTCCAAAACTCCCTCCACCATTCATATGGTCATCCACACATCCTGGTCTTTGGCAGCATCTTTCCATCTGCCTTTGTCTCTCAACAGCCATTGTTAAAACTGAACTTGTCACTTCATCACAGCACTCAGTGCATCTGAGGAAAGAGACCACATCTACAAAAAGCTTAGATTACAAATTTTTGCACAATTAGTCTCAAAAGTGCTACAAAATACCTTTGCAATCGGAAGAGAGATAATGGTCTATGCAAGGGAGGGGCCACGGACAACAGATAGCAGGTGAAAACTGGAAGGCCCCACATTTGATGACCTCTGAATATTCCTTGCCTAAGAAATCCTGGTGAAATTCATTGGGTCACCATAAGTTGACAGCTGACATGAAAGCATATATATATATATATATATACATATACACACACACACACAAAGGTCCTCCAGTTTAATTTGGATGATGAACTGTTTGATTCCATATAGGCTCCAGTTTGGTGACTCAGAATGAACTCAATCCAGTTCAGACCAAACTGGTACCAACCCAAACCAATGTGGATCCTGAATCTGAATCTGAATCAAAATTCAGGATTGTGAAGCTTTCAGGTCTCCCATTGGTCTTGCACTGAGAAATCAAAGTAGTTGCAAGATAAATGGTAGCCCCTTGAGCATAGGTAGCCCTGCAAATTGGAGACAGGTTATTTTTTAAGTGTTATTTTTCCCTTCAAACTATGAAATACATTTTAAAGCATGCAAATTCTGTACTGTTGAGTGCTTAGTCATACCACTTCATCCTTCTTTCTGTACTCCAGGACCTGTGATATATGTCTGATGCTGTGCAGCAATAGAGTAAGTGTGTGTGTGTTCATGTGTGTGTATGTGTGTGTGTAACTGCCCTTGACACATACTACAGACAGATACAGAAGGAAAGAAATGCTCTTGGTGACAATGCACTAGGTCCCTCTGAGTGTCCGCAGGGTGCAGAATTCAAGTACAGATACATGTAGGAATACAATTAATGCTCAGACATAAAAGACAAAGTATTATACTGAGAGGTGCCATGATGGGCACTGAGTAGGCAGATAGCAGTAGTTGGCAGAGGCAGGCAGGTTGTGATCTTTTGTTACCAACTAAGTGTAGCAAAATAATAATAAAAATAATAAAATTTATTTCTATCCCACCTCTTCAATAAGATCGAGGCGGCTTACATCAATAAAAACATATAACACAATAAAATAGATCCTATTATCTCCTCTTCCTCAAAATGAATCCACATAAATGCAATACAAGAAACACTATAAAATACAGTTAAATAATTTAAAACAGTCATAACAGAAATAGGACATCTTGGGGCAATCACCGGGGCAGTCCATATCAGTGGGGCTGAGGTGATGATCAGGGAAGGCCTGTCGGAAGAGATCTGTCTTGATGGCCTTTTTAAAGCCATCAAGATTGGTGATATGTCAGATCTCCTCTGGCAGGCCATTCCATAAATTGAGAACAGCAGATGAAAAGACCCCCTGGGTAACTGCAGCCAGCCTGGTCTTTATGCAGAACCTGTGTGAAATAATTGAACATTTGGAGTTCTGTGGTCTCACACCATCCCCCACTCTGGCACTGGGGCTAAAGATTCTTTCCATGGATTAAATTTAAAGCTTTAATTAAACAAAGTCCAGCACTCACTCCCACCTGCATCCCCTGCTGTTGAAGACACACTGGCTGGCTTTTACATAAAGAACGAAAGTAGCCTGTATTATTCACTGGTTTCATGAAAATCAGTCCTAATCACTTTGGACCAGACTGATCTACTCTGGATCCAAATCAGGGTGATGTGGCCCACTTTGGATCCCATCCAAATTGGTTCAAATGAGCCTAATTTAATTTGTACTTTGGGTGGGCTTTATCCACCCAGACCCTTCAAATCTTAAAGACTCATACCACAGCTTTCCCAGCCATGCTGTAGCCTTCATAAACAGCTTGAAGTAATGATCCCGCAAAACATATGGAGAATGCACTGGGCTTGATGGCTAAATGGAAAATGGAAAAGTGTTTCATCAGGCTCTCTGGAGAAATGTGTGCATGGCCTATGGCAATGCATATTGTGAATTAGGCCAATACAAGCCCAAGACAATTTTCAAACCAATTCCACACAAGTGAAAAGACAGCGAGAACAAGAGAAATGATTTGGCAGTATGTGTGTCCAGACTAAAAGACCTAAGTAAAAGAAACAGACACTGAAAGCTACTTCCAGTCTCACTTCATTGATTTAGGTTTGAAAGTCAAGTGTCATCAAGCTATCTAAAATGTAAGCCTGCAGTAAAAGCCTCTTTTAGTACTACAGAGTTCTAGTGCAAAATTATAAAGTGTGTCCTCCTCTTCCTCTTCCACTTGGTAATAGTATTGATTTATTCTTTTCTTTCACATCAAGTCTGAGAATGAAGGAGACAGGGTCTGCTCACATATAGCACAAATCCACAGAAAGTTACTCTGGCCTGTAACCCATCTGTCTGGACCTATTTGGTCACTTAATTGACTTTCAGATGTTGTAATTAGAGTCACTTAATGGAGGAAAATACTTCATTTTACATAGTTTACTTAATTAGCTACTTTCTGTGGCTTTCTGCAATATAAATGCAGACATTGTCCAGGAGTTGTTGGGCTTTTTTTTTCATTGCAGGAGTGCCAAAAATGCAAGGAAGGTGCCAAGTCTGTGTCACTTTTGCTAGGGGACAATAAGTTACTCACAGGTGCACTGCTCTCGTGCCTGTAGAACTCCTTGCATTTGCTCAGGACCTTCAGAAATCATTTAGTGTCTTTAAGCTGTTGATTAGTATCAGTGTCAGGCTGCAAATGTGTGTAGGCAGACATATCAGTCATGTATAGTAGGAATGACACTAGCTGCAAATCAAGGAAAACTGCATTAGATTCCAAGGCCTCCCACACTTAGAGAAAAAAAAAACACTTAACAAAGACAGCTGATTAACTCTTTCCCTCAGAGTGGGTTAGACTATACTGAAGAAGGCAATTCAAAACTTATTTCCATTGCTGTAATAAACATTCTGGCCTACTTGTTCATAAAGTTGCTTGGAGAAGGTTTGCCTGATGTTCTGGTTTGGCAGGGCAACCCCAGTTAATCCCCTCCTGGTCCCATTTACTCAGCTGCTTTTAAAAGGTCCCAGTTTCTCTCTCCTCTTCCCATTTTCTCCCTTTGTCTTCAGCTCACTTCAGTCAGTGCAAACTAACTTCAAAGTACAAACATACTTTGCATTCTGTTAACTCAGTAGGGGAGAGAGGAGAGGAGAATGTGAGGTCTTGTCCTTTCCAGTAGGCTGAGGCAAAAGCAAACTGCGCTCTTGATCATACTCTGATGTTGCTTGGCCCCACACATCCTGATTTTCACCTGTGAAATGTTGAAGGGTATGGATCCTTACTAAGCAATGATGCAAAACTCCTGCTCCTGAAGGTTTCTAGGAGCAATAATTAATGTGTTAAAAACAAGCTGAAGTAGAAGAATGGATTTGGGGGAGATCCAGAAAAGGGATCCAGAAAAGACCAAGTTTATTGAGCTTCCTAAGCCATCTAAGAGACTGCAAGTGCTGGAAATCCCATACTGGGACTGCAGAACTGGGAGGGTCATAGTCTAGCCTTTGCCATGTCTCTCAGGAAGATTCAGGCCCTTAGGGGGTGGCATCCCCAACCTCTCAAATAAGACATGACTCCTAAGTTGGCAGAACCACATCTTGGCCTTATTTTTTAAATGGCTGTAGGGAACTTTATGCTTCCTTTCTTCTGTATTCTTTTTTGACCCAACTTTTGCATCACAAATAGACTTATCTTTAAATATCTCTACAGTGCTTTGATAACATTAGGCATTTTGTAAGCAGTAGTGATAATAATGCCACCATCAAAGACAGCTACCTCCCTTAGTAGTCCTTCCATCCACCATCCACAATGGGGGACACCTAACGGTTCCAAAATACACAGAGAAGCTGTACAGTTTTACAGTTCAAGCTTATATTACTCTACTTAGAACTAGGCCCCACACCTTTCCCAGATCTCTGTGTATAGGACTGCTGCCCTAATTTATGGAAAGATAATAAGTACCATTCTGGAGCAAAGGCCTGAAAAATCCTTATGCAGCAGTAAATGTTGTGGCCCAAGAGCAAAAGACTCCCTGGTCCAGGATGGTTGGCATGTGGCAAATTTGCACGTATACACCTTTTTTGGTCCTCAACTTGCTCTATTAGTCTTTTCTTTCAATCAGAAGTCATACCCATTTTTTAAAAAATCCCCTTTGGACTAAAACAGCTGGGGGAATGGCATTACAAAATTCTCCTCCATGCTCCTTCAAAGGGACAAAGTGGTGGTTTCAGGGCAGATCAGAGCCACAGATGGAGGGTGGAGGCACAATTGTGTGGCTCCATACCACCCACAGCCACACTTTGGCCACATTGACACTTAACAGTGGAGAAGGCAAAAAATTAGGCAAAAAAATGTGCAAAAGCAGCAAGTAAAGAGGACACATGGTCTTAAATGTCTCTACACTAATGCACAGAGTATGGGAAATAAGCAGGATGAACTTGAACTCCTAGCACAACAAGGGAAATATGATATAATAGGCATCACTGAAACCTGGTGGGATGAGTCTCATGATTGGAATGTAGAAATAGAGGGATATAACCTTTTTAAGAGAAACAGGCCAAGCAGGAAAGGAGGAGGAATAGCATTATATGTCAGGGATATTTACACCAGTGAAGAGATCCAGGAAGTCAATACTGGAAGCCAGGTGGAGAGCATCTGGATAAAAATTAAAGGAGAGGGAAATAACAGGGATGTTACTGTGGGAGTCTACTACAGACCCCCGACTCAGGCAGAGGAATTGGATGATGCCTTTCTAGAACAGATGACCACACAATCAGGAAGGAGAGATGTAGTAGTGATGGGGGACTTCAACTATCCGGATATTTGCTGGAAGTCAAACTCAGCCAAATCCTCAAAGTCTAGCAAATTCCTCACTTGCCTGGAAGACAATTTCATTGTCCAAAAGGTGGAAGAGGCAACAAGGGGATCAGCCATTTTAGATCTTAACCAACAGGGAAGACCTAGTTGATGGGGTGCAAGTGGTTGGATCCTTAGGTGGAAGTGATCATGTTCTCCTGGAGTTTGTTATGCAGTGGAAGGGAGAAGCTAGGCATAGTCAGACACGCACTCTAGACTTTAGGAGAGCTAATTTCAATAAACTTAGAGAAATACTGGGAGTGATCCCATGGTCAGGAATACTAAAAGAAAAGGGAGTTCAAGACGGATGGGAGTTTCTCAAAAGGGAGATATTGAAGGCACAATTTCAAACAGTTCCAATGAGGAAGAAAAATGGAAGATGTCTCAAGAAGCCAGGATGGATGACTAAGGAACTTTCAAATGAGCTAAGTTTTAAACGGAACATGTATAAGAAATGGAAAAATGGAGAAATCACGAAAGAGGAATTTAAACAAATAGCCAGCACATGTAGGGGTAAAGTCAGAAAAGCTAAAGCGCAGAATGAACTCAGGCTTGCTAGAGAGGTTGAGAACAATAAAAAGGGCTTTTTTGGATATGTCCGCAGCAAAAGGAAGAAGAAGGAAACAGTAGGGCCACTGCGTGCAGAAGATGGCAAAATGCTAACAGGGGACAGAGAAAAGGCAGAATTACTCAACACCTTCTTTGCTTCAGTCTTCTCAGAAAAGGCAAAAGGTGCTCAACCGAAGGATAATGGAGCAGAAGACAGAATAGGGGAATTTCAGCACAGAATAAGTAAAGAGATAGTACAGGAATACTTGGTTAACCTAAATGAATATAAATCTCCAGGACCAGATGAACTACATCCTAGAGTATTAAAAGAACTAGCAAATGTAATATCAGAGCCATTGGCAATAATCTTTGAGAACTCCTGGAGAACAGGAGAAGTCCCAGAAGACTGGAGGAGGGCAAACGTTGTCCCCATCTTCAAAAAGGGAAAAAAAGAGGATCCCAACAATTATCGTCCAGTTAGTCTGACATCAATTCCAGGAAAGGTGCTAGAGCAGATCATTAAGCAGAGAGTCTGCGAACATTTAGAAGCCAATGCCATAATCACAAAAAGCCAACATGGGTTTCAGAAAAAGAAGTCATGCCAAACGAACCTGATCTCTTTTTTTGATAAAATTACCAGCTTGGTAGATGAAGGGAATGCTGTGGATATAGTATACCTCGATTTCAGTAAGGCCTTTGACAAGGTTCCCCATGACATTCTTGCAAACAAGCTTGCAAAATGTGGGATAGACAAGTTAACTGTTACATGGATTTGTAATTGGTTGAGTGGCCGAACTCAAAGGGTGCTCAACAATGGCTCCTTTTCATCCTGGAGAGAAGTGACCAGTGGGGTGCCACAGGGTTCTGTCCTGGGCCCAGTGCTATTCAACATCTTTATTAACGATTTGGATGACAGAATTGGGGGCATACTTATCAAATTTGCAGATGACACTAAACTGGGAGGAGTAGCTAATACCCCAGAGGATAGGATCAAAATTCAAAATGACCTGAATAGACTAGAAAGCTGGGCCAGTGCTAACAAAATGAAATTCAATACGGAGAAATGTAAGGTTCTGCACTTAGGGCGGAAAAATGAAATGCACAGATATAGGATGGGGGACACCTGGCTGAACGAGACCACATGTGAAAGGGATATAGGAGTCCAAGTAGACCATAAGCTGAACATGAGTCAACAGTGTGATGCGGCAGCTAAAAAAGCCAATGCAATTTTAGGCTGCATCAATAGAAGTATAGTTTCTAGATCAAGGGAAGTTATAGTGCCACTCTATTCTGCTTTGGTCAGGCCCCACCTGGAATACTGTGTCCAGTTCTGGGCACCACAATTCAAAAAGGATGTGGAGAAACTGGAGCGGGTCCAAAGGAGGGCAACTAAGATGGTGAAGGGTCTGGAAACCTTGCCCTATGAAGAACGCCTTAGGGAGCTGGGGATGTTTAGCCTGGAGAAGAGAAGGTTAAGAGGTGATATGATAGCCCTGTTTAAATATTTGAAGGGATGTCATATTGAGGAGGGAGCAAGCTTGTTTTCTGCTGCTGCAGAGACTAGAACGCGGAACAATGGATGCAAACTGCAGGAAAAGAGATTCCACCTCAACATTAGGAGGAACTTCCTGACAGTAAGGGCTGTTCGACAGTGGAACACACTCCCTCGGAGTGTGGTGGAGTCTCCTTCCTTAGGGGTCTTTAAGCAGAGGCTGGATGGCCATCTGTCAGGGATGCTTTGACTTGGAGTTCCTGCATGGCAGGGGGTTGGACTGGATGGCCCTTGTGGTCTCTTCCAACTCTATGATTCTATGATTCTATGATTCTATGATTCTAAGGAATATCATACAATTCAAATGTGTGCTTTGTTCTGTTCTTACCTGGGCTACAAGACTGTATATGCCAATGTAGCCTTAGCAGGTCCACAGCTGACTGTTGACTGACCCTCCTTCAGACTTACCATAGAGTCACTGCAATCCTCAATGACCATCTGAAGACTGGGTGCGTGGGGTGGGTTGGTTCAAAGAAATGTCTTGCCACGTTCCCGTAGCCAGACACTAAATGATGACATTCTGCACTGAGGTCTGTTCACATCCTCTGGAGGTCTCAGAGGATAATATAATTATTTCATGTCTGGCTATGGGAACACAGGGAGACACTTTTACCATCCCATCTAATCCCCTCACCACTTTCCACCAGTCACAGAATGGGTTTGAGAGGGCGGCAGCAGCTCTATGGTAGGTCCAGAGAGCAGGACTTTGCTCAGCATGGAAGGAAAGGGGAACATCAACTCTGCCTCAGCCAAAAAGAGACACACATAGGGTTAAGGCCTACATCTGCTACTAGCAGGCTTCCAGCCTTGTTGCATTTGCTGATGATGAGCCTTGTGCTGTAGGTCTGTATGTATTTTGTTGGGAGTGTTGAGTCAATGAGAAGGTGGACAACAAAATTGTGCATTTTGTACCACAGATTTGTAGCGCTAAGAGAGTGAGTGAGGGAATGAATGGATGAATGAATAGTAACAATTTTGCTTGCTTACTTTTGAAAAATAGGGAAGTAAAGAGTTACATTTTAAAAATGTAATAGTAATAAAGACCTTTTGCAGGACTTGGAATCATTAGTGCAAGTATCACTTTCTAAAAGAAACTTTCCAAACTCTGGTTTTCTGCATGGAAACAGTTTTTAATTGCAGGCTTTCGTGTCTACCTTGTTTGCGTGTGTGCTTCTGGGGATATATTCATTCATAAACCATGCTACAAAATCCCAGGTGAATGTATACAACTCAATTTGATGAGGATGTAGTAAAGAATTTTTTCAGTAATACAAGAAACAGGACTATAAATAACATACTGGCAGCATAACTAGTTTCCCATCCATACTATAAAAAGACAGATTTTGGGGGGGGGGGGGGGGGGCGGGATTAATGTGTAATCCTTTATCTAAAAACTGCCATACAATGTTAGATCAAAGCAGTGCAGGTTAAGACTTCAAAGTCTATTTACTACAAGGACTTCCTGCTTTAGGATATATGACTTGGCATTGTTAATACCATTGAATATTTTCTCAACAAAAACTATGTAATATCTATTATCCATTGACTACCTTTAAATATCTCAGCTGTGCTAACAAAATCCTCCAGTTTATATTGATTCTTATTATTGTACATAAACTAGAACAAGGGCTCCTCTTTTGGCACGTGGTATTATATGATACCAGTGTACATGGGCCCAGAGGGACCCATATGTTCATAAGGGTTCTTTCTGAACTAAAATCTCCATTGCTAGAAGCAGGGAAAAGAGAATAATCTAGCATCGTCAATTCAATATCACTGCAGCTCTGAGGTTTCCAGACCAAAAACTGAGACCTAGAGATGACCCTTCATGATGTTATGTGTTAAGTATTGGCCATAGTTGCTTGTCATTCAAACACACATGCACACAGAAAGAATGAGTGGGAGGGACAGAGAGAGAATTCTTAGCCAAAGGGGTTGATTCCAGATCAATGTGAAATGAGGGGACTATTGTTTGTCACTTACTTAGAGAGATTCTACATGTTAAATATTAAGGAACATATAGCTTAGCCTATTTGCATCTAGCTAAAAGGTGGCTGCAAAGCAGAGAGGAGGATGTATTCTGCTGCTAGGACAACCAGGGGAAGGAAGAAGGAAGCTAATTGAGGACCCTATTATATGGAGTTAAAAGCCCGGTTTACCTTTCCCGAATTCAGTCCTAATTTGGGAGGAAGATGGGAAGCTTCTGACTTCTAAAAAAGACTGCCAAAGCAGTTTAAAGGACCTGGGCTGCATCCGGGACAGACCCAGGTGGCCATTCAGCAGTGATTTCTGTGTGATAACACCTGGCTTCCTCCTGAATTAGGACTGAATTTAGGAAAGGTAAGCCGGGGTTTTAACCCCATGCGATAGGTCCTGAATAAATAAATAGATCCCTGGATGACCTTTTAAATAGACCCCTGGATGACCTGCTGGGCATAGACAACAACAAGGAACACATAGTGGGAAGTAAAACTCAAAGTACAGTAAGAAAGTGGGAGCAAGGCCTATTTTTGCTTTTGCTAGTCTTTGAAGTTTCCTGAATAAGTGTCAAGTTCATTCACAGGTACAGTTGTGATGCAGATTTGGACAATATCATTGAAGGTGCTGAGGCACAAATTCAAAGTCTTTCAGTCTATTTTTTAAAATTGATATGGCAATTTGACTCAACAAGTTCCCACTCCCATCTTTTCTATTCAGCTACCTAGCCTGTAAGAACTTGACTGGTTGTGAAAACCGCAGCTTACAGGGTCACAGACTGTATCCACACTGCAGAAATAATCCAGTTTGACATCACTTTAACTGTCATGACTCAGTATTGTGGAATTCTGGGAATTGCAGTTTGTTTCCATAGCATTGGATAATGGCGGTTAAAGTGTTTTCAAACTGGATCATTTCTGCAGTACAGATATAGCCACAGTAACATCAGTATCCTATGTCAATTCAAAGCAAATCAACAGAGCAAATTTCATCAAGAGAGAGAGAGCAGATATTTAATGGAAAAAAGCAAACATTGTGGGTTATGATATTTAGAAGATGGATGTTGGCATGCTTTCCTACAAACTAAAATTTCTCAAAAGTGCTGCATTAAGGGAAACAGTAATAGCCTATTGACTATGGTGCAGTCAATGAACCATTCATTATTGTATCTTAGGGGCTTTTGAAAAGTTTTAATATAATGTATTGGATTATTTTAAAAGTCAATATAAACATGAATGGATGACCACAAGAAGACAAGAGAATTAAATGAATTTGTATACAGTGGTTAGCTCCATAATTTTAATTTGGAATATTTCACAAACCAAAGGTTTACCAAAGTATGCTAAACTAATAGCTACTAATCCTTTAAGAGAGAGAACAGAAGAGTACAAGCATTAAAAACAACCAACCACCACCCAATATTATGAAATAGAGGCAGCCTCATTTCTATGGAGGATATAGAGTTTGTTTAAAGGAGATGCAGCAATCTGTCAGCTTTGCTTTCTCCTGCATTTGAGTCTTTAAAATGTATTTTAATTATTTATTTTATTTTATTTTGTTTATATGCCACATTTCTCTCAATGAGGTACTCAAGGTAGTTTACAAAGGCTAAAAACAAGATTAGATTTTATTTTTTTAAAAAAAGGTTTTGATAATAACAAAGTTAAAACACAATTAAACAAACATCACATTAAAATACCAATATTTTTAAAGCATTAAGTCATTTTGAAAAACAACAGTAATGTTCAAAAATTTTATATGCTCCCTAAAGGTCTCTCTACCACCAATTAATAGTTGAAAGCTTCTTTGAATAAAACTCCAAGTTCTTTTCATCCAAGATATGAAGATATTTGTGAATTCTGTAAAATTCCACAAATGCAAATTGAAATGAAGTGTTCCCTTACATGTTGTTGTTTAGTGCCATCAAGTCAGCTTCAACTTATTGTGACCCTATGAATGAGAGTTCTTCCAAAACACTGTGTCATCCACAGCTCCGCTTAGATCTGGGAGATTCAGGTCATGGCTTCCTTGACTGAGTTCAACCATCTGGATGCAGTCTTCCTCTTTTCCTACTGCCTTCTGACTTAACAAGCATTATTGTCTTTTCTAGGGAGTCATGTGTTCTCATGATACTTCCAAAATATGACAGTCCCAGTTTAGGCCCAATACAGACGGACAAAAGCACCATGCTGGGGCTGATTTAAGGTTTCCATAGGGCTGGGTGTCCATACGGGTCCAGACCTAATAGTGGCGCCCAGGCCCAGGCGCAATCTTGCTACAGCTCCACCAACACAGGGCACATGACGATGACACGCAGGCATCTGCGTGCCCAAACAATACTCGCTGGAAGTGGCAGCATCAGAGCATGTGAGAGCCATTATGCCGCTACTAAAAAGAAGCCACTCTAGGTGGCTTCTTTTTAGGGAGCATGTTGGTGCTGCACAGTGTGGTATGCACCGCACTGACAAGGGGTAAAAACAGGAGGCATGGAGCCGCCCATCTGTATTCCCCCTTAGTCATCTTAGCTTTGAGGGATTGTTCACGCTTGACTTGCTTTTGGACCCATTTATTTGTTTTTTTAACAGTCCATGGTATCCACAGAACTCTTCCCCAGCACCACATTTCAAATGAATTGATTTTCTTCCTATCAGCTTTCTTCATTGTCCAGTGTTCACAACCATACATAGAAATGGGAAATAAGATGGCATGAGCCATCATTACTTTAGTTAGCTCCCCTATTTCCACCATACAAAAATAACGGTACTGTAATTCCAAAAAGGAGACACCATCTTCTATCTGCCTGCCACACATGTTGATAAGTCCAAGATTTCTTATTATGTACATGCAAATACTCCAAAATTAAAAATAAAAACAAAAACAAAAAACCAGAATTGTATTGATTACAAGCATTTTGGATAAAGGATATTAAACCTGTACTTTAATACAGCATTTCTCAGTCTTTTTACCTTGGAGGATGTTGGAGAATCCCTGCATAAAAATTATTATATCTGCAGCTCAAAAAAAAAAAATTATTTTCAGTCACAATCTATTGTGGAATTCCTAGTGACCACTCATGGAATACTGGGGTTCCAGGGAACACTGGTTTATGCTCCAGTCCCAGAAATTTGAATATCTGCCCTACCTTTACAAGAACTTTATTTTATACCCTGTGCTTATTTAAAAGAAAGTTAAAAATACCCCAGTACCAAAAAATGTGTGATTGATAAACATTTGTTAATGTGTCAGTTGTGGAGTCTTTGAAATTTAGCCTGTTAGGGACAAGTAAAGATTGTGGTTTTACAGTATCTTTGCATTGTTGTTGCTGCTCTGTGCCTTCAGGTTGTGTGTGCCTTCGTTGTTTCCAACTTATGGCAACCCTAGGGCAAACCTATCATGGTTTTTTTGGCAAAATTTGTTCAGAGGAGGTTTGCCCTTATCTTCCCCTGAGGCTGAGAGAATATCACCTAGTGGGTTTCCATGACCGAGCTGGGAATTATTTAGAATGCATTATTTACATATTATTTTCTGATAATCTGAGAAAGAATATTTGTATTTTTTACAATATTTATTTATTCCAATATTTATTAAAATATTTATGTCCCATGGTATAACCTAAGATCCTGAGCTGCTTACAATAATATTTGACAGAAGTGCACTTTCTGAACAGAAATTAATAAAAACTCCTGATCACAGATCTTTAACTTATTTTAAGAGTTACTTTTCAAATGCTGCACAACAAAGATATTAATAGAAGTGCCAGTTATCTAATTTTTGCCACTGGACTATACCTACCTTTATTTTCACTTCTTCCTTTTTCTCAGTTCCATAAACCATCATTTTACTTCCCTATAAGGAGGACCAAGATTATCCATATAAAATGGTTGCAATTCTATTTACATTGAAGTAAAAGTGTTAACATTTCAGTGAAGAACAGCAGCTCTGTGACATTTAAAAAGAAATATGCAAATTGCATGCTTCTTATTTCAATAAGACAAAGTGCTTTGGGAACTGAAACAAATCAAGATATAATAATATTCATATTGCCTTAATAATATTTTCTTTGCTCTTGAAAAATATTTCTTCTTACCTGCATAGCTTTTCCAAATCTATTCAACTAGATCCAGGTTTTGTCTTTTCAGCTAAAATGAAATGGCCTTTTTTTGTTCTTGGCAACCATACAGATCGGTGCTATTTAATAATATTACATTTTCTTTCCCGATAATATTTGGGAAAATATATTCATGACTGCAAAGCCTTTTTTTTTTACTTTATTCAGATGCCCAAATTGCATTTTCTGCAACTGAAAATAGGCTGTTTCTCTGAATTATAGCTAGAAGGTCATAAAAAAACTGTGTCAAATTTATTTCAGTCTCATAGAAATTTGATTGATGCTGAGTTTATGTAAGGCACAATTACAGGGTCAGGTCTGTCTAGAAGATTTGGTCTTCTAAAATGGTTGGCTGAAAACGCTGCCTTATTCACAAAGGATTCTGTGCCTTTCAAATTTAGTTACCAACATATAAAAGCAGAAATGGCCATCAGCACTTGAAAAGGACACCAGATTATTTCTCTAGGGAGAAAGAGGGCAGAGTAGGAAAAGGGATGTTCTACTGCATATCTCCGCTGATGCCTTAAACCAGCTTTTCTGCCTCTCACTTTTTGGGATGAGGGATGAAGAATCAGGGAGCAGGTCTGCACTTCAGTTTTTTAAAATGTTTTTATCTGAAAACTACCTTGGGTTCCTTTTTGGGACAAAGATGGCATAAAACCTAAATAAATAAATGAAAATCCGAGGCAAAAGGTAAATCTTTCTTAATTGATTTAAGGCAGGGACGGCCCAGGCCCTTATTGCACCAACCAAAAAACTGGGATACAGTCAGGTGCGGGATGCTACTTGGAATTATCGCACGTAATTTGCCACCAATTCCACCAGGCAATTGCAGCCCGGTTGCATCCTGGGTCCCAGGTTTGCTTCAGAGGCTGCTTTTCAAAGTCGGGAGCTTTCTGACTTTGAAAAGTAGCCTCCAAAGTATGCCTGGGACACAGGATACAGCCAGGCTACAATCACTTGGTGGAAGTGGCAGCGAATTATGTGTGGTAATTCCCAGTAGCATCCCACAATCCGACTGTATCCAATAGGGGAGCAGTCAGGTTTTTTGTCGGTGCAATAAGAACACCAGATTCGATGTGAAATTGCCCTCACCTCATAAAAACATCCCACAAGTGAATCAGGGTTTTGGACCTGTGAAGACAGGTTGTAGTGAGAGGAAACCTGTTCATTTGGCCTGTGTAGGGTTGAACAGAGAGTAAAACCTTCACAGAAGATGTGCAGTAAAACTCTTCCCCCTGCCTTCCCTTTAACCATTTCACCATTTCAACTTACTAGCACTAAAGAAAACAACAATAACAAAAAAAAGCCATTGTACAAGAGTGGTGGAGGGAGGACAGGCTTAAGTAGCAACTCTATGGGTCACATAATTGCTGCACTGACAAGCAAAAGACAAATAAATACAAATGCAAATAAATAAATAAAAACAAAAAGGTGACGCTGGAGGAGAAGAAGCATTTGAAGATCCCAAGCTGGAAGTTTACATGGAAACAGAAGGAAAAGTCAGAAAGGTCAAAGCGATTATATATAGCCACCACCACATCTTATCCACAGATAACATCCTGCAGACGAATTGAAATGAGCAGCATTTATGAAGCTTAGTATTGTTGGTTTTTGAAAAAAGAATGTCAAGAAGAAAAGGTGGCAGCATTTAGAAGGAGAAGTAACATTAAAGGTCAGGGAGTATTGCAGCACAAATTGCTCAAAATGGTCTAGTCTGGGTTAGTTGTTGTTGTTGTTGTTGTTGTTGTTGTTAACAGCCCTCAATTTGACCTTGACTGATGGCAACCCTGTGGATGAGACTTCTACAAGATCCTCTGCCCTCAGCTGCTCTACTCAGATCCTGAAGTCTCAGGATCCTGGCCTCCCTGATCAAGTCTAAGCATCTGATGTGTGGTCTTCTCTCTTCCTACTTCGTCTGCCATTCACAGCATCATTGCCTTTCCCATTGATTCAAGCCTTCTCATGATGTGACCAAAGTATGAAGGCCTCAATTTAGTCATCCTGGCTTTCAGGGAGAGGTTGTGCTTGACCATGGTTTGAATCCCCACTCAGCCTTCGAAACCCACTGGGTGACCTTGGGCAAGTCAGATGCCCTCAGACTCAAAGGAAGGCAAAGACAGACCACTCTCAACAAATCTTTTGCCAAGAAACCCCCATGATAGGTTTGCCATATTACTCAAAAGCAGCAACAGCCCCACAAAGCAACAGCCCCACAAAGCTGATAAGGAAATAAAGTTCTTTAGAGCAATGTCCATTACATTTATGTAGCAGGTGTGGTGTCACCAGCAGTTTTCAGAGATGATCAACCTATAAAAGTTGTATAAACAAGCAATGTGGATGTGAAGATATGCTGAAGCACTGTGGAACCTCTGCAGAAACTCCACAATTTGTATTATTTGAAAGATTGTGAGATGTGTTGATTGCTCACAGTGTTCTTTTGCCATTTTGATATTACGATTATCAATGAGGGGAAACACTAAATCTTTGTCCAATAAAAGCAGTGTGGAATAAACAACTGCTTCATTTCCTTTTCTTAATTCCGTTGAATCTATAGGTACCTCCTCTGACCCATCACTCATAAGGTGTGTTGGACTAAAACTTCCATAATTCCCAAACAATATAACCAAACTATAGTTTTAAACTTGTAAAAATTGGGGAAATCTGATCTAGATGAATATCTCAATATAGTCCTTCAGGATGAAATGATACTACTTAAGAAACTATCTGGGTCATGAAGCTTCTTTTACTTAGAAGTTTAACACTAAGTGCCAGAAACCTTTCAAAGGCGGGGGAGGGGGGAAATCTCACCTCATAATTTCTATGAGAAGCATTATTCTCGGAATGAACACTGAATATAAAAATGCTATAATTTCATTTGCAATAGAAATATATATTCTAGGGCTAGAAATAAATCACAATGTGTTTTCTAATCCATGAGTTCACATCATTTCTAAGATTTATGAAGCATTAGAAAGACAGTTTCAATTTCCCTTGCTCTCACAAGATTTTAATGTATAGCTAGCAGAAAATGCATTTAGTCTGCATCCTTTTCATGGCAATAATATCATTTATTGATATTCTTCATAATGATATTGTTTGGTATGTTTTGTCTTTCTTTTGTTTATATTTAAGTCATAAAAATGCAGGCCAAAGAATGAAACATGGCTAGCATTCTCTCGATAGCAAAACAGGAAAAAAGTTCCTAGCAGGAAAAACAGTTGTTTGTCCAACTATACATAGACTATATAAGATGTTTACAGACTATGTTTTGCATAGCATATAATGTGAACACAAGTTCCTCCAAATGTATGTATGTATGTGTGCCTTATGCTATTACTAAACCTGAGAAAAATATTTCATTAGAACAGAGTGGAGAATTTCTATATGACAGACCTCTTCAGTCTCTCCTAGGCCTAAATAGTCTCAGAGGACTTTTTCACAAGCAGACCTATGTGCTTCCATCCCAAAAATGGTTAAAGTGGTGTCATCCTGGAAAAAGAAGCCCATTTGCAAATGTTTATCACACACAAGCACCACAAGGGGTTAAAGGCACATTACTTGGGGTCAGATTCAAATTTGGCTATCAAATGGGTGAGGACAAATCCCCATTGCTTGCTTAGAAATACCTTTTCTGCTCATGCTCTAAACTGTCATTTCCACAAGTGCCCTCCCTCCAAATGCCCCAAGGAGGGAATGGAAATTGGGGGGGGGGGAATCCTATTTGCCCCAGCAGCCCCAAAAGCTGTGTCAGAGGTAGTTTTGCAAATTTGCTTGTTTCTTGATTCACCTCACATTCTCCCTGGATTCTGTTCTGATTACTTGCAGCATCATGTGGAAAGCAGCTGCAAAATTGTCCCTAATACCCTGGGTGACCCTGCATTTCCCCCACTTTAAACTTCCAATTTTAACCGTGTGAAAAAGTCCAGAGAGTGCAAAGAAATCTAATGGTGTTTCCCCTTGCTCCCTAGAGGGCATTGGGGGTAACTGGGGCAAAATAAAAATAAAAACATTTTCATTGGAGTGCAGCCTCTAAAAGATGAAAATTGTCCAAAAAGGTAATTTCCCCCTCCCCAAGCTGTGGTATAGCTGTTACACAATTCCTATAGCATAGAAAATATCTCACAAAGGTGTTGTGTACTTGGTATAGTTGGCACTCAACAAAATATAAGAAATACTATCTGTTCAGAGTCTTTGTGAAATCTTTTGTGCATCCTGACTACATTTTCCTCTTTTAATATACATCTCAGACATCATTAACCACTGCCAGATTGCAAATGTCTGTTTCTCTGTGATGGGGTTAACTTTGCAGGGAATCATTAAGGTGGTCATACTCTGATTGCAAGGTCTATTGCCTCCACACATGATCTTTCCAGTTTCATCCAGAATGCACTCATCTCTGGCCAGTAATACTATATGAGCAACTTGACACATGTTATTATGTCTAAATTTGCAGGATGCAGCAGTCTCAGACTGTTCACACATGCATACAGCAGAATCCAGTGGTTCCAGATTTTTTCCATACTGAAAGGGTAGTATTCTATCAATGCTAGACTTCCTTGTCTCAAGGGTATGTATTTCTGGCTGGGTGACAAGGATTGCTGACCTTGGACATAACAAAGATGTGCATGTATAAACCAGTGGGAAACACTGTGTTACATTTGAAAGTGATGAATGACAATGAATGAGATGCAAACAAAAGAGAAGGGACAAAGAGAAAGGGAGAAGAGTGGAAGAGAAAAGGGAAAACAAGGACATATATAATAAACAAATGCATATAAGTGGTATTATCTTGCATTGTAAAATATGTGAATTATTTTGTGTATTATTTTCTGTCCAAATCTGCTAGCACGGGGGGGGGGGGGGGATCCAAAAAGCACACTTGGCAGATGATGGAAGTGAGAGAACCTGACCTACTGAAATGCATGCAGATTTAATTATTTTTGATTCCTACATCACAAACATACACATATGCATCCACATCAGCATTTTAACTGATACAAATATAAGTAAAATATTGAAGAAAGTGACAATTTCAAAATGAAAATTAAGAAAAAAATCTAACTTTCTAACCATACACTTCCATAAAAATGTGGAAAACCATTATTCAATTCACATGTGAATAAAAATTCAGTCTTCCCAAATTACCAAGCAATCCTTGGTAGCTGGCTATATGGAGGTTAGGAGCAAGCAGAAGCCTCTTGTGCCAGGTGAATTAGCCTTCTGCCAGCTGTATCTCAGAGGTCTGCCATTGGGATCTGCTCTGCTGCCTGAGGTCAGAGTGAAAGAAACTAAGGGGAGAAAAAGAGCAAAGCAAATAAGGAGACAAATCACGCTAGCTAGACCCAAACCTCTTCCCAGTGCAGAGGAACAAATGCTATGCTGGCATGAATTTAGGCCCAGACACCTCTAGTCTGAGAGGGATAGATTCTACAGAGCTAATGTTTGCTCAACTGGCCCTCAACCATCTTGGTGAAGTAGGATTGTGCTTGTTGGTTCAAATACTTTTGGTGACATATCCTGACATAACTCTGGTTACACCAACATGTGTATCATTGGGGGGTGTTAGAGGTAGAAACAAGTATCTGGTACCTCCTTATGCTAATAACAACTGTGGTACTTTCAGGTACAGTTGTGTCTCCGTCATTGGTTGTGTGGGTGTACCTGGTTATGTTCCATGCTCTCAGGCACCTAGGAACAAAGGAGTAACCTTATGATGGGGCATAGACAGCTTCTTCTTTCTCTGGTACACAAAGACAGCTGGCATGTCCCTGAAAACAGACCTGAAGTCAATCAGCAGCCACTGAGATGAAAGTGTACCCAAAGTGTACCCAAGAACCCCAACTTCTGATGCATACCTGGTGCAGAAATGGGAAAGAGGAAGCAGTCCCTACCCTTGAGTATTTACACTTCTCAGAATTTTGCGTTAAAGTTCTCTAACTGAACAAAAATGTATTAAAACAGGCATGTTAGGGGAACATGAGATTATAATGTGTATTTTAGTGAAAACAAGTACAAAACACTATTATCTTAGGGAAATTTGCCTTCAAAAATCTGTTATGTTTGGAAGACATGTGTGCCTTAATGTGTGTTTAAAAAAAAAGTACATGCAGATGCATCCTGATTTTCTTTAGAAGTTATCATAGAATCATAGAATCGTAGAGTTGGAAGAGACCACTAGGGCCATCCAGTCCAACCCCCTGCTATGCAGGAAATCCAAATCAAAGCACCCCTGACAGATGGCCATCCAGCCTCTGTTTAAAGACCTCCAAGGAAGGAGACTCTATCACCTTCCGAGGAAGTGCGTTCCACTGTCGAACAGCCCTTACTGTCAGGAAGTTCTTCCTAATGTTCAGGTGGAATCTCTTTTCCTGTATCTTGCATCCATTGTTCCGGGTCCTGTTCTCTGGAGCAGCAGAAAACAAGCTTGCTCCCTCCTCAATATGACATCCTTTCAAATATTTAAACAGGGCTATCATATCACCTCTTAACCTTCTTTTCTCCAGGCTAAACATCCCCAGCTCCCTAAGTCGTTCCTCATAGGGCATGGTTTCCAGACCCTTCACCATTTTTGTCGCCCTCCTTTGGACACACTCCAGTTTCTCAATGTCCTTTCTGAATTGTGGCGCCCAGAACTGGACACAATATTCTAGGTGGGGCCTGACCAAAGCAGAATACAGTGGCACTATTACTTCTCTTGATCTAGACACTATACTTCTATTAATGCAGCCCAAAATAGCATTGGCCTTTTTAGCTGCCGCATCACACTGTTCACTCATGTTCAACTTGTGGTCTACTTGGACTCCTAGATCCCTTTCACACGTAGTTTCATTCAGCCAGGTGTCACCCATCCTATATCTGTGCATTTTATTTTTCCGCCCTAAGTGCAATACCTTACATTTCTCTGTATTGAATTTCATTTTGTTAGCTTTGGCCCAGCTTTCTAGTCTATTCAGGTCATTTTGAATCTTGATCCTGTCCTCTGGGGTATTAGCTATTCCCCCTAATTTGGTGTCATCTGCAAATTTGATAAGTATGCTCCCAATTCTGTCATCCAGGTCATTGATAAAGATGTTGAATAGCACTGGGCCGAGGACAGAGCCCTGTGGGACCCCACTGGTCACTTCTCTCCAGGATGAAAAGGAGCCATTGTTGAGCACCCTTTGGGTTCGGCCAGTCAACCAATTACAGATCCATTTAACAGTTCCTTTGTCTAGCCCACATTTTACAAGCTTGTTTGCAAGAATGTCATGGGAAACCTTGTCAAAGGCCTTACTGAAATCAAGATATACTATATCCACAGCATTCCCTTCATCTACCAAGCTGGTAATTTTATCAAAGAAAGAGATTAGATTTGTCTGGCATGACTTGTTTCTCTGAAACCCATGTTGAGTTTTTGTGATTATGGCATTGCCATCTAGATGTTCACAGACTCTCTGTTTAATGATCTGCTCCAGAATCTTTCCTAGAACTGATGTCAGACTAACTGGACGATAATTGTTGGGATCCTCTTTTTTCCCCTTTTTGAAGATGGGGACAACGTTTGCCCTTCGCCAGTCTGCTGGGATCTCTCCTGTTCTCCAGGAGTTTTCAAATATGATTGCCAATGGCTCTGATATTACTTTTGCCAGTTCTTTTAATACCCTTGGATGGAGTTCATCTGGTCCCGGAGACTTAAATTCATTTAGATTAACAAGGTGTTCCTCTACTATCTCTTTACTTATTCTGTGCTGAAATTCCCCTATTCTGTTCTCTGCTCCATTATCCTCAGGTTGAGCACCCTTTGCCTTTTCTGAGAAGACTGAGGCAAAGAAGGTGTTGAGTAATTCTGCCTTTTCTCTATCTCCTGTTAGCATTTTGCTAAGTTATGTTAAAAGGAACAAATGATAATGAATTCAAGACTGTAAATATGATAAACTGTAAGAAAATGAAATAGGCTATCTTGGAGAAGAGAAGGCTGAGAGGTGACATGATTGCCATATTTAGATACCAAAAAGGTTGTCCTGTAGAAGATGAAGCAAGCTTGTTTTCTGCTGCCTCAGAGACTAGAACACAAACAATCAGCACTTATAGTATCACACGAATAGAAGAATGATGGCTAGTACTCAACTAAGATGAGTCATTTATAATTCACTGTCCCTTCTCAGGAAAAAAAAATCTATTTTCCAAAGGGACAAGCTTACAGATAGAATTTTCCTTTGGACAGCTGCATACATCAGGGCCAGGTCAGGCTTAATATCATTTGCAGTGTTAGCCCCATCTAATGCAGAAGTTAATTTTCTATGTACCCTGGAGATGATGTGTTAATTATACATTAATTTTCTATATGCCCTGGAGATGATGTATTGATTATATGTGGCACATAGGTGAGAGAACTTTACCAGCTTGGTCTCATATGCTCAAGAGGTGCATATGCTCAAGAGGTGCAAAACTGTGATCTGTGGGGAATATGTTGCGGAATCGAAAAACAACATTATTTTGGGAGCTTCTGTTAGAATCCTGTTGCTGCCATATGAGTTCTTAAC
The DNA here is from genome assembly GCA_034509955.1 of Urosaurus nigricauda. Taxonomy (NCBI): domain Eukaryota; kingdom Metazoa; phylum Chordata; class Lepidosauria; order Squamata; family Phrynosomatidae; genus Urosaurus; species Urosaurus nigricauda. The sequence goes on from JAOEGL010000006.1 coordinate 82,136,869, forward strand.
TTTGCCTTATGATGGGTTTGGATATTGGGGAAGGAGGTATTCAGATTCTCATATGCCATGTCTACCATCCTAGGTAGTTTCCAAACCATTTAGTGAGCAGGCAGTAAAGGAGGTATCAAAGTAGCACCAGGTTACATTTTTGCATCTAGGAAAACAAAGCTGGTGTTACTCTGAGATTTAGGAGGAGGATGTCAGTTTTCTTCATCCTGATGTAGTGAGGTGCTCTATGGACACATCCCACCCGCTTCCTACCCCTGCCAGTAAATGGTTGTGGCAGCATGTTGGAAGGAATGCAGATCTAACATTATATTCCATCCACACCAAACATAATGCTGGTTCCAACATTCAGGACTTATATTAAAAAGATGAATCTTACCAAAACTTGTAACAAAGCTGAAATTATATAGCCTCTTCTGGCTACCTCTGCCATGGACAAACCCCTATATGGATGTGTAATTCTCATTCCTAAACCAGACATAGGATTGGAGATTTCAGCCTAGGGTCTTTTAACAGTTATGAAGCCCTTATGTTATGGCCACTTGTTGTCTGTGAGAGCTCCATTCGAGTAAAGACTAAATGAACAATGATGAAATCATATGCAGGAAGAACACCTAATCAGGCAGCATCTGGAACTGATTGGATTCAGTGATGCTGATAAATCCAAGCTCATGCGCCACAGTAAATAAAGATTCATGGCACGCAGCCAAGGTGAACTCATCCAAAAGCTGTGCTGGTTGCTCGAAGGCCTTTTGCGGCCTTAAGGTGGAGAACAGCAGACCAGCACAAACCATGTTAATTTTTAGAGCAAAGGCTGCTTGGTGTTGACAAGCCTGTGAGAGGAAAATGAGACAAATTTCTCCAGCAGTGCAAAGTGTCAATTGCAATCCCATTCAATGAGCTGGCTAGTATATCTTGTATTTGGTACTTGTGGTGTACCTCTAGCCCTATAATGATAAAAGGTGATTAGTGTACCACACTAATTTTAAGAGCTCATTGCTTACCCCATCCAAATTCAAGCCTAAATCGGAAGGCAGCCAGATCCTACCGCAAGGCTTTTGCTGCTAAAGCTGCAGGGTGAATACAGCTTGGCTGCAGCCAAGTCCCAGGCAAGCTCCAACAGCCATTTTTCCAAGTCGGAAAGCTTTGAAATAAGGCTGCAGGAGCTCTCCTGGGATGCAGGCTGCAGCTGGGCTGTATTCACCCAGCAGCTTTGGTGGCAAAATCCTTGTGGTAGGACCCGGCTGCCTCCCAATTTAGGCTTGAATTCGAATTGGGTAACCCGAGGTTTAAGTGGAGCAATGAGCTCCTAAGGCTTTATCCACACTTCAGCAACAATCCAGGTCGTTTCCACAACTGCCATGGCCCCATGCTATGGAGTCCTGGGATTTGTAGTTTGTTGATGCACCCAGAACTCTCTGACAGATAAGACATAATGCCTCACAAAACTATAGATCCATAGCATTAAGCCATAGTGGTTGAACTGGTGTCAAACTGGATTTTATTTTTGCATTGCAGATGCAGCCTCAGTCTGCAATACCTCTTTTCATCTGAATTCTATGCCATACAGCAATTTCACATTATACTGCTATGCTGCATCTGAATGGCACTAAAAGTGGATTAGATCACAGGCCACCACGTTGTACTGAGATAGTAAATGTGCACTGTAAGTGTGCAGTTGCATAGGAGACAGAGGTCAATCTGCCACACACACACCGATCCCTCCTGTAAGCCACACCTCCTTACAGCAAACTCAAAAACCTCAATTTTCCTCTGCAATCCCTCTCAAAATGGTGACAGTCAATGATAACACATCACTTACTGCTGCCATTTTGCAAGAGACTTCAGAGAAAAATGGAAGCATTTGGGATAGTGGTGTTCTGGGATGCTTCTAACTAGGGATGAGGGTATTTTTGCATTTGGAGTATTATTTATTTAGTGCTGTAAATTTACACAGTGCTATACATACAATCTTAAATTAGATGGATCCCTGCCCTCAGGCTTACAGTTGAAAAGAGACAACACAAAAGGAAGAGGGGAAGGTGGTGGGAAGGGGATGAGGTCCAGTGGTTCTTCTCTCCCTCTAGAACCAGGACCAAGGCAGATGGACTGGAGGGAGGTCACAGCTTCTTAATACATAGTACTAGTTAAAAGACTTCAGGGGCCACAAAGGTTGGCTCCAGGAGCCACATGTGGCTTACAGGCCAAACTGTGCCTATCCTGTCCTGAGCCAATCTTCTTTAATCTGACGCCCTGCTAATGATTTGAACAGATACTATCTATCATCACCAGCAGACAATGCCCTAGCCATCTGAAAATAACTACATTGAAGAAAGCTGTTCTAAACTTTCCCCTTCCTTTTTTTCAATCCAAGTAGAAGGTTTACAGAACATGAGGGGACTAGCTGAGTGAGACTATCCAAAGCACTTTATCCTATTTGGTGTTGTTTTTTTAAAATAGTTTTTATCATAGTAAAAAGTCATGTGGATAAGTGACGAGGATATTTGCTGTTTTTGTTAACTGCCTTCGAGTCGACCCTATGTATGAGACATCTCCAAGATCCCCTGTTCTCAAATGCTCTGCTTAGTTCCTGCAAATTCATGTCCATTACCTCCCTGCTTGAATGTATTCTCTGGCGTGCAGTCTTTCTCTCTTTCCACTACTCTCTATCTTTCCTAGCATTATTGTCTTTTCTAGTGATCCATGCTTTCCATTATATGGCCAAAGTACAACAGCCTCAGTTTACTCATCTTGGCTTCCATGGAGAGTTCAAGTTTGATCTGTTCAAAGACCTATTGTTTATCTTTTTGGCTGTACGCGTATTCTAAGCACTTTTCTCCAGCAACACAACTCAAATGTGGTCTCATATACTGCTTTCTCATGAAGCCAAATTTAAGAGAAGCATCTCTTTGACATTCACTGTGTCCTGTGTGCATCTGTTTTACATGAAGAAGATCTTAGGTTCAATTCCTGACATCTCAAACGAAAAAGAATTCCCTGACACTGTTAAATTGCTGTTTGTCTCAATGCAAACAGCCTCATATGTTCAGTCTTATTTTGGAGCATTTAGATCCACGACTAATAAATGTATATATCACCATCCAACAGAGTTTGGCAACTTCAGCCATGGATTTTAATGGGCAAGCATGCCATCTTCTGATTTGGGATACTGATTATATGATTTTTTTTTTCTGTGCTGTAAACTGTTTTCCAACATTTGTCATCTCTTACAAGAAGAAGATGTAATATTAGTAAGAGGATTGCCAGAAAAATGCTCCAATAACCTGCACCTATAAAGCAAATCTAGCAACCAATTTTTATTTATTCAGTCTTGATGGAAATGTACTCATTTTTTTTCTCTACAGCTATTTTATGCTTGTTTAGCAGCCTTCAATTCTGTCTCATCCAAGACCAGCCTATTCAGACATGGATATGACTATTTAAATTTGTATTCCAAATTTATATAATTGTATAACCCCATGAGATTTGATTTAGACCAAGGTTTTATGTGCCTATTTGTACAAGCAGAGCTGTAGAAAGGCAAATCACCATAAATATGGCAGGTTTTCACTCTCGAGGTCTCAGAAGAAGGCATAGTACCAGCTATGATAAGATTCTACTAAACCTAGTTGCTTAAATATCTGGAATAAATAAATACATGTTTCATTTATTCAGGGTTAATTAATGAAATAATCTGTTCACCATGGTACTACTTCTTTGCAGTGAGATTCTGTGCTCTATAACATTAAAGCAAAGAAGGAAGACCTTGAAATAGTTCAAGATTGTGTATACTTTGTCTCAGTCATTCATCAGAATAGAGATTGCATTTTAAAAGAAAAAAAGACTTGGACTTTGAACAGCAGCTGTGAAGGAACTAGACAAGATCCTGAAGTGTTCAAATATATAATTAAATACTAAATACTAAATATTTCACATTTCTATATATAACTGTGGAAGCTGGACAGTGAAAAAAAGCTGATGGGAAGAAATTCAACTCATTTGAAATATGGTACTGGAGAAGAGTTCCATGGATACCATGGATTGCTAAAAACAAATAAATGGGTCCAAGAGCAAATCAAGCCTCAATTCTCTCACAAAGCCACAATTGCTAAACTGGGACTGTCGTACTTTGGACATACAGTCAGCCCTCCTTATCCACAGATTTTTTTAATACATGGATTCAAGCATACACAGCTTGAAAATATTCAGAAAAAGCATAAATTCCAAATAGCAAACCTTGATTTTCCAATTTATGTAAGATACACCATTTTGATATGCCATTGGATTGAATGGGACTTGAGCATCCATGGATTTTGTTATCCACGGGGGGGGGGGGGGCAGTCCTGGAACCAAACCTTAGTGGATAACAAGGACCCACTGCATTGTGTGATAACCTAACTCACTAGAAAAGACAATAATGCTTGTTAAGGTAGAAAGCAGTAGGAAAAGAGGAAGATGGCATTGCAGATGGATAGACTCAATCAAGGAAACCACAGCCCTGAGTCTGCAAGACATGAGCAGGGCTTTGTATGCCAGGGGGCTTGGATGTCTTCCATCCTTGGGGCCACTATAAGTCAAATTGACTTGCGGACAGTTATTAAATCTTCCTCTCTACTCATGGTATCTAATGATCTGGGTAGAATAGGATGATCTAAGTGGCTATCTCTTACTTCCTTACCAATAACTGAGTATGTCTTTGCAAACAAGGCCACTTCTGTGCTTTTGCCGATTCATGCTATCTTGTTCATTTTCAATGAACTGCTTTTCCATGATTAGATTTTCAGTTTGACCCCATGCTGTACACTGAAACCTATTTGTTACAGGACCCTGGTAAGCATTTCATGTCAAACTGTCTTTAGATCAAAATATCTATGCCATCAATGTGTTTTTAATTTGTGCATGATTGTGAAAGCATCCAAGAATCCAAACTTATTATAATTGTCAATGTGTCCTTTTGAAAGAAAAAAATAAATGTCAGCAAGCACGAGAGATTTTGCCTCCAAAGCGTAGTGGCTTTTAAAGATATATGTAGGAAAATATGAGCTTCCCATCAATTTTGTATAGCCAGTAGATCTAACTATTCTAAGGCTGAATGGAGAACTTTTGGTCCTTCAGCAGATTTGGACTACCATTCCTTTAATCTTTTATTATTGACTATGCTGGGTGGGGCTGATGGGAATTGTAGGCAAAAGTTTCTGAAGATCCAACCATTTCCTACCCTTAAAAAAAGACCACAAATTAGACATTTTTGCAATGGTCAGGGAATCTGAATTTGCAGATTTAGGCAGAGCTCCACCAGTGCAGTTATGTCTGATAATGTCACCCCCCAAATCCTATCTTTTCAGTCCTGTGATGCTCCAGCTGAAGGATTTCTGTGGCACTACAGATCACGGTACTGGGAAATGTTTCTGTAGTGCTCTCCCAGTCACAGGGCACATAGAGAACAAACAATGGCAGCAACCCCTTGGGACCCTCTTGCAACTCCTTGTCTGGGAAAGCACCATGGATATAATTTCCCAGCATCCAGATCTGCAGTGCCTTGGGTTCTCCCAGGCTGAAAGACAGTGTTTAGGGGTACGATTTGGTCATTAATGTGCTTTTGTTGCTGTGCTTTTATACATCCATGTGGGAAAAGGTTGCGCTATAAATTAAATTACTAAACCATGAGTCCAGCACATGATCTCCTAATTACTGAATAGGATGCTAGACTTTATTTTTAAAAAAAAAAAAACAAAAAAAAACAGTGATAAGCCCTTATCAATTGTATTAAGGAGCTCCATACAACTGGGTCTGTTACCAGGATCTTTCCCCAGATTTCCACATGTTGATATGGATGTTCACAAGGACAACATCTACAAGGAGCTAAATTAGCTTGGTTAAATCACATAATCTACATCACATAATTAACGTAAACTAGATATTAAAGGGAACACATTTTTATTTTGATGAACCTTCGTTTCCTCTCTACAGCATGCATTGGGAATAAGACAAACAAATTAAATCCACATTTACCTTCCAGTGACAAATCACAAAATGAAACATGCTAACCACAAAATACATAGGTGAGGAAAATTAAGTGCTATGACAAACAGAAGTCTTTCACCATTTCTGGGAGCATATCTGATAAAAAGATGCTAAACATGTAACTCCAAAATACTACCCCTCAGAGAACGTGCCAGAATACCAATTATATTGATCAAATTACTTTCAGTAGTTTGAATCCATACTGTTAGTTGCTCTGAGATTTTCTGAGAATCGGAACAAGGAAATCGCAGCTTATGTTCCTTTGATGTTAATGGCAAAAAAAGTCATTCTACCCTGAAGCCTAACTGCAGATTGTCATAGTTCCAATTAGCTAAGCAATAAGATACAGAAAGGGGAGATCTACCAGATGCAACACATAGGAGGTTACATGCTATTTGGTTGGCAGGTTCTACTCTAGAGGGATCTGTTTGTTTGCTAAACATTGAAAACACACTTTTATAGTCTGAACTGCCAATTTAATCCTTGTCTAATGGGATGTTCACAGACATTGTCAAACCACTCTTTTGACTGGCTTTCCTCAAAACATGTTTCTCATCACCGGCTGTGGCCACTCAAAAGTACATCACTCATTTGTACAAAAGGAGACCTGACATACATGGACTAGAATAAACCAAAATGTGGAGCAGGTTCCCTATGCTTAGAATGGAATTAAAACCTCCCGGTGCAATCTATATGATCTGGGATGACCTTTCCTTGAATTCCAGATTGGGGAGGTTGTATTTCTGTGTTGTGAATTTGAATTCTTTTAATATAGAAAGGGAAAGCACTGTAATGGCCAAAAGGCCAGCTGGCAATTAGACCATAGCATTCTATGTCAATGTAGTATGACTGGGTAATGTATCTGATGAAGCAGAAAAAAAGATGATTTTTTTTAATTTATTTTTTATTAAATTTTATTCCTTATAAAAAACATAAACATTACAAATCAACAAAACCTGATCATACAAATCAACAAAAGATGAATTTTCATGAAATATTTTCCTAGTGTATAAGAATGTTTTGCTTTCCTTTGGTAGTCTACCATTCTATTAAAAATATCCAGGATGATGGCAGGTAGATGGTGATTAAAAGGTAAAAAGGTAAATATTTCCCCTTGGCATGAATGTCTAGATGATGCTTAGACAAGTCAAAATATGGGAAAAATGGTTTAAGGGAGCAGACACTAGGTGGAAGAAATTGACAGTGTTTCAATGCCAAACCAGCCTAATCATTTATCTCTGTTTACTGCGATTATCATGCCAATAAATTTTAAAACACTTTTGCTTTGGCTACAGGAAAACAGCAGCAAATGTACACTGAACTTAAGGATGGCATTTGTCACCCATTGCCTAAATCAAGTTGCTGGTCTCCAATAGAATAAATCAACTGAATCAATGGGATTTGCATGAGTTACTGTTTTGCAAGAGTATCAATAGGCCTACTTGGGTTAGGAATTCCAATTGGATCTTTTCACTTTTCTCATGGGTCCAGTGTGAACCATGGGTTTCGGGTGGTCCCCACAGCCCACTTTTCTGGCCCCTAAAGTCTCCAGCAGCACCCCATAGTCCAACCCACCAAAACTGGGGAGAAATTGCAACGATTTGGGGGCAGTTTTTGTTCCCAAATCTTGCAGAAGCTCCCTCAAACATGAAAACAGACAAAAGTACCCCACTCCATCCCCACAAGCCTCAGAACCTCATACTATCCCCAAACACCTCCCTTTTCCTCTGCAGTCCCTCTGAAAATGGCAACAGGAAGTGGGACAACATCACTTTCTGTCACCATTTTGAGAGGGACTGCAGTGGAGAGGTATTTCAGTTTGCTCTTGGGAAGTGTGATCCATGGTACTTTGATGTGGAGAAGAAATTGGCCCCCGGACCCTATGCAGTTGCCTACCAATGAAATAGACATTTATTTTGGATGGGGTCCAAAGGTGTAATCTACCAGAAAAGAGAGAAATAGTGAAATTCTGGGTTAGGTGGGATGGTTTAAAGTGACTCTCTGAAACTCAGAACCTGTGCACGGGTAGAGGACTAAATACAATGGTCTACCCCAGGAGGCTAATTGATCTAAATTGGTTCCCTGATGTCTCTCAGATTCTTCTTTTCACCTTGGCCAGGGATTCTGTTGAAATCCTGTTGCCGCGCAGGTCAGCCCCCCCCCCCCCCAATAAATACAGAAACCTGGTTGGAGGAAAAAAGGCCACAACTTTATTAACTGTTCCACACATGCAGAACAACACAAAACCATAGGGTTGGCCCAAAGCATAAGGTCTGGATCTGGCCATCAGCAACACCCTGGTTGGAATGTAGAAATGGGTAAGACTGCAGACATAATCTCTTCAGAGTACCTCATCTCATGGACAAACTAGTGCTCTGGGTTTTCTAGAGAGTTGGCAATGATTAAATGAGCAAGATAACAGTTACAGCTCAAAAGATTCCCCCCCCCCCAAATAAAATTAACATCTCTGGAGTTGGTACTGGCATCTCATGTGACCTGGAGTTGGGTTGTTGTTTTGGGCATATTCAGATGACAACTGGCATCTGATGGAAAGATCCTTGCATTGTAATCGACCGGTGCCAACTGACCATCTGAAGATCAGGATCATCATATCAAAATTGGGTTTTGATAAGTGATTCATAATTTTAGACATTGGGATAGTAGTGATCACACATCTACATCTGGCTACAACTAGTAAAGCTGGAGAATATTTCTTCCGCAATCACTATGGCTACAGTGGCAGAGTTCTTTCTGTGGAGGACATTCAGGATTTTTTATGTCCTAATAAAAACTGATGTAACATTAAAGTTTAGAAATTGGCTTGTGATATTGCCATTCAGATAATTATGGCTATATGTTTCCATTACTCCTTTGAGGGATTTTATTGAATAGTGCAATATTGATGGAATACTAATAGTAACAAATTTCAGGACAGTGTCAAAGCACCTCCTTCAGATTAATGAAAAGGGCATTCATTCCATACAGTGTTACTGTTAAATGGCAATCCCTTATGGTTTTAGAGAGGCTTGTTACCAATCTGCAGAACAAAGGGAATCAAATACCAGATTCTTGTAGTTTCATTTAATCTGTTCTGCCATGGAAACTGACCTAAGATATCCTCAGACTTGGTAAACTTCAATTGCTCCAATGCAGGTTGATCTAAGGTCATTCCATCAAGTAGTACAGCATAAATCTAGTGGGTCCTTGGTATTCACTTGGGTTTGGTTCCAGGATTCCCTGTGGATATCAAAATCCATGGTTTTTTGAGCCTGATTAAATATAATGGCATAGTAAAATAAGTGTCCCTTATATAAAATGGCAAAATAAAGTTTGCTTTTTCGAATTTATATATGTTAAAAATATTTTCAAGCTGTGGATGTTTGAATCCATGGATAAAGTTTCTATGGATACAAAAGGCCAACTGTACGACTATTTCCTTTGGCACCCGCTCCAGCCCAGGACTGTTGACCACGGACCTTCACTCTAGAGAATTTAGATTTCAAAGCAATCCTGCATTTAGCTAACCCAGACCCAAGTTTAACTATAGGAATTATGTACAGTCGGCCCTCCATGTCCACAGATTCTGCATCCATACATTTAACCATTAACAGCTTGAAAATATTCTAATCCCTCCCCCCCAAAAAACTCAAACCTTGGGGTTTTTTTCCCATTTTATATATGCCATTGTATATAATGTGACTTGAGCATGAATTTTGGTATCCAATGGGAGTCCTAGAACCCAACCCCAGTGGATACCAAGGGCCCACTGTATTTGGTGATATACATGGAAAGATCTGGTCACTCTACCCTTGTATAGTGCATAGAAGGGCAACTGCAAGATTTTGGAGATGGGTTATAGAAAGAACATTTTAAAATGTTCAAAAACATGTTTTTTCTAGTATTGAGAAACACTGAGAAGAAGAATCCTGGACTGGCATGAATCTTCACAATTTATTCTGTGCAAGCTTTGTACATGGTAGTGCAGAAAATAGCATTTACTGCACAGGAAACAACATTTTTTATGTAGACAATAATATTACAACACAGAAATATTAGTTCCTGTTCAGCAAATGTTGTTATCTCCACAGACAATGCTGTAATTGGGGGTTTATTCTGTATAAAATGAGCACATGGTAGATTTGCATAGGAAACAGCATTTTCTGTGCAGGAATTAATATTTCTGCATAGAAATATTATTTTCAATGCAGAAAATGCTGCTTTTTGAATAAAGAGTTTTCTAGAGTATCTTGTTGCAGCGAGCCATAGATCCCCAACAGACTACAGATCATAGCATCTTTTAAAATTCTATATCTAAAGGAAACAACAGGCAGAAAAACCTTCCAATTCTAGTTACTGGAAAGAAGGCAATGAGAGGTAGTATGGTATTGGCAGGGAGATCTGAAGGCAACAACAACAACAACAACAACAACAACAAACCAAAATGTTGGCTGGACTTTGCCTACCCTTGTCTTACAGAAAACCTTACACATCAGTTTCAAAGTACTTCATAGTCTTCAGTGTAATTTTACAATAATAGTGCTAGTCATGGAAGAAACAAGTTACAAACTGGAAATTTCCCCATTTACAACTAAAACACTGTTCTCCAAGTCTATGAAATGATCCGAATCATGCATTACCTGAAATCCTTACTATATCACAACTATGTGCTTAAATCTTACCAATTTATAACCTGAATATGGCACATGCACATTTAGAAAATTCAGCAGAAGACAAAGCCTGGCTTTTGAAGAATAGTTCAAGTGTTGAATCATTACACTAAATTGGACAACCAACATTAAAGTTATTTTAAAGTCCTGGACATTTCAGAAGTGTTGTAGCAACATGGGGTGCCAAGGGGAGGGGGAGAGAAAGCTGTTCCTGCAAATGTTTTGCAATAAACTGAGATTATATTCTACAGATATATAGCCGTGCTGTAAGTTTTGTCTTGTTATATTGCCTGGGTGTCCCCTGGGCACTCCAATGGCCATGGTGGCAGTCCAGAAGCTGCCTTCCATTAGGAATGGAAAAAATAGACACTCAGAACTGCACTGGCAAACTGTTACACTTCACAAGTGCAATGAATGTTTGTGCCCCCTTCATTTGCTTGTGTGACTTCCCAAAGGTATCTGGTTTGCCACTTCAAGAACAGGATGCTGAACTAGGAAAACTTTAAGTCAGACCAAGCCAGCTTTTCTTATGGTCTTATATGTACACACAGAAAAGAGTGCAGAAGAATTTTTTATGGAGACAGGTATTGGATGAGGCAAAAAAGAAATATGATGTGCAATAGAATAAAGGATAAGAAGATAAACCACAGAAAGAGATTTTATTACTACTACTCCCACTGTGAATGATCACATATTTTGTTGATTGTACAAGATGCTGTATATCAAGAGGAGCACAAATTGCATTCCCATTTGCAATTCTGGGTATTTCTTGAGTAGTGCAAGCACATCATTGACCTCAATAATTCATAAAACTGCTTGCCTGAATTTCACATTTAGGTTGGTCAGACAAGAGTTGAAAGCTTGACTGTTAGACTTTTCAGTGCACATTTATGTATGGCATGCAGATAGAAACATTTTCCTTAACATATGGTTATGTGTTTATAAAAAGTGCAGTTTCGGAAAACTAGCCAGTAACGAATGCAGAGAATACCAATAAAGAAATAGATGAAATACCAACCTCATTTGGTAGAATCATAGAAACATAGAGTTGGAAGAAACCACAAGGGCCACCAAATCCAGCCCCCTGCCATGCAGGAATACACAATCCAATCACTCCAGACAGATGGCCATCCAGCCTCTGTTCAGAACCCTCCAAAGAAGGAGACTCCACTATAATCCAAGGGAGTGTGTTCCACTGTCGAACAGCTCTTACTGTCAGAAAGTTCTTCCTAATGTTTAGGTGGAATCTCCTTTCATGTACTGTAGCTTTAATCCATTATTCCAGGTTTTGGTCTCTTGACCAGCAGAAAATAAGTTTGCTCCATCATCAATATAACATCCCTTCTAATATTTAAACATGACTACCATATCACCCCTTAACATTCTCTTCCCCAGGCTAAACATACCCAGAGCTCCCTAAGCCACTCCTTATAGGGCATAGTTTCTAGACTTTTCACCATTTTGGTTGTCCTCCTTTGTACATGCTTCAGCTTGTCAACACAGTGGTACTATTACTTCCCTCAATCTAGACGCTATACTCCAATTGAAGCAGCCTCAAATTGCGTTGGCTTTCTTAGCTGCCACATCACATTGCTGACTTAAGTTCAGACTGTGGTACACTAAGATTCCTAGATCCCTTTCGCATGTTCTGGCACCAAGACAGGTGTCATCCATCTTCTGTGCATTTCATTTTTACTGCCCAACTGTAGTATCCTGTATTTCCCCCTGTTGAAATTCATTTTTAAAAAAATTTGGCCAAGTTTTCTAATCTGTAAAGGTCATTTGGCCAAGTTTTCTAATCTGTAAAGGTCATTTTGAATTCTGGTCCTCTCCTATGAGTATTAGTACCCCTCCTAATTTAGTGTCATCTACAATTTTTTTTAAATAATTTTTATTACATTTTTAAAACATACAGCACAATCTTCCAAATAATCCATTTCTTCAATTCATATATCATATACAAACATTTATATATTCCCTTTCCCCACCACCCCTTCTATATATATTTCCATCATTTCAAAATAAGTGTCATCTACAAATTTGATACTCATGCCCTTTATTCCATCATCCAAGTCATTGATAAAGATGTTAAATAGCACTAGGCCCAGGAAAGAACCCGGTGGCGCACTGCTAGTCACTTCTCTCCAGGATGAGAAGAAACCATTGTTGAGTACCTTTGGGTTTGCCCAATCAACCAATTACAAATCCACCTAATGGTTGCATTGTGTAGCCCACATTTTAAAAGCTTTTTTTTTTTTTTGCAAGGATATCATGGGGACCCTGTCAAAGGCCTTACTGAAATCAAGATATGCTACATCCACAGAATTCCCTCTGTCAAGCTTGTGACTCTATAAAAAAAAATAAGATCAGTTTGGTGTGATTGTTTTTGAAGAAACTCATGCTAACTATTAATAATCACAACATTCCTTTGTAAGTCCTTACAGACTTCTGTTTAATGATGTGCTCTAGAATCTTTCTAGATTCAGATTCAGTAGATTTTTCTCCCCAAGTGTAGGCAGTATATGGAACTTATCACATGAACTTTAAAAGTGTTTCATGCTTCCCGGCCTGGAGCCGGGACGTGGGATGGAGGCGGGAGTTATTGCACGGTAAATCGCTGCCTAATCACCGCCTGTCATCAGCCTGGGTCCCAACCATGCTCCTGCCATACTTTTTAAAAGCCAGAAAGCTTCTGACTTCTAAAAAGTGCTGGAGGGGTGAGGCTGGAACCCGGCTGAGACCAGGGCTGATGGTGGCAATCTAGGATATAATAATCCCCGCCTCCATACCATGTCCCCGCTCCAGCCTGGGAGGCTTGAAATGCTTTTAAAGTTCATGCGATAAGCTCCTATATTTAGTTCCAATTATAAATATTATATCAAGCACAGTTATATTATAAATATAATATCATGCACAGTTCTTGGGATGTCACCTGCAATGAGTATCACCAACAGCATATAGACTGAAAGCAATAGCTCCTTCTTGCATTCCCCTTCCTGTGTGAGAACAGAAGAGCTTCTGTGAATTTTTTATGACTATTCACACTTGTAAAGCCTTTTTTACAAAATGAAAATAATAATAAAATAAAAAGTGATTTGTGCAGAAGATTTGATTAATTGATTCATTGACTAAAACAGAGAAGATGTTTTCTGAGCAAACCCCCAATATTTTGTTAACTGGGTCTTTAAGATCCAGGTCTCTGCTGAGCCAGGAATCATTTGGTGACCATGGGCCAGTCATTTTGTTACTTTTACATTAGTCTCCCTCAGCCTGACCTCAATCACAGGAGTTTTGCGAGGATAAAGTGAAAAGGAAGAAAGCCACATATACCATCTTTACTGGATGAGATACTATAAATGAAGGATATAAATGTAATTAATAAATAAGCAAACACAATAGATAGATAAAAGATAGACAGACAGATAGATAGTAAAAGAAAGTTCTCTTAGAAAACTCAAATGTGAAAGGCACTTTATTTTTATCTCCATGATAAGTGGCTAGTGAGGTTTTGTTGTTTGAAAGGTTCCAAATGACTATAATTGTCATGAAAAACTGCACATTTCCCACTGCATTGGAATGATCTGTCATGCATGAATAAAATGGAAATATATCAGCAATTACACCAATGCAGTGTCAGCAAGATTAGACAAAGGATCGATCAATAGTATGAGAGATGAATAGGAGTATGTTTTCATACAACACTCTGTGCATCTCAGGAAGGATTTGATATTGAACAGACAAATTTTTGCACATGCAAAGGACCTAACTTAACACAAGAATATATGTTTCATTTACATTTGGAATGTGAATGTAAATAATAATGTAAGAATATGGAATGATGATGATGCTGACTCAAACAAAGGTCTGCCTAATCCAACAACATTTAAAGATATATCAAAGGTATTAGAAAAGTAGGAACAGTAGAGGGTGGGGCGGTAGTCTTACCCCTAAAAGAAAACAATGATGGTGTCAGGAAATATTTCTTCTCATGACATTTCATAATCATATCCCCACATTTTCTGTATAATCACTATGGTGTCATTGTTTTTAATTATCCTCCACGAGCAATAGCCCTATGTGTTTGAGTAGATGATGTGTTAAATGATATATTATGTATGGATATATCATGTCTCATCTGATTTACAAATAGCAGCTTTGGCCGGGGGGAGGGGGGGTGACACAGCATATAGATAGGATGTTTAACCCATTTTCCCCATGGGACAGTCCCAATCAATATACCCATCTCCCAAATGTTTACTAGGAAGGTGGAGAGCAGGCCTAAGATATTTTCTTGTCTGATGTAAACAGCAACATAGCCACCTCCCATCCCAATGGTGATTACGTTGGCAGCTGGATTTCCTTTGGCATTGGCACTGAGACTGTCCTCATATCACAGAATCATAGAATTGGAAGAGATTTCAAGGGCCATCCAGTCCAACTCCCTGCCATGCAGGAACATGCCATCAAGCACCTTTGACAGATGAGCATCCAGCTTCTGTTTAAAAGCCTCCAAAGAAAGAGACTCCACCACACTCCAAGGGAATGTGTTCTACTGTCAAACAGCTATTACTGTCAGGAAGTTCTTCTTAATGTTTGGGTGGAAGCTCTTTTCCTGTAGTCTGAATCCATTACTCCTAGTCTCTGGAGCAGCAGAAAACAAGCTTGTTCCATTCTCAATATGACATCCCTTCAAATATTTAGTCATGACTATCATATAACCCCTTAACCTTCTGTTCTCCAGGCTAAGAATACCCAGCTCCCTAAATCTCACCTCATAAGGCATGGTTTCCAGACCTTTCACCATTTTGGTCACATGCTCCAGCTTGTCAACATCCTTCTTGAATTGTGGTGCCCAGAACTGGACACAGTATTCCATGTAAGGCCTGACCAAAGCAGAAAAAAGTAACACTATTACTTCCCTTGATCTAGACACTATACTTCTACTGATGCAGCCTTGAACCACATTGGCTTTTTTAGCTGCTGCATTACACTGCTGACTCATGTTCAACTTGTGGTCTACTAGGACTCCTAGATCTCTTTCACATGTAATCTTTTTAAGCCAGATGTCCCCTGTCCTATATCAATGCCTTTCTTTCTTTTTCTGCCTAAGTAGGTGCAGAGGTGATTTTCCTCAGGATCACAGCACAGAGGAAAGGGTTAATCCTGTTCCCCATGTGCTTTGGTCCAAGTCCTGATCTTCATTTCCCCATGTCCACATAGTGGGTTTGCGGAAGCATACACATTAAAAGCATGCATGAATTTTTCATATCCCACCATTCATCTGTCAGTTCTTGTAGAAGATTAAAATTCTGATTACTTTGTAATCCTTCTTTCATGTTTCCTGGATCAAGTCTTATGGGTGTTTCCATTTTCTTGGGCATTCTCCCCAGTACTGCTAGTCTCCATTGCTCACAGCATCTTCATTGAATGCTATCCTCTTATCAACAAAATAAAACCTATTTAATTTTACTGGAAAGAAAGAAACCCATATAATCAGAATCACATTTTAAACACTTTAAAGGTTTAAAGTTTCAATGTCATTTTCAAGTGGAAGCTAATGAAAAGTCTTATCTCTTTTTTTAAAAAAAAAACAAGTTCAGCATAGTTTTTCCCTCTAGGACTTTAATTGTCTGCAGATAAAGAGATATAGTACTGTTTAATTAACACTGCTTCAGTACAACCTGAGAATAGATGAATTTGCCTCGCTAGGTACTGAAAATACTTTAAACCTTAGTAGAAAAGTTCATAAGAACCCAAATACCCTACAGACACTAGATCTGGCCTGATCTTGGAAGCTAAGCAAGATCAGTCCTGGTTACTACTTGGAGGGAAGACCACCAATGGATACCAGGTGCTGTAGGTTATATTTTAGATGAAAAAGGAACTGGCAAAACTACCTCTAATTGCCTAATAAAATTTATGGGGTCACCCTAAATTGACAGATGACTAGAAGGCAGGCACATACACATGTGCAGAAATGGGCAGGTGTTTACATACACCCCACCATCAGGCCACACACCCTCTACCACTGCATGTTCCTTACCTCCCTCTACCATTACTGCTACCAAGAAGACCTTCGTCACCATCACTGGAATGGAAATGGGGTGTCTGGCTGCACCCAAGTGGCCTGGCACCCCATTTCCATATGAGAAATAGTGGAGCTGTCTGATCTGCCAAGGTTTTGCATTGGAATTTCCACAAAACTCTGCAGAAAATAGCAGGTTATTTTGACTTAAGCTAAGGTCCCTTTGACCTGAGATCGGATCAACTAGATCTACATCTGGTCTTCCCAAATCCTGGTTCAATCCAGATTCAGGGCTAATGGTCTGCATCATCCAAACAGAACAATGTGAGCCTGGGGGGAACAGGATTCTTGCTCCATGCAGACAGCCCCAGAGAGGAAAGTTCATATGTTGCTGAAAACATATATAATTCTACTATGGCAAAATATTTACTGCTATTCCTTGCTTTGAAATATATTAGGGTTGGGTTAGGCCAGCCTGAATATCTTGGCTTTTGTACATAATTTAATTGAGCTGATTCCTTTCACAGACAATTATGATTCCTTTCACAGACAAATATATAATGGGATGTACTTGGAACTGGAAGAACCTGTCCGTTTCTCATTCTCCCACATTTCTTTTCTTTTCCCAAAGAAATAGCCATGCAGTATAAGGAAAAAGAGTGGTGAAGATATAAAAGGGGTGAGGAATCCAGCAGTACCTAACTGAACTATTTTAGAGTGTGCTTTCATGGATAACAATCCACTTCTTCAGATGATAATCTGTTAGTCTTAAAGATGCAGCTAGATTCCATGCTCCTTTTTTCTTTTTGATTTGATTTAAAAAAAAAAGTTATTCCTGTTTTAGGTATGAAGAAATTTGGTTTGTTTTGTAAGTTCTTATCAAATCAGAACTGAAGCAAAATTCTCTGTCTCTGTTGGATAAATTTAGTAGGTAAGCCTACTTGCAGCAGAGAGAGGACCATGTTGAATCTAACTTCCATTTAACTGATACAAATGAGGGACCTCTTGAAATGAAGAGGGGGGAAAAACTCAAGTCCAGTATCAACAAACACTGGACAAATCAACAAAAGTACAGACTTTTAAAATCTAAGTAATCAAAACTGGACAAATCTCTCAATTTTGCTTTCTCCCACCTCAAATGTTTTTACTGTCAAATTCTTTCCATCCCAAACATGAATAATTTTGAAACTTTTGGTACATATCATGAAATAAACTAAAACAATAGCTTCATCCATCCTTAGGCTTCTTATCACTGGCATTATGCATCTTGGAAACAAAGATGGGGTTTGCCAACTTTAGAATGCCCATAATAATGTAATAAAATTGATGCTAACCCTTTATCCTTGTCATGCTTCATGTTCCTTTTTGTCTAGATGATTTAAGTGCTACTTAAAAACAGAATTAAATGTATAGTCCAAAATAGTTTAAGAGCAATTGCTTAAAAATATATAACAATTTCACTTTGTGAGGGGCATGGAGAGAGAGAGAGAGAGGTCTTGACCCTAGGAGATGTTCAATACACTAAACCAATTTATCTGCTGCTTCTTAAGGATAACCCTCCCAAGACATAGTATGATGCAGTTGAAAAGGCTGGGTAATGATGACGATTTATGGATTATTCAGTAACAGAAAAACCACAAGACAATGTGCATTAGTAGGTATGATGTGTCATCATATTAACCTTTACAAATCTGACAAAAATTTGCTTGGGAACACTGCTTGGAGGTTATTCTGAAGACAAATGAATGTTCTGTCATGCTGGAGCCATACATAACCAAGCTGTGGTAGGATAATGCTCTGGGAATGAGAGTATCATCCTACCACTGCTCAGTTATTGAGCATTTTACTCCATGCATTGTCTTAAAAGTAACTCTCCCAATTACTCCCAGTGGGAGGCTCAATGCATGGGTAAAAGACAGAAAAAGAACAAGGCCTTCCTTCAATAGCTATAATGGGAACATGGCATCTCACCAGTAGATCAACCATTTGCTTGAGAATGGAAAGTGCAGCAAAGCTGTAGCTGTCAATGTAGCAAACAATTGCTATATGCAAAAAGCATCACTACATATTTTCAGTAGGGATTACATATTTTTCATCACCAGGTATACGTCAGGTAATTCCTCGTCCTTTACGTCATCACAAAAATCAATTCTGTTGCTTTGAAATATTACGACTCGAGTTTAAAATACACAATCTGTTGACTTTCTGAAATACCCCCACCCCCACCTCCAGACTTATCAGATACTGCATTTTCAAGGGAACAGGTTTCTGGTTCTCTTTCTGTGTGCTTGTGTGTGTTTTTGTGTGTATATTTTAAGGTACTCTGGAAAGCAAGAGGGGAAGCAGATTAAAGAATCTGACTCTGTGCTCCATAGAGACTGTTTAGACTTGGCATGGCCTGCAATTGTGTTCATCAAATAGTAAAAATTATCATGCCTAATTTACATATATTACATTCTCGGCACTACTTATCGAAAGGATTAACATTTTGCTTTGAAATAAACAGTATTTAAAGAGTGGTGTTTACTGCAAAATAAAACATTTGAATACATTGTAGCAGTTGGCTTAATTTAGCTTTCCTGCAATAAGTTTTAAATTGCAAAATGCATTTTCCTTTTTGAAATACAGCCTGAATATATGCTAGGAAAATATACTCCTACACAAATTAGTCTCTGGCTTTTAACATTGCCATTGTGTTTTAATGGCTGATCAGTCATTTTTATTACTCTTATTTTTAGATGGATGTTTGATATGATTTTGATGTACCTTTTCATCTTTGTGTGCTACTCTGGAACCCACATCATTGAATGAAAGGCAATACACAAATGCTTTCTATAAAATAAGCAAAGAAATTTAAACAAGTGCAGTGATTTGAGTATTGAACTATGACTCTGGAGACCAGGATTCAATTCCCCACTTGGCATATGACAACCCACTAGGTAACCCTGAATGAGTCACACAATCTCAGCCTCAGAAAGCCTTGTGATAGGATCGCCATAAATTGAAATGTCTTGAAGGCACACAACAGCAACAACAACTAATTGTCTATTCATTTTGTAAAACTAAACTGAAGGGTTTATGGGGATGCCAGAGCTTTTCATCTCCAGGCCATTGCTTTATAGTCTTTTCAGCTCGCTCAGATCTGTAGAGACTAGAAGTCAATTACCAACCCAATGATCTTTGGCAGAGCTGCATGAACCTGATTTGATATATCCCCAAATGCCTCGTGGGTTCAATAACCCTTTTGACAAACTTTGGCCGAAGTTCATGAGTATCATGATTTGGACTAAAAAGAAAAAAAAATAAGAAGAAAACATAAGAGAAAGTCTTTTTATTATTATTCTGAAGGTCACTCACAAGAAATGATTCAAAACAGGATACATATGGGAAGCAAACTATGAAAGGTCCAGCAAAATCAAGAACCAGATTCAACGCAATCTTATTCTTGCAAAAAGCCCCACTGAGTTCAGTAGGTTTACTTTCAGGTAAGGATGTACAGTATGATTGCTGACCCAGTTATTTTAGAAAATGGCATACTGGCCCATACTCACATTCTGGTGTCCATCACAAAATGAGATTAATATTCCCTTTTTAAGTGAACACCATTGGGGTTGCTATTTTTTAATTTAACTATTTATTTATTTATTCTTTCTGCATAATGACATCATATGGCCCTTATAATCCATTTTTCTTACTTGTACTTCCTGTTTCATACCTGCATGCACACATATACACACACAAATAGCCTTTATCCTGGGGCCCTTTCATACTGTACAACTGTAGTGCTGAGATTTGACTTTGCCATGGTTCTGTCACATGGAATCCTGGGATTTGCAACATTCAGAGACAAGACTCCAAAATTATCTTAGTAAGAGTGCAGAAACACCTGACAAATGTATATGTGTTAATTTCAGAAGTATGTGTACCTTGTTCAGGCCAGTGGTGACACCCTGCAAGGCAGCAACAAGGAAAACTCTCAAGTGCCTACCATGATCCAACAATAACTGATGTTGAACTGAGGCCCAGGATGTTGGCCCATGATGACTCCCTTCAATATTTTTTCAGTGTCTCCAAGTGGGAAGCCATAAAGGGGATGTTCTCTGTCCCTCACCATGGCATTTTTTAAACTAGGAATTCTTTTGGACACACTACTGGTACTGGCACACCAGCTCCATGGATCATGGAGCACATAGATGTGGACAGCGAATCCTAGAACTGGAGGCACCAAGGTTGACTCATGCACAGAGGCCTCAGGTTCAGGTGGTGCCTGTTCTTGGAGTCTCTTCTGCTAGTTCCTCATCCTCTGAGAGACCACTGCTGATTTGGAGGCCATGACAGTGTGTAAAAGTTTAGAGTTTATCACATGGGAGGAATTTCTCTCAATTGCGAATGGAGCCAATTCACAATTACGTGAATTCGCTAGTTTAGCGAATTTACGTGAAAACTGATTGTATTCGGAATGCATTCAGAATAACTTCCCATTTCCTGAAAATGACCCCCCCCCATTGCCCGAAATTGCATGAGATACTCTAATACGCAATTATGCGAAACCCCATGATTGCGTTCAGATTGCCATTGCATTATACCCCCAAATTCCATCATATGATAAATTCCACTGTTAAAAATAAAGAAAGAAATAGAATAGCCAGGTGTCCTAAGAGGAATATCATAAGACAAATATTTGAGGAGTAGAGCCTCCGTTTTAGCCGATGCTACAAGCTTTGTAGCTTAGATGTTCATTTCAGTACACCAAACACTCCTGATTGTGGAAGCTAAGCAGGGTCCATACTATTTAGTGCTTAAATGGGAGACCACCAGGAGATACCAGCACTGTCCTGATAAGGCTGAGAAAGAATCCCACCTAAAACCCTTGAAAGCAATTGCTTCCTGCCAGCATTGACAATCCTGAGCTAGAGAAACCAACCAACCCACTTTCCTATATCCTGTAAGGCAGCTTCTTTTGTTCCCATTAATGTCCTGGGATTCCCATTTGAGATGTCACAGTTGAGAAGGCAGACTGATTCTCCAGCTCTGATAAGGTGCTGGGTTTAGGGAGTGTTAGATATGCTATTATCTCTCCATTTTGTGATCAAATTGGGAATTTTGCCATGATACAAAATGAGCAATAAAGTGACAGATGGACTGAAAAAGAAATGGGCGTTTTCACAGAATACACTGCCAAATGAGGGGTTTGATGATGGTGGGTGTTTGATTGCTTATAGAGACTGTTTGCCTAGTCTTTTAAAAAGCTGTCTGTGTCTTCTGTTTGAATAAAATATGGCTAATCTTGTGCATTTCCAGTATGTTCTCTTAATTTAGAAAAAGAAGGATGAGAAGCATAAAGGAAACCACCCTGTGGACCATGCTTCTCCTGTTCTGATATATTGCCTTTTTATTTGGAGATGAACTGTGAGTTTAGAAAGCCCATGTCATGGCAACCATTCAGCTTTGCAGCTTCAAACTTGAGCTGAAGAACTGCATGTCAGAATATTTCCTTCACAATCAAAACCTGACTATCCAGACACCCAAATCATTTTGCAGCCTGGGGTACAACAGCAAATGGTACCCTTGGCCCACCCAAGAAGTCAAGTACCCAAAACCAGCAAGTTATTTAGACAAATGACACAGAAAAATCTGTTATTTATGAGTCCATTTTCACAAGTCCCTTTTATGCATTAATCTGGGTTTTTTCCCTTTTAAAATAAGCAGCAAAAGTTTTATTTAAAATACACTCTTGAACATATTGTTTCATAGAATACACATTTCTAAACCCATTTTTAAATAAAACTTTCCAAAGATATTTTATTCTAAAATTGGTCTGTGCATACCTATTTTGGTAGAGCGTTTGAGCCTACACCACAAAACTGAAAGAAAATGACGAGAAAACTGTTTTGGTTGGGACCAGGTTTATTTGCTTCAAAATACAAGACCAAATGCAATTTGTTTCTCCCTGCCTCCAGAAACTACAAAAAAGAGCTGCCTTGAAACTAATCTGTTAATAAATGTGTTGGTTCATTTACTATATTTCTACTGCACTACAATCTTTAGCTATGATTGGCGCCACAAATCCAACAGAATAATTCAATGGAACATATGAGTATATTGTGTATATAGCCTTCTCCTCAGGCCCTCACCTGTTTTTCACACAGTCTGGACTCTAGGGTTCTCCTTTTCGGGAAGTGGAAGGAGTTACTAGTGAATTAAGAGGTTACTTTAAAATAAACCTAATCATGTCATTATTGTATGGTAAACATTTCACACAACAACTGCCAGCCTTTACCAAATGATGGAGTCTCAGTCAAAGGATGGAAGAAAATGACAGCATTAAATGTGGAAAGACATTGAAACAGAACATAAACATTAAAATATACAATTACATTGTGGTTGTGCATGCACATGTATCAGAGCATCACTGGCAGCTAGTAGCATGAAAGTAGGTCAATTAATCCACCATAAATTTTAGTCTCAGCTTTAAAAATCTATCCAAAGACTTTTTCACACAAGCGTCATTAAAACATGATTAAAATGTGGTAATAACATGATCAGAGGGAAGATTATCACACCCCCATACCCTTCTCCCATTCATGTCTCATGTAATGGACATCTCATTGGGCAATTACGTTTCATTATTACCCAATGATATGATTAAACATGTTATGTTTCATATTCCGTTATTACCTAATGATGTGTCCATTACAGTTTATGCATGGGACACAAATGGGAGAAGTGCATGGGGGTGTGACAATCTTTCCCCCGATCATGCTATTACCACATTTTAATCACATTTTAATGACGCTTGCCTCCTCTGTGTGACAGAGCCCCAAGTAGCTGAACCTTAACTTCAAAACAGATTCTGTATCTTGAACAAACATTATCAGACTAAAATCCAGAGTGGATTCACCACATCAGCAATATGGAATCCATCAACATTCTGTTTGTTCCCATCCTCCAGCACCTTTGAAGGCAAGGAACAACATTTTCCTCTTGGAGCTCAGCTTTTTGAGACTACAGAGGCCACAGATTGAGTGCTACAATTATAGCAGAGTTCAGCAAAGGCTGAAATTAGGCTTGAAATTAGGTGTCTGCCTCAGCAGCACTCCTGCATAAGAATGGCTGTCTCTGTGTGAAGAAAACCCAGGAAAGAGCCAGAGAGATGTGCAATTGTCCAATGGTGTTACTGTAGGTTGTATTACACTAGAGCAGTTCAGGTTTCTAAAGATCCATATCCCGTCAATCAAATTGCAATGAACCATCTTTACCAATGTGTACACCTCCAACCATTGGGCATGATGTAACCCCAAAGAGGGTCCAAATCTAGTGCACAAGCATCTTCTGGTATTATCTCTGGTTAGTAGTTGGAGATAAGAGAGTACTTAAGAGAGTATTAACTTGAACTTAAATGTTCCCCATAAAAATGAGCTGAACTTTGCTGGCCAGAAAGCTGTGGTATGAACCTGAGTTGTGCTTTGCATGTAGAAAGAGTTCTACTTTGTACCTTTTGGTAAGTAGAAGTCCAAAATAGCAAGAGTTACATCTGGCTTCATCTCTGCTTTCCCTGGCCTTATCCAGATAGTCCTGCTCTCTCCTGGAATGTAACCTGCAAAACAATTTCTAAATTGGAATTCATTCCCAGCCTGCAAAAGATTCACCACTGCATCTGAGAGCAGGCAGATCACAGGGAGTCCTATATTTTTAGTTTTTAGTTCTGCAGAGCATCATGTTTTTAGTGCCACTAAAGTAACAGTAAGAAGATTAAATACTGGAAACCTAAACCTCCCCACAGAAACCAACATTACACTATAAGGACATTTAAAGATCAAACCATTTTATATCCTGCAGTGAGAGTCTGATTCTCTCTTCTAGAACCTCTTGCCAAGGTAAAGGAAAACTGAACTTGTTCCATGAAAAGGTTACTGACTCCTGCTATAAACCATTGAAAATAAAACAATCAGATTGTTATCTGATGTGTTTCCGAGGCCAATGAACTTGCCTTTCCAAAAATACAAATGCTTGAGGGACTTCAACTGAAACTATATACATATATATATATATATATATATTCCTCCTTGCTCCCTCTCTTTCCTTTAGGAAAGATGATCTCATGTCGCTAAAAAGTGATTATGCCACATTTCATTTTTGTATTTAACATTCATTGCCTATCTCATTTTGGCTGCCAGCCTCAAGCTTACCAGAAGGCTAAAAAAGAATTTCATTGTTACAAGAGAAACCAGGGCCAGCAAAAGATACTCTGCTGACAGAGATGGGGTAGCAAATGGTGACTTTCATACACCCAGGTTAAGGTGCCTAATATCCCAGCCAGCTTATTGTAGTACATAAGATAGAAAACTATACACGCACTACATGCCTGACATTGGAATAAAATAACAACATGTTTCATACTTCCAGCATTTCATACATGAAAATTGGGACACGTGGTGAGAAAAGATTAGAGTGTGATCAAGATGACAAGAGTTATGAGAGAAAACACAAAAGTAGGAGAGGCTGCTTTTGCCTGAATCCACTGGCAAAGGGATGTTTCCACTCCTTCCTGTCCTCTCTCCTCAGCTTAGTTAAAAGGTAAAGATAACGGTAGTCCCTTGACATGAGTGTCTAGTTGTAACCAACTGTGGGGTGCGGTGCTCATCTCCATTTCTAAGCCGAAGAGCCAGCATTATCCAAGGACTGCTCTGGTGGTCATGTGGCCAGCATGACTGCACTGAATGTTGTTACCTTCCCACTAGGAAGTAGTACCTATCTATCTACTTGCATTTGCATGCTTTCAAACTGTTAGGTTGGCAGAAGCTGGGAGTAGTGATAGGAGCTAACCCGATCATGCAGCACTGCCAACCTTCTAATCTTCCAATCATCAGAACTGGCATCTTAACCACTCATCCACTGCATCCCTCCAGCTTAATTAATGAAGTACAAAATACTTTTGCACTTTGAGGTCATTTGTAGTAACTGAGGACAAAAGAAGAAAGTGGGGACCATCTTTGTCACTACGTGACAGTTGGAGAGTATGTCATGTCACCATTAACTGCCATTTCAGGACACCTATAACTGCTTGCTGAGGCAAGCGGTTCACTCTACCTAATAGCAGAGCTGACCCTAAAAGAAACAGCACATAAGCAGGAACCTGAGGGTAATACTCTTTGTTTAGGCTGCATTTAGGCTATATGTCCCTGGAAATAGGTCTCCTTGAACTGAGGACTTTCTTTACTTTTAGAAATGCATAGTTTGGGGTGGTAAATCTAAGTGGTGCCAGAAATCATTCTGAATCATTCAGGCTTTTTCCACATGCAAAGTGAACATGTAAAGAAGGGGTGGAACAAGACTGCTCACTCCACTGAGTGCCCATTGTCCCCAGTGAGAATGTGTACACACATGCATCCAAAACAGCTCTCTAATGTAAATTTTAAACAATTTTATATTCATAAATTCAATTGAGATGGATCTCAACCATCCTGAAAGAAGTCAGTAGGTTCTTATAAAGCCCAAAGTTCTAAAAGAGTGCACAGGGCGTGTATTTAGATATATGTATATGTACCTTTCAGTCACCCATCATCTTACAGCAACTCCATGAACATCATAAGGTTTTCAGAGGCATGGAATATTTAAAGTTGGTTTGCCATTGCCTTCAACTGAAATATAGCCTACAGCACCTTGCAGACCTGTCCCAAGGGCTAACCAGGCCTGATTCCACAGCTTCCAAGATCAGACAGGATCTGGTGTTTATTATTTATAAGATTCAGCATATGCAAATCTGTCTATAATTCATGGTGAGTTGAACTCCATTCCTTCGAAAGAAAAAAGGAGAGAGAGAGATGTCTATTAATTTCCAATTTATGTTTCAATGTGCCTTTTCTGATTTACGGATGTTCATTTCAGCAAAGTGAAATTAGCAACATCTTTATAATCTTGTCCCTCCCTCAGGTCACTGTTAATCAAACCCAGAAGGAAAATAATATTATATGTGCATATAAAGCATGTTTCCTTTTGAGAACCTGAAAACATTTAATGAACAGTAACTGGAAACGTTAAATGAAAGTGTTTAATTGAATACTTCCAGGCAATGGAAGCATTCAGCATTTGGAGGAAAGGAATGGTGTACAAAATATTTTAAAGGGATGGGGTCCATATAGCTTCAGATGCTGAAATAATATGGTTTCCATCATGTCATTGGCAGTGCTGGGTAGGACTCGTGAGAGCTGAAATTAACTGACATTTACAGGGCCACAGATTCCCAAACCCTATCTTATTGTCAAGTGGATCTGTGCTACTTACAGGTCCAGAAATGTGTCATTCAGCAGCTAAAAACATAACAAGGAGATTGCCACAGCAGTGTTCACAATAGTGATTGATTAGGAACATAAATCAAGTCTACTGCCCTGAAATTCATTTTTCTGATGTGGTAGGTCTGGTATTTGAATATGGACATTTTTAAAAAATGAAAGACCATTTTTCTTCAAATGTAAGTTATCTAGGAAAATGTAATTCAGATGCAGCATCTGGTATTGAGTGAAGTCTTGCTTTTCATCCAATTTTCCAGATGAACTGAGAGAAGAGCAAAAGGCTTCAACCAGCTGCCGATAGTTACTCGGTGAGCACATGATTCATCCTGCATTGGAAACCAGACATCTAATATTTACCCATAGCAGACAGAGGAATTTTTCACTTTTTTTAAGGGCAAGGTAGGTAGAAATGCATGTCAGTTCTTGGCTTTCTTGGGCTTTGTGCTACCATCGACTTTGCATCATCCCTGGAAATTTTCTCTTTTTCAAGTTAGACAATTTATATTAATAGCCAAAGCATTTCTCTATCTCAACTTCAGAGAGAAGAATCTACAATGTATGTTGATGAAGCAAATATTATGCCTTTGCAGTGCCACACTTAACCATTAAATCTATGATGTTAATACACAGAACAAACACATGACGTTTGTTTACAAACCAAATTATAAAACAGCATAGCTGCTACTACACAGTGTCTTGTCGATAAACATGAAGATAAATTCGTTTTAATGCTATCTTTTTCTTTTCTTTTTTGTCCCACATTGTCAAAATCCAGCACATACCTGCATGAGCCTGCCCTCTCCTCCAGGAGAAAGTAGAGAAGGTGAACATCACTCTTAGGAATGAACATGGTGAGTAGGTAAATGAAGATATACTGCATAGTTACTGATTGCTTAGAAGCCACAAAGACTTATAAATCAGGGTTAGGCAGAAAGTAGATTGTGGTCTCCTGGTGAAACACTGCCCCATTTCTAGAAGGTCAGTAGTCTCTGCTGGTGCTAAATTGTGGGGAGACATTCATCCTGACACTCCCAATAACCATGTTCCAGTTGAGAGTCCAAAAAAGTAGGCAGTGCTGATCTATATAAGAAAACCACTCCAAGAACTTTTGCTCTGAATCAGCAGCAGGGGTTTTGGTAAAACTAACACATTCCAAATGTAATTACAGTATTTACTCATGACAAAAACAATTCTAAAATGCCTTACAACAGGGATCACTGTTAACAATATATGGTTGTTGGAAAAACCCATTTTTCCTCAAGATATTGTGAAGATTACACTTAAAGTCTGAGGTGACAAGAAAGCTTGAAATATGAGAAGTGGCATTATCATCCCTGATAATCAAAAAGTCCCACAATTTAAAGTATGAAAACTCTGATTCCACTGTAAAACTGCTGCTGTGTGCTCCAGAGATTCTTGCCAAGAGTATTGGACTAGGCATGAACTTGATCTCATACTTCAATGCAGCTCCTAAAATGAGAAAGCATGTTTGAGATCACTGCAAACAGCTAATTCACCTAATTTCCCTTTAAAATGGTCTACATTTGGAGCTATCACAAGACAATAAATTCTGGAGTTCAGGCATGTGTTGTACCTGCTCGAAAACTATGGCTTTTTTTGTGCTATAGGTTATATTTTACACTGCACTGAAGGCATGAATGTAACATAAAGATAATAGTAATGAGTTTATCACACAGGTGTTCTGAAGGGAACATTACGGGAATGGGGGGCAGCATAGAACACATCTTACTGCACAGGACAATGCCACTGCTGCTGGAAGTTCCCATCGTGTTCCAGATGTGTCCCAGAGGGGCCGATTTTCAGGAACGCTTCTGAAGCATTCCCGAAAATCAGCCCCTCTGGGACACATCCAGAACACAATGGGAACTTGCAGCAGCGGCAGTGTTCTCCTGTGTGGCAAGATACATTCTATGTTGCCTCCTGTTACCATCACACTCCCTTTCAGAATGCAACAGGTGATAAACTAGTAAGATGAAGAAAAATAGAACTCCCACATTAACTTGTGAGGATAAATTCTTCGGTACAATAACAGGCAAAATCCACAAAACAATGATATCCTAACTTCAATACAGTGTGCCATAGCTGGCATCTCATTGATTTAATCTCACTGGCATATTTCAAACATGACCCACAACATGATCCTTTTAAAGAGTGCTCTCCTTATTGGGAATGTCTTGGTCTTCAGCTGTAGTTGTTTTTTTAAGACCTGTATGATATCTCTATTTTTTTTCTGAACTAAAAGCTTTATGGCTTCTTATTGGCTTTGAATTACAAAACAAATGCATGCAAAGCATAATTAATCTGTTTTCACTGTTCCCAGGCATGCATTATGCATTTCTGTTGTAGAGTAACATGAGAAAATAAGAAGATGAAAGGAGTTGTTGGACTCATTCCTGCTCATAGAATTCTTTAATAGACAACTGGCTGACCACTGTGTGAACTGAATACTTAATCAGATAGGCTTCTGATGGGATCCATCCATCCTCTTCTTAGGAGCTTACATTTTGTTCATAGTTTGATTGTATTCCTCAGCCAGGATACATCTACACTATAGAAATAATGCAGCTTCACACCACTTTAACTGTCATGGCCCCATCCTACAGATTTGTAGTTTTGTGAGGCACCAGCACTCTTTGGCAGAGAAGGCTAAAGACCTTGTAAAACTATAAATCCAGGACTCCGTAGGATGGAACTGCAGCACTTAACGTGGTGTCAAACCTGCATTATTTCTACAGTGTAGATGCACCTAAAGTTACATACAGAACCTACCGTATGTACTCCTCTATACATCTAAAAATCCATGCCCAAAACTTGACCCCAAAATTGTAGGTTGACTTATTTATGGGTCAGTACATTAATGTAAAAGATTCTGCAGATAGTGGACGCCCTGAGCGTCATTCTGCTCTAATTGCCCATGAACTATCATGACTTAATATTAACATCGCTGCTCTTAGTGAAGTTTGTCTTCATGAGGAAGGCAGCCTTAAACAACACGGTACCGGTTATACACTCTACTGGTCTGGCAAACCAAAAACTGAAAAGCATATTTCAGGAGTAGGCTTTTTGATTAAAAACTCCATTGCCTCCAAACTCAAAACCGTGCCAACTGGTCACTCTGATCACATTATCTCCTTATGCCTCCCACATGTTGTTCTCTTCAGTATATATGCCCCAGCTATGCAAGCCGACCCTGTGGAGAAAGACAAATTCTACTCAGACCTACGCCACCTCATACAAAAAGTCCCTGCAGAAGATAAAATCATTATCCTTGGTGACTTCAATGCCAGATTAGGAAAGAACTTTGAAGCCTGGAAAAGTGTTCTAGGCAACCATGGTGATGGAAACTGTAATGATAACGGATGCCTCCTGCTAGAGTTTTGTGCAGAACAGCAACTGACTATTACAAACACTATCTTTCAGCAGAAACACAGCTTGAAGACAACCTGGATGCATCCCCGTTCCAAACACTGGCACCTCATTGACTATGTTCTAGTGCGCCAGAGAGACATTTGCGAATGTCCGTCATACTCAAGTGATGCCCAGTGCAGAATGTCAAACAGATAATCGCCTTGTAAGATGCAAACTAAATCTTCATCTTAAGATCAAATCTAAGAGGGGTGGCATCTTAAAGAGGAGACTCCAAGTTAAAAATCTTCAACAAACTGCCATGACGGATAACTTCCAGGGAAATCTGCAATCAAAACTTGAAGACCACCCTATAGATTCTTCTCCTACAGTGCTTTGGCAATATATTAAAAACAGTATCCTGGAGTCTGGGGAAGAATCCCTGGGTCCTCCCACAAGAAAAGCCAAGATTGGTTTGATGAAAAGAACCAAGAGATCCAGGAGTTTTTGGCAAAGAGGAGAACTGCTCATCAGGCACACCTTGCTCAGCCATCTTGCCATGTAAGAAAAGCAGCTTTCCGCCTCGCATGTAGTAAACTGCACCAAAAACTCTGAGACATTCAGAACAAGTGGTGGATCAATTTAGCAGAAAAGACACAATGTTGTGCAGATCTGGTTGATTCCAGAGGGTTCTACGAAGCTCTTAAAGTAGTGGTTGGACCTACTTATCAGATCCAAAGCTCCTTATATAGTACGAGTGGTCAAACTCTAATCACAGATAAAGCCTCCATCCTGAATCGATGGGCTGAACATTTTCAAGCTTGGAAACATGGAGGTCATGTACTACATGCTAAATTCCACGAGCTCCTTGTGAGTTGTTGGGAAAAAGGTGAACTGCCATCAGATCTCCGAGATGCAGTTATCATCACCCTGTATAAGAAAAAAGGAGCAAAATCTGATCACTCAAACTATCGAGGTATAACACTGCTCTCCATTGCTGGAAAAATCCTTGCAAGGATACTCCTGAACAGATTAGTTCCTGCTATTGCAGAAGAACTTCTCCCTGAAAGCCAATGTGGCTTCAGAGTTAATAGGAGCACTACAGATATGGTATTTGCTCTTAGACAACTGCAAGAGAAATGTAGAAAGCAGAACAAAGGACTCTATGTAACATTTGTCTATGACAAGCCTTCGACACTGTGAGTAGAAAAGGTCTGTGGCAGATCCTGGAACTACTACAAATTCCTCAAAATGATTATCTTGCTACATGAGGGCCAGCACGGTCAAGTCAGATATGGTGGTGCCCTCTCAGAGCCCTTTCTAATAACTAATGGTGTGAAACAAGGTTGTGTTCTCACTCCAACTCTATTTACAATCTTCTTCAGCATGATGCTCCAAAGGGCTACAGCAGATCTCGAATAAGAAAACGGCATCTATATACGTTACAGTACTGATGGTAGTTTTTTCAACTTAAGTCATATGAAGGCTTGCACTGATTGTGAGCTGCTTTTCGCTGATGATGCTGCCCTTGTTGCCCATACAGAAGCAACTCTGCAGTGCCTAACATCCTCCTTTGCAACAGCTGCAAAGTTGTTTGGGCTGAAAGTCAGCCTGAAGAAAATGGAAGTTCTCTACCAGCCTGCACCACAGGAAGAGCACCATCACCTCCACGTCACCATAGGCAAATCTGTGCTTAAGTCCATTCAGCAGTTCAGCTACCTGGAAAGTATCATATCCTCAGATGCCAAGTTTGATAAAGAGATTGATCAGATTAGCAAAGGCATATAGTGCATTTGGAAGGCTTCACAAAAGAGTCTGGAGTAACAAACACCAGAGGCGAAGCATAAAAATCAGTATGGGTCTGAAACATGGGTCACTTATCGCCAACATCTAAGACTCCTCGAACTCTTTCATCAGCGCTGTCTACGCACAATCCTAAATATACACTGGACTGACTATGTGACGAATGTTGCTGTCCTTGAGCAAGCAGGGATCACCAGCATTGAGGCCATGCTATTGAAAACGCAACTGCACTGGGCAGGGCACGTTTCTAGGATGGAGGACCACCGCCTCCCAAAAAATAGTACTCTACAGTGAATTCGCCACGGGTCAGTGTAAGAGGGGCACCCCAAAGAAGAGATACAAGGACTCCCTGAAACAACATCTCAAGCTTGGCCAAATTGATCACCAACAATGGTCTGCCCTGGCCTCACATCGGGAGGCATGGAGACGCACTATCAACAATGCTGCAGCCTCTTTTGAGAACTCACAACGAATGATTCTCAAAGAGAAATGACAACGCAGAAAGAACCACAACTTGGAAACATCACCCAAGGAGACTTTCTGCTGTGCTTTCTGTAACTGGACTTGTTTGTCTTGGATCGGCCTTTTTAGTCATCAGCATGCTGGTAGAAAGCATGGGATGAGTCCTTCCTGAATCTTCGTTAGCGAAGAAAAGCGAGAGAGAGAGAGATGTTTATGTGATAGCAGCTCTTTCAGATTTCCCTATTTTTCTGTCCTAAGCCAAGCAGAAAGTCCTTGGTGATTGATTGATTGATTGATTGATGTTTGTTTAACAGTCCCTGTTCCACTGTCTTGGGAATCAGAGTTGAAACACTGAAGCCTCTTATTGATTGCATACTTAGAGAGCCTCCAGGTTTTACACTCAACCTATCCACAGGTCATGTCAAAATCCATAATTTTGTCCCCCAAAACTTGCCCTTGATTTATACATGAGGTGGACTTATAGTTGCGTATTTATGGTATTTCAGACTTTATGCATTATAAATTACCCAAATGCATCTTGTTCAAAGTCTGCATACCAGTTCTGGGTAGTAGCATGTGGGGGGAAGGGGAAATACAAGATATCCGCATTGTGAATTGATTACCAGTTCAAGATAATCTTAGACTCTGAGGTTTCTGGGCCAAAACCTGTGACAGAGGGATTGCCTCTGGTGATGTCATTAGGTCTTACACATTAACTACAAATTGCAGTTGCTCACAGCTTGTCATTCAAGCTTACACACACACATGCACACACCATATTTTTCTGTATGGAAATTAAGACTTAGCTAAAGGGGCTATTCCTGGGTCAAGGTGAAAGGAGAGAATTATTCCTTCTCATTTATTTATAGAGCAAGGATGTGTGTTTTCATGTGCCTTCAAGTTGCCTTTTGATTTATGGTGACCCTGTAAATTTAATTGGATTTTCTCAGGTAAGGAATACTTATGGGTGGATTTGCCAGTTCCTTCCTCTGAAATATACCCTTTACAACTCTCTATGTAGTTGTAAAATACTTACAACAATTTTACTGCTATCAACACTTCTCAATTCTAGGATTCTATTTATTCCTGCATGGCAAAAGAGGGTTGGACTGGATGATCCTTCAGGGTCCCTTCCAGTTCGGAGGCTCTATGATTCTATGACATTAAACCAATACTATGGGAGCAAAGCTCAGTGTTGTCACGTAGAAAGCATATCGACTGAATGCCTGAGGGAGAACAGAAGTAATCACTATCATGGAAATTTCATGCTTAGAGTTTTTGTACAAAATTTTTAAAATAAAAATAAATCACCAACCCAGTTGATCCCCCAAATTTTCAAAGGGACTAGTAGCATGAGTGCTTTTGAAGTTCCTGGGGTGCTTTGGCTTCAAGATGCTTTCAGAGCACACAATGAGTGTAAAAACTGTGAGTTATTTTTCTTTGCCTGGGCAGGATATTGTTGTTAATTGGCATCCTATAATGTGATTTTTGCACCCCTTTCCTTTTCCCAAAGGGCCAGTGCATCCTTTTCATAGTGACTTTAGACCACGAAGCATCAAAAGAAAGCAGCAAGTTCAGTAGCAGAAGAGAGATGTATTAAACCAGTACTGAATTAGTAGTCACAGGTTAGTAATGGAGAAATTACAACAATGGAGATATTTGCAAATAGCCATGCCTGTTACTACTACCATGTACTATGAATTTATTACCAATTTACTAATTGGTTACTATTGATTTATTAACAGTTTACTGCCTATTTACTCATGGTTTGCTACTGGTTTACAAGCTATTTACTACCTGTTTACTAGCAGTTTACTAGTGGTTTACTAGCAGATTACTACTGGTTTACTATTGATTGCTTCCAGTTTTTTCAAATCCTCTCTAATGGCTTATATTGCATGATTTTCCTTAATGTCAATCCATCCTGTGGAAACAAAGCAATTTAACACTAATTTATGTGTCATAGCACCATCCTATATGGAAATTCTCAGATGTTCACTTTTGCAAAGTCCTTGTTATTCTGAAAATCTGTATGTTTTAGCACTTGTGGGTTTCCTATATGGGATTTTTAGTGTTCACTAGATCTTTAGCTGTCTTTGTTTAAGACTGCCGGAGGCCCCACCAAATCCCACATATGAAATAGCACTGGGGGGTTCTGAAAGTATTGTCATCAAGTATTTGCAGAATAGGAATGATTCTATATATTTACACATGTACATGTGTGTTGTGTGCCTTCAAGTCATTTCCAATTTTTGGTGACCTTAAGATGGGGTTTTCTTGGCAAATTTGTTCAGAGAGGGTTACCATTGCCTTCCCCAAGGATGAGAAAATGTGACTTGCCCAAGGACATTTAATGGGTTTCCATGGCCAGACGGGGAATTGAACCCTGGCTTCCAGAGCCACAGTCCAACCCTCAAACCACTATGTCACACTGGTTCTCACCTACACACATACAGGTGATGATTTTATTGGCTGACTGATTGATTGAATTTGTTTAATTTTTAAACAATATGCAAGAGATATTTTCTACGTGGGCATAAATTAAAAATATACAAGGTAACATATTATCCATTTGGAAGAGGACGAGCAAAGAATATCAAGTTTACCACCCAGAGCTGAGAATTTTGAGATCAGGATTTCTCTGGTTTTGCTTAATAGCACCTGAAATCAGCAAGACATTGCTTTTCAGCAGCCTTGCTAATTCCATGTGCCATTGTAATTCAGCAAATTCTCAAAAATATGAATTATAATGCCGAATCTATTGAGATATAACTTTGTTTGGAAGACCTTCTTTGCCCCAAAAAGAAAAAAAAAGCAGGCTCTGTAGTTATGCAGTGGTCATTTTTCATTTAACAGTGGTGCAGATATAGTGATGGACATCCTATCTTATTTTTGCGAATGGAAAAAGAACTGTGGGCCAAGGCACTGGCTACCTTCCATTTATTTTAAGGAACTGCACTATATCTTGATCTTCTCACCTGACAGCTACCAAGGACAAAGGGAAGAGTTCAATTCAGTTTTCTGATTCTAAATACAGTTACTATAGACCCACTAGCCTGTGAGACATTTGTATTATTATTATATATATATTTGGAAGCAGTATTGTTCTGAATTAAAGGTCCAGCTTATTTTAAAGACCTGGGTGAAACATGGGATATAAACCACATTAATAAAATATAAATTCAATAAATAAAAAAGAAAACTGGCCCAGTTGTTTGGGGTGGACAGAATTCAGCACCACAGAAAGAACCTTATGCTCTTAAATTGGCTGGCTTTCTAGTGGTGACTGCATTAAACTTAAGTTTAGCAGTTGGGTTTGACCATTGTTGGGCTAAAGCAGAGGTTTTCTCCCCCCCCCCCTTGCTCATAATCACCAAAACAACCCACAACTCCATAGATAATTCCCCTTGAGCATCAATAAACAGAGTACTAAGTTGTGGGCACATCTGGATCAGAAGGTTTTGGTGTGTACTGGGTATGATCCTTTGTGCCATCGTAATTCCCACTGTGGAAGCTGAAAACATTAGAAGACTCTCAAAGCAGAGAGAGCAACATGGCCATTGGGCCATGTGCACACACTTTTTTATGCCCCCTCACTTGTCCACATCCCACCCAACTGCCTACTGCATTTTCTATCATATTTATAACAAAGCAAAAAAAAAAAAAAAATCACCATAGCACAGGGAACGTACCCCTTGTTTTCAAGGTAAACCTGGATTCCAACCAAGTAAACAAATCAGCTTCAAAACAAGGGATGTTCTCAATACACACCTTGTTTGAAGGGAAATAGTGGGTGCTTTGTAGCCACTGCATTAGCAAATTGAGAGCCATGAAAGCAGTAGGGCAGGGTACAGCCATCAGTCAGATCAAAAATGCTAAAACATTTGCCATCACTGTGGGATAAAGTAGAGAATGGATTTACACTTGTTCCTCCAGTTTTCCTCCCACTTATGAGCAGAGCTTGGGGGAAAGGATGGTTTCTTTGAACCGCTCACCCCAGATCTTCTAGCCAGCATGGCCATTGGTCACACTGGCTAGAGGAATCTAAAAGATAACGGGGCTTTCTAGATTGGCAGGAAAGTGTGACATGAAGTTGCCTTTTCCTTAATGCTTAGCAGCTGCACCACAGCCTTTAGATGGAGCTGCACTGTTCCACAGTTTTTAAAAAAGAAGCTGGGAAAACCAGCACCTTTTTAAAGGCGCTTCTTCTCCCCTAAAACGCAAAAAAAGCGTTTTCATGGCACACTTTCCCTTTTTCTCATCTAAAGGCTAGAGTTTCATGCAGCCATGAACACATCTCTTTTTGCCAATCTAGATCAGGCCAACTTCTCCCAAAGTAACTTTTCTTACTGTGAAACTTACTTACTTTGTTTGACGTGGGTTAGAAACCCATCTAAAAGCTGAATGCTAAATGGGTGCAAAAAAACCTCCGTTGTTCTGTGCGGCTTCTTTTTTCCAGAAAAGTTTTTATGTCTTTCATCTAACCATGATTTGAAATAACAAACAGATCACTGTAAATGACAGGCTACTATCTATTTGAAATGTCTTAGAAATCTCCCAGTATTGTTTAAAAGAAATCCAAATACAGACACTGAATAATTCATAGAGGTTCTGACCAGCAAGTGCATTTTCTGACCTTCTTTCTTGGGATCTGTTTCATGGTGGCATGTGGGGATCAAAATATTCTTTGTAAATTTTCCTTTCTCATCTTGTCACTTGTGATGCTTCTGGTTTATTGGTTTGGTGCCTGTTTCACTCCCCCCCCCCCCCATCCTCCTGCTATCTGAAGTGACATGAGTGTGGCAATATTGTTCTGCTGAGACAAGAACTATGATCAGCAAAACAGCACTGTTAAAAATGTTATAGACTCCATAAAAACCTTCACATCTGCTGTAAAATGGGAGGTGATCAAGAGTGCCACATCATTCTCATCATAACTTAGCTTGACTTCTCTGGCTGGAGAAACAAACTACGGATAATTCCTTTTCTCCCCCTCCCCTATCATTGTGCAAAATGAAACAATGGTGTGTTTTACATTGGCAAAAAAAGGTGTTTTGAAGGCTGGGTGAAAACCCAGCTTTTACATTATAAAATGGGAAAGTGTGACATGAAAACGCCATTTTGGCGTTTTAAGGGAAAAAACGCGCTTTAAAAAAGTAGTTCGGTTGACCCACTACTTTTTTAATAACTGCGTTACAGCGCTAGTGCATGTAAAGGCTAAGGTGTACTTGCGCAGTTAAATGGGGCTCCGTTTCCTTAAGGCGCCCATTTAAAGGCTGCGCTGTTGGTGCGGATCAGAATGGATCGTAGTTGGGAGCATGCGTGGTGTGGACTCCACTCCTAATTAAAACGTTCTATGCCCTCCAGGTGTAAAAGCTGGGGTTTAACTGCGCAGTTTTTTAAAGCTCCCAAACCCTAGCTCCGCCCTTAATCCTAACCCTAGACATGCGCAGTAGCGCCTTTGGGATATTGACAGTTTTGGTGGCGGATGTTTTTACAGTTGCAGTGATAAGAGGAAACTTTCAATTTTCACACGAACCCCCACACACATTCCAGCGCCATTTCCCACTTGCATTTGTCCAAGTCAGCCGCTCCTAGGGACACTCTTGCCGAGGCTTTGCTGTGGCACTTTGCACAATGGCAGAGACTTCTACAAGTGGCCCAAAAAGGGGGAGAGGGATGTCTTGGTCTCATGCAGAGACCTCAGACCTCATTTCCATCTGGTCAAGGCCCAATCGGACATAGCAATGCCACCGGCTAATTCACACTGCTCAAGCAGTGAGACACCAACTGCAGCTGTTCTCTCTTCTGTATCATCACTGTCATCATCAGCTATCATTTCAGTGGTCACAGCAGTCATTTCAGTGGTCACAGCAGTCATTTCAGTGGTCACTTTGACGATCCTGGCAGCACTAGCGGAGGCAAAGGCGGCAGCTTTGGCTGTGCTTTGAACATTGACGACAAGTGCCGACCACAAAGGAGAGGAGGCATCCATGTTGGTGATGATGCCCACAGTGACCCTGTGCTGACGAATGCCAACGTCACTGGGTCAATGGCCAGCACTCCTCCTCCTTTGTCTTCTTGCAGATGCTCGGTCTGTGGCTGCTGTCAAAATCAATTAGGAGCCCCCTTTAAATCATTTAAAACTGCGCAATTCGTAGCCTCGACCCTATCAATAGCGCAGTTCAAGACTCGACCCTATCAATAGCGCAGTTCAAGCCTCGACCCTATCAATAGCGCAGTTCAAGCCTCGACCCTATCAATAGCGCAGTTCAAGACTCGACCCTCGCAATAGCGCAGTTCAAGACTCGACCCTCGCAATAGCGCAGTTCAAGACTCGACCATCGCAATAGCGCTGTTCGCAGCGGTACGAACCGCGCAACAGCGCAGTTCGCAGCCGGCAAGGAAAAAAAAATTTAAAATCGCAGTTTAAAGCTGCGTTTCTTGCTGCCCATGTATCAGCTCCGCCTGTGTTTGTAGCGTTCTGACAGCTTCCCATGTAACTGCTGAGCCACAAAAAAGACCACTCAGATAAGTCGTTCCCACACCCCTCAATGTAGCAGCTCTGCACTTTTTTAATGCAAACCTGAGGCTTGCTATGTAGCTGCTAAGCATTAACATAAAGGCGAGTTCAGATCACACTTTCTTGCCAATGTAAAAAGCCCCACTGTGTCTATTTGCTGCCAGACCTCTGCTGCTTTCAAGTGAGAACAATGGTTTTTAAATGATAAGAGATGAAATTTGGGTTTGCAAACTGTCCTGCTATGGTGTCTAACTCTGCTTTTTATATATACAAAAAATACAAAAAAAAAAAACCCCAAAACTATATATATATATATATATATATGCTGAGCATATTTTCTGGGCTTTTGAGGAAAAGAAAAGGAAATATGTACAAGGAAGTCTAACATTTTACTGGAAAAATAGATCATGCACTCTCATTTATAAACTCTTTATAAGCCTTGCATTTCAAACCAAAGATCCTACATCACTTAATATGACCAAGAAAAGGATACTAAATAGATAGAGAGGAACTAAAATCAAAGCTTGAAAAAGTTACTTTTGCACTACAGCTTCCATAATATAATAGGGTTTGTCCGCACTGGTCAAATAGAACAGCTTCAAACCAGCTCGAATCCAAGCTGTTTACACAACGTATGAGGCGTAAGTGAGTGGAAATCAACACAAAGCCATGCTCCAGATACATGGGACCCTCAATAAACTCATGGGACCTGCAGAAGAGGGTTGCAGCCATTTTGTCTTCCAGAATATCCCATTCCACCAATGCCTCCAAAACACACACTACAATTTTGTATTACTACCTTGTATATTTAAAAGTCGATATGTAAATCTTGGAGTCCACTTCACACCTTGTACTTCTGTGTTGATGGTGACATGTTTTGGTTATATAAGGTTGTTGTTGTGTGCCTTCAAGTCGTTTCTGACTTAAGGCGACCTTAAGGCAAGCCTATCATAGGTTTTTCTTGGCAAGATTTATTCAGAGGAGGTTTGCCTTCGCCTTCCCCTGAGGCTGAAAGCATATGACTTGCTCAAGGTTGCCCAGTGGGTTTCATGAGCAAGCTGGCAATTGAATCTTGGTCTCCAGAGTCATAGTCTGACATTCAAACCACTATGCTATACTGCACACACAATCAAATAACAAGAGTTGTGTACTATGTACATGTGGGACCTGCAACAAAATGTTGCAGCATGTGGTTTAGCACTGATTCAGGCTTCTAGCCTACCAGCCAAATTCCATCCCATCCTCTGATTCCAAACCATCAGGTAACTCTCCATGGCCGGTATGATTGTTTGTCCTTAGGTAGAAAGTGAAGGTGAATATTGCTTAGACTTCCCTCTTGAGCATGGATGATCCTGTTTTGGTTATTTAGGACAATGGGTTAATTATTGTCATCATCCAGAATGATAAGTACAGAGATCATATATTATTTCAATATATATATATGTATGTATGTATGAGAAATCATTCAGGTCAGAAAAGGGAAAAAGAAGGAACCTTACCAAGTTGACCGATAAAGTAACTGAGACACAAAAATCTTGCAGCAATGAATCTCCTAAAAATACAATTTATCTGAGGATCAAAATCATGCATTAAATATTTGTAGTCATTTCACAGAAATGCAAGTGTTGCTTGGGACTTAAAAGATGGGGTGAGGAGAAAAGTTCACTAACTAAGACTAGCCAATAACAGCAGAATTAGAACAAGTTGGCTTCCTGGAGTGTAATCCCATAGCCAGTAGGTGGGGGATTCTGAGACTTGTAGCCCAAAAACCAGCTTTCCCAAGCTCTCAGTCTGACCTCCTTGTCATCTTACTGACAGAGTATATGGTTTATTTATTATTTTCTTTACTGAATTTTATACCCTGCTTTTCTCCCAGGGTGGAGACACTGGAAAGTCCTCTATTCATGCTATGATCTTAGTAGTGGTAGCTATTGGTTCCCGTGTGAATGGTGTTGATAAAGCTGTGGTCCCTGGAGCTGGGGAGGAGGTCAAACAACCCCTAACACGCTGCCTCCAGCACCACCACCAAAATGATCAGACAAATTGGCCCACTAACACTCTTACATAGTTGAATCCCTCCCAGGAATTATCAGCCAGAAGTGTACATCTGTACCCTTTTTATGCCTTGGTACAGTTATTGGGAATAAACTACTCTTGCCACATGGAGGGGACTTCTAAGTATACTTTGTTCTTGTAATAGTCTTCATAGTTAAGGAAGAGTGAACAATAATGGATGGGAGAAGTTGCCCATGACTGTGCCCTACACCTGATTTTCTACACATCAAGCTTGTTAGATAGACATGTGTTTGTTTGCCCTACCTCCACCTGGGCTACTCCCATGCCTTGGCTCCTGGACTTAAGAAGGAGGAATGGGCCTTTTTTCCTCCTCCCCAACATCTGCCAGTGAAGAGGACTCGGCTGAGAGAGTGTTTGTTTGCCCTACCTCCACCTGGGCTACTCCCATGCCTTGGCTCCTAACTTAAGGAGGAATCTTGTCCCCCCACCCCCCACTTTTTTCTTTTCTTTTCTTTTCTTTTCTTTTCTTTTTAGATTGTGTATAGTTCACATTGTTTTAGGATTGGGATGGGGGTTGAGAATGGAGATTTTCTTTTTACTTGTTTTGATATGTTAATTGTTATGTATTTTGCTTTGTTAATTTTATTTTTTGTTATAATTACTATGTATTTTTGTTGTTGCTATAACCGCTATGTATTTTTGCTTTGTTAATTATTATTCTCTTTTGTACCCCACCCCGATTGCTCGTTCAGAGGGGCGGGCTAGAAATAAAACGTATTATTATTATTATTATTATTATTATTATTATTATGTTTGCATTTTCTTTGGAGAGTATTATGCATATGATTGTGTATGCATAGCAGTATTTTTTAATTATTTTTATTAACACATGACTTTATCTCATGGGGAAAATCAGGGGTTTAAACAGCTGATTTTCCCGTGCAAAATGCAATATCACATTTAAGATTTTTAGACACCACTATTAAAGAGGCAATAAACAGCAATAAATCATTTTCAGGATTTCCCTGTGAATGATTTGTTCTTGTTTATTGCCTCTTCATTGTTTTTTTATTGTCTCTTTAATAGCGATGTCATGTGAAAATCTTAAATGTGATATTGCATATTGCAGAGGATAATTGGCTGTTAAAACCTAATTTTGCCCTATTTGCCCCATGTGATAAAGTCCATAGATTCTGATAATATAAAACAACATGTAATGTAAAACTACATACATACAACTATAAACCTAAAACTAACTTTATAGTGGTGCTTTTAAAGTCCTGTAGTGGAGAAGACAGATGTGATAGAACACCTTATGAGCACCTGGAGTCACTTAACAAGTCTTACATATTTCTTCCCTTTGCTTGGTATATTAACTGTATTTTTATTAACTTGGTTTTGTAATATTTCATTTATTATTGGGCCATTTCTTTCATGGCAATCAGATGTTCTCCTGCTTCAGCTGGTATGGCTCTTATTTTAATCAGTGCACTCTGTCTTTTTATTCTTTCATAAAAACATGTAGGCAAAATTATTAATGAATTTACCTGTCAGTTTTTAGGAACCCCTCACTCATACGTCTCAAAACAGATCTATGGTTCCTGGCTGCATCTGCTCCAGGTTTTAGTCTAAACTTCAGAGGAGAGGTTTGCGATGTTAAATACCTTTTAAGGACAAGAGTCAGTATCTTTTGATGTTTTGACTAAAATCCGGAGCTCTATGTGTACCATGATACCCAGTGTGGTATAATGGTTTGACTGTTCCACTAGGGTCCAAAACACACTGCAGAAATAGTTATGATGCCCCTTCCGTCCAGTGCCGTTTGGGTGCTGTGCCTGGCATCCATCATCATGGCACATGCTGTGTGGATGAGTGTGTGCCATAATGGTGTCCAGGTGGCAAGGTAAGGGCTTAGAGCATGGGACAGGCCAGAGGTTTTTGCTGGTCTGTCGAGCCCCTGGCTGGGTAATTATGGGCAAGTCACACTTTTTCACCTTAAAGATCAATGGCAACATTCTTCAAAATGCATTTTGCCAAGAAAATCCTATAATAGGGTTGTCTAAACTGGAGTTGTCTTGAAAGCACATAACAATATGTGACTTACAGTCTTCAGAGGTGAATCACAACAATCCTTTCCCAATTGCTTGACTCCTCCAAGTCCTTGTTGAATGTCTTACTTGCAACTCTCACTTCCTGGACATTGTGACTGATCGGCCATAACAATTTATATCGGTAACCCCCAATATTAATGGTTTTAACCTCCCCCCCCCAAAAAAAAAAACAGTACAAGGGAAACAACAAAAAGTATAACACCTACTTCTCCAAGCCAATCAAAGAAAAGAAAACTCCTACTCAGTACTTATGCAACAACTTTCCTTACAGTTAGACCCAGTATTTCAGTAATGCTCATGCCTTTGATATTAACAAGTCTCAGTTTCAGTAGAGAGAAGTGTGGCTGACAATAACAGCAGTAGTGTTTCTTGTGCTTTCCTGTAATTGTAATAAGTAGATTCTGGTGCAACCCTGTGGTAGGATTTACTTTCTTGGTATACGTGTCAACACAGAAACCAGCTCCATTGAGTTCCATGGAGCTTAGTTTCAATTATTTATTGCCACTACAGTGTTCTGCTGAATCCAACTGAAAATATAGGATAGTGAGAGCAAAGGGAGCTGAAGAAATGGGAATCCTTTAAAACCATTTTGAGCTGGCTTTAGCTGGCAAGTTTCTGGCTTTAACTAGCAAATCACAAATTTGAACTATGAGATGTAGGGCTGTCTCATGAGACTGTGAGGGCTGTATTATTAGCTCTAGAATAAAAGCCCAAAGCATTTCCTTAGGGACTTGAGACCAGAAAAATTTAATTCGAAAGCATTATCTTGACTTTAGCAGATACAGTCTAAAGTAGCCATAAGCCATACAGATGTTTCTGACTATCTAGGATAAAAGTCTTTTCCTTTTTATATTAAAAAAAATCCCCCTCCCTCTTAAAATCCTACCTTCTTTTGGAATTCAAAAGTTTCTTGGCCACTCAGATAAATGATTTGGTTGCATATCTTGAATCTAACAGCAAGGAATTATCTTCTTTTGACAGAAATGATTAAGATTGCAAAACTAAAACATTTTGAAGACTTTCAAAGCTTCAAAGAAAGCTTTGGTACTATTTTTTAAAAGAAAAGCTCAATTGCAAAATACTCCAAATGTAAGAATTTACATAACACAATTGTGATAGATAGCTACAAATAATTTGTTGCTTATAATTATTTCCTTTTCCCCAAAAACTAACATATCACTACCACAATATGACTGCAAATTAGCAAGTTGCTTTTATGGTGCAACTCCAACTTTTGGGTTACTTTTGAGTTACTTCTATTTCTGAGAGGGTAGCCTCGGCAAAAGTTAGATGAAGAATATAATGTGGTCCTTGTGTTGTGACTTGTGTTCCGCTGGAGATGTCGGGGTGAGAATGATGTGGATGG
Source organism: Urosaurus nigricauda (assembly GCA_034509955.1). Lineage (NCBI taxonomy): Eukaryota > Metazoa > Chordata > Lepidosauria > Squamata > Phrynosomatidae > Urosaurus > Urosaurus nigricauda. The sequence goes on from JAOEGL010000006.1 coordinate 82,181,521, forward strand.
GAACAGAAGGCCACCAACTTGTAGTATTATTAATTTTAAAGTAACTTTAAAGTAGCTATTTTAATTATTTCCCAGGAATGAGGAAATAAAGAGTTTCTTTTTCAACAGTGCAGCTATAATGGCAACTAATTCCTTCTGGATGCTGTACATTAATTTTCAAAGATTCCAGGTAAATATACCAAACTAGGTTTTCAATGGCACCAAGCCTCTATGAACCATTCTTCAATTATTATTGCCACCATTTTCTGTTAGCCATCGGGTATCAATGTCATCATATTAACTTTGCCAGATGCTCTGGGAAAAGAACAAGAACATGGTCATCCAAGCCCATAAATTTGATAGTAAAATTGGGCATGAAACGTTTTCATTGGTGAGTTAAAACAGATTCTGAGTTCTTTTGTTGGAAGCTGTCTCACATGAAGCCAGAGAACTGGTCCATCTAGTTCAGCATAGACTACTCCTTATCCCAACCTGGTTCCTGCCACATATTTTACACTGTGATTGCCCATCAACCCCCCTTAACATGACCAAAAGTACGGGATAATAGGAGGCAAACACTACAACATCTGCAAAGCTCCCAGTTGAGGAAAACTGGTCTACAGAAATTGGCAACAGCTTTCCAGGGTCTCAGACAGGCAATCTACCCAGAGATTATAGGGGTTGAACCAGAGACCAGAACATTTGAAACATGTACTCTACCACTGCGGTACAAACTTGTTTCTATCTATCTGCTCAGTGGACTGGGCAAACTCCTTTTCCTGTTCCTTCTGTTCAGTACCATGATGTCTAATGTGAAGTTAAAGACTTTCACGGCCGGCATCCATAGTTTTTTTTTTTTTTGTGGGTTTTTTGGGCTATGTGGCCATGTTTTAGAAGAGTTTATTCTTGATGTTTCACTGGCATGTGTGGCTGGCATGGAAGTGAGTGGGGTATATCTCCCTGTATGACTCTAGGTTGGGAGGAGTGGTTTACATGTTAATCTCTGTGTTGTTCTGTTGCTGAATGGCAAAGACTCAGGGTGGGAAGATATACAAGGAAGATTTGTGTCTGTTTAATTAGTGGTCCATTGTCTGCTGGGGAAAAACCTGATCCTGGGTGGTTTTCATTTGTAGTTTTCTGGGTCTTATTTTTGATGTTTTTCAGGACTAGTAGCCAAACTTTATTTACTTTAAGGGTTTCTTCTTTCCTGCTGAAGTTGTCCAAGTGTTTGTGGATTTCAATGTCTTCCCTGTGCATTCTGACCTGACAGTTGCTGGCATGGTCCAGTATTTCAGTGTTTTCAAACAGCATGTTATGCCCAGGATGGTTTATTACATGTTCTGCTACTGCTGTCTGTTTTGTGTCCTTGTTTTGTCTCTTGTGTTCGGTTTATTATTCTTCACTTGGTTGAGATTACCTGTGATCAACAGTACCATCAGTAAGTAGGGTAATGTTTCTGATTTTCCTCTATCATTGGTCCATGAGCTTGTTTATATATTTCCCTTTTCCTTTTTGGGGAGGGGGACAAAACTTCTTATTGAAGAAGAGATAGGACAGGTTCTCCCATTGAAATCACTGTACCTAGAGGTCGAAGGGTTCCAGTATTCTTGGATCCATATAAATGTATTTTGGGCAACCTATCAAGTAAAAATATTCCTCACATTTTCCATGGTCAGTCTCCTTAGAAAATGATTCAGCAGTCAACATAACAAGTCAGTTGGCATCTTTGGAACCTCTTTCCGTTTTCAGTTCAGGTCCCTATTGCTGGAGGGAATCCATATGTTATCACATGCAGAAGTTATTCATCTTAACCATACTAGGCTGAAGTGTTGTTCTTTTTTACTATCTACAGAAATATAATTCAGTGTTTCAACAGCTCATACAGAATCAATTCAGCAAAGGAGTTATTTTTCTCCCTTTTTTCTGCAACACTTAAAGAATGTTACTGTCATCAAGTTCCATTCAATCAGCAAACTGTCTTCTTTTCAATAGTAATAGGTTATCCATTTGGGAAGCAACTTCTTGATAACATCTCTCACAGACTGAGAAACTTGGGGGTGCCCAGTGCTTGTCTGGATCAGCTCATAAAAGCACAATATATTGTAAAGGCACAAATGTACACACTTCAGAGCAAGACTGAAAAATTTGTAGTACTCCTGATGTTTCATACCAGACTCTAATCATGGCTAGTGACAAGAAATGAATGGAAGGGCTACAAGTTTCCCAGCTGTCCCAGAAAATATACAGTGGGAAGTGGCTTTCATTTCAGTGGAGCAGTGAATCCATTCTGACCTTTAGTCCAAACAGCAATGGTGTTATCCAAGCTGCTGTCCTGTCTCCAGAATACATTTGACACTTTGGATAGTTCATTTAAAGTTCAAACTAAAACATGGAGCAGATTCACCACCACTGCTGTGACAGAGATGGATGGATGGATAGATAGATAGATAGATAGATAGATAGATAGATAGGAGCTATTTGTCTTATACTAGATGGACAGTATAAGATCTATCCCATACTAGATATAGTGACAGACAGATAGTTAGATTATAGATAAGCAGATAGGTAGAGAGATCTTACACTATACATTGGTAGATCTATTTGTCTAATAAACTACATATTGTGATCTTCAGGGATTCTAGATATATGGAATATATAGAGAGTACTAGGTATTTCTTCTTCTAACAACAACAAAAGACCTTTCCTCAGATTTTCTACAATCATGATACATAACAAAAATCCCAGATCATTAAACCAAATACATAAATAGTCCAGTATTCTGTTCCCACAGTGGCCAGACAGGTACCATTGGAAATACTATAAGCAAGACATGATGGCAATAAAGTACTTGTATTCCTTAGTCCCTGCATTCAGACGAATACTGCCTCTGACCCTGGTGGTTATGCATAGCCATCATGACCAGTAGCCCATGACAGATTTATTCTCTACATCCTTTGGTGTTTTTTTTTAAACAAAGAAATGAAATGAAATCATCACAAGTTTGCAAGTGAACAGCACCTGCTTCCAATGAAGTGGTCCAGTTGACTTGAAATAAAAACACAGTGCCTGCAAAAATAAATATCCCCAGGTTTAGTCCACTGGGGTAGATTTGGGGAGGCTGTGCTGCAGTAATAAGGCAAGAAGCGCAACTCCAAATACTCATGTGATGAATGTCTGTCTCTAAAGCACACTGTGTCTCCAGACAGTCATATTCCTGACAAATTGTGCCAACTGATTCATCACTTTTACATTTGCAACCAAAGCAAAGCAACAAATTCCATGAATCTGACATTTCATGACACTGACATTTCATGTGGAACCCTGTGAAGTTATTCAGGTCCTTCTTTAATGAAGCCCATACACCTATGCCTTTACACAATACAAAAGAAAACATGTATATGCCAGGCCAAATAATATTCACAGATGGCTCTGTTTTTTCACTATGATCCTGTGTAGGTTGCAGAACTCACAAAGGTATTTTCTGAACTCCAGTAAAGAAGAGAAATAATATTGCAGCAGAGATATGTAAACTCAATTATGGAGTCAACTTGTTCTCAGGAACTGGAAGAAAAATACTACATTGGCAAAATTTTCATTTTCTTCCAGACACTATTTTTTTTTCCTTCAGTCAGAATGAGTAATCTAGACACAGATGTTAGGAGTGGCCTTTGGCAGTCTAGAGTCTCACCTCAGACTTCCCTAAACCAGAGATCCCCAGATGTGTTTGGAAAACATTCTTTAGATACAGGTCTGTATCCTTTAAGAAGACTTCCATCCCTTTAAGAGATCAATAAAGGCTAAAAATGCAACCCTAACTGGCCATAATGGTGAAGAATCAGTTAAAATGATTCTAGACCAGCCAAAGATGTGGTCTTTTCTCATAATTTGAATCCATTGGTTTGTGTTCTAGTCTCTGGAGCAGCAGAAAACAATCTTGCTCCATGTTCTATGTGATATCCCTTCAGGCATTTAATATGGTGATTATATGGCAGTTATAACACTTCTCAGTCATAGAATCCTAGAATCATAGAGTTGGAAGAGACCACAAGGGCCATCCAGTCCAACCCCCCTGCCATGCAGGAACTCCCAGTCAAAGCATCCCTGACAGATGGCCATCCAGCCTCTGCTTGAAGACCTCCAAGGAAGGAGACTCCACTACACTCCGAGGGAGCGTGTTCCACTGTCGAACAGCCCTTACTGTCAGGAAGTTCCTCCTAATGTTGAAGTGGAATCTCTTTTCCTGCAGCTTGCATCCATTGTTCCACGTTCTAGTCTCTGCAGCAGCAGAAAACTCTCCAAGCTAAACACAAGCCATTTGGTTTTCGGACCAAGTCACCCTTCTCTGAACATGTTCCAGTTTATTAGTCACCTTCTTGAATGATGGTGCTCAGAACAGGATACAGTATTCCAGGTTAGGTCTGACCAAAGCATGATAGATTGGTACTGTTATTTCTTCTAGTCTGTACACTATACTTCTGTGGATGAAGCTTATACTTGCTTCGGCTTTTGAGGTATAACACTATATGTGGAGATTTTTGGTACGGAATCTTAATGTTGGAAGTTCACAACCAATAGTTGAAGGATCTGCTGACCAAGTGAGGAATTTTCAGGGGCCAGATCCAGACCATGGGAAGAGATTCTTCATCCCTGAATTATGCCCTGAGGCCACATCTTGTGTTCAGCTTGTTTATATGTGTAAAGAAAATATATATCACAGAAATACTGTAAGTTGTCTATGACCTGTTTGTAAGAAAACTGAAGCCTAGAGCCCCCAGTAACTATTGGGAAATGAGGCACACATGCATAATGTCCTTCAAGACTGTGGTGGAGACCACTTTGGAACATCTATCTAGCAAGCTGCAACCAATTTTGACACAAGTGGCTGGGCAGATGAAACATCAAGCCTATCACAGTGGAAGTGTATGTGAGAGGCAAGAACTCTGAAAAATGTTTAAAATATTATATTGTTTTAAATTTTAAATTGTTTTAAGTTTTTATTGTTCAGATTTTAAAATTGTTAAATTGACTTGATTGTGACATGCTCAGAAATCATATGATATGTGGCAGGGTAGAAATATTTTAAATAAATATAGTTCATAAATGTATTTGCAAATCTGTATTTAATTTTCTTTGGGGGGGGGGCTCAATCCAAATGTTAGGATTGTATAGTATACAGGTAATACAGAGATCCTTTTACTCATGAACCATTTGAATGAGAAAATGGGTACCTCATAACAGAGCCAGCATGGTGTAATGGTTTGAGTGTTACACTACAACTTTGGAAATCAGGATTTTATTCTTTGCTTGGCCATGGAAACCCACTGGAGTAACACACTCTCAGCCCAGCAAACCCCATGACAGGCTTGCCTTATGCTCACCATAAATTGGAAACAACTTGAAAACACACAACCCACAACAACAATTTCTTTTATAATGCCTTGACTTTCTTAATCCCAGTCCACCTAACTTCTCTTTTTAATGGCTTCCCATTTCAAAGCATATGATTCTACACTGAATTAGCCATCTCCCCTGAAGCAGAATACTGAACCTTTAAAGTACAGCATAATGTTTACGCATACAAATGCTAGTTACCTGTTCAAATGCAAGTAACCCTAATCCATCACTTTCATTTCAAAAGCCAAGTTCATTTCCTAACATCTATGTTAGTGTCTCAGAAGAATGGGCAAGATTTACATTTGGGGCTTAGGGCCTATATAGTGTAGACAAGAAACCTTAGCAAAGAACATGCTAAGGTAAATTTGTTCTGGTACAAAAAATCTTCTTTTTTCCTCCCCAGTAGAGAAGGAGGATCACATCCCCTCAAGAAACAAAATTTAGATGGGAGGATAAAACACAGAAAGCCTGGGTGGTGTAATGGTTTGAGTGTTAGACTAGGGAGCTTATGCACACAATTTTGCCTCTGATCTATGCACAGGCAGGGGATGCGTGGCTAAGTGAAAACACATTTTATCGTATGCCACACTATTCTCAAGGCATCCCCATGCCCTTGCTCGCCCTCAGCCATCCATGATCAGGGCTCAGCCGTGTGATTTTGCTCAGCTAGAAAGCTTCCATTTTTCAAAATTCACACGTCTGATTGGGGATGGCTTAGGATCAGGTGATGGCATGGGGATGCCTTGAGGACAGTATGGCATGTGATAAAAAACATTTTCACTTGGCCAAATGTGTCCCCTGCCCGTGCCCAGATCAGGGACAAATGTGTGTGCAATAAGCTCCTAGAGGACTCTAGGAGACCAGGGTTTCAATCCCCTCTCAGCTATGGAAACTCATGGGGCAAGTTACATTCACTCAGAGAAAGACAATGGCAAAACTCAATAAATCCTGCCAAGAAAACCTGTGATAGCCTTGGGGTTGCCCTAAGTTAGGAACAACTTGGAGGCATTCAACAATAAAACACAGCCAGACAGCTCAGTGACACCGCTGCAATTGCCATAACCCTCATATGTCTTCTTGTGCTGCTACAACAGAAGTGTGGGTTCTTTGGTGCTATGGATGTTTTGGACAACAGCTCACTCAGTCCCTTGTCAATAGTCCATGCTGACTGATGAGAGTTGAAATCCAACATATCTGGAAAGTCAAAGGTTTCACCATGTCTTTTCTACACTGCACTTTCTTTAGTGCTGGAAGTATAATCAGTGGTGACAACATCAGAGGAAAATATTGAAGTACAGTACATGCAGGGGCAGCTTTGGCACATACTGTAGATTTTTGGAAGAAAACAGTGATACATTTCATATTAGCACTTCCAACTTAAGCTTGTTTTCACTGAAGTAAGTTAGATTATTTCTGATGGAGTGTTTTCAGATGGGCATTGCTTCAGGGTGAAGTCTTCTTTTAACTTTCAATTTGCAATTTATTTTAATTCTATACCATTTATTAGTTGCATTAATATCCTTCCTGTTTTGCAAGGAGCTCAAGGAGCTTACCTAGTGTTTCTCTGCATTGTATCCTCACAACATCCTTGGGACGTAAGTCATGTTGAGAAAGAATGACTGACCCAAGGCCACTGGGTTTCATAGTTTACTGGGACTTGAACCTACACCTCCTATGTCCCACCACAGTATTCTAACTACACACTATGCCACATAGTCTTTTGTATGATCTAGCTATGGCAAGGAAGACATGTGGGTCAAGGTGATCTGTGTGGGGATGCACTCATCCCCTTTGTTTCTTCCCTGGAGAACCCTATTGTGATAATTCAACCACAGTTGTAGTGCCTTAACATTTAATGGCTGGAAATGTCATTGGTTAGTCCTAACTGGAGTAGACCTATTGAATAAATTGCTGAGCTGTGAGTAAACCCAATTATTATTATTAACCTTTATTTATATAGTGCTGTAAACTGATTCAATGACTCCAGACTATGAACAAGAATTATGCCCATATCTTGCCCACGGTATTTAGTACCTTGTTCAATGACTGTAAAAGACGTTTCAAAAGTCAGGTGTGTATATATTAGCTAAAAGCATATAGTTAGGAAGCGAACCTAAGGCCAGCTCTTAAGTAATCAATATCTGATCTGTGTGAGTACTTGGCAGCAGATGACCTTCTTCTTTGAGATTAGGTATCTGTTTTAACAGACTTCGTATTGATTGAGATGATGACCTAACCTGCCAGCCCAGGTGTTTCTGCAAAACTAATCTCTTGGTATCCTGTCAGCATTGGCCCACAGAAAATATTCAGAGAGATTAGATCAAACTAATTAAAGCTGTGCTAATTAATGAGATTCTGTTTTAGCATTTGAAATTGAGTTCCTTTCCTCATATTTTATTCCCTTCCTTAAGTCTGGGAAGACTAGTGTTCTCTTTCATCAATCATCTAATTGCTGTGTTAGTCCTATTGACTCATGGAAGGGCCAGTCTTCTGCTTGAGGACAGCACAGACAGGGCCCCCCTGACTTGGGGCTCTTTTACATTAAATAATTATGCATCCACTTTAACTGCCATAGTTCCATCCTATCAAGAATCCTGGGATCTGCAGCTTAGGGAAGGGTGTTTAAAATTCTCAGCCAGAGCACTCCAGTGCCTCATCAAACTACAAAGTCCCAGATATTACAGGATGCATCCATGGAAGTTAAAGTAGAATCACAGTGCTACAATTGTGCAGTGTGAATGAGCCCTGGAAAATGCAGAACCAGCAGGAACAGCTTGACATTCAATCAACTTAGATTGCTGCTGGCTCTATATTTAATTAAGCCAGGCTAATGTGTCTTTCAAGTAGAACAAGACTGACACAATTGATTCATAACCAAAATCCGTGGCTTAAGTGTCTTAATTTTGACTGTCTTCTTGTTGTTGTCATGTTTTAAGTGATTATTTCAGTAGAAGGCAATAGCAAACAACATCTGAATATTCCTTCTCTAAGAAAATCATATGAAATTAATGGGGTCAATATATATCAACAGGCAACTTGAAGGCACATATGCACATGCACATGCCCACAATACACAATTGATTCAATGCTTATATGTTTTACAGCTAATTTATTGCTTCCTGCCAAAAATGTAATGTTTCATTTTAATAATAAATTGATACTTATCATCAACTGTTTGGAGCAATAAAGCAGCAACTAAAACATCTAAATTGAGATTGGGCAAGGTACAGTCATTCTGAAGTTGCTAGACATCCATTCCTAACATTGTACATCATTGACTATTCTGGCTAAGGCTGATGGGAGCTGCAGTCACAAGAATATTTGCAGATGTCTTATCTTTGAACTAAACAAAGCAATAGAAATACAGCTATTTTTTAAAAGTCAAATTCAGTTGTGGGAGAGAGCACAAAACATTTTAATGAACTGGAACATGGCCTTGAAAATAGAGTTGCCAGTTCAGGATTATCCCAGGCTTTAAGATTGATGGACCAAAACATGAGATCTAGGGATGACCCCTGGCAATGTCATTAAGGATTATGCATTAAGTATCAGCAATAACAGTTCACATATTGTCATTCAAACACAGATAAGATTGTTTCTTGTTTAGAAAATAAAAGAGAAGTCTTAAATAAAGTGACCCACTTTGGGTCCCCTTTGGGGATTAAGGCAGCATAGAAATGAAATAAATAATAAATAAAGTCTGGGCTGATTCCAGATCAAGATGAAACAAGGGAATATTCCTTCTTACCTATTTAAGGAGAATTTAATCTAGCCCACTTGTTTCCAGTCAGAAGGTGGATGTAGAGCAAAGTGGATGGTGAGCCCTGGAGTCACAACCACTAGGAGAGGGGAGGAAGCTAGCTATACAAGAGATGCCTTGGAAATGGTAGCAACCAGTCTTTTTAACTTTGCAGATAGTAAGAAACTGCTGATTTACTAGCTGAGCTGGAGATATATATGAATTCCTTTCCTCTTGCCTGGAATTGATTCCCTTAAAAATGGAGAATTTGTACCCTTGGCCCACACCTAGAGATGACCAACTCAGGGCCAAGCCCTGAGATCTGGCAATGCTACTTGTAAATGATATTATTGGGAAGTGGGGACTCTTCCATACCAAAAAAATCTGCTACACTGACTACAGTCGGTCCTCCACATTAGCTGGGATTAGGGGTGCAGGAGCCCCAAGAAAGTGGAAAAAAGCACAAATAAAAAACACTTTTTTTAAACCTGAAGGAGCACCTCTCCAGGAATCTCTAGGTACTCCAGTGCAGCTCTGTAGTCAACATCTGACAAAGGTGGGTGATAGAATCACTCTGAAGGACTTATAAATGCCGAGAAGTGTTTTCTCTGGAATTTCTAGGTCCTCCAATACAAAGTTATGGTCAACAGCCAGCAGTGTTGCACTGGAGGACTTAGAGAGTCCTATAGAGAACATATTAATCAAATACACAAATAATCAATTCCACAAAAGTCAAAGCCACAAATGGGGGGGGGGGGGGGCAATGGTACAAGATGTTAAGATTAAAGGTTCTCTCCAAGGCTTTGCCTTGCTTTGTTTATCTGTTGGGGCCAGAGGATGAAACATAATGTCATTATTGGATTGAAAGCATGAATTCCCACTCACTTGAACTAGGCCTCTGCGCTAGTATGTTGGAGCAAATACCTATTTGCAGAATGAAAAGAAGGACCCAAAACTGAGCTTCATTAGTTTACCACATTTTGAAGTGACATAAAATGTATTACCCTCTAAAGAGGATCATCCGATTAAAACTGTAAATTATCTATGTGGGACAAATTTTGTTCAATATATTCCTATTCTCTATATAAGAGAATAGGAACATTTTGGAATTCCGCTGTTAATTTCCATAACTGGGAAGAAATAAACAGAGAGATAGAGAGAAAAAAGCCAAACACCATGTGCTCTTTTTAGGCATTTAGAGATCTGGCATTAATTAGAATTGTGGAAATTGTGAATTGTCTCTTCTATGCTATTATTTGTTTGTTCCTAACATGGATTCATTCATATCCTCTTAATGTGGTGGAGAGTAATGAATAAAATGTTCCCACATTTATTACAAAATTAGAGCGCTGTGCAATTTTATATATAGAACATCCATAAATCAGCTACAAATTTCTTCAAGTTTCATACTGATGCAGGAAGTAAATTCCAAGGCAAGAAAACTTACTCCAGTTCTAGGCTTTATTGTAGAACTTTAGCCCAGTTTCAGAAACAATTTGTTATTTTCTCAAATAATAATAGCAAGTGATTTGAGCTTCTGTGTCATTTGGAGCTGAGCATATTCACAGTCAAAAACAAGTGAGTTTTTGGAGCACCATGAAGAATAATAAAAAAAATATTATGCCTTCATCTTTCATGAACTATTGCTCACTGACCAGGTGCATGAAGTGTTACTCTAAGTTAGCAGGAATATATATGTGTGGGTGTAAAGAGAGAAAAGGAAAGAGAGAAAAGTGATCAGAGGAAAATGGACTGCAATAAAATAAAATAAAATAAAATAAAATAAAATAAAATATAGATTGTGACATTTATATTACAGCTTCCAGTCTGTATTTTGGGAATTTCTTTTTCACCTCATTTCTTACATTTTCCACCTCTGCACCTGTGTATATGTTTATGTTTCTGTACAGCTGCCAACACTGGATAACATTTCATGCATCTGAGGGAGTGAACTCTAGTCCACACAGAAGTGGCAATTTGTAGATCTTCAGCCCTTGTTGGACTGCAACTCCCATCATTTCTACCCAACACAAAGTGCCCATTTGTGCTGTCGTCCATGAAAGCATATGCCATAATAAATGTTGTAACCTTTGCAATGTCACGAGATGCCTTGTGGGTTTTTTGCTGTTGCTGTTGTTGCAACAGATGAATCTGGCTGCCCCTATGGAAATAATCTCAGTTAACCAGCATTTTCATTTCACACAGTATTTTTATTATAGGAAAACAGATCTGGAGTACGTGCCCCAAAGCAAAGCAGCATGCATGGGAATGATATATGTTCTTTAGGTCTGGACAAATCTGAAACTTACATTCTTCTAATTACTTTTCTTCATTAAATTTGACCTTTACCAGTGGAAAAATCTTCATCTGAGTTGCATCTCTTGCCTGAAAACAAGTAATCAATCTTTTTTTACCGTCTATTCCAAAGCATGGTGGAACTGTAAAATTGAAGTAGAAAATTTACGTTTCATGTTGCCTTTTGACAACCCTATTAAGTCGCCTTTTGACCTCTGCAATTTTCTTTTCATCTCTGAGCAGTAACATGAAATACTTCCAACATTCTCGAACACTTTAATAAGGAAAATTATTTATACAATTGATTTTTTCTACATAGATATATTATTATATTCAAGGATGTATGTGACGAGAACCACCAAAACTGTTTATTTTTCCCTTTTTCAAATTCACTTTCAAATGTTATCTATTAGCATGGTTACTTATTTCGGACCCAGACAAGCTTGGAAGTAATTAACAATAAAACTTTATTTAAAATGCGGTTTAACTATGTTTCACTTGTTCAGTTGGTACATTCAGTTGTTATTGTTTCACTTTGTTGCACTTAGGCCTCATTCCCACTACCTTTTAAACCAGATCGCAAATTGGTTTGAATGGGTTCAAACGACCCCAGTTCCCATTTAATCTGAATTGCTGAAGCGATTCTGAGAGGGAGGCCATGCTCCAGACTCATTTAACCCATGTCGTTTTGACACTGATTTTTTCCCCGCTTCTTTTTCAATAAATCAATTCTGCACAGGTGTGAACCACAAGCGGATTGGAATTGATTCAAATTTCCCTTCAATTGAAGGGAACCAAATCATTTTGAACCGATTCATTCATGAATGGGAACCACAAGTGGAGTTATTTTGATGCCAGAAAATGCCAGAAAATGCAATCGGGGCAAGTGTAGTGTAAACCATAATCCGGTATCGAATTGATCCGTCGATTCGGGTAGCATACCGATTTATCTGTAAGTGGGAATGAGGCCTTAGCTACACTTTCTTACTCCTCTCTAACCATACTTAGAGAACTGCAGTTATTCTTACTTAGGACCCTCACACCATCCTCATTTACTGTTATCCTCCTGAGCTTATTTCTATTCTAGCCTTCAGGCTAACCCTGTCCCTCAGGATATCAGGCAGCAACTCCCTCACTTGGAGTGCTATATTAAAACCAAATCCCTCACTTCTGAACTTGTTCCCTATTAGACCTTGTCATAAAGCTAAGTCATTTCCTTCCAAACATTAGCTCTAACTTTAGTCCAAACCTCTAGACTTTCATACATGCCCAACATTCTATTGGCTGTCGCCAGCTGACTCTGGATTGACTATTGCTAGCCTGGCATAATGCTGCCTGTTCTTCACAATGTATATCCTACTTTTAAGTTTTTTAAAACACATATCTAAAGCAGTTTGAATATGTATTAATAAAAAGAACATATTCTTGAGACATACAACAAGAGAATTTAAAAAAAAAAAAAGAATCATAGAGTAGCAGAAATGAAAAATACGACCAGTGTTAAGTTGTGGAAGTTATAAAACATCCAATAAAAGAGTCTGTTTCAAAATCCTCAGTAGCCATCTCCAAAATCACTGTTCAGTCAAGTTCAGGAAAGTGAAAACTTCTTGTCCTGATTCCTAATGACAGTAACTGACCGGAAGCCAGGTTACCTGTTGCTCTAATATAATAGAGATATTGGTAGTACTTATTCTAAAAATCCCTTACAACTCGGATCTTGATTCCCTGAAAAGATTGTCTGTGTTGATATCACCCTAGTGTATGTTGTTGTTCTTATTTGCCATAAAGTCAGATTCAACTTTTGATGACCCTATGAATGAGAGACTCCCCAAAGCCCCTGCTGAACTTTTGCAAGCTCAGGGCAGGGTGATAAGAGATCCTCCTTTTCCTGGGCATGCCCACATTTCACCCTTATGTCCAGGGGTCCAGGGGGAATTGCAAAATATCCTCTATGTTGAGCCATAATACCTGTCCCTTGTGTCATCCGGTACTTCTAGCTCAACAGACAGTCAACACTCCTTGCATCCACAGCTTGAAAATACTTATAAAAGATACAAATTCCCATAGGCAAACCTGGAACCAAACCCCAGGGGATAACAAGGGCCCACTGTATTACTGCCCTGGCTACTGCAAAGGGATGTAGAGATTACTACTTCTGATCATGTAGTGGTTTTGTTTGTTTTCCTGATGTAGTTGTGTAAGGAAAGGAAGATCTGGGTTGTTGAAGCAGATCAGCAGCACTAAGAGGAAAGGGGGGATGAAATTTGGGCTGAGAAAGAAGCAGGAGGAATGAGAGAGCAAATAGGAAAATGAAAGTAACAGTTTAAACATAGATTAAGTCATTATTACTATTTAAGTATTTGTTTTGTTCAGAGTTCTATAAGTATATTGCAAGCCAACAAGGCATTTTAATGAAGACAGGCTCATCAGAAAAATATGGTTGAATATATGTAAAAAATAGTATACATAATACTGTATAGATGTAAATAAATCATATTAAATGAATCTATATTTATACTAGTGATTTTAGTTTTATTTACTAATGTCTACATAATGTCTACTAATGTCTACATAATTATGTTACAACATCATGTGTTGTGTAGTTTGTATCCACTCGAACTCTCAAACATTTCACAGTTAATAATTTCGGAACTCTACATGTGAAACCCAGAGTGGGAATCTTTGGTTTTTTAGATATTTGGACCACAGTATCCACAATCTCTTCCCGCTGGCCATGATAGTTTGGACCAAAACATCCCAAGAACCACATATTCCTCATTCTCACACTGTAGTATAGGGGTGGCCAAAGTTCCCAGCCTTCTGAGATAGTTAGTTCTTCTACCATCATATAACCATGAGCTACCTAGCTGTCATCATTATCATCATTACTCTGCACCTGCACTGTCTAGTTCAGGAGTTCTTCCCTTGCCATATATCTCCAACTCCAAAAACAACAATAAGTCTTCTGAGAATGCCACATCCAGGAATCTTTCCTACAATAACTGAAAAATGCCTGATTCTTATTGCACAGAAGGACTATAACTTGCAAAGTATAAAATGTACTTGTGACCTCTGGGAGCAAATGAAAGCAAATGGGGCATTAGCTGCTAAGCTCTGGAAGAGAGAGTTCATCTGGAGTTCCTAGATATTTAGCTCTATACCTTGGGAGGCACTGCTAGAATATTAGTGTATTGTATGTGTGTGTGCGTGCGCATATGTGCACGCATGCACATGCGCACATACTTCTTCCTGTGTGTCTTTCTTTGTATGCTTTCCTAGCTTTTCAACTTCATATTTCACGGCAACAAGATATTCTTATCTTCCTCTCTGTCCTTTCTGTGATGTTGGAACATCGTTATTATTTCTAAAATATACAATAAATTTGACAACAAATAACAACAACAAAAATTAGGGGTGAACATCCAAACAACCCAAGGTTTAAATTATAAGAAGCACTTTCTCATTCCATTGGATGGGTTCAGGTTTGTTTGTTTGTTTTAGTAGCTGTTCTCATATTAGTCTCCTTTGGTCTTCTTAGATGTTTCTCTGAATTGTTGTTGGTGTTGTTGTCAATTGTCTTCGAGTTGATGCCAGCTCATGGCCACCCTGCGAATGAGACATTCTCAAGCTATTTGAAAACACTGAAATTCTGGACTATGCCAATAACTATCAGGTAAGAATGCACAGGGAAACCACTGAAACCCATAAACACCCGAACAACTTCAACAGGAAAGAAGGAACCCTGAAAGTAAATAAAGAGGCTATACGAACAGCTGGATCAGGGCCATGGCAACCGCACACCATGACCCTGATCTGCCCTTTCCAGAGTGTGAAAAGGAGCCACTAAAAGCAGCTCCTTTTTGAGCTCTGGAAAGGGTGTGATAGCCAGAGTAGCACGGCTATATAGTGCTCCTTCGGGCTACGTCGTATGGACGCAGTGCCGGAGGTGTACCGTGACACCATACTCCATGTGGAGCAGAACATGGCATCATGGCATCCTGGGGATGGAGCCAGGGCATGTATTGTGAAGACACTATGCCCCAACTCGGCCCCCCAGCAGGCCCAAAGTGCGGGGCTGTACAGGGCCAAAGTTTGGCTACCAGTCCTAAAAACCACCAAAATCAAAACCCCGCAAGTACAAATGAAAACCATCCAGGGTCAGGGGTTTTCCCATCAGACAATTGATCACCAGTTAGACACCCTGAAGCCTTTCCATTCAACAACAGACCAACACACAGGTTAACATGTAAATCACTTCCTCTCAACCAAGAATCACACAGTATATATACCCCACTCACTTCCATACCAGCATTTTCTGAAGATGCAAGCCAGATTTGCTGGCAAAGCATCAGGAATAAACTCTTCCAGAACACAGCCACATAGCCTGGAAAACCCACAAAAAATATAGTGTTTTGGGTGTTGGACTACAACTTTGGAAACCAGAGTTCAATTACTCTCATGCTTTCAGCCTCAGGGGAAGACAATGTCAAACCTCCTTTGAACAAATCATGCCAAGAAAACCCCATGATAACTTCACCTTAGAGTCAGTATAAGTTAACAACTTGAAGGCACATAGAAACAGAAACAGCTCCCTAGCCATTTTCTTCACTGTCCAGCTCTCACACCCACAAATGGTAATGGAGTAATGTTTCTGCAGGCTTCTCTGCTACTCTCAATAAGCTAGGAAGGTAACCTGTACTAATCTGTGCTTTCAGCAGCTGCTTTTCAACAGGCCAATAGTTTATGAAGTCAAAGGCTTTAATGGCCAGTATCTATAGTTTTCTGTGGGTTTTTTGGGCTAGGTGGCCATTTTTTGAAGAATTTATTCCTGACGTTTCACCTGCATCTGTGCTGGCATACCCGAAAATGCCAGCCACACAATCAGGCAAAAATGTCAGGAATAAATTCTTCCAGAACATAGCCACATAGCCCAAAACAACCTACAGAAAGTCCAGAGCTGCAAAAGAAGAGATATAAAGGTTGGCAACCTTCAGTTTGTCCTTTCTTGATGCATTTCCAAAGAAGTAGAGTAAAGACTACTGAGTCTATACTATATTAAATGAATTAAAGTGTCACATGAGTCTGTGGATTTTTTTGCTGTAACACGCTAGCACAGCTTACCCTTTGTAAAATATTAAAATTAATTATGTTCCCATATTTGACAAAAAATACTACTTGAATGGGAAGGCCACACCTGGAACATGTAATAGATCCCAGAATCAAGCTCAGGTTTTGGAAGACAGCCTTCCATGACCCAGTGGTGCTTCAGCTTATATATTTTTTCAGGGTGGAGACTGCATCACTGAGTAAGAATGCTATCCACGTGCTAAGTATTATGAAGCTTGTTATAACTGTCCTGAAAATCCCATCTTAAAAAAATGCAAGCAGAGCTGGATGTCTGCCTCATACATTTGCAAAATGCTCCGCTTCCCTCCTCATACTTGCAAGGAAAGACAACCGTTTCTTTGAACTGTTATTGCAGAATTGAAGGGATCAATATTTACAGCAACCATCTGAAGCTAAACTCAAAGTGAAAATATGCTGACAGATGAGATGTTGAAAGGATATGTGTGAGTGTGTGTGTGTGTAACACATACATACGCATACACACAGTTGAAAGTAGAAGCACAATATACTTTTGCAAAATGGTGCATGTTCTATCATCTGCTTATGTTTATTGTTTATTAAAGAGAACACAATCTAACATATTTATTTTATTTATTTATCTAAATATTTACGCCTCACTCAGCTAGTGCAAAACGCTATAACGCTGAAAAATTACAAGCATTATTGGCATATATATCTACACACACACACATATATACATTAATCCTTTTTTGGAATCAAAGGGGTAGAAAAGGGGGGATAAATTTTATATACACATACACACATACATATATTAATTCTTTTTTTTTTTAATCAAACGGGTAGAAAAGGGGGGTTTAAATCCACTGGACAGGGGCTTGTAAGCAGGTATACTGCAACCCAACCTTCCTCTCCAACCTTGATACCATGATTAGATTTGTCAATCTCAAACTTGAATTAAAACAAGAATTATGCCGTTTAGAAAACGGTGCGGGTAACCATAACCATAGCAACTTCCATGGCAACCATAATCAAAATTTCTTCCAAAATCCCCCCTGCTATCATCAACTCAGTAGTTGTGGGGGGGGGGGAGCGCAAAAAACCATGAGGGTGAGGAGAAAGTTGGGGAAAGAGGGCACAGAATGTTCTCCCAAAAATGCCAGAGTAGAAATGAGATTTCAATATTTTGTGAAGCATGGGAATAAAGAGGAAGACACAAAATCAGGTGATACAGGCTGTACAAAAACCACAGGACATATCAGAACAGATAAGTCATGCTATGTTTCCAAAGTCTAAGCACATTCTCATACTTGCAGTCCATTCCTGTAAGGACTTCCTTCATTCAAAGTCATCTTTGATAAACTGCAACTGATTTGTCACACTCACAGCATTTTATGGCCATCTTATTACAGCCATATATGTAAGGCATAATGATAATATTGTTGATACATTTTTTTTTTTTTTTGCATAAAAAACTACCCTGGTACAAATGGCTCTCAAAAACAAAGGTTTGTTGAAGCAGGGAGAAGGGAAACTGCAGCAAACTTCAAGACATTGCAATGATGTCTGAACGGGAATGGTTTACATCTGGCACATGAAAACGGATTTGGCTCACTTCTCAGAACATGAGGGACTATATTACATGAAAGGGCAACAAGGTCTTTTCTGTATTTTAAATAATAAATATGCTTTCCATAAACAACCAATCTGAAAATGCTTCATGAGAATTAATATTGTTTTATGAAGAGATGTTGAATAGAGGAAAGGATACCTTCTACAATGGGGTGTTTGAAATACAGCAAACTTTCCAGATTTCCTATTTGTAGTTAAGGACAGGTATTCATGGTCAAAAGAAATACATCCAGACCAAGAACTGGGTCTTCTGCTTTTGAAAACAAAGCCATGAATATTAGAATTCATATAATTGGGCCATTCTTGATAAAGTGTATGTAGTCTCAGGTTTTGGAAAGCGTCTTTCAAACAATGGAGAAAAGGAATAACATTTAGTAAGTTTAAATATACAGTACTGTATAATACTATATAGGCTGCATCTGTACTACAAAAATAATGCAGTTTGACACTGCTTTAACTGCCATGGTGCAGTGCTATGGAATCCTGGGATTTGTAGTTTGTTGTGGCATCAGAGCTCTCTGAATGAAAAGGCTCACAAAATTACAAATCCCAGAATTCCATGGCATTGATCCATGACAGTTACAATGGTATCAAACTGCATTATTTCTACAGTGCACATGCAGCCATAGGTGCTTTTTCTCCCTGTAGTCCCACTGGATTTTGTACAACCTCTTTAAAGAAGCAAGAGATGAACCACAACAAGGAAAAGCCTGGCTCTTGGAAACAATCTTGATTAATAGGATAGTTTCTGTGCTATATAAAGTCATTTTTGCTTGTTATGTGGAATGATAGTGTAGTATTAACTTCAACAGCCTCAGATTCCCAGTCCTCCACTTGTGTTGTCTATGGTTTATTGTAAACTGTGAGGAGAGTTCTATTTTCAACTACTGTATCTTCACTTTCCCATTATTCCTGAATCCTAAACTGTAGTTGTGATGTCTATGGTTTATTGTAAGAAACCAAGATTGATAACTACGTATGATATGAGATTGGCTTGTCTCAGTAAACTATGGCTGGGAATTGTGTGGCCCGGTATTCCTCACCATTGGCTGTGATGACTACAGCTTCAGAGATTGAAGTTCAACAATATATTTCCAAATTTGAAATTTCTGCAATAAACTATAATGTTAGACAGTTTGTCATACTCCTCATGTGGCTGTGGTCATCTAAAACAGAAGTGAAAGCTTCTATTCTGAAAGGGAAAGAGGCAATGCAAGGCTTCTGAATATGGTACTAAGCAATGGTTTACCATAGAAAAGATTAGGCTACCTAGTCTCTGAACTAGCACTTCTCTACTTGTGGCCAGATTTCGTATTCCGTTATCTTGGTTACTATCTTTTAATTGATTCTCTGGCTAGACTTTATGAAACAAACTGGCTGTTAAGATGTAACTGAAGAGGGTGTAGGCCAATGATGTTGATCCTTCAGATATTTAAAACAGCAACTGGTCTAATAGGATGAGATGACTCATTAACATCAGTGCTTTCCATTTTGAGACTATGTTTCAGAAGGGGAAAATGACAATGCAAAGTCACAATGACATCATTTTCCTTAGGCCATTGGAATGGAAAGTGTCTTTAGACTGGTAAACACTTACTAGAAACAACCTAATATCATTTGATGAAGCATGGGCTACATTTTTTACTGATTCTGAGTTGCACAATTATAGAAAAGCATGCATTCAAGTCTGAAAACCACTAAAACCTTTTAGTTATTTAATAGAAGTTATTAAAACAGTAAGAGGAAAGCAATCATTACTTTCATGCTACCAGCTTATTTATATAAACCTTGATACACCTATAAAAATGCAACTCTTGTTGGTTAGTTCCTTTATGTATATTTTGTACAGTGGAGAAGATAAGACTTTGGAAACATGCCTTGAAAGAAAAGTAGTAGGATGTGATTGCTTCATTCCTCAGGGAGCTTGCCAGCTTTGGTGCGTAGATTCTACAGTTAAAGACCCTTTAAGATACATCTATTTATTTTCAGCAAAACCAAGACTGCAGAAAATGTAAAATATCTTTTAAAAGTGACATGTGTGTGTGTACAGGGGATTGGGAGCAAAGATATAGCTGAGAGCCCTCTTTAGTCATACAAAAAATCATCCTCATACATAGAAGCTACAATTGTCAACTTACTGTACGATAACTAGAGGAGTGGGAAAATAACTGCAAGTCAAAGTCTTTCAGGAAAGTGCAAGAATACCGGCAGCGAAAGAAGGTTTGAAGCAAGAGCTGCTAGTTTATCTGTGCTCATCTGTTAAATTCCTGAACTATTTTGTAGTCCATCAGCCTAGGCCCTCCCTAGATGCCCTCCCCCCCCCCCAAAAAAAAAGATTGGCAATTTCTATCCTGGAAGTCTTCAGGAGCTGTAATCCTTCTTAAAAAGCAAGTGCACTTCTAGCATAATTTCCACCTCTGATCACCTCCAGCCTACCTGTTGTTGTTTCTCTGTGCTTTCAATGTTAAGCATCAAGTGAAGAGAATATTGTGAAAGTTTTGTTTAGTGCCTCTTTTCTGCACACAGTACCTATCTGCCTATTCACTAAGTGGTCATGCCCAACTTTCAGTCACATCTTAAATGAGAAATGCTTCTCAGGGGAGCCTGAGACCCATCTGAGACAAGATGACCACACTGAACTAAACCAGCTATTTGAAACTGACCAGACAGTATCACACTACACCATTATAGCACATACAAACTGGCCAGCTTCATCTTCCTACTCTGGCACCTGGACTTCTCTGTAAGTATACTTACAGAACTTTTGGCTTTTCTGAATTCAATAGGATCTCATCCTGAGATATCCACCCCACTCTGCCTAATGGTAGGGCCAGCCCTAGCACTGCCCTAGCAACTGTTAGGGCCATTATTTTTGTTCAGTGGTGGCTAGTGGCATCAATTTCAGTGAGGTGGTGAATCTGCACTGGGTTTGTCTGCGCTTTCAAAGAACTATCCGAGGTGCTAGATCTGTTGAGGATAAAATGTATAATGTTCTTTTCTCTCACGCTCAAAACTATACCAGGAGGAAGACACAGGCTGCATCTGCACTTCAGAAATAATGCAGTTTGACATCACTTTAATTGTCATAGCTGAATGGCATGGAAACCTGGGATTTGCAGTTTGTTGTGGCACCAGCGCTCTCTTGACAAGAAAGGCTAAATATCTCACAAAACTACAAATCCTAGGATTCCATAGCATTGAGCCATGACAGTATCAAAATGCATTATTTCTGCAGTGCAGATGCAGCCAAAGATAGTATAAGGTAGGTGTTCCAACAGACATGCAGTTGTAATCCACTGTGCATTACACTGTGAAAGGAGAGCAATCCAGAGTTCAAGAAGCCAAGGAATCTGTCAGTAACTGGGGAAATGAAAATGGTCAGAAGGGCATGCACAAGAGTAGGTGCGGCCAGTTTCAAGGGTCCAGAAAGCAAGGCAGAGTCTCCTGAGTGTCTCTGTATGTGTGATACGTTGCTTCCCAAAATTGACATGTGTTTGCTGCCTGCCTTATCAGTGAGGACAACAGAGGTAGCACCACCTGAGCTGTAGGACTATAGTTCCCTGCCAATACTCTTGTAGTACTGCTATTTTAGAGGAAGGCAGCAGCAGGCAGGACACATGTAGCATTCCCAGTCTCACCAGTTCTGGACCTATGTGGATACCTGAAGGAAAAGCACTTTTTTAAAAGAAAGGTAATCTCCATAATTTTTTGTCGGTTTTTTTGGGGCTATGTGGCCATGTTCTAGAAGAATTTATTCCTGACGTTTCTTCTTCAGATAATGCCACCCACAGATGCTGGCGAAACATCAGGAATAAACTCTTCTAGAACAGGGACACATAGCCCGAAAAACCTGCAAAAAACTATGGATGCCAGCCATGAAAGTCTTCTACTTCACAAGGTTACCTCCGCTTTCTCTTTCTATCGTTCTCTCTCATAATTATTTGCAGTCTCAACTTTGGTCTATTGCTGAAAGAAATGAAAGGAGGAAAAATCTTTGAAGCAAATCTTTGAAGATATCTCCCAAAATCCTTCCAAGCTGTGAGTATACCCCTCTTTCCTTCACTCCTTCTTTTTATGGGAGGAGATCAGTTGCAATCTGTCTCCCTTCCCCACACTCCCCAACTCACTACTGTCCCAACTTTTGAGGTGGAGATGCATTCCCAATCAAATGGGAGTTCTATATTTTGAAGGTTTGTTTTTACAAACTTTGTTCTTGCATCCATTTGGGGTGGGGAAATGGTTGAAGCACATCTACTGTTACTTCTTTTGATAAAATTTGTTGTTATCTGAGATAAAATGAGAGATAAATGCATGGGGGGTCAGAAACTAGGAGGTGGTGGCCCTGAGTAAACTGAAGAAGCATGGAAGTATTTATTGTTCCCATGTATTGTTTGAACACTTCTCCCATCTAATCTATCAGTCATTTCTCCAGACCAAAAGCACAGAATGTGCTAAAGAGATTTCACTTTGCAACAGCCATTTATAGGATTTCAGGAGTTTATAATAAGCTCCTCTCGAGAGTTAACTACAAACAGAATTCTAAAATGAATTTGACAAAGGGGAGGCATACATTTTTAAACAGATATATTTATACTGGCTTATCGAAAGCTTTCAGTCTGTATAAAACTTCTGGTTGAGGCAATGATTGAAAGCAGCGTGATGGCTTCATTTCTGTTAAGCAGGGTTTTTCTTTTTAAGGGGGTCTTGGGTATAGTATAAAAGGACATTGCTCTCTTCTATAGTATCAAAAATTGTGTTTATAGTTTGGTTATAAGTTAATCTTGTGTCAGCAGCAGGAGCACAAACCATGACTCCTGTCTTATTTCTGGCACACTGAATGCTAGGTTAGACCTTCAGGGTTGCAGCTCATCATATTGGTTCACAGTACAATACCCCAAGTTATTTTTAGCCCATCGAGTATAGCAGTGCAAGATTTTTCAAATTAACCTGAGGGTTCTGAGCATTTCTCAAGAAGACGTGCTTCATAATCTTCCCATCCCCAAGCCCAGTCTTTTCACACTAAGAGAAGGATCTTACTGATACATAGCCCATCTATTTAATAACAAAATTTGAAGAGCCATTTTCTAAATAACTATGGAGAGGTGCTTCAGGGATTGCCTCTCTCCTGGATCAAAATAATTTGGCTCACATTGAGTGTCATGCACCTTGAACTGGGCAGCTGAATGTCAACAAGGGAATCATTTGCTATCCCACCTCAGGCAGCAAAATGTTTTGGCACACTCTCCAACTGTCATGATTACTCTTCCTCTGTCATCCTATTTTTTCACCTACTTTTAAAATGTCTCAGTTTCTTTCCCCTCCTTCCACTTTCCCCTTTTGTCTTCAGATTACTTCAGCTGCTGAAAACAGAATTCAAAAGCAGTTTGCACTCAGCTCAGCAGGGAGAGGAGCAGGAAGAATTTTGCCCTTCCCTGTACACTCCATCAAAAGCAAAAGAAAACTGTTGTAGCTTCTCTAGCTCATGTGTTCTTCCTCATGAAAAACTTTGGCCTTCTTGACCACACTCTGATGTTGTTGGGTCACACAGATTCCCATTTTCATCTATGAAATGTTGAAGGTATGTCTTGGTTTCACCCTGGAATTTAGCTCCTGCCTCATGAAATTTCTCCCATTCTCAACAAATGTGAAATTGGTCACCATAACCCCACCATAAACCCCAACTCTTGGGATTAGGTGCCTGTGAGGTCCCACCTAAAGTGACTGTTGTATATATTAATATATATGTTGTATATATTAAGATATATCTGTGCTCCCTTCATGAAGTAAAAAAGGTGACTGTTGAATCAGTTTTGGCCCGAGATTCTCATAAATTCCTCATCACACTTCCTTTCCTTTCCATAGGCTCTTCACTTTTCTCTCTCAAAATCTTCCTAACATTTCTCTCCCCCCCTCCCCCCTCCCCCCAGTATTACAGTGCCTTTATCCACTTCAACAGTTCTCTGCATCCTTTCCTGGCCTTCAACCAGGAGGTTTGTTTAGACTAGTTATGTGAAAACTGTTCTTCACAAATGTACTCAACCAAAAGCTGGTATTCTATTGGCAGCGTCACACGAATGGGTGGATTTATGACTTTTTCCTCTGAGATTTTATATACATCCGCTTTTCTCCAATTTCTGTTCCCATTACCATCATCGTCATCATTGTTCACATGATTTAAAAGCAAACAATAATAATAAATATTTATTAATAAACAAATGCAGCTGGCATGCTTAATTACTTTGCACTGAAAGACACATTTGGTTTTTACTCTCCCCTTAACTCTGATCAATATGCAAAGCTAAAATCCATGAAACTGCCCCTTTATGAATCGCACCAACTGTTCTTTTATGAATTGCAGGGAGAACGCCGGAATGGAATTACCAGGACAAAGTGCTGAGAAGCATTGCAAGGCGAACTAATGGAAATCTATATTAACTAGTTTGAAAAAGAAAGAACAAATTGTTTAACTCAGAGGCTGCCTGCAGGTGTGTTGCAAGAGAGCAGAGATGGCAAAATGTGATAAGACAGCTTGGAAGCAATAAACTTGCACATTTGGGTATGAAAATCTCTGGGGAGGAAAGCAGAAGATGAGGCAGGCATGGGCACTTGATGGTAGCATTTTTAAAATAACTCCTGCCCTTGTGTGTTAATGAACGCAAAGGCACATGATCAAATGAGGGGGGGAAAGGAGGTGGCGAAGAGGAAGGCAAGACAGCTGAGCAAGCAGGAGGCTTTTTGACCCTTTCCCTCCAGCAGCTGCAACCTGATTGATGCTTAGGAGGCTTTATATGGCATTTCTTGCTGGCCCATATCATTCTGTTCTTGTGAGCTTACAGCCACCTACTGGTGGGATGCTCTTACTGTCACATCTGTTGCCCAAGTTGAGTCAAACTGCAAAGAGAAAAGGACAATTGAAGAAGTGACTTGGCACAGCCTCACCCATAATAAATAGTAGATTCTGATTGTGGCACAACATTTGAGAAAACTAATTTAATAAAAAGGTGTTCTGTCTTACAAGCCAGGCAGCTGATTAGTTGATTTCTTCCTTCCTTCTTTCTATTGCCCTGGACAATTTTTAGAGTTTGTGACATATTTGGACTCAACAGCAGCAGCAAGAAACCCAAAGTCAAATGAATGAGAAAGAGTTTCTAGATGAGACGTTCACTGCCACTGAGCAAACCTTCAGGGAAGCCGTTGGTCCCTGAAATACATTTGATGAGGCTCTCTTGCTAAGGAGTCAGGAGATGAAGCAAATGGGAAAGATTTCAGGTTCCCACTGGCTGGATTCCTGAATCAAGAATGGTGGTATCTGGGGGTATTGAGAAAGATGGGGAGGGCACTACTCCTTTGAATTAATATTTGCAGCTATGCTTGTTAATGCACAATGCACAAATCACATGCTTCAGGACATACTCTGATTGATGCATAGGGTCACAAAGCGTTCTCCCAGAGGGCTGGCTTAATTATCATGCTAAATATGCTATAGTTTGGAGCCTGCCTGAGACTATTGCTATGGAGAAATTATTTATTAGCTGCCTCTGTAGACCTGTCCTTGCAGTATGTTCTGAAAAGAAGTGAAGCCGCAGCCGGGATGCAAACAAACTCAGGTTCTGTTCAGTCTAAACTCACCATAGACTGTGACTGACATCTCTCTTGGGAATGGGCACAGCATTATTGACACTTGAGGGTTATGCACACTGACATCTTTGGCTGGGTTAGAGGTGGAGTTGGGGCATAGCGTCTACATGATACATGGCCCGGCTCCACAACCATGTTTTTAACACTACTGTGATTTAATTTTCTTCTTAAGGGGGGTGGTGAGGAAAGGGATGGGATATTTTAACTCACACTGTTTTTTAACTTTTGCTGTAACCCGCCCCGATTGCTTGTTCAGAGGGGTGGGCTAGAAATAAAATTTATTATTATTATTAAGTGTGACGCTGCACTCTGCACTACATGGCGTGTGGCATCAGAGCACTCCTCTAGCACTGTGTCTGCACAATGCAGCACCAAAGGACCATCATGAAGCTGCAGTACCACAGCTATCGCACCCTTTGCAGGGCACAAAAGGGAGCCACTTTTTGAAGCTCCTTTTTGTGCACTTGCAAAGGCTAGATCAGGACTTCAGTGTGTGGTTGTCACAGCCCCAATCTGGCTGTAAAAGGGGCACTGGCCCCTTGGTCTATGGTTGGTGCTACACTGCAGAATTAATGCAATTTGACACTGTTTTAATTATCATGGATTCATCCTATGGAATTCTGGGGTTTGTAGTTTGTTGTGGCACCAGAGCTCTCTGACAGAGAAGGCTAAATATCTCATAAAACTACAGATCCCAGAATCCCATAACATTGTCCCATGGCAATTAAAATAATGTCAAACTGCATTATTTCTGCAGTGTAGGTGCAGCCTAAGGCATGGTGTTGTGAGACAGTGGAGTGCAACCCTTTTCACCCTAAAGGTTGTGCATCCTTTCACTAAAATATATGATGTTGAAAGAAAAGAAACAGTTGTTCATTTGGGTTCAGTGTATGTGCATCAGTTTCACTACTGAGATCTCTCTTTATCATCTAGACAGCCATTTTGAAATCTCTTGTTCAAGTCATTTAATCAGAAAGCAGAATCTCTACAATTCATTTGTATGTGGTGTCACAAAGGGTCAAGATAAGCAATTCATTTTCTAATGGGTCACAGTGGCATT
Source organism: Urosaurus nigricauda (assembly GCA_034509955.1). Taxonomy (NCBI): domain Eukaryota; kingdom Metazoa; phylum Chordata; class Lepidosauria; order Squamata; family Phrynosomatidae; genus Urosaurus; species Urosaurus nigricauda. The sequence goes on from JAOEGL010000006.1 coordinate 82,208,343, forward strand.
TCTACTTGAGGTTTTTTCTGAAGGCAAGAGGAAACTAATGGAAGCAAAATGTGTTTGCTTTTCTTTTCTTTTTTTTAAAAAAAGAAATAAATTATTCACCAATAGGAATAGTTTTCTGTTACACCAAGAAGTGATACACAAATAATGTGAAGAAGCTGTTATTGAAACAGCCAGTGTATTCTTTGCCTCTCATTACTATATTACTCCATTAAAGAGTAAAGGTAATAGGCAATATCAGAGGCATCTCTCATCTCAAGCTGTTGCATGAAATAAATTATGTTTTAGGCGAACTTTATGCTTCATATTATCATTAAGGGCATTAGTCATTCCATGTACAGTCAGTAGAGTCTTTAAAATTGGATTCCATTTCTCAACCCTGCTCACCACATTTGTTCTTATCAAAAACCTATCTAGCAATTTCACGGGATGTAATGGAAAAGCATATTGATGAGTGCTCATGAATGCATATACTGACTGAGTAGTCTCACCCTGATTTCTGTAGGGGGAATGAACAGGAGTGATGCAAGTTAGCACTAACAACCCCACTTGCCATCCATTAGAGCACACATGTGCGGCAATTTGCTTTTGATGCAAATTTGACTGCTGCAGTCCTACCATGTTGTAAACATCCTTGTGTACTGGCCCATTTCTGTATATATAGCCCCACATGGTAGATCCAGATGTTCTTCAGTAATGGAGTCCACAATTATCCTTCTGTCCCAGGGAAGTATATACAGAAGATTTCCTGAATTGTTCTGTGTCCTCTGTATTGTCAAGGGAAGTCCTCTATTTCATCAAGGATGTTCTTTTATTTAAAAGTATCTTCTATCTGGAAGACTTTAAAGAATGAAGAAATATAAGAAGGCAAATCAAGAGCTATTCCTAAACTGCAAAACCTAGTATTCCATAGGAGGGAGCCATGGCAATTAAAATGGAATCACGTTATTATAACTGTGCAGTGTGAAAAGGGCTAAGGAATTAGAGATAGGTGGTTGACCAACATCATAATCATAAGGTTAGCATGCATTTACTGGTCATGCCTTTTGTTCTCCACTTTAAAAACAACCTGGTATAGAAATTGTATAGAGGGAGCTACTCTGTATTCCTTTCAGGTCTTCTGTACTTTGTGAGTGTAAAGGCCTCTTTCTGCCCTGCGAGATGAGGTGTCTGACTGGTGATTTTGCTTCATTCAGAGATTAAGTTATTTCATGGTATGGCTTGGAGAGCATGTTGAGATCCTAGGGGATGAAAAGTGCTATATAAATGTAAATTGTCACCGTTGTTATGCATGAACCAATGCCAAGCTTTAAGCTTGCCTGACTATGAAAAATGGCACTGCTTGCTGACCTTTGCTGATAAGAGCCACTAAGATTAGAAAATCTCTAAACCATTTGGACACGAAGACAAACTCCACTTCAAAGCCTCTAAAGGGTAATACAGTTTTATGCAAGGTGAGAGCATTTGCTGCAAAAAGAAATCTATTTAATCTAGTGGATGAGACAGTGGCCAATGAGTCAGAAAAGCAAGCAAGAAGAGCTCTGTCTTCTTTAAAGGCAATGCCTCAAAGTACCCTTTCAGAAGCGAAGAGAAGATCTGCATCTGAGAAGTGATTTCATTGCCCGAATGCTGAATATTGATTGTTTTTAAGCATTATACACTATATCTCAGGCATTGTGTTATACAATCCTCCCTCATGAACAACATGACATTCTGTATCATGTAGTATTTCCCTGTTGCAGTTACAGAATATGTTACTGTTTGTTCAGATAAATTGGATTCTATCAGTATAGACAAAATGGGATGGGGAACAATTTTGTACTCAGAAAATTACTCAACAGATATTCTGAAACTTGCCAATTTAGAGAAATAAGCTTGCAAGTAGCATATCCTGGTTTTTAAACAGAAATGGTAAGAAATGGGTCATTTACAAGTGTCTAAACCAGTGATTCCCAAAGTGGGCAATATGCCTCCACAGGGCAATGAGAGCAAGCAGGCAGTGAGGAAAAGGGGGGCAGAAGGGGGAACCTTGAGTCAAAATATTGGCACACAAGAAAGGCAAGGAGAACCAGTACCCTTTAAGACCATAGTGGAGATGAGGAGTTAGAGCATGTGGTGGTGGGAAGAAGTGGCGACAAAAAGAAGCTTTCACATTTGGGACCCTGCTTAAGCTTTGTGAGTTTTGGAAGAACTTTGCTGGCAGGTTGGAGATGCACTGCCTCTCCTACTTTCTGTTGGACTGGCTGAGAGGAGAGATAGCAGAACAATGCTGCTGTATATGAGGGGGATAACTTGAAGCAGTGTGGGAAAGGCACATCTCTGAAGAAAGAGAAGGAGGAGTATCTGCGGTCAATTTTTTGAAAGAGCTCTTTGCTTCACTTTCCTCTAGTCCTTCCTTGCCAGAAAGAAAAGTGAGAAACCAGCTGTGCCCCTCCTGCCCTGATGAAGAAAGTCCTTCCTTACCACCCTTTTCACTCAGCCAAGTAGCTGGTTGAGAAGCAACTAGCCTTTGCCTCAAAACTGGCACGAGCAAGAGGCTTCTTGATTGCTACTCATCCATCTGCTCAATTGCTGCTCCCAAGATGACTGGCTGCCCATTCACTGCTCAACCAGCTGCTTAGGAGCTGCTCACTTTGCACCCAGTGCAGCAACTGAGTAGTTGACCTTTTGCTACTACACAAACAGTACACCTAATATCAAGAATTAGGTGCTGGAGTGGTGGTGGTAGTAGTGTTGTCACCCAAGAGGAAAGGGGTGGAAGCTCATAAAGATTTGGGGATGACTGGGCTAAATTTTGACTTTGGACTTCTATCGACTTGATAGGTGAATTGTCTATTTTCTCATAACTTAGTTGTCTATTTTCTCATGGACCTTTTAACTTTTGAGAGACAACAAGCACACATGCACACATTCATTCTACATTGTCTTTAAGGAAATTGTTTACTATGGGCCAGTACAGACAGGTGTTTTGTGGCGCCCTGGCGCCAAAACTAGGGCTATATAGGGCTTGACATCCTGACACACCCAGCCCTACTATTGCTGGAGGTGCGCACGCCCATCCACATGGTGAGTGCCACAGCTGCTCAGGTGTGGCACAGTGTACAGACGCCTCTCAGCAGAAGTGGCGTCATAGGACTGCATCGCAGCCCTTATGACACTGCAAAAAAGGAACCATGTGGAGCAGCATACAGGGGTGGCTTTGAGCCACCTGTCTGTACTGCCCCTATGTTAGGTTAAGGATAAGGTCTAGCAACATCCTTTTAGTTGATATGAACATGCAACGTTTCAGTCCATTTCCCATTATGGAGTTCATATTGTCATTCTCTGGGCATGAATAGAATAACTTGTTTTGCCTCTGCAGTAAACCTTATGTGGGAGCAGCCAGGAGGAATGAGGTAGAATGGTAGTGATTTTTATTCATTTATTTTATATGCTGCCTTTCTATCAGAGTGGGACTCAAAGTAGCTCACAGAGGAAATCATAATAATACAGTTTTACAAACAGTTAAAATCATCTCTCTTAAAACAATATAAATTTATTTTCAAAAGGATACAAAAGTTTAAAAGGTAAACAAAGCACATACTCCAATAAGAAGACTCTCTGAGATCATTAAAAGCCTGCTTAAACAGAAAGATCTTTGGGATCATTTAAATGTTGTTGTTGTTTTTTTAGTGGAATGATATGAATGACCTCACTCATGCATTCCAGGTTTGTTATTCACATTATGGTACCGCATCTATGTGCATCTTTGGTAATTTGGTTGCTCACACATGGCAGCACTTGAATAAACACAGAGTTGATTATGCAAACGCATTCAAAATGCATTCAAGGTATGGAGAGTTGAATCCCGAATTATCCCAGGTCTATTTGCATTGGTTATTTACATTGCAGAGGGTGGGAACAACTACTCTCTCATGTCCTCAGCAAACAAGCCTGTGATGGTGGCAGGACCAACAGAAAGCCTTTCCCCGTAGATCTAAGGACTCTTTCAGGTATGTATGGGGAGATATGGTCTTTCAGATAATCTAAAAGGGTGAATGTGGCTGGCTATCACAGAAATGGGAGAGAATGCAGGGAGGGTGGGAATTATGTCAGTTAAAATGTTGAGTAGGGAAAGAGTTGGGCTTTCTAGATTGGCAAAAAGAAGTGTGTTCATGGCTGCATGAAACTCTAGCCTTTAGATGAGAAAAAGGGAAAGTGTGCTTTTTTTGCATTTTAGGGGGAAGAAGTGCCTTTAAAAAAGTGCTGGTTTTCCCAGCTTCTTTTTTAAAAACTGCGGAACAGTGCAGCTCCATCTAAAGGCTGTGGTGCAGCTGCTAAGCATTAAGGAAAAGGCAACTTCATGTCACACTTTCCTGCCAATCTAGAAAGCCCTAAAGATATTTATTGATTTGACAGAGGTTTTTTGTGGGGAGGAAGAGTAAGTGCTATGGATACCATGGACAGCCCAAAGAAAAATAAGTAGGCCTTAGAAGGGATCAAGCCTGAATTCTCCCTGGAGGCAAAGATGATTAAATTGAGGTTGTTTTACTTTGGACATATCATGAGAAGGCAGGACTCACTAGAAAAACAATAATGCTAGGAAAGGTGGAAGGCAATAAAAAGAGAGGAAGACCTCATACTAGATGGATAGACTCACTCAAGGAGATTAACAGTTGTGGGCATGTACAGTGAGCCCTTGTTATCTGCTGGGGTTTGGTTCCGGGACCCTCCGTGGATAACAAAATCCATGGATGCTTGAGTCTCATTAAATATAATGGCACAACAAAATGGTGTCCCATATATAAAATGGAAAATCAAGGTTTGCTATGTGGAATTCATACTTTTGGGGAATATTTTCAAGCTGAGTATGCTCAAATCCGTGGATAAAAAATCAGTGGATAAGGAAAGTCAACTGTATTCATAATCTTATGGTATCTTTGGAACAATGAGATTCTGCACTTTTAACAGGAACAAGTGTCATAGTTTAACCTATCCTTCTTTTCAGCCATTCTGGTTGTCATTATTTTCACTTTGCCTTTCCCTATTGGAAACAACGCTTTAAAGGCAAATATGGTGTGCTTCAGTACTTTGCCAGCCTCAGCTGAGCCAGCAAGTGTAACAACCTAAATAAAATATGTAAGGCGAGCACTCAGGTCATACAACTGAAAATCTGCAATCAATCTTCCCAGAGTTGGAATGTGTCATTCATGCGCTGCTTTATATCCTGATGGTTGCAGCCATCATGTTACAGCTAGGATTACATTTAGGAAGTAATAAAAAAGGAGAAATATGTACATTATTTTCATACTTCTTGTCAGCAATGTATAAATCCTGGATGAAAAGCAAGTTTGCATCTACAAATCCTGACCTGCAGAAAGGCTTATAAAGTGGGATATTACTGAAGCAGGAAAGAAGAAGCTATTTTCAGCTTTACTAGTGGTGCCCAGGAAAATATAAATCTCCTCCTACAGACCAAGAATCCTTTTTACTGTTGTTATTATTAATAATCAGCCTCGTAATTTGTATAGTACCTTTCAACATATATATTGCTTTCTCTGGCTTTTCTTCCTCACCAGAGTACAGAGATGATGTCTAGCCTATGGTTATGTAATACCAAGGCTGACTCAAGAAATAGGGTTGCCAGATTGAAAATTGGAAAAAGCTTCTGTACCTCTCATGGTTGTATAAAAGAAGTTTCAGCAAGTGTTGTCACACAAGCAGATAACAAGCAGCACCTGTTTAATTCCAGTTTCCATGCAATCGTTAAAGGTATAAGAGTGTTCTCTAGTTTTTATTTTGGCAACCCTGCCAATAAACGTTGCTATCTGAGGCAGAATAGCAAAAAGTATCTCCCCTCCTACTTGAGTCAAGATTAATTTGTCTTTTAAGACAGAAAATTCCAGACATATCTCTAATGAGGAATAAAAATATAATATTAATATGATTATTAGGAACATGTTGCCTTTTCGTGGCATGACAGAAAATGCCAACTGGCCCTTAGCTAGATTTGACCAAATAGTGAAAATTTATTTTGCTTGAAATTTGTTGTTGTTGTGTGCATTCCAGTCGTTTCCAGTTTATGGCAATCCTAAGACAAACCTATGATGGGGTTTTCATGGTAAGATTTGTTCAGAGGGGTTTTGTCTTTGCCTTCCTCTGAAGCTGAGAGAGTGCAATGGGTTTTCATGATTAAGCAAGGATTCAAATCTAGTCTCCAGGAGTGTAATCCAATATTCACATCACTATGTCACACTGGCTTTCACTAGATTTGACTGGGAAAAAAATGAATTCATTATTTTTCAGTCTGTGTGCTATCACTTCTTCAGACATTATCTGTAAAAATTTTCTGGATAGTAATTTTCAGCTTAAAAAGAATTCAGATCAGGACTGGGAATGGGATTACTGGCACTCACCCCAGTCTTCCTGAAAGTTTGGGAAAGTGTACAACTCGGAGACTATCCCAGCCAATGTGGCCAAAATCCAGGCGGCCTGGCAGACTCTGCTAGTTTTAGTTTAAAAAACAAAGTTACTTCACCAGAGCTTGGTGAACATTTCTCTGTTATTGTGTGTGGACATCACTTATGCTTGTACATTTAGAGTCATATCTCTTTGTAGGTTAATTCTGATAGGATGTAAATAAACCAAGATCAGTCTCAGGTGAAGCTTTCATCATTCCACAGCCCTGGCTCATTCATCGAATTACACCAGGGTCTTGTACAGTTCCCCCCCCCCCCCCAACTAGGAACACTTCCTTGCTTTTCTATTGCTGTTTGCATCTTTTTTTTCTTACCACATAAATTAAACTTTTTTCTTCAGGTGAAAAAAAGGTGGAATAGTCAAAGAGTGCCTTCTGATGCCTAGCATGAAGTCTCTCTATCTGGAAATGCTGCAAATTCCATTAGAGTCTCCCTTACCTGGAATTCTGAAATCCAAAAATCAAAACTTTTTTCATGGGTTTCCAAGATAGTCATACCTTTGCTTTCTGATAATTCAGTGCATACAAACTTTGTTTCATGAACAAAATTATTTTAAAATATGGTATAAAATTAGCTTTGTTATGTGTATAAGATGTACCGTACATGTACCATTAGTGCATTTTCTATTTAGGCATGGGTCCCATCTTCAAGATATCTCATTATTTATGAAAATACAGGTATTCCAAAATCCAAAATGCTTCTAGTCCCATGCATTTCAGATAAGGGAACCTCAACCTATATGGAGATTTAAAATGTCCAGCAAATTACTGGATCCTAAGCAATCTACAGCAACATTTTCATTAGTTTACCCATTCAGATGTAAGTATTTCCTGGTCACTTTGAGAATAATCCACTTGTCTACATTGTCCTTAAACTACTGCCTCTTTGTAACTGCATTTCAAGAGAAATGTTACATTCCAGCAAATATTTCATTTGACATTTTATATCACTCACATCTGTCACCCAAGTTGCCTAATGTGAATTGACAGGAGTGGCATGAGGCCAAGTTACTTGTCACACTTGTGATGTGCTTGCAAGAAGATCTGTCTAACAACTAGAGTTTTCTAAAATAGAGGTTAAATCAATGATGCCTTTATGGAAAGTTTAGGGAATGCCCCTTAGATCCTTAAAAATCAGCACCTGTATGAAGTAAATAGACCTGCAAACAAGTTTTGTTGTTGTTGTTGTTGCTGCTGCTGCTGCTGCTGTTGCTGTGTGTCCCCAAATTATTTTTGACTTATGGCAACCCTCAGGTGAATGTATCATAAGGTTTTCTTAGCAAGCTTTGTCAGAGGGGACTTGCCATTGCCATCCTCTGAGGCTGCCCCAAACCCTGATCTCCAGAGTCATAGTCCAATACTAAAACCACAACGCGGACTCTTAGTGTGTGCAGGTTAGTGAGATCTCAAATAAAAGATGTTTTCCCATGAATTATCCCATCACTATCTTTTCTACCCACAATAATCTTATTTAACCAGTTCTCACTCATTAAAAATCTGCATACCTGGCTTTCTCTATATGCACAGGCATCTCTTAACCTTACAAGTATCTATGGCTGAGGGATTTCCCTCCCCTTTATTTAAATTTATTCAAGGGGGGATTATTCTTTTAAAATTCATGAATAGAATCCAAGACTGAAGTGAGCAGTTTATTTAACAATGCAGTACCTGATGGGCTCTGGCTTGGAAGCCCAGGGTAAACACCAAACAAGCAAGTAAACCAACTTCATTTAGAATTTTTACAAAACGTACATGGCAGCAATCATACAATACAAGGCTACAACCGTCATACAAATTCATACTGACAAGAATTCTTTTTGATATTTTTTGTGTTCTTGATGACACTAATAAATCCATTCAAATGAAAATGTTAAGAAAAAGTAACCGTCTTGGCTACTGGAAAAATCCCAGTATAATACTCTGTGTGTGTGTATGGTTACACATGTATGCCTTCAAACCACCTGAATTTCATAGGGTTTTCCAAGGTAAGGAATGCTTGGAGGTGGTTTTGCCAGTTCCTTCCTCTGAAATATAGTCTGTGCAGCACCTGGTATTCATTGATGGTCACTCATCCAAATACTAACCAGAGCTGACCCTGCTTAGTTTCCAAGATCAGACAGGATCTGGTTCCTTTAGGGCATAGCATGCATACAGTATTAGGGTAATATATTTATTAGACACATTCAAAGATAACAAAGGCAAGAAAATACAAAATGCAGGAGTGGAGTAAGGGGGTGAGGGGAAAGGATAATGATGTTAAAGTCGGGAATATCTGCATGGTCAGATTTAACATGAATTCATTTATTCATTTAACATAAATGGCAAAGAATACCATCCAGTCACAAAAATTAAGCAATCTAAAGCCAAAATGGAATTTGGAACAAACCCATTTTATGATCTCTTTGGAATCTAATAAAGATGGAGCCATGTATACACCTTTTTTGGGAAGAATTTGTAAAAAAAAAATTGGGGTTAATGAAAAGACCCTGTCCCCCAAGTTCTACTGACCATCAATCTGATGGATCTTGATAGGCATGAAAAAAGAGTCATAAAAATCAATTTTAAGACCAATGGTAGCTGGTGAAAAGGTGAACCCATTCTGAAGTTTACTATGAATATGAAAGGTGCCATCGATGTTGTTGACTTCTAGTCCCAAAAGAGATTCAGCATGATGGATAGCTCCTCTCACGTTTGGACTAAAATCCAGAATGGATTTGCTGACCTGCTGATGTGGGAGTCACCAGCTGCCCCTGTTGAGGGCCTGAACAGATTCAGAACAATGCAAATAGTCCTTCAAGCAACCTAGCCCCAAATTGTTTAAGGCTTTAAAGGCCAATCCCAGCACTTTAAATTGAGTCCAGAAATAAATAGGCAGGCACTGCAGCTGGCCCAGTATTAATTAATTTAAACAGAAGATACTTCCACATAATTTGCTTAGAATCAGAGTGGTTTTAAAATAACACACACACACATGGAATAGAAAGCATGAATAGATTATGGTTAATTAATCAGCCCTGAAATTCACTGTGATTTGCTCAGAGAGACTTGGCTCTCAGCACTAATATCTTATGCAGGATCTGAGTAAAGCAAGGTTACCTTCCAAATAACCAATTAACCCTCAGCACTTTTTTTTTCCAAAATGCAGGCATTGCAGCATTCCTCTTTCAGAAGCCTCATTCATTTCCAGCAGGGCTTGCAGGAGCAGAGCACCCTGATGATAAGACTGCCTCACCTGATTTTAGATTACAGGTTTAGAAAAGCTTTGAATTTCCTTGGAAGACAGTTTTATAATGGAACAGGAATAATCTAATAACAATGCTGTCAGCAATGCAAAATCCTGTGACATCCCTCGATAGTTCAGCACGGTGGACACAGAAGTGATAAAGGGGCAAACGAAATGGGAGACAGAAATTGAACATAAGGTTGCTTTTACCTTCAACTGAAATCCTACACATGTGAAATCTAAAGCACAATTATCAGGCTGTAGTAAATTTTGTTTCAGTTCAGGATTTGGTAAACCAGTTTCCACATGACATAAACTCTCACTAGTACTAGTGTGTGATACACGGATACCTTTATTCTAATGTTTTCAAGGGCAAAGAGTACAACTTGGAATTAAAGTTGAAATGTCACCGTTTTATCATGCCCATCACCAGGACTGTATAGTCTTTGTTGTTATCGTGACTTCAAGTTGTTTCCAACCTATGGTAACCCTTAGGGTGTTCATGGAGTTTTCTTGGCAAGATTTTTTTTCAGTGGGGGCTTACCTTTGCCTTCTTCTGAGGTTGAGAGAATATGACTTGCCCAAGGTCACCCAGTGGGTTTTTATGGGCAAGCAGGAATTCAAACCCTGGTCTCCAGGGTTCTAGTCCAACATGCAAACCACTATACCACACTGACACTAACTGTAAACTCTGCCATACTGAAAATAATAGCAGATCAAAGTGGCTAACAATAATAAAACAACATTAAAATGCAGTAAAGCATCATAACCCATAAACCCTCCCATCCACAATAAAAATACATTTTAATTATAAACTAAGCAGGGACAATTGAGGGGCAATTGATGGGAGGCCACCGAACCAGTACTTTCATTTTGTCTTGATCTCATATAGTATTTCTTCATAGTAGTAGCGCTGGTGCCTGGTAACTCTTCCCCAGGGGAATCGTGTGCACAAAGGAGAAAGTCTCTGCTCGTCTGCCTACATTAAACAACTTAATGCATACATATTTGAAATCGCCTAGTCTCAGTGCTGAATTTCTAAAGAGAAAAGAAAAATCCCAGCTACAAAAAAATCTCCTTGTGATGCTGATTCAGTACTGGCAGCCCAGCCACCCTAATAATAAAAGATTATTGCTTTTAACTCATCCTTATTGTCTACAGTCAGGGAAATGTGATCCAGCCCATCACAGCAGGAACTAGCAGCTGGCACTATCTGGGAAGTGATTAAAGGAATTGCTATGAAAAGCAGGAAAAAGATAGCACTGGTTTTATTCAAGAAGTAGAGTAGCTTTCCCCTAATTGATGCCTTCAAGATGTGTTGGACTACAACTTCTATCATTCAGCCTTTCTGACTAAATTGTAGCCCAACACATTTGGAGAGTACCAAATTGGAAAAGGCTGCTACAGAGTTTGCATGGACTGGACAATACCAATATGGACAGTTGCCCATTTCTTTCAATGCTGAACAGACACAAACATTACCATTTGTTCCTTAAGTGGTATCATGTCTGGTATTAATAAGGATGTTGCATTGTTCCAAATCACAATCTGACTTGATAATGGGAATCTGCACTTTTAAGAGAAATATGGGAAAGAGAGCTGCCATGTTTGCCTCCACTTGGTTGAATGCTGTAACAATCTTTTCCCTTTGCATTCATTTACTTGCTGTGGTGTCTTAAGCTTAGTTACATGTGATAGCATATAGGAAAGCTGCCAAGCTTTCATGGAAAACAAACAGGCTGTCAAGATCAGAGTTCTGAGAAATTTCTTTTTTGGACTACTACTCTCAGAATCACCCACCCGTCATGGTCAATGGCCATGATGCCTGGGGGATTCTGGCAACTGTAGTCCACAGTAATGATGTTTCGAAGCACTAGTGAGGATCTACCAAGATTTGGAATGTGCAGCTTCCCCATCTTTTCTTCTTTAATATTATTGGGAAGGCGGCATTCTTCTTTTTGTCTTATTTTGTTTTTTTGAGGAGGGATGCAAAAAGAGCTAGGGAAACATGAGAAGGCCACAAGTAGACAATGACATAACCTGGACTGCCTGTAAAATTCCATGAATAAGATGGAACAATTACATCATCAAAGTCTCATATGGGACAAGATTGACCAAGCATTAGAAGCTGCCACAATAAAAAAGACCCTGTTGTTTGGGATTGTCACTCTAAATGATCTTAATGGTAACTCAAGAAAGACCACCGAGCAGACCTTAATGTGTGGATAGGGATGGATGGGTGAAGGCAGTTTTTCAAATGACATGGTCCCAATCGCTTTGGGGATGTAAGGGTTAAGGTCAATACTGTATTGGTATTAACCTTACAGCTCCATATCACTTGTGCCCAGGCAATCTGAACAATTGTGTTCACCCAAATATACTTGCACAGAGCCCAGGATCATCTTAAGTTGCCCTTTACTGCTTGTAAACTGAGGCATGTGGCTACTAAGAAGAGCTGAATGAAGATTGGCTAAGATGCTTACATCCATTTACAACAAAAATTACTTTGAAGCAAGGTTTTCTGTTGCAAGATTTATTTATTTATTTTATTTATTTTATTTATATACCGCCTTTCCAAAAAAGATCAAAGCGGTTTACAACAGTGGATAAACAAGGGTTCTCTTTCCTCAGACAAGCCCTGATGGAGCTGGGCCTGCCTCTTCTCTCCCTCCCTAGGCAGAGGATGCCTTCCCTTTTGCCATATTCTGGAAAAGGACCTTTGCCTGTCTTTAAATGTCTAGCTCTTCAAATGTGTGTTTAGATTTTGGGAAATACTGTTGCTGTTAATTGTTATTTTAATGCTATTTTACTTTTGTTTTTTGTTGCATATTCATTTTTAAAGATTTGATTATTTAAATATTTTTCTGTACCAGCCAAAGAATTATGGTCAATGAAGTGTTAATGAACAATATAAAATGCTGTTTAGACATCATAATAAATATATAACAATATGACATCATGGAATTTAATACTAACACACAGCTAACAAATAGCTGAGTTATAAATATTAAGGAGGAACTTTCCGAAGTTTGCAGGTAAAACATCAGCTTTGTAATTAGTTATTTCAATAACATTTCTATCCTGTTCTTCTTCTAAGGAACCGATGTTTTATTTTGCTATCCTTTCTCTCCTTTGCCTATATAAAATCAGCAGCTAAATTTGCTATCAGGGGACTTACTGGTTGCAATCGACTCTTAGCAATGAAGGGGCTAAACTAGAAATAGAAATAAAATTTATTCCAAACTACCAGGGATTCCTGCAACTACTTATGACAAACTGTCTTGCAGAAGAAGGATACAAAATTTAAATATATCCACATATTTAAAGAATCTGAATTAAATGGAATCTCTTTATTATAATCTATTAATAGTGCTGCTCCCCAATTCATTATATCTCTAGTAGCTCTTCATAGGAGTTGTCTACTGAGGATACAACCCACCACGAAGACACAATCCACCAAACACTATTCCTGTGCAGCCTTCGTTCATTTAACAGGGGCTAGAACAGTAGAAGAGTTTCGTAGACTCTACACTAACTCTATTGGGACATTCTTTGAATTTATCTGCTAATAGCCTGCTTAATTTTATTTTTGTATCCCATGGTCCTTGATAACAGCAAACTAATTCCCATAGCCCTGTTTAATGAAAATGTGCTGATGGAACTCATATTTCACTTCATTGACCATAATGAGCTATTTCATCAAACTGTCCATATGACACCATTAGAGGGAAAATGATAAATTTACTAATTTGTTCACTTGAAATTCAGCTTAGAATTAGAAAAGGGAAAAAGCAAAGAGTTCTATAGAGAGGTATTTTACACTTCAACTAAAATGATATGTCTGGGTTTCCATGAAACAAAAACACGGACTTTTGCTACATTTAATGGAGTGCAAACATTAAGTATGTGTTGATTAATTATTTGCATTGTACAAGCTCAGGAGAACAAATGTATACTTCATAAGTGCAGATTTCCTCTTGTAGGTATCTTTAAGGATTCTGTGTTCCTAACCAATTGAAATACAATGGTTCTTGGTCCCATTAATCCATACATTGTTATGCTCACTGGGAGAAAAAGATGGTAGTGGTTGTTTAACTCTGCCTCACTAATCATGTTTTATTGCACACCCAACAGCAAATTAAGTCCTTAGTATTTGTTTTAATGATTCCAAATCTAGTGCAAGATAAATCAATGCTCAGGGGAGTCTACACCTGTGCTCCCATTTTACAATATCCTTAAATCACCAAAATATCTTATGACAGCGGATTACCATGTCACCAGATGACATACAGTAAAGGACATTTCAGCATCATACACGGGAATCATATTACACATACACCAAAATCCTAATAATCATCTAGTCCTTGATGGCCCTATTATAATGCACAGTGAGGTGGCAAAACTTGCAAGCACCACTGAGAGACATTATTACTGGGAGGACCTGTTTGCTTTTAAACTACTATCTGGTAAGAAAGACATAATGGCTAAGACTTGGAATGCACTCACTTGCTTCTTTCATACCCTTCGTTCTGGCAGGTTTACATTATAATACAAATTCAAAAATGTAACATATGCACAGGGATGAGGGTGGATATCTACCATCATAAATTCCCTTCTGCAGACAGAAAAGTTTTCTGCTGATTGATCTCAGAGATCTGATCTTAGAAAGCAGAATTGCTCTGCTAGTTGATATTTGTCAGCAGAAGACCTCAAAGTAGGAAGGGTGGGACAGTTGAGTGAAGGGGGAGCCAGTGATCCAGTGACAGTATTGGCACTTTCCAATAATCCCAGCATGGATGGGGATTTGGATTTGGCACAGCCTCAGATGACAAGTCTTGTTTAAAAGTAACAAGGGCTCAGGTGAGTGCATCTATACTCCAAAGCAACAGCCAGAAGATAAACCTAGCAACACATACCAATCATTGGCTACATCTCTACAAGGTTACTATTTGGTAATGACCTTTAGCCCCAACCATCAAATCATGTTTTCCTTAGAAATCACTGAAAGGAAATATGTATGAGAGGTAAAACGAGCAGTAGCAAGAAGGCGGTGTTTGAAAGGGAAATCCAGAAGAGTAGAAGAGGAGCCACTAATCTTACCACTGGTCGGTAAAGAAAGAATACTATACTAGATCTGACATTGTTCAAAATAACTTATTGTAAATAAAACATGCTGATTATTTTATTTATTTATTTATTTATTTATTTATTTTATTTACAGTATTTCTAACCCGCTCTTCTCAACCCCTGAGGGGGGACTCAGAGCGGCTTACAAGGCAATCATTAGATGCCAGCAGTATACAATTTAAAACATAAATACAGCAAAGTTAAAACAAGCACAATCAACAATAATTAACAATCAAACAGTTTAAGATCTCAGTATATGATCTTTCGATATCCCAAAGCGGTAATCCACGTTCTTATGACCATCAACGTTAGCCAGTCCCAGTGAAGTGCTGCATTACATTAATGTGCAAAAGCCTGGCCCCACAACCATGATTTTACTTTCTTCCTAAAGGCCAGGAGGGATGGGGTTGATCGTATCTCACTCGGAAGTGCATTCCACAGGCGGGGGGCCACTGCCGAGAAGGCCCTGTTTCTCGTCCCCGCCAGCCGCAATTGTCAGAATTTCAATTTGGAACATCCTGCTGGCAGTAAAGTATTACCATGATTGGAATGGACCTGCTTGCCCATTGGACATTCCTGGATAAGAAGTCACATTAAGGGCTTCCTGTTTATCCTTACTTTTTGATTTTCAGCCATTGATTCTGCCAGCTTTGACTGTCATCTGTACCATAGCTTGGATAATAACTTCTAGTCCTTTTTAAAAGTCATATAAAGTGTTCCTTTAAAAAAAATACACAGAAACGGATTCCTAATCCAGTTGGATGATATCTTCCATACATTAATTATCCCTTATTTGACTAAATGCCCCTGATCCCAGAAGTGGCGATAATTCCTATAGGAACTGGTACTCAGTTCTCTTCGGTAGAATAGTGCTCCACTGATTCTGTAAGTAATTTAAAGCTGAAAACCTTACAAAGGAATAAGTGGTTGTTATTTGCTTCCACCTCAAAAGCAGGTAGGAACAGTGTGACCAGCCAGATTTTGTTGAACTGCATCTCCCAGCATTCTTCATCATTGTTTATGCTGGCTAGAAATTTGCAGTTCAACAACATCTGGAGGACCTTGCAATTCCTTCCCTTGTTGTCAGGGTATACTACATAAATGGCCACCTTGTTTTTCAGGTAGCACCCAGGTTAAACTGAAATCCTACTGGATGACGTATCTCTCTTAGATTTTTTTTTTCTAAAAAGAAAGAAAGAAAGAAAGAGGAGTTGTAATAATTCATTTCTTTTAATAACTGTTTAATTTTGCAGAGAGATTTGCTGCAGCGGTTTAAGTATGGAAAGCTTTCCTCTACTTAACAGAGTTAGCATTACACTAAATCCAAACTTATAAAAATGTAAAATAATCTTATTATAACCAACTAGTAGTCTAGTTCATGCTTCAGTCTTCTTCTGTGACACTGAAGGGAAAGAAAAGTGAAGACAGGCCTAGGGGTTATTCAGTGAAAACAATCCTAGTAAAATGTGGGTTGAATCTTTATTGTTCACATGCATTTCGAATGCACCCAAGTAAGTTTGGGGGGAGGCTGACAAAAAGACCCACTTAACCCTGGAGAATCAAGCTCAGTTTTTCCCCAAAATTTTCTGAAAAGATTTGCATTGTCAGCTGTGTGAATAACCAATATGAATAGACCTGAGATAAACTGGGATAAAACTCTGCATGCCTAGAACGAGTTTCAAATACATCTGCATCATTGACTCCATCTTTATTTGCAGTGCTGATACGTGTGAGCAACAAGACACACAGAGATGCACAGAAATGCACAGAGATGCAGTTCCAATTTTAAAAAATAGTTTGAACAACAAAACTGGAATGCATGAGTGGGATTATTCACATAGTCAGACTAAAAAAATATAATGTCTGAATAACCCCTTTACTTGTATTCACGTAATCATTTACATGCTGCCACCTCAATAATCACAAGGCTGATAATGGGTTTCAGTGTATTTATGGTGTGTGAGAAAAAGTGTGTTTTTATCTCATCCAGGGCAGGCTGAAAGACTAATCAGATTAGGCATTTCATAACTGTGGTGAAGTTTTAACCTTATTTCAACTTCGCCTTTCAGGTCAACAGCTATTCCTTCACATTTTATCAGCGGACCAGTCAACATGCCTGCAGCTTCGTCTGTGCTATCATGTGAAATGTCTTACAGTCTGATTCATAATAATACCCGGCATCTAGTGAAGAGAAAAGTACTTTATTAGAGAAGTTTCACAAAGAGGATACACCACATAAAGTCTGCACAATTGTGCTCTATCATTCCCCACTCCCAAGTTAGATACACACTTTGAATTTAACAATCCGAAGCTTTCCAATTTAGTATATTTAAAGCAGTTAACTGGAATGGGGAGATGTAACCCTTTCCCTGGTGCAATTGTGAAGAAAACATTTTTAAAATCACAAATTTATAAAACAAAATCATTTTCATCAATAAAAATAAATCTGAAATAACTTTATTCAATGGCGGCATTACTGAAATTTACAGATATAAAAATATTACATGGTATCTACAAAGGATAGGTGCCGCATTAAAGTAATACCAGCTTTTAGCCTGAAAGAGTTACTTTGAATATTAACTGAAATTCTGTTTTGTTTTGTTCTTTTATTATATAAAAAAAGAAACAATTCCTAACATAAATGTCCAGATTCTGAGGGTGGCGGTCGGGGGGGGGGGGGCATTCATTTCAGTAGACCTTTATAATGTCAAACCCATGGTTTACAATCATGCTGGAGAATATTGAAAAACAATTTAATAAATTTACTGGCATAAGTAAGGGGAAAATATAGTGCATGTCAATAAATAATTAAGCCTTGATTCATATAAATCAATTTTGATTTAGCTTCACACCTAGTAAAATATTATTTCCACCACGCAAAATGTTAAAAGCTTCCTAGAAATCATACAATATTATCTCCTGGGCCCAGTTTTGCTAAAGAAAATAATTCTATGTCTAAAAGCATTTGCTATTTTTCATAGGCTACAAGTTCAAAAGGCATAGTGGTTTGCGTTGATCACAGGCAGTTCTTATTTAACTGTCCTTAAGTACAATCCTTTGCTGTCCCTGTCAAGCTTTTTATTGATATAATTGTGTGTTGGCAGGATGACTTTTACACTGTTAGATGTTTTGGTTTGCCGTTCCCATCAGTCCCATCCAGTATGGCCAATGTGGGAGCTCTGGAGAGCCAACAATTCCCTACCAGCTGTTGCATATTGTGCCTTAAAACATGACTGACTTGAGTTTCAAGGAACAGGTAAAGGTCTTCCACTAGTACAGGAAAGTATATACTGTATGGCTGAGTATATACATATGTCAGTACATATAACCTATCTGATAGGATGACTACCACAACTGGTACAGAGTAACTGGATAATGTAAGTTGATGAAAATGAACATGTCACCAAAAAAAGAGGAACAGTAGCATTGGATGGAGAAAAAAAAACCTACACAGAAATGCAGAAAAGCAAAAGTCCTGTAGAACAATGTTTCTCAAGTTATCTAATGTGCATTTTCCCCAACCTGCCAGTAGTATATTTATGCTATGTTACCATCATATTTGCATTGTTTCCTGAATACTCACCATGGACCAGCAGCGAATGATGTGTCCTCCTATATTTAAGATATGAAAATGGGAGGCAGCGAAACAACACCAGAGTATGATCAAAATGGCTAAATTTAGTAATAAGGAAGAACACATATGCTAGGAAAGTCTGCAGCAGTTTGCTTTTGCCTGACTTTACTAGAAAGGACAACATTCCTCCCCTCTACTCCTCCCCCCCCCTCCCCACTGAGTTAATGAAGTGAAAACTATATTTGCCCTTTGAATTCAGTTTGCAACAACTAAAGGAAGCTGAGGACCAAGGGGAAAAGTGAGAAGAGAAACTGTGACATTTTAAACACGTCTGAAAAAACTGGGTTGATAAATGATTAATCAGGACTGTCCTTGCCAAAAAGATGTTTGGAGGATATGAAGTGACTCACAGACTGGTGTTGATCCATAGACTATTTGTGTACCACTGCTATAGAAATCATCTGGCTAAAAATAAATGGGAATGGAAATCTAAACAGCATTGTAGTTGGAGTTTGCAACAGGCCACCAAACCAAGGTGTGAATGTGGGCAATGTTTTTCAGAAACAAATTGAGACTGGGATGGAAATGAACTGAATCACAGAAGCAAGAACTATTAGGAATGTGTAATTCCAAGTATCCAGATACCTGCTGAGAGACAAACTCCACTAAGCATCACATGCTATGGTGAAAACTTCCTTTTGTGTTGGAACAAGAAAATGGAAAAAAAAATAGCAACAAGGTACCCTCAAGCATATGGATCCACATATAAGAGAAAATTACCCTGTTTAGATGTTCCGTATGCATGTCTATGGTATTATATACATGTGTGTTTCTTCCATCATCATGTCCTTGTATGGAAATAACATGTCTGAAGAGGAGAATTTGGAGTTCTGGCTGAAATAGATACAACAAGCTCTCCCACTTTCACGTGGCACTTTTGCAAGAGGAAAGTGATAATAGTGGATGGTGATAGCATACCATACCCCTTGCACATAGAGTATACACATGCCATGTGAATTCACAGAAGCACCACAAATCAATGACCATGTGGTTGATGCCGGCAGACAGGGATCTCTGATTCCTTAATAGTATTTGTTGTTTCCTTTTCTTGGACCCTATCTTTCTAACTAATGAGACAGCTAGCTATAGTGTGTACATCATCCACTGCCTGGCATTAGCACACAGGATCCATCTCCATGGAAAACATCAAGAATTTCATGTTAGATAATTGATGGAGATGAAAGTCACTTTGTAACTTTAATTAGAAACATAAGTAATAATTTAGTTATTAAATGTGAGTCAGTTTAATCATTTTCCATGACTCATCAGGACACAGAGTTAACATTTTTGGAGAAGTTACTGAGAGACAAACAAGTCATTTTATCTTTGCTGGTATGACCCATATATCTATAGCAGCAAGCAACTGTATTGGAAAGTGGCATTCATTTAGTAGGGTAAAACCACAAATACTAAACCCCATTGCAATTTAAAATACAATAATGCTGCACTTTAAGTTGTTCTTTTTAAAAAGAAAGAGATTTTATTTAATTTTTATTTATGCAAGCATAGTATCAGAGAAATGTCCATTTGAAACTTGTACATGTAGCAGAACTATTTTAACAGGATGATTTAATTTGTTATTCATTACAGGTATAATCATTTGTCACATTACCAGATTTAACAGTTTCTTTTATATCCCTTAAACATTCCTGCATTTCTTAAAAAATGTTTCTGACAACAAAAAAAGTGATTTAAACCCAAAAGTTGGAAGTATTATTCTTTTCAACCACAGGTCCCAAAGATCCTGGGTAAAGCATGTGTGTGTGTGTGTGTGTGTGTGTATTCAAACTCTGGCTAAATTAGACCTTGGGGTCATTATCTGATTGTTGTTGTTGTTGTTGTGTGCCTTCAAGTCATTTCCAATTTATAGTGACCCTATGACTAAATCCCAAAAAAAACCCTTAAATCACAGGGATTTCTTGACAAATTTCTTCAGAAAAGGTTTGCCATTGCCACCCTCAGAAGCTGAGAGAGTGTGACTTGCCCAAGGTCACCCAGTGGGTTTACATGGTCAAGCCAGGATTTGAAGATTGGTAGCTAGAGTCATAGTCTGATGCTCAAACCACTACATCACACTGGCTCTTATACATACAAGCCTATAATGAAAGGCGGAAGTAAAACAGCAAAGATCCAGTGCAGATTGCTTGCATACGTCTGTATACTAGAACACTAGAATTTCATGATGACTCTTCTCATTGTTCCTTTCAGCTTCCTGAAAACCGTTCTGACAGATCTGGAGCAACATCTGCTCTAGTTTGAAGCTCCATTAAGTCCAAATCAGCAAAGCTGCTGTTTACATGTGGAAGCATCACAGCCACATTCCTAGGGCTCTTGGGATCTGAACCAAGTTCGATGAACTGCCGTACCGCAATTGAAATGTTGCAGTCAACTAAAATTTATGCTATCAGAATTATGCAGATGAAGTAAATTAACATGCATCTATTTTGTGCATAATAAATACTGCTTTTTGCAAGAAGAGTTACAAGAAGAGAATAGCAAGGAAAGGCACATGGAAATTGGGGTCAAATGGGTAACATGACAGGTTGTGAGACAGGAATATTAACTGCAGAAGAGGGATAGAGAACGTACAGACTACTAATGTATCAGTAGCTCCCATTTTATTTTTCTTGAAACATCACCAAGTTTTTTCTACTTTCCACATTTATTCCTACAAGCATGAGGTCTGGAAGCTTGAAAAAAATTTTAAAAAATGAAAGCATCTAGATATTTTCTTTTTGGAAAAACTGACTCACCAAATCAAAGCATCATCTAGCCACTGAAGATGGGACTTTTTTTTTTTTTAGAAAAATGGTTTCTATCCTCCAATGAGACAAAATAATTGCTTGCAACATTCTAGCTCCATTATAGGTTTATACTTTTGCTGTGATATGAGGTATCTATGCAGTTGCTATTGTTCTCATGTATCTTCAAGTCATTTTCAACTTATGGTGACCCTAATGCGGACCTATCATGTGGTTTTCTTGGCAGATATCTTCAAAGGTTTGCCACTGCCATCCTCTGACGCTGAGAGAGTGTGGCTTGCTCAAGGTCACCCAGTGGGTTAAAATGGTCAAGCTGGGATTTGAACCATACAATATGACAGACTTATTCAAAACTTTCACTACAATATTGGTTTCATACTGTAATGCCTATCTGTTAGTTAACTACTCATATTTGTCTCTGTATTTGACATAAAAATAAATTGAATACAAAGTTAAACTTTAAAAAAATTAGAAATTTTGAATTCAAAAACTTAAAAATGTGCCAGATGTTAATTTGTTCCTACCTGCATAGTCAACAAAGTCATACACACAATAAATAGTACAATAACATTATCCTAAGCTTAGGTACTTGAAGAATTTATGAAGAATTTGCCAGAAGATGGCAAAATGCTCACAGGAGACAGAGAAAAGGCAGAATTACTCAACACCTTCTTTGCTTCAGTCTTCTCAGAAAAGGCAAAAGGTGCTCAACCTGAGGACAGTGAAGAAGGGGACAGAGTGGGGGAATTTCAGCACAGAATAAGTAAAGAGACAGTACAGGAATACCTGGTTAATCTAAATGAATACAAATCTCCAGGACCAGATGAACTACATCCAAGGGTATTTAAAGAACTGGCAAAGGTAATATCGGAGCCATTGGCAATAATCTTTGAGAACTCCTGGAGAACAGGAGAAGTCCCAGCAGACTGGAGGAGGGCAAACGTTGTCCCCATCTTCAAAAAGGGAAAAAAAGAGGATCCCAACAATTATCGTCCAGTTAGTCTGACATCAATACCAGGAAAGATTCTAGAGCAGATCATTAAGCAGAGAGTCTATGAACATTTAGAAGCCAATGCCATAATCACAAAAAGCCAACATGGGTTTCAGAAAAACAAGTCATGCCAAACGAACCTGATCTCTTTTTTTGATAAAATTACCAGCTTGGTAGATGAAGGGAATGCTGTGGATATAGTTTACCTCGATTTCAGTAAGGCCTTTGACAAGGTTCCCCATGACATTCTTGCAAACAAGCTTGCAAAATGTGGGATAGACAAGTTAACTGTTACATGGATTTGTAATTGGTTGACTGGCCGAACTCAAAGGGTGCTCAACAATGGCTCCTTTTCATCCTGGAGAGAAGTGACCAGTGGGGTCCCACAGGGTTCTGTCCTGGGCCCAGTGCTGTTCAACATCTTTATTAATGATTTGGATGACAGAATTGGGGGCATATTCATCAAATTTGCAGATGACACTAAACTAGGAGGAGTAGCTAATAGCCCAGAGGACAGAATCAAAATTCAAAATGACCTGAATATACTAGAAAGCTGGGCCAATGCTAACAAGATGAAATTCAACACAGAGAAATGTAAGGTTCTGCACTTAGGGAGGAAAAATGAAATGCACAGATATAAAATGGGGGACACCTGGCTGAATGAGACCACATGTGAAAGGGATCTAGGAGTCCAAGTAGACCATAAGCTGAACATGAGTCAACAGTGTGATGCAGCAGCTAAAAAGGCCAATGCAATTTTAGGCTGCATCAATAGAAGTATAGTGTCTAGATCAAGGGAAGTAATGGTGCCACTCTATTCTGCTTTGGTCAGGCCCCACCTGGAAT
Source organism: Urosaurus nigricauda (assembly GCA_034509955.1). Taxonomy (NCBI): domain Eukaryota; kingdom Metazoa; phylum Chordata; class Lepidosauria; order Squamata; family Phrynosomatidae; genus Urosaurus; species Urosaurus nigricauda. The sequence continues at coordinate 82,231,380 of JAOEGL010000006.1, forward strand.
ACTGTGTCCAGTTCTGGGCACCACAATTCAAAAAGGATGTGGAGAAACTGGAGCGGGTCCAAAGGAGGGCAACTAAGATGGTGAAGGGTCTGGAAACCATGCCCTATGAAGAACGCCTTAGGGAACTGGGGATGTTCAGCCTGGAGAAGAGAAGGTTAAGAGGTGATATGATAGCCCTGTTTAAATATTTGAAGGGATGTCATATTGAGGAGGGAGCAAGCTTGTTTTCTGCTGCTCCAGAGACTAGGACGCGGAACAATGGATATAAATTGCAGGAAAAGAGATTCCACCTCAACATTAGGAGGAACTTCCTGACAGTAAGGGCTGTTCAACAGTGGAACACACTCCCTCGGAGCATAGTGGAGTCTCCTTCCTTGGAGGTCTTTAAGCAGAGGCTGGATGGCCATCTGTCAGGGATGCTTTGATTTGGAGGTCCTGCATGGCAGGGGGTTGGACTGGATGGCCCTTGTGGTCTCTTCCAACTCAATGATTCTATGATTCTATGATTCTATGATTTATGGCAGGAAGAAAACAAGGACTGAAAGACTTTTGGCTATGGGGCTCTTTCATTCCTGCATACAGCTGCATGGCTGAATTAGTCCAGAAATAAGTTCTTTACAGTTTCTATTTCATTGTCCAAATGTAACACTGCCTGCCATTTTCAGTTTGCTAGGGCTGTGTTGAGTTGTGTGCTGTTGCCATATCTAATACATTTTCACCTAAGTTTCTTCGCCATTTAGAAGACAGCTGAATAACCAATTAAATAACAGCAGTATAAATCTTCTTTTTTTAGGATACATTTTTTCTGTTAGCATTGGGCCTTCCCTTGCAATTACAGTTCATCATGCATAAAAAGTACTTGACAGTCTATTAATTTTCAACTAGAATCCTCTATTACTTTTCACTTGAGTACGTCATTCAAGCTGCTTTAGAATCCAAACACTGGCCATTATCACGAAAGAAAAATTATTGTTCCCACTCAACCCTTACATTTTTTTAGTATTACATAACTTTCTTCGACAAATACTACTGTGCTTAAAACTTCTTCTCTCTTCTCTCTTCTCTCATGCCAGCACTCAGTTAAAACACTTGAATATAGTTGTACTATATACAAGTGTTTAAGGTGACACCTGTACTATAGTTGCTTGTGTCAATATATAAACTGAAAACCAAACCTTTCTCAGATTTTCTGGGAATGTTCATATGCATGCAATTTTTTAAAAAAGTATCCATATGTCTTATTAAATCGTAATGGGGTGGAACTGAACTGTCCTTAATTGAGATTGTTCAAATATAATGGGACAGGCATTTCAGTTTCCTAGAATTCTGTTAAATTAAATGGTTTTTATTATGATGAATACATTTGTAGTGAATTCCTATCGATGTTTTGCAATTGTTGTTGTTGTGTGCCTTCTCATTTTCAACTTACTAAGGCGAATCCTAAGGCGAAGGTATCATGGGGTTTTCTTGGCAAGTTTCTTCAGAGCAGGTTTGCAACAGCTATCATCTGGCATTGTACGTCTACACAGAAATAAACCTAGGTACCTGTCTTTGTTTACAGAAGCCCACCCAATAGTTGAAGGGTTGTCCTGTCTACACTTAAAAGATAAAGGGCCATCACAAGTGAAAAGAAAGGCCTTGAAATTTGTGTGTTGTTAATTACCATTACAACAACAAGGCTTTGACATATGGCAACCCTATAAATGAGAAGTTCTGCATACTTAGGGATTGGAAGTTCTCCAAACTAGGGTTGTGGCTTCCTTGATAAATCTTCCTCTCTACCCACTGCCTCCCAGTTTACCATGTTTTTTTCCCCCTGATAAGTCATGTCATTTCATGATGTGGCCAAAGTACAATAGCCTCAGTTTGGTCATTTTGGCTCCTAGGGAGAGTTCAGATTTGATTTTCTTTAGGCCCTGAAATTTCTATAATCAATTAATACCTTAGACAGCAGGCTGGCCACACACCTAACTCATCTGGGATATGTCCACACTACACAACTGCAGCAATTTGGTACCTCTTTAATTATCATGGTCTCATCTTCAGATATCCTGGAAACCTCACTAAAAAACAAATCTCAGAATTTAATAGGATGGAACTGTGGCAGTTAGTGGTATCAAAGTGCTATAACTGTGGATACATCTGGTGAGATGGATGATATATCAATTTACATTATAGTGATTATTTCAAAATTTGTTATCTCTACATATAATTTTGCACAGGCGTATTTTACACAAGCATAAATGTGCTTTTTTGCCAATGAATAAGTGGAATGCAATGGACTTAACACCCCATTATGTATAGAATTTCCACCTTAACATGATGAACATTTAAAATAAACATTTGTTTACAGAAACCTGTAACACTATTATTTAAAATCATTCTCACTTCTACAGCACTAAAGCGATAGGAACGGTCCCACAGGCAAATGTGCTAATTTTTAAAAGGGTTGGTGTGCACATCTGCTGCCAAAATTTATTTCATACAACTTGGGATATTACTGTAGTATCTGGAACAGTTGGCAGCAATATTTATGGATGCAGTGTGACACAACATGCGATGCAACAGAAGCAAGCAAAAACTTTTTAGAGAAAGGGACAGAAAATGAGAGAAAAGGAAGAAGAGAAAAACTAGAGACAACTTGAAGCAGGAAACGGTTCTTCCTTTAGCAGTTTGGCTAGGTGATAAGGTACCATACTCTACAATAGCTTTTCCCACCCTCATTGTTTCCAGATATGTTGAAGTCGTACTATCTCCTGGTAACGATTGGCTTTGTAGTTCATCTGGAGCAGAGCCAGGTTAAGGGAAAGCAACTTGAAAACAAGCAAAAAGGCACCTTTGAAGGTGCCAGTAATACAACCTGCTCCACGGGTTCCATGCCATTCTCTGTAATTCTGCACTCTGTCCTGGAAATTAACATTTATAGTAACAAATTAATTAACAATAATTTAACTAATCAATTTAACTAATTCAACAGTTTAACTAATTCAACTGTTTGCATTATTAGTTCCAGTGGCAATAAATTAATTTCCCAATTGCTAATGGTTATTGATATCAATTACTAATTTCCAAAGCTCTGCATCAAAATGGGTTCTCACATACTTCACTTACTAACAGGATCTCACAGGATCTGTTAGTGAATGTAAGCCACAAGACCAAAGAAAAAAGAAAAGCAAACCTAATGAAGATAAATTCATGTTCCCTATTTCACTCACCCTTCCTCTGACACCCTTGGGCCAAGGACCAAGCAAGGCCTATCTTAGTATCAGTTGAACACTGGCCTGTACACTTCCTTCTCTGTAAGAGATAATACCAAAAGAAATAATGAAATAAATAAACATTTCAGCTACCCTATCAGTTTAAAGTTTCCTCTCCCTCCCCCAACTATCATACTTCTACCAGTTACATTATAGATATACCATTGTAGGAGTTCTAAAACGACATGGTGCCAAAATACAAAGTGCTTAGCTAGAAACAATGCTTGCTCAGTGCTAAACTTACACTAAAAAATGTACTTTCTGGCCAGGGTCAGCCTTACTAATGTTGGGGAATGTGGAATGAACAAAGTTATACGTGCCTCCAACCTTTTTGCTCTAAGCTTCCAATTTGGGAAAAAATAGCCACCAAAGCGACTTATGAAGCCATTTTGAGGGAAAAGTCAGTGTGATAAAATCAACCTAACTTCTGAATTTGGCTCAAATTTGGAAGAGTAAGTCAGGCACTGGTGTGATAAAGTCCTCGGGCTGCATACATGCTACAAAAATAATCCGGGTTGACTCCACTTCAGTTGCCATGGCTCAATGCTACAGAATTCTGGGAATGGTAGCTTGTTGCAGCACCAGAGCATTGCAGAGCAAAAAACTCTGATGCCACAACAAGCTACAAATTCCAGAATCTCATATCATTGAGCCATGACATAAAGTGGTGTAAAACCAGATTATTTCTGCAGTGTGGATGCAGCCCTGGAGACTATTTCTACTAACATCACTACATGAAAACCATATGGCCAACTACTAGCTAATCAGATGTAAGATTTTGCATATCCAATGTCGGTGGTCCAGGTCCAGTGTTCTCCAAAATTATAATTATACCTTTAAATTACAATACTATACACACAGCCTTAATGTATTTATATGTACATAGCTTCATGTGGTTAAAGCGAAAAATTTGGAAAGATGTGATGGTATGGAAAGACATGGAAACACTTCATTCAGTTCAACAGCCATGAGACAAAATTCTATAAATGCAAAGAGGGAGAAGGAGAAACACACATACCTCTGTTCCTGAAAAGGAGGGGTTTGAAATAGCCTTTGTCCTCATCCAAGTATGGAAGTTGCCATCTTAATAATTGCCAATCAGGCTGAAGTAAATGACCCCCAACTAGAATTATTCTGAAGCGGTTGGATTATAGCACTAGATTTAGAGCTCATTTGTCCAACTGATGGTGCAAACTGAGTGTAGTCCCAGATTCTGAGGTCTGCAAGCAGATCATGAGTGGATTGTTGGGGCTTGGCCTCTTGCATTATCTGCATCATTTTCAGTATCCTTGCAAGCAAATGATTGTTACAAAATCAAAGTCTTAACGTATTCCTCAGTGTGTCGGCAGTCAATAATGTTCTCATTAAGACTAACTAATGTTCTTACGGTTGCTTGAAACACTTTATTGGCCTTTAGAGCTGGCTTACAGATTTGCGGGAGTAAATTAATTGTAGCAGTATTTGAGTTGAAAGTACTCTCATCTACTCATGACCTCCTGAGACTTGATGGTCAATGCCTCTAAATCTAATCTGGGAAGCAACGATATGAAAGCTAATGACCTTGGCAGTTAAATCTCCATCGTTGGGCTTTTACAGATAAGCAGCTATTTGACTGGTAGAGAGAGAATCTCAAGAACTATTAACTAGAGGGTAATTGTTAAAAAGTGTTATGGGAAGAAAGAACATCAATTGCTGTAATAGCTTCAGAGATTTTTTTAAATCTCACAATTTCTTTGCTTCCCACACCCACATTCTTCCATTCTTTCCTTTCTGTCTTTGCACCAGTCCAGTTAAAGCTCCAGCTGTGTAGCAACTTTTAAGTGCTTTTGTGAGGAATCCTTACAATGATTTGTCCTTACAAACCTCCAGTGACTATTGACAGACCTTCCAAAAAGCTGGACAGGGCAGGAGCCCTTAGGCTTTTATGAGCTAAGGAGCATGACTAAAATTTTGAGAGAGTGCTGTGAGCGCACTAACAAAATGGCTGCTTTAGTAGGTGTCACCAATCACAAAACATGCATTTCCGAAAACACAAATCAGTGACACTTAAAGAAAATTAATTTTTCCAAGAGCCTGAATTCAAGGGTAGGAGCTGAGCTCCAGAGTATAAACTACTCTTTTCTGTTCCATTCCACAGAAAGCAAGCAGCCTGAGTACAAATCAGAATTTGGGCCTGATCTTCAAATCGTATATTTCCTCCATAAAACACACACAAATTCTATATAGGATGGGGGACAGCTGGCGTAATGAGACTACACATGAAAGGGATTTAGGAGTCCTTTTAGATAACAAGTTGAACATGAGTCAACAGGGAGATGTGGCAGCTAAAAAGGCCAATGCTATTTTAGGCTGCATCAATAGAAGTATAGTGTCTAGATCAAGGGAAGTAATAGTGCCACTCTATTCTGCTTTGATCAGGCCTCACCTGGAATACTGTGTCCAATTCTGGGCACCACAATTCAAAAAGGATGTTGACAAGCTGGAGTGTGTCTCGGAGAGTGGTGGATTCTCCTCCTTTGGAGGTCTTTAAGTGCAGAGGCTGGATGGCCATCTGCCAGAGAAGTTTTGATTGTGAGTTCTTGCATGGCAAGGGGTTGGACTGGATTGCCCTTGTGGTCTCTTCCAACTCCATGATTCTATGATTCTATTATTCTATTTCACAGAAGTCAAACTAGTGGTGCTCAGAGGAGAAAACCAGACAGTAGGGGTTTTTTTCAACCTCCTTTTCACTTTTATCCCAAACGTCTTTTGTCATGGTCCAAGATGCTTCAAGTCATTTATGGTATTGAAACGGAAGAACATTTCATTTCTCAATAGTCATATGAATCTCAGATTATACATGCCAAGGGGCTATGGTCCTCCCTGCTGCAACAAATCCACCGTCTTCCTGACCTGTGTGCCTTGGTGACTTTTGAGATGCTATCTTTCTCTTTCCTTCTAATGGAATAACATGTCAGAGGGAGAAAAGAGGTGGAAAGACAAAATCAGAGGTATCAAAGACATACCTCTCTCCTCCACAAAAGAAATATAATGAACAGTCCACATGTGACAAAAATTAGCAACTTCCAGGAGAACCCTCTCCTGCAGTGTACGCGAAGGTACAATGCCAAGATGGCAAAGAATACAGGCTAAAACTAGGAAGTGCAGGGCAAACAGTAGTTATGTGGCAAGGAAATGCTTAAGACTGCAACAAAAAGAGTGTAGGTAAAATAAGGCTACATGTCAAGGTGCTAAGTTAACTCCATAAAGAGATACGATCCAATCTGTCCATAATGGGGGACACACACACAAAGAATTAGGGTTACAACCCTGAAAGGAATATTGTGGGGAGGGCTATGATCATCATTAACAGATATTTCTTTGGTGGCAGAGGAGATCACACCTGGAGACCCACTGGAAATCAAGATGCAAAATGAGAGGTGAGGATGGGGAGAAAGAAATTGCCCAGAGCCATACTGTCTACTCTTCACAGACATCACCAGACATATTCCCTCTCCCAGCAGCACAACATAGCAAAACATAGTGACAGAAACTCAATACCCCATGACAGATCAAATTGACCAAAGGCAAATCCACTTGCCAGATTGTTTCTGTAGTACAATAACTTGAGTAAAATTGGAAATACATTAGAACATCACAGGATACCATATTGTGAGGCATTTGGATTGCATCATGGTCAAATCTACAGCCCCATGTCCAATAGTCCCATAGCATGAACTGTATAACACCTATCTGGATGCCCAGAGAAATACACACAGAAAAGTTCTACAAACACATATGCACAAACTACACATGGCCACCTCCACAAAAAGCCCAGGCAAAACACAAACACACACCAGACAATATGCAGATATTTAAACCTATGCATCTTTTTAAAAAATCTGTCTGTTCAGATGATTTTATTATATATCTTTTTTATTAATTTGGACTTGGTCCTGCTTATATATTGTGTATACTATTGTCTGGAGCTCAGACCATCATCCTACCACTGCTCTGTTATGGATGGCTTCACCATTTAATTATATTGGTTCTTCTAAGAAGGAACTTTCCAAGTTCTGTTTCAGACTCAAAGACAATAGAACAACAGCTGTGCACAGCCTGCTCGGAATAATCCAAGCTGCACAACACATGCAGTAAATTTTGGCAACAAACACCTGCTCATATAAAGATGAATGAGAAACGTTAGTCACATTGGGTTCATTTTCCCTGGTACTGCTTTCCATACTCCTGATTGTGTGCTACAAGTCCAAGTCATATATGTGGGAACATCACATGCTAGGAACCGTTAGAGCAGTTGCGTTTAAAGGAAAGAAGTCATTTAATTATAGCAGGTCTAGCTTGATTTAGATGTCCACAATTACATGTATACCCTCAAAACTTTCAGAGATCATCTATCTTCTGTTTGTATGCGAAATCCAACTATGTGACTTAGTCTAATATTTCAGCACTTCCTTAATTCTGAGGTAGGAATTATGCAGATCTCTTGTTGAATTTTAACCCCCATCAGCCTTGGCCATCAAGGCCAGTGGTTAGTGATGATGGAAGCTGCAGTTCAACTGCATCTGCAGGGCCAGATTTGCCCAAACTTGCTCTGACCACAAAGTTAGATAGTGTGTGCTGATAGGTTTTTAAGTAAATTGGGACCATAGAGAAATGAGAGAAAAGTATCACCATACTTGGGAAAGAATAAGAAAAATCAAGAGGAGATTAAGGGGACACCTTCTCCTGGCAGCTCAGTGGCCATGGGATGCTATCTATTGAGAGAGAGAGAAATATATAAATTAGAAGATCAAGGGATATGAATGGGGTATCCTCTAAGAGACCATGTCTACTGGCTGGAACCTTTAACACCACTTCCTGCACCAAGGATGGAGAAATGCTGTCAGTCCAAGGGCAGAATCAATTTCAGGTAAGTTACAAGGGGGCTGCATTCCAGTAATAGCTGGGGTCAAAGATAATGGATTGGATCCAAAAATAACAGCATATTTTAGTGCAAAGCTCTTAACTGTCAACTGTTAGGAGAAGCATTTTAACCTTTTAGAATAGAGAAAAGTCCCTTTAAAAGCTAGGGGGGAAATCAAAGGAAAATAGGCATGGCTACCTGTTAACTGGGGAGGGCACAGGGAAGAGAGATCATAAAACTCCCGTATTTCAATAGCTCCACTGGCTTCTAGTCTGTTTCACAATTCAGGTGCTGGTGTGATCAAAGAAGCCCAATATGTTTTAGATCCAGGCTATCTGATAGGCCATATCTCCTTTTATGAGCATGCATGAGTCCTGAGATCCTCAGGGGAGGTCTGTTTCTCAGTTCCACCACCTTTACACACATGGTTGGGGGGACAGGAGATTGGATCTTCTCAGTAGATGCCCATAAACTCTGGTATTCTCTTCCTAAGGAGACCATAATGGGCCCCATAATGCTGTCCTTCAGTCATCAAGAAAGTTTTTATTATTATTATTATTCTAACAGGTTTTTAGAATGGAAGGTTACAAAACAAGTTTTAAAAGGATAGTATATAGGAGATTATAATAGGGAGGATGAGAACAGAAGCAAAGCATCTTGCTCCCATCCTTATCTTGTGCTATTCACATGATCATGCAAAATCACACACGGTGCACTTATCCTGTTCATTTCCCATCAGTGAAGTGTAATGGCCCATCAATTGATATTAATGGGAGTTTCCATTAATACTAAATGATGGGCCCATTACGCTTCACTGATGGGAGAAGGACAGGATAAGTGCATCGTGTGTGGTAATCTTGGGTGTGATCATGCAAACAGGGCATAAGGACTGGAGCAATCTGCTTTGCTCCCGTCATTATCCTCTGTGTGATAATCTCCATTGTTTCAGGCTGCATCCACACTGGAGAAATAATCCAGTTTGATCCCACTTTAACTGTTATGGTTCAATGCTATGGAATTCTGGGAATTTATAAACTACAGTTTGTTCAACAAACCTCAGTTCCCAGAATTCCATAGCACTGAGTCATGTCAGTTAAAGTGAGGTCAAACCAGATTAATTCTCCAGTGGGGATGCATCCTCGGTAGTGTTTTTTAAACTGTTCTTATCCTTTTTAAGTGTATATTTTAAATTGTTTTAATAACGTGAGTCGTTTAATTTTGTTTCAGTGTTGAGCTTTGATATTTTTAGCTATATTATACTTGTTTTAAATTGTGAACTGTCTTGAGTCCCAATTGTGGCAGAAAGGGCAAGTATAAATAAAGTTAATCAGCATCATCTGGGGAACTTCTGAGAACCAGACTGGGACTTGAGAAGGGCCTAATCTGACCCCAGGGCCTGAGGTTCCCCACCCTTGCCAAACTGCAACACGCAGGTCTCATTTGTATAGTAATTATTAATCAAAGCACATACTCTGCTGACAGAAACTATTTGACACACTTGATTGCTGTTTATACTCAATCGTTTTGTAATATGTTTAGCAGCACAGTCATAGGACAATCTGGAAAGCCATCCCACTGAATTCAAGAAAAGGGTGCATAAGATTGCAGCCTACAAAAATCCTTTCAACATGGATTTGTCTGATTCATCTCCTCCTGCGTGGCGATTCTCTTGTGAACAACCCAAGTGCCAAGTTTAATTGAGCTGCATCTGGAGCTGACTGAATATACAGGGACTAGGGATTTGCTGACTGATTAACTGTCTATGCCTTTTAACCTGGACGAAGAGGCATGCAAGAACAGGTGACATTTGTGTATGATTTTTAAAAAAAAACCTGTGGAGGGCAGCATAAAAGGGAAGAGGGGGAGTAAGAATTCAATTCATCACGCACACAAGTCAATTAAAGTGTCATATGAAATGAGGGCCTGCAGGTACTCCCATTAAACTGCTATTATTAAATCAAAGTATTTTTTTTAAAAAAAAGTTATTCAGTTTGAGCAAGTGAAAGAGATGGAACAAACCCACATTAATATTCCTATGGCAATGCAACTTTTCCTTGTAGAAGCAGAATAAACGAAACCAGTTCACTTTTCAAGCCCTCCAGCTGACAAGAATCAAATCTGATTGTCACCCAGGTAGTCGCAGTTGTTCGGGAGATTTGAAACAAGGAGAGATGAAATGTAGCCAAATAACACTTTTTTAAAAAAAATGCTACTATAAATAATTTGAAATATACAAAGAAGTAAAAGGAGCTGAGTTTCATATATTTTGGGGGGGAAACAATCCAGTAACTGTTTTGTCATTGCTTACAAAGTCCATTTGGAAGTAATGAAAATGGAGGCATACAGAATAAACAACAAAGAACACAATGAGTTCCATTGTTGTTTTCAAAATATTCAATTAGAACATTTTAAGAAAACAATTCTGGGACATGGGAGAAACCTGTTCAGCCAAAATTGTATTAACTTTGGCTATTACTTCCATGTTCCTCCCAATGTACAAGTAAGTACAAGAAGCGCCACTGTTCCCACCAGAAGTTCCCACTTAGAAGGAATTGTTCCGTTGTTCTCTCCTTGAATCCAATCTAAATGTTACACTGGAATACTTCTTTCACCAGCATCATGGGCTCTTATTTAAATTACAAATCATCAGTGGATTCTATGGAAGGACAAGGGAACAATTCCTTCTAAGTGGGAAATTCTGATGGAAACAGTGGTGTCTCTTCTTGTCTCTTGCAAGAATAAGAAAATCCACTCAGTCTCACTCACTCTGTCACTGGATATCTTCACATCAAAAATACATTTTGATGAAATGTAAGGCATGAAATACAATAACCGTACATGCTCAACTATAATTGATCTCAAGTATAAATTGAGGGCAGGTTTTGGGGCCACAGTTATAGATCTTGACATTACCTGTGAATAAGTTGAGGGTAAAACCTAGGGGCATGTAACAAAGGCTCTAAAAGACGAAGCAAAGGAAAGTGATGCCAAAAAAGTTACAAAATTCCAGCAGGTTTAATAGTTTGTAAAGGCTGGATAAATGGGCAAATTGAGAGAGATCATTGCTTCCAGGACAGATTACGCTCTTGCCTTTCATGAATAAATTGTTCTTTTATTTATAAAAGTAAAGTATTTACATTGACGCATGAATAAGTTGACTCAGGTTTTTTTGGTCAATATTTTGACTAAAATTTGTACACTTATACATGAGTATATACAGTAGGTAGCCAGGATCTAAACAGATCTGCATTCTAAAGCAGTATGTGGACAACTCCATAGTTTATGTCCATTCAGTCTCTTATGTAAATAGTACTGATATCCAATCCAAATGTTAGTTAACAAGTTATTAATTAAGTTGCCTTACCCTTTATAATGAAAAATAAATAAATAAATGGTTGGATAGGAGTTTATCTACTCCTGCATATAAGACAAAGATGAACTCTTGTGAATATACCATGTTTGTTTGTTTATTACTTTTTTATATTCATAATATTCTATTATGGAAGTTAGCACCCAGATGTTTTCCTAAGGGTTCTCATCCAGGCACTAACCAGATCCAGACCTGGTGAGCTTCTATGAGACCAGCATTGTTGTTGTTCACATCAAAGTGCCTAAATCTGTACTTGAGATTAGGGTTGTGTAAAAAAATCTCAAACATGAGAATTGATGTACGAAGAGTAGAAACTGATGTAACAATAAGCTATGAGCAATTCTACCAATTTAAGGCAGAGAGAGATAGGGAGAGGGAGAGAGGAGAAGGAGGGCCTAGTCCATCAATTCTAGTGAGAAGCTGGTATTATTACACTCTTTGACTTCATCAACTCTTATCTGGTAGCAGCCATTCCATCAGGGCCGCGAAGAAAAAGATGGAAAGCATAGCCATGCCACTAACTGTACAGAGAGAATAACTGACTTGGACTTGAATCCTATTGTTACTACTTACAATATTGACCCACCATTCAACAATTCATCCAATCGGTCTCCTGTTGTTGAGACCAGCAATAGCAGTCAGTCCTTTCTCTCCTTCTTCTTTGATTGTTTCCATTTCAAATATAGTATATATTCTTCTGAAGAAGCATTATGAAGCAAAACTAGATGGTATGATATAAATTAGAGCAAATCACCAGTCTGCATTATATTATATGGACCATGGTGTGCCAGACAAAAAGAAAACATAAGGTAGGCAGGAATTGCTCACTACCAGTCTCATTGGCACAGGTGTATACTCTGTATTTTTCTATTAATGGGCTAGAGGAGTCTAAACTAACCTGTGGAAGTCAGGTTGTAGAGTGAGGTAGCTGAAATGCATTAAGCAGGGTGACCTGACATCCTCCTTTTCCAGGATCTGTCCTACATTTCAGCCTTCTGTCCAGGAGGAATTCCAAAGGTCCTCTATTTGGAGCATGACTAAGATGCATTAATTTACATTTATATTAGTGTTTTTAGCTTTTATTTTGCAATGTCCTACATTTTTCTTGAACATCCTACATTTTGCAGTGTCTTGTCCTCATTTGAGGTTAGGACATCTGGTCATCTTGGCTTCAAACACTGTTGTTGTTGTTGTTTTTCATAGCGTTCATTCAGATTCTGCATTCTAAGTATTTGCCTCCATAATACTTTTTATTTTTTAACTTTATACAGTGGTCCCCCGCCTTACGAATCCCCCGGGTTGCGAAAACCCCGGGATCTGAAAGCGGCGGGACCGCTAATGTATCTCCCAGGATCCGAAAGATCCCCTGGGATACGGAAAAAAAACAGCGCAGCCCCTTTAAATCAGCCGCACGGTCAGTTGAATATAGAGGTCCCCCGGGAAACGAAAGCTTCCGGGTTACGAAGGAAATCCCGGAACGGATTACCTTCGTAACCTGGGGGACCACTGTATTTTGCTTTCAGGATCTTTCATTGAAGAGCCAAAGTATGCACTTTCTTTAAAAGAAAAACCCTTCAAGGTTGTTTAATCCTCTGTGCAAGCACACAAAACTCTTTGCTATCCTTCTACAGGCAGGTTAAGACTTTTTAAAATAATAATAATAATAATAATAATTATTATTATTATTATTATTATTATTATTATTTGGCAGGCCTTGGAAGAGTGACTGCTCCAAGGCCTTGCAGAATTGTGTTGCTCTATTTATGTTTTGTTATTTTTAATAATTATGTTTTTAAAACTATTTTTTAATTTTATGAATAGCCTAATAATATTTTAAACTTTTGTATTTGGTATATTTTTAGCTATGTTTCTTTTAACTGTCATTTCTCATCAATTCTTCAGTCGTCCCAGGGAATTACCTACTGGGAGGTGGAAGAATATCATGGCAAGGGGAAGAATATCTGGTCCGTCCCCACCCTGTACCTCATAGCCATCACATTATTTCTGAATTTCATCCTTCAGTTTTGCTGTGAAATTCTTCTCAACAGCCCACCAATCCTTTGGCCTTTTGCTGTGAAAACATACTTCATTTGAAGAATAATCTAGCACCACCCAGTGACCTGTTTCACAATTGCTATTCTGTAACCGAGATGAAGCTCAAATGAAATTGAGTTTGAAATACTGAAGTAAAATTTTAAAAAATCAACTTCCTTGAAACCTGGAAACAGATGCCTGATTGCACATGGAAACCTTTGTCATTCTTCATTCCTAAAAGATGTGTAATTATTGTAATAATTAAAATATCTTTCCCATTACCTTATTTTGATCAAAATATGGTAACCTTTTGTTTTGATCAAATGAACATTATAATTAATTTGCAAAAGAGGGGGAGATTCTTTGTAGGCATTCAAGGAAGAACTTAACCAATATGGATGCATAACATGCAAAATTAACAGGAAGTGCTTTTTAAAAATCAGATTTACTAAATGTTAAGTTAAACAAACATGAGAAACCCAATCTAAATTTCTAGCCAACTGCTCTATGAGCAGGAAAGGAAGAAAAGCTGTCAAAGGGAAATTACTAATCTGATGCACCTTCACCAGGGTGGCATTGGGACCCCGTAATTGGGGTCTTCTATTTCTCTTTCTGAAAGCTGAAAGAATCAACAGCCCTGGGAAGAGGAGAGGAAGAAGTAGCAAACTGTTACTATGATGACCTCTGCAAACAATCTACTGCAGCGGTGGACAAAGAGCAATGCATGAATTTCATGCAGGTGTGCTAGGCCTCAAAGTGTGGCTCCTGAAGCCTCCCAGCAGTACCAGACCCATTTTAAATAATAATAATAATAATATAATAATAATAATAATAATAATTTCATTTATTTATTTATTTAATTTTTCACCAACAAAAGTGCTCAATGTTAATTTCCTCTGCAACCCCTACCCTGACATGACTCCAAACACCAAAATAAAATAAAATAAAAAAGGGGGGGGGAGCCAAAAAATGGCATGACATCACTTTCCATTGCATTGGGAACACTGTTACAAATCAAGCAGGGGTTGCAGGGGTAAAAAGAATGGCCCTTTCCCCCTCAGCAGGAGCCCACCGAAGGGGTGTAGCTATGAAGGAGAGCAAAATGATGACATTGCCGCCCCATAACAATTCTCCCCATTCCCACGAAGTTTTCCTTCCATCCCCAAACTTCCAACATTGCACTAATGTAAAACTTCAGTTGCAAATTTAAGAGAATACAATCCATGCATTCAAAGATAGAGAGCTGGCAAAGTTACCAAACAAGTGAGAACAGGGCACTGCCTTTCTCTTTTGACTTTGTACCATGGTTACTGAGAGGAGACCTTTCAAAACCAATCAGTTCTAAGCATGACCAGTTATCAATGGCTGAATCTGCACTCCAGAATAAAGGCATCTTGGCATTACTTTAACTGCCATGACTCAATGCTATGGAATTCTGGGATCTGTAGTTTTGTGAGAGATTTAGCCTTCACTGCTCTGGTGCCACAATAAACTATAGATCCCAGGATTCCATAGCATTCAGCCATGGCAGCTAAAAATGGTATCAAACTGCATTGTTTCTGCAGTGCAGAGTCGACCTATGTCTCACTCTCTGCAATGCTAGAAATTTGGGATCTGAAGGAAAATTTCATTTTCTTCAGGAAATTTGGGTGGCAGAATTCTTATGTGAGACAATGTGCTTATTTTGTCTCCCCTCGATAGCTACACCCCTGATCCCACCCTAGTCGACTGTTGATGTGTTACTATTTTTACGGACCTTCAGTAAGCTGCTGTTGAGAATGGGTTGACAGGTCTATTCAAAGATGAGATTCTGGGGACCGCAAAAACAGGTGTGGTGGAGGTTGCATGTAGCCCAAGAGTTGTGTGCTGCCCACCCCCATGCTATTTCTCAGAAAACCCAAATTAATTATTCTTTTAACTATGAAGATTTTTGTGCAGTGCAAGCCTATACACATTACTCAAACATAAGCTCACTTAACTACATTTAGAATACCAGCCTTCCAACACAATCCAGTAGATGTCTATTAACAAATAAACCCCACTGAATTCAACAGGAATTATTTTTGAGCAGACATGTACAGGACTGTGCTGTTAATGTGGCATTCTAACAAAAAAAAAGCTAATGCATCTGCATTACTGTCGGCATATAGCAATAAGCACATTTTTGTATTTTTATTCATTCATATTAAAATCTACACTTCAATCTTCCAGGTAGCCCACAATATCAAAATAACACAAGATGGGAAAGCAAGATAAAATATAATCAAATGAAAAATATAATCAAATGATAAACTTTCAATACCAGGCAGATAAGGGGAAGCATAATTTTGCTTTGAGTTTATATTTTGTGATACCAGTAATGACTTGGCAGGACTTCTGATGCAGTGTATGTCCAAGTGACAATGAACAAAAAGCCAATAATATTCTTATGAAAATGACATAGCACTGACTCAAACTGACAAGTGAATTACCTTTGATAAGACTTGTGGCACGATCCTGTATATGATTACTCAGAAGTGAGCTCCAATTAATTGTATGTGGCTTACTCCCAAGTAAGAGGGGCTGAGCAAAAGAGGGGCTGAGCAAACGTAACAAGATACCATGAGCCAAGACCATGCTATCCTGAACTGGGTCAGTACCTGGCCCAGCACAGGGACAGGCAAGTGTTTGCATGCCCACTCGCCTCTGCACCATGGATCAGCTATCGCCATGCTCTCCTGACTTCTTGTGAGAAAAAAGGTTGCCTGACTACATTCACATGGTCAGGTACCCTCTTTCCATGTCAGAGGCCATAACAGGGATCGTCTCAGTAGAGGCAATAGCAGAGGAAGGTAAGGGCATGTGGGGCCATCTGTTTTGCCAGGTGTTGTTGTGGAGTTTCCTAGAAACCCAGCAGGAAACAGTGGGTCTTTTTGCCCTGCATTATCATGCCCAGCCTAGAGGCATGCCAGAGTAAGGACTTGGAAAAAGAGAGAGAGAGAGAGAGGGAGGAACCTGACTCTGAGCCTAGACCTGTTCTTCATTGCCTGTGCTAATGGGGGCTAATGCTACAGGACAATCAGGAACTTGGCACCCAGGAGATAAAGTCTCCTGCTAACTTGGGCAGAGAGGAAGAGAAGGAGGCCAACTTACTTGTGCCTTCTTACAGCCAGCAAAGATCAGAAAGGGTAGGGCTGCATCGTTCTAGAGGCTTTATGAGAAACGACAAGCAATTAGGAAGCAGCTGCAATGGGAAGTGCTGAAGATAAAAGCCTTGGAAGAATGTCAGAACTTTTGTCAGAAGTTAATTGACATTCTTAGTGGAAAGCACTCTCACTGTGGACTCCTTGTGTGCCTATTTCTTTGGATTGGATCTTTGGAAATTTGCCTGGCCTTGCTGCTGTCTCACATCCTGATCATTGGATTGGCTGTTGTCCCCGGTTCTTTGGACTTCTGAACTCTTTGGTATACTCTACGGCAAAGGTTGATCCTCCAGCTGTTTTGGACATCAGGATCCAGAAGCCTTTGCCAGCATGGCCAATGATGAGGGAATCTGGGAGATGAAGTCAAAAACATCTGGAGGACCAGAGGTTGAGAACCACTGCTCTAAGGACTTTGCTTTGTACACTTTGGATCTGATTTGTATCAAAGTCTATCTCGTGGTTGCAAAACTCACTACCTGGTAACTAAGGCTGTTCCTATCAGCTGCTGGGGGCTTTCCCAGATGTACACTAGGGCCCCTTTGAGCCAGAATTGGACCAAGACTACTGGATCGGTATCCAGTCTGCCCAATTCCAGCCCTGGGGTACTGGCCTGCATGGTCCGAACAGGACAACATGAGGCTGAGAGGAACATAGTAGTGAAAAGAGAATTGAAAAGCAAGTAGCAAAGCAGAAATTGAAGAGGCGACAAGCTCCACATGCTCTAGGATGGTCAAATGTTTATTTAGTGCCTAAAAAGCACAACGTGTTTTGGCCACAATGAGAAAGGCCTACTAAAGGGGTCTTCAAAAGAAATCAATGGAGTTGTAAACACTCTCCAAAATACAGTATCATAGAAGGTCTTTCTCCTTGTGGCTTTTAATCCCTATGGTCCTGTAGTATGGAGCGTGTTTACAGTTCCATTGATTTATTTTGAAGGCCTCTGTAGAAGGCATTTCACATTGTGTCCGAAACACGTTGGGCTTTTTAAACACTGAATGACCTTCCTAGTTGACCATCCTAAAGCATGTGGAGCTTGTCTCCGCTTTGTTTTCTGAGCAGAACACAGGCCAGGTGCTGAAACAAATTACACTTTCCCAGAATTCCATAGCATTGAGCCATGGCAGTTAATATGGTATCAAATCAGATTATTTCTGTAGTGCAGATGCAGCCTCAGTCAGGCTTCGGGAAATCTGTGAACAATTTGCTTTTGTTACTTTTTCTTTCCTACAATCTCTTACTTTCTAGCTGTAATTTTTGTTCAGTAAAACCCAAGTTATTAAAAGGTATGTGAACTATTCTCCTGTGGAGAATGACAAAAAGACTCCCTCTGACTGTCTCTTTTGACTTTGTATCTTGCTTACTGAGAGGAGACCTTTCAAAAGCAGTCAGCTGTGACCCAGACATTTTGATATTAACTGAAGCAACAGAACTTCAGCGTTGCCGTTACCCTTTTTTGTCTAAACCAAGGCTGCAGATTTGAATAGACCAGACTTTCCCTCAGATGTCGCCTTTGTCTGCAGCTTATTGTGTATGTGTTCTCTCGGCTTCAAAGATGGATACATTTTGCCCTGCATCATTTTTACACATTCACTTCCTGCAGATCCTAAGAGAAAAATTTAATACAGAAGGTGACATCAATTTATACACTGCCCTGAGTAAGGCTCAGGCTGACACGGCACATTATAAGGGCAAGAGCTGTTCTCATCATATTATTACTGTTTGTAATGTTCTTAATTCTCAAGAGGTTTTACCATTTTTATTTTGCAACAGCAATGTTAAGGAGAATAAAAGTCTGAGAAATCCTAAACAGCTCAAGATCACTTCCATGACAGAGCTGAACCTTGGACTCGGGTTTTCCATTTTCAAGTCAAAGTCTTTATTCAATAGATGTTACACACTATACAAACATAATGTTTATTCTGAAAATTTAATAAGGACGTTATCAGATGATGGAAATTGAAAGTATAATCCAATGGCAATCCGAACGCAATCATGGGGTTTCACGTTATTGCGTATGAGTATATCTCACGCAATTTCAGGCAATGGGAAGTCATTTTCGGGCCATGGGAAGTCATTCTGAACACATTCCGAACGCAATTAGAATTCACGTAAATTCGCTAAACTAGTAAATTTACGTGAATTCGAATTGGCTCCATTTGAAATAGAAAGAAATTCCTCCCGTCTAATAAACTCCTAAATATTATATGCTTGTCCAGCAAAGCATTCCCTGTAACACAGTATTCCCCTATCAACAAAATCTGTATTTAAATGTTCTTAGGGGTGCTCGGCTGTAATATTTCTCACATTTTTGTTATGTAGAGCAAAGCTTTCCTGAACTTCACAAAAAAGCAAGCTTTACTCTTTTCTGATACATGAGTTCTTTAGATCCTTTGTTATATGCCCTAAGTCTTACCCTTGACTTATCCGCGGGTCATAGCAAAATCCATAATTTTGGCCCCAAAACCTGCCCTCGACTTATACATGGGATTGACTTATAGTTGAGTATATACGGTAATTATTTTCATGTCTGAAGACTCCATGGATTGATTGCAGTCAACAAGATTTATCCTACGTGTCTCTCTCTCTCTCTCTGAAACATTTCCTAGTTTCTTTTCAACCCTCACCATTCAATGGGATTTTCTGAATACAATTATTTTACTTCATTGTAAAGGTTCTCCAGAGCATAACTGTTTAACATATTGAAGGAAATCTTGGATACACACTTGATGGAAAAAATATTACAATTGAAATGAAGGAGAAATAAACATTTTATTTCTCACTCAAAGATCTATTTCCTTAGCACTTATGAAGTAACAGCTCTGTAATCTCAACTGTAGCAAGAGATGAAGGAATATCTGCAGTTTTACAGTATGCATTACCTTTTATTAAAAATGTGTAGATGAAGACTACAGACTACAGTATAATTACTTGGAGGCTACATCAAAAGAAGAGGTACATTGTTAAAATTTCTGCAATGCAATTATACTGAAGTACCCTTCAAAAATAAAGTGTAAGCATTTCAGCAGTATATTGCTGCTATAATATTATATCCCTATCATTATCTACCTGGAACACAGGTATGGTAACTGGGATTGTAAGAAACAAGATTATATGTAATAATTTTAATCATTAAAAATCATCCTAGCCACATTATCCTTGAAAGCCAAAAACCTCTGCCCTAGCCCAGTTCTATCAACTGGATGTAAATCCAAATGCATATACTATCTCTCTACACTTTGTTGCTTTCAGCAGGATGAGGGTCTCTGACTATATTGCAGCATAGTTAGAGAAGGGAAGGGCAGTAGGGAATAATAATAATAATAATAATAATAATATATAATAATAATTTTATATGAGGAACGCCCTTTTACTATCCATTCTGTTTAATGGGACTTGAACATCCATGGATTTTGGTATCCATGGGAGGTTCTGGAACCAAATCCCCAGCAGATACCAAGGGCCCACTGCAGCTGTAATTATTATGATAGTTGCAGAAACTAGTACCGATATTTAAATTGTAAGCACTTAAGGCCTTTGCTCTGGGTGGAGTGGGGGTTCAGGGAATGAACAAGGAACACTAATAAATAAATAAACTTTATTCTTATACCCCGCCTTTCTGCTGTAGCAACCAGGCGGCTTACATGACTAAAATATATTGGAATACTGTATAATTCGATTTGAATTCAAATTGGCTCCATTCGAAATTGGGAGAAATTGCTCCCGTGTGATAAACTCCAATGGGATCACCTACGTCCGTACAATCCGCCCAGCACCCTCAGGTCCTCTGGGAGGAATTTATCGCAACCCATAAAAACCAGACTATAACGGCAACCAACCTCCCAGACAAATGGAACGCCTTGCCGGAAGAGATCCATCGAATAACCAGCCTATAAGGCAGCTTCAAAAAAGCTGTCCAGACGGATCTCTTCCGGCAGGCCTTCCCAGAACAGTTCCATCTAATTTCTGTACTCTCCCTACTTTATGTAACCACTACCTCTTCAAGAACATCGTTGTCATTTGAACAGGTTGAATTTTTAAACTGTATTGTATTTAATCTTGTTTTGAAGGGGGGCGGGTCAATTTATTTATTTATTTAGCGTATTATTACTGTATATACTCATGTGTAAGTCTAGAAATTTAGGTCAAAAAAATTGACCCGAGGCGACTTATCCATGGGTCAATGTAAGTACTGTATCTTAAGTCTTATTTAAAGAAGGACCCATCCCATGGTGAAAAGCAAGAGTATAATCTGTCCTTGTGTTCAGAATGACTTCCCATTTCCTGAAAATGACCCCCATTGCCCGAAATTGTATGAGATACTTTAATACGTAATTGCGTGAAACCCCATGATTGCGTTCAGAATGACTTCCCATTGCCCTAAATTGCGTGACATACTTTTAATACGTAATAAAATTTCCCGGAAATCACTGACCTGCAGCTTTCTGAAAAAAGTAAACCCCTAGAAGCAAACTGGTTGTCTCCCCCCCCCCCCCATTTGCTTTATTCCAATCAAACTATTGTGTTGCATCTGAGGAAGTGGATCAAGCCTATGATGAAAGTTTATGCTACCAGCTTCTTTCTTTCAGTTAGGCTGGATAAATCATCCAATCGGAGACCTTTTTTTAGTGTTAGGGAATCCTGGCAACTGTAGTTTATTGTGGCACCAGAGCTCTCTGACAGAGAAGGCTTAAATGTCTCACAAAACTACAATTCCCAGAATTCCATAGCACTGAGCCAAGGCAGTTAAAGAAGTCTCAAACTGGGTTATTTCTGCAGCCTTTATCTCAAAACTGCTTTGCATGGTGATATTCCAGAGACTACAAGGCTCTGCAAACTCTAGCTCCTTTGTTGACTCAAAGACATTCAATTCTTGCTTTATTATTATAGCTCTTTCCTATTTTTGCCAGGAGAAAGGCATTGCTTCAATGACGCACTTAAATACGCGTCACGTTTCAAGTACCCGGATGTTGGCCTAAATGTGCCTGGCAATTAAGGGCATGGTTTTAATGTGACGCTTTTCAATTACGTCATTGAAGCTACGCCCTTCTCCGGGCACACAGGCCAACATCCGGGTACTTGAAACATAACACTGCTATTCACTTTAACGGCTCTCTGGCTACTTCCCGTTGCACTCTGGGATTTGAAGTTCAGGAATGGGGCATGTAGCGTAGTCAGCCAGAGAGCGCTTGGGCCTGACTGAACTACACGCCCCAAAATGCAAACGGAGGCAGTCAGAAGTCGGCGATTGGTGGAGGATGCGGTGACGTCAGAATTCCAGCCTCACGTCGGGTCCGGGCAGCCAATCAGAGCGCGCAGCGGAGAATTTCAAATGAACGAAAAGGGGAAAGACTAAAAAAAGAACAAGAGAGGGGCAGCAGGAGATCAGAGAGTGCGACTTGGGCCGATTTAAAGCTTCCCACATTCACTGCTAAGTCAAAACCAGCCAAAGAGGTAATTTTTGTTACTTTGTTTTAAATAATAGAACTACTTTTTTTTTTTTTAAATCAGACTGGACATAAATCCTTCCAAATGCTAGAAATTAATTAATTAATTAATAATAATAATAATAATAATAATAATGTGTGTAAATGCGTGTGTGTGTATATATATATATTATAGATTATATATAATGATGCTATATAGGCACACACACATAATATATGAAAATATATATATATATATATATATATGTAATCTATGTAGATACAATATATGTATATATAGATTATATATATATATATATATATATATAGTGTGTGTATGTGTGTGTGTATATATATATATATATATACATATATACACACACACACATATAATCTGCCAGCAAAAAAAACTACTTTTTTAAAAAAAATCAGACTGGACATAAATCCTTCCAGATGCTAGAAATAAATAAATAAATAAATAAAGTGTGCAAGTGTGTGTGTGTGTGTGTGTATATATATATATATATATATATGTAATCTATATATACATATATTGTATCTACATAGATTACACACACACACACACACACACACATATATATATAATGTGTGTGCCTATATAGCATCATTATATATAATCTATACAGTATATATGTATATATATATATATACACACACACACGCACATATAATCTGCCAGCAAATTTGATGTTAAGGTTACTGTTAAATTATTGTCATAGTTGTTATTTTACTGTCATGGTGGTTGTTCTTCTGATGCATATTTGATGTTTATTTCATGACTGATCAGTTGATCGTAATAAATTGATTGATTGATATATGTATATATTACACATATGTGTGTATATATATTATGTGTGTCTGTATATATATATATATATATACACAAACACACACACATATACATATTTACATACACATACTGTAATAATGGGTTGTCTCATATATATATATATATATATATATTGTGTGTGTGTTTTATACACACACACACATATATAGCAACCCCATGAATTTCATCTGGCTTTCTTAAGCAAGGAATACTCAGAGATGGTTTTGTCAGTTCCTTCCTCTGAAGTATAGCCTATATAACATCATTTGGTATTCATTGGGGAAGGGGGTCGGTCTCCCATCCAAGGACTAACCTAGGACTGGTCCTGCTTAGCTTCCAAGACCAGACCACGATCCGGTGCCTTTAGGGTATTTACAATCACAGTACTATCAGGATACCACCTGTCAATCAAAGTTGTACTGTAAAGTACCTTCCTTTAAAAAGTACAGTATGTGGATCCTATGATTTGAGATATATATACACTTGTCCCTCCATATTTTGCTAGGGTTAGGGGCACAAGACCCCCGTGAATATGGAAAAACCGCAAATAACAAAAACACCATGGAAAGGACACCTCTCTAGGAATCTCTAGGTCCTCCAGTGCAACTCTGTGGTCAACGTCTGACAGACATTGACCATAGAACTGCACTGGAAGAGCTGCAAAGGCCTAGTAGAATATTCTCTCTAGGAATCTCTAGGTCTTTCAGTGCAACTTTTAGTTAAGGTTGGCCATAGAATTGTACTGGAGGACCTAGATATTCCTAGAGAGAACATATTAATGAAATCCGTGAATAATCAAAGCCGCAAATATCAAAGCCACAAATATGGAGGGATGAGCATACACACACACACACACACACACACACCCCATGTGAATGAAGTTTCAGATGCCCCATGAATTTTGGTGTTGTTAAACAAATAAGTGCAATCTGTTTTTACATTTTGCAAATGACAAACGGGGATGTTACAAGTCCGTCTGTATTCTTATTCCATGAGGTTTTTATTACTGTTATTATTATTATTAACCTTTATTTATATAGTGCTCTAAATTTACACAGTGCTGTACATACAATCTTAAAGTTTGTGTCCAAAAACCTCCCCATGCTATTTCTTGAGGGTGATGAGTTCCACCCCCACCGTTCCCTACCCTGAAAAAGGTGGTGAAAACTGATACATTATGAAATACTCTGTGTGTGTGTGTATTAATATATATATAAAAATAGAAACAGAGCAAATTTACTTTTCCATAGCCACCTATTCACTGATTTCACTGGCTGCATCAATAGAAGTATAGTGTCTAGATCAAGGGAAGTTACAGTGCCACTCTATTCTGCTTTGGTCAGGCCCCACCTCGAATACTGTGTCCAGTTTTGGGCACCACAATTCAAAAAGGATGTTGAGAAACTGGAGCGTGTCCAAAGGAGGGCAACTAAGGTGGTGAAGGGTCTGGAAACCATGCCCTATGAGGAACGACTTAGGAAAATGGAGATGTTTAGCCTGGAGAAGAGAAGGTTAAGAGGTGATATGATAGCCCTGTTTAAATATTTGAAGGAATGTCATATTGAGGAGGGAGCAAGCTTGTTTTCTGCTGCTCCAGAGAACAGGACCCGGAACAATGGATGCAAACGAGAGGAAAAGAGATTTCACCTCAATATTAGGAAGACCCTCCTGACAGTAAGAGCTGTTCAATACTTCAGTAGAATATGCTCCTTCAGAGAGTGGTGGAGTCTCCTTCTTTGGAGGTTTTTAAACAAAGGCTGGATGGTCATTTGTTGGAGGTGCTTTGATTGTGAATTCCTGCATGGCAGGGGGGTTCGACTGGATGGCCCTTGTGGTCTCTTCCAAGTCTATGATTTAAAAGCCTGAGGACTGTTTGATATCTCTTAAACATGAACTTGTGTAACGTGATGTAGTGATTTGAATGTTGGACTATGGTTCTGGAGACCGGGATCTGAATCACTGCTGGACCATCACCTCCAACAAATGACCATCCAGCCTTTGTTTAAAAACCTCCAAAGAAGGAGACTTAGGCAAGTTGTATTCTTTTGGTCTTAAAGGAAGGCCACCCCCCCCTCAAATTCTGACTAGGAAACCATAAGCCAATAATGACTTGAAGTCACGCAATAAGATTAATTTGGGAATTAATATGATGTTTTGAGAGACCAGGATTTGAATCCCTGCTAGCAGTGGGACCCTACTGGGTGACCGCGAGCAACGTACAACTCTTTCTACCTTAGAGGAAGGCAATGGCAAACGTCTGAACAAATCTTGCCAAGAAAACCCTGTGATAAGTTTGCTATAGGGTTGACCTAAGTTGGAAACAACTTGAAGGCACACACAGTAGCATGACTACAATATGCCATGAAAAGTACAAATATAGCTCAACAACTGCAGAGTTGGAAATAATAAGTTGTAGATTCAATTACTTGAGTTCAGGTGTATGTGCTGAAGTATTAAAAGGGATTTAAAAAACAAACAAACAGATATGTTATGGCTATTTATTTGTGTACGGTAGCATATATGGCCCAGATAAATCTATTCCATGAATGTGATACAAAACAAGAAATGAAATCAAGTAGTAAAAGATGTTTTTCAAGTCAGCAAAGCTTTCGAATGGAGGAAACTACAATTATTTATCTCAATCTTTTTTTAAAAAAAGGTCCAAAACACACTGCAAAAATAATCCACTTAGAGACTGCTTTAACTGCCCTGGCTCAATGCTAGAGAATCCTGGGAATTGTAATTTGTTGAGGCACCATATATATTCAACTATAAGTCAAGAAATTAATGCCCTAACATTGAACCTAAAATCCTGGATCAATTTATATATGGGTCAATACACTAATACTGGTTAGAAAGGTACTGTACTAATATTGAAACATATGCCGCAATCTTCTCCAGCAGGTTTCAAACATCAGTCTGTGTGTGCATGAGCAAGTTTTGGAATAGTTGTGCTACCAGGAGGTGCTTTCTATTTCAGAAATAGAATTTGCATGACAGTGACCAGTGCTGTGCAAAATATCATTTAAGTCAGAGTCTCACCACTCTGAATTGATTAGCTTAGTGTTTGTAAGATGTGTCTCATCTAATGATAGTTAACCCTGTTAACCTGTAAATGGGTTTATAATAATAGGTCGATCATTTTAAAATAGATATCTTGTTTTGGTCATCAACTATAATAAGCTATAGTTAGCAAAATGTACAAAACTATCAGTTGGTTAAAGGTAAGTGTGCCTTCATATTCGCACTTTCAATAAGACACTGCTGTTACATTCTGAAGTTCTGATAGTTTTTTTAGTAGCAGTCCAAGACGTTAAACAATATTTTTCAGCTATAAAGATAAATTGTTTTCTGTAATTTTGTAATAAAATGTGGGACAAACAGCATTTTCTTAGTGGTGAGATCAAGAAAGGCTTTTATTCTCTGAACTTTTCCTGTTCTTATATTCTCTAAGGTGCATTATGGCTATAGAAAGGTGCTTGAAGAAATCATTTAAAGACAGCTTGGAAGATATAAAGGAACGAATGAAAGAAAAGAGAAATAACAAATTGGCAAAGCTGGGCAAAACAAAGCAATTCATAACTGCCAATGGTAAAATTACAGGTAAAAATGTGAATGTTTTAATCATGTTTTCCAAGAAACAAGCTGCAGGAACTGACTCTCACCAGTTTCTTCCAGGCATCTCTTCTGCACAACTGATGAAAAGCTTACAAGAAAATAATCGTTCATTAGCCCTGGCTTTACAAGAGGAGAAGAATAAAAGGAGGGAAGCAGAAGACACTACTCTGCATTTTAAAAGAGAATATCAGGACCTGAAATTTGAGGTGTTAGTCTTACAAAGAAAGTTAGAGTTGCAGGAAAAAGAATGCAATCAGGTACTTGTTTTAACACGCTTCTCATGTGTATTTGTTCTATTAAAAATCAAATTTTATTGTAGGAAAAAAACCACAGAGTAGGATTTTAAGAATTACGTTTGCTTTTTCTGAGTTCCCAGTTAATCTCATTCTGTCACATTTTTTAAAAATGCCACTAGTGTTATGGAACATTCCAAAATAATGTGGGCTAGAAAACTGCCCCACAACCCAAATAGAGCTCATGTTTATTGAATAAAGCATATTTCACCCAAACTTCCAGATCCATAAAATACAAGGTGGGGTAAAATAAAATGTATATCACCACAGTACAAGGTATTTTGCAACCCTACTGAATTCTGCTCTCATCCTTGAAAGGTGATTGCTGGGGTCAATCTGATAATCAGATCACTTCAGCTTTTCTCCATGATGGTTCATCCCTATTGAAATTAATGACACTTGTCTGTCATAAATAACTCTTGATTTCAACAAGTGTAATCTAGTTGGGACAGATGTTGGATTTAGTCCAGGAGACTAATTTTTTTTGACACCAGGTGTTGAATAGCACATTTACGAAGATTTGAGAACATTGGATATCTTACTATTGGTGCTAGATAAGGAAGGTTCATGGAAATAGTGTGATTCTATGGGTCTGCTTTAGTTAAGACTCACCAGTAAGATTCAGTCTATCATACAGATGACAGTGCCTAAGAGGATTGCATTGTAAGTGTACTTTTCTTTAAATTTTACAATGGGTCCTTGGTATCTGCTGGGATTTGGTTCCAGGACCCCCCCATGGATACCAAAATCCATGGATGCTCAAGCCCCATTATATTCAGTGGTGTAGTAAAATGGTGTCACTTTTATAAAATGGCAAAATCAAGGTTTGCTGTTTGGAAATGTTTCTTTTTAAGAATTGGAAGCTATGGATTGCTGAATCCATGGGTGCCAAATGTGTGGCTATAGAAGGCTGATAAAACAATTGTAGCCTCAAAAATAACAATAGTAATGCAACACAAGCAGAACTGTGATGCCCACTGATTAAATTTCCTGTGAAGAGGGGACCAGCATCCTAATGTGGGTTGGTCTACCCCTTTCTCCATAGACAGGAACGAATAAGCTTTCTTGGGGGCATCCAGTAGGTATAGCAACATTGAAGGCCAGTCTTTGTTCTGCCTTTTCATTTCATTTATCTTCGTGTTGGAAACACCATGTTGGAGAATATTTTTTTTTTCCTTCCACCTTCAACCTTTTTTTAAAAAATCCTTTGAGCAGATTTCCCTCCCCTTTTTTCCCCTTCTTACTTACCTCTGCTCTTCTTCTCTCCTACCCCTCCCCGTTCTCGGTGGCCATGTGGAAGGGAAAAGAAACAGGAACTATCATGATTGCAATGCTGCAAGGGATGCTACTCTTATCTTTCTAGTCCCCAAGAATAATGGCTTGTGATGAGCAGTCTTGAATCTGAGAAGCATGAACAGGTTCATCAGGAAGCAGCAATTCATGATGGGGATTCAAAAGCATTATTGAAGCAATTCAACTAGGGACTCTCCTGGCATCTGTCAGTTTGACAGATCCTTACTTGCACATCCTGATTCACCCAGCACGTTGAAAATTTTTCCATTTCGCTTCTGCTAGAAGGCACTTTCAATACGGAGTGCTTCACTTTGGCTTAACCACAGTGCCCAATGTATTCATGGAAGTCTTGATTCACCCAGCAAAACCTGAAGGTGGCAGTATGCTAGTCCAGTCAAAGTCTTTCTATTGGAGAGAAGATGATGTGCAGAGGGTACTGACCTATTTGGAGCTCCGTAACTTCCTGGTGAATCACAAGAAGAGCCACTAAGCCCCCTCTTAAGAAATAACAGCATTTGAGGGCTCTAGTCAGGATGATCCTGGGTACTGTGAGTCTTCCACTGGACAAAATCAGGTACATCAAGAAAGCCAGTGCCTTAGTCAAGAGAGTCAATCAGTTGGAGATGTCCCTCTTGGTGCACCCGTAGGGCCTGATGATCATCAGCATACAATGCTCTCCTTGGGCGAGGTTCCAGCACCTGCTGGAAGGGAAGGCTGTTCTGGTAAGGACAGATTATGTTACAGTGAAGGCCTATACAAACCCTAAAGGGAGCACCAGATCTCTCCTATTTACGGAGGAGATAAGACTTCTCTTTGAGTAGGCACCTTCTTGAGTAGGCACCTTCTATTGAAGTGGAATACCTCCAGGATGTGCTTAACTCAAAAGAGGATTGACTCAGCAGGACCAACTTGGACCATGCGGAATGGAGCCTGCACCAGGAAGTATTGTAGTTGATAATAGACCAATTTAGGAAACTGAAGATAAATGTCTTTGCATCACCAGCCAACCAGAAGGTTCCCAGGTACCTGTTGAGATATCCCATAAAAGGTACAGAAAGTCTGGTCATTTTAAGCTTCCTGTGTCTCAGAGGTATTCTGTATGCCTTCCCACTGATGGCACCTTTCCAGGGCCCTCAAAAGAGTAAGAACTGGGAACACCATGATTATTCTAGTGGCCCTGGCCTGGCCAAGGCACCCTTGCTTGGTATTCAGTCAGTCTGGTGGGGGACTGTTTTCCTCTCCCAAAAGAACTGACCTACTTTCCCAAGGCAAAGTATTCCATCTGGACCTGATTTGTCTCCAGCATCATGCATGGCTTTTGAGAAGCATATACTGAAGAACCACAGTTACTCTCCAATGGTAACGGATTATCTTAGCTTCTAGGAGACCATTCACCAATGGAGTTTATGAATATACCTTGGGTGTTCTGATGTTGGTGCAGAAGGAAGAAACAAGATTTCCTCAGGGTCTCTAGTCCCCAACTCCTGGAGTTCCTGCAAGAAGGAGTGGATAGGGGCTTAGGCCCAATACCATAAAAAAACAGATCACTGCTATCCCTTCCATCCTGCCTCCATGGGAAGGCATAGAAGTATCTTCTCACACACATGTATGGTGCTTTGTTAAGGGATTGGCACTTTTCTCACCTCCAGTGATCCACAGATTCCCCTCGTGGGACCTTCACACTATCTTCAAGGCTCTTACAGTCCCTCCATTCAAAGCCATCACTGAATCACCTGGAAGGTTATTCTGACAAGAATTACTTCGGCGCAGAGGGTGTCTGAGTTAGGAGCTTTTTGTCAAGGAACTAAGCCAGTCAACATTTATTCTGATGGGAAAGTTGTTATTCCACAGGGATCAAGACCTTTACTCCAGGCCTTCCAAATCTCTGAAGGAGATCTGACATACTCTGGTCATATGCTGCCCTGTCAAGTTGTAACTTGAGAATGAGCAGCTTGAGATGTTTGGATTCTCTCCTGTTTCCTACAGCCAGGTCTCATTGAGAAGAATGGTTTCCATGTCCAGCCTGAGCAGATGGATTTAGGACTGCATCAGCCCCTGTTACAAATCCATAGGGGTACCTCTACTGGGAACCGTACTTGCACGTTCTGCAAGGAGTATGGCAACATTAGCTGCTTTTTCAACCAGCATCCCATTGTCTTATCTGCAAAACGACTACTTGGATGCTTCCGCCTGCCTTCATTAGACACTACTGATTTGGTGTCTTTTCCTTGGGGGAGGGTACCTTTGGCAGTCAGCTGTTTCAGCAGATAGTGTGATAAGCCATCATTCAAGTGCCACCATTCCCAGTCAAACTAGATGAGCTTTGTTATATCCCACATTTAGGATGTTCCTCCCCTCTCCATAGGGAAAAAACCATTTATACTCAACTGTGAGATTTTTCCTGTGGAAGAGGGGACATACATCATTCCACCCTGTACTGAGCTGGCTCTTGACAGATTGGTGTTGGGACATAGTCTGAGGTGTAGGCATTGGATTAGTTGTACCTCAGCCTGTTACGTACTTACTGTGTTGATCTCTTAATTCATTTTGTTTCTTCCCTATTTCCTTTTGGTGGATAGGCACTCTATCCAGTATATCCTTTGTTCCTAGAAAATGAATGTGCATTAGTAAATTAAGGGAATGTGTTAAAGTTATTTCTTTTTTAGCCAGAAGATAGCTTCCCCCTTTCCTTGCTTTTGGCTCTGGAGCATTGAGCTGTTACACAGCTGGCCTTATGGGTGGTGGGTTGTTCTGCCTGCTGGCCACCCTCAGAAGGCTTATTCATTCCTGCCTATGGAGAAAGGGGTAGACAACCCACATGGAGGATGTCAGTTCCCTCTTCCACAGGAAATTACCATCTCACAAGTGAGTACAAATGTTTCCTTTTAATTGCTTTGTACCACTATAATAATTGCATTTTTGTTCTGGATTAGCCTAGATTAGTGGCATTGAAGAAGATTATTCCTAAAGTGATTCAAGACCTACTCAATGCAACAAACCTTCTTGATCCTGCAAATGAACAATCTACAACAGATTTTGTAAGTCTGTTTTCCTCTCCTGCTGTTTATATGTACATTGAGGACTGTAGATTCAATTTCATGTTCTCAAAAATATTTGTAGATAGGCATGTCACAGTTTTTTTTTAAAAAAACCTTAATAACGAAATGTTTTGTTCATTCTATGTTCACTTTATTTTAAAAAAATGTTTTATTGTTTATGAAAGGTAAAACACAATTAAATCGCTATTCTGCTTTTCAAAATATAAGCTAAAATACAAATTTACAAAATTTAGTTCTCATTCAGAACTCCAGACCAAAGTCTCCTATGATGCTGTGATGGGACATGAGCATGAGAGTTGGAGTTTATATATTCTATAAGAGGCAGCCACATTTCCTCAAACTAGATACAGTCTCTTGCCCCAGATGTTCTCCCAACATCATCCATAAGCTTCTCTGTTAACCATCCTTCCCAGAACTTCGTCCACCATTGATCCATGGATATGGACCTAGTTTCCATTTTTCAGGCAATTAGTCTAGCTGTAGCAACTAAACAAATCTATGGTTTCTTTGTAATTGGAATATTGACAAGAGAAGTAACTCTGGGGTGGGTTAGATCATTTGTTTAGTAATATCTGAAATCAATTGAACAATTTGTGGCCAGAATCCTCGAACATGTGAGCACTCCAATCACAAGTGTAGATATGTACCTCTTGCCCCACAACCTCTCCAAAGCAAAGATGTCTTCCTTGTCATCCTTCCTCCCTTGTCACATTTTACGTTCACTTTAAAACTGCTTAAATAGTACAGATATTCAGGGAGGATAAGTGTCTTACAGACCTCTTCCCCAGGCTTCTCTTTTTCAGCCTTTACCATGTTTATTATTTACATAACCAGTATTGTATGGCTAAGCGTAGATACTGGTTGTTGAGGATGTATTTTGTATATCTTTGTCGAATATTATAACATTATTTGCACACTTCAGAATATGAATTGGTATCATGGAGGGTAATAGCAATTGTATATCGCAGCACTGCTGAGCTACTAGATTCTGTGGTGCTTCCTCAAAACAATCTTTAGTGAGGGCATTGGCTTCCCCCTTGATCACTGTTTGGCAAACAGAAGCCTTTTACCTTCCATTGAGTCATCTCACAAGAGAATTTAGTATTCTGTTTAGTTTTCACATATCTGACTTCCTTACATGCACAATGTATATTCCACTCAATAATATAATAATAATAATATAATAATAATAAAATTTTATTTGTATCTCCCACCTCTCCCTACGGATTGAGGCGGGCTCACAGCATAGTAAAAATAGTACAATACAATAATATTAAAATCAGTTCTCAAATAGCTTCCAACACTACATATCAAAGTAGTATTTATTGTCTTTCCATAATTTTAATTTTTGCAGAACCAGGCCTTGTATCCTTCAGAATATGAAGAATATGATTCCAGTAGTTTAAGAAACCAAGATTCTATGTAGGTATATCTTATTTATTTACATTTTGCTGTTGTTTCTTCTTTGAAAAGTATTGGGAAACTTCTATAGGAAATATATCTTAAAACGTAATATATGTATTCCGAACTAGTCTTATGGTGACTAGTTAGTCACTGAAGAATGTTTTTCTTTCTAATTTTTTACTTGTAGATGTGGCATTTTGTTTGTGTTACTGGCACTTGGGTTTGTCTTGCCCCTGGCAGGACAGAGACATAGACCAAGAGTCACGAGTAAAAATAATTTATGATTTATGATTCGCCTGCTTGAGGAGATACAAATTAGAGTTCATATTAATAAATTATGCTAAATAGTCATAAAATCATAGAAATTTAGAGTTGGAAGAGACCACAAGGGCCATCCAGTCCAACCCCCTGTCATGCAGGAACTAGTCAACAGATGGAAGGAGCCAAGTTTGTTTAGACAATTTTGTTTCAGGAGGAACCAACCAAAACTGATCAAGCAGGGTGCACCCTTATACGAAACTATTATTCTTTGGTTATGAAAATTATGCGGACCTGAGACCATCTTTAGATTCCCATATATATTAAAATGGAATGATCAGAGTCGAACTCCACTACTTTAAAAAAATCTTAAAAACAAAAATAGATAATTTTAACAATGGTAAGCTCTAAAATGTTGCTGTAGTTCTGAAACTGTGAGTCAGTGGAAAGCAGTAGTTTACTATGGATCTGTCTTAGGCCTGAAGCAGACAGGCCTAAAGAAGTGCCTTCCGGCTGCATAAGAGACATGGCATTTAGATGATGAATGTTCCTCAAATAGCTGGTAGCTACTCTGAGGCTACCTACGACAGTCCAAAACTGCCAGCAAAAAGAGTGGATTTAATCCACTCCTACTGGCAGCCTGTTTGGGACCATGGCTGCAGCCCACTTCAGGAACAGGGACAATTGCTGCAGTCCCGGAACAGTTGCATCCAGAACAACTAGAGATCATTTCTTCTGGAACATCTGCTTCGGCCCTTAAGGGAGGAATGGAGAAAATGTGGCCAGCAACACAGCAGAGGACCATCCTCCCCACCCATAAGAAAAACTCCTAGTTCTGCCTCTAAATATCCCCAGGGTGGCATAGGGGCAATTTCACCATGTTTTCAATCCCCCTAGACTGTTTCAGGTCCAGGATAAGCCTTTTGTGTGAAATATGAAATGAAGTGGAATTTGACTTTAAAATAATAATTTAAAACGTCTCTCCAAACCTGTTCTTGAGTGACCTGAAAATGGGATTAGATATCCCTCTGTGGTCATTGGACAATTTGTGGAGTGGAGGATACTTGGTCTTTTAAGGTCCTCTAATGGTCCTTGCTAAATGAGGGATGAAACAGACCACCCAAAAAAGCTGCATTTGGGGAGCCATGTCAACTGCACGCCACGGCCTCAGTCTAGCTATTTGCTGACACAAAGTTATGTGGCAGAAAGTCACTCCTTTTTGGGCTGGCAAAAAACTGTGACTGCTGCCATGGCTTTGTGATACTCCTGCGGCATGCTGCATCTAAACACCATGCTGCCGGAGTGCCATAAAGCTCCTGCCATGTAAATGGATAGGCAGCTTCACAGAAACTTCCTGCTGCCTTAGGGGCATACGTTGTGCGGCTTTTTTTCCTGGTCGGTTTTGCTGGTCTGTTCCGGCCCTAAGTAATGCAGAAGATTCATTGTTTGATTCCAGAGGACCATATATGCTTTACAATCATCCGTGGTACATTTAAAATGGGTACCCTCTTAGGCAACATGAACTCATAATAAATCCAATTTAGTGGTCTTTTTTCTTCCAAATGTAAATGCAAATTGCAGTTGAGAAGTTAGCTACCAAATGGCTTTATATTTCTTTATTTAAGATAAATAAATAAATATCTTAAATAAAGAAATATAAAGCCATTTGGTAGCTAACTTCTTTGTTGTAACAAAATTGAGAGCCAGCATGGTGTGGTTTGAGTTCTGGACTACTGCTCTGAAGAGTTCAATACCCACTTGGCAGGAAACCCACCTCGGGGAGGTCACACTGTTTCACCCTCAGAAGATGGCAGTGGCTTGGACAAATCTTGTTTAGTAAACCCAGTGATAGGGGCACCTTAAGGTCACCATAAGTCAGAAAGAATTAGAAAGACACAGCAAAAAATAATAAATAAATATTATTAACGATCAATAGAGAGGAGTATTTTTGGAAGTAATGCTTTAAAAAATTGCAAGGTTCTTTATTTTTGATAGTGTGGGGAAAATGTGTCTTAATCAGTGTATTCCAACTCTCTTTCTTAGGACACTTTTAAGACATGTACTTCCTGATGATGTAAGTAAAGAAGATAAAACATTTACAACCAAAATGCAGGATAACATTAATAAGAATTATTCAGATGTTAAAAATACACCTGCAACCATAACATCGCAGGCAGATACAGGTAGGTGGTCCTATACTGAAGGTTCTAAAAACTGAGATGAAGCTTCAGCTACTGGAGAATTTTTACAAGGAATCAAAAAAATTGTGGCTGATTCTGTGTAGTATTTGTAAGAAGTACATCCACTAAAGAGACTTAACTTCCGTGTAAGTGGGTACAGGATTGCATCTCTATAAGGTTTTGATTTCTGCTTCAAAACTGTAAACCTCTTTTGAAACTTGGGGAATTTAAAAAAAATAGATTAGAATATGGCACAGTGAACTGCTGATGAAAGGAAAAAGTCAAATCTACTCTTGGGCATATATAAAATACATATTTTGGTTTTGGCCATAGGAAGTAAAGCTCAAATCTCAATGAAAAGTTCCTTTGGCTAATTTTCAGTGATTTCCAAATCAGCATTTACATTACACCCCTCTCAGCAGGGCCTCCTGAACTTTGGGGGCACCTGGGTCAGGGGTATGGGTCTCTTTCAGTCCATTGCTAATCCCAAGGGTTTCACTGGATCCAGCCCAATTTTTTATTTAGCAGGCATGTGTCAATTATGTGTGTATTGATCTGGATTACATATCATGGCAATCCAAGTATTGAAAAAAAATTACCATAATCACTCACCATAAGATACCATTTAAAACAACAGATAGTGACTTCTTACTGTGCTCTTTTCTTAGGTATTGTAAAGAGAGCACCCAGGAAGAATTTGACACATTCAGAATTTCCAATAACTTGTTTTTAATGTTGACTTATGGTGCGGGATCAGGGTAATTTTTCAGCTATGGTCATAATTTCTTGATTAATTTGAATGGCCAGATTGTAATAGTTACACACTTTCTCTGTTTCTGAAGCAGTTTCATAATTTCTATATGCAAAGTTGAAGTAACTTAATGTAAATTAGTTATTTTCGTGTCCCTTGTGGGGCAATACAATATATATAAATAGTACACACAGACTTAGGAGCTCACATAGAATTTTTCTTCTCATACCTTGCACAATCAGTGAATGTCGCTAAACTGTTGGGAAGATCTGGAAGTCAGTTTTGTTCCCCTCTTCCTAGTGCAGATTCCTTGCGCTCAGGTAACTTGTATTGCAATGAAAGGAAGAACTTGGATGGGAACAGCAGGTCATTTCTCCTATTTTTCCTAAGGACGGGATTTGTTGCCTAGGGTTGGTGTTGGCAGTATGGGGCGGGGGCAAGGTACAACTGATTTGCATTGGGATTATCCATATATAGGCAGTTTTTGATACAATAATATTATGTTAGTCAAACTTCCATTTAATGGGCCATTTTAAAACCCTAATTAATCTTATTTTTCATTTCTAGTTACTCCACACGTATGTTAGTAATTCCCATTAATGAACATGGAAATGTTTAGTGGATTTTTTAAAATGCAAAATTTTAAAACTTCCATACATAGTTGTCAAATTAATTCTTTTGAGATCAGGTACTAATTAACACTGATGCACGTTATTTTAAATTACCAGCTTGGCAGAGTAGTCCTTGTAAAGATCATTTGGACGTTGAGTGCGGATATTTTTCTTTAAATGAAGAAGATAGGCAAGTTGGTAATTCATTACCAAAATATGTATCTTCTCGTCGTCGCAATTTGGGGATTACAATCCAGAATGAACAGTTTCCAGTTGATGATAACAATACCAGAATAACTGATCCGATAAAAGATCCTTGTCAGCAAGGTAAGATAGGACTTGAGACAAGTTTAAGAGACGATAATGAACAATTCAGAGAAACCTATGTTTGCAAAGAGAATTTATATGAGAGTGATCAAAAACTGGAGCTGTCAGATATGCTGACTGAATCAAATACCATGGCAGCAGCCACAGAGCATCCTGAATTTAAAAATTCTGGAAATCTTAAAACACAGAAGAGAAAACTAGAAACACTGAAGAATGTATCCAAGCCAAGAGTCAAGAAAAAGAGAAGACGTTCCAAAGAAAGAACAGATATGTCATTTGGTTCCAGTGATGCTTATGACTTTACATGTGAGGAAAGTGTTCATGTTACACCCTTTCGCCAGAACAAAGAAAATGAAGATAAGATTGATGGCAAAAATTACTTAAAAGAAACAGAAACAAGTAGTAGTGAATCATACGTTTCAGAAGAGGATTCTGATGACAGCCTCTACATTCCTTACACTGAAAAATCAAAATCCAGAAAGTCCTATGAATGTGTTGTGAGTCCAGTACACACAAGACCACGATTGAACAAGATTATGAATGAACAACATGATATAAATTCTAACAAGGAAAACAGCAATGCTAAGCAAGATGAGAAATTTTCAAACAAGATAATTGCACCAGGTAGGTTCTGGTTATCACTGCTTTTAATATATCTGTCTGTGGAGGAGTTTAGAGCATAATGTGTGGA
Source organism: Urosaurus nigricauda (assembly GCA_034509955.1). Lineage (NCBI taxonomy): Eukaryota > Metazoa > Chordata > Lepidosauria > Squamata > Phrynosomatidae > Urosaurus > Urosaurus nigricauda. The sequence continues at coordinate 82,268,884 of JAOEGL010000006.1, forward strand.
GTGTGGCCCTGGGGCTGCATGCTTCCTCCAGACTCCTCTGAAACAGCCTTTGCCTGGCAAAAAAAGGGAGGGTGGCTGGAGGGAGAATTTCCCTTTTAAACAATTACAATTTATAAAAAGAATTATGCTTAAGCTTGCTATACTTTGTATACTGTGGCTGTCCCACACACATCATCTCCCATTTCCTTTGGCACCTAATTCATTGATTCAGATTCTGTATTCAGACTCTGGACACTTTTCAGATCTGATTTGGGTCCAGTGAAGTTGTTCCAATTGTCATAAAACACACTGCAGAAATAATGCTGTTTGAGACTGCTTTACTGCCCTGGCTCAGTGCTAGGGAATTCTGGGACGTGTGGTTTTGTGAAACATTTAGCTTTCACTGTCAGAAAGCTCTGATGCCACAATAAGCAATTCCCAGGATTCCTTAGCACTGAGCCAATAATCTCAAACTGGATTATTTCTGCAGTGTTTTGGACCAAAGTCCAAATTGAGATTGGTGCTTGGCGGTCAGGATTTCTTCGCTTCTCTTTCTTGCTTCTCTTACAATGTTGGAGCAGGCTGCTGCACAGCCCTGACAATTTTCCTTCGTCCATTTGCTGCTTGCATCTAAGATAGATGGCAGTCCTGGGATCTGCTCTCCACACAGGTCTGATTATCTTAGCTTCAGATCATGCTTTGCTTTTTCTGCACTGCTTTTTCTGGGCAGGCTGGTACAGAGTGGTGCTCCTTCAGATATTTGAACGTTTTTGTTGGAATTGGGTAGAAAGTGTGATGATCAGAACTGTGCTGTTTGAAGTCTGCATGCTTGGGATGGGGGCACAAAGCTTATTAAAATGATGATGAGATCAGAAATGATACCAGTAAGTCTTTTTACAGATGAACCATCTTCAGCTCATCAAAAACGTCTCCATCTTGGCAATATTACCAACCTTGCATCTTCGTCAGCTAGCCAAACAAGAGCTTCTCACCCCCTTCTCAGTACTGAAGCAACAATTACTTCCAACAATAAACGCAGATGTACGCTTTCTGTGAATTATAAGGAACCAAGCATCAGCGGGTTAGTATCCTGCCAGTTCTAGTTGTGTTCAGTTTCTTTCAAAGTAAATTGCACGTTCAGTATAGAGGCCTCTTCTGAAGATAAAATTCACCTGTTTCCTGACATAAATTTAATTAGGTTGATGAGGCAAGAACTATGGTTGTAACCCAGAGCGCTACACTAGTGTAAAGATAAATTGCAGAAGCAGTAGTACTGTACTTTTCCAGTAGCTGAGTGCAATCTATCGTGTAGCCAACTGTTTCACAAGAGCACATACTTTTGACTGGGTGGGGGAACTCATCAATGAAGAATGGATGATGCTTTGGTGCCAGTTGCACAAGTATAGGATCCAGCACACCTACACTGGCATTTATTTATGTTATACTAAAAGTATATATAGGATCTTGGCCTATTTAATTACTGTGTGTGTAATTTTTTGCTAATTTGTTTTGATAGGAAACTGAGAAGAGGGGACCCCTTTACAGACACCTGTTTTCTGAATTCTCCAATTTTTAAAAAGAAAAAGAGCAGAAAGACTGTTGCAAAGAAATCACTGTCAAGATACAATGAGGCTTTTGTTGGCTGCCTTTAAGATCATTTGTAAGAGCAAAGCGTTTTAATTCATTCACCTCAAGTTTATTCTGAGGTTAAAAGCGTATTAGCCAAAATTAATCTGGAAAAATGTCAAGGTATAATTTGTACATATTGATGTTCAGAATTATGACTTTTTCAAGTTTTATGTGAAAAGGCTTTGATCAATAACATATTAAATGTGAAAATGTAAATACTGTAGGTTTTGGTAGCTGACCTATAGACCTTGGCAAAGTTTATACATGGGACAGGAATAACTTTTAGTTTATAATGTAGGTTTTAAGAACTAATTAGTGCTCAAGTTCATTTTAGCCTCTGCACCAAATATAATTGAATTTCTTTGGCGCATTGTTATATGGCAACTAAGTTGTACAGAAACTTTTAATAAAATGTTTTATAACTAGAAATGGTAATTCTGCCTTAGGTTAATAGTGTTGTTGTTTTAGAATCTCTTCATCTCTCACCATTCTGAATGTTTCATAGTTACTTAAGGACAAGAGCAAAGATATTCTATAATGTTACAGGCTGTACACCTGTGAAATGGGAGGAGCACTGTTTTCAAATAAACGGGAGGTTAACAAGCCCTTATTTAAAATCTTACACTTGTGAGAGTAGACATTTTGGGCAATATACTCATTTGTGAAGGATATAATAGCTTTAGCTTGAACTCGAGTATAATTGTAAAACAAATACTCCACCTGGAAAATTTCTGGGGTGCTGGTGGTGGTAAGAATCCCATAAGTCACAGAGTCCAGTATCAGGTGATCCGTTCATGCGGATTGAGATAACTTGCCCCTGGGTTTAGGCCACTGAATTTATTCCTAAATCAGTATGGATAGGCTTTAACTATCACCTGCCAGCAGCCATTACATCAGGTTTACAGCAGAGGGAGCAGTGGCAAGTTGGTCCAATTCATTAGTTGAACTAAAAGACTTTAAGCTTTCCTTGAACAGTCTGCATTTTATCCGGTTTTATTAAAAAAACTTTTGAAAAATTCAATCTGATCTTTTTACTCTGTGACTTAAATTGTAAATCTGGGAGTTCAGTCTTACTGATCTCTGTAAGCTGTTGTGGCATATTTTCATCAATATATTCCTTTTCTTTCAGGTCTTTTAAAAAAACGGTCTGCAGGAAAATTAGTGAACATATACAATTACCTAAGGTCTGTTTTGGTATGGTAGACGCCAGTTTTTAGAGACTGAAGGCAAAATGGTACAATTACCCTATTCTCTGAAAGTAATATGAAGGCTGCACAGACAATATGAATACTTCAGATATTTTTATATGCAAATTACAAAATAGCACACAAGATTAATTTTCTATGTATAATTTAAATCTGTTTTATACCAGTACAATAAATAATTTTACAAAGGTAAAATTTCAGTTAAAGCATTTAAAACACATTGGACTTTATATAGCTTTATTGCACAATATCTATGAAAATAATCTTTAAATTAGAAACCAAGTGTTCTCAATATAGAAGAGACTCTAATTTCAAGACAATAAGAATCTTTGAAAATAACACTTTCACAGGTTATCAAGCTTAAGAGGTGATTCTGTTGGCCCAGTTTACAAAATACTTGAAAATTACTACTTAAATACTCTAATACACAGTTGCATCATTGTACCTTAAATACAAAGCCAAATAAATCTGATTTTATATAAAGCACTAAGGCATTTCTATGTTACCCATGTTGACTATTTTTTTGTACCATCTATCAAGGGTCATCTAGTCATAGAATTAGAACAAACACTACTGCAGACAATGAGACTCCTTTTGTAATGCAGATTGGTTGAGTCATGAAATACTTCAACACATACAAGAACTGCATGAAACTCAAGTTCTCCAGTGCCACTGTAGAAATTAAGTTAGGGAGATGAAGACAATGTTGCTATTTTCTTCCTCTCATGCCAGTGTGGTAAAACATACTGTACTAGCAGAAATACATGGTTAGTGCATATCTCTTCCTACCCCCAGCCCAACCAGTTACATAAATGGAATAATATCTTTTATGTAAAATATAAGAAATAACTTCTTATATGCTGATTGGTTAATGCTCTGAAATTTTTGTTTTGTCTTGTTTTGATATAGAATGCTGTTTAAAAACCAGTTTAGGTGGAACTGTGTGGCCCTGGCCAGCATAATAGTGAAGAATAGTGAAAGCTGTAGTTCAGAAATATTTGGAGGGCCACAGAATTTCCACGTGGATCTGTTTTAATATATAGGACAAGGTACCAGATGTTAACACTGAGAAACAAGAACATATGCAAAACTGCTCCTAAGAACCTTCATGAAACCTTTGAGAAGGTCATCTGTGGTGCTGAGCCAGAGAAAGATGGATGTATTGGATCAGATCCTGAGGCAGGCATCCTGCCCATAGACACTAAAATCAATAAGCAAAGTCATGACTTGTCCTATTGATTTCAGAGGGTTGGGTCTAAGCATGGTTAAGTGTGTGCAAATAGTTATGGGACAGAAGCAGTAGCACCTGTCATTGGGTGGAAGGCACAGACACATATTACCAGCTGTACAAAGGAATGTGTATCTGCTGCTCATACTAAAAGATCACATTGTGCTGGTTATATCCATAGAGGAATCTGCAGACATGCTTCAGTGTGAGAGTCAATAATTTATGGCATGTAGTTCCAGATAAGAAAAGCAGAATTTTAGATCTCTTTTCATCCATGCACAGTAGCAGTAGGGAGAATGAGGACAAAAGTTTTAAATGCACTTTTATGGCATAAAAAGCCAAAGGCAGAATTGTAGGAAAGGTGTCATTTGTAGTATTTGGGGAATATGACCCACATAGCCATCAGTGTGATGCTACATTTCTTAACAGGTTTTCTTTACAAAGAGAAATATTTAGAACCAATTTCATAGAGGAAGCTTGCAACTGTTTTGGGATTTTCATCTTTGCAGCTAAAAGCAGTGAATTCTTGCCCTCATAGCACCTTCTAAGTTGAGTGTTTAATTAAAATATATATAAAACTCATTTTCCTCTTTATCAGCATCTTTGCTGTAAAAAATAAAAAGCTATTTTTCTATTTGATACTGCATTACATTAAGCTCAAACATTCGCTGCTTGGAAAACTCCTTTTCAAATCTCCAAACAGTCTGTGCAATACATCTATTAAAAGTTAAATACACTGCAAAAGAGCATGCAGGTATACATTTAAAAAGACTTTTAATAAAATAAACTCTTCTATTTTACATATTTTAAAAGTGCTAGTTCAGAAAACAAAATTCTTTAAAACACAAGTCCCAATCCTACTGAAAGATAACTGCATATGCTGTTCTTAAATTAGACATCCTGATTGCGTGAGAGACAGACAATTATTATTTGTCAATTAACCCAGCTTCCTTAATTTTTGTGTAGAAGAATTTCTCCAGTATATTGGCACATTTATAGTATTCACTTTCTGGTGGGTTGTACTCTCTGCAATTAGTGAAGACTCGCTGCAGATCTGCCATGAATAACTTCTTAGACACATAGTATCTGTTCTTAAGTCGTTCACTCATGGTTTTCAGGTCTGTAGAAGAACAAAGATCAAGTCTTATTCCGAGTCACCCATTCAGAAGTAAACATTGGGGCAGTCTGCTAGATGCTTTTGGAGGGCATGGGAACTGAATGAGACGGACACTTTTCTCCTTTTTTCTGTTTACACTTTCAACGGTGGCAGGTTAAAACACAGAGCTATAGTAAGTAGTGGAATACAAAGAGGAAACCAACATCACAGTAAGTGTCTTCAACACAGCTCCATCCAAACCAGCCAAACTCCCAACCTCCACATGTCCCGAAATTGCACTCCGTTTTGGAAGAGCCACAGGCAACAGCCATCAGCTGACAGGACATTTTTATCTACTGATGTGCAAGATTTTCACTACCACCCACTAATACACACTGCCCCCCAAAAGTAACTTATGCTGCAACTAAGTCACCAACAGGATGCTAGTAAACATGACCATATCAATAAGACGCAACTTGAAATTTCAGGGGAGGGGGTGGGAGTTACGAAGGTCTTATTTAAAATATTTCTCTTTTTAACTACCCTAAGTTCCGACATAGGCAATTATGGTGGTGTTACATTCCTTCATGTCCACTCTGGCTCATGGAAACCCTGTCAGAGGATTTGGGGGTTTATTTTTGATTTTGGCAGGACTTACTCAGAAAAAGGTTGACATTGCCAGCAAGGTGTAGTGGCTTGAGTATTGGACTGCAACTCGAGATCAAGCTTGGCCATGAAAACCCACTCAGGGGCTGTGGAGACCACCCTAAGGGGCAGCCTGCAGCCACCTCCAATTTCAACAGATCATGGCTGTGGCAACCACAGGCTGCAGCCCTGAGCTGGCCTTTGCAGGGTGCAAAAAGGAGCCGCAAAAAGCCCAGGAAAGGGTGTGATAGCCACAGCTTTACTGCACTTCTTTGGCACTGCGTCATGCAGACACAGCGCCAGAAGAGCTCCATGATACCCCACGCCATGTGGGGTGGCGTGCAGCATCACACCACTCTGGGGGTGGAGCCAGGGCGTGTGTCATGTGGATGCTATGCCCTGACTCTGTCCCCCAGCCAGCGTCTGCATAGGGCCTTAGTGACCTTGGATGAATCACATACTCTCAGTCACAGAAAAACCTGTGATAGGGTTACTGAAAGTCAGAAACAATTTGAAAGCACACACCAACAAATTCCAAAGAGGTTTTTGAATGCCTTCCTCTAAGGCTGAGGGTGTGTGACATGTCCAGAGTCACCTGCTCTTTAAGAAACTTTCAGTCTCTCAGTTTTAAAAGGTTAATGGCATTACCCATGGGGAACCTTATAACTTCATAATATCCAGGAGCTTCTGTTCTCTTCACTGGTTCCATGAAAGGCCAAGCGCTTTGATGGCTCTTTGGAAAAGAAAAACGATATTGTGATTCAGTGCTCTGCACAATCAAAAGTCTCGAAACATTTACAGGAAATCTATATTTACCTTTACTTGTTGTAGAATGTTTTTTAGAGTGCTGTAGAGCTGATCTGGATCTTTGGGTTCTTTACTTGAAACAAAATGAAGACAAGATTAAAATGTATGTTTTGTTCATTTCTGTAATGCTCTCAGCCCAATTTTTTAAAAGGTTCATTATAAAAAACAGCTTCTTCTGTTAAACCCAGTTGTCCAACAGACGCAGGTTTAAATATTTCAAAGGTGCAAGTGAATTCTCTATTCTAGAAACTTTTCATTTTCTTATCCAAACAATGCTCACCCTTTCTCTTTGCTGCTTGGTTTCCATCCAGTCTCTCCTATACAGCAAACAAAAGCATTTAATAAGAAACATGGGAAGATAAAAAGGAATTGAATTAGCATGAATCTTGACCTCATTTTTTATTTATGTGAGTTTATGAGTGCTGTAGTCCAACACAAGTGAAGGACACTGGGTTGGGGATGTTCTACAGGCCTAAGGTTGGTTCAGTGTTTGGAGGAGTATTCTCACCTCCCTCCAACACTTGCAACATGGCTACTCTTAAAAGTGAAGAAGACTTCCCAGTATAGTTTGTTACATTGGAATGGACTTCTCCTATTAGAACAAAAATGAACATATTCCACATAGTGCATACAGACCTATGACTTTACTTAATCCGTATATCCTAACCAAAACTAGGTAGCAAAGCTGACAAACTTGGAGGTTTTACTTAAATTTCTATGCTTATATTAAAACTGTAACTCTGCAGCTAACTTGTGAGTAAGCTCTCTGGAACTAATCCAAAAATGGGAATTTAGCAGCCCTTCAAATGTTGCTGAACTGCAACACCCAACATACCTCAGCATTAGTGAAGGTGGTTAGGCCTGCTGGGACATTTGGAGGACAGCATGATTTTCATCCTTGAATTAATCTGTTCAGAAGCAAACCCCAAGAGTGCCTTAGGAAAGCAGAGACAGACTCACCAAATTCTGAGTGCCTCCATTGTTCCCCTCACCTCCAGTTGTTCCTATGCACATTTTCAGGACTTTTCTCCCAAGAAGCCTCTTTCTATATATGTCTGCTTGAGGACTGAATCCTTTGTGTCCCACTAGTGAGGTCAATACAATGTATGAGGATGTGGGAGATGGCCTTCTTAGTTGTGGCAGCCCAATTGTGGGTTGAGGACCCAACTGGCATCAAACCTGATGTAATTTAGGTGCCAGGTAAAATATAGCCATTTATTAAAGCCTTTGGGACCCTCAGGGGTCCCTGCTGCTCCTGCTCATTGCAAAGTAGCTTGCTCACCAACATCACAGAACACCTTTGGTTGCTGTGACTGGCTGGCATTTAAGGTGATTGAGATCAGGTTAAGAGGTTTGATTGAGAGGCAGATTGTAGCTAAGTCACTGCAGCCATGTCTCCCATGTGGGATCCTGATCAAATCTTCAAGAGAAGCTGCGAGGAGGGTAGGCATGAGACTGACGTGGGGAGGAGGAGGAGATGTTGCATGGGCAGATGTCTTATACAATTCGGAATGCCACCTTATATGCATAGGATCATGCTAAATGCAAACAATCTTATGTACCTTTAATGTATTACACAGCTTGCTTTAGAGTAAACATGCTGTGGATTGCACTGGAAAAAATACATGTATTCAACAATAGAGCACAAAACATGAGTCCGAGTAAATGCTGATTACATAGTAAGTCATAAAAGCTACCTGTATGCCAAAGTCTCTACAATTGTAGTGTAATTAAACTGCTTTGTGCATTTTTATTAAGTATTTAAGAAGTATAGAACCACCTTGCCTCAACAGAAGAGAATCCAATTTCAAAATTAAACCAACCCAATAAATGATTTTTTTTCAAAAAAGGTAATGTTAAAAAAAATCTAATTCAAAAGATAACTGATAGAATCATGATACATACTAATTCCAGGAATACTTTCTACAGGAATTTGACGTACTCCATCTTTGAAGCAAGAAAGACCAGGGTAAACCTTCCGAATCTGAGCTTGCTTCCTTTCAATCAACTTTTTAATTATCTGTAACAAAAGCAGCACAAAAATTAGAATTTTACAGCTTATTCCTATATCCATTTTCCTGAGTAGTCAAGTATAAATGTATGTTTAGAATTAAGAAATGTAAGATAGTGAGACAGCCAGCATGATGTAATGGTTTGAACGCTGGACTCTGAAGAACAAGGTTTGAATCTCACCTTCTCTCAGCCTCAGAATCTCATAGAAACTCACCTTCTCTCAGCCTCAGAAGAAAGCAGAGACAGTATCGTCTATTAAATACAACGCACCTGCATCATATGTGGCTTTCAGCTTACATTGAAGCACACATTGCCATGCCACATGCACGAACCCCATTGTTTTCAATGGGGTTTGAGCATATGCAGTATTTCCCTTACATGGGGGGGGGGGGGGGGTCCAGAATGGATTGTGCAATCCACACTCACAGCAAAATGCTTATCCCAGTTCTCTACACTTAACTGTTAGAATTCTTCAACAGAAGGTGTGACAGACACATTAAAGGGCAACACTTTGCTACCAATGGAGTACTGGGAGAATGCGTGCCCCTCAGACATTGTTGGACTACAGCTCCCATCAACTCAGCCAATAATGAGGGAAGACAGGTGTTGCAGTCCAGAAAAAATCTAGTGTCACACATTCTCCAGCACTTCTGTGAATGATACTGCTGGATTTGGTTTTTAAGGCTGCAATCGTATACGCACTAATCTGGAAATAAATCCCAATTTATTGTGTATATATTGGTATGATTTTAAATGTTGTTTGCTGCTTTGATTGTGTTACAAAAATCTGGATACAAATAAAAGCTTTATTTTATTATTTACAATATTCACTGAATCCAAAGGGGCTTACTTCTGAACAGATCTGTAATGAATTGTGTTGACAGAGAGTACCTGTCAAAAATTCTACTGAACAGCCCAAAATAGTTGATTAGGTAATTGGATCTTTAATGTCATGTGGAACATTCACTGTTTGGATTCCAATACAATCTGCAAGAACTCGTCTATCTTTAACAAAGCCTAGATCCAAAGTAATGATAGTGAAGTTAATCCACGGTGCAAACAGTAGTGCCAGAGACAGGAGACAACATATCTCTGCTATTAGTTCCACAAGTGAAAACATCCAGATTCTGCCCTTTCTACATTTATGTGTCAACTAATGCAACAAGACCACTGGATACAGCCCAGACAAATTTTTACTTCAGAAACTATATTAGATTTCCCTATTAACAAAAGCAGAGATAGGGAAACTGTGGCCTACAGGGCACATGCTCCTGGAGGCCTGATTTGCCATCCCTGGAAAGCCCAGAAGTCTTCAAACCCCTGAAAAAAAAATTTTTTTTAAAAAGGAAAATATGATAAATGGTCTAAAAACTTATCTAAAACACAGAAACTGTAGCAAAAATTGGTTTGGACCCTTTTGTCCCTCACCAAACTCTCAAACTGAAGGAACTGGCCATATTTCAGCCAGCACACAAAACTGAAAGTGACATTGTGTCATATCCATTCATGTCAAGCGAGGCCATGCAGCCCATGGGGCAGACACACTGAAGGGTAAATGGTCCCTGCCCCCTCCATAGCTGTATAATAGTTATCCTCTTATTCACTGGTGTTGTGTACCTGCAAGAAAAGAGGGGGTATTTCTAAGCAATTAAAAACCTTATCTGTCAGTAGTATTTGCAGGTACCAACACACTGATATTTAAAAATAAACATTGGATTAATATATAAAATTACCTCTTTCTGCTTCTTAATGATGACTGAAAATTCAGTGTATGGAATCCTTGGGTTTAGTTCACATCCCATTAAAGTTGCTCCCTCATAATCCTTGATATAGCCAACGTATTTTGCTTTTGGTACTTTAATATCTTTAGAAAAACCCTGAGGAAAGAAGGGTCAATATACTTTGGTGACATGCTTTCCAATAGTCTTTTGAAGCTGCTGTGACATCAATGACTTTTTCTTCACATGCTATAAGACAGAAATTCTACAGCCAGACTTGAACACCTCAATGCCCAATTGACCAACTGATGCCGTTCTGAACCAAGATTAGGCATTGCAACGTGTCCTCCAGAATCAGCTTAAATCTGCATCTTTCTTTAAGTCATCCTGCATGTTACACAGGGACTTTAAAAATATGGGCAGGAATCCTGCTGGGCAGTTACAAATGCATAAATAGATACATAATAGCTATGTATTCACAGTCTCTACATGGCCCTTGGTTTGGGGATTAAACAGAGACTGTCAAAGTCCCCCCACAACCCCATTTACCAGTAAGCAGTACTGGGAACAAGGGGGGGGTTTCCATTCCCTTGCTGCTACATAATGGCCATACAGGATTCTGCAAATTATTTAGAAGCCTCAATGGCTGAATCTGCACTGCATAAATAAGGCAGTTTGACACCACTTTAACAGTCATAGCTCAATGTTGTGGAATTCTGGAATTTGTAGTTTTGTGAGATATTTAGCCTTCACTGTCAGAGCACTCTGGTGCCATAACAAAGTACAAATCCCAAGATTCCACAGGATGGAACCATAGCAGTTAAAGGTGTCAAACTGCATTATTTCTACAATGCAGATTCAACCAATGAGATCTAAAAAAGCAAGCAAAAGAAAAAACAACACCCTGTGACAGATAAACAGTCCACTGAAATTAAAGGAGAAACACCCCCAACCCACCAAAGTATGGTGGCTCTTACTGCTGCTGCTAATGCTAGATAAGACCAATAAAACACCATTTAGCATACATGTCTCTGGACTCAAACCCACTCCATCAGATTCTACTGGGCTGCAAAATAAAACTTGTTTGTACCTTTAAGGTGCCACAACGTCTTTTGTTGCTTTTGCAGAAACAGACTTAGCAGGGCTACTCTGATGGATACTGAAACAGTCAAAATCTATCTCCTTGAAAGCAGCATATACTTAAAATTACAACTTCCAGATTTCAAAAACTAGGGAATATAACCCACTCTTTCTAGAGAGAAAGGAGATGGATTTTACCACCATACTTTTATTCAACAGAGTGCCATTTCAGTAAGAAAGGCACAAATTATCAATTACTGTACACTGGGGATAACAGTGAAAGAATATCAATATCCATTTTTTAAAAATAAAATAAACTGCCAGCAAATGTTGGTGGTTTTCCACCTGTTAGTTATATTTTCTAAGCTTGTAATTCTGTATACACTGGGCTAGAATAAATTCCCCTTGAACCCTAAAATAGATATGAACAGGATTCAGATTTAAGCCTAAAATTCTTTCGAAACTTTCTTCATAATACTGCATAATGTTAACAATGTTCCTGCTTCTGTCTTTTCCAAGAAAAATTATTTATTAGCAATATTTTCTAAAACTAAAGTGTTCAGGAGGCAACAGACAAACTAGAAATATAAGTATGAAAGGAATGTGAAAAGTATTAAAAACAAATTTAAAATGACATATAAGTAATTGTAAAATTGTCAGGTACCTAGTGGTATAGATATGCAATTTTTCAGACTTGGACCACCACAGAAAAGGTCTTGTTCCAGACAGAGGATATATCTGCCTGGGTAGCAGAATCCGATTCATTGAGCACAATATGAATTTCATTAAATCCCACATGTGATCTTTTGCATGGACAGTCGGCTAGCATGGCATAGCGATGAGTGTTGGAATAGGACTCCAGAAAACTAGGTTTCAAATCCCCAGTCAGCCCATGGAAACCCACTGGGTGATCTTGAGCAAGTCAGGCTCTCTCAGCCTCAGAGGATGACCATAGTAATACCCATTGAACAAATCTTGCAAAGAAAATCCCATGACAAATTCACATTAGCGTAGCCAGAAGTTGGACAATACTTGAACTACAAGAAATTACAGTTATATGGACAGCTCCCTACTAACTGTAGTGCTTTCTCATCATCCACAATGCTATATGTTCTATTGGAAATATAGGGCTGGTGAGAAAACATCATGCAGTATAGAGGAGTCACATGACAACTGCACTGGAAAATACAGCACAGAAGTGAAATGATGCCACAGAGCACAGACTGACAAAGAATCTTTTTCTGAGACAAGGGATAAATTGCTCTCTTTTCCCTCTCTTCATATGAGGAACAACCATCTGAAATTGCTCCTGATAGTCTCCAAACTGTTATTACAATTTGATTTGCTTACAGATTTAAAAACAGTTTCATAGGACAACTCACTTGTTTCTTGAAGTAGCCAATGGCATATTCATCTGCATAAGTAAGGAAGTTGAGAATGTTATGCTTAATATGATATTCTTTCAGATGATTCATTAGGTGAGTTCCATAACCCTGTACAAAAATCATTAGGACAATTTATCTTCTGAGGAATGCAATGTAATAAAAACTCAAAACTTGCTTTTAAAAAATACTCTAGATAAAAAATAAGATTAATTTTTTAAAAAACAGGCCGGGCCCCACAAATCCTGTAAATTACTGGGAAATATTTACACTAAAGCAATAACGTCTCCTTTCAACTGCACATACCATTCTGCACCCTGCCTCACTGCCTATCCTATAAAGCAACTAGGGATGAAGGGAGACATCAGAAGCAGCAGGAAGTGAGGATTTTAAAAGTTCCATTGTGTGCATATGTCTCCAAATATCAGACTTAATGCAGTGTACTTCCAGTGTTCAAAGTACATCACATCTATTGTTTCAGTTATCCTGTCACCATCTTGGTAGAGGAAACAGTATTAGCATCCCTGTATTAGAGGAGGAAGCTGAGGCTAAGAGAGCAGTGATTTTCCTGAGGCTGCTTAGCGATTTCACGGCTGAAGGGAGATTTCAGTCAGGAATGTTCCAGCTTTGCAGCTCGCACTATTTTAAAGCTGCCCCCACCCCCACCCCATATCACCATGCTAGATGTCCTATTTAAAGGATTTATAGACTTCAGGTATACCACAGTTTAAAATGAGCAAAGATAAAAATAATTCCACTAGTGCACTATTACTTTTTGTTCTGACAGTTAGCCCCACCACCACCACCAATTTGTCTCCTCTAGATTGTGTAGAAAGCCTAAACTGGCTACAGAATAAAGATTTCCATTGCTGTGTTATTAGCCAGCAAAGAAAAACCAAAGAAAACCCAATTTCCCCCATGCAATTTGCTTAATGCCTTTTAGGCATGTGTTCCTGTGGAGTTTTGGCTCTTTCAGGAAACCAGACCTTGTAAGAGAATGACATGGTGATTGAGACAAAAATACAATAAATACTCTTCTTGACCATCAGCATTTTTTCTTTGACCATCTTTCTAAAGCTTCAAAAGGCAGAATTCATCCTTGGACTCAGGGGGATATAAGTTTAGTGGTAAGTAAACATTGCTTGTCCAGTGTTATTGGATATGTTTCAGTTTGTGCAACCTGAGGATGTGGACAGAATCTTGGGAGTACTGAGAGCCACCATGTGCATACTGGACCCATGCCCTTCCTGGCTGTTGAAAGCAGGCAGAGGGGAATTGGCCAACTGGGTAAGAGAAGCAGTGAATACTTCATTACTGCAAGCTTGTCTAAAAGAAACTGTGGTGAGACATCTACTAAAAAAAATCTTCCCTAGATCCCACCAGATTGGAAAACTATCAGCCAGTCTCAAATATCCCCTTTTTGAGTAAGGTGTTGAAACATGTGGTGGCTTCCCAGCTCCAGGGGTTCTTGGATGAAACGGATTATCTAGATCCATTTCAATCTGGCTTCAAACCTGGCTATGGGACAGAGACAGCTTTGGTTACCTTGGTGGATGGCCAACTGGACAGAAGGAGTGTGTCCCTGTTGGTTCAGTTAGACCTATTAATGGGTTTTGATAGCACTTTGCAGGTGCTGTTGGTGAGGACTCAGGAGAAAGCCTTCTACATGGCTGCTCCCTGACTGTGGAACTCCTTTCCACGGGAAGTTAGGTCGGCCACTTCCTTGTTCTCTTTTCGCTGGTAGCTGAAGACATTTTTATTTAGGCAGGCATTTGGTGGATGAATTTTACTTGTGTTGTGCTGTGCTGTAAATGCTTTTTACAGTTTTTACTATGTGTTTTTAACATGTTTTAATATTAATAATGTTTAATCATTTTTTTATCTTTTGTACTTCTGTCTTTTTAAATTATTGTAATCTGCCTTGAATCCCATTGTGGGAGAAAGGTGGGATATAAATCTTTGAAATAAATAAATAATAAAGTGTTGAGGATGGAGCAAGCTTGTTTTCTGCTGCTCCACAGACTAAGGGACAGAGCAATGGATTCAAACTATAGGAAAAGAGATTCCACCTAAACATTAGAAAGAAATTCCTGGCAGTAAGAGCTGTTCAACAGTAGAACACATTCCCTCAGAGTGTGGTGGAATCTCCTTCTTTGGAGGTTTTTAAACAGAGACTGGATGGCCATCTGTCAGAAGTGGTTTGACTGAGTAGTAGATTGGACTAAATGGCCCTTGTGGTCTCTTTTAACTCTGTGATTCTATCTGGACTTGCGGAATCCAATTGCGCTTTCATATTTTACAGTAAATAATATCTTCTATTGCCAGGGAAATAATGTCTTTACCTTGACTTGTTCATTGGATGTCACAGCACAGAAGACGATTTCTGTAAATCCTTGAGACAGGAACATCCGGAAACAGATGCCACCAATTACCCGCCCATCTTTTATTAATGCAAGAGTCTTGTGTTTCCTGCGATAATACATCCTTGTGTCAATTCTGTTTCACAACTACTGTATCTACATCATATAAAGCAGCAGCATCTCCATAATAACAGCAGTATTAAATCATAAAAACATTTTATGTGTACATCTGATGCTAACTTTATGTTCTGCGTGGAAAATAAATACATGTATTTCAAGATATAATCAAGATTAAAAGGTGAGGCATGGTTAAGAGACTCATTTTTCCACAGAAGGTCCAGGCAGCTACACAGCCAGCTTCCCATCCAACTCACTTTGCCACTTCAAACAGTTCAGAGAGAGAAGCATTCCCTCTCAGCAGTGGGTGGAGGAAAAAGACTAACACACACTCACACACACATTGAAAAAGAAGAAAGGAGGGGTAGATGAGAAAGACCACTAGAGGTCCTTGAGACTAAGGGGCCTCTATCCCATGCAAAGCTCCTACTTCTCTTAGTTACTGAATAAATTTCCAGCACTAATTTATGCTTTAACATTTAAGATACACAAAGAGCAATCCTTTTCCTGAGAAAAAGTCACATAAATTTATACTAAGTTGTCATAACTGAACAAGTTGTGAAACCTTCTGAGTCATTAGAAGCAAACATTTGCATTGTTTATATTTCAGTACTGTTCTGAAGGGCCCACCAAACTCCCAAAACAGATTTTGAAATAAAGCAGGGGACTGCAAGGGAAAGAGGCCAAATCATTTTTTAAAAGCCCTTCTTCATACTCCACTGATGAGTGCCTTCTACCCATGAAGGAATATCAGCAAGGCTTTGTTATCTCAGAAGTGGCCAACACTTCACCTGGCAGGCTGCATTCCTGTATTCGCAACAAACCAGTTTCATTTGCAGGGTGAGTTCTGGCCCTGGGATTGTTGAGGGCCTTGGGATTGGAACAAGCAAAACAGTCTGGAGCAGTTTGGGGGCATTTTGACCAGTTTCTGTAAGGAAAACAGCTGTTAAAAATAAATAAATTGGGTGCTGTAGGGCCTTGAGGATGGTTTGAAACGCTGGAAAAATGTGGCTGGGGGCTGCATGAAGCCCACCCTGCATCATCTAGGAGAGATAATCACAGACTGATGCCAGTGAATCAGTTCACACAAATATTAGTGTTTAATTTAGTTGGATAGTTCAATCCTGCCTAGCTTTGTCACAGACCTCTTGAAGCTATATTTTTATGTTTGTAGCAAACAAATGACATATCAATTCTTCTTTGTCCATTTCCTACACATTCCAGTCTATCATAAATCAAAATGAACTACAGAAACTGAAAACTACACTCTGAAAGTTGAACATTTCCATCTTCTTCCTTTTTTTCTCTCTTGTTTATAGTGAATTCATAGACCATGCATAGTTTGAAATGCTGCTTTAAGTTTCTAGAAACTAGTTCAACCAATAAAAGGTGTCATCTTTCTTTTTCAGTGTTTCCACAAGCAGGAGGAAGATACTCACGGATCAAAGACCAGACGAGTAATATACTCTTTTGGCATTCTGGGTAGCTGATGTGAGAATACATTCTGTAAGCCAACCAACCACATCATAATTTTCTTATTTGGCTTTTGATTTAGGGAATTCCCAACTACGTGAAATTCAATCACTCCCCTTCGTTCTTCCAGTCTCGCTGCTTCATCCCGAGCTGAGTGTGCTGACAGAAAGTTGGTCTGCTTCATTAGAGAAAAGAGTGAAGACAAATTCAGTATACATTTCAAAGTCTTTATTTTTGTTTTCCCATACTCTCAGCACACATATTTGGATTTCCATTCCATCTGTTCTGATGAACTCATCCTTGAGGACCCTTTAACACCACACAATTACAGAACTATGGTCCGTTTTACATTGGCAAAAAGAGGTGTCATGAAGGCTGCTTGAAAACCCAGCTTTTACATTAGAAAATGGGAAAGTGTGCCATGAAAACGCCATTTTGGCATTTTAAGGGAAAAAACGCGCCTTTAAAAAGTAGTTCGGTTGCCCCACTACTTTTTTTAAAAGTGCGTTATAGCGCTAGTACATCAAAACGCTAAGATGCCATTGCGCAGTTAAATGGGGCTCTGTTTCCTTAAGGCGCCCATTTAAAGGCTGCGCTGCAGGTGCGAATCAGAATGGATCGTGGGTTGGGAGCATGCGTGGTGTGGACTTCACTCCAAATTAAAACGTTCTATGCCCTCCAGGTGTAAAAGCTGGGGTTTAACCGCGCAGTTTTTTAAAGCTCCCAAACCCCCTTTAAATCATTTAAAACTGCACAATTCGCAGCCGCAAACAGCGCAATAGCGCAGTTCAAGCCTCGACCCTCGCAATAGCGCCGTTCAAGCCTCGACCATCGCAATAGCGCTGTTCGCGGCGGCACGAACAGCGCAACAGCGCAATTCGCAGCCGGCAAGGAAAAAAAATTAAAATCGCAGTTTAAAGCCGCGTTTATTGCTGCCCATGTAGCAGCTCCGCCTGTATTTGTAGCGTTCTGACAGCTTCCCATGTAACTGCTGAGCCACAAAAAAGACCTCAGATAAGTCGTTCCCACACCCCTCAGTGTAGCAGCTCTGCACTTTTTTAATGCACACCTGGGGCTTGCTATGTACTGCTAAGCATTAAGATAAAGGCGACTTCAGGTCACACTTTCTTGCCAATGTAAAAAGCCCCTATGATTCCAGTTTAACTGCCATAGTTGCATCATAAAGAATCCTGGGAATTGTTTAGTGAGGCTCTAGAGCTTTGTGGCTGGGAATTATAAGGTACTCTTCTCTAAACCACAGACCCCAGGATTTCATAAGATCTAACCATGGCAGTTAAAATAGAGCTACAGTGCTTTTATTATGTAGTATGAATGGGCCCAAAGTGTAAACAGGATACCAGCTAGAGATACTGATATACTATGGAATTTCTATTGGGTTTTTTTCTATGAATCTAGGAATATTCACAAATTTCTTCCTATTTTCAGAAAGAACCAGTGGTTAAAGCAGCAGACCAAAAGAAGCAAACCTGGTAGATACTGTCAACTGAGTAAAGCTACGTGCCTTACAAAAGATTCGGAGAAACCAGGAAAACCCATTATTAATGGATGCTGAAGGGAGCAATATATCTATGGGTCCGCTAAGACCTTTCTTCCTTTTTAAAAGCTTGAGAATGAAAGGCACCCACATTTACCTGGAACAAAATCAAGATACAGTTGGCCCTTCAAATCCACAGATTCTTCCATCCACAGCTTGAAAATATATTTTTTTTTAATTCCAAAAAAGCATACCTTGCTTTTGCCGTTTAATAGCAAGGATAACATTTTACTACGCCAATGTATATAATGGGACTTGAACATCCAAGAATTTTAGTATCCACTGGAGCTCCAAAAGATATTGAGGGCCCACTGTACTATAATATGCACTCAGAAAGCAAGAAAAAGGGCTCAGTTCAAAATCAGGCATCTGGCCTCCACAGTAATCTTGGGCTGCTTGGTATCAATTCACAGCGTGCTGATTACCACAATGTGTGCAAATAGAGTATTGAAGCATGGGAAGAACTGATAGTGCAATCTAAATTCTGTTTTGTATAAAGCATAGCTGCCAACTAATGACTCTCAGGCGATAGGCCAAAACCAGAAATTCTTTCCCTTTTCTTCCCTCTCTCTTGCATTGCTCCTGCTGGAAAAACTGCCTTTTTATATAACAGCTCCCAGAATACCTCAGGTAGCTTGGTCTCCGGACATGTTGACAGGAGCATTCTAAGGGTTGTAGTCCAAAAACATAGTACCTTCAAGATCTACTACTGTTCTCAGATCACTTTTGAGTACAAAAACAACTTTTTCAAGCTCTATCCACAATGAGTTAAGTCCATTTGCTAGTTCCAGCTACAGTAAATGCACTAGGAAACAAGATTTACATTTGCCTTGACTGGCCATATAGCAATTGATTCCACGAGTCTGCTCTATTTTAGACTAGCACTAGGTTTAGGCTAGGTTAAGGTTAGGAAACATGCAGCACTTCAGATATTTTTAAACTGCAACAACAGCTAGCAACATTAGCCAGCACAGCCAATGGTGAAGAACAGTGAAGAACCACATTCAACAACACTTGGAGGGCTCACAATTTTCACCCCTGATTTAGGTCAATTATCTGTAGCCAATAAATCTTATATATGTGGTGCTGGAGGCAAGTTTTATGGATGCCATGGACTGCCAAAAAGACAAATACTGTAAATGGGTACAAGAGCAAATCAATCCAGTAGTCACAGTAGAAGCCAAAAATAGAAGGAGACAAGAAAAGAGAACAAGTAAGAGACCTCTTCCAGAAGATCCAAGAAATAAAAAGGAAATTTAAACCAAGAGAGAGGGTGCTGTACAACTAGGAGAGAAACACATTACATGATCAAGTAAAAATAAAAACATAATGGAAATCAATACATGGAAGAACTATATAAAAGGGATGAAAGGGTGACACATTCATTTGAGGAAGAACCATATAAAAAGAAACATGCAGTTTTAGAAAGTGAAGTGGAAACTTCACTTAGAGCACTTTGGTCAAAATAAACTACCAGGAACAGTAATACAATAGTGCTGCTTTAAGTTACAGAGAATTTAGTTCTCACTAAAATATGTCAACAAATATGGAAAATAAAACAATGACTCAAGGACTGAAAACACTCCATACACATTCCAATCCCAAGAAAGGGACTGCAGGACTATTGTATTAATTTTCCATGCAAGTAAAGCAATGCTCAACATTTTACAACAAAGATTTTTTTTATCATATATTGAGTGATAAATGCCAGATGGCCAAGCTAGGTTCAGGAAAGGAAGAGGCACTAAGTATGATATTACAAAGATAAGTTGGCTAATGAAGTGCACCAAAGAATTTCAAAATAAAATCAGCCTACACTTTGTAGATTATAGCAAAGCTTTTGAGTGTGTAGATCATGAAAAACTATGGATCACTCTTAAAGAAATGGGTGTGTCACAATATTTCTGTTGCCTGTACTCAGGACAAGAGTCTACCGTTAGCACAGAAGACGGGGAAACTGAATGGTTTCCAGTTGGCAAGGATCAGGCAAGGTTGCATTTCATCACCATATCCATTTAACTTGTATGCTGAATGCATCATATTATTATTATTATTAAAAACAGGATTAGACTCACAGGAAGGAGGGGTGAAAACTGGAGGAAGAAACACCAACAGCTTAATATATGTAGATGGCATCATCCTACTAACAGAAAATAGCAAAGACTTGAAACAGTTACTGAAGAAATTCAAGGAACAAAGTACAAAAGCAGGTTTACAGTTGAAAATTAAGAAAACAAAATAATGGCCACAGATGATTTACATAACTTTAAAAGCACACAATGAAGAATTTGAAATAGTTCAATATTTTCCATATTTTGGCTTAGTTTTCAACCAGAATGGAAATTGCAGTCAGGAAACTAGAAGAAGATGACTTGAAAGGATAGCAATGAAAGAACTAGGCAAGATCATAAAGATCTATCATTGAATACTGAAGTTAGGATTGTCCATGCCATCATATTTCCAATTTTTATGTAAGGTTCTGAAAGCTGGACAGTAAAGAAAGGAAGAAAATCAATTCATCTGAAATGTGATCCTGGAGAAAATTTCTGCGGATAGTATGGACTGTTAAAAAGACAAATAAATGGGTCCTAGAGAAGCTCAAGCCTGCAATCTCTCTAGATGCCAAGATGACAGAACGGTGACTATTATGTTTTCACCATACTATGAATAGACAGGACTCGCTAGAAAAGACAATAATGCTTGGTAAGGCAGTAGGAAAAGAGGAAGACTATATTCCAGATGGATAGACTCAGTCAAGGAGGCAAGACCTCATCAGCTCTCTTGATGATAGGCTTGGAGGTCTCTCATTCTATGGGTCGCCATGAATCAAAGTTGACTTGACAGCAATTAACAAACAATAACAAATTGTCCTTTGGATGTATCATGAAATGACATGGTTCAATGGAAAAGATAATAATGCTCATTAAACTGGTGGGGCGGGGGGGAGACAACATTATAGTTTATTGAAGCCATAGCCTGTGTTTGCCACAGAAAAGTAGACCTGCTGACAAATGGCTCATGTGGTGCATAACAACAACAGCAGTAATAAAGTTAATTGCCATGTTCAAATTTTACACAAATTTGGCTCATGCCAAAGTTAATATGGCTCACCTCTGGACCAAGCATTGCAGCTGGATCTGTAATGGTTGACATCACTTCATTGATCAGCTCAATGGGAATATCTCCTACAACTCTTGGCTTCTTGGCATCCTCCACAGAATAAGGCTCATTAATTTTTCTCTTTTCTCCTGGGAAATAAAGTCGCAGCAAATGAAATTGTTTAAAAATCAAAGACTTCATCACTGCATATAAATTGTACCACAAGGCAGAGAGTCAATATTATCAGAAAGGAAAGTGTCAACTTGTAGCTGTGAAAAACTCCCCCATATGTAACTACACCATGGCTTAAAATAATGCTACTTTTTATGATGTGGGTACAAATGGGTGGCAGCTGTACTACTAAAGGAGTCAGTTATGGCTACTGTTTTACCACAGATCAGCCCTGAAGACATGATTCGTCTCCATTACCAAGTATTCTTGGAAGGAGTAGGTAACAATGTGAAGAAAACTAAGGCACATCATTCATATATATTCATTAATTCATTCACTGATTCCCTTTTATTCATTTATATCCCACTTTTCTCCCAATGATGGGATTCAAGGCAGCTAACAACATATTTAAAAACTGCACCAACTATACAAAGTTTATTAATAAAAGTATAAATATAAAATTTGTTTTTAAAGTGACTGATGTTTAAAGTTAAAATATTAAACATTATAATTCATTAAAAGAACATATACAAACCTTACAAGCAGCACCGCATAACATTAAAAACCCCAGCCCAGTCAGTTTGAAAAGCCTGAAAACATAAAAATATTTTGGCTTGCTGATGGAGGAACATCAAGGATAGGGCTATACTGGCCTCCCTAGGGAGGAAGTTCCAAAGTCTGGGAGCCGCTAACAAGATGGTCCTCTCCCTTCTTCCCATCAAATGAGCCTGGAAAGGTGGTGGAACAGAGAGAAGGGCCTCATGACTCTTCTGTTCAGCTGTGTGGGGGCGGTGCCTGTGAGAGAGGCATCAACAAAGCCTGCTTGCAGGCAGAAGCCTCAGACCATTACCGGACTTTGCTGTTCAGCTGTGTAGGGACTCTGCCTATGAGAGAGGCATCTTGGAGTTTTTATCATTCTCATGTTATCCTTCAGTTTAGCAGTTGGTATTGGAATTACTTTGTTAACCATGGAATGTTATAAGTATGGGGAAGAGGGAACCACTGACAACAGATTAGATAATTGTGAACTACCCATTCAAGTGATGCAGGGCAATGGGAGGTATGGCGTTAACAGAGTGACGAGAAGAAGGAAGACGAGTTAGATGGTTGAAATCTATCCCGTCTTCCATGCTCTCTGTTAACCCGAAAGAACCGAGGGTCATCCCATCCATACCACAATCCCTCACCATGCTCCTCTGTAATGCCAGGTCGGTGAAAAATAAATCTCACATTATTTACGATCTGATAGAGGATGAGAACGCCAACCTGGCTTGTATCACGGAAACCAGGCTGGGAGAAGACAGCAATGTGACATGGGCTAAGGCCCTCCCAGCTGGGTATACCGTTCAGGAGCAGGTAAGGGAAAGTGGGTGAGGGGGAGGAGTGGCCTTGATTTATGCTTAGGGAAGCATTCCCAGGATTGTGCCATCTGCCCCAGGATGCCTCTTTTTAACTAGGTATTAAGAAGTCAAGCCCTCCCTCCAGTCCATCTGCCTTGGTCCAGGCCCCAGAGGGAGAGAAGAACCACTGGACCTCATCCCCCTTCCCACCACCTTTCCCTTCTCCTTTTGTGTTGTCTCTTTTAGACTGTAAGTCTGAGGGCAGGGAACCATCTAAATATAAGATTCTATGTACAGTGCTGTGTACATTTACAGCGCAATAATAATAATAATAATAATAATAATAATAATACCATCAATTTGACCAGGAGGCCTATCCGTAAAACTGTCCACATAGAGTGTATTTACCTGACCCTGAAGGCTAGGGACAGTTTACGGATTCTGTTAGTCTACTGTCCACCCCATTATCTAACAGACTCCCTGACCGAGCTGACACAGCTGGTCTCGGAGCTGGTGCTGGAGTCTCCCAGGCTCTTGGTCCTGGGTGACCTGAACATCCCCCTCGAGGCCGGTTTAACAGATCTGACTGGCGCAGCTCGGGAGTTCATGGTTACCATGACAACCATGGGCCTGTCTCAATTAATCTCAGGGCTGACACACTGTGCTGGTAATACACTCGATGTGGCCTTTTGTATGGATCAGGACAACCCCTGGGGAGAAGTCATTGGGACTACTGCCCCATCATGGACGGATCACTTCCTGGCCAAGCTAGGATTAAAGACCCACCACCTATGTCCCCCCCCCCCCCCGGGTCCATCCTCAAAGGCTGACGGAACCCAAAATTTTCCAAGAAGCCCTAGAGGGATACATGGTTAGGAATGACGGCGATTCTGTTGATGCCCTGGTTAATACCTGGAACACCAACCTCACCAGGGCTATAAACAGCATCACTCCCGAGCATCCTCTCTAACTTACTTCCAATAAAAAGCCATGGTATACACAAGATCTTCAGAGGATGAACTGAGAGACGAGACGACTAGAGCACCGCTGGCGCCAACATCGACGCTTATCTGACAAGGCACCCCTAGAGAACCTACTAAGGTCCTATGGAGTAACAATCGATGCAGCACAGAATTCATTCTATGCTGCACATATTGCATCAGCAAAGTCTCGCCCAGCAGAGCTATTCAGGGTGATTAAAGATCTAATTTGTCCCCCTCCCACCCTGAACCCATTACTAGAACCAACAGATGCCTGCTGTGATGCTTTTGACGACTTCTTTGCTGATAAGATCTCTCAGATAAGGGCCGATTTAAATACCAGCATGGATACAGGAACCATAAGAGAGGTGTCCAGTGACTCCGTGGACTTGGTTAGACTGGATCATTTTGAGTCTGTAAGTACCTAGGAAATGGACAAGCTCCTTGGCAGTGTTAGGAGAACGACGTGCTCCCTCAATCCCTGCCCATCGTGGCTGGCCGCCCAAGGAGGTGGTGCGGTGACGTCATTACTTCAGCTTGTCATCAACGCATCCCTCAGGGAGGGTAAATTTCCAGCAGAGCTTAAGCATGCAGTGGTTAGAGCACTGCTGAAAAAGCCCTCCCTGGATCCCTTGGTAAGAAACAACTACAGGCCAGTCTCCTTATTACCATTCTTGGGCAAGGTGATCGAGAGAGCAGTCGCCATCCAACTCCAAGCTGTCTTGGATAAAGCCGATTATCTAGACCCATTTTAGGACTGGATACGGAGTCGAGACAGCCATGGTTGCCTTGGCCGATGATCTCCATCTGGGCATCGATGGGGGAAGTGTGGCCCTATTGGTACTCTTGGACATCTCAGCAGCATTCGATACCATTGACCATGGTATCCTTCTGGAACACCTGAGGGAGTTGGGAATCGGGGGCACTGCGCTCCAGTGGTTCCATTCCTATCTTTCAGGCAGGTTCCAGATGGTGAAGCTGGGAGACAGCTGCTCTCGAAAGAGAGAGCTGACATCTGGAATCCCTCAGGGTGCCATTCTGTCTCCCATGCTATTTAACATTTACACAAAGCCGCTGGGAGAGATCATCTGGAGACATGGGGCGCAGTATTATCAGTACGCTGATGACACCCAAATCTACTTCTCTATGTCTCCGACTGATGCAGTGACCAAGGATGGCATCTTGGCACTGAATGCCTGTCTGGAGTCGGTAATGGGCTGGATGAGAGAAAATAGACTCAGGTTGCATCCAGAGAAAACGGAGGTACTTGTGATAGGTTCCTCCGGCCCGGGAGTGGAGATTCAGCAACCAGTCCTTGACGGGGTCACAATTCCCCTAAAGGACAAGGTTCGCAGCTTAGGCGTACTCTTGGACTCGTCTCTCCAGCTGACTTCTCAGATGGAGACAACAGCCAGGACTGTGTAGTATCAACTGCGGTTGATACGCCAACTGCGTCCCTACCTGGGCAAGGAGGACCTTGAAACATTGATACATGCACTGGTAAGCTCCCGATTAGATTTCTGTAACATGCTCTACATGGGGCTACCTTTGTACCAAGTTCGGAAGCTTCAATTGGTTCGGAACGCGGCAGCCAGGTTACTTACAGGGACATCCAGGACAGAGCATATCACTCCAATACTAAAATCTATATACTGGCTGCCAATTAGCTTCCGGGCGCAATACAAAGTGCTGGTTATTACCTTTAAAGCCCTATATGGCCTGGGCCTGAGTTACTTGAAGGAACGCCTCTCCCTATACAGTCCGCCCCGTACACTTAGGACATCAGGGAAGAACCTGTTAGAATTTAAAAACACTAAACAGGTAACAACTTCCCATAGGGCTTTTTCTGCCGCAGCCCCGAAGTTATGGAATGACTTGCCGGAAGAGATCTGTCTTATTACCTCCTTAGATGCTTTAAGGAAGGCAATTAAGACAGATCTCTTCCGGCGAGCTTACCCACCTGACATGTTATAATGAATTACCAACTGCTGAGAGAAATATTCTGGAAGAATGACACCAAGCGACTATATTGAAGGATGTTTTATTGTTGTTTATTTTTATTGTTAGTATTGTTGTTAATGCTGTGATGGTTTTAGGATAATGATTATAATATTTGATTGTGTACTATATATTTTATTGATTGTTGGAATCCCACCTCGATCCGATGGAGAGGCGGGAAACAGAAATATTATTATTATTATTATTATTATTATTATTATTATTATCTTAGAGGTCTAAGGGGCTCATTAAGAGGAAAGACGGTCTTTCAGATAACCTGGACCCCTGCCATATAGGGCTTGAATGGCTCAAGCCATGGAGAATGAACATTCTCTTAGATGTGGCCAGTTTTCATGTTGCAAATAAAGGAGCCTAAGGTATGGAACCACCATTTCAATACCAACATAATGTAAAAGATGAACTCTTAGAAAACCAAAAATATTCACATAGGCCATAAAACAGAAGTCAGCAAATAACTAAAGGAGGGGTAGGAATCATGCGCCCTTCCCAGGTGTTGCTGAATTCCATCCCCCAACATCCCCCACAATAACTTTCTAGTGCTCTGGAAACTTTTACTCCAACAAGATTTGGAGGGTCACAAAGAGACAGAAAGTAGTGTTTAAATCATGCTATACTGCCAGGGTATAGCAGGCTATTACAGAGGAGATCAAGTGTGATGTCTCCAAAGGTTTCTGATTATCACAGCCTAAATATAACAAGAGAATTTTAACCCATGCTTCTTTCCCACCAGTCTAATTAACTGTTTTAAAAAAGCCCTGGTCGTGAAATCTGCCCAAATTTTCTCACACTGTTCAGTATTCTGTTGAATTCATCTCAACTAGAGCAAAACAAGTCAGTAAGTTTAATAGTATGTTAATACACAGGTTCATCAAATTGATTCAGTAGGCCTATTCTACTCAGGACTAATATGAGGATCGAGGCTAGTATCTCATTTCTATGTATCAGATATCTAGGGGGACACTACAGTACTCAAAAACAGGAAGCCACTAGTGAAACAAAGGGGAAAGAAATAATCTCTGGTTGCACCCTAAAATACAAAAAGCCAGGTTTTCTCTGTAATCTATCATCTATAAATGTTTTAATATTTATCTAAAGAGCTTTCAATAAAGCCCAAACCATGAAAATAAAGAGTCCCATGAGAAGGAAAGCTGTTGTATGCAATAATTTTTCTTCTTTTCATAATATAAAAGAACTCCTCCATATCTTATATAACATAAATTAAACAGCAAAAATAACACCTACTCTAAGCAGCAGCTGCCTGTGAAAAATGACAACAAATTATCTTGAGGTGCCTTGACAACTGACAAATTTAGTCATTCACAGAGCAGGTCTTGCTTCATTCCACGTGTGCAACATTATCATGTTAGCAAGTATTTGCACACATGGGGAAAACATGGGGAAAATGTTTGATGTGAGGCCAAACGTGAATTATACTTGTTCCTTCAGATTCAAGGAGGATCCGTTCCAGACCCCCCTCCCCCCGGCTGCAAATAGGAAAAAATGCAAATATTGGAGCCCCATTGTTTTTAATGGCTGTGTGCTCTTGTGCGCAGCTCCGGGTATGCACCATTTTGTCCCTCCTGGCTTCCCGTCCTCAGAATTTCAAAACCGCAAACGGGAAGTTAGCAAATCTGGAGGGATGACTGTAAATGCAAAAAATGAAGCTAATGATAATTATCCACATTTTGCATATCTCAGATAATTACAGTGATCATTCACAAAACAGTGTTGATAAAAAGCAGCACTGACGATAGCTAACCATCAAAAGACTACAAAAGTACTCTAGTAATTTGAACTAACAATGTGGGCACTTCCTTTTTGTTGTAATTTATCAGAAGTGGCTCCTAAATGGACAGGATTCGATGATTTGTTTCCACTATATATCACTTCCTCTGTCAAAATCAGCTATCCTGCCTCCCCTCTTATGCCTCCTGCCGAATTTCTGGAAAATTTTCTGGAGCAGATTTTTAGCACCAGAAGGGCTGCACCAGAGGAAGGAAGTTGAAAATCAAAAGTCTGTTGACACTGGATACCAAACTGGAGGGTTGGATCATAGCCAAGATCTCCAAAGCCAATCTTTCTTCTCTGTGACACCTAAAAAGCTAACAACACAGTCTGCAATTCTCAACTGTGGGGTGAAGGGGAGCATCATATGGCTCAGCTACTGGAATAGGAGATTCCTGTGGGCAAAGGAAGGACTCCTTAATTCTATCCCACAACACTATTTTTACCCTGAAAATGCTTCTTCATTTCTCCCTTTTGCCCCCAATTGTGTGTCTCGCTGCTGGAGAAATGATATAGCTGTAAAACTGTATTAAGAACAGAGAAAAGAGATTTCTCTTCTGACACATGAATCAGCTAGTCTGGCAGTTAAACTTTCATTGTGGAACATTTTGCACATATGGCACTGAAACGGCTTAGAATTTCAAGCCCAGGATAACTAAAAATAACCCTCTTTTGACTTGCCTCATTAATTGCCATGGGTGATAATGATTGGAGAAACAAATATCCCAAAGGGGAGTAAGGAAAAAGCTTTGTCAACTCAAAAGTTTATGAAGTAGCTTGAGTTTGGGCAGTTGGACATGAAGATAACATGGGTATGAGTATGAAAAAAGGAGGAAGAGACCCTTGTCTCAGCCTCTGTTTTCTCTTAAGGTGGTTTGGTTTCATCTAAGGATGAAAATATATAGATTTTGTGGTATAGATCATCAAGTATAGATGTCTAGTTTAGTTCAATGCTCACTTGAGATACATGGAACATATCCCAAATCGCAATCAACTAAAGGAAAAGTGCTTTCGTCAGTTTTGCCATTATTACTTTAAATAATTTTTCACTACAGGTCTAATAAACTCACAGCCACTAAAGGCCAGAGTTGCTGACTTGCTTCCATCATTGCCAGTTCTTATGACTTCTTGGAAGCATAGACCTATACAGGTGTGAAATTGAATATAATCATCTGAAGCAGTCTGAACTGGAGATGAGAGCACACTTCGGAGCCCAGTGGAGTCAACCACACATTTTTACCTCCTGCAGAGCTCTGCCATGCCATCATAGAGGGGGAGTCTTGCTGTTTCAGGATAGCAGCCCATTGAAACTGCATTTCAAAGCACTGCATGTTTTCTAGAAAAGAAGGGAACTTTGCATAGTTGGAAAACAAATTTATTCAGTGAAAAGTATCCCATGCTGGTGGCTTTGGTCCCTGAGACAGCACAATTCCTGCACCTGATCTAAACTTTTAAGTGCAAGTATTTATCAAAGAGATGCCATTTTACAAAACATAATATTAGTAGATAATTTGGCAGTTTTTTCCGCAAGTTTTTTTAAAAGTGTTTATCAATATTTCAAGAGAAACCTTAGCTGCCATAAGCCATGCGAGAACAATAATGGAGTGGGGGAGCATTAACTGGGGGACAATGTTTAGGATCCAGGTTCAGCTGAACTAGGGACTTTATCACATGAGGTTTTTAAACTGCTGTACAAGTTGGGTAACAGTGCCTTTGGCCATCAATGGCTATCGATGCCGTCTCCGTCTCATTGCTGCCTTTTTCTTGAAGTGTGATCCCAATAGCACTGATATAAGTAGTCCTCAGATGTGGTAAATTACTCCCATGGCAGTTCTGGGACTGTGTGATTATATGGTTTCAGTGTCTCCCCCTATCCTCTCCTCCCTCCCCTTCCCCATTCCAGAACAGCCTTATTTGTTTGTTTCTTTGTTTGTTTTTCTTTTCTCCCTTGCCCCCTTTTTTGTTTTTAAGCTGCATTCACAACTCCACAATCGCGTTAAAAAAAAAACAACCACACAATGCAAGACAGGATGGGTAGGGCATAGGGCAGGGAGGTGGGTTGAGGATGAGGGTGGAGGAGCGCAAGAGGGGCTCACAACAGCCCAGTCACACCAATAGAGGGACATAGGGTAGGTAATGCACCTAAATCAGTATATACGTACTTCTTCCCTTCATTACTGCAACAGTGGTGAGCATAGAGACAGTGTGATAAGTTCCTAAGAGAAGATGCAATGGTATCAGTAGGATCCAACCCACTGACTAGAATGTTTCCATAGCATAGCAAAGCAATATATTCATAGCAGCCATCCCCAACTCTACTTGTGTCTTCCATACACTTTAACAAGGCTTGCTCAGCAAAAATTGGCTGTGGATTGAGATTGTGCTGACAAAAGGACACAAGAAAGTTAAAAATCCATTGCTCTCTATATTACCTAGGTTTGAGTCCAAGCCAGATGCAGCCTTGCAAGCAGGACTCATACTTCCTCCAGTGGATTGTTCTAGAGATGAAGGGCTTGCACTGTATGGAACAGACCTCATCACAGGAGGACGGCTAATAACTGTAAATACACAGAAAGGAAAGAATTAAAGCAAGCTGCAGTGCTGATTCAGTGCATGAATTTACAACTTACAACCATTACTGAAGTGTGAAATTACACACACACACACACACACATATGATGCCACCCTTGTCCAGCAAGATCTTAGACAAAATCCTTCTTCCAGGATTAACAAATTTTTGACCTGGAAAATCCTTTGCTTTAAAACATGTTTTACTCCCACAAAAAGAGCTCCTTTTAGTAGAGCCACACCAATGATCCATTTAGTTCAAGACTGTCTAATCTGATTGACAATAGTAGTCAAGTGACCTTGTGCCCAAAGGTGATCTATGCCAAATTCAATATATTATAGGGAGCACATAACCCCCTTGTTGAAACAGCTTCACTAGCTTCCAGTTTGTTTCTGGGCAAAATTCAAAGTGCTGGGCATGATTTTTAAAGCCCTGCGTAACTTATGTCCTGACTATTTGAGAGACCATATCTTCCCCAAACGAACCTGCTAGAGCCCTAACATCTTCAGGAAAAGGCTTTCTCTCAGTCCTGCCACTATCACAGGCTCATTTGGTGAGGACACAAGAAAGAACCTTCTCAGTGGTTGCTCCCACCCTCTAGAACTCCCTTCCATGGGGGCACTAACTGGCCCTCTCCCTGCTTGCCTTTCGCTGGCATGTAAAAATGTTTTTATTCAGGCAGGCTTTTAAAATCATCACAGGGTGGCTTTTATATGGGGTATCTATATTATTTTTTAATTTTTGTATGTTTAATTAATCTTAATTTTATATTGTTTTAACTAGTTTATTTAAATTGTTTTTTTTAAAATGTTTTAAAAGCGTTCTTTATCTTGTGTGCTGCCTTGGGACCCTTTTTGGGAGAAAGGTGGCATAAAAATGAAATGAAATGAAATAAATTGTGAATGTCTAACTGAGCTAAACAGAATTGTAGCCTCAGAGGACTACTGGAACAGTTCTTAAATTTCAGATCAAATAGCTAGCCCTTAAAATTACATTTTAGTGCAACCTCCACTAATTTGGTGCCATCCTGTTTTGGGCTACAGCTTTTAGTGGGCAGTGCTATAGCTTTCATAACTCTCACAATATTAGGCTATTTGGCCAAGCACCCCTACTGAAAGAAAGCATCTCAGTTTGATTCAACTTGAGCATAATCCAATTATTCATAGGAGAAACTGTTCAACTGAATGAAAGTTAGCAGGCTGTAGGCAAGTGAACCATAATGGTCAAACACATATAATCTGTGAAAGATTACTGAAAGAAAACTATGCTTCAAGCACTTAGGTGGAAATGCTACATTAAATTTTAAGTTTCATTAGGCATTAATGTTACCAGATGCTTGCTAGTTTATTGAAATTCAGTCATGTGTAGTCTGTCAGGATGACAGCTGCCCTTTGTAAGTTCACTGGAATTTATTCTTTTGCTTCTACCCAAACATTTTATATATAAATCTAGTTACACATTCATCCATTAGAGTGTTACTGAACAAGAACCAATATAGCAACTAAAACATTTTAACAGGAAAACAGCAACATAGAAAATAATTGCTGGAATGGCCTGGATAAATAACATTTGGTTACACTTAGGAGATTGAATTTCTCTGTGGTGCAAAACTGTCCCATTGTTTTTACTGCTAGGATCAAACCTGATATGATGTTAATTCTAATGTAATCAGAATAGATTTTTTTTGGTGGGAGGGAGGGGAGGAATGTATGTAAATCATAGCTGTAGGGTACAGAGTTACCAAGTGAAAAATGGGACAAAAATCGTGCACCTTCAATAATTTTGCAGAAGAGGAAACTTGCAGGTATTGCTTGTTACACAAGCTGAAATCCCACATAATCATTAAAGATATTGGGTTCCTTTCCTTTATCTTTCTTTTTCACTTGACAACCCTAAAGGGGGTGGCTTAAACAGCCTTCAGAATATGGGGATGAAGAGAGAGAGAATATTGTTGACCAAAAATATTGCTTCTTAGAAGCTGTTCTCTGGAATCAGGGTGACCATATAACCTCCTTTTCTAAGACATGCCCTATATTTTAATATTCTGTCCAGATGGAATTCCAAAATGTCCTCCATTTTGACCATGACAAAAAAGCCCATTGAATGTCTGCTGTTCCCCTTCAAGAAATTTGACTACTTGACAGCTTCTTCTTGCTGCAAATAGAACAGGATGGATCCTTCTGAATTTATTTTCCTTAGGAGCAGCAGCAGACAAGACTTTCCCCCCAAAGCTCAAGGTATATTTCTCAGAAGGGAAAAAGACAGCAAACAATAGGCTGCCTTAGCACACAATGTACATGTTGATGGTTATCGCACGGCATCACCACCATTATGGCTCAGCCCTGTCCACATGGGGGCCGCCATGATGACGCAAGTGTGGTGCAGTGTCCACACAGTGCGGCAGCGCACTTGCATTATCGATGTGGGACAGTGCACCAATGGTGCACTCATGGCAGAGGATGCGCACATCAAAAAGAACCAGGTTCTTTTGGGTGCAGAGGGGGCCCATGCAGTTTGTTTGCTGCGGGCTCCCTCAGGAGCAAAAATGGGCGGTCTGTCAAGCCCCTAATTTTCCATCTCCTTTCCACACAGTCCAACATTTCGTGGAATCCTGTCCTTCTGCGACTCACATAACAAAACACACACGCACACAAACACACTAAATGCACTCACGCAGTTAACATCAAATATAGGGTAGTCTTCATTTGTGCCATGCCTTACATATAGATTACCTGTCTGGATGCCTAGCTGGGCACTTTGAGAAGATGATGCTATGAAATCTGGATCCCAGATGGGAGAACTTTGACTATAGACCTCTTCCTCCAACATGGATAAAAACCTGAATGTACAAGTCAGGAGGCAATGTTAACTTACAGAATTTATTCTACCAAGATAAACATAACTTGTTCCATTATATGATCTCTTTAGTCAGATATTGGAAACAGAGACAAATTCACCCATTTACAACTGCTGAAACATTGTTTGACAACCTGAAAACTAGCAAAATTCAAGTTGTATGTTTTTAATGATAACCAACAATTTGGGGGCGGGGGGGGGGGGGAGACAGAGACACAGGAACCTGTCTTGGACATCATCATTAGAGCAATATTATTATTTCCAGCAGCTGTATTTCTTAGCTCCACCTGCAATGCTGGAGATTGAATTTAGGACTTTCAACATTTCAAGCATATGCTCTGATACTAAAATTAAATAAAGCATTGATATGACATAATTCATTCTCAGTAAGACGTTTTAATGCAATTCTTAACTGTGTATCAATATTTCTAGAGTCAGTCTTTCTTATGATATGTATTGTTTGCTTTACAAACCCTATCTTTGTTATCTCTCTCTCCTATAGAAAGAAATTTAGAAGCTCAGACATTAGTTCTGGCACATTTTTCTAGTACAGTATCTAGACAAGTTCTCTGTTTCGACAGAAATAACTCCAAACTAATGAGTATTCTACAGTAAAAATGGCAGGCCAAGGTCATTAGACAATAACTACATACAATATATAAGTAACAAAGCCTTTCTGAGCAACAGCACGCCTTTACACTGCAATCCCTCTCTGAACCCTTAAAACAGCAAATTTCAGTCAACGTCCAAGCAAACAAGATCAGGAAGATCAGGACCACCTTTTTCCTTGAAGTTCTTCCCAACTATTAAGATCTCTGGAGAAAGCTCTTCCTTTCCACGGCTATTTGAGCCATGTTTGCTGGGAACATAGGAAAGGGCTTTTCTGGAGATTATTTCAGGATGCATGTACACTGTAGAAATAATGCAGTTTGACACCACTTTAACTGTCATGGCTCCATCCTACAGAATCGCAGGATTTGTAGTTTTGTGAGGCACCAGCACTCTTTGACAGAAGACCTTTTAAAACTACAAATCCCAGGATTCCATAGGACAGTGCTACAACACTTAAAACTAGTGTCAAACTGCATTATTACTACAATGTAGCTGCACCTCTAGACAAGGGAGGTTCCCCCTCTGTTGTTTTACTGGCAGACAGGGAGCATTTTATTGATGCAGGCATTTGGCATAGTGGAGCTGTGATTTTTACTGATTCGAATCACAAATTACATAAATCTGATTTTATGCCTGAACTATATTTCTTTTTATTTGAATTTTGCTGCTGTTAGCTGTCTTGTCATTTTTTGGCAAGAAGGCATGTCACTATATAAATAAACCGATTATTTCAAGATTTAGGCATTCCTAGAAGTCATTGTAAACATCACTGGAAACAGACCTGAGGGATGTTAATGTAAGTAAAAAATAAATAACTAAGACTTTATTTCAGCAAATGAATGCTCATAATATTTGCAACCTACAAATGAAAGATCCATACAAAAAACTACAATATCCCCATACAACACTGATATAAACAGATACTGGATTGTCTCTACTATTGACCTGGCGACACAACATTTTCTTTTATCACTAAAAAAAGATCTATCCAAACATTGCAAACATATTTATACAAATATTACAGATCATATCAGGCAAGAGATAACATTTAGAGCATGGATTTATGGAGCTTCCTCTGAAATGGTGAAATATTTATCAAGCTGAACAACTCATAAAGGGAACAATAATGTAACATACCCTCAGACTTAAAGAAAAATAAGATATTATTACTTAATTCCCTCTTTAATGGTCTGTTGAGAACTCTGTTTTGAAAAATAAGAATCCACTCAGAATTCTAAATGGCAGTTTCACTATCACAACCAGCTTTGGTAAACAGGAAGTTTTAGTAAACAGGAAATCATTACAAAAAGAAAACTGTTACTCACAGTGATAAATAGTATTAAAGTCATTTCAGATTTCATTCCAACTTCCCCCATATTGTTGGCTTATATAAGCCTTCTTTTTGAAGAAAGCTGATGGCAAAGAGATTTTGGTCTGAACTGCACTTCAGAAATAGTGCAGTTTGATACAGCGTTAACTGCCATGGCTCAATGCTATGAAACTGAGATTTGTATTTTTCTGAGATATTCAGCCTTCTCTGTCAGAGAGCTCTGATGTCACAACAAACCTCAAATCCCAGGATTCCACAGCACTGAGCCATGGCAGCTAAAGAGGTGCCAAACTGCATTAATTCTGCAATGCATATTAGACCCATGTTTCCCAAGTAAAACTCCAATGCAGCTGACACACATACCAGGTGACACCAAACACAGTGACACCAAACACAGTGAAACCACCGGATAGCATGAATCTTTTCTTTGGTGCAAAGTGAGTACTTTAAGGATCAATGCCCCACTATATACCCACCTTGCTTAAAACAGCACCACAACATTTTCCTTCTGACTTATTTGTAGTGTGTTTTAATACTTGTGATTTTCTTTACTGTGCATAGGTTCAGGTACACTCTATATGTGCACTTGCCTTCCCCAACCTTTGCTGAAAAATGGAAGGATTAAGGTTGTCTAAATTGGCAATCTCACTATGAGACAAATAAATAGCTTTTGCTAAGTATTACTGTCAGCTCAAGAAAAGGGACAAACAGTATATGCGCAGATTCTGAAAATGGAAGGCACCATTCCATGAGGAAAAAACGTAACAGCCATCTTACCGGCCCTGAAAGAAGGCAGTGTAGCCAATACTGTTCCTCAAATAATATCTTAATAAACTACAGTGGGCCCACATCATACACGGGCGCACTATATGCAGCTTCCAGCTGAAGCTGCGCACCACACAAAGTAATGGTGTGTGTGTGCTGCTCCGAGCACGCGCCCCATTGTTTTTAATGGGTCATGAACATACGCAGATTTCGTCTTATGTGGGGGGATCTTGAATGGATCCCTCGCATAAGGGGAGGGCCCTCTGTAACTAATAATCTAAATTAGGAATAGTCCATATGTGCACTGTCCATTTTGCACCCCTAGCCCTGCCAACATTGGTATCATGCTATTGTGCATCAGTGGCAGGGGCAAAATAGCCACTTATTTCTTTAAAAACAAGACACACATTTTCTACATGCCTTCTTATTAAAAAAATGTGGCTTGTTTGATGCTACCAAAAAATGATGACTTGCCACCAAAATTCGGTACTGTGCACAGCAGTGGTCTAAAATAACCCTTTCTCCCCAGGAAGTTGACTGGAAGATGAAAGTGTGAGCTTACTTTTCTCAGTGCAATAAATGGGAATTAAAACATAGCTAACTGTAACTGGGTGGGCTGTTTCCATAGTGTACTCCCATATCTTCTGAAAGCAGCAAGGTGAGCTGGATAGCCACTGGCATCTACTGTATCTTATTTATTCTTTGAAGACCTGTGTTTGAATACGCCGATGCTTGTGACATTTTGAACATTTAGCAAGTCACATCATCATTTCACTAACATCTTTTATGTTGGCTGTTGAGCAATTTGTTCTCTGCTAATCTAGCAGTTGTGTGTGTGTTGTGTGTTGGGGGGGTAGGCGGGGGAATTATATATCTTTTATTATTGTTTGACTAATGTGTCTGCATGCAAGTGTTTGTTGTTGCTCTTGTTGCTGTGTGCCTTCACCTTGTTTCCGAATTATGGCAACCCTAAAGCAAACCTATCAGGGGGATTTTCTTGGCAAGTTTCTTCAAATGGGGTTTGCCATTGCCACCCATGAATACATTATAACCATTGTAGCACAATTATTATGTAAAATGACATTTTCATGGCTCTACTATCAAGTCACACAGAAATCCATGCAACTACAAAGTCATAATCAGCCCAATGTATAGTGCTACTCAGACATGAATGAATTGCTATGAAAAGGGGAAGACCGTAACTTTATGTCCATTAGCAAAACTGTCTTCAGAAGGGAAACAGCAAATAACTTAAATCACCAGTTTACAAGAAATCTATCTTTAAACTTACTATGCAGGCATATATGCCAAAATAGTATGAAATATATTCCTAAGCAATGTAGTATGGTAGTATCAGTATTGTCTTTTGGAAAAAAGAGTATATATTAAAATAGATAACAAAATATACACTTGG
Source organism: Urosaurus nigricauda (assembly GCA_034509955.1). Classification (NCBI taxonomy): domain Eukaryota; kingdom Metazoa; phylum Chordata; class Lepidosauria; order Squamata; family Phrynosomatidae; genus Urosaurus; species Urosaurus nigricauda. The sequence continues at coordinate 82,306,111 of JAOEGL010000006.1, forward strand.
TGTCATTCTATTAAGTGAGGTTAAAAGTCTAAGTCTAAGGGCATTTTCCTAAAAAGGTAAATCTAATTGTAGCTCAATCATATCCCATTCATTTCAGCAGGTGTATTCTAGGCTACTGGATGTGTCCAGCTACGTAATTTGGGATGCCATTTTGTGTCTTTGCACAGGAATCACTTTAAGTAAGTCAAGGCACAGGGTGTTAAATTTGAGTTGTAGCATTCATCAGTTTTAACATCAAGTCAACTCCAGAATCCTCTGGCTGACTGAAAAGAACTTCCATTGGTAAAGAACCCCTACTCTGAGCAGTACTTTCTTTCTAAAGGTAAAATTCTTCTTCCATGAGTAGAAGCTGCATCTATTCACAGAGCAAAACTTTGGGATCAAAGGCAGTGTTCACCACTATTAAGTGTGAAATGAAAAACTAGGCCGTGAGTAGAAAAGCGGAGGAGGAAAGGAGAAGCCGAGGCGGACGGGAGGAGAAGAGAGGGCCGAGGCCGTGAGTAGAAAAGCGGAGGAGGAAAGGAGAAGCCGAGGCGGACGGGAGGAGAAGAGAGGGCCGAGGCCGAGAGGAGAAAAGCGGAGGAGGAAAGGAGAAGCCGAGGCGGACGGGAGGAGAAGAGAGGGCTGAGGCCGTGAGCAGAAAAGCGGAGGAGGAAAGGAGAAGCCGAGGCGGACGAGTGGAGAAGAGAGGGCCGAGGCCGAGACGAGAAAAGTGGAGGAGGGAAGGTGAAGCCGAGGCGGAAGGGAGGAGAAGAGTGGGCCCAGACTAAGGGAACAGAAGAAAATGACTACAAGGAAGGCAAAACAAACAATGGAACAACAAACCTCCAGAAGACCATCAATAGGCATACCTATAAAACAAACAGAACAATCCAATATAATGGAAGAACTCAAAGCATTATACATGGAAATGAAAGAAGATATTAAAGTGATGAAGGAGGACATGAGTGCGATGAGAAGAGAAATAAAAATGGAAATAAGACAAGAGATAAGATCTGAAATAAAAAGCTTGAAAGAAACGATAGGAAAGGTAAACGAAGAAATGAAAACAATGGGGCAAAGAGTAAAGAAGGTAGAGGAAGGAACAGAGAAAATTGCAAAAAGGGTCACTCTATTAGAAAGTAAACAAGAAATGGATCTAGACGAACGAGCCTTACATGATCTGAAACAAAGAGAAAACTGTGTTAAAATCAGAGGCTTAAAAGAGATAGAAAACAAAGACTTATACGAACACCTCACGCCTATATTAGCAGACTACCTTGGATTGGACAAAGAACAAATGTTAACAGAAATCAACAAGATGTATAGGATCAATTCGAAAATGGCTAAACAAAAAAAACTCCCAAGAGACATTGTAGTGTACTTTATAAGGAAGAAGATTAGAGACGACATTATACAATTAAATTACGAACAAAAGTTGGAATCGGATGGGAAAGAACTGATCATATACAAAGATATACCCTTAAGAATTTTGAGGAAAAGGAATGAATATAAAACTTTGACAACTTTATTGAGCCAAAATTTTGTTCCTTATAGATGGGAGAGATTAGAAGGAGTTAGTTTCAAATTCAGAGGTGATTTTTATAAAATTAACTCTATCATGAAAATGAGGGAATTTCTAAAGAAATTTAAGAATGAATTAGAACAAAGGAAAAGGCATGAAAAGAAAGAAAAGAAAGATAAGGAAGAAGAACAAGAAGAAGAAGAAGATAAGCTAAGTGAAAAAGACGACGAACAAAACCCAAACAAAACAAGCGACAAAGAATCAGGAGAAGAAGAAGAAGAGAGAGAGGATAAATTAAAACCTGAAGATAAGATAATCATAGATCTAAACTAACTAGATAAGACTTTTATAACTAATAAAGTACAATGAAGAAAATAAACATTTTGTCGTGGAATGTAAGGGGATTAAATTCACCTCAAAAAAGGAAAAAAGTAAACCATTACTTGAATAAGAAAAACTTAGACGTAATTTGCCTACAGGAAACACACATAAAAGATAAAGATGTAAGACTGCTAAAAAACCCAAAGCTAGGTAAGGAATTTATCTCCGCAGGCAAGAAAAGAACTAAGGGTGTGGTGATATATATTAACAACAGATATGACGCAAAGATATTATTTTGCGACCCAGAGGGACAATATATTGGTGTTGAAGTAACAATTCATTCAAGTAAATACTTGATGGTGGGAGTATACGCCCCATTAGAGAGAAAAAGCTGTTTTTTTGAAAAACTAAATAAAGAAATGCTAGAACTGACATTTGAGAAAACTTTTATAATGGGGGACTGGAACGGGGTGATTTCCCCCGAATTAGACAGAAAATCAGATAAGAAAATGAAAAAATCACAAGGGAGACTTCCTAAATCATTTGATGAATTGTTAGATACATTATCATTAATAGACATTTGGAGACATAAATATAAAAACGCGAAGGAATATACCTTTTTTTCTGAAAGGCACAAATCTCTTTCAAGAATAGACATGGTTTTAGGATCCAAGTCTATTTGTAAAGAAGTACTAGATATAAAACACGAAGCTAGAACGATTTCTGATCACAGCCCTATCTTAGTTTGTTTGAAGGGAAGACCTGTCAGTTTCTCATGGAAGCTCAATGAGGAATTACTACAAAAAGAGGACATTATTGAAAAAGGGAAGAAAACACTAAATTTCTTCTTTAAAGAAAACTTAAATAAAGAAGTAAATGAAGTAACAGTATGGGAAACATCGAAAGCAGTAATCCGTGGCTTCTTTATCCAACAGAATTCTATTTTACAAAAGCAAAAGAAGGCGAAGCTAGAAAACCTTAGACAAAAGTTAGAAGAAAAGGAAAAACAACTAAATGAAAAGCCCAACTCTAAAGAAATCCTATCTAGTTTAAAAACTATCAAGAAACAGATTGAAATTGAAGAAGCTAGAGAAATCCAAAACAAGATAAGAGAAATGAAACAAAAACATTTCGAACAGGCAAACAAACCAGGGAAATGGCTTGCAGCGAAAATCAGAAAAAGGAGAGAAAGAAATATAATTACTGAGATAAAAAAAGACTCTGAGAGAGTGACAAACCAAAACAAAATAAAACAAATCTTCCTTGATTATTATGCGAAACTATATAAGGGACGTCAAATCTCTGAGGGGAAAATTCATTCTATCCTCGAGGTAGCTAAACTAAGTCAACTAACAGAAGATCAAAAAAACATATTGAATGGCCCTATTACCATGGTAGAAATATCAGAAGCTATCCGTAACAGCAAAAAACAGAAATCTCCAGGACCAGATGGGCTTACAGCTCAATACTATAAAACATTCGAGGAACAACTAGCAATTCCACTTAAATTAGTGATGAACACCATTCAAGACAAACTCTACCCTGAGACATGGAAACAGGCGAATATTACTTTAATTTTAAAAGAAGACAGAGAAGCGAATGATGTCAAGAATTATCGCCCCATATCACTCCTCAACGCAGACTACAAATTGTTTGCGACAATTCTAGCAGAAAGGTTAAAGAAAATCCTGAAAAATTGGATCCATACGGATCAGTCAGGTTTTTTACCCAAAAGACAAATCAGAAGTAACATCAGAAATGTAATAAACATTATAGAGCACTGTGAAAGGCAAAACGACAAAAAATTAGCATTGATATTTGTAGACCTCGAGAAGGCATTCGATAACGTCAGTTGGGATATGCTTTTCAAGCTGGTAGATAGAATAGGAATAGGAGGAAGGTACTACACCTGGCTGAAGGCCATATACAATGAACAAAAGGCGAGATTAATAATTAATCATGAAAAAACAGAAGAATTTATAATTTCAAAAGGAACGAGGCAGGGTTGCCCATTATCACCCTTATTATTTATTTTAGTTTTAGAGGTATTATGTAATATTGTGAGATCGGAGCAGAAAATCAAAGGGGTGAAGATAAAAAATCATGAGTATAAATTAAGAGCTTTCGCCGATGATATTGTATTTACCATAGAAGATCCCCAGGGAAGTTTGGATAATTTAACAAAGATTCTAGATGAGTTTGAAGGAGCCTCGGGATTAAGTATCAACAAAAGTAAAACGAAAATCATTACAAAAAATTTAGACACGAAAGAGAGGAAGGAAATAGAGGAAATAAGTGGTTTTAAAATAGAGAGAAAAGTGAAATATTTAGGTGTGACTATAACTCACAAAAATGTAGATTTATTCTCAAATAATTACCTACCAACATGGAACCTAATTAAGAAGGATCTGGAAAAATGGAGCAAATTAAAGCTCTCCCTGTTGGGAAAAATTTCATTAATACAAATGAGCTTACTCCCGAGACTCCTCTTTTTGTTTCAAGTTATCCCGATTTTACAAAACGAGAAACCAATAACAAAGTGGCATAAAGAAATAATAAAATTTATTTGGGGGGGGGGGAAAAGGGCCAGAATAAAGGAAAAAATATTATGTGACAGTAGAATAAGAGGGGGGCTCGGACTACCCAATATTAAAATTTACTATGCTGCTTGTTGCTTTACATGGTTACAAAACTGGATATCACTGGAGGATGAGCATTCTTTGGCTCTGGAGGGAGACAATTTAATATATGGGTGGCACGGATACCTGTTTTACGGGAAAGATAAATCCAACAGAGATTTTAAAAATCACTATGTGAGAAAATCCCTTCTCACGATATGGAATAAATACAAGAAAAGAACTTGCCCAAAAATCCCAAATTGGTGTTCTCCCCATGAAGCCCTCTTCGGAAGGGAAGGGGTAAAGACAAAAAAATGGTTAAGATACCAGGATTTAATTAAGGAAGAACAGGGAGAACCAATATTTAAAGAACAAAGTGAATTATTAGGAAAAGACATAAACTGCCACTGGTACCTGTACAGACAGCTCAGGGAAAGGTTTAAGATGGACAAAAAATTAGAGGGTATCCAAACTACCAATACGAAATTTGACGAAATTTGCCTAAAAAGCAAGGAGAAATCAATTAAGAAATTTTATGATTTAATTTTGGAATGGTACACGGAAGATGAAAGAATAAGGGAGAGCATGGTTAAATGGGCTCAAAATATAGGGCATGCAATAGAATTACAACAATGGGATAAATGTTGGGGCAAAAGACTTAAATTTACAACTAACCAAGATTTAAAAGAGAACATGTTTAAAATGATTTACAGATGGCACCTGCCACCGTTAAGACTTGCTCATATGTACAAAAACGTTAAACCCAATTGCTGGAAATGTAATGCGATGTCAGGGTCCTTCTTCCATATGTGGTGGTCATGCCCGGAAGCAAAAAAATTTTGGTTGATTATATATGGATTTATAACGAAAGAACTTAATATTAAGATACCCTACTCCCCTGAAGTTTTTCTTTTAGGGATGTTAGACACTAAGACTGAAAATGAAAATGGAAAACTGTTATTTAATTTGTTAGCCTGTGCCAGAGTAATCTTTGCTAGAAACTGGAAGAATGAGAAGACTCCAAACTTAGAACAATGGACACTAAAGATTTATGAAACTATGGAACTAGATATCATGACGGCGTGGATGAAAGACAAGACAGAAGAGAAGACAAAAAAAGACTGGAATTTACTGTCAAAATACTTCGGAGAGAAGTGGAAGGAACAAGAATAAAGAGAACTTAAAGGATAAAGATAGAATGTTATTATGGAGGCTAAGCCTCGTCTACAAAAGTAATTAAGCTATATATCTGGCAAAAGCAATTTAAAAGACAAATACATAATAAGTGATATTTAGGAATGTATTTTAGAATATAATTGGAATTGGTATAAATAATAGCAGTAGATACAGCATTATGTAAGCCTCTGTTTATTTTTTATCTTTGAAGATGATAAATAAGGAAGTGGATGCTCTATAGACTAAAATCACATACGATAATTGGATACGAGAGCTTTGTGTATCTATTTACGTATATGTTTTTGTTGTTGTTGTAATTATTCTTTTTTTGTGTACCCTCTGTTCATCTTAAAATGTACAAAAAAAAAAAAAAAAAGAAAAAAAGAAAAACTTAACATGCCGGCTTCATTAAACTTCAGTTAACACAAAAAAATTATACATTTTGCATTAAATTTGAATCCAGGGCCAAAATGCACTGCAGAAATAATCCAGTTTGAGACTGCTTTAACTGCGCTGGTTTAGTGCTAGGGAATCGTGAGAATTGTAGATTATTGTGGCACCAGAGCTCTCTGGCAGAGAAGGCTAAATGTCTCACAAAACTATAGTTCCCAGAATTTGCTAGCATTGAGCCAGGGCAGTATCTCAAACTGGATTATTTCTGCAATGTGTTTTGGCCCCTAATTATACTTAATCCAGTCTCAGTTATACTTAAAGTATGAGTGCACGTTCCTTCAAGTTTCCTGTCAATTTAGGTGACCCCAAAAATTTCATAGGGTATTCTTAGGCAAGGAATACTCAGAGATAGTTTTGCCAGTTCCTTCTTCTGAAACACAGCCCACAGCATCTGGTGTTCACTGGTACTTTCCCATCCAAGTACACACCAGAGCTGTCCCTGCTTAGCTTCTAAGATCAGACAGGAATCTGGTGCCTTTAGATTTCAGTTTATTTGTATCTCACTTTTCCCCCTATGCAAACAAAGTGGCAAATAATACATTTTTCTAAAAGATAAAGCTATGGCAAATAATTTTGATATACTCCCCTACAGCGGTAGAAGTTACAAAGAATCACTTTGCTCCCCCCTCCTTTTTTTTTCTTTTTTTTCTTTCTTTTTTTTTTTTTATGGCAATCTGTAAAATTGGCAGTGATTGTAATCAAAGAAAGAGACACAGATTTTAGGTTAATCATAAAGTCTACAAGTGAAGAAAAAAACATTACTTTGGGAAATGTGTGAGAATTAGTGTTCGTTTTTCAGGAGGAAGCTTGTCCTTTTCCTGTCTTGCGTGTTCTAGAAGTTGACGTCTCATGACGGTAAACACTGAGCGCAGCAGTGTCCTCCCAAAAACCTGTGTGGTTTCATATCGAGGTAGACTATCACAAAACTGGGGGACATTACAGTAGCAAAGCCACCTGCAGGAGAAAGGTTAATACGTCAGCTCAGTGAACTGATCCATAAAGAAAATATCTCATTCAAAAATCTACTAACAACTCACTTTTACAGAACAATTTTTTGTACCATCTAAACCATCGGTCTGTTTAATGAACCTCCTAAATTTTTAATCTATGTATTGCAAACAACCCAAACGGAGAGCACAAATCAATTCTGTATTTTGAAAAGACTGTCCTCCCAACTCAAAGGAGTTCAACAGACCAATTCGAAGAGGTGGCAAGATGCCACTCTTTTCCTAGCTGGATAAGGGCTGTGGCAACCTCACGCCACGGCCCCTATCTGGACTTTCAAAAGCGCAAAAAAGAGCCACAAAACATAGCTCCTTTTTGCACCCTTGCAAGAGCGCCATAGTAATAATAGTAATAGTAACAATAATAATTTTAAACCCTGCCTTTCCATTAATGCTCCATTAATGTTGTGGCTAACAACATTAAAACATTAAAATACAATAAAATACAATGTAGCAGAAACAATATCATATGGACGCAGCACCGGAGGAGCATCATGACACCATGCACCATGTGGAGCGGTGCGCAGCATCATGGTGCCTGGAGGCAGAGTCATGGCATACGTCATACGTCATCTGGATGCGATGCCCCATTTCCACTTCTAGGCCGGCCTTTCAGGCCAGTCTGTACAGGGCCAAAGACTCCCAGCTTGGATTCTGAGTGGGACGTCTGCAGCTATAAACCTTAACAGCTCTTTGAGCCAGGCAATGTGCTATAAAGGCCTTTATCCTCTAAGATCAAAGTGAAAACAATTATTGTTACCTTGTGTAGTTCACTTTATATCCAGCAATGTCATCATTAGGTGACCTTTGTCTTCGCTGAGAAGGTGTCTCCAGGTGCCAGTAGTTGATGCGATTTAGAAACATTTTAGCCAGTTCTATTATTGTTTGTCTCTCTTTTGATGGAAGGTGACTAAATTTGTATTGCACAAAATTATTAACTCCCTTTTAAAAGAATCAGAAAATAAGGCTAGTTAATTAAGATAACCAACAAACCAATATGATGCCTTGGTTGGAAAGAAATTAAGCTCTTAATACGTATTTTCTGTTTACAGTGGGCTCTCCACATTCACTGGGGTTAGGCACACAGAACCCCCAGGAAAAAAAAATCACAAATAAAGAAACTACTCTTTTTTATCTAAGAGAATAACTTTCTAGATATCTCTAGGTCCTCCATCGCAATTCTCTGGAGGACCTACAAATACCAAGAAAAGTGTTGTACCTAGGAATCTTTAGGTCCTCCAATGTGACTCTATAGTAAATTTCTGGCAGAGCTGCATTGGAGGACCTAGAGATTCCTACAAAAAACATATTAATTAAATCTGTGAATAATTAAATTTGTATAAGTTAAAGCTATAAATGTGGAAAGCCAATTGTAAAAAATCTGTTTTCTCTCCAGTGGTTAGATGAGATTTAATTCACACATCATCTTTGTGACATGACCACTACTAGGGAATCCAACTACTGTTTCTTAGAAATTATGCCAGCATGGGTCAAGACAAACCAAAGCCATCTATTATAAAGTGTGGCTATGTTCATACATACATAGTTTGGTTAATAAACATGTCATTGCTTGTCACAGATCTTTTGATAGACACCCTATACATAAATTAGATTCATGACATCTAGCTTTGGTTTTCTTGGAGGGAATAAAATAGAAACCAAATACCAAGCAGGATGTTTAGACAGCCAGAGCTTGGAAAAATTACTCTTCTGAACTGTAACTGTCAGTGTCCCCCTGTCAACATGGTCACTTTTCCAAGATTTGTAGATAGTGGTGCTCAGACATGTGTTTCAAATATTCTTAAAGCTATTTCTAAAACTTATAGGCTGAAGCCACACTCTTCATCTCATATTGTGGTTCAGACGTAATATGCAGCTGCTTTTTTTGTGCACAGAATTTTAAGCTTCCTCCTTCCAACATCACCCAAATTCCAAACCTTAAAAAAACTGATGAAGAGCTGAGAGCACAGTCAAAACAGTATATGTGAACCCCCTCTTCCCCCTCATAAATATGCAAAAGTAGGGTGAGAGTTGGGTCCCAGGCAGTGACTACTATCTTGAGGCTCCTAGGCAACCACTGCCAGACACATCTTAATCAATGCTCATCCATTATAATCAATACCAGGAAAGAATTATTATTGTTTGTGAATCCAATCTAGCTCTGCTAGACTAATGTCAATCAAAATTACTTGACACCAGTCTATTACTAGGGTGGGAAATGTGTGGTTTTCTATATGTTATTGAACTGCAACACTCATCAGCCCCTACTATTGGCCATAATTGCTGAGGATGATGGAATCTGGATTCCAGCATCTGGAAGTCCAACTTTCCCACTTCCAGATCTATAAATTGTGGTCTTGGTTTCACTTTAACAGTCATGAAGAATCTAATCAAATGGAAATAGCTTTGTAATTCACAACAGACATTGTTCCTTTTTTTAAAAAAATAGGCATTGTAGTAGTCCCAAGCCAAGAAGACAATTCATATGCTTCAACAATTGCTAATATATATCCAGATAGCTAATTATAATAGTTACCTTCCTGAATCAGGTTCTTGTTTTCTAAAGATATCAGCTACCTACCTAGGATCTTGTAGTGATACAAATTGCTATCATCTACCGGCTTCATTTTAAACTTCCTCTTTTGTATTGCTAATGGTGGATTTTCCAATTTACAAGGTGCTTTTTCCATCCAATTTCCAGGGGCACTGAACTAAAGAACAAAGGCCTCTCTGCAGATATGTACAAAAGAATACATTAAAAAAGAGTGCTCCTTAAACTAAATATAATCATTACACATTCAGATGAAAGTGCAAACTGCATTTTGAAATACATGCAATTGATTTTAAATGGCTGGCAGCATTTTTAAAAAGAATAAAACTATCCTAATGTGAATATTCAGTTTTCCACTTGGTCAACATTAGGAAATTATATTACTACCCAGTCAGAGGTCTCAAAATCTCCCCCCCCCCCCCCACCACAGATAAAAGGAAAAAACATGCTATTAGAAGACATTTGAGAAGGTATTTTACCTGTTCAATGCTAGGCTTCTCAAATGGAGGACTTTCCAAAGATCCTTCTACAACAGGCTTCCCCATCTGTAATATACACTTCCTCAAAAGCTGTTGAAAAGATTTTTATATAAAAAAGATAAATCATTTTAATTGTAAAAGGTGATACACAAATAAATTAGTATGTTTATTTATGCCATTTTTATCTCAATTTTTCTTCAAGGAGAAGGGGACACAAACTCTACACTCCCCCTTTATCTTCACTATTGTTGTTAGCTGCCCTCAGGTTGGCCTCAAGTCATGGCAACCTCCAAGTCCCCCATCCTCCACTGCTCTGCTCAGGTCCTGCAAATTCAGGCTTCTGATCTCCCTGATTGAGTCTATCCACCTGGCATCTAGTCTTCCTCTCTTTCTGCTACCATCCATCTTTCCTAACATTATTGTCTTTTCCAATGAGTTATGCCTTCTCATGATGTGGAAGTATGACAGCCTCAATTTGATCATCCTGGTTTTCAAGGAGAATTCAGGCCTGACCTGTTCAGGGACCCATTTGTTTGTCATTTTGGCTATCCACAGTATTCTCAGCGCTATTCTCCAGCACCACATCTCAAATACGTTGATTTTCTTCTTATTTGCTGTTTTCACTATCCAGCTGTCACATACATACATGGTGATGGGCAATACAACGGCTTGTATGATTCTAACTTTAGTGCTCAATTGTAATTCTTTGCTCTTTAGGATCTTGTCTAATTCTTTCATAGCTGCCCCTCCCATTCCCAGTCCTCTCCTTATTTCTTGACTGCACTCACCATCTATAATTATTTCAATTTCCTCATTGTCTAGGTTGAATTTATGTATTTCTTCCATGGTTATTATTTTTGCTTTCTTTATGTTCAGCATTAAGCCCACCTTTTCACTTTCTTCTTTGACCTTCCTCAGTAAGCTTTCCATGTCTGTGATGTTTTTTGCTAGTAGTACGGTGTCTAAGGTAAATTAGACTGAGAAGCAGTGACTGGACCAATTGAGCTTCAGGCCTGAGGGCCAATAGAATCCCATTCTATCCTTTTTCAGTCTGTTTCTCTAACCAGGACACTACACTGTTTATTATATAGTCTACTGGCAGATAGAGAAAACAAAGGCAACTAAATAATGGTCAGTTCAACCTTCCTTTTTCCAGTGAAATAAAAGTAGTACAGGACTGATGGGTCAAGAGAATCAAATCATGTTTCTACTTCTACTATAGAGGTTCTTGTCTCTTTTCATAAGTGTATATAGGGGCAGAGAGGTAACAGAAACATAAATAATGTTCTATAATTTATGTTTCTGTTACCTCTCCGCCCCTATATACACTATAGAGGACAAGAACCTCTATTCTAGGGGCTAAGAATCTGTGGGCCTCCACAGATTTTTCTGGACTACAGTTTCACATATGCCATTACCACTAAATATGTTGTCGGGACATCTGGGAATTGTAGTCTAAAACATCTCTATGCCATGCCTGAGAAATGCAGAAAGTCACTAGCAAAACAGAACATATTTGAGGTCAAATGTTATGTAGGTTTTTTCATTATTTTTGTTGCTGTTGCTAGAATGCAGCATTGAATTTATTCTGGGAAGCAAAAAAAAGGGCAACTTGCCTTGAACAAGTAGAAGTAGACTTGCTTGGTGTCAGCATCTTCTTCTTTGTGAACACAGGTGAAAAGATATTCTATATCCAACACAATCCCCAACAGCCGGTTCATTTCTTCTTCAGAGACATTCTCCAAATGTGAAACGTGAGCAGCTAAAACAAACATATAAATCTAAAGCTTTAAAGTGAAGGACCAAGCAAAACAAAGCAGCTAACAGAAAGACTCATCTAAGGAATTGCTCCCATAACTTAATTGTGCCAACCAAAAAGGCACAAAATTTATTGCGTAAACTTTCAAAGATGTGCCTTTCAAGTTGGCCTAATAAAGCTATCACCATAATACACAGCTTGAAATTTCTCTTATGGTCAACAGAGCTACTCCTACATTTGTTTTGCATTTATAAGCTACCCTTGAAGAATACTTTTTCATTACCGTCCTGGTGACATTTTAAGTAACTTCTATAACCACACCTTGATTAAAATTAGATAGGAAGCCTAAGGGTCTGGAAATCACTAAAGATCACAGCTATTCTTTTCCAAATTGGAGGCTATGCAACAAAATCATCCATCAAAAACAGTTACTTCAGATTTTTCTCTTGTTGTAGTAACCTAAAACCTATTCTTAATGCCAAATTGTCAACCACATTAAGTAAGGTATCAATAAGGTCCCTTCCTAGAACTAATAATTTTTCTTAGGATACCTGAAAACGAACAGCTGCAGTATATTAATAACTCACATGGACTTCTTTCCACAATTTTTTTTCTAGCCTACAAGTATGCTCCTGAGCACTTCTGGAAAGTAAATGCTTCAGTGTCTTAAAAGCTTAATAAATGGCATTTATAACCATCTAACAGCAGGAAACTAATTGGGAAATTAGCTGCACTGTCATTTTAATGACATCATCGTTTGAACTGTCCATAGCTCCCATTCAAAACCATCTATCTTTTCTCTGAGAAGGGGAAAAGAAAGCAATTTCTGTGCCTGTTCAGATTCAAGGTCTTTTTGTCCCTCTAGGTTTCACTAAATATATGCAAATCCATGATTTCAGCAGTCTCATATGTGCCACTGGCAAGTATTAGTACATCCTAGCAAGCCATGAATTCTGGCTGATTAAATCATGATATACAAAAGCAACATGCTGTTTGGTCCAGATTTGCCCTCCTTTTCTACAACTGGGAAAACAAATTAGCAATACACAATTACACTGATATCCAACACCCAAACCTAGGACTACAGTTTCTGATCTCCCACCTCAACCCCCCCCCAAAAAAAAATTAGGACAAGAAACCAGCTTTAAATCAGAGTCTGAAGTTGTCTTATGAACTTTCATAAGGGAAAAACCTGCCCTTAAAACTAGGCGCCAAACCCTGATTTGTACAGTCCTTTGTTCAGTCATTATGAGTAGCTTACATTTAACACATTTATTATTTCTTTTAATTTAAGCTTCTTGATTGTTTCCTTGTCAGCACAAAGGGAAGTTCAAAGGAGGAGTAATTGGAGTGCTTGTAGGAGTACACTGTTCACATACTTTACGGCTAAATTCCACCTTCAAGTCGCAACTAGATCAGACCCACTGAATCTACTGCTGAATGGTAAAGCAACACTCACATAGATCCAGCTCATTTAATTAATCTATTTCAGAAGGGGACTGCAATTTCATTTAGGCCCATGATTTATTAAGCAGGGATTTATGGCTTGCCATAATGTATACATGTAACCACAGATTCTCAATAAGTGTTCATACATGAACAGAAAGTAAAACAAAACAAAACAAAACGTTGTATTTTATCCCCATTGCTGAAACGGACAGGTAGATTTTATAATAATTCCTATGTGGGGATTATATATGAATGATCTCTTCATATATGAACCCTGTAACCAGTACAGCACCCCTGAATGCAGAAATTGAGGCCAAAATCTCTGTGTGATTCATGTTTGCATAACCATAGGTTATACAAAGGTTAGTCCCTTTTAGGCTATTGTTTGAGGTTGTATACAGTATATTCTTGTGCAATGATTTCTTTCTAGCTCCAGAATGGTTTCTTCCTAGCAGCTGAATGGCTGAGGGATACAGCTCCACCCTCCATGTCCAAACTGCCACTGATCAGTTTGGGGGAATGCTAGAAAAGCTCCTTCAGCACCTATCAGCCTCTTGCCTCCTAGACCTCCACCATCCCAGTTCAGACCTCCTGTACAATCACACTTGTGGGTCACAACCTGAGCTTATCAAAGCTAAAGAACAACTTTTTTTATTATATGATTACCCTGACCCCCATTGTGCCCTCCAAAATACATAGCATCTGGGAAGTCTGCACTGTAAAGTATGGGTTTCTCCTTTTACATAGGTATTCACCTTGCATTTTTAAAGGGAAAAAAATTGAATTATTCTGAGAAGACACAATTGCTTGTTCTGCCACAAAAGATGATCCCAATAAATTAGGAGAATTTATCTAAGTGGGTGTAACCTTTCTTTTTGCTAGAAACAGTTCACTGTTTAACCATTCTTATAATTACATCCTTATTACTTAAAAAAGTAATGAGGGGTTTCATCAGAGAGTATTCAAGTTAGAAAAACTGCATTAAAAATAGAGCTAGGTGTATGTGCGTGCCTTCAAGTCACCAGTTGACTTATGGAAGCCCCTTGAATTTCATAGGGTTTTTTTTTTATATACAAGGAATACTCAGAGATGGTTTGCTAGTTCCTTCCTCTGAAGTACAGCTTAGAGCATCTGATATTCATTGGTGATCTCACATTGAAGTACTAACCAAGGCTGACCCTGCTTAGTTTCTAAGATCAAACAGGATCTGGCGCTTTTAGGGTATTTAGGTCCCTAAAAATAGAGGTATCTCCACATTTTTAATAATATTGGGGACACTGTTGAACAATTAAAATATTCTTGTTATGGCAGGTGTAGTATGTGCTATTGCACTGCTTTCTACTACAAGAATACCCCACTCTATATGGAGTATATATATGTACTATATGGAGTATCTATATGGGGTATATATGGAGTATATATATGTACTATATGGAGTGTGTGTGTGTGTGTATATATATATATATATATACTCTATATGGAGTATATATACTCCAGTTTTAACAGATTTTCCAAGTAGATATGATAATTATTACTTGAGCCTTGAGATTCCTTCAATGAAATTGCCCTTGAGATAGCAAATATTTGTGTTTTAGAAAGCTATATAAAGAATCAGCTAGTCAAGTCTTCTTAGTTGTCATATTAGTTCTAGTAGGCTGTAACATGTATCTCACTGAAGGCAGTTATGTTACTGTGTTCATCTATCTTGGAATACTCCTGTACCTATAATTTGTATTTGCCTGTTTTGTAATTTATTTTGTAATATTTTAATTTAATCCCAATTGCTACTTGCTAGTTTTTTGTTGTTGTTGCTTTGTTACTTAGTTTTTAACCAGCAATTTACAAAAAATAGTCACTACATAATAGCAATAAATAAAAACAGAAAGGAAGGAGAAATATGAATTTAGTTATAATTTTCTCTGAGAACAAAACCTTATACTTTCAACATACAGATAATCACCCCTTTTGATGAGACATAAGTATCAGAAAGAGCCTAATAATTAAATTGTAATACATCAAATTATTGTGAGCCTATTTGGAATACTATAAAATGAAAAACTGAACAGAAATGTTCTGATATAAACAAACTGTATCCAATTATAGTCTTGGGCCTGTGAAAAATTTATTAATATCCAGTCTTCTGTTTTCACAGTGGTCTCAGATGTAAAATATTTTCTAATATATCACTCCATACAATAATTGTAACAAAAGGCACACAAATGTTTTGAATATTAATAACACAGGCATGTTTGTTGGCTTTTTGAACCATCCCTGAAACTTTGGAACTGGGCAGAATATAGATTGCAAATGAATATACAAAATTTCAAAATAAAGGATGCAAAGCCTACCTAGAGCATGATTACAGCTACGACATGGTTCGGTCAGACCCACAACCGACTGCTGCAGATCTACCCTGGGTGGAGTAGGAGGTGGGTTAGGGTTTTTCCAGCCATTACACTTACAGGATTCTTCAGCCTACAATTTAAAAAGGGAGCGGGGGAGAAAGACAAAGACAGAAACTTTAGTTTTGGATTCTGAACATATTTTGCAAATATTTACAAATATTAATAAAGTAGCTTTTCCATAGTAACAAAGCAATATTTTCTGATGAGATATACAATATACACATAAGCTGGATCCAATGAATGGAATTCTGTTTATGGGGTGTCCTTATTTACAGAAGAAAGAATGATGATTTTTTCCAGTAGCTGTCTTGTTCCAAAGGGAGCAGACTTTCGGGGAGGTGATATGAGAAACTGGGGAAGGAATCAATGAAAATCACCTGCCTGGCACTATTTATGTACAGGAGCCTCTGCCAGATTGCAGAATGGCCACTCTGAATCAAGTCCAAAACACACTGCAGAAATAATCCAGTTTGATGCTGCTTTAACTGTCTTGTCTCAGTGCTAGGGAACCCTGGGCATTGTAGTTTATTGTGGCATCAAAGCTCTCAAATATACAATTCCCAGAACTCCCTAGCATTGAGCCAGGGCAGTTAAAGCGGTCTCAAACTGGATTATTTCTGCAGTGGTTGGAAATCATACAGCTTTCCAGCTGTTGTTGAACTGCAGCTGCCAGCATTCCTCCTGACTGGCTATACTGGCCAGGGCTGCAGAGTTTCCGTTTACACTGATATGTATAGAGATTACAGTATGCACACAAAAAAGAGAGTGTTACTATTTATACAATATACATGACTCATTAGAAAGACAATAACTCTTGGCAAGGTAGAAGGCAGGAGGAAAGGAGGAAGACTGCATTAAAGGTGGATTGATTTGATTCAACCAAGGAAGCCACAGCCCTGGGTCTGCAAGATGTGAACAGGGCAGTTGATTGTCAAGTAGCTTATAGTTCTCTCATTCACAGGATTGTCATAAACTGAAATTGACTTGACAGCAGTTAACAAAAACAGTTATTTATAAAGCAGGCAATTTCCAAGGTAAACATTAACTGCAAAAATATGTTAGCTGAAAAAAAAAATACACTAGTTCATCAAAGGAGACTTTGCCAAATAAAACAAACACTACACTACAGACTGTAGGTTTAAATGTTACACAGCAGCAGTTTAGATTTCTTTTTTTTAAAATAATTTTTTATTACATTTTTTAAAACATACAACATAATCTTTCAAATGGTCCGTTTCTTCTGGAAGCATAAATATACAGGGTGAGTCAAAAAGAACGGTGCAATACCAAATAAGAACAGCTTTACTTTTGCACCATTCTTTTTGAATCACCTGATACTAGACATTTCTAATAGGCAGTTCAATATTAGACATGTGATAGACAGATAATATTGTTAAGATAGACTTAATGCAGTTACAAGGAATAACAAGATATTACATTTTCTTAAAGTTAAGGGGAAATCAGGAAGAAGTAGTATTATGAGAGATCATTTAAGAGTGATGTAAGATGAGCGTTGTTATTTATGTTTTATGTTTGTAAGAGAGGATACCTGTATGCTATGATTCATATAAAAATATAATTTGGAAAAAAAAAAGAAAAAGAATGGGGCAAAGACTTTATAATTGGTGTGGAATGAGATATAGTTGTGAGTGAATGGAAGTAATAAAAATAAAAAGTGTTTGTTATAAGTAATAACAAAAAATATGTCTAATAGGAATCTCACATGAATTTCAGTGCAAACTTTCACAAATTTCATAGAATAACACCAGATTATTTTTCTGAGTTCCATCTCAGGATCTGTATTCATATCTGTATCTTAAACATAACAAACAAACAGAATCTGGTATCACTACTGAATTATTTCAGCATCTTTCAATTGACAACACGCTATTGCAAAATACTGTTTTATATTAATATAGAAATGGACTGTACTAAACAAATTGAAATCAGCTGTTGTACATATGAGCTGTTTGAAAACAATCCCCAAATGCCACAGAATACTAAGGCTTTCCTACTATAATGCAGTAGGCATAGAAAACAAGCTTTCATGTTTTGGGGGAGTCCCGTGGATTTTTTTCTCCCACTACTAGGAATCTGAATATTCCAGCAGCCAGAGAACTTGAATCTGTAAATTTTCACATGCCAGAATAGAACAGAACCAAGGATGTGGTGTTATTAGAGCAGCTCTTCCTATAATGGTTTCAATATTTCCCTCCACTTGCATATGCACCATGACAAATTTGTGGAGCATCACAATGTGTTCACATATTCCTCTGCCCTCAATGTGAACTATGTGTCAGCATGAATGTTTGTTTTTCCAAAGTATGCCAGTTTGCAAGAAAAACACTGGGTCTTGGGGGAGGTGAGAATCACTGTCAAGGTCTGTAAATATTAGGCTCACTCTTATAGATCTATCCATCACTTTGATAAGCAAGATGTATTAAAAGGCCACTGCCAAAGGCAAACAAAATGATTCAGTCTGATGTGAGCAAACACATAATATCCTAATTATCTCAGAGCCTAAATTCCATGAAGATGGGAGCCTAAATCCCACTGCTAATCCCAATAAGAGTAGACTCACTGAAACAATAGGATTTGCATAAGTGTTGAATTTACTATTCAGCATCTGATTCAAGGGGTCTGCCCTATTTGGGACTAGCAATTTATCCTTAAATATCGACACAAAAATACAGTGTTGTACAATAATTAGCATCGGCAACACAAACCAACAGATTGTACCAGCATTGTAGTCAGCAGAGCTAAAATGCCAAGAATGAATACCAAACCTCCTACAGGAAAAAAATAAGGTATTAAAACAACAACACCAGCAGGCATTTGTTGTTGCTCTTGCCATTATTTCTATCCAATTCATTGTTCTTAAGCAATAAATCTTGGGCTCAGAAAATGAAAAGACTCCTTCTTCTTTATCAATTCAGGGCCTTTTAGAAACATTTTAAACAATAATTTCCAAAATTCTGCAGACATTGTGGCTACTGGGGATTCAGGAAGTTGTGGTTTAAAAAAGGAATATATTTCCAGCCTCAGGGCACAGGGAGGTGCATATATTTCTGAGGTTTCCCGGGCCCAGCCTATTTAAAGGTTTAAACTGAAACACTTTGAATTGTGCCAGGAAACAAGTTTGAAGCCTGCAGAGCTCTTTCAGCAAAGCTGGCTGTGTGCCCCCACCAGTAAGTAGAAAGCAGTCACATTTTGAACCCATCGAAATTTCTGAACTATCTTCAAAGGCAGCAAAGAACGCTCAAAACCAACAATCTTGCTGAAGTGTACGCCTTCCCTTCTTGACCCCAGTAGTGAACGCTTTTTACACTCAATAGTGAGAGTACATTCTTGAGAAGCTTAAATCACATCCCTGTTGAGCTCCTTTGAGTCTTTTGCAGTGTTTTCTCTGACTCTCTCATGCTTGACAAAACAACTCTTTTACTTTTTTCATTAGCAAAGAATATATGAAATTATCTGTACTTCAGAATTTAAGAGAAAGTTGTGGAGGAAGAAGCTAAAATACTTAGTTTCTTCAAAGGGGAAACAAAATACAACATGATATAAAGAAGATAGATCATACATCATGGGCTACATCCAATTTTGCACTCAACTAGAGCAGAACCATGAAATCAATGGTCTTACATATCTAGTGACTAAGGCCTTTATCAGGCGAGGGTTTTTGCAGCCCCAATCAAGAGTCACTCTGCATTCATCCAAGTGAATTCCCATGAATGTGCATCGAATTATCACACGTGAATGCTGTTACTAGGAGGCCATTCCAAAGCCAATCCAAAGTCACCCCAGAATTCAGTGAATTCAGTTACAACTAAATTCACAGAAATCAGTTCCAAGGTCACTTCAGATTCAATCTGAATTGGTCTGGTGTGATAAGGTCCTAAGAAAACTCCTTCACTTCAGTAGGTCTACCCTACCCAAGGCCAAGCATTGGTTGCTTCTTTTTTTTTAATTCATTCATTCATTTAATATCTCTCCTTTCTCCTGGGATGGGAATCCAAAGTGGCTCATATCAAGTTAGTGCCTAAACCTAGAAAGAAATAAGAAATACTCCCCCCCACACACACACACACCAAGCCAATATATCAACTATGATAAAATTAAAGGTGATTGCCTGGAATAATTGATACACAGGTGCTGCCGAAAATAGTGTCCCAGGATCAAATTCATTCCACTTCCTCAAACTGTGGATTGATGTTCTGCTGTTATTGAGCATTATCTACCTTGTGGAAATAAAAGGTAGAACATGACAACAGAAGGATGCAAGTTAACTTATCTTAAATATTATAGGGCAGATCAAGAAACTTATCATGAAGATGCCATTTTTCAGTTGCAGTCCTGTATCAAAGAGGTCAGTCTATAAACTTTATTATGCCAGAATAATAGCTTTAAAGCCACTCTGGCTGTATATTCAATTTTATACTAATGAAGTCCACTAATGAAGTCCAAGTCCACATACTCTAAATAAAGGATTGAGAACATGTGACCCTTCAGATGCTGGCAGACTGCAGATCAGACTTATTGGACCGTAAGTCCTCACCAGTGGTCATGCTGTGTGTGACAGTCAGTATGGTGTAGTGGTTGGAGTGTTGGACAATGACTCAGGAGAACAGGGTTTGATTCCCAGATCAGCCATGAAACCCACTCGGTGACCCTGGGCAAGTCACATGCTTTCAGCCTCAGGGAAGGCAAAACCTCCTCTGAACAAATCTTGCCAAGAAATTCAAGCCGAAGGTTTTTTGTGGAGCTTTCGGGCTATGTGGCCATGTTCTAGAAGAGTTCCTTTCTGACGTTTCACCAGCATCTGTGGCTAGCTAGCATCTTCAGAGAATGATAGCCTGGAAAAAAGGATTGGAGATATATATCCTGTGTGACCCTGGGAAGGAAGAAGTAATTTGCAAATGTATTGTTCTGTTGCTAATGGCAGTCCTCAGGGTGGGAGGATAATTTAATTAATAAGCAAGACATTTCGGCTTCTGCCTTCCTCAGTTGCTTAAAATAAAAGCAAGCTTATTATTATTATTATTAACCTTTATTTATATAGCGCTGTAAATTTACACAGTAAAGCTTGTAGCCACGGTGGCACTTTAGAACACTCCACTGTTAATACTCTTTAAGTGGATGATACATTATGTAGTGTTAGTCTTGAGTCTATGAATTCAGAATTTTCCCCTTTTGTCTAAAATTCTGGGATTAAATGGCTTGACTTCAATTCCAAAAGAACAAACCAGAGAGGCTGTGATGTTCTTAGTTTAAACATCTGGCTACTGATTGCTCAAACTTTCCTGGTCGGGATTGCAGACCTTTGGTTCCTGAAATGTGTACAGGTCAGTGTTTGTTTTCCCCGTGTACTGCAAGCTGCATGCTGTAGGTTTGCATTCAGTCACATAGATAGATTATGGGACTGGTAGGGTGTGTTTTGTTTAATACAGTAGGTCCTGCCAGTTATTGTGCTCCTAAAAGTGACTGTCTTCTTAAGACATATACAGGTGATGCAACACCTGGAATCACATGCATGTGATCTCGGATTGCTAACTGACAGCTTTTATCAGCAATCATCTCAGGTTTGGGGCTGGCAGAAAGCTGTAACAGGAGACTTGCTGATGGCAAACAGCTATTTTGGCTACAAGTTCACTTTTATTTTAGCTGTTTAAGAAATCAGAAGCTTTATTAACTGAATGCTTATGTTCACTCTAATGCATGGTTTCTTAACCATGATTCCCTGGAACCTTAGAGTTCTGTGAAAGGTTGCTACCGGTAGGAGCTCCACAAGAGATTGTGACTGGAAAAAAGACACATTTTTATTTGAGCTACTGATATAATTATTTTTATGCAGGGATTCCCCAACACCGGAAATTTATTTCAAAGGTTCTTCCAGGGTAAAAATATTGAGAAAGAGTGCTGTGGTGTGTGTGCATGTCTATTTATAGTTCCTCATCTACAAAAGTTATTATTTATAGGTCACCTTTCTCTAAAAAGGGACCCAAGGTGTTTCACAAAGTCCTGTCTGTTGCCTCATTGTGGCGTAGAGATGACCCTGGGCTTTTGCAGTTGTGTCCATGGATTACAAATTGTGGCAGGTTCTAACACACTGGCAAGGGTTCAAGTATGGCCTCTGGGACAGGATGTGTGTCTGGTGTCCAAGGATCAGCCTAGCTAAGTGCAAAGAAGCTGATCACCAAAAAGTTGACCACCAGCTGATGAACTGACCACAGCAACTATGAACACAAAGGCAGTGGAATTACTGCAATCTGCATCATTGGAAGAAAAAAAACTGTACAAAAGACATCACATTTCTTCAATGTAAAGCCTGTCTTTCTTTCAAGGATCTCACGGAAAGATGCATAGTCCTCCCCTTTAATCCTTACATCAGATCTGTAAGTGAGAAAAAAAGGATTGGCTAAAAGGATTGGCTAAAATTTACCTAAGGATGCTGAAAGATATGAAGCTAGGTCCTACCAGTTCTATGACAAGCCATTATACCACATCAATTTTTAGTAGACTAGTGGGTTTTACATTATGGTAAAAGTAGGAGCATTCTTCTTCCTAAACCAGAACAAAAGCCAATACTGTGGATGTTGTTTTCTATAGTAAGCTATTAACTTCAGTATCATTATGTCACTTTGTATTATTACATTCACTGAACTGAAACTCTAATCAATGCAGAGTTGAGACTTTTATGACTAGCTCGCACTGGAAAATAAATTACTATGGATTTGTTTTATGATTAACATTATTCTAATACTATTCTTTAGTGCAAGATATGGATTGTAGAATGCATATGTCATTCTCTAAGGGCACTGAGATTAATATTTACTACCGCTTACTTTATACTTATATGAAAAAAGGGCTGTACATAAAGTCAAATGTGGTGAACAATGAAAGGTTAATAATTAGGAAGAATAATGTGTAATGATGTATTGGCTACAGAGCTGTGACTCTAGTTCTAAAAGCAGAAAAAAATAATATATTACTTGATAAGCTGTTCAGAGAGTTTACAAATGGATGATGAAATGCAGTTGTTAGGTGAGGGTTTGTTGTGCCCAAAGAAGTCTTGCTCAAAGGATATCATTATCCCTGAATAACTCCCAGGTACAGAAGATGTTGTTATGCACATTTTGGTTTCCACAGGAATGCAAACATAAATAACAAAGCAGCAATAATAAATAACTATGGATCATATCTGAGAGCAACCAAAGGATCACAAACAAGTCATAATGACTTTGTTTTCACACATGTTTTCTCTTAACTAGTCTTCCTAAGACTGTATCCTTCACACTGCAGAATTAAAGCAGTGTGACAAAATTTTAACTGTCATGGTGCCACCCTGTAGATTCCTGGGATTTGTAGTTTGCTGAGGTATTCAGCCTGGTCCGTCAGAGATCCCAGGTGCCTCACCAAGCTACAAATCCTAGGATTCTGTAGGATAGAGTTATGGCAGTTGAAATGGTGTCGAATTGCTTTAATTTTACAGTGTAGATACACCCAAAGTATACAAGAACAAAGTAAACATTTCTGTTTTTACCTTTGACCAAAACATTGCTATTCAAAGCAGTGATTTCTGGATTGATGGTAGTCCCTGAGCTACTGGGCACAAGTTCCTGTCTCATTGGGGGGCGGGGGCTGTAATTGCTGGTCCCTCACATCAGATATCTTGAAAAGCATTGGAGTAAATGGAGGTTACATACTATGAATGAAGACGGAAACCTATTTATTTTAACCTTAATAAGGAAAAAGGTAAAAGGAAAAGGAAACAACCAAGGAAATCAAACCATGGCTTTATCCTGGATAACTTTCACTAAGAGTTAGCATAAGCCATAGTTTTCCACACTCATGTTTTAAAGCTAACTGAAGTTTGTTGTTGCATCTGAACTTGGGAAACCTAGATTAGGTAAAGTATGGCCTGTTAATAATACAAAATAAGGGGGGAAACTTAGCTCACTGGGACTACTAGACATGGACTACCTGTGAAAGGTTCTGAGAAAACCCATGACTGACTGGACTGGGCCTCAGTGGGTCTGCTGACATAAAATGTGTGGGAGGATGGTCCTGGAATAGTCTATGTGAAGAGTTTCTACATCAATATAAAATATTCAAATATTTGATGCTGAGAGTTCTTGTCCTTTGTTCAGTAGCACATGAGCAAAATGTGGATACAGGAACATTTCCACTATATCTGTATTAAAAACCTGATGTCTGTTCAGTGAGGAATACTATTTTTTCCATGCAAGTTTTCCAAACGTGATTTATTTTTTGATCCAGCAAGGCGAGCAAGGTTATAAATATGTGTGTGAAAACAGAAAGGCAAGTAGAGCACTTCATGAGCCACAGCAGCATTGCTGGCTTTATTCTATTCCTGTCACTTTTTTCTGTGCTTTCTTTGAGATATACTTACAGACTAAATGAATGCCACTAAAACTAACAGAAAAAGACTCAGTAAAAGCACCCAAACTATTGCATATGTGGATATTTTTATCAGCAGAAACACCATTTCCCATTCTGGCACCCTTTTTCTGGCCACTTCCTCACAGACAAATATCTCATTGCTTGTTTGTGGAAGCTCCATACTCAAGTACTGTAAACACATGGCTGAAGCGATGGAAATACAGTCCAACACATCTGGAAAACATGAAGATGGACAGCACTGTGCTAAACAACACTGTAGGATTATGTCAATTGCAGGAATTCTTTGATCTATGCTTTCACTCCTCTTTCTCCTCCTGTGTGATCAGGAGATGCTAAAATGCCTTCACATCCAATTGTGTTAAACATGCTTTGCCATATTGGATTAAAAAACTGAGGTTAACAAACAAACAAACCAAAATCATAACCTTAATTACAGAAGCAGGCTTGCTAAAGCAAACCAAACAGGCCAACACATCTGACCAGCTTTGGACAATCCAACCAAATGCTTTCAATGCTTTCCTGCTCTTTCAGTCCTCACTAAGATTTTCATTTTGTTAATGTCCCAAAATAGAGTAGGCAAGTAACATGACTGGAAAGACTAATTTCTAACCCATGGCAGCCTAATGGCTTTTGTCAGGTGAACAAAACATAAAGACGGAAGAGGATGCAGCCAAGGCCTGCCATATGAAAAACAGAGACTGTGATAATAGAAATTACAGATTTATTTCAAGAAGAATTTATGCTTAATGCATAATCCAATCCTCACTATCATATCTGAGAATTTTTGAGATCAATTAGAAAAGGAAGGCAAGCCCAACTAAGGAAATTTTCAGTTAGTATTGACATTTCAGAATCTCTGGCAGATATCACCGATGCATGCTAGTTATTAAGAAACAGAAACAGTAGCCTTTACCTTCCCTTTCTCTTAGTTTGAGTACCAGGGGAATATGTTCCTGGTATGGAACAATTTCAATTATGAAATTGAATTTAGCCCCTTGGTTGAAAGACAATCCACACCTTTACCTTAAAATAGGGATGAGCAACTGTGGGAAGCTAGGAAGCTGCATTAGCCCACCCTGGAGACCATGAGGATGCCAACAACAACACATATCTATTTATTTATTATGGTATTTATATGCCTCCAATTGCCTGCAAATCCTTCTCAGGGTTTTGTGGTAGGGAGTAGTTTCTCCAGTTTTGAGCCCTTTGGGTCATTTTAGGCCCAGGTTTTTTCCCCCTTTTTCCTTTTCGATAACAAGAAGTGACAGGAGATCATTTCCTAGTTTTTAAAGGGTTTCTTCTAGATCTAAAATGGCCCAGATGGTCCAAAAATGGGGCATTTCTTGATCCCCGGGGAGCCCCACGAGAACAACAAGCACATCACCGAGAGCCAGATCCAGCCCAGACCTTGCACAACCCTGCCCTCAAAGATGCCATTAGCATTCACATGTTAATGGGAGTATTTAACTAATGTGTTTTTCAGCTGCTCACTTTTTAAGATGTCACTGCTTTGCGCATACCTTACTTTGCAGAAATGCCCCATAAGCTTCCTACAGCAGCAAATTCCTGAGACATTCCTTCTCGCAACAAGTCTTGAGAAGTGCAAAAAGGCAACTTTCATCACAAGTACCAAATCCAATGAAACTCTTTTCCATGCTAGCAGTAAGTAGAGTCACCCAAAGCCAAATGTGGGTGAAGTCAAGTCCAAAAGCTACATATATACCCCTTTCACAGACACTCAGAAACTAAACTTTGGAGACTGAGCATACAAAGGTGAAGATTAATGCTTCCTTTCTCCAATCTCTTTCTTCCTACAACTGAGCTTGGAAAAAACTCTCCAACATGTGCTGCAATATTTGATTTACTTGTACCCCGCTCCGAGTGTATATACAGAGGAGCGGGCTATAAATAAACTATTATTATTATTATTATTATTATTATTATTATTATCCTTGTCTGCAGGACAGGCAGAGCAAGGCTGAATAGGGAATTTCAGATTGGTCTCAACAAGGGCGGCCTGTTTCCCATCCATGCTTTGCTTCTAAGTTCAGAAAGCAGTTTAAAAACTAAAAGAAAGCGCTTTCCCAACGAGAAGGAAATGGTGTGTGCAGTTGGGCATCAAAGTTACCTATTTGCATTTGATCCTCCTAGATCTTCTCTGGGTTTTATTCCAGTTGTTAAAAGAGCTATTCACAGTCCATGCTGATCCTATTTTGTTATAGAGTGCAACATGAGCAGATTCACCATACCCCTGACATGGAAACTTCCAGCTGCTCCTGAGTAACATACACCTCCCCCCAAAAATAATGTATGAAGTATCCTAATACTAATATATGAAGTATCCTAATACTTTTAGGTGTGAAAACCATTCATCACTTGAATATTTTTAAACTTGTTGTTGTTATTATTTAAACCTATACGTGTTTGAGAGCTGGACTATGTCACTGGAGACCAGGGTTCGATTCCTTGCCATGAAACCCATTGGGCAAGTCACACTCTCTGAGCCTCAGGGGAAGAAAATGGTAATCTCCTCTTAGCAAATCTTGCCAAGAAAACCTTAGGGTTACCATCAGCTGGAACCACCTTGAAGACACACAACAACAACAAAGCACTAAACATATTACAAGACAGTCAGGTGTGTTTGTTGGGAAGCAAAATGGGTCTCTCAAGGCCATCCTTCTGCTACCAGAAGAATCACACCATCAAAAGTGCCATCAGTGTAAAACCCTGGGGACCATTCACACTGTGCAATTATAACACTATTATTCCACTTTAACTGCCATGGCTCCATCTGATGGAATCCTGTGGTTTCTGGTTATGGAAAGCACTGGAGAGCTCAGGCTGAGAATTCTATATAGCCCTCCTTAAACTACAGTCCCTACAAATCATGTGGGGGGAATGCACTGTAATTGTGTGAACATCCCCCAGGTTCTTCTTAGGTTCCATTTCTCATGATGAATCTCATGCTGGGAGAAACAAGAGCTATAAAATAAATAAATAAATAGAATTCATTTGGGAAGAAAAGAAGGCACTCTGCTGGGCAGGCAACTTTAACATATGGTAACTAATGCAGCCTCTAAGGGGGAGTAGGTGGGATGGGGGGGAGGCTACAAAGCAAACCTTCAAGAAGTCGCCCACCTCTGAGTGTCGGAGTAAGAGCAAGAAACCTGAGATGACATTTCTATTCAACCATAAAGCTTCCTGGGTGACCTTGCACCAGTAAACAGCTGTCAGGCTAGCCAACCTCACAGGGCTGTTGCAAGGATAAAATAGGGGATAGAAGAACCATGCACAGAGGTTCTTGGAAGAAGGGAGCTGGGTGAAAATACAATCAGTTGTGTCTAGTTTCACAGATGCAACCTGGTTCCTTTTTATTATCAGAAGGGGGAGGAAGGGAGGGGAAGAAAGAGAGATCTGGGATGCATTTCCTGGCTACTGAGCAATCTGGCCTCACATGATTGATAATCCTTTTTTCTTTTTTTTCTTTTCAAGCCACAGGCTGCAGAAGGAACAAGCCACAATCCCCACCTCCTTCAGCTGTCATCCTGTCAAAACAAAGGCTTGGCTGCCAAGAGCAGGCAGAGAGAAGGGGGGGAGAGACAGAACAGGAGGAGCTACCACTGCAAATCCCCAAACCAAGTTTCTCCTTCTATCTTCTCCTCCCTCCCCCAGTAAGCTGGCAGTGCACAAAACTGGATACAGAGTGCTGGAATGGCTTTCCTGCAAAAAGAACAAAAAAAGGGAGGGCGGGTTGGATTGTTTATTTTTTAACACACACAGCAGGCACTTAAAGGAGAGCTTTCTCAGTGCCCCAGTCCTGTGTTTACATGACAAGCAGCTGTGGCAACACTTTACCAAGCAAATAACACAACGAAAACAGCGGCTGGCATCTCATGCTGGGCCCGGCGTTTCTTGTCTTTGGGAAACGCAATATTCTCCCTGTTCTCTTTCTACCTGTCGCTTTTGCTGGCGTTCCAATTTTGTGACAAACAGTCTGAGCCCTGCGGCCTCTTTGCAACCACTGCCTGGAAAACGATTCTTTCTTCGAGTAGAAAGATGAGGCAGAACTGCTTCACCTCTGTGCCAACCTTGAGTACTTCGTTGAGAAATAACACTGACTAGGAATACATGTCTCATACGGTGGGCCTGGGGCCTCTGGGATACTGGTCCAGATAGTGGATAGCGAGGCTGCAGTAAAGGAATCCTGTGGGGAATTTGCAGAGAGAAGAGGATTAGGAAGACAAAACTGGGTGGGAAGGCATTGTGGATCCCTGGAAGGTCATCGGGTAGGGCATGTCGGTAAAAAAATAGGTCGTGCAGAAGTAGGTCACACAGACTGGTGTAAAATGGAGGGATTTAATCCAAGTCTTGGATTTGGGATCAAAAGGGAAGAACAGAATAAACTGGCATACTCCTAAGGTCTGCAGTCAGGAAGAGGTAGAGTTGCTGGGGTTAGGGGTGAAGGACCCCCATGAATGTGGAAAAAACAGCAAAAAAAAAACCCTG
This sequence comes from Urosaurus nigricauda, assembly GCA_034509955.1. Lineage (NCBI taxonomy): Eukaryota > Metazoa > Chordata > Lepidosauria > Squamata > Phrynosomatidae > Urosaurus > Urosaurus nigricauda. The sequence goes on from JAOEGL010000006.1 coordinate 82,334,757, forward strand.
TTCTTTTTACCTAAGAGAACAGCTCTTTAGCAATCTCAAGGTCCTCCAGTGGAACTCTATGGTCAACATCTTCCAGAAGTAGAATCGTGTTGGAGGACCTACAAATGCTTTTTTGCACTAATGCTACTCATAAGTCGTAATTCCCATATACCACTGAATGTTGCGCTAATAGTTGTGATGTAAACAACTAGCAAAATTAAAATTATACCAGCAAATTACAATATCATACACACAACCTAAATGGACTGACATATGCATAGTGAAGATTTGGTTAAAATGTGATGTTTTTAAAGAAAATGTTCAAAGATTTTTTTAAAAAAAAATCAATTTTTTTAAAAAAATAAAATTTTGAAATCTGACATTTTAATTTTAAAAAATTCTGGGGCCTCTCTTTTCTCCTCCCACTGAGCTTCACCCCACTCCTACCATCTCTTAAAACATTTTAAAGGGAATAAGATGAATGTTATAGCTTGTTTCTGCCAAAAGACAGGTTCGTGAGGAGCAGCAGCGTCACCCTCCCTTTGGGCGTCACCTGGAAAACCTATCACAGCCTGAGAGAGTATGACATGCACAAGGTCACCCAGTGGGAAATCAAACCCGGATCTCCAGAGTCTTAGGGTCGGAACAGACAGGCCAAAATGATGCTGCTTTGGGCCACTTTGGAAGTGTGCCGTTTAAATGATGCATGCATCCCAAGAGCCTGGAAGCCGCACCAAAGCCACTCTCCGGAGCATGGTTTTGGTGCGGCTTCTGGCTCTTAAGATGTGTGTGTAATTTAAAACAGCATACCTCCAAAGTGGGCTGCAGCAGCTTTATTTTGGCCTGTCTGCTCAGGTCCTTAGTCCAACACTATCTAAGGATGTCCCCTTAGATAGCACTTAAGGATAAAAGCTTCCAGGACAGTATCACTTCCAAAGTAATTAGGCTCCCAAAACTTGTTTTTAACACATATGATGAGCCACTTCATATCTCAGCATTACCAAACAATTTCAAGCACCAATCTCTAGTTTTATAAAGGGGGAAAAATAGAATCCACCTTATTCTACGGTCCTTAATTTGAAAATCCCCATTTTTGCGTTAAGATGGTAAGAAGTTGTTGCTGTGCGTCTTGAAGTTGTTTCCGACTTATGGCGATCCTAAGGTGAGCCTATCATGGGGTTTTCTTGGCAATATTTGTCCGGTAGTTTGCCACTGCTTTGCCCTGAGGCCGAGAGAGTGTGACATGAACAAGGTTACCCAGTGGGTTTCATGGCTGAGCGAGGATTCGAACCCTGCTCTTCAGTCGCAGTCCAACACTCAAACCACTGTGCCACTGTAGGGAATGTCCACGTCTTAGCCTTGTGAATAAATTTAAATGAGTTAACGGGGTAACTAAACTGAATTAGATGATAAGGATTGCACATAGCAAGCCCGAGAGAGATAAACTATGCAATACTCTACTTCCCTAGTGAGAAAACTGTTGCCAGTCTCATACAAAGTGGGAAAGCAAAGAAGAATATATTGTTTTATGCTGCCGGCCTGCCTGCTTTCGATCTATTGTGCATTTGTCTCTGTGTGTGTGCCTGTGTCTTGTTGGCCATAAGTCTTGTCGGACGTATGGCAACCCTATCACAGGTTTTCTTGCCAAATTTCTTCAGAGGAGGTATGCCTTTGCCCTTGGCTTCCTCTGAGGCTGAGATAGTGTGACTCACCTAAGATTTCCATGGGGGGTGTTGTTGTTGTTGTTGTTGTTGTGTGCCTTCAAGTCATATCCAACTTATGGCAACCCTATCCTGGGGTTTTCTTGTCAAGATTTGTTCAGAGGAGGTTGGCCACTGCCTTCCCCTCAGGAGGCTGAGACAGTGTGACCTACCCAAGGTCACCCAGCAGGCTTCCATGGAGATCGTTGTGGTTGTTGTGTGCCTTCAAGTCATTTCTGGCTTATGAGCAACCCTATCCTGGTGTTTTTCTTGTCAAGACTTGTTCAGAGGTTGGGTTGTTTTTTTTGCCACTGCCTTCTCCTGAGGAGGCTGAGAGAGTGTGACTTCCCCAAAGTCACCACCCAGTGGGCTTCCAGTGGCCGAGCTGGGCCTCGAACCCTGGTCTCCAGAGTCATAGTTCAGCTCTCAAGTCTGTTTATATAGGTTTAAAATAATTGGAGAGGCGGGTATAAATAAAATATTATTATTATTATTATTATTTAGTAATAATAATAATAAAAAATAGTAAGTTTAATAATATTATAAAATAGTAATTTTTAAAACCAAGTTATAAATGTTCTTATACCAAAATGCATTTGGATAATAATAATAATAATAATAATAAATAATAATAATAATATAAAAATAGTAAGTTTAATTATCATATAGAAATATTAATTTTAAAACCAAGTGATAAATGTTTATACCAAAATGCATTTTGGATAACAACAACAACAACAACAATAATAATAATATAAAAATATTAAGTTTAGTATTAATATAAAAATAGTAATTTTAAAACCAAGTGACAAATGTTTATACCAAAATGCATTTTGGAAAATAATATAAAAATAGTAATTTTACAACCAAGTGATAAATATTTATACCAAAATGCATTTGGATAATAATAATAATAATAATAATATTAAAATAGTAAGTTAAGTAATAATATAAAAATAGTAATTTTACATCCAAGTGATAAATGTTCTTTATACCAAAATGTATTTGGATAACAATAATAATGAAAATAATAATAATATAAAAATAGTAAGTTTAGTAATAATAAAAATAGTAGTTTTAAAACTAAGTGATAATATATTATAGTATATTATACCTAAATACATTAATTTTTTAGGGAGGTGTGTAATAAGCGCTGCCTTCCCCTGAGGAGGCTGAGAGAGTGTGACTTAGTGGGCCTCGAACCCTTGCCCTCCAGAGCCGCAGTCCAGCACTTAACCCACTACGCCACCACTCAACTCAAGCCCCGCCCCTTTCCCCGCCGAGTTTTCAAAAAACCCCACTCTACCTCCCCTCCCTTTGTCGACGTTACCAACAACAGCCAAACAATTTAACCAAGTCAGCAGCAGCGCGCCCCCTATAGACTGCTTTTAAGTGGCTGACGACACAGCGCCCCCTGCGGCCGGCCGCGGCACTGCAGCAATACCTTGCAGGCGGAGTAGACGCCCAACTTCTCCAGCTTGTGGGCGCGGGGAGCGGAGCGGAGCTGCGCCTTCTTCCCACTAGACGACGAGCCTGAAGCGGTGGCTGCAGGGCTCTCAGCGGCAGCGGCAGCGACAACCGCCGGGGAGCCCTGCTGAGGAGGGGGAGGAGGAGGAGGGGGAGGGAGAGGAGGCGCAGCAGTGGCCCCGTTGCTGCTGCTGCTGCTGCTCCCTCCGGAGGCGGCTGAGGCGGCGCTCCCCGTCCCCACCGCCGCCGCCGCCGCCTCAGCCATGCCTGCGCGGAGGACTAGAGTGGAGGATGATTGACAGCGGCGTCGAACGCCGTGGACCCTCCCTGAGGAGGAGGGGGAGGGAGGGGACACAGGCCGCGCAGGGAGGCGCTACTGGGCACCGACACATTGTGGCTGTTGGAGCGAGATACATAATAATAGGGATCGGTTTTGTGGGCGCTTTGGCTCCTTTTCTGGCTGGAGGCGATGGGATTCTGGGAGTTGGAGTTTGTTGTGGGGCCCAGAGCGGAGCTGCGCTCCGCTCTGGGCCCCACAACAAACTCCAACTCCCAGAATCCCATCGCCTCCAGCCAGAAAAGGAGCCAAAGCGCCCACAAAAACAATCCTTATTATTATCTTTCTCCACTATTAAGGGCGTTACGTCATCGTGAGGGGAAGCCTCGCTTAGTCGCGGCGGGCGCAGCAGCAGAAACACAGAAGAGAGAGACTCACTCTTCCTCCTCCTCCTCAACAACAGCAGCCCTCAGTCACAGCACAGCCCCCGCCGCCATCTTGGGAAAGGGAAAAACAGCAACAACAACACAACAGCAGCAGCAGCAATATATATCACACACACATATATTATATGATATCATATATGTTATATATAATTATATATATATATATATATATATGTTACAATTATTATATATATTATATAATATATACATATATATACATTATTAACATTTATTATAGTAATATATTAATGTATGCATATATATATATATAATTAATGTATTTTTATATTATATATAGTATATATTTATATATATATATACACAATATATATATATATGCACTATTAACATATATTCTATTATATTAATATATATATATATATATACATTAATGTATTATATATTATATACATATATATACATTATTAATGTATTAATGTATATATTATATTTAGTATATATATATATATATATATACACATTATTATATATATGCACTATTAACATATATTCTATTATAGTAATATATTTATATATATACTTTATTAATGTATTATATAATATATATAGTATATATTAATTTATATATATATATATATATACATTATTATATATATGCACTATTAACATATTGTATTAATATATTAATGTATATATATACATTATTAATGTATTAATATATATTATATATAGTATATATTAATTTATATATATATATACATTATTATATATATGCACTATTAATGTATATTCTATTATATTAATGTGTATATATATACTGTATATATATTATTAATGTATTTATATATACCATATATATACATTATTAACATATTGTATTATATTACTATATTAATGTGTATATATATACATTATTGTATTAATGTACATTGTATTAATATACATGTAATGTATATTGTATTAATATACATTACATATATACATTATTTTATGTATTATATATAGTATATATTAATGTGTATATATTATTATATATTCTATTATACATTCTATTCTAGTATGTATTGTATAGTTAATACATATGAAATATGTATTAATAACAATATGTTTTTGGTAAAATGCTCTAAGAAAACTGTGATATATGTGTGTGTGTGTATATTATTATATATTCTATTATACATTCTATTCTAGTATGTATTGTATAGTTAATACATATGAAATATGTATTAATAACAATATGTTTTTGGTAAAATGCTCTAAGAAAACTGTGATATATGTGTGTGTGTGTGTGTGTGTGAAATATATATGAATAATAAATATGTTTTTGTTAAAATGCTCTAGGAAAACTGTGTATGTATGAAATATATAGTAATAATAGAATGTTTTTGGCAAAGTCTCTTTAATCATTTATTCATTCTATTTTTACCATTTATTCATATATATTTATATAAAATTCTTACTCTTATGTTCTTACACTCTTTTTTTTAAAAAGGCTAAGACAGAAAAGAAAAAAATTCTTATCTTATTTTTCCTTCCTCAAATCTTTCCTCTATTACTATTATTATTATTTCCTGGGGGAGGGGGGACATCTGCTTCAATGTGAAAAAAAAAAGCAGAGATGTCTCACAAATCTACAAATCCCAGAATTCCATAGGCTGGAGCCCTAGGAATTAAAGGGATGTCGATTATTTCTACAGTGTGGACTCATCCCTGTTGGCATTTCTAAACTGACCAGGGTGACCAGACATCCACCTGTTCCAGGACGCATCCTATATTGCAGCCTTCTGTCAAGGAGGAATTTCAAAATATCTTCCATTTTTAAGCATGACTAAGAAGCATGAATTTACATTTATATTAGTGTGTTTTTTTAAATCCTTTCTTTGGTCCCGTCCTCCCTTTTTCTTGAATGCCCTCTATTTCACGGCACCATGGCTTTTGCAGTTAGGACATCTGGTCATCTGAGGGATGAAAGGACTTGAGTTGGAGAGTTTTTATTTATTTATTTTGGAATATTTATATTATTATGTCCCACTCCTCTGCCACAAAGGCACCCAAGATAAACAGAAGATATAAACACAACACTTGAGTAAGAATTAGTTCATAATGGGCATAGAACTGGACGGACTTGCTGTCATAAAAGATGGTAAAGCACCCGGTGCCTCACCCTGCAGTATTTGCTTATTTTAAAAACATCTATATGCCACTCTTCAGTAATAGCATACATGGGTGTTTGCAGAGATGCAATAAAATAAAATAAATGAAGACTACATGTGACAAATCCTTTAAAATAGCATTGCCTTTGCCTGCCACCAAAAGTGCGGACTCCAAGAACCTTATCTGGAGAAGAAATTACATCAATGGAAAAAGAAGGGAACCAAAAAGAACTGCCGTTCTTTTCGATTTACACTCTTATCTCAATTGCCAGAAAACCTTTCAAAGAGAACCTCAACACGATTGATACATGAACAAAATCTTCCTTTAGATACCTGGGCTCCAAGCTAAGTACATTTGAATCGTACATAAAAACAAACTGGCTGCCAAGTCCGTTAAGCTCTACCAGTGTACTATGTTCAAAAAGACCAATAATGGTTTATAACTAGCACGGCTGTATTCTGAAATCTCTGTAAATCTTCCAGTATTCAGCCAGTCATTGCTGTTACATCTGTCATAAATTAATCAGTGCAGGTTTAATGAGGAAGAAACACAAAGTGTGATATGCCATGGATACTGTAGTGAGTTGGGCCTCTGTTCACAATCAGATGGGTTTTAGAGTCCTTGTTAGCACCGTGGCTATGTTGTCCATGTAGAGAAAGAGTCCATTTGTATCGGTGACCTTGTTTGTTGCTTTTTCTTTTCTTTTGCATTAAACTAAATGCAAAAGCAGACCGAGGGAGTAAACTTGCTAATCGGCTTTCATAGGCCCCATATAGCCAGCAGTGGAGAATTTGATCATCTGGTACTATAAGTAGAACTAGTTTGGAGACCCAGTTTTACCATTGGCTGTGAGGGAATGTCAGACTCCACCAACAAAAGGGCTGGGATGTTTCTCTGCTGTGTACCATTTGCTGTATCGTTTACCACCAATAAAACATAAATGTGTGTTAGTGGCTGCGTCTGTACTTTAACTGCCATGGCTCAATGCTATGGAATTCTGGCATTTGTAGTTTTTGTGGCACAAGAACTCAGAGAGAGAGAAGGCTAAATGTCTCGCAAAAACTATAAATCCTAGAATTCCATAGCCATGTAGGAGAGGTAGTGTCAAACTGGATAGTTTCTGAACTGCGGATGCAGCCAGTGTTTGAGATTATCACACTAGGGTCAGTTCCAGAACCATCTCACAATCATCCCATTACCATCCCACAATTATCCCACTACTAATAATGGGATATTCATTGTCAATAATGGGATGATTGTGGGATGGTTCTGGAATCGGCCCTACTGTGATAATTCAAGAGAACACTTGGAAAGGACTAGAATTACACCCAGTTCTAGAACAGATTACTATTGTCAGTCCCAGATTTATTCATCCTTGGTATCTGCTGGGGTTTGGTTCCAGGGCGCCCCTAGAGATACCAAAATCTGTGTATGCTCAAATCTCATTAAATACAATGGCATAATAAAATGGTGTCCTTTATATAATGGCAAAATCAAGGTTTGATTTATATTTCTCTAAATTGATTTAAAATGTATATATTTTGTAAAATATTTTCAAGTTGTGGATGGTTGATTCCATAGATAAAGAATCCATGGATACAGAGGGTCAACCATACAAACAGGTCTAGGTAGGCTGACATCAGTGGGACCTCAGCTAATTGTAGTGAAGAGAAGTCCCAGGGATTTCACTGGGTCTCATCTAAACCTGACTAATCTGGATCCAATCCACTGAACTGACAGGGCCACTTCAGCATGACGTGACAATTTTCAGTACAGGTTTGCTGCTACAAATGACAAAGCCACACTGGCGGGTGGTTTTAACTACGCTAACTCAGCTTTCCATTTTTGTGCACTCAGCATGACAAGACCACTATAACAGCTGAAAAGAACACCGTGTACTTCTTGGTCACATCACTAAGGGAAATACAGAAGCTGTGCAGAAGCAACAGAAAATGAAGACCCAAGTTTTAATCTCACTGCGTAACACGGAACAGTATTTTAGTGGCTAAGGATACAGTTGCCATAGTGATAGCTGTAAACACTGGAAACTCACCACTAATCCGGGCAGGGCTGGTGTGTGCCAGCAGAAGAGAGAACTGTCTCCCAAAGAACACATCACTTTCTAGAAATCAAAAGGTATGGGTTTTCCCCCCAGGATCTCACCAAGTTTTAAAAAGCATAAAATGGAAGGGATACATGGAAAGTTGTGACTGAGAGCATACACACTATTATGGCAGTAAACTGACCACAAGGTACCACTCGCATCATTCCTCACCATTGGGTATTTTGGCAAGGGCTGTTGGGAGTTGCAATCCAATACTTTTCACGTTCCCAGATCCCTGCCTTAATGCAAATTCCCCATGATGAGTTGCTAAAAATCATCAATGGACATGGAATGGGAAGACAGGACATCCCTGCTGTCTTTTAAATAACACCTCCATCATAAGCCCAGACAGCTAGTGGGGTTTAGTGGTTGGCGCATTGGACCATGACTCTGGAGACCAGGGTTTGAATCCCTACTCAGCCATGAAAACTCACTGGCTGACCTTGGGCAAGTCACAGTGTCTCAGCCTCAGAGGACGGCCATGGCAAATCTTGCCAATAAAACCCTGTGATTGGTTCACCTTAGTGTCACCATAAGTTGGAAAGGACGGCAAACAACACACAAGCCAAGATAGTGTGTCTCACTCCCCATGATGGTGGGCAATACAAAGCATGAGAAAGCAAAGTGTACTAAAAGTCTAGTGGGGTTTTTTTTTAAGTCATGGTTTTGAAAAAGCTTTTAAGTGTATAACTTAATATTCTGTATGTATCCTGATTAAGAACTTCAGAGTATTGCATATGGCAAAACTGAGTAGTTTATTAATCGTTAATAATTAGTAAACTCCTTTAACTAAACTGCTTTAACTCCAGTGTCTCCCAGTGTTTTCAGACTCCCAACTCCCATAAGACCTAGTTAGCATGGCCATGTTAACATGTAAACATGTTTTCAAAGTTGTTTAGTTTCTCTCAATGATGCATCTTACCCTCTTTCCATCTTTTTTACTTTACTATGTGCACAGAAATACTGCTCTCTTGTACAGGTATATTGGATGAGATGTTATTTGACTGATGCATCTAGCTACAAGTGCATGCAGAGATAAGTATTTGGGGCCAGTGAGTAGATAAATAATGTGGAAACATGGTAGCTAACTTTTCCTAGTGTAAATTTCCACAAATCTTACACCTTCACTATGCCAGTAGAACAACTTGCTACTACATTTCCATGACAAGGCTATTTTATCTCTGGCAGTGTAGACAGTAACAAGATATCACCAAGAGCAGAGAACAATCTATTTCTAAGCCAGGCCTTGATGATACTGATAACATGATAGATTTTCAGGAATACCATCTACACTGAAAACCTGTTCTTGTTTTTAACTTTTTGTGACAGTGTATTTCAATGTAAATTACCTGGTTATCTTGGCTATAGCAATCAGTTATACTTGTTTTTTTACCATGGAAGTTATATATTGTGGGTTCGAACCAAAACTTTGTCATACTTAGAGCAGACACATTGAAATCAATTAAACATATGTCCATAACTAACCAAATTCCCATTGATTTCAAGCAGGCTGCTCCAAATATAACTATGTCTGGATACAGTCTATTGAAAGTATCTGTTCTAGGGATGGCAAACATGATGTCCTCAGAGGTTGTTGGACTAAACTCCCACCATTCCTCACCATTGATTATGCTGTAATGCTGATGGATGGAGGCTGCAAACCAACAGTATCTGAAAGACCAAGTATTAGTCACTCCAATCAATGCAGTAGTGCTTGCAAGTGTGAGATTCCTCCATGATTTTCTCATAAAAATTTATAAATTAAAGCTTAATGTTGATGTCTACTTAGAAATGCCGGGTTGACTTCAATTGGACCTACACTTAGGCAATTGTGTAAACAATTGCAGCTTAAGGCTTACTGTCATGTAAATGTGTATAGGATTGTAGTCTGAAGCCTAACGGCCATAAACATAAAATTCTTAGCTCCCTGATGTTGCCACAGATTCTAATGTCACCCAAATCCCAGCAATTCCATTGGGGAAAGTGTCTTGCTAGCACACCCTCCAACTGTCCTGATTTAGTAGGAACAGCCCCAATTAATACTCTTTTGTCCTACGGTACATTTCACTGCTTCTAAAATGTCCCAGTTTCTTTCTCCTCCTCCCACTTTCTCCCTTTATCCTAGCTTAGTTGAATTGCCGCAAACCAACTTTAAAGTACAAAAGTTGTTTGCACTCAGTTAATTCAGTGGTGAGAAAAGGAGAGGAGGAAGCAGAGTCTTGACCTTCCTACTAGGTTCAGGCAAAAGGAAACGGCTACAGCATTCCTAGCTTGTCTGTTTTTTTAGCAATAGCAAATACATTTCTATACTGCTTATCAGTGCACCTAAGTACTCCCTAAGTGGTTTACAATGTGTAAGCTAATTTCCCCCAACAATCTAGGTACTGATTTCAGCAACCCATGGAGGATGCAAGCCTGAGTCAAGCCTGAGTCCCCAGCTGGTATTGAACTCACAACCTTGTGGTTTGTGCGAGTGAGTAGTTGCAGCACAGGCATTTAACCACTGCACCACCAGAGCTCTTGTTTTTTTCTTTTCTCCACCACAGCCTGAAATTGCTTGGCCATAAGTGTTCCAGTTTTCATCTGTGAAATGTTGAAGGGTACCTGCTAGGGATTTGTGCCTTGCTCACCAGAAGAATCACACTTGTGGCAAACTGCTGTTAGTACCCATTTTCTGGGGAAGCAGATCCAATCCACGTCAGGTTTTTAATAGAAACACCGGATTTCAATAGAAGCAAGGTGACAATAGGGGCACTTCCAAATAAATAAATAGAATTAGGGTGTTTCCAGACAGTGGAATAATGCTGACAGAGTGAGCCACTAACAACCAAAAGGTACTCTGGAACCTCTTTTGTTTTTTTCTTAATTCTTCCTCTGTTTAGAGAAAAAGATACTTTCATACAGCAGGAATGTACAAGAGGTTTACAGTGATGCATGAACCCCTCTTAAAGATCTGTAATCAAAACAGTGCAATTCTACAATAAAAGCCTTATCTGGCGTCACTCTCTGTCTTCAGCTCTCCTGTGCTTAACTTGAGACAATTACAAATGCTCAAAGGACTTGTGATGACTCAGATTCACAATACCAAGAGAAGGAAGGTGTTAAAAGTAAAAGGCAAATATGGATTCAAAAGTATGAATGTGTTCAAACATACAAAGTAAATGAGGACTCATAGATTTCTACAATTTAGGCATTTCCCTTTGAAAATATGAAAAATGGCTAGCAAACTGGTTTTCAATTGTATTCCTAGTAGGGGTAGAATGTCCTATGGCTGCCTCATTCCCGCAAAACAGGAAGATATGTTGAGCGGATGATTGACTGTGACAAAATCAAGGCTGATCATCTCTGCAGAGCATTGCCCCTTTTCTTTACAGACTTTTGTAGACAATGGTGACTGTTCGCTTAATGTATGAGAAACTGGATGCCAATGAAAGCAGTTCTTTATCCTTATCAAACAGCAGTTACTATGTATGTGTTTCAGGGTAGAGATGGGGAATCTTCATCAAGACATCCATGCAGCACAGTTCTAATCTGGATAGGCCCCCTTCCCACTGTGACTGCTATTAAAAGTGTTAATACATGTCTGCCTCACCAAACAGTGGATCTCATTCTGATTTGCTCATGCCAGAATTCCAAAAACTGGATGGACCTGTGAGTAAAAGGATGAGTGGGATGAATATGGGCAATTCTTCCTCCTCTTCCCCAATGCAGCTTTCTCAACAAACTTGCTCCAGATGGCTGGGGGACCTTCTGGAATAGAATAGGAGGTGCAACTGGAGGGTATGCGAGGAAATGGAAAAGAATTGTCCCCTTGCTATCTTCTAGTTATTAGAGTTTATCACTGGTCTCTGCTAGATCAAAAGCCCTTCTGTTCACAGAATAGCAGATCTTGACCCAATCCTATTTGTTTAACATAATATGTATTTTGCTCATGGAAAACTATCTCAAATAAATGTTACCATCAGAGCTTCTGGAAATTACCTCCTCCCCCCTTTTTTTTGGTACTATTGTGTGTTGCTGTGTGCCTTCACATTATTTCCTACTTATGGTGACCCTAAGGAGAAACTATCATACCATTTTCTGGGTAAGATTTTTTTTTTCAGAAGGTGTTGCCTTTGCCTTCCTTGGAGGATGAGAAAGTGTGACTTGCCCAAGATCACCCAATGGGTTTCCATGGCTGAACATGGATTCGAACCCTAGTCTCTAGAGTCGTCATCCAACACTCAAAACACTACGCCACACTGGCTATCTAGAGCTTCCATAATCTAGTGAGCATACAAACTGGCTGATATGAGGATACCTTTCAAAAGCTCTTGTTACAAAAGCCTTTGTGATGAACACTGAACAAAGATGAAAAACTGAGAATAGTCAGATACAAGTCCCTGCACTTCCATGAAGTTCATTGGGTGACAGTGGGCCTATTAGAAGGTTGTTGTGAAGACAAAAGGAGAGCTAGAATATGCTTAGCTTCTGGGAGGAAACTGGAGAGAGAAAAATTCATGATGCTCTCTCGCCATCCTGTCCTATTCTTTGCAACATCTAACACAGTCTCCCCCAACATGATGTTTTGGACTACAGCTCCCATATCCTCATCCTGTATTTTCAAGGGAGAGGGCAATGGAGTGCTATTCTCAAACATTTCAAGGACATAAGGAAAGGCTGATGATCCCTTACCTGGTTAAGTCAGGGAATCTAATCCTTGCATATTTTTATAATACAGTAGTAGGCTTTATATCTTTCATTCCCTCCAGTTCATACAAAACTGCTAAAGGGGTAGGCATGAGAATGGACATTACACTCACATGTCCCATGATGCCTTCTCTGCTAGCTTTGATGAGGCAAGGGGAAAAGAGAAACAAAGAGGTTATTGCTCTGCTTTTCTGAATCGATACTAAAGGTTGATTCTATCTTAAAATGAGATTTTTTCAACTGTACCAAATTTCAGATCAAGGAGAAGATCCATGGATTACAGCAGAGCAATTAGTATTTGCGACATTCCAGAGGGAAGTATGTTGCTCGTCCCTGCTAGAGAAATCTAATGGGAGACTCACAATACTGCTAGGTAAGCAAAACGACAGAACCTCCAAAGGGCCTGTGCTGAGATTGTTGCTGTTAAAGTGATTCTTGTTGGTGATCAGATTTGTAGATGAACCAAAGTTTCAAGATGAAACCAACATTCCTGAAGAGGGTGAGAAAGCAAAGACCCCCAAAAGCATCTTTATAAAACTGGGGTTCCTGCACAGCACTCTGGCAAATGGGATTTGATGTAGGAGGGTGAAAAAAAATACAAATTTTGTTTATATTTCTATAATTATTATAATTGTCCTTTATTTATATAGTGCTGTAAATTTACACAGCACTGTACATACAATCATTTAATTAGATGGTTCCCTGCTCTCATGCTTAAAATCTAAAGAGACATGACACAGAAGGAGAAGGGAATGGTGGTGGGGAAGGGGATCAAGTCCAGCAGTTCTTCACTCCCTCTGAGGCCTGGACCAAAGCGGACGGACTGGATTGTCTATCTATCTAGACAATGAAAAAAGCAAATGTCATGCTAAGAATTCTCAAGAGAGTTAAAATGCATAGTATAGTAATACGTGTACTTTTAGGCAAATCTGTCACGTGGTGAGAAACCCACTGGGTGATCTTTGGCAAGTCATATGATGTCAGCCTCAGGGGAAAAGGCAAAACCTCCTCTGAAAAAATCTCGCCAAGAAAACTCCATGATAGGATCATGGATCGCTTTAAGGCAGAAACGACTTGAACAACACACAACAATATGGTGTGGTCATATCTGCAATACTTTGTAGTGGCCATAGTGGCCATTCCCCTCTTATTTTAGCATCCCCTTCTCCTTTTGCAACATGTCTTAATTAGATTGTAAGCCTGACGGCTGGAAAGTGGTTTGTTGTTGTTGTTGGTCTTCCATCATGTACACTGATGGTGTAGTATAATAATAATAATAATAATAATAATAATAATAATAATAATAATAATAATAGCAGCAATAAAAAACAACAATTAATCTCACTAGACATATCGGAGAAATGGAAAATTATGACTCTCCTTAGTTTTGAATAACACAAATAAGGGTTTGTAGGCATTTGTAAGCCTGCAAAGAAAAACAGTTTTCTCCCACTCTCATAATCACTAGAATGTAGGATCACCATGTGATATTGCTTGGCAGTAGATTCAGGACAGACAAAATATGAAATGCTTCACGCAGTTAAAGAATTTACAGCCACATATTATACCGCTAGCCACTAACTTAAATAGGGAATTAGTCAGATTCATAATAATATCACCAACAATTAAAACAGGTAACAATGTGATTGCCATGAAGACAAGGGCATCCTTTGGAGACATCCTACAATCTGTACATAATCTATTTTTATGGGATTATAAACTAATATTTAATGCTGCAAAATAGATACTTTCTGGTGGTGAAGAGTTTACAATGACATCCCTGAGAGAAGGTGAGGAATACCACACCTACCTATCAACCCATCCACTCCAAGCTAAGAGTATTATATCACTCATAGAGTAGTAGCACCTTTGAAACTAACAGGGAAGAAGAAATTTGGGGCACAAACTTTGATGGATTCATTCCATTTCGTCAGTATTAACACAGAAGCATAGAATTGGAAGAGACCACAGGGGCCATCCAATTCCTACAACAAATTTACATTAGTCAAGGAAAAGTGATATACATACATATATTTTCTTTAATATCTTTTTTTAAAAAAACTTTCATACTTTTTCAGCATGTTTCTTTTAAAGAAATACTAAACGATGAGAACAGGGTCCTATCTTCACTGCAGAATTAATTCAGTTTGTCACCACTTTAATGCTACTGAAATTCTGGGATTTGTAGTTTGTTGTGGCACCAGAGCTATCTGAGAGAGAAGGCTAAATATTTCAGAAACCCCCAAAGCCCAGATTTCCATAGCATTGAACCATGGCAGTTAAAGGGGTATCAAACTGCATCATTTCTACAATGCAGGTAGTAGGATTAGGGGAATAGCTGAAGTAAAATAAATTTAGCTCCGATTGCTTTTTGCTATGTGACCCAAAGAAAGAAAGAAAGAAAAAACAATAAATGCTACAGTTCCAAATATGTAACTGAACATTTTCCTCGACATTAGCTTACTGAGTTTCTAAAAGGTAAATTCTATTGAGATTTAAAAAGGTTTTGGAAAAAAAAACATGATAGATGGAAGTTTTAATGGAGGTAAAAAAATTAGCAATACTTATTACACTATATTATCCAAGTTCTCTTTTTATTTTGTTTTATAAAATATAATTTGTGTGTGCGCGCACATGTCATGAATAGATGGGAAACAAAATAAACTATAAATAGTTTAAACAGAGGAACTGCTAGTGCTTGGCTTAGCTTGTTTTCAACAAAACTGTACTGCATCCAAAGGTTGCAAAGATGTTGTGGGTGGTGAAATTGTGTTAAAACATTATATACTAACCCTATGATCCTAAATATAATGTTGAAAACATTCCCTTGATATATGAAACACATAATGAACTGTTAGTGAAGTAGTTTTTGGGGGGGGGGGGGTTGGGTTATGTGGCCATGTTCTAGAAGTTTCTTCCTGACATTTTGCCAGCATCTGTGGTTGGCATCTTTAGAGCATGCTTGCCTGGAAAGTTATTCTTTGAAGATGCCAACCATAGATGCTGGCAAAATGTCAGGAAGAAACTCTTCTAGAACATGGCCACATAATCCAAAAAAACCCACAAAAACCTAAGGATGCTGGCCATGAAAGCCTTCGACTTCACGTTAGTGAAGTGCTTTATATGTTTTACATAGAATAAACTTATTTCCCATGTTTGTACCACATCTGAAATCTTTATGTCTGTAACTTTAAGAACTGGTTGGAACAGTACTCAGAACACTTGTTTGATGTTGTGATTTGGAGAAATATCTAAATTTCATTGTAAACTAAAGATTTACACAACACCTGTAGTAGTTATTATTCATAAGTCTTGCAACCACAATGAATGTTCAACATAAATGTATTTACAGGTTGAGTTTCCTTTATCTGAATTTCAAAATATATCAAAATCCAAAATTGTCCATATGGGTGGCTGAGAAAGTGGCACCTTTGTTTTCTGGTGGTTCAGTGCACACAAGCTGTGTTTCATGCACAAAATTTATAAAAAAATATTGTGTATGAAATTACCTCCAGGCTATGTGTGTAAGGTATATATGAAATGTAAGTGCATTTCATGTTTAGACTTGGGTCCCACCTGTAAGATCTCATTATGTATATGTAAATATTTCAAAATCTGAAAAATCCTGAAATCCCAAATACTTCTGCTCTCAGTTTGGATGACTCAGCCTGTACTTCCTTGCATGCTTCAGTGTATGACTATATTATACTGTACTGTTCTCTCTCTTTCTCTGAGTGATTACAACTGCTTAAATGTTGTATCAAGATGTTTTGGCTTTCATCTTCTTCAGATGCTCAGAATAAATGAACTGTAAGGGAGTGCCAGCATGGTGTAGTGGTTTGAGTGTTGGACTATCTGGGAATCAGGCTTCAATTCCCTGCTCGAGCCCATTGGGTGACTTTGAACAAGTCACGCTATTTCATCCTTAGAGGCTTGCAATGGCAAATCTCTTCTGAAGAAACTTGCCAAGAAAACCCTGATAGGTTCGCCTTAGGATACAAGTAAAAAATGATTTGGAGGCATACAACAACAAATCTAAGGT
Organism: Urosaurus nigricauda; assembly: GCA_034509955.1. Lineage (NCBI taxonomy): Eukaryota > Metazoa > Chordata > Lepidosauria > Squamata > Phrynosomatidae > Urosaurus > Urosaurus nigricauda. The sequence goes on from JAOEGL010000006.1 coordinate 82,351,576, forward strand.
TGGAGTTTAGAATGAACAGGGTATATTCCAAAGTAATGATGTTACATATAATCCCAGGTTGAGACCACATAACATGCAGTGTCAAGAGGTTTCATCCTGTGAACCCAGAAATTTCCCACTTCTCTCTTGATGTTGTAGTCAATATGGGAATATCCTTGATGAAGCCAACCTAGTCTAGATGATATACAGTGTGGGTTTATAATGAAGACCACTGACAACTTTACGTTTCTTTTTGGCGAGTACACTGAAGAAAAGTAGATGTGGATGTTTGGTTGTACTGCTAGACATTAACATGGTTGACAGAGCTTATGCATAATACAACTTTTCTAGGCATTTTTCATCCTTCATCCATAAAGATGCCATCATGATTTCAAAGGTTTGTCACTGCCTTCCTGAACAATGTTATTTTCTACTTCTCAATACTGAGCAACTGAAGAAGGTGGCAGCCGTTAACATCTTGCTACATTTAAATTATCAGCTACTCACTCTAATAAATATATTTTGAAAGGGATAAATTGAATCCTTCTAGGATCTGAAACAGACTTGCTGTAAGTGCTACTTTGTTTTTGAATCCCTATCCACAGATGTGACATAAGTATTTGAAATTCCTGTTTCAAAAACATTTGTATATACTGCAGTGGTGGGAAATTTGCAGTTGTTTGTGTTTTTGTACTACAGCTGCCATTGTCCCTCAGCACTGGTCTATGCTGGTTGGGGCTGATGGGAGTTGGAGTCCATTATGACAGATTCCTTGACCTCTCATAGTATAGATAATACTGGAGAAATGCAAGTCAAAATCCAATATTGAAATGCAAATTGAAATCTATTGCTTGTTTCTTTGGATCCAAACCAATATTTCTGTTTGGTTAGAAAATGCTAATTTCAACACATTTATTAATGATGTAATTTGTTTTGCTAGAATGACATATCAATCAGGATCACAGAACTCTAAAACTTACAAAGCTGAGGAAGATTTAACAAAGGTGGTTAATATTGATTTCAGAAAAGTTGGTCATCTTGACATTACAGTATGTTGCTCCATATGTGATGAACCAGTGCACATTAGACATCTTTTCCATCATAAGAAAGCACACCATGCTCAGGCTGTACTGGGTTATCAGCGACCATGGATGGATCCAACAGACATACAGGAAATAGACCTCCAGAGAAAGCAACTAATCTTAAGAATGAGAAAGATTGCTAAGTATCCTGAAAGAGAGAGAGAAAAAATTGACTGTTCATTTGATTTCCTTAAGGAAACCCTTAAGACTGCTCCGTATTTTTGCATCAAGAGTGTTGCACAAAGTTCTGTGCAAATTAAAGTAGTAAGCAATCCACTAATAAAAGCCATAGCAGTTTGTCAAGACAAAAATGCCTTTTGGCACCAAAACTTGGAAGATGTATTTGTTGTGACAGACAACTATGGAAACAGGAAAGGCACATGTTTTCTTGGACTCTTTGATGGAGCCAATGGAATTTCTGCTGCTCAGACAACTTCAGCTGAACTTCCTCTCTTATTACTTGACCAGCTTTCTCGGGGAGATTCTTCCTATGAAGTTAATCAATCTGAAAAAAAAGTGCTAGACTCATTTCGGACCATCTTCAGACCAGATTATAAATTAAGAGAGAATATTTTCACTGCTAGGAGAGTCAAAAGAAAGAGATTTGGCTCAAAGACTCATGAATGGATTCACAGAGCATACGCAAAGTCTTTTTGGCGAATGGACAGGCTTTTACGACTTGGAAGAAATGAAACTTCTAGAGTTTGTTGGAGCAGTTGCACAGCCGTCACTTGTTTACTGGAAACAGTAAGCAGTGAAAAGCAAAAACAAGATGAAGGGGGAGAGAAACGATCTGGAAGCATAACTACTGAAAAGCTACAAAATGCCACAGAACAGGAAGAGTTATCTGAAATGATCACTGGAGCAAAGAGAAAAAGCAACACAAAAGAAGAGACAGACAGTACCACAGAACAACCAATTGAGAGAAGGGATGAGGAGGAGGAACAGATCATCATACAAGAAGAAGAGAAACAGCTGCCAGAAGAAATGAATACAGAGGTCAGAAAAATCAGCATTGAACAAGGAATGGGTAAAATCATTGAACAGCAGAGAGAAGAACTACTTGGAAACATGAATGGCGAAAAGAATGAAAATACCATACAAGACGAGGAGGAGCTGCTGCCTGAAAGGATCACTGCTGTAAAAATAAAAAGCATCACAGGACAAGACAGTATCACAAATTATCAGAAAGAGGAACCAAATGAAAGAATGAATGAGAAAACAAAGGAACAAAATGTCAAACAACAGGAGGAGGAACTTCTTGAAAGTATAATCCAAGAAAGAAGAAGTAAAATGGAACACAAGACAAGCAATAGTATTGTGGAGCACCTTGGAAAGGAGTCAATTGATAGAATAAATGATAACAAAGTGGAGCAGGATATCATCCCACAGGAGGAACAAGAGCAACCTGAATGGACAGTTGCAGGAAAGGAGGAAAGCACCATGGAAGAGAAACAAGAAGAGCCATGGGAAATACATGAGCAAATGACAAAGACAGAAGAAACTGAGCAGAGCACAAATGATAAAGATGGAATCCAAGAAGAAGGTCTGCTTGAAAACAATCAAAATTCAGATGAAGCGAGTGCTGGACTAATGCACATTGCTAACATTGGTATGTATGTAATTCCCCAAAGTCTTCCACTGCCCTATCTATTTTGGCCTGTCATCTTGAGAAAGCAGTAGCTATTTACAATTTAATTCAATATTGCAATTTTACAAGATGAAATACATTTGTTAGTACTTCAGCACTAGACACTAAATGTGGAGAAGCAGCAATTCTGCATAGCATAAAATAAATCAAAATATAGGGGGCATTTAGTTTAATGGGATTGTTCTCAATCAACCCTTGATTAGATCAGAAATGCTAAGTCAGCATTTTTCTATTAATCTGAGCAACAGGCTTCTCTTTCTGAAGCTTTGTCATTAATTCACTTTGGGATGGTTTCAATGCCAGGTTTGTTTAGACAAAACTAAATCTGAGGTGGGAACTAGCAAGCCACAGACTACAGCTGGCATTGCCATTCCAGAACAGCTTGGAAGGTCTCTCTTCCCTCACTGCCCAAAACAAAACAAAAATCCAGCCTGCTTAAAAATGAAATCATGTCTTTAGAACCCAATGGGTGCACAATTATCTGTTTTAATGCTATTAGAAGCACATACTTGGGGGTGAGGTGAGGGGCTGAAATGACATCCCTCCCAAACTAGAAGCAATCTTCTTTCTGTTTTGAATAAAAAGGGCAACCAGGGAAAGTGCAGGGTTGGAAAAAGGCACATGGCAGCCCTTATGCCATGACCCACCCAATTAAACAAACAAGAGACACCAGCTGAGAAACAACAAATCACAAACACCATAAATCCAAAGCACACGTTTTCTCTTCCTCACTAGGGGTGCACAAAATGTTGCATGTGAACTGGGTCATATGGTTCACTAGGTGGAAAGAACATGACTTGATGAAATGTCCACATGGTAAAGCACTACCACTTGCATCTTAATGAATATCAATCTACTTAGGGAAGGTAGCTGCAGTTGTAGCTCATGTAATTGTAGGTAGCTCATGTAACTTTTTAATCACATCAACAGGAATTTTATCCACACTTTATTTCATGTCCTGAATTAACTGGACCAGTTTCTACAGCGATATTGTTGCTACAGCCATAGTACAACCACCATTATAAAATTTATCAAGGCATGAGATGCAATCAAATTGATCTTAATTTTCTTTTAGCTATTATCTTACATTCTCCATAATGTTCTAGTACAGACAGATGAACACCTGCTCTTGTAGCCACTATCTTTCCCTCCCTTCTGCTGCACTGCTAAAATTCATTAACAAAAAACTACCCCATTGCCATTAAAGCAAAATGGCCAACCATAGCAATAGCAAATACATTTCTATACCATTTGCTGATGTACTAAGCAATTTACAAAGTATAAGCTAATTGCCCCCAACAAGCAGGGTATTCATTTTAGCAACCTACAGAAGGATGCCAGGCTGAGTTGAACTGGAGCCCCTGGCTGGTACTGAACTCACAACCATGGCCTAGTCTTACAAAATGTGATGCAGTATTACCATAATGCAGGTTTTCTCTCCCCTCTCCCACATATTTTCTAATAATAGACACTACAAATGGAACTTCTAAAAAATGTTCAAACAGATCTTTGCCCCTAATAGCAATGCTGCTGCCCACCATTACATCCCTGGATGCTAAAAGGGGCTGAACAAGAACAAAAAAATCTTCTGCACTTCTTTTCTAATTTTCCACTGAGTATTCTGTGCCTCCTAATGACTACTGGACACATACAAGTCTCATTGGGCTGTATGGATCAAACAGCTGGGGAGGTTGTCACCTGAGCATGCTACTTCCCTTTCTCTTAGCAGTTGTTTTGGCTCCAGTATTCAGCCACCTATGTTCTATTAAAGTGAAGTACAAGAGAAAGAAAGGGAAGATGGCAGCCAAGGCCCCCTACCTTCAGCAACAGCTCAGTAGCTTCCCAAAACTCTAGTTCCAGCCTATGGGAAATATATTACAAAGCATGTTTTAATTCAGAACTACAGAACAGTAAATAAGTTAGACAGAGCACAGACATTTAGCACCAGGTAGAAGTTGCAGATTGATGTTTAGGAATCATACAATGCAGTTAAGCATTTTGATGTGCAGAAAGGGGTTCCATCTTCAGAATTCCATATAAATTAATTCTTAGGAGGGGAAATTTCTTAAGGCTTCAGCCTTTTTAAAGAAAACAAAAATATTTAAATATGAAAAATATCAAAGCCAAGCCTGTTAGGGTCTAGCTTTAAATTAGCAGAAATGTCTAACTATGCTTCCCTAAGAACTGAGACTGACTCCAATAAACAACACAAGTAGCTTGTAGTTCAAAACAGAAATTTACTAATGGCTTTAATCTATATTTACATTGAGGCTACAGCCTAATCTAGCTAGTAAATAATTCAGGTAAAAAGAAATCTTTATCTCACCATCTTTCCAAAGACAGTTGAGAGAGGAGGAAGATAAATGACCAACATTCAGGAGAAACATCTTTGAGAGACGGGGAGTGAACTAAATCACATGGTTGGTTTGAACAAGAGAGGAGTTTGCATGCAGGAAAGCTGTATCTATATAAGGAGGGGGAAAGGGAATGCAAAAATTTTCCACAGATCACCTAAGACAAAGCATTTTAACGTTGTTACTCTGCCATTTTTTTTAAAAAAAAATTCAGGTAATGTTCATGCAGTTTTATGCAAAAATGGGAAGAGCTATTGGCTTACTAAGGAACATACCACTTACTCCAGAAAAGAAAAGCTACGTGTTATTCAGAATGGTGGACAGATCAGCAGTAATGAACCCAAAGGACTGATAGAAGGACTTATAAAAAATACTCGTGGTCTAGGCCACCATGGAAATCCACAGTTGAAAAAAACAGTTATTCCTGTACCACATACAATCTCCTTTCCAGTTGATGATTCATGTCAGTTTCTTATATTAGCTACTAGTGGACTTTGGGACGTTCTAGATAAAAAGGAAGTAGTACTGTTAGCATTAACAATGTTTTCAGCTTATCTGGAAAACTATCACTACGTCCAACTAAAGAAAAACTGCCCATCCAAAGATTTAAAGTTTCCTTTGACTGATTTAGAGGATGAATTCTATTTGTGGTATTCAAATCAAGATTTTTTCCCAGACAAAGATAAAAATCTGGGTGAAAATAATAATGCACAGGTATTGCCCCCAATAAACAGTGACACAGAAGAGGAAACACTAATTCAGACAAGATCTGTTAGAAGAATTTCAGAAGATGAAGAATCAGAAAGCTCTTTGGAACCACCCTCTATTGAGACATTTTCTTCAGAAGATACAACAAAAAGACGAGAGAGCACAGAAGGATCTGGAATTCCAGGTGTTCCAAGTCAAAGATTTGACAATGAAAGTGATGAAACTTCACAAACATCAGAAACTTTGGGGGGAAATTCTTGGACATTTTATGACCTTGCAGCAAAGTATATTAGTAAGCACCTAGTAAAAGCTGCACTAAAAGCTGGTTCTAGAGATAATATTACTGTTTTGGTTGTACTCTTAAATGGATGTGATAAGATACCCACATATGTCTATCATGTATAATATGTTTATAAACAGACAGTCTTTGCAATAGAAAAAACAAACCTGTCAACTCTCTTATGCTTCAAAAAGCTTCCATAATAAATTTACAAAAACAAAAATGATGCTAAGAAAACTGATTACAAGGGTTTCTTTTTTATACCACTTTATTCAAACCTGAGCACCTCAATATAAAACTAAACACTGGTGAACTGTCATTTTCCTTGCTAAGCCCAAATTACTGCAAATTTACAATCTGCACAAGTAAGTTTCTGCTAGCAGTTCAACATTTAAATAGATTAAATCATCTTCTCTGACACTTGGTAGATTTCATATAATGAAAATAACTAAAGAATTAGTGCAATATACTGGACAGATCAAAATAAAATGGACTTTGGAAAACAAAGTTGCAGAATTCATTACAGACAGACAGTAGTACTTATGTTACAGGTACAGGAGCATCATTTATTACTGTTCTAGCCATGAAGGAAGAACTTAATCCCCTCAAGTTCAGGGGAAAAGAAATGTTAGCTCTTTAAAGTAACTGTACATATTGTATACTTTTAAGCAACTCTTAAATAGTACAGAGTATTAAACAGATGTAGACTACAATGCAGTACCCTATTTACAGTACATTAATATCCCAATTTAAAATCAAGTTGAATGTACATAATTGTTAGTGCACTGACCGATTTTATCCTTAGGGGAAAGATAATTGTGTTATGGTCAACAGTGATTAAAAACAAAATCAGATACCTAGTTTTCGTTGGATACAGTTCTTGACAGTTTGTAAAGAATGAATCTCTGTTGCAATACAAGTTGAATTCATTGGTCATCTTGTTGTATAAGCAGAAAAACTGAATTAAACTTGATTTTTAAACTTTAAACTGGGTTGATAAATTCACATATAGTGTAACAACTAAAAACCAATTGTTTCTGCGAGCACAGGATCAATAAAATTGTTAATGCTGCACATATTTCCGTTAAATTATGAAAATGTGGAATGTATATTTAAATGGTAGATACCCACATAAACAACATTTTGCATAAATACTGTGAATAAGCTTATAGGATCTTCAGGTGTGTTATAGTTAGGGTTTTTCCATATCACAAATGGAGAATCCCAATTCTGTTCATTACACTTTTACAGTAACCAATATTCATAGCTTACGGAACTAACTGGTTAGCTGCAGATCCATGGAGTAATTCAGTCTCTATCCCTAATGACAAGTATTACAGTTTATAAACCTTTCAACTGAAGCCAAGTCTATCCAGCTTCCTTTCCCCTCCCTCTTTTGCTGAAACACAACAGCCAGTGATACATGCATGTTATTAAAAATTAGGACAAAATCATTCTGTATTAGAAATGACTATTTTGTAAGTCTCTTCGATTTGGAAGCTGTATTGGGCCAGGTTAAACACTCCAAATTCCATTGTTATTAACAAGTTAGGAAGCAGAAGAATATTCAAGACAGTTTAAAGCAGCTGAAAGTTTAGTTGCTACAGCATTGACTCTTGGTTGGTTGTGTTGGTTCAGTAAGATCTACTCCTCTTCCTCTAACAGAATTGGCCCCTGCATTCTGTGGTTCATTCTTCGGCAACTTTTTAGCTACAAGAAAACAAAAGTCCAAAATTAGTATTCAGGTTTTGTATTAAAAATTCATATGTATGTTTAACTTTCACAGATCTGTTGTGTTAGATAATATGTATTGCTCATGCACATAGCATCTCTCTGTAGCAATCTGAAGAGTGCATTTTTTCCAAGGCCCCTGTTGAAGGACTCAGGCTGCGACACTGAAAACTTGCAAACAAAGGGTTAGCCTATATCCAATTAAGCTGGGAGGGGGGCTTTGGAAATCACCTACAGCCACTTCCATCTCTGTTTCTCTCCCATTAAAAAACAAATCTTTGTTAGCAACCTAAGGAGTTGTTCTCTCCTATCTGATCTGTCACTACAGATAAGCAGCTGATTCATCACTACAGCTTCAAGCCTGGAGGGTGGGCTGGCACCACCGAGAGGCTTTTCTCTTCCATCGAAGACACCCATTCCTAGCCATTTGTGCCCAAAAGCCCTCATGAAAGGAGGCTTTGTTGCCAGAGCCTTCATTAACTGAGCTATGGATGATTATATACATATACATCAATTCCCTTTATTCTTCTAGTTACTCTCTAGCTCTTTTAATTTCTCAAATCCCTACTGAAATATTCTACCTCAGCATGATGCTCACAAAGTTATCTGGTCTGCAAAGGTTGCTGGCGTATGGGTGTTTCCCATACAGGGCTCTTCAGAAGGCACCAATGGCAAGACTATCTTAAAATCCAATGAAACACCCCAAGCAAAACGCATATCTATAACACTGAAACAGCACTTTCACCTAAATGATTTTTAGTGTGTCTGCTGAAGACACTAAACCCATTGTATTTTATGCCTTTTAGTTGGCCTAATAAAGTACCACCAAAATGTGTATTTTTTCATTGTCTTCTGTTAAATATTTACTTACCAATTGCCATGAATATTTCGTTTACATTCATCGATGTTTTAGCTGATGTTTCCATGAACAATAAGCTGTTGTCATCTGCATAAGACTGTGCATCCTATAAGTTAAGCAAATAGATTTACTTTGCTTCCTATAGTAACAGATTATACAGCACTTTGCTACTGCCAGCTGGCCTGAAAGGCTATTTAAGAACCTTAGCTTGATCAGTTGCTAATATAAAAGCCAAACTCCTTGAAATATAGCAAAGCCTCCTCTGCAAGTCAGTACCAACAAAAACTTTTCAGAAATCACTCATCTAAGGTTCTGCTGTACTAAAAAGGCATTGGAAAAAAATATGTTGCAGTGAAAAATGGGAATATAACTTTCGCCATCAAAAATTTACACTTCAAAGGGATCTTTCCTCAGGATCAAAGAGAACTCAACATTTTAATAGTGAAAACGTCACAGAATTTTGTAGAAAGGTTTAAATAAAGGGGCAAGTCAAAAGCAAGGTAACTGTTATCCAAAGACAAAATTAAGTGCTGTCCATATGAACACTTGATAACACAAAATCTTATTTTAAGCATGATAACATGCTGTATGTAAATATCAAGAAAGTTCGTAGGTTACTGTTGTCACTAATCTGACAAACATCTATGAGGGGGTATCAAAGTTTTAATTATCGCCTTTAAAAAAATTTGACAGAAAGTTTGTTTTGATTTGTAGTTGTTAACTTATCTCTATTTAGTCATCATCCAGATTTACACATTTTCCCCAGCTTTTCTTGACCCTCCAAATACCTGATATTGTAGAAGTCTGCAGATTGCGCCTGATGAGGATTTTACACTTTAGTCACTTCTGGCAGAGCCAGTCACAAAAATAAAGGACACAATGAGTTGATTTTCTCAGCAATGTGCACTTAGGAACCAATGATGACACTGACAAAATTTCACCAATATGCCATAATAACTTCCGGGTGGTAATTATTACTTTACGATATCCCCCTCATAAGGCGCAATCTGCAGACTTCTACAATATCAGGTATTCGGAGGGTCAAGATACACTGAGAAAAATGTATAAATCTAAATAGTGACTACATAGAGATAAGTTAACAACTACATATCAAAACAAACTTTGTCATTTTTTTAAAAAGGTGATCATTAAAACTTTATGATACCCCCTCATAAATTAGTCATGACCTTGCACCTCTCAATATACTGCTTATACCTCCTTTAACAATCTGTATTTCCTTGCTTTCTGAACCAAAACGCACAACCTGCAGACCATATGATTTGTTTCACCTATCCTAGATCCTAATCCATCAGTTAAATTGTGAAAAACAGTGATCCATATAGGATCAGAGAAATGGATCTATGGGTAGAGGGAGTCTTTCTTCAATCCTAACTTCAATAAATGATTAGATACCATAAATGATACTTGTAACAAATAGGCTTCTCAAGGCAGCAGGCAACTGGGTCATTCTGTTTGTATCACAGCAAGGATCTGGTAGAATAAACCCTCAAAGTGGCTTAAGTCACAGATTTCTTAAAAATCCTAGCATTTTTACACAAAAAGGAACAAGTTACAAAACAATTTTCAGTGCTACAACAAAAGAATACCAAACAAATTGTACAGATTTACATAACATTCCAGAAGTTTTCAGACCAAATATAAGTCAAAACTCACCTGAAAATCTACAGCCCTTTTGTTAGCTAGATCAGCTTTGTTTCCGGCTAAAGCTATTACAATGTTAGGACTTGCTTGCCTCTGGAGTTCTTTTACCCAATTTTTTGCTCTTGCAAAAGATTCCTGTTATCATTTAAAGAGAAAAACAAAACTCATTTATTCTTTTTCGCCTTCACTGATTTAAATACCTTAAGCAAACTTTATGGAAAATATAGCTGGGCAACTATTGCCCACAAATTATATTCTAACATAATTCATTTATCTCCCTTTTGTTATACAAACTCCTAAGCTCACCAATCACTAAACTGCAAATACTGTTAAAACTGTAAACTGACTTGTAACAAGATACTAATCACATCAATGGAAATTTGCTCAGGATTACTGATGAACATTTAGATTTGAATCTCCATCAAACCTTCTTGTGTGTCATCTTCCTGAAAAGCATAGGGCCAGAATCCTGTCACCTCTTTGAAGAGCAGAGGACTAGAATTTTGCTGCTAGATTTCTGATCAGATCCTGCCTCTCAATTTGGAGCATACAGCACTATGTAATTTGATCTGTATTTGCTCCTCCTGTTTCTGAACCCAACCCAAAGCTCCAGTCTAGTTCACCATTAAATACTTGGTACTGAGGAATTCCAAGATTGCCTGCTCCTGCATGATTCTGCCTAAAGGTAAAGGTAGTCCCTTAACATGAATGGCTGCAACTGACTGTAGGGGGTCGTGCTCATCTCCATTTCTAAGCCGAAGAGCCAGCATTGTCTGAGGACTGAGGATCATGACTACACAAAACGCTGTTACCTTCCCACTGAGAAGTGGTACCTATCTATCTACTTGCATCTACATGCTTTCAAACTGCTAGGTTGGAAGAAGCTGGGAATAGTGACAGGAGCTCATCCCATAATGCAGCACCCGTCAACCTTCTGATCTTCCGATCATCAGAATTGGTGTCTTAACCACTAATAATAATAATAATAATAATAATAATAATAATGATAAATATACTAAGCCACTGCATCCCTGATCCTGCCTACTCATGTGCCAAACTGTATGAAGAATTTTTGCTTAGGGTCCTCACTCTAGCACATCTCTCCCACAAAAAGCTTATCTAAGGACTTCTCTCATAACCATCTGAAGTCAAATGAAGTTTGTTCAGATAAAGCTTTAATATGCAGTGTGAGTACGTTTTTTGCTGTGTTCAGCAAAACAAAACTAGGATGGAAGATTCACCTATTCCTGCACTCAGGTCTTGCAATGCTGACACACGTCTTGATTACATCTCATTTTTTACTGTAATGTGATCTATAGGAAGCTGCTTTCCGATACTCAAAACTATCATGGGTCTAAAATATTGAAGGCAACAGCTTCACTGGCTATTGGTCTACTTGTTGTTGTGTGCCTCTAAGTAGTTTCTGATTTATGGCAACTCTTAGGAAAACTGACTATGAGGTTTTCTTGATGTTTGCCACTGCCTTCCTTGAGGACTGAGATTGACACTTTGCCACAGTTGTCCTGTGGTTCCCATGACTATGTGGGGATTTGGACTTCAATCTCCCTGAGTCCTAGCCCAACACGCAAACTAGTACATCACAGTGGCTATTTCATATAGCTCAGTTCATACTCAGGCATAAGTCAAAGTACTAGTTATGACTTGTAAAGCCTTTTATAACCCAGATCCATCTCCTACTATGAGACAGGCCAACTTTCAATACCTTCTGTGGACAGCTTTTGCTTAGTCCCACCATCAAAAGCACATCTGGTGAGAAGACACGAGAAGGTCTTCCAATGGTCTGCTCTCAGTGCTAGCCCTCTTCCTGCTCTCCTTCCACTATTTAGACACTTTTTTCACTATTAGCTGTGGTCCCAAAGGCTCTTTTATTGTACTTCTATTTTCACTGTTGTTTTAAATACTTTAAAACTTCTCAGTGCACCAATGTGATAGTTTATTTGAATTTATTTTAGCTTTTTATTGTTAGCATTGTTTTTTTTTAATCTAGGATTTCTTCTAATCAATGTTGTAAGCCACCTTGGGCCATATATTCGTAGGAAATTGGGATAAAAATAAATACATTGTCTAATTAAAAATAATAATTGTAAGCAGCTCTGATAGCCTTTAGGGCAGAAGAGCGGGGTATAAATAATAATAATAATAATTATTATTATTATTATTATTATTTATATTGCAAACATAGCTGCACTAACAAAGCAAAACAAATGGAAGTGCACACACCAAAGATGGAAAGCACTGTTATGACAATTATGAAATTTCTGCAATCATTTTCAGAAGGACTCTTCTGAGAAAAAAAATACATTGCATTACAATGCACCTGCAAATGTTTGTTTTTTTCTTCCGTCTGAAAATCCTTTGCAGCTCAAAACATAATTTTGCTGTACTGTTACAGAGCTAACTCTTGTACCTTTCAGCAAAATTGTATGTGATTATTCTTTTTAAAATAATGTCATTTTTTAAAAAAATAAATGAAGACAGTGATTAAACTCAAAGCAAACAATTGAAAGCACAGGGCAATTAAAAATCTGAAAGGCAGCAATGATTTTAGGACCACAAAAGTGAAGGGAGCACTATATGACACACAGATTAATTTCTTGCAGTCTGGATAGGGGTGGGCAAAAAACTGGAATATTATTTCTATTGAAGCACAGTAAATTGCTTGGAACATACAAACTCATTATTTTAAGCAGCACCAGAAAACAAGCAAAAAATGCTTCTTCCCCTATCAAACATACAACCCTTCTATTACATTAACTGTACTTACCTCATTGGTAATATCATATACAACTATAGCTGCCTGTGCTCCTCTATAATACATTGGTGCCAAACTGTGGTATCTTTCTTGACCAGCTGTATCCCAAATTTCAAATTTTACTGTTGTGTCATCAAGACATACAGTCTGTGTTAGAAAAGCAGCTAAAATGAAAACAAAAACAAAAACAAAACAACAGTGAGAACTGTAGTTCTGAATATGTTCTGCAATCTTTGGGACTGTTATTTCCATGAGGAGATGAAAACATCAAGAACTCTCTGAATACTGTATAAGGAACAATTTTTCTATTAATCACTCAAAATTAAACAACTTAAGATCATATTTTTATAACAATGTTGTACAGATCAGGGATGAACCCATACTTAGGTTTACAGTAGATCACTTAAACCAATAGAACTGAGACAGTTTTGGCTATTATACTATGGCAATTGCTAACTGTTTTTAATAGGTCTATGCAAACATGGTTAAGGCTGGGTCCAACATTCGAAGGGTACTAGATTATGAAGAAAGTCTTAATGTTTCACCATAGGTAATGTTTCACTATATAGATACAAAGAGGAAGAATGAAATAAAGGCAAAGAGGCAACACTTTACACTTTTTACACAGTATGTAATGAGGAAACAGACAGCTGTATAAAATGCAACAGACCAAGACATGGCTTTAACATGCACAATGGTCTCTGGCAGCAGACCCGTTTTTCTTGAAAAGTTTATATTCCTTATAAATTACTTGTAGGATAGTGACCTTATAAATCCTGTTTCATAGTGACTGAGATCTAGAGAAAAGTATACAGTGGGCCCTTCCCTTACACAAGGGACCCATTCCAGACCTCCCCTCCCCCCTGTGTAAGGGAAAAACATGCATGCTAGAGCCCTATTAAAAACAATAGGGTGCATACTTGTGACGCAGCACATGGACCACGGGTGTGAGTGCCATTGTTTTCCCCACGGCACAGCTTCAACATAAGCTGGAAGCTGCAGATGGCATGCCTGCATATGGCGTGGGTTCACTGCACTTGCACTTCTGCCAATAATTAACAGTTGATACACTACAGGTCTAAGAAGGGAATTTTGTGTTCCTCCTATTCCATTTCACTACAATAAGTCATCTCAAACTATTTTCTGTATGCACAAAAAATTCCTGCAAAAAACTTCCAGGAGCAGCAATTTTCCTTTAAAACAAGGTTTAGTATTTTCCCCCTCCACAAAGAGTGGCTTTCAGAAACCTGGAAATAAACTTCTGGTCACTTCCATTTTTGTTCTGGGAACAGTTGAGAACTACATGTTATGTTGCAACTAGCAAATTTGTTGTTGTTATTGGCTGTCGCATCAACTTTTACTTAGGGCAACTCCATGACTGGGAAACTTCTAACAGTTCCAGACCTCAACTGTCCTGCTCAGATCTTGCAAATTCAGGATTGTGGTTTCTTTGATTGAGTCAGTCCACATGCAGTGCAGTCTTCTTTTTTTCCTACTGCCTTCCACTTTACGAAATATCATTTGAGTCTTGTAATCCCATGTCCAAAGTACTACAGCATCGGTTTAGTCATCTTTACTTCTAGTGACAGTTTGGACTTGATTTGCTCTAAGACCCCTTAATTTGTACTTTCAGTAGCCCATGGTATCGATATAGGTCTCTTCCACCACATTTAAATTAGTTGATTTTCTTCCTGTCAGATTTGCTCACTGAGGAGCTTCCACAACAATACAGGGAAATTGGAAATACTGTGGCCTGGATTATTACCAGTAGGTATTTGGTGATATGTCTTTACATTTACATTTATCTAGTTCCATCATGGCTGCCTTCTAAGTCTTAGTCATATTTTGATTTCTTGACTTTGGAACTCCCTCCCTAGGGAGGCCAGGATGGATCCATCTCTGCTGTCCTTCCGGTGGCAGATAAAGACATTCTTGTGCCAGCAGGCCTTTGCAAACGGATAAGAGTTGGGATGCTGTGCAGTGTAAATTTAAGGTATGTATTTTAAATATATTCTATTTTAACTCATAACTGTTTTAACTTTTAATTTTAAAAATGGTTTATTTTTTAACTTTTATATTTATATATTTTAATGATGCATTATTTTAAAATTGCATTGTTTTAAACCTGCTGTTTGCTGCCTTGAGTCTCTATATTGGGAGAAAGGTGGGATATAAGATAATAATTATAATAATAAAAATGGACTGTAGTCTCTATTTTTAATAACAATTAAGCCAACATATTATTTATTGATGTTGTTAACTGCTTTTCAGTTGGCCTCAACTCATGGCGACCCTGTGAATGAGAAATACCTACTGGTAATAATCCAGGCTACAGTATTTCCAGTTTCCAAAACTCTCATCAACAGTCATTCCAAGTCTTTACTATTTTCAGCAATTAATATGGAATCATTGGCACATCTTAAATTATTGATATTTTTACCACCAATTTTCATACTTGCTTCCACTGAGTCTAATCCTGTTTTCTGTATAATATTATGTTCTGGATATAAATTAAAGAGGCAGAGTGATAAAATGCAGCCTGCTCTCACTCCCTTGCCAGCTGGAAACCATGGTGTTCCTCCATATTGTATCCTGACAGTGGCCTCTTGTCCAGAGTACAGAGTTGTTAACTGCCCTCGAGTCAACTTTGACTCACGGGGATCCTGTAGATGAGACATCTCCCCTCCACTGCTCTGTTTAGGTCTTAAAGATTCAGGCTCATGATCTCCCTGAATGAGTCTATCCATCTGGCAAGTGGTCTTCCTCTCTTTTTACTGCCTTCAACCTTTCCAAGCATCACTGTCTTTTCTAATGAGTCATGCCTTCTCATTATGTGGCCATAACAGTTTCAGTTTCATCATGAGAGTTCAGGCTACAGTATCCATATTAATAAATTTAAGGCTGTAACTTCTTTCCAAGATTTTTAGATAACCCATTAAGTGCAGTTAAATTTGCACAATACAGCTGCTTATCGGGGAGAAAGAAGGGAAATATAAGGAAAATTTTAGTTGCAGCTTAAGAAAAGCTACCACTCAGTTGTAGAATTAAAGCTTCTTGTACTTTTTGACTTGTACAACAAAGACAGTTTAAAACCTTTAGCATGATAATTACAAATGGCTCCCAATTAAGTTACCAAATTTTTAGAGATGCTTGATCTACCAAAATAAACTTGTAATTGGTAATCCCTTGTATTCTGGTAGGTTGCTAGCTGAAATGATCTGATGTTACTAGACAGCAAAGAAAATGAAGCCACTCATCACATACACCTACTGATTTCTGTCTATAATTTGGGCAAACTAACTATGTATACAACTAACTCCCTCCAGTCCATCTGCCTTGGTCCAGGCCCCCAAGGGATAGAAGGACCACTGGACTGCATCCCTTTCCCACCACCTTTCCCTTCTCCTTTTGTGTTGTGTCTTTTAGATTGTAAGCCTGAGAGCAGGGAACTGTCTAATTAGAAGATTGTATGTACAGCACTGTGTAAATTTACAGCGCTATATAAAGAAAGGTTAATAATAATAATACAACATGTGTAGTTTCAATGGCTTGTAATTGTTATCAATACAGGCATTATGCAGCCTTTACTAAATTTATTTACTTCTCTCTTTAGAGGAGGTGAACTTTAACAGTGCATGATCTCATAAATCCTACACAAAAAACACAGGTCATAGGCCTGAGCTCAGTATGTAACTCAAGGGGGACATCCCCTTTTAGAAGACATTGAAGCTACAACAAAAGCACACATAAATGTACAATACATACTTCCTTGCTGAGAGGTTTCTTAGCTTATCAACTAAGTATCAGTTAGTAAAATTTATTGTACTTCTCTTACAGCAACTTTATTGTTCTTTACACAGTCACATTTCCAGCCACATTGCTAAATGAATCCAAAGATGGTTGTGCCACTGTTCTCTCTGTGCCTTATGTTGGAGTATGGAGTTGTTGCTACTTACCATTGACAAAGGACTTAAAAGGGGTTTGCATCACACATTACAGTAGCCTCCAGCAATCAGCACAGAGGACAAAACGCATAATACTCTCCCAGGGAGAAGAGGACAAAATGCCTAATCAAAAACTGCAGAACAAAAAAATATTCAATTCCATTACATCACAAAAATAAAAGCAATAATATTGGTAGATGAGAATGACTGCAAAAGTTTTACTCCCTTATTATGACACATATTACTGCTAAAATATAAAATGCTATGCGCTCTACGTTTTCTCACCTCCAATTGTGCTCTCTTGAAACTCATGGAACTGGCCTTTTACAAAACGAAGCACCAGACTTGATTTTCCAACTGCAGATTCTCCCAGTAAAACTAGCTTGAACTGACATATTTTATTCCCAGCATTGGGCCCATTGGGTCTAGCTGCTCCTCGGTTCGCCATGTCCAAACTAGAAAGGAGTCCTTTTTTCAGATCCTTAAAATGAAGATTCCAGAATATGAACCGCAATGTGACTTCACCTCAAAGCTGTTTCAGGGGGAAAAAAAAGATATCCAGGAATTAGAACAGGATCTCATACATAAACATGTTACATGTTAAAGATTCTAAATATCTTTCAAAGAGATTATGATTTAACCTAGTGGTTCCCAACCTTTGATCGTCCAAATGTTTGGACACCATTTCCTAGAATTCTTGACTATTGGCCAGACTGGCTTGGGCTTCTGGGAGCTACAGACCAAAACACCAGGACCAAAGATTGGGAATTACTGATTCAGTTAATCAAGGTGTAATTTTACAGTGTGATGAAAGAGAACTTTAGGCACAATTCAAAAAACAGTGTGGAGACACTCAGAAGGACTTGATTTTTTTTTTTAAGATGGCAGCATTGCAAATGAAAGACAATGGTGGCAGATTTATATCCTAACTTTCTTCCAAAATGGAACCCAAAGCTGCTTACAAAACCTACCACTTTGTTAGCTATGTACTAAGAGCAATACTGTTCCATTCCCTTATTTCACAATGATATATTATGAGGATTTTAAAGAAGATTTCTCAATATGAATAACACAATTAGAAGTCCAGAATTTCTGGCTAGATGTGACAAACTGGCCAATCCCAATTGTACAGTTGCTGGAAGTGTGCCCCTTGCCCTGTTCTGTGGTCCCAGAACCTCCACATATATCAGGATCACATTTGGCGCTAGAAAGGGTAGAAGGGACCTGATAGTTTGGCTTAAAATTGTCAGTGGTTTTAGGTGCCTCAGTTACCACAGCACATGTATAGTCAAAAAGGTTGCCTGGTCATGCTTTTTTGGCCATAGATTTCTAAGGTCTTCCCAGTTAAATGGCAGCCAAGTTCTTGTGGGGTGAGCACAAACAGAGAAACCTGCTTTCACTTTGAACAGCTATGGCCAACAAGAATGTATACTTCACTTGCATTTTAAACTTGTATTTTCTGTCCCAGAGATTAAAGGCGCTTACAGATATCTTAGATGCTCACTGAAGTTCCTAATGCAGTGAAATATAGCCATCGGTATTTACTACTAAATGAATGGTTTCTGCATTCTGAATCCTTAATGTTAGCAATCTTCAGAAAAGCATGGACACCCCCCCCCCAATATTCAGACATAATACTCAATTGTACACTAGTAGTTGTACACTACCCTCTTCAGCCCTGAAGTCAAATGATGTAGATGCAGCCATGATTCACCAGTTCAGTGCATCTAGTGGCATCCTCATTAAATCAGGAAGCTTGTGCAAACCAGTGAATTTTAGTTCCACAGTTAAATCTTTTAATCAGTTAATTCATGTACGGCTAGCAACAGCTGTTGTCCGAGGGTGTGAAAACCCAAAAGCCCTCTTCTACTACTGTGACCAGCAGTTTCTACTGCTGACACTAGTGCACATGCATTACTTGGAAAACCTACCAGGACCCAGAACTTATACATCTCTAACTAGGAACTGAGGTCTATTAGGAAATGAAAAAAATCACTCTTAAACAAGCTGATTCTCATTTAAACAAACAAACAAACACCCCCCACTGTATCTCTACAAATCATGTTCCAAAGCAATGCACTGCACAGGAGCAGTAGCTTTTAGGGTGTGACTGAGGGACTACAAATCACCTGTCAATCCTCCTTGCAACCTCAAAATATACAGCTCAGTCTCAGTATAATACCTCAGCATCTGTCAGGATTCTGCAAATTGTGTCAATTACAATAGTTTGCAAAAGCAATGGTTTGAATTGAGATCTCTTGATATAAACCTCATTTATGATAATCGGATTGTGGTCTGAGGAGTCTCACTTGGTGCATTTTCACAGAAGGCCCTGTAAACAGACACATCTGAAAAAGAGACTTGACAAGAAGAGAAGTAGAAAATCTCATTACTCTTGAACACGTCCCCTCTACTTTCCTGCAAACCACTGCAGATGTACAGCTACTTTATCACAATTGCCTCTGGATTTTACCTGCCTTATGTAGCAACTACTACTCACTAAATCTTCACATAGCACAATCCACTTACTCCAGTGTACATAGTACATACATAGTATTTTATTTACAAGTACTGTAGCCTCAGAACTTCCAACAAGATGGGGGGAGGGCTTATTCCTGGGCAACAGAGTTGCATTCTAAAACATGCCCTAGAGGGGCAACAGGTGCATAGTAGTTTGATACCAGGATTCAATTCCCCACTTGGCCATGAACCCCACTGGTTCCCTTAGACAAGTCACATGCTGTTTGCTTCAGGGGAAAGCAATGGCAAACTCCTCTGCACCAATCCTGCTAAGAAAACCCCATGTTTTCACCTTAGGGCTTCCATAAGTTGGAAATGACTTGAAGGCACACAATAACAGAAACAACAACAACAAGGGATAAATGAACCTATGACCCTCCTAATGTTCTTAAATCACAACGTCCATTACAAGTTGTGTCTCCCTTATCCAAAATGCTTAGAACCAGAAGTGTTTTAATTCTGGAATACCTGTATTTGCATATATGTACAGAATGAGATATCTTGGTGATCTAAACATAAAATTAAATTGTTTCATGTACATCTTACACACAAAGCCTACGGTAATTTTACACAATATTTTAAATAATTCTGTGTATGAAACAATGTTTGTGTACACTAAACTATCAGAAAGTAAATGTATCACTATCTTAGCACCCATATGAATGATTCTGGAGTATTTTGGAATTTCAGATAAGGGAGACTCAACCTGTGTCAAACTAAGGAACATTATTGAATTCAAAGCTAAGGGGTTTTAATGTAATTTCTGAATTCAAAATATCGTGATAAAAACAATCTATTTTTTCTGCATTATCGTTGTATTTTTATCCAGTTGCAAAAATACACACATAAAAAATGTTTCTACAAACATTTATTATTGTGTTAATTTATATGCCATCATTCATCCAAATTGGACCTGTTCATGAAACAGTCTTTCCCAGAGAAAGCACTTTATACTGCACAAAATACAATCCTAGCCTTTGAGGACAAGTTTTCTGTAAGTGTGTGTAGTTGTCACTTAAAAACATAGGAGAAAAAACATCACTGTGGACGTAGTCACTGATGTATGGGTCTTTGGCTCCTTCCCCCTGACTTTAAAGAATCAATACTGGAACAAACAGAAAAAAATACTTTAAAATAATCAATATGGAATAAGTACTAATAGCTACAGGATATATTCGATGTCATCTCTACAGTTATCCCTCATAGCAAGTGTGACAAATCCTTTTATTTCAAATCCAACCTAAATTGTTATTTAGAATGCCTGGAGCTCTAGACTGCTAATGACACACATACTGTATATATTCATGTATTAGTCTAGAAATTTTAGTCAAATAAATTGATCCATAAAACCTGAGTCAACTTATCCATGAATCAATGTAAGTTTTCTACTTTATCTCTTATTAAGAAAAGGAAATATCCCCTGATAAAAAGTAAGAGTATAATCTGTCTTGGAAGCACTGATCCTCCTCTGCTCTCATCCACCCAACCTTTAGTGTGAACAGAAACAGTTATGCCTGATGATTTTTTACAAGTTCTTTGGCATTGTTTTCCTTTGCTTCATTCTTTAGATCCTTTGTTACATGCCCCTAAGTTTAACCTCCAACTTATCCACAGGTTTGAAGGCCCAAATCCATAATTATGGTCCCCAAACCTTTCCTCGACTTATACATGAGGTCAACTTATAGTCAAGTACATACGGGTACTTGCAATGACATATTGTATACACTCATGTATAAGTCTAGAAATTCAGGTTAAAAAATTGACCCAAAAAAACTGATTCGACTTATCCACGGGTCAACATAAATACTGTACTTTAAATCATAATATGAAATCATCACCTGGTGAAAGACAAGAGTTTAATCTGCTCTGGAAACACTGACCCCCTTCTATTCTCTCATCCATCCAGCCTTTAGTATGAGCGCAAATAGCTTTGCCTGCTGGAATTTTGCAAATTTGTTGGCATTGTTTTCCTTTGCATCCTTCATTACTAGATGCCACTAAGTTTTACCCTCGACTTATCCAAGGGTCATATCAAAATCCATAATTTTGGCCCCAAAATCTGCCCTCGACTTATACATGAAGTCGACTTATAGTCGAGTATATACGGTATATTACTGGTTTTATTTCCAGTCTACTCTCTCAACCCATTTCTTTCAGAATGCTCAATTACTTTGAACTGGTCTGTTCTTCTGTAACAAATCAAGACCCATGAGGAAGGCAGAACCACTTACAGAGTAGAATTTGGGAGCAAAGACATGTGAAAAATTTATCGATATGAATTAAGGAAAATTACTATAAACTGGTCTGGAAATGGTATTTAACACCAATGAGATTATATAATATAAATAAAAATAACTCAAAATATTGTTGGAGAGGTTGTAATGAGGCAGGGTCGTAGATAAATATGTAGTGGCAATGTAAATATGTCCGAAAATTTTGGGAAATAGTAATATTAGAAATAGAAAGTATTATGAATATAAAGATAGATAGAAAACCAAATATAGTATTATTATCATTATACAGTGGTCCCCTGGGTTACGAAGGTAATCCGTTCCGGGATTACCTTCGTAACCCGGAAGCTTTCGTTTCCCGGGGGACCGCTATTTTGAACGGACCGCGCGGCCGATTTAAAGGGGCCGCACGGTTTTTTTTCGTATCCCGGGGGATCCTTCGGATCCCGGGGGATACCATTGCAGTCCCGCCGGTTTCGTACCCCGGGGGATTCGTAACCCGGGGGACCACTGTATAATGAAGTAGAATGGGAAAAAGAAGAAAAAAAAATCTTGTAACAAATTTATTTACAGCTGCGAGATTAATTATAGCAAGAAACTAGAAATTGGAAAACAAAAATAAATGTAGAATTGGAAGATTGGTATAAAGAAGTCCAGAAATTAGAAATCACTGATAAATTGAAGGTAAAGAAAGGATTATAGAAAAGAAAAGATTTTGATGAAATTAAAAAAAATATTGAAAATGTTCTAGCAAAAGATGGGAAATTACCTACAGGGGATGAATTAAAATTTTGGATGGAATATAAAGATGGGAATGACTCCGGGGGTGTGGTGCACTGAGGTGATATTTAGAAAAAAAATAGGAAAAATGTTAAAGTGTGTGTGTGTGTATATATATATATATATATATATGAAAAATGTCATAATTTTGTTTTTTGTCATTTTTATAAAAATTTCAAAATATTAAATCAATTTTTAAAAAAATATATATAAATAAAGAACCACTTACAGATATGGAGCTTATTTTTCCACTAATCATAACTACATTCCACCAAAGGCAAGAGAAAATTTTAGTGGGCTCAGGATTCCATGAGTGGAGGACCTCAATCTCTTCCTACCTTTGGGTATATGCAAATCAGTTGTTTAAAGATGCTTTGCAAAATATCAGTGTCCACACACAGTCTTTTCTGTTCTATGCACATCCTCTGTCACCCAAGACTCCATTTAAACAGGAAAACTTCACCAGACAAATGAGACTTTTACACTGTGGATTGAATGTATGTTTGTAATTTCATCTCCCTTCTCATCCCTTTCCCCTCACTCTCACCATATCAACAAGATACCTTTGCCATATATTTTACTATGCTTGTGGTTTGTGCCAGATCCTGAATTGGGTTATCAAAGGACTGATTTTTAAAAATACAGGCGAAATGTATGCTCACACATTTAACGCAGTGTGTAGCTTGCAGCCAAGCCTGCAATCCCACACATATTTACCAAGGAGAAAATCTGAATGAAACCATTGGGATTTACTCCCAAACATATGTACTGTAATGCAAATCCAACTGAAATGTTTAAGAGTCATACCATTTAGTCAT
The DNA here is from genome assembly GCA_034509955.1 of Urosaurus nigricauda. Taxonomy (NCBI): domain Eukaryota; kingdom Metazoa; phylum Chordata; class Lepidosauria; order Squamata; family Phrynosomatidae; genus Urosaurus; species Urosaurus nigricauda. The sequence continues at coordinate 82,374,948 of JAOEGL010000006.1, forward strand.
AACTTCCTAAGAACAGTTTACTGGATCAGCAACTATTTCACATCCTGTTCTGCATTAATCAGTTCTTACTCAGCTCAGCACCACCTGTCTACATCCTGAGTAAAAGAAAACTGACACTACACCGAAAGCATGGGTGTAACAAGACTCTGGCTGCTTCTCCACTTATTATAGTGGTCACATGCAATTTTGAAAGAATGAAAATATTTTCTCAACCTTAAATAGTACTCCTGTGCAAAGTTTCTGCCAGCTCTCATCATTGTTGACCAGGTTTGCAAAACCCAATTCATCTGGGTAATCTCTAATTCTCACACAAGTAAACATTTTCCCAAGCATGGACTGGGAACATTTCTATTTGGATTGTGACTCTGCACAGACCACACTAAAACTACTATACTGAAAGGAAAAAACATTATTAATCACTGCTAGGAACAGTTAATTGAGCCTGCATCGTGTAGTGGTTTGAGCGTTGGACTATGACTCCGGGGACCAGGGTTTGAATCCTGGCTCGGCCATGTAAACACACTGGGTGACCTCAGGCAAGTCACACTCTCTCACCTCAGAGGATGGTAATGGCAAATCCCCTTTGAAGAAACCTGAAAGAAAACCCAGCAATAGATTTGCCTTAGGGTTGTCAGAAACAACTTGAAGGCACACAACAACAACAAAGGAACAGTTAACTATAGCTAAAATACTACTGTTGGCCCCAAATAGAGTAAATCCAATGAATTAGTGGGATTCAGCTAGCTATTGACTTAACATTCAACAGATAATTCAAGAGGTTTAGACAGGACTAACCAACAGGATTTAGACCTAAATTGATCTGTCAGAAGACTTCTTCAGCACTAAGAAAAGATATGGGAAAATCCCAGTTGTCTGGCATTTGAAATGCTATTGCTAGTGACCGTGACTTTCAATTAGGACCTTTGCAGACCTAAGAACTCTATGTTGATATATCCAGTCTTTCTTTCCATGTTGTTCAAAACAAACTTATAAAGTCTGATGTACAGCAAATACTGCAACCTGAGTGGTACAATTCAAAGAACTCAGGTTGCAGTACTTGCTAAACATTAGTCCTTCCAAGGATCGGAACCAATGACATTAAACTATTTCCATAACATAGGTTCTCAGCCTTGAGTGTTTTTCAGTCCATGACAGCCCAAGGATGTTCAGAGAAATTGATTCCTATCAGTCCTGTTTCATGGATAGTAAACAATCCCTCCAAGGATGTGGAGAAGGCGAACATAACTAGTTCAGTGTAACAGAGAATGCTGGATTAGTACCAGGAATAGCCAGGTTTACATCCATAGATATTTGATGAAACTTATATGAGACAACTGTGATAACAAAAGAGTGCCATGTTAAACTTTATGTAAGAAGGATAATACAAATTTTAACAGCAGCTTCAAAACCCCAAGATATGTTAGTTTTGTTACTGCTGCATGTCTTCAAGTTGTTTCTGACTTAAGGTGATCCTAAGGCCTACCCTAAGATCATTACAGGATGTTCTTGGTAGGATTCGTCGAGGAGAGGTTTGCTGTCACCTTACTCTGAGGCTGAGAGAATGTGACTTGCCCAAGGTCACCCAATGGGTTGCCATATCCAGGAAGGATTGAAATCCTGGTCTCTGGAAATATAGTCCAATGCTCAAACCACTATACTATCCTGGCTCTGTACTCTACATACTACTACACTTACTAACAACTCTGAAAGTGCAAAACACAGCATCCCCACTCTTGATGGCCAATCCATCATCCCCACAAGGCCTTATTGCAACTGTTTCGTTATACTGTACAGAGCTTGAATTCCAAGTATCCTAAAGAGTGCCTTCTCTCATTTGATCACAATTATAATTTACCCTCAAGCATACATTTACAAAAAGTCAGAACAATACACAAAGTATCATTCCCAATGAGTGGAAATCTCTTTGTCCCATGCTTTACTAAAATGGAGGCTTGTATATGTTTTCTGGAGAGGTCATTAAACTTTTCACCTGGCTGGTTATTTTGCAGTGCATTTTAAAGTGTATTGTTTATCACTGTTCTGAATAATCTGCATTTTCTGTTTTCATAATATCATCACTCCACTTAGTACCTGTAAATACCAGATAAAACATCACTAGCATACAAAAAGTCACATAACTGACTGGCTTTTAAGCCTAATAGGGCATTAGAAAAGACCCAACTAGTTTATATAGCAAACTGCTTTTAAAACCAATTGAAATTTCATTAAAATGTTGTGAAGACTGGCTGCCCTGAGAAACAAATTCCAATGAGCCATGACAAACCATAATTAACTCTATTAATATAAGTTGTTTTACTTTTATTTACTGAACTTAAAATTGGGTGTTTGGTGTTCCCTTTCAATCTTTTTTAAAAAAGGTCATTAAAACATTCCATGTTTTAACATCCATAGAAGTAACCCAGAAATGTTAAATGTTTACCTGCTGAATTGTGAACAGTCACTATCAGACAGTATTTACTTTACTGAGTTAGATGGACAAATGGTCCAACTCATTTTATGGCAATTTCCTATGCTTCCTGAAATATGGACATTAAAGACCAGAAATAGACAACTTTCAGATATTGATAAACTGTGACTCCCAGATTATCTGGTGGGATGAGTCTCATGATTGGAATGTAGAAATAGAGGGATATAACCTTTTTAAGAGAAACAGGCCAAACAGGAAAGGAGGAGGAATAGCATTATATGTCAGGGATATTTACATCAGTGAAGAGATCCAGGAAGTCAATACTGTTAAGTCAGGTGGAGAGCATCTGGATAAAAATTAAAGGAGAGGGAAATAACAGGGATGTTACTGTGGGAGTCTACTACAGACCCCCAACTCAGGCAGAGGAATTGGATGATACCTTTCTAGAACAGATGAGCACACACTCAGAAAGGAGAGATGTAGTAGTGATGGGGGACTTCAACTATCCTGATATTTGCTGGAAGTCAAACTCAGCCAAATCCTCAAGGTCTAGCAAATTCCTCACTTGCCTGGAAGACAATTTCATTGTCCAAAAGGTGGAAGAAGCAACAAGGGGATCAGCCATCTTAGATCTTATCTTAACCAACAGGGAAGACCTAGTTGATGGGGTGCAAGTGGTCGGATCCTTAGGTGGAAGTGACCATGTCCTCCTGGAGTTTGCTATACAGTGGAAAGATGAAGCTAGGCATAGTCAGACACGAATTCTAGACTTTAGGAGAGCTGATTTCAATAAACTTAGAGAAATACTGGGGGTGATCCCATGGTCAAGAATACTAAAAGAGAAGGGAGTTCAAGATGGATGGGAGTTCCTCAAAAGGGAGATACTGAAAACACAATTTCAGACAGTTCCACTGAGGAAGAAAAATGGGAGATGTCTCAAAAAACCGGTATGGATGACTAAGGAACTTACAACTGAGCTAAGTTTTAAACGGAACATGTATAAAAAATGGAAAAATGGGGAAATCACCAAAGAGGAATTCAAACAAATAGCCAGCACATGTAGGGATAAAGTCAGAAAAGCTAAAGCGCAAAATGAACTCAGGCTTGCTAGAGAGGTTAAGAACAATAAAAAGGGCTTTTTTGGATATGTCCGCAGCAAAAGGAAGAAGAAGGAAATGGTAGGACCACTGCGTGCAGAAGATGGCAAAATACTAACAGGGAACAGAGAAAAGGCAGAATTACTCAACACCTTCTTTGCTTCAGTCTTCTCAGAAAAGGCAAAAGGTGCTCAACCTGAGGACAGTGAAGAAGGGGACAAAGTGGGGGAATTTGAGCACAGAATAAGTAAAGAGACAGTACAGGAATACCTGGTTAATCTAAATGAATACAAATCTCCCGGACCAGATGAACTACATCCAAGGGTATTAAAAGAACTGGCAAAGGTAATATCGGAGCCATTGGCAATAATCTTTGAGAACTCCTGGAGAACAGGAGAAGTCCCAGCAGACTGGAGGAGGGCAAACGTTGTCCCCATCTTCAAAAAGGGAAAAAAAGAGGATCCCAACAATTATCGTCCAGTTAGTCTGACATCAATACCAGGAAAGATTCTAGAGCAGATCATTAAGCAGAGAGTCTGTGAACACTTAGAGGCCAATGCCATAATCACAAAAAGCCAACATGGGTTTCAGAAAAAGAAGTCATGCCAAACGAACCTGATCTCTTTTTTTGATAAAATTACCAGCTTGGTAGATGAAGGGAATGCTGTGGATATAGTTTACCTCGATTTCAGTAAGGCCTTTGACAAGGTTCCCCATGACATTCTTGCAAACAAGCTTGCAAAATGTGGGATGGACAAGTTAACTGTTACATGGATTTGTAATTGGTTGAGTGGCCGAACTCAAAGGGTGCTCAACAATGGCTCCTTTTCATCCTGGAGAGAAGTGACCAGTGGGGTCCCACAGGGTTCTGTCCTGGGCTCAGTGCTGTTCAACATCTTTATTAATGATTTGGATGACAGAATTGGGGGCATACTTATCAAATTTGCAGATGACACTAAACTAGGAGGAGTAGCTAATAGCCCAGAGGACAGAATCAAAATTCAAAATGACCTGAATATACTAGAAAGCTGGGCCAATGCTAACAAGATGAAATTCAACACAGAGAAATGTAAGGTTCTGCACTTAGGGAGGAAAAATGAAATGCACAGATATAAAATGGGGGACACCTGGCTGAATGAGACCACATGTGAAAGGGATCTAGGAGTCCAAGTAGACCATAAGTTGAACATGAGTCAACAGTGCGATGCAGCAGCTAAAAAGGCCAATGCAATTTTAGGCTGCATCAATAGAAGTATAGTGTCTAGATCAAGGGAAGTAATGGTGCCACTCTATTCTGCTTTGGTCAGGCCCCACCTGGAATACTGTGTCCAGTTCTGGGCACCACAATTCAAAAAGGATGTGGAGAAACTGGAGCGGGTCCAAAGGAGGGCAACTAAGATGGTGAAGGGTCTGGAAACCATGCCCTATGAAGAACGCCTTAGGGAACTGGGGATGTTCAGCCTGGAGAAGAGAAGGTTAAGAGGTGATATGATAGCCCTGTTTAAATATTTGAAGGGATGTCATATTGAGGAGGGAGCAAGCTTGTTTTCTGCTGCTGCAGAGACTAGGACGCGGAACAATGGATATAAATTGCAGGAAAAGAGATTCCACCTCAACATTAGGAGGAACTTCCTGACAGTAAGGGCTGTTCGACAGTGGAACACACTCCCTCGGAGCGTAGTGGAGTCTCCTTCCTTGGAGGTCTTTAAGCAGAGGCTGGATGGCCATCTGTCAGGGATGCTTTGATTTGGAGTTCCTGCATGGCAGGGGGTTGGACTAGATGGCCCTTGTGGTCTCTTCCAACTCTATGATTCTATGATCTGTACAGCACAACCACTGATAAAGGATTATGGCAGCTGTAGTTCACTATCTTGAAGACCCTAGTTACTCACCCTGATCAAGATAAACCATCTTTCCTGTTAGCAAAAAATGGCAGCATCAACACAACTACCACCCTTTGCTGCTGCTTTAATTGTAGTCCTCTGCAGAATTAAAGAGTTGAGTTTGTGACTTTTACTTTCTGATAACATGTCTAGTGGGATAGCCATATTAGTTTGTTACAACAAAAACTAGGTGCCCTGTAGCATTTTAAAAATAAGTTGCCACCAATTTTTTGTTGCTTAATAAACTGGGCACAGCCTTATGTTCACTTAGAAGCTGGCTGAGGGTGCAACCACACTGTAGAAATAATGCAGTTTTGACACCACTTTAAGTGCTGCCATCCTATCCTACAGAATTATGGAATTTGTAGTTATCTGAGGCACCAGCACTCTTTGGCAGAGAAGGCTAAAGAAGTTGTAAAACTACAAATCTCAGAATTTCATAGGTAAGAGTTACAGCACTTAAAGTGGTGCCATTGCATTATTTCTAGGGTGTATTTCTATGGTGTAGATGATCCTTTGTAATCACTAAATAGCCTTCCCTGTTGATATCCAATAGGACTAGCAAGTCTTGCTGTTTACAACAGAAATTTTCTCCAAGTGTTTTTTATCCACAATGTAGTCTTAGCCTAGATGATCACGTCAGTATTATTTATCTATTCATCCTATCAGGAGCACTGAATTCAAATTACTGAATTAAAGTTTTTATCTGCCTAACAGTTTACTCATGTTAACTCAGAAATAAAAAAATCTGAATTAAATTTTGTCTAACGTGTATGCAGCTGCCTAAGAAAGTTTGGAAGCCTGTCTGTTCTTACTGACTTGATCTACAGTACCATAAGGCATGTATGTGTAATTTGGTTATTACCATAATTTGCATGTACTGTATTTCAAAACCAGTTTGAAGAACTTTACCTTTCAAAGAATTACTACACTTTACCATTAGCATTAAGCTTTAGTACATTCTTACAGAATGAATGTGTTTGCATCAGAAGACAATGTGGATCCCAAACAGACATCACCTACTTTGAATACTTTACAGATAAATTCATTATCTATCATCTTACTATCCATATACTGTACACACAGTATGTTTTAGGAAAATATCATTGCCATGCAGAACCAAACTAACAGACTTAACACAAAATACTTAAGTAGCTTGAAAAGCTGGCCAATCCTATTTAAGTAGTTTCAGGGCTGAAACTGACATTAAGGATGCCTTCCGGGTGTCTTGGGAGCATGATGTTTTCAAGCTGCACACTCCGATGATGCCTGGAAGCTGGCCAGTTACCTAGAGCTTCAAGATGCTCTGGCGGCATGGTGTTTACATGCTGCATGCCGCTGAAGTGTCTTAAAACTGCCCTGCAGCTGCAGTAAGACTAGGAAAGCTGGCTTTTTCTGGATCTTTGGGCCGAGTTCAAGGTGAATTGGGGCCGCAGTGTGCGTTTGCAATGGCCCTAATCCGTCTTTGGTGGGGGTGGCTTCTTGCTGGTCTGTTCCAGCCCTCAACTGGTTCAACAAACAGAACCTGGAAAACTCCACTGATAGATCAACTAGGAAAAAATCCTGACATAACAGGGGACAAATGTTAATCCTGAAGTGTCCTGAGTCAAACAGCTTGCCTTTATTCAACGAATAGCTAGTAGTTAATTACCTTTTAAATAAAAGCAGTGAACTAATATATATGTTAAGACAATAAGTCAGCCACATGTATAAGTTGTGGGCAGGTTTTCGGGGTCAAAATTTTGGATTTTGATATGATGTGTAGATAAGCTGAGGGTAAAACCTAGGAGGATGTAAGAAAGGATGTAAAGGATGAAGCAAAGGAAAACAATGCCAAAGAATATATAAAATTCTGGCAGGAATAACTGTGTTCACACTAAAGATTGGATGGATGCAAGATAGAGGGGAGTCAGTGCTTCCAGGACAGACCGTGTTCTTGCCTTTCACTGCAGGATGGTTCCTCTTTTCTTTTTTTACAAGAGTTAAAGTATGGTACTTACACTGAGTAGTGGATAAGTACGCTCAGGGTTTTTTAGTAAAATTTTTGATTAAAATGTCTAGACTTGTACATGAGTTTATACAGTAAATGGAAACAAGCCTATTTTATTCCTATGTTTTAAAACCCAAACTGTTCTGAGTACTTTAAGATGCAAAAATACAAAAATTAAGAGCATCTTCAGAAAATAAAGAACCTGCCCAATAGTCACCATTGCCTTTCTGCATAGCTCTAGACATATCAAAACACCATTCCACCAACCCCCTTTCAGAGGCTACCAGTGATGCAACAACATCTTTATGCTTTGAACAACAGGCTTCAGACTATGACTTCTAAAATAAAACCAGTTCTCCTTAGCTACATGCCTTGCAGTGACCTATATATCATCCTACAGGGTCAAATTTGCCTTTATCACTCCTCCCACAGCTTTCCCCAAAGCAAATGTTGGAGGCCTGAAAGTGGATCTCTCCCTTCTCCTGGTTAACTGAAAAACAGCCCTCCTGACCTCCTTCCTTGAGAATCCCATCGGAGGAGGCTTAACTCCAGCTTAATTGCTACCATCCTAGGAGAAAATGACAGAGGCACAGCTCCACCATGCCTAGACCCAGGCGAAGATGAAAGGGCTCCACTCCATCTTAACTGCCTTGGCCTTGGAGGGAGAGAAGAACCAACAGCACATGATCCCCTTCCCTACTGCTATTCCCGTCTCCTTTTGTGTCATGTCTTTTTAGACAGTAAGCCTGATGGCAGTGAACTGTGAAATTAAGAATTTGTAAGCCACTCTGAGACCCTTTGTGGCTGAAGAGTGGGGTATAAATATTCTAAATGAAATATAACATTTTACTTAACCTTTCCAGCTATGGAACAGTTACACTATTATTATTTTTAAACCAATCAACAAACCTACTGGCTGGTATATTAACCATACAACCTCATTTGAGGCAAACCAGAGGTGGGGATATGATGTTAAGGAATGGTGAAATTAGCAATCTGTAAAATGCTCTGACAACCTTTGTGGCTGAAGGGTGGGGTACAAATATTCTAACTGAAATTACAGATAACTTTTTGCCTAAATCTTTTCAACTCAGTAATAGTTAAACCATTTTTATATCCAATCAATGAACTTTCTGGTTGGTCTATTAACCATGCAGCCCTGTCTGGGGCAAGCCTTGAGATAGGGAATAGTCAAATTAACAATCTATAAACTGCTTTGACAGTATTTGTGGGTGAAAAGCAGGGTATAAACACTCCAAACTAAAACAACAACACAAAGATATAGCCATGTTAGTCTGCAGATTCATTTACTCGTTATATGGCCAGTAAGACAGACCAACAGCTTTTTTCTTCCTAATTGGTAGAAAGTAAATCTTCAGTATAAGCAACGTGCTTCCTTTTTCCTAAAGCTTTGTTTTAATTCTTGTTTAGTGTTAGTATGCAAGAGAGAGACCTTGTAGCACCTTTGAGACTAAACTGAAGGAAAGAAAGGAAGGGAAGGAGGAGGAGGAGACTGCCTACAAAAGATATCCTCCCCATCATAACATCTTTACTAAGGACTGAAACAACATGCAGGCATCTGACAACTGTAATATCTCCAATTGTTTTATTCTCCTCCTCCTCCTGTTTGGTTTGTAACATCTTGCCTGATGAAGAAGCCCATGGAGCTTTGAAAGCTTGTAACAAGTATACTGTGCATTTCGGTTGGCCAATAAAGATATTATCACTGACGGGTCTTTGTTTGCATTTGTTAAATGGCCAATGTGGCTACTCTTGAATGTTTTCTTTTTTTCCTAATTGATGGAAAGTAAATCTCCAGTTGAAATAATATGTATAACCAATACATTTCCTTTCTCTTAAAGCTTTGTTTTAAACTCTTCTTAGTATTCAAGAGAGAGACTGGTAGCACCTTTGAGACTAAACTGAAAGGAAGGGGTATACTCTACATTTCAGTTGGCTAACAAAGGTATCACTGAAGTTGAAACAATATGTATAACCAATGCGTTTTCTTTTTCTTATTTTATCTGGTTGCACTCCTGCCCTGATCTGCAGGGAGAGGCTGGTAATATAAATAAATTACTCATTATTATATTGTGCATTTTTGTTGGCCAATAAAGTTATTTCTGAAGTTGAAATACACGTATAGCCAATGTGTCTTCTTTCCCTTAAGCCTTTGCTTTAAACTCTCGTTTAGCGTTAGTATGCAAGAGAAAGAGGCCTTGTAGCACCTTTGAGACTAAAACTGAAAGAAAGATATTACACATAAAGGTATCACTGAAGTTGAAATACATATATAGCCAATATGTTTCCTTTTCCTTAAACCTTTCCTTTAAACTCTTTTTTTAGTGTTAGTATGCAAGGGAGAGAGGCCTTGTAGCACCTTTGAGACTAAACTGAAAGAAAGAGGTATATTATGCATTTTGGTTGGCCAATAAAGATATTATCACTGATGGGGTTTTTTTTTGTTTGTGTTTGTTAAATGGCCAACACAACCACCAGTGAATGTTTTCCTCTTTAAAAACCTAATTGATGGAAAGTAAATCTCAGGTTGAAACAATACGTACAACCAATAGGTTTCCTTTCTCTTAAATTACTTAACTGTAATAGGTTTAGTTCTTTTTTAATGGGAGGGAGGGTTGGGGGAGATGGCACGTATAATTTTTAATGCTGTAAGCCACCCCAATTGCCTGAGTGCAAATTGAGTGGGCTTTATATATATATATATATATATTATTATAAAGCTTTGCTTTAAGCCCTTGTTTAGGGACTGAGTATACAAGAAAGACCACTGTAGCACCTTTGAAACTACTGTAAACTGAAATGAAAGAGTACACTGTGCATTTCGGTTGCCCAATAAAGGTATCATCACTGATGGATTTTTGTCTGTATTTGTCAAATGGCTAAAAGGCCGACGCAGCTACCCCTGAATGCTTTCTCTTCTTTCCCCCTAATTGATAGAAAGCAAATCTCCAGTTGAATATGTACAACCAATGCGTTCCCTTTCTCTTGAAAGCTTTGCTGGAGCTGGGGATGTTTAGCCTGGAGAAGAGAGGGTGAAGAGGTAATATGATGGCCCTGTTTAAATACTTGAAGGGATGTCACACTGAGGAGGGAGCAAGCTTGTTTTCTGCTGCTCCAGAGACTAGGACGCGGAGCAATGGATACAAATTGCAGGAAAAGAGATTCCACCTCAACATTAGGAGGAACTTCCTGACAGTAAGGGCTGTTCAACAGTGGAACACACTCCCTCGGAGTGTAGTGGAGTCTCCTTCCTTGGAGGTTTTTAAGCAGAGGCTGGATGGCCATCTGTCAGGGATGCTTTGATTTGGAGTTCCTGCACGGCAGGGGGTTGGACTGGATGGCCCTTGTGGTCTCTTCCAACTCTAGGATTCTATGCTTTAAGCCCTTGTTTAGGGTCAGTATGTAAGAGAGAGAGGCCTCGTCCTCCTCCTCCTCCCCCCTGCAGCCCTTCCTTTACTTATTACAAGGAGGAAGTGGGCTGCTGTAGATTCGGGGCGCCATTTTGAGGGTGGTGGAAAGAAGGAGGCCGGCCTCAAAGGCTTCTCTTTCCGCTTCCCTTCGCTCTCTCTCTCTCTCCCAGAAGAAGCCTCCTCTCACCTCACCTGCCACTGACTTCCCCTCTTTCCTTCTCCCCGCTTCCTCCGTCCTTCCTTCCTTCCTTCCTCCTTTTCCTCTCTCCTCCGTCTCCTTCGTCGCCGCTTTCTGTTCTATTCTTCTTCTTCTTCTTCGAAGTACCTACCCAGGACCAAAACACAGCTGCGTCACTTCCGCCGCCACGTCGCCGCGTCACCGGCTCACTCACCCCGTCCACTACTTTTCCCCCGCGTCACGTGGTCGCTACGCGTTCTGTGGGCGGGGCTTGGGCGGGGAAGCCGGCCAATGAGAGGCGGAGAGGTTTTGAAAGTCTGGCCGTTGGCCTGTGGCCTCGCCCTCTTAAAGGGACCGCGCACAATTATCGGGATGCCTCCACACTGGAGAAATAAACCGGTTTGGAAGCGCTTTCACTCTCTGTTTGCCTCACTCGCTATGGAATTCTGGGAGTTGGAGTTTGTTGTGGGGCCCAGAGCGGAGCTTCGCTCCGCTCTGGGCCCCTCAACAAACTCCAACTCCCAGAATTCCATAGCCCTGAGCCACAAAGAGAGTTAAATCGCTTCCAAACCGGGTTATTTCTCCAGTGTGGATGCTGCCCCAGTCCATTTTGACTTACTTTTGATCCTATCATGGGGTTTCCTAAACTGAGAGGTTTCCTCGGAGTTTCTTTATTGCCCTTGCCATCCTCTGAGGCTGAGAGAGTGTGACTTGCCCAAGGTCACCCAGTGGTTTTCCATGACTGAGCAGGGATTCGAACCCTGGTCGACAGAGTCGTAGGAGTTTATCATACGATGGAATTTGGGGATATAATGCAATGGCAATCCTAATGCAATCATGGGGTTTCACATTATTGCATATTAAAGTATCTCATGAAATTTCAGGCAAAAGGGAAGTCATTCCGAACGCAATCATGTGGCTTTACGTAATTGCGTATTAAAGTATTTCACACAATTTTGGGCAATGGGGGGTCATTTTCGGGAAATGGGAAGTCATTCTGAACGCATTCCAGATGCAATTAGAATTCACGTAAATTCGCTAAACTAGCAAATTTACATGAATTTGAATTGGCTCCATTCAAAATTGAGAGAAATTCATCCCCGTGTGATAAACTCCATAGTCCAACACTCAAGCCATACGCTAACTGACTAAAGGTGCATCTGTAGAAATAATAAATAAATAAATAAAATTGCCATCTACTACATCATCAGAGGGAGAGAGAGGCCTGTGCCAGCTCTGTCAGGCCTGGCCTGAGCTAAGAAGGAGAGCCCTCCCTCCAGTCCATCTGCCTTGGTCCAGGCCTCAGAGGGAGAGGACCTGATCCCATTCCCCACCATCATTCCCTTCTCCTTTTGTGTTGTGTCTTTTTAGATTGTAAGCCTGAGGGCAGGGAACTGTCTGGTTAAAAATAATAATTGTAAGCCGCTCTGATAGCCTTTAAGGCTGAAGGGCGGGGTATAAATACTCTAATAAATAAAATACTGCAGAAATAAATAATTTAGTTTGGCACCACTTTTACTGCCGCCGTGTCTCCATCGTACTGGCATTTATAGTTTCGTGAGGCACCGGCAGTCTTTGGCAGAGAAGGCCAAAGCCCTTGTGAAACTACACATCCCATGATTCCGTGGGAATGAGCAACCGCACTTAAAGTGGTGTCAAATGGCATTATTTTCTACAATGTGGATGCATCTTTGGTCAGCACATTCCTTTGGAAGGGGGACTGGGACACCCTCCCCATGGGCCCTATTTGTCCCCATTTGATACAATTATTTATATCTTTCCTAAAAGTTTTCCTTAACTTTTTGAGCTGCGCTGCTTTCACTTCATCTTCCTCAGAGCAATAACATAGAATAGTGAAATCAAAGGCTTTCATGGTCGGCATCCATAATATAGTTCATGGCCAGCATCTATAGTGGAACATGGCCACGTAGCCTGAAAAACCCACAATAAGCAACACAGAATAGACTTACTGAATTGTATCAAAAGCCTATTTGCTCCCAAATTCTGTCCCCACAGTGGCCTATGGGAAGCCCTCCAGCGGGACACACATACAACCACAACCTCCATCTTGCCATCCACAGCAACAAATGCAGGAAGTGATATAATAATAATAATAATAATAATAATAGATTTATTTCTAGCCCGCCTAATCACAAAGAATCCGGGTGGATTACAACAATAAAATACACAAAGTTACAGTAAAATCAAACCCTAAACTTCCCCCGCCCCCCCATTCCCAGTATTAAAATAGAATTAAACGATAATAATATAAAACATTAAAAACGTTCCAGTACAGAGAAACAAGCGGGGGGAAATAGGCGGGTAAGGGGGCAGATATGTCTATATCTGGGGAGGGTAGCTAAGATATACTGTATAGTCAGTCATTGATGGTCCTTGTTCATCATTTTATCCTGCCTCTTCAAATCCACCGAAGTTAGCAATGGTCACTGTATCTTGTGGCAGTGAATTCCAGTTTGATTACAGCATTTGTTTGCTGTTGTTGTGTGCCTTCAAGTCATTTCCTACTTATGGGGCCCAAACAGGCCAAAATAAAGCTGCTTCGGGTCACTTTGGAGGCATGCTGTTTAAATGCTGTATGCATCCTAATAGGCCAGAAACCACACTAAAGCCGTGCTCCATTCCTAAGGACTGGAGCACAGCTTTGACGCAGCTTCTTGTCTCTTCAGATGAATGTGTCATTTAAACAGCATACCTCCAAATTGACTCGAAGGCCCATTGTGATCCTAAGGCAACCGTATCAGGGTTTGTTTGTTTGTTGTTGGGTTTTTTTTTTGCATGTTTCTTCAGAGAGGGTTTGCCATTGCCATCTCTGAGACTTATTAAATTTCTTTAAGGAGTTTATCAGATGGGAGTGATTTCTCTTTATTTTGAATGGAGCCAATTCGAATTCACATGAATTTGCTAGTTTAGCGAATTTACGTGAATTCTAATTGAGGCGTTCAGAATGACTTCCCGTTACCCGAAAATGACTGCCCATTGCCCGAAATTGCATCAGATGCTTTAATACGCAATAATGTAAAACCCATGATTGCGTTCGGAATTACTTCCCTTTTGCCCGAAATTGTATGAGATACTTTAATACGCAATAACGTGAACGCTTTTCCCACCCAGCGGAGGACTTTTGGAGGGGTGGAGCAGCGCTCCATAAAGCCGGCCGGTCGCCCGGACATCCCCCCCCAACAGCACCAGCGCCGGAACACCTTTCCCGCCCAGCAGAGGACTTGAGGATTTGTAACTGATTGACCTATGCTTATTGTAACTGTATTGTAACTGTAATTGACTGACTATGTTCATATTGTGGATTGCTTCATTGATATTGTAATGTATGAGTTTAAATTGATGTTATGCATAGGTGATATTATGAAATTTTATTGATATGGTATTGTGTCTACATGATAATGTATTAGGTTTTTATTTTTATTATTCTATTGATTGTATTGTGTGTACTTCATTTGCTGTAATCCCGCCTTGATCTGAAGGAAAGGCGGGACATAGAAATAAATTTGATTATTATTATTATTACTTCCCTTTTGCCCGAAATAGCGTGAGAGACTTTAATACGTAATAACATGAAACCCCATGATTGCGTTCAGATTGCCATTAGATTATACTTCCAATTTCCATTGTCTGATAAACTCCTAAGAAGGCTATTAAGATGGACCTCTTCCAGCAGGCCTTCCCCGAATGATCCTCCCACTCATTGATGTAGTTCATCCCAAATGTCCCTCCTATGCCTGCCTATCTTAACATTTTTAAATTTAAATTTTTAACTTGCTTATTTTACATTTATCTCTTTTAAATATTTAATTAATTTAAATTGGATTTTGATTGTTGTATTTTAGTTAAGCGATGAGGGACAGAATTTTAGTTTGTATATGTTAAATATTGTTTAGGTATTTCATGTAACTGCTTATGTAAATTGCTTATGTATTTTATGTGTTTGTTTATGTAATTTTGTAAACCGCCTTGATCCTTTAGAAAGGCGGAATATAAATACAATTTATAATAATTATTATTATTAATTAGAGACACTGTAAATGTTCAGTAGGAAACAGAATATTTGTTGAATTGGGTAACCATATTTGAAGTCATTCCCCCCCCCCCCCCCCAATATTCTGTCTTCCATACAGACGTTATCATCTTGGTCTTAAATTGCACATATCTAAAAAAGAACAACCATACTTTCCATATATGTATTCTGTCTCACACATTGCAATCATCTGCGTTTCCAGTAATTACAAATAAATTTGCCCTTGGTTTTTAGTATTTAGCCCTTACACTAGATAGGTTTCTTCACTGTTTGGTTCATAGCAACATAAATAATTTTACAAAACTGTCTGCAGAGGAGAGGAGAAGTAAAAAACAAGCTACTCTACAAGTTACACAATTACACGCTTCCTGTAAGCAATTAACACCTCAATTAATAACCAACATAATGACAGGTAGCCTTTGTGGTAACATTTGATTGGAATTATGCCATATATACTATTGTAGTAACTGTAATTACTGTGATATTACCGTACGATAAAAAATATTCCCACTGCTGCTTTTGAAAGTAAATACGCTGAGCCTAAGCTAAAGGTGACTTTGAGCCACTTTGGCATGGAAGCAAATATTGGTATATTTATCAAGATGGAGCAAGAAGATGGAAGGCAGGAAAAGCTAACAGCTCAGTGCAAAAGATAATGAGCTAAGCAATGGGCTAGAAATGCAATGCTTGTCAAGTAGCTCCCCAAGCAGAACAGGAATTACCTGCTCAACACTTTGTGATCACATTCATCAGCCCTTTAATATTATTGGAAACAATGTACAGAGCAAACAGGATGACGCAGGAGGCTTACACCGTGAAGAAAACAATGACTTAATTGGTTTCTCAGTCCCTTGATTGGACAGTATTATTTAGAAATGTTTAATGTTCTTGAGGGGAATAAATTATTGTTAAAATATTTATAACCAGTCACAGCTTCTGTGAATCTGTATAAGATTATCATAAATGTTCCACCCTTGATGATGATTATTGGATTATTTGTTGATTGGCTATTTTAAGGAAATAATAGGAATGTTGTAATTCAGTATTAGCATTATATAGTCTGTATTTTTGTATTAGTATTGTATTTTTAATGACGTAATCCCGTTTCGATCCTTGGGAGAAGTGGGAAATATAAATATAAATTATCATTATTATTAATAGAGGTGGGGATTCCCATTTACTCCAAAAAAACCCAAGCAGACTAGTGGAAATGAGGATGTGCTGTCATCCTAGCACATCACCCTGGCCAAACAGCTGAAATAAGGTTTTGGCCTGGAACCTAAACTTGGCCTTTCTCCCTCTTCCCATCATAGACTTCAAGGCTTCAGGACTCAGCTGGCACTTGAAAATACCAGCTAAGAATGGGTAGCTTCTTTATGACTTAGATCACTGGTAATGCAGTACATCTAAAATCCACTCAGGGAATATCTATGGGGAATTTTTTCATTCATGGAGAGGCGTGTCCTTGATGGCAGATCAAGAGAGGTTCTCTCTCAAGGACAATCAAGACTGATGAACAACGTGAGGAATGTTTGTGACAGGTACTCATTCTTCAAGGCAGCTGAAACTGAACATTAATGATTTCCCTTAACAACACTGGGTATAGAATCATAGAATTACAGAGTTGGAAGAGACCACAAGGGCCATCCAGTCAAACCCCCTGCCACAGTCGAAGCACTTCTGACAGATGACAATCCAGCCTCTGTTTAAAGACCTCCAAAGAAGGAGACTCCACCACCCTCCGAGGGAGTGTTTCACTGTCAAACAGTTCTTACTGTCAGAAAGTTCGTCCTAATATTTAGATGGAATCTCTTTTCTAATACAACTGGTACAGTAATATAGTCTGCCCCCTGTATCCACAGATTCTATTCTCCACGGCTTGAAAATATTGAAAATATATGTATACATTCCAAGAAGTAAACCTTGATTTTACTATTTTATATAAGGGACACCATTTTACGGTACCATTGTATTTAATGGAACTTGAGTATCCATGGATTTCAGTATCCATGGGAGGTCCTGGAACCAAACCCCAGCAGATACAAAGGGCCCACAGTACATACCAATTCTGTTTCTAACCTTCAATAGTAAATATGCTAAAGTTTAAATCCACACTTAACTGCCCTTTTCCCAACCACTCAAGTTAACTCACTAGTATGAATTCATGGGCTACATAATCTCAAATTTTCTTGGCATCTAACAGTGCAGGAGGAAAAATAAAAGCACTGTCCCACAAACAAGGCCCTGGTCTCCAAATGAAAATTTCCTCCAGTCCTCAAATTCCTAGCATTGCAGGGAGTGCACTGGCGTCATAACCGCTAAGTCGCCACATCTGCATTCAGTAGTAAATGCACTTCAATGCATTTCAATTTACTTCGATGCTTGAAAATTCAAGACAAAAGCAAAATTTCATGGGATCCAGAATTCTTATGGAGGGCAATGCCCGCCCATATTTTGCTCACTCTTGTACCAACACCCTTGTTGGCATCTATGGTGACAGTGAACTCTTGCCACTGACTTTTCTTCCAGAACTCTTCCTGACAGTCTAGACACAAACAGTACAGACCCTTCTCTCCATTTCCTCCTATGCTGCTAGCTTCTCAGTTGCATCACTGGGGTGGGGACAGGGGGTGCGGACAACACCAGGTGACACCTTAAAGGGGGGAGACACCACTGCTCATCAAACACCTACCTTTTGGCAGAAATAGGCTATGGCATTCACCTGCTTCCCTTTAACATGCTTTAAGAGATGGCGGGGAGCAGAGTGAAGCTCAGTGGGAGAAGAAAGGAGAGGCCTTAGAATTTTTTACAATTAAAATTTTAAAAAAAATTAATTTTTTTAAAAAATATCACATTTTAACCAATCTTCACTATGTATATGTAAAGACATTTCCCATGGACTGTGCATATGATATCGTAATTTGGAGGAATAATTTTAATTTTGCTAGTTGTTTATGCCACAACTACAGTATCAGCATTACATTCAGTGGGGTATGGGAATTACAATTTACAAGTAACATTAGTGCAAAAAAAGCATAACTAAAGATTCTGGATGGTGTGAAATGAGAGGTCAATGGGGGAGGTAACACCAATCCTAGTGACACCACTGCAGCTTCCCTTAGGATTATATCCAGTGATGTCTTTGGAGATTATCACATTAAGCTGAAAAGCAGAACAGAATAAAAGTATTTTGGGTTGGTGGTTATCTCACAAGGTTGTGCCTGCCCTGCTGCTGATTTATATTCCATTTATTACTGTTGTGCACCTTTTCATTGACAGGAAAAAATCTGTCAATAGGCTTCTTGATATTCCATGATTGCCTTTATGCTATAGATCCCTTTCCCAGCAGTTCTGCTTTCGAGGCAGCCATGTGGCATGAATGGGCATGATTCTGCTCCTCTTCTCCTCTCTCCCCATCTCCTTCAGTGTTTGCAGCTGTCAATACCTTACTGAAAGGGACTGCTGTGTGCTCTTTCACACAATATCTGGTTTCAAGAAGGTGCTGACAGCCAGCATCACTTGTCTCCCTACTGATTTCTGATGCATAGGTGGGGCTGCTGTGTGAATGTGTCCCCAGCAGGCCCAAGCTTTGGGAGCACAGAGGAGGAACAGCTCGAGCTGTTTCATTAAGACATTAATGAAAAAAAAAAAAGAAAGAAAAGAAAAAGAACTTTAAACCAAATAATGGGATTTTGTTTTTTTAAAATAAAAAAAACTGCCCCCCCAAACCTTGTTGTAAAGTGTCCAACATTCACCTGCCCACTCCTATGCTGAAACTCTGTATCAGTCAGCTCGCTTGGTGTGCTTGTAACATACGATGCAAAGTTTCACAGAGGAAAACTTGGGACATGTTTTGCCAAACAACATCAGACTATGGGCCGAGTTGGCAAAAGTTATTAATGAGGAAGAACACGAAAGCCAGGAAATGCTGCAGCAGTTTGTTTTTGCTTGAGCCTACTGGGAAAGGCAAGATTGTGCCCACTCCACTCCCCAATTCAGACCCTCTGCCACTATGAACACTTAAAACCAATCTAATAACCACTGATTCTGGCACTTAAAAGATAGTAACATCAAACATCCATCCACCTATAAACATCGTATCCCTGTCAAGCTCAGTTTAAAATGTTCTCTTTCTCCTGTGGCTATTTTGTGCTTATATTAGTACCTATTTTTTCCATGGATAATGATAAACATATATACAAAGGACACATTTTCCCACATATCAAGGCAGCTTCTTCATAATATAAACAGAATAATCTAACTGGATTGTTTTGATCAGTGGGACTATCTTTAATAAATAAATAAATAATAGAAAATGCACTTGAATGCAATGCTCTTTAGGCTGCAACCACACCGGGGAAATAATCCAGTTTCACACTGCTTTAACAGCCATGACTCAATGATATGAATTCTGAGAATTATTTCATGAGACATTTAGCCTTCTCTATCAGAGAGCTCTGGTGCAACAACAAACTACGATTCCCAGAATTCCATAGCATTGAGCCATGACAATTAAAGTGGTGACAAGCTGAATTATTTCTGCAGTGCGGTCTGTGGGACAGCTGTTGATCGCCGAGAAAATCTCCAGGAAAGAAAGAAATAATTGTAACCATGTGCACAAATGTAGTACTGTATCTATTTCTGATACACTTAACAACAAACAGGACACAAACAGCTTCATTTTTATATACCGCTTCATACCCTTAAGGAGTGTCTAAGCGGTTTACAATTGTAAGCTATTTGCCCCCCAACAATCTGGGTACTCATTTTAGCGACCTCGGAAGGATGCAAGCCTGAGTCGAGCTTCAGCCCTTTGCTGGTCTTGAACTCGCCACCTTATGGTTTTGAGTGAGTGGCTGCAGTACAGGCATTTAACCACTGCACCACCAGGGCTGCTTGATTCCCCCCCCCCCCCGTCCCACACATGACATAGCTTGAAAATCATTGCAGTAATGTGCTGCTAGACATGAACAAGTTGATATTTGTTTAGTTGAATTAAAAAATACTTTCAGTAATATCTTCAAATGA
This sequence comes from Urosaurus nigricauda, assembly GCA_034509955.1. Lineage (NCBI taxonomy): Eukaryota > Metazoa > Chordata > Lepidosauria > Squamata > Phrynosomatidae > Urosaurus > Urosaurus nigricauda. Next base: position 82,395,034 of record JAOEGL010000006.1, read on the forward strand.
TCTGACTTTAGCTTCTTTAATATGCCTTGTCCCAATTAAAACCTCATCTTCCTCAATATTTTATCCTACTTTAATTTATTTCAAGTATTTCATGACAAGTCTGCAGAAAATGAGGCCATCTAGTGGAGAGAAGACAAGCTGAAACATAGGAGTTTATCATACGACGGAATTTGGGGGTATAATGCAATGGCAATCTGGATGCAATCATGGGGTTTCACGTAATTGTGTATGAGTGTATCTCACGCAATTTTGGGCAAAAGGGAAGTCATTCCTAACGCAATCATAGGTTTATCTCAAGCAATTTCAGGCAATGGGGGGGGGTCATTTTCAGGAAATGGGAAGTCATTCTGAATGCATTCTGAACGCAATTAGATTTCATGGAAATTCGCTAAACTAGCGAATTTCCATGAATTTGAATTGCCTCAATTCGAAATTGGGAGAAATTCCTCCATGTGATAAACTCCATAGGATAGGCCTAACCTATAAATTTACAGAGCTTGGCAAAATTCCCCTTTTTGGAGTATGATTCACAGAATCCTCCACCAGCTTGGGGGAGTCTGGGAACTGAAGTCCAAAAAATTACTCACTTTTTGAAACTTTGCAATTTCATACACAGATATTGGATTCTACCCTCCGAATCAGAATGTGAAGACATCATTTTGGTACTAGTCTATCAATATCGCCAGACACACATCTTTAGCTGTCTTCTTTATATGAACAATTGTCTTATTCCTCTGGGGAAAAGGAAAAATGGCAATATGGATATTAGGAGAGAAAATGTAGCTCTGCCTCTATAGACAGGTTCATATATATTGATGTTTGGTCAGATGTAAAGGAAGTTGATCAATTGTTAGCCCTATTCAGATCCATCGGAAAGGTTCATCCAGACTGCTATGAAAAGCAGCAGTGGCAAGTTAAGGTGTTTGTGGGGGCCACCCCTCATTTCAGTTTATAGGATGCCACTGCATACAGCTCAGGAACTTTGTTTGGTTACTTCCAGCAGAAACTTCTGCATCCGCACGCTCCTAACCCTAGCACGTGATAACACCTGCGTCGTAATGAAAAGCTTTTTAGATGGCGTGCATAAGCACACCGCCGCAACTGCGCAGCTTTTAGACAGAGCTGCGCAGTTGGGCCGGCAGAAAAGTGCCCAATGGTGCCCTTTCCTTTCATTGACTAAATTAAAAAGGAGCGGGGTTTCCCTGCTCCTTTTTTGCTGCATAGCTTTGGTGCTGCATCTAGTTGCTGCGGCAAAGTTGCACAGAAAAAAGGAACAGCTACAGACCACTCCTTTTGGGCAGGCTGTAAAGCCCCTATATGACATTTTCATTTGCCATAGTAACATCCTATAGAATCCTGGGGACTGTAGTTTGGGAGGCTGAGAATTCTTAATGTCTCTCCCTCAACTACCAATCCCATGGATAGTCCCATGGAAATTAAAATGGAGGATAGTACTATACAGTGGTACCCCGGGTTACGAATCCACCGGGGTACAAAAACCCCAGGGTACGAAAGAGCCGGGGGCCGCAAAAATGGCCCCGGTTCCCAAAAAAAACCCCGGAGTACGAAAAAAAAGTGCGACCCCTTTAAATTTTCCGTGCGGTGCAGCAGGACAAAGCGGTCCCCCGGGTTGCGAAGACTTCCGGGTTACGAAAGGTAATCCGGAACGGATTACTTTCATAACCTGGGGGACCACTGTACTTGTGTAGTGTAATAGAGCCCTCACTCCAATGTTATCTAGTGAGAAACTATATGTTTAGGCAGAACCTTTGTAATTTTGTCCCCCTACCCAGTAATTTCCTAAACTAAACTTTTGAGAAAGAAATTATTTGGGGTGCATCACTGCAGTAAGCGATTCTGTGTAAAAGCAAAGGAGGTTAAGCTGTAGGAATATAAGAAGAAGCCCTCCCGATGTTTGGGGAGAGCATATCCAACATAGATGAACAAACAGGGCACACTGGACAAGAAACATCAGAATCAAGATTGCAAAAGTTATTAGTGAGAAAGAACACACAACCTAAGAGAGGTTTGTAGCAATTTGCTTTTTTTTGGCCTGGTACAGACGGCCAAAAAAGGCTGTTTGTACAGCACGATTAGGGTTATGGAGGGCACAGTGTTCACACCCTCCCTAACCCTAGTAACCCTAGCGTGTATGGGCACCGCCATTTTAAAATGGTGGCGTCCATATGGGTGCGCCATGATGTCATCATGGCTAGCGCAGCATTCAGATGATGCTGCAAGCGTCTGATGACTTCGTGCTGCGGGTGGGCACCAAGCGTTCCCTTTCCACAGCGCAAAAAAGAGCTCCAAAATTGAGCTCTTTTTTTGTGCCTGATCCTTGGCACGGCCTTTAGATGGCCTCGCCAAGGACCCGGGGGGAAAGGAGCTGTGCCGGCAGCCCCTTTCTCCCCTCGGCACTGCTGGGGACAGTGGGGTGCAGTGGGCGCCCAGGCAGCCTACTGCACCTTGCTTTCAGGCCGCAGGGAAGTGGCAGTTTGCTGCTTCCCCGCGGCCTTCAGAAGCACTGGGATGGGGTCTCTGGGTTTGCCAGTGAGGCAGCCCTGGCCCCATCTTGCCGCTTCTTGGGGTGGCTGGAGACCACCCCTTTTGGGGAGGTCTGTACCACCACTTTGAGTCTACAACACTACGTTCCCTCCTTTCTTCTTGCTGAGTTGCATAGTGCTTTTAATGTTGGACTATGATTCTGGAGACTAGGGTTCAATTCCAAGCTCAGCCATGAAATTCAGTGGGTGATCTTGGGCAAGTCACATGCTGTCAGCCTCAGGGAAAAGCCATGGCAAACCTCCTCTGAACAAATCTTGCCAAGAAAACCCCATGCTAGGGTCTCCTTAGGGTCACCACAAGTTGGAAATGGCTTGAAGGCACACAAAAACAACCACCCCAACAGACTACATCTGCACCTTGAACTCAGTTCACAGCAACTGAAGGAAATCAGGCTGAGGGGGGAAAGTGAGAGAAGGAGAGAGAAACTGGGACATTTTGAAAGCAGCTCAGAAATTGGGATGACAGATGATTAATCAGACTTTTCCTGCCATCTTGGACAGTTGGAGGGTAAGGATGGGCAGATATAGCCTCTCAGCCAGATACAACCCCCACTGTTACTTCACTGAATTGTTTTGTGATTCATCTATAAATACTTTACATATCTCTTTTTCTCTTCCTTCCAATGTGATCATATCTCAGCATAAAGTTAAATTTAATTATTTTACTGTGATTCTAGCTCCAGTTCTAAACAATCAGCTTTACATTTCACTGTTTTTGAGTTTTCAGTGTTTGTACACTAAGGTGGAGTGATTTTAGCAAACTGGGAGTGATTCTGCCAATTATTCTTTGTGCATGCAAAACAAATGCAAATAGTCTCACTGTGTTTTGGGAGGCCTCCCTTGTGTACACCATCTTTCCCATGTTATTTTGTGCAGTGAAGGTGTACAATCAAAACTCATTAAAGTGGATCAGCTGTCCCCGAACATATTTTAACTTTCCTTTTAAAATGCAATTAGGGTTATTAAACACGGGGGGGGGGGGGAATTGTAAGCTTCTCAGTACATGTTTATGCATTATTAAATAAAACCAGGCTTGCTTTGCAGAACAGCAAGATCAGATATAAGAACATGTGAATAAGGTGATTGCTTGATTAAAGGAAATTTATTCTGAGGATAGCCTGTACTATACTCATATGTCACTTGACAACTACCATTGTAGAGGAGATTAGAATTGAAGTATTCTATAAATTGGAAGTGTTGTATTATAGGAGTTTATCAGACCACGGAAATTGGAAGTATAATCTAATGGCAATCCGAACGCAATCATGGGGTTTCACGTTATTGCGTATTAAATCATCTCATGCAATTTCGGGCCAAAGGGAAGTCAATTCGAATGCAATCATGGGTTTAACGTTATTACAAATTAAAGCATCTCATGCAATTTCGGGCAATGGGGGTCGTTTTCGGCTAATATGAAGTCATTCCGAACGCCTTCCGAACGCAATGGGATTTCATGTGAATTCACTAAACTAGTGAATTCACAGGAATTCGAATTGGCTCCATTAGAAATAGAAATTCCTCCCATCTGATAAACTCAATAGAAACAATGAAACTATCAATTTGTTACAGTTCTGGTTTGATTACCCCTTTCCCCCCCATTACATAAGTTATACATTTCATTTAAATTTTTTCCTTATTAGATATGTTCATATTTTTAAAAAAACAATTATAAATGCTTATAATTTTTTAAAATATACTTTTTAAAAAAGTAGACCAGGAGCCCTGGTGGTGCAGTGGTTACATGCCAGTACTGCAGCCATTCACAGCCACAAGGATATGAGTTCAATCCCAGGCAGGGCTCCAGGATCCACTCAGCCTTGCACCCTTCTGTAGGTCACTAAAATGAGTACCCAGCTTGTTGGGGGCAAATGGCTTACACATTGTAAACCTCTCTAGAAACAGTTGAAGGCCCAGGACAGTCGGGAAGAGGAGCAACAAGTGTGCGCCTGTTCTTCCTCTTTCCATCCTCTTCATGCTCTGAAAAATGGCTTTGCATGCCATCTTTGGCATACATGCCATAGGTTCACTACCACAGGCTTAGGGAGTGCTTAAATGCACTGATAAACAGTATAGAAATGTACTTGCTAAATAAGTTTCACTTGTGCCCACAGGAAAATAGCAAGGAGTGACTTTTTTTTCCTGTCACCAAACATGTGCAGATTTTGTCTAATCTTATGTTTTGGGAAAATATTTTTATCTACACATTGCTTAATTTACTACTCCCAGGGTAGCTCAATTACGGAATGGCTTGCTGGATGATATCCATCACATTACCACCTTAAACAGCTTTTAAAAAGCTATCAAGATGGATCTCTTCTGGCAGGCGTTTCCTGAACACACAACTGGCCACCCAAAAAGTTGAATCTGTTATACCCCTGACTTCTGCCATAGTCACTCTTCGACTTGTTGTTATTTTAAGTATGTTTTAATTGTGAATTGTTTAATTGTATTTTAGGGGGGTGGGTGGGATATTGGGATGCAGGACTGTATGTTTTATTTTATAAAAATTGGTGGGGACGCAAGAGAGGGCCTTCTCGGTGGCTGCCTCCTCCTTGATGGCCTTCTGCTCCCTCCTTGATGGCCTTCCGCTGGCAGGTGAAGACCTACCTGTTTACCCAGGCGTTTAAGGAATTGCTATAAAGACAGGCTGGGATGTTGGACCATTTAAAAAATCTTGATACAGTTTTTTCCTCTATTTTTATTGTTATTATTATTAACCTTTATTCATATAGCACTGTGAATTTACACAGCAGTGTACATACATTCATTTAATTAGATGGTTCCCTGCCTTCATGCTTACAATCTAAAAGACACAACACAAAAGGAGAAGGGAATGATGGTGGGGAAAGGGATCAAATCCAGCAGTTCTTCACTCCCTCTGACACCTGGACCAAGGCTGATGGACTGGAGGGAGGGCTTGGCTTCTTAACACATAGTTAGGGCACAGCATCCTGTATATATAAGGGCTTTTTAGACCGCCCAAAAGGGGCGGTCCATACTCGCCCCTTCTAGCGGCAAGATGAGGCCTAGGCTGCCGCACGGGCAGTCCTAAAGGCCTCATCCTGCCCGCAAACTGCTGGTTCCCCACAGCGTCCAAGCGGGGTGCAGCAGGCACTCTGGGCACCCGCCGCATCCTGCTTCCCTCGGCGGGGCTGAAGGGAGGAAGGGGCCGCCACCGTGGCCCCTTTCTCCCTGGGTCTTTGCCGCGGCCATTTAAAGGCCGTGGCAAAGATCTGCCACAAAAAAAGAGCTCCCTTTTGGAGCTCTTTTTTTTTGCGCCACGGGAAGGGCGCGATTGGCACCGTCCCGCGGCGCAAAAGCGTCAAAGTGTGCGCAGAGTATCTAAATGCTGCGCACGTGATGACACTTTTCTGGCACATCCGTATGGACGCCGCCATCTTTAAATGGCGGCATCCATGTGGATTAGGCCTAGGGAGGGTGTAGACGCTATGCCCTCCCTAACCCTAAAAGCGGGCTTTTTAGCCCTAAACGCGCATTTTTTTGCCTGTCTAGAACGGGCCATAGTTTTCTCTTTTTAAAACATGTTTTATTCTTTTCATAGCCATCTGCTTTAATATTGTAACAATTTTTAATTCCATTATTATTATTATTATTATTATATGATGTTTTTAATTGTACTGTTTTTAATGCTGTGACGCCACTCTGATTCCCAGTCCTGGGAAAAGAACGGGATACAAATAAATAACAATAAATAAATAAATAAATAAATAAAATGTTTTAATCTGGAAGCTGCCTGGGTTGTGTTACACAGAGAGGCAAGATGATGATAATAATAATAATAATAATAATAATAATAATAATAATTGTAAGCCTGAGTGCAGGAAAGCATCTAATTAAAAATAATAATTGTATCCTTTAAGACCTGAACTGTTTTTGCTAAATATAACTGATGTAATAAGGGATAATCTAATCCAAGAACAAAGTTTGTTATTATATATGATAACAGCCGCCAGAGTGTTATATGCAAAATATTGGAGATCTAAGGTAATACCAGTTTTGGAAGAATGGATATCGAAATTAAATGAATTGGAAATCTTGATATTTTATCAATGTTGTGTATAATGACAGCACAAAACAACAATATGAAGAAAAATGAAAAAATGTAATCCAGTTATGGGAGAACATAGCTATATAAACAGGATATAAACAACTAATAACATTAAGTAATTTGGTTATACGAAGATTACAAAGCAACTTCTGAGCTACAAATACTGATGCATACAGAAGTGGAAAATAAGCTTGGCTGTGATGTGTAGAGATGTATATAAATAAAATAAAATGAAATAAAAACCAATAATAATAATAATAATTGTAAGCCGCACTGATAGCATTTACGGCTGAAGAGTGGGGAATAAATACCATTAATACTACTACTACTACTACTATTACTACTAATTTATTATTATTATTGATAATTTATTATTATTATTATAAATCATTATTATTAAATATTATTATTATTATTGTTGTTGTTGTTGGTTTTTATTTTATTTTATTTATATACATCTCTACACATCAGAGCCAGGCTTATTTTCTGCTTCTATACATCAGTATTTGTATCTCAAAAGTTCCTTTGTATTCTTGGTATAACCAAATTACTTAATGTTATTAGTTGCTTATATCCTGTTTATACAGATGATGATGATGATGATGATGATGATACAACTTGAAGGCACACAACAGCAAGAAGCACAGGTGGCTGAGTGTGCATCCCTGCCTCTTGCCTGCAGAGGGCGGTGGTGGTACCCATCATCACCTTGAGCAGCTGCATCCCTGTTGCTAGGCAACGCCAGTCAACATCATCTTCCCTCCAGTTTGCTGCTGATCACAGCTCTCTGCTTTGATCCCAGTGGGTCCCTCCTGCCAAAATGGTGGGGGGGATCCCCATCCCAGGGCTGCATGGAGCTGTCCGGCAAGTCTACAAGGGGAAGTTTGTTGATCGCCTGCCTGAGATCCCTGCAGTGAGTTTTCTCCCCCCCTCCTCCTCTCATCATCCACATTGGAGAAATAATGCGGTTTGATACCACTTTAACTGCCTTGGCTCAAGGTCTTCTGCCCAAGATAGGCTGGCCATGCTTCAAAACACACACACTGCAGAAATAATCTAGTGTCAACTCAATAGATTCAGGTCATAAAAGGTTTGTTATGGGTCCAAAAAATAAAAATAAAAATACACACTGCAGAAATAATCCAGTTTGAGATCGCTTTAACTGCCCTGGCTGAGTGCTATGGGATCCTGGGAATGGTAGTTTTATGGTGGCCCCAGACTTCTCCCTCCCTCTGACAGAGAAGGCTTAGTGTCTCACAGAACTACAGTTCCCAGAATTCCCTGGCATTGAGTCAAGGCAGTTAAGGCAGTCTCAGACTGGATTATTTCTGCAGTGTGTTTTGGACCCATAGTTCCTTGATGGGATGGGGTTAGGTAATATTCCCCATTCATGAAAAAAAGGAGAGGGGTGGTCCAGAAAACACTGCAGAAATAATCCAGTTTGAGACAGCTTTAACTGCCCTGGCTCAATGCTAGGGGATTCTGGGTAGTTTTGTTGTGTGCCTCCAAGTTGTTTAGTTGTGTAGTTTTGTGAGACATTGAGCCACCTCTGTCACACACAGAGAGAGAGAGAGAGAGAGAGCTCTGGTGCCACAATAAACTACAATTCCCAGGATTCCCTAGCACTGAGCTAGGGCAGTTAAAGCTGTCTCAAACTGGATCATTTCTGCCATGTGTTTTGGACCCATAGCAAAAGTTTTATGACATGAACCTACTAAGCTGACATGAACCTATTCCTGAAATTTTGTGTGGGTAGATGGGCAGGAATGCATTCTGAACATGCTCAGAAGCACTTGCAGCACTGAGCCCTGGCAGTTGGAAATTAATTCTGGAAGTGAACTCACAGGTCTCTCTGTTTATGGGGCTGAAGGTGTGTAAGAGGTGGGATTCTACCTGGCTATAAAGTGAGAAAAGCTGCTCATTGATTATGGTATATCTTCACCACAAAACTGCTGCTATAGAAATATATTTGCAAACCAGGGTGATGAGAAGATGTCAGAACCACAAAGGAGGACAAGGCATTGCAAAATGTAGGGCATTCAAGGAAAAAGTAGGACATTACAAAATAAAAGCTAAAATACTAATATAATCATAAATTCATTTGATACGGTTTATTTATATCTATATTACATATTTGTCAGGGTTGCTGTTAAGCACCTTTCAGTTGACCTCGACCCTTCGGATAAGACATCTCCCAGGAGTTTATCACTTGGGAGGAATTTCTCTCAATTGCGAATGGAGCCAATTCACAATTACGTGAATTCACTAGTTTAGCGAATTTATGTGAAATCTGATTGCGTTCAGAATGCGTTCAGAATGACTTCCCATTTCCCGAAAATGACCCACAGCCTGAAATTGCATGAGATACTCTAATACGCAATTATGTGAAACCCCATGATTGCATTCGGATTGTCATTGCATGATTACCCCCAAATTCCGTCATATGATAAACTCCCGACTCTTTGTCCTCTACTGCTTTGCTTAGTTGTGTTTGTTATGTATGCAACCATTTTTTTTTCATGGACTGAACAAAATGAAAGCTAAAAATGCTAATATAAATATATACATTCATTTCATAGGGTTTATCTACAGTTATATTACATATTATTATATCATTATGTACTTGGCTGTATTTTTCTGATGATTTTACCTTTGTTAAAATTACCTTTCCCCATCCCTGGTTTTTCCTTTTGTTTGAGGGGAGCAGGGGGTGTTAAAAAGGACCCACACAAAAATGCTCAGAATGGAGAACATTTTGGAATTCCTCCCAGACAGAATTAGATTGAAATGTAGGACATGTCCAGGAAAAGGAGAACACCCAGTCACCTATTGCAAATGAAAGCAAAACCTAAGCACATGCAGTTTCAGATCTGTCATCTTAATATTTTCGTCTTCTTTTTCCCACTTGTCTTTGTGGTTTGCTTTTGCATCATTTTCATAGGCAGGAAAGTTGGCACAAATTGGAGAAACAGCAGCAACTTGTCTCACTGATATTTTTCCCCGGGTAAGTGCTATATTTTTTACTTATTTGAGTATCATGAGTTCAAGTAATCATCTGAGGAGGTGATCTACTTCCAAGTAAACACATACAGATTTGGGCTGCTAATTTTTCAAAAACCCAAACTCCTAAATGTTCAAATAATATCAAAGATGGCCTTAGAAATCATTAACGTAATATCTATTCTTGGAGACAAAGACTAATAAAGATTAGTATATTTTATTTTATTTTTTACTTTTGTTCTCTTATGTGTTCTGATTCTGGAAATAGAACTGAGTTACTGGTACATGATTGCTGATATCCTGCTTTGTTCTTGCATAGTATAACTCTCTACACGTGGAGTAACACAGTGGGTGTACAGCGGCCTCTTGGTATCTGTTGGGGTTTGGTTCCACTACCCTGCCCCGTGTATACCAACAAAATCTGTGGATGCTCAAATCCCATGAAATACAATGGCATAGTAAAATGGTGTGTCCATGATATAAAACAGCAAAATCAAGGGTTTTTTTTTTGGGGGGGGGGGGATTTTATATATATTTTAAAATATTTTCAAGCTGTGGATGGTTGAATCTGTGGATAAGGAATCCGTGGATACAGAGGGCCAACCGTACTACCGTACATAACTATCTTGCTGAATACTGACATTGTGCAATCAATTATGTATCTGCCAATGTGCCTGCTGAGTGTCCCATTGGGCAATGGGAATGTAGAATGCAGTCTTAGTGAGTAAAGTGGTACATGGAAAGCAGTGACAAATAGTTATGCACCATCCAAGAATGCACAACTGGATGGCTGGAATCCTGTTTAGTAATCCTAACTACTATAGACTCAACCAACAGCTGAATTGTGAGTCAATGTGTAGGCAAATTCATTTGATTCATATAGTTATCCACCATCCAAGAATGCACAACTGGATGGCTGGAATCCTGTTTAGTAATCCTAACTACTATAGACTCAACCAACAGCTGAATTGTGAGTCAATGTGTAGGCAAATTCGTTTGATTCATTTTTTTTCCTGCTCAGGACTAAAAATAGGATTTTGATCCATGTGGATTGGTTACGCTTGTGGAATTCTGCTCACAAAACCATGAACTAAATATGTGTGTTGTATAGTGGCCAAAAAAGTACAACCACATGTCTAAGAGAATTTATACACATATATGATACCATATATATCAGCCTATATGTAGTTGGTGTTTGTTTTAGGAAACACCTATGCAGCCATATTTTGCTTCTTTGTCCTAGTAGCTCTGGAGGCATTTTGAACTCTGTCTGGTAGCTGATGAAGCTCATTATGTCTGTTTAGATCCAAGACACACTGCAGGAATAATCCAGTTTGAGACCGCTTTAACTGCCCTGGCTCAATGCTAAGGAATTCTTGGAACTGTAGTTTTGTGAGACATTTAGTCTTCTCTGTCAAAGAGCTCTAATGCCACAATAAACTACAGCCTCATTCCCACTACAGAATAAACTGGTTTTTGAGTCAAATTGATTAAGCAATTTAGCACCGAATATACCTTCACATTTTTTAGCAGTGATCGAACCTTACCCGTATCAATTTAATCCACTTTGCGTTCACATTCATCAATGAAACAATTCAACCTGGAGTTGCATCACAGGGCTGACTGTGCCACAGGGAACTGATTCAGATTTGCAGCTTGTTCACACTAGTGCTAAATCGACTCATTGCAAAAGATGAGGGTAATTCAACGGATCCGGAAAAGCGCTTTAAAAAACACTGAGCCCCCCTTCACAAACTGTGTCAGCAAATCGACACAAGTGAGAACAAGGGCCATTTAAACCGGATCAGATCCGCTTGCAAATAGGTTTATTATGTAGTGGGAATGAGGCCTACAATTCCCAGGATTCCCTAGCACTGAGTCAGGGCAGTTAAAGGAGTCCCAAACTGGATTGTTTCTGCAGTGTGTTTTGGACCTTAGTTTCTTTTGCATTTCATTTTAGGATAATAATAAACTACACACAGAACTTGGGGCAACAATATCAGGTTTCTGTCAAAACTTGGACAAATCTTTTGGGCTTGTAGGCATGCTGGCTGGGCAATTCTAGGAGTGGCATTCACTTTTCTAAGCCCTGACTCAACATGCATCATGAAAAAGAGTTCTAGACAACTCAGACACTTGCTCATTAGCTGGTGACATTTTGTTTTGTCGTAATAAAGGTGTGAATCTTTTGTCAAATTGGTTTTCTGTTCCGATGGACTAGCACAACTTTGTATAATTCTTCAGCACAGATGTTTGCAAGTACAGGGTAATGCACATTCTAAAACCTTTTTCCTTCTACTGTATTTGACAGCCTATAACTCCATGTGTTGTAAAAAAATTTCGAAACACCAGCAATCCTCCTACAGGTCGAGAGAGAATATTTTATGGCAGAGCAAATGATCCAGATATTGCCTCACATTTGACACATGGTATAAAATCCGTCCCTTCGGAAAGCGTAAGAACATCAGAGCCTTTATTTTTCCTAAAACAGAGTCTGGTGATTTTATGGTTGGGAAGCAACAATCCAATTAGCTCTGAGGAGTGGGTGTTCATTGGACATAAATTGGAATCAAAGCCAGGGAGATACTACTTTTTGGGACTACAGCTTCGATGATCCCTGAGCTATATGACCAGTGGAACTATGCTGACATATTCTATGCGATATAAGGAGATATGAGCCTCCTTGGGTCCCTTTTCATAAAAATGAAATAAATAAATAAACAAATCTCCCCAAGCTCTGACTTTATGGTCTCACATATAATCTTACAGGTCATATTTCTATAACATCTCTCTAGTAATCATGTAGAATATTTGAACTGCGGGATGGGAGCAGGAATATTCACTATAGACCTTGGTTGCTGTATTTGCCTGGGTAAGAATTACTCTATTCATGCCCCATGTTGTGCAGGAAGGAAAGAGATTAGGCTGGGCACAGCACAGAAACAGAAAGAGAAAACTGGGCTCACTCATATCTTTATTTGTCATGTATTCTCGCTTGTCACTCACCTGCTTCCCATTCTGGTGCATGTTCAGTTTGTAGCGGGGTTTTTTTTCTTTCTAGCTTGTAAGACAAGGTTTCTGAAAGGCAGGAGAGAAATCTATAAGACAAACATACATACAACAGATTGTCTTCAGATTTAGATGCAATTAGATAGCTGCTCCAGTTTCCTAAAGATAATATACAGATAATGCACTCCTGCTCATTGGGGTACTGTTGTGTGCACTGACATGGGAATACCCCCAAACCAGGTCGAGGAACCATTTGCAAGCATAGCTTTTCCACAAACATAACCTGGATCCAAGTCACTATACATCTTCTTTCTCTGGGAGACAAACTTTTGTTCATTTGAAGGACCCAAAGTAAGATTGGAGATTATTTCTCCTTTTGTCCATCATTTGTGAACTGTTATTTCAAAAGGAAATGATCATAGTAAAGGTACTTCCACTTACTAACTGGGGAAAAAAACCCTGTCCTCTCTAAAGATGAGTGAGACTGCACCAGTGCACCTATACTGCTGAATTAATGCAGTTTGACAGCACCACTTTAAATGCCTTGGCACTGTGCTATGGTATTCTGGGATTTGTAGTTTTGTGAGGTATTTAGTCTTCTTTGACAGAGAGCTCTGGTCCTACTACAACAAACCACAACTCCCAGGATTGCATAGGATGGAGTTATGGCAGTTAAAGCAGCATCAAACTGCATTAATTTGAAAATGTGACAGCAGCCTTTGAATGAATAAATGGGGTATGGGGTATGGCTTAAGTGTTAAAACTAATGAATTTAATTAAACCATAAGAAAGAAGACAAATTTGATTATTACATCTTTTAGGAATTGTATTTAAACACCAGTATGAGTTAGGTTTTCTGGATAATGTATTCTCAGAAAAAGGAATTAAGTGATGCATGTTTGTAATTAATTTCAGGACCTTACGTTACATAAATCTGACATTATTTGTAAGATGTACATTAATTTGTTTTTTAAAATTAAATTAGTGGAAGGTAATATACCATACAAAGGTAATAAAATCAATGTATTAGATACAAGAGTGTTCAGAAAGACTGAACTGATGTACTACCTACTGTGAATATTTTTTTTTAGGTGGGATCACTGGCAAATCCACCTCCCAAAACACACTTTCAACAAAAACTGAAAGAGAAGAAAGAATCTATTTATTTAAGTAATCGTGAAGGCCCCCTTGGGAAATCCCATGATCAGTCATCAAGATTACCCAAAGGACTGGATGTGAACAATACAACATTTGGAGCATCAACCTTAAGAGGTAAACAAAATAGTGCTCAAATGGATTGCCACCATAATATAACTTTACGTGGAATTCATTAAGATCATGGTATTCTTCAAAATGAAATTGTGTTCCAATTAAAACCAAGATTCTGATATGAACTTCTCATTGAAAAGCAATTATCTAAGCTTGGATCAATTTATGATACTTCATTTAAGCTACGCTAGCCAAAGCCAATGTACAAAATATGCACAACCTCAAAAATCAATAACAATTGCACAAGTATTAATGAAGTTGACATGAGCGCAAAAATGCTTCACTGCTGCCCACATGGCATTTCAGCAATTGCTCAGCTTTTCCTTGCCAGAGGCAATGAAGAAGTCACTGGCCCAAATGTTTTCATTTCTAATGGCAGTAGTTTTTATTTGCTTTTCTTTCTGCCTTTCAGCTACAGGCAAGAGCCGGAGAGAACAAGTAAGGAAACCAATTGGGGCAGTGACTTTATTATTCTGTATCATAAGGAAAAAAATATAACAAGAAACTACTTGCATGGTGGAGTTTCTCTCTGTCATTTGAGATCATGGGACAAGAAACGCCCAGAACAAGGGTTGGGAAACGCTTTCAACCCAAAGGCTGAATTCAGTTTCCGAGGAATTCTCAGGGCTGTATTTCAGTGTTTGTCAGACCCATTGCCAGGAAAGGCTCATGATGGCCTCTGTGTAAGGAAGTATTGTTTCATGTTGGTTTTAATAGAATGTTTTATAATAAGGGCAAATTTAAGGCACATGCTGCCATCCAGTCCTTCTGTGATAGAATGATCATATAATTATGTGTACTGGAATGTACAAATGACTCTGATGTATCCTATGGTATGCTACAGTCCTACATCCAGGAGCCTCTGGAACCAAGTATGTGAATGGCCCACAAGATATATCACTCTGTTTCTATGGAGAGTTTTAAAATAGTTTAGACCAGATTATTATAGACCAGATTATTATATTACATATATTGGCTGACTTTCAGAGGGTCCCGGTGGAGACGTTATAAATCCACCAAAGACGTTTGATGAAGTCCAGAAGGAAGCAGAACAAGGGCATGACTTGTATGTTGTCACACACAATGATTATTATGTTGGTAAGTAAGAAGAAAATATGAATATTAAGTAAAAGTTATACACACAAACCTTAGTGTAAATATGTCATTTTGAGTGCATATATTTTCCTGCTATATAGAATAATAAAAAAACAAAAGTAAATTGTTTAAGAAGTATGTTTAGAATTTAAAAAAGGTTTTTATTTATATATTTTAAAAATGTGTTCAGTCCATTGTGAATTATCTTGGAGGGCTGGAGGAGAGGTAATATGTAAATGCCATAGATAGATGATAGATAGATAGATAGATAGATAGATAGATATTGTACTTTTTCTTTAGGGGTGTCTTTTTTTTAAAATATAGATTGTGTTGAATAACAATAACATCAGATTTGATAAGCAGTGATATAGTGGATCAGGAAGATGACAAGGTGCAGCTCTGATACTTTTTTTTCAGAGCAAGACCGAGGGTGTTGTGAGCAGTATCTGTCAGTGTTGTAAATGTGCGGGTTTGGAATACGGGACATTTTTCCCTAGTAAGAAACTTTCTTTACCTGGCAGGCATTATTTTTAAAACAGAGATGTCTTCTCTTTTAATTTAATGTGTGGTTGAAAGTATAATATGTTTATAAACAGTTAACATAATGCCTCCTCAGCATGTACAGTGGCAGGCTACGTACTTCATATTTTAATGATCACATTTGTATTCACCCTCCACTGAGCTCAGGGTGGCTTATATGGCTGTAAGTTTTTTTTAAATTCGTAAACCAGTTTATTGCCATAATAGGCCTATGAGACTGGAATTGCTTGAAAGTCATTCAGCTGAACTCCATGACTGATAAGGGATTTGAACTCAAGTCTCTTCTGATGAAATCCTACATGCTAGCCACTACACCATCCTTTGCAGTAGCTATTCTATTTCATATGCTGCTGCTCTCTGTGGTTTCATATATGATGAATCAACATCCCTGCCTAATTTGTCCTTGGGATTATGGCTACTGGCCCTGTCCTGAAGAGTTCCTGCGCTTCAAAATTTTTCCAGTATACCAGTTCTGATGAGGCTCAAATTTTGGGTCTAGCACCTCTTTTCCTGCCATAGGTAAGGGAAATTTCCTATGTTCTTGGATGAAAACTCACAGCATCTGTGGCTTTTAGCTGGGAAAGATGAGAGTTGGAATCTAACATCTGGAGGGACACATCTTCCCTGCACCAACATAATACTTTGGGATGATTCTTTGAGTTTCATACTAGCTTGGAGTTGGTCTTCTTCCAGAATATTTTGTTAAATGTACAACTCATTTGGACAGAAAAAAAAATGATGACTCTTATTTTCTGCAGGGGAGCCAGTGAATAGAAAATATGACCCATCTAAATTCAATAGATTTAATACTTATGGAAAAGAAACACCACACTTCAACGATGGACGAAATGTTTCTAGAACTTTATATTGGCACCATGATCTGCAAATGTAAGTTACAAGGCCAGTTGACAGTGCCTGGCTTTTCTTGTGGCACATATTTTGAATCTATTATAGCCAACATCTCCACCTTTTCTGGCACCCATATATGTCATCATGTTAAATCCAGATCACTGGGATTAGTATTAAATACTGTATGGCCTAAACAAGAAATATTTCTTTCCATCGCCTCAAGTCTAGTTGTGTAGCACTCAAATCAAGCCAAGCTGTTTTGCACCTGTCCCAAAATACCCTTCAAGCACCTTTTTTCTTTCTTGGCAATGAAAATAGCAAAGTAAATAACTAAGAAAAATGCTGCCCTCTCAGGAGAGGCAAAACCAGGTACCTGACACTGCTACCTCACTGTATATAATGGCCAACCCAGTAGCAGATATGTTGCATCTTCCAAGAATATAGGACATTCCACGATTCTAGTGTATGTGGTATCACATTGCAATAAAACTAAGAAGAAAGCTAGTAGGGTTTTGTTTTTTTTTGCCCCATCCAATTTTCATTTATTGTAATTATGCATAATGCTTAGCAACTCTGGATTATTGGTCTCCTTGGCAAGAAAGCTTTTGCCGACAGATTTTTAATTCCAGTCTTGAATGTCCTTCAGTGCCCAAGGAGGGCCGAATACTCACGGGCAGACCACGTGGTGCAGTGTTAAGCCATGCTGCTGGGGATTTTTTATGTTGCTTCCCAATCATTCATGCTCACTGTCACACAGACACACTGCCCGCAACCCCCAAGTACCTCCGACGTCTTCCCAAATACCATCCCATGGTATGGCCGCCCCATTGATTGGCCACATAGTCACACCTGCGATGCTGTACAGTACATTGGTACATTGATTTGGGAGTGATACATTGCCAAAGCACAATCATGGAGGCCTCCTCTACATGCCCCCTTCACACCCCTTCACCCTGTGCTCCCCTCACTGGACTGTCCAGTTTGAGTATGTTGTCATTACATCCATTGGAGTTGTCACACTTTCATTTCTTTACTTTGCTGCAGCCTGGCATTCGTATCAGGGTGTTTATATGCAGGTGCGAAGATGTGCATTTTCTGCCTTGAGTTGGACTACCCTGGCTTCTTTTAGCTCTGGTTTTTAGTCCTGGAGTGTGGCTTTGGTCTGGTTTCTAGCCGCTTTCAATGTGTGCATCATCTAAACACCTCACCTTCAAAGCGGTTGGAAACTGCTTTATTTTGCCCGTCTGTTTCACCCCTCAGAGAAAAAAATGAGTAAGATCCCTTGATTTTCAAGGCTCTCATTCTGAATCCTCTACAGCTTCATTTGACAATCTTTATGTTGGCTTTCCATATTCTAAACATTCCCCCACATTTATATGTCATAGTGATAGACCAGTTTTAGTGTTCAGCCCAGCATCAAATAGTATGTCCAGTAAAACCAAGCTGAGCATACGTTGTATACAAGGTGGTCCCCCGAGCTGAGTAACCTGAATGGAATTCTGAGTTTATTCAAGTCCAGCGCTCAGTTCAGTTTTTAATTCTTTCATTAAATAGATATGATGGTTTGTCAAGTCATTCTGCTGGGACTTCCCTCTAGAAGCATCCTGTCAGTACTGTTTAAATCAGTTCATTCTGTACTGTGCATAATATGACACATAGGGCAATAGGGCAAAGATCTTGAAAATCAACCCTAAATAATGTTGATAAACATTGGATATGTCTTTTTTTTTAAAGCATAGGAGTGGTATAACCCTTATTGGCTTTAAAAAGTTTTGTAAAGGCCTTTCTATTTTATTTCCTTAGAATATAGTATGCTGATGTGCAGTAGGAATTGTGTTTTTCAATTACCTTTTAATTATCTAGGAAGAAGGCAGCAAAAATAGTGTCTAAAAGAAGTGACGATTTCAAGGAAAAGTTTCAGCCTCAGCTTGGAAAGGTGTTAGATCCGTAAGTGAATTAAGATGGAGTTTTGACAATGGTATCTACAACAGAAATGGATAGAGAAGGAATTCTTTAGAAACAAGTCAGCTGTATGTGATGGAGTTTTATTCCTTTCTTGCATGTTGCTTGCTAGGGGCTATGAGTTACTTGAAAAATTCAGACAACTAGCATTTTTCATTGTGTCACAAGCCACCTGGTTTCATATTGCCTTGGCTCCTGTTTTGAGATATTCCCTCAGATAGCAAGAGGTGATAGTAACTGACAGATTGCAGTGAAACTTTGCCATATCATGTGTGATGCCAGCAGTTACTGGTTGTCACAACAGTTTTTGTGTGATTAATGTAATTAGCATCTTGCCCTAAGAATTCTACTGCTGTTATGGTGCTTGCCAGTCATTTGAGCCATGATGATGGACTTGCCAATGTAGTAGAAAATAGATGGTAGTCATATTTGGGAGTATGGAAGTGCCAGACTAGCCACTTTTACATACTAAATCCTCTGGGGTGAACATAGAATGTTTCAATCTTTTTCCCTACAAATGCAACCACTGTATTATATCTATAAAATTTGTTTATAGTTTGGAAAAGAAAATGAGTTCGAGCATTGGCTATGTCTTACTGCTAATTAAAGGGGTAATCAGGATGATACTTTTACTGTGGAGCAACAGGAAAACATAGGCCCAGTGTTGTAAACCCATCTCATCTTTTGTTTCCCTGTAATATAAAGAAGCTGTGTAATAAGCCAGGAGCATACTCAGCATTTCCCTTCTCAGCCTGATTTGCGGGCAGGTGTAGTTAGGGAAGCCCACTGTCTTGTGGCTTCAGGCCACATGAAATACTTAACCAAATGTTACCAAAGGTATCAGGAGGCAAAGAGAAGCAGCAGCTATGTGTTCATAGTATCATTTGGGCTTGAGTAAGACAATGGAGCAAAATGCTTTTAGACATATTAACTCTCTGATTTAGAAACTGTAGAATGTTTGCCCGTTAATGCACTATACGATTCCACTTAAAGGATATGGTAGGCTTATATTTCCCCTCTTTCTCAATCAAGCCACTGGTACTAACAAGCTTCTGAACCAAAACAAGACCTGTAAAACTTCTAATGAATAGTGGACCGCTATACCAGGGATGGGGAACATGTGGTCCTCCAGATATCCTTCTTCTGTAACCCCCATAATAGCTCAACATTGTCTATGTGGACTAGGGCTGATGGGAGTTGCAATCAAATAAGATTTGGAGGGTTACATGTACCTTTTTCTGCTGTAACCAGTCTTTCTTTCTCTCTCTCTCATTTCTATATCCAGTTTTGTTAAGTTGCCATGTTTGTTTAGCATATTTGGCAGTGCTGGGGAGTAGTGGTGATTTTGGGGTTACTCCTTGTCCTACTCTGGAGTAAGATATTTTTTCTTAACATTACTCCTACTTCTGTAAAAACTGCTTACTCCTTTACTCCTTACTCCTACTCCCCAGCCCTGTTTAATAGAGGACTGGGGAGTAGTTGTGATTTTGGGGTTACTCCTCCTTGTCCTACTGCTGTTATTGCTACTCCCGAGTAAGATTTTTTTTTTTAAATGTTACTCTTACTCCTAATCCTGTACAAACCTCTTGCTCCTTTACTTCTACTCCTACTCCCCAGTCCTGATATTTGGGGGGAATAATATTTCTCTCTTGACAGAAACACAAATAAGACTATGTGAACATTTATATCTGTTAGATAAAAAACAGCTTACCATATTTAGGCTGTTGGGGTTCATTCTTTCTCTCAAACTCTCCCTCCCCCCAAGAAATCTAAGCATTATGATCAAAGACATTTATTGCCTGCTGTGCAAATATTTTTGACAGTTCTTACTGTGTACTCAAAGAAAAGAGGTTGTAAAAGAAAAGGATGATCAGTGGGGCTGGCTTTGATTTATGTAGCAAAGTCCCAGTGAGCACATTTCAGAGGATCTCTTACTAGATGTCTTTATCAGTTGCTTTTAATCTTCACTTAAAATACAAGAGGTGAACTGACAGATAGATATATCTTTCATGCCTAAAACAAAGATTATGCTTGGGTGAAAAATCAAACATTTTTCTAACTTACTCTTTTCATGTTCAGAATAGCTGATACTCTTAACGTTCCTCCAGACCATACCTTTGGAGCGCTTGTTCGTCCTGAGGAATATGGCAAGTACATAAGTGACTTCTCTGCACTGTCTTCCCCTCTGTCATACAACCTTTGTTTGTTTTATTTAGGAGTTACTGCTCCTTTTTGTTCTCTCGTGCATGCAGGCAATGTGCCTCACAAGTTAAATTTAAAAGGGATATGTTGGCCTAAGTTATGTGTGTTCTTGTAAACCCCAGACAAGCCTGTTACAGTACATGGGGCTGCCTTGCAAACCTGTTCCAAAACTCATCTAGTTCAAAAACACAGCAGCAAAATTACTCACTGAGTGGCAGGGAGGAATCACTGGCCAGAATCCATTGATTAATTGGTACTTTCATTGGATCCTTCTTATTTGACAAATTGACAAACCTTTCCCTTTTGTAGCCCCCATTTCATATATCCTAAAACATGCTCTGGGAGGTCAGGAGGAGGAGGGGAATAAAATTTCAATTTGATGTAGACGTATACCATTGGATCTGGTATATCCAATGAGCATATATATACCAGATATATCTCACCAAACCCAAATTAGGCTAAATCTGCACTGCAGAAATAATATAGTTTGACACCACTTTAGCTGACACAGCTCAATTGTAGTTTCATGAGACATCTTGAAATTGTAGTTTCATAAGACATCTAGCCTTCTTTGTCAGAGAGCTCTGGTGCCACAACAAACTACATTTTCCAGAATTCCATAGCATTGAGCCATGGCAGTTAAAGTGGTGTCAGACTGGATTATTTCTGCAGTGCGGATGCAGCCCAAGTTTCAATAATCGCTAGCTGGTCTGTTTCTAAGCATAATTCAAGGTGGTGATGCATGCCTCTAAAGACCTCAGTGGTAGAGCCCTAGTTACCTAAAGAGGTGCTTTACCTCCACATAGACCTCCTTTTCTGTTAAAGTTATTACCAGATGTTCTCCTGGGAAGTAGCAGGGAGCAACTGAAGAGAAGACTTTTTTGGGGGGATGCTCTACTGTTTGTTGAAACTCTTCTCCAAACAGCTTGATTGTCTTTTCTGTTCCAAATTAATATCTTTTTTATTTTCTCCTGGACCTTTAAAATTTTAATACCTTTAAATTTAATCTTGAGTTGTGCATTTTTATGCAGCTGCTGTGTACTTGTTTCCAATAGTTCTTACTGCTTTTTAAAAAATATTTGTTAACCAGTTATTTTATTGCCGTGATGGAAACTGTTTGTCCTCTTCCTGATGTTGCTAGACTTCAAGTTTCATCAGTCCTAGCCAGCATACAAAGTGAAGAATTCTGGAAGCTGAAGTCCAACAGCATCAGGAGGACCTTGTGATTTCCACTTATTTTTTGTTGTTAGAACTGATGGTATTTTTTTAACAAAAAAAAATATGATTTGGGCACTGAATGATGGAAAAGTGGGGTGTAAAAGCTTATAACAGACTGATAGTAGTTTGTTATTTCCTGCCTCCATTTGATACTGATGTGATATGGAACAGCTGAGATTGTGAAGGGTCTTGTGGAAGTATAAAGTAAAATGTGGTCAAACCAAGTTTTGATTAAGTTTCTTTCTTGTATAGGTGTTGGAGACCTTCTTCATTGCAGGCTTCCTAGTGAATACCTTCGTGGTAAAGACAGAGAGCGAGCTGTCTTCACTGCAGTTCGACAGCATTTGAAGAAAGCTAATCACCACAACTTTGACACGTTATTACAAGCATTCAGGCATTATGATAAGGTTTGTGTTGTGTCAAAATGTCATGTGTACTTCCTGAGAATGCTTTGTTAAATATTTATAAATGTGAGCTGTGAGTGTTGTACTTCAATAACAGAAATATTGCTGTCATAAATAACTATTTCTACATAAAGTTTTTTATTGATAATATAATTAAAGATGTATAGATTACTGATTGTATATCAATAATCTCAGATATGCAGATGACACCATACTACTAGCAGAAAATATTGTAGACCTGGAACAAGTACTAAGAAAGATCAAAGAAGAAAGTGCAAAGGCAGTCTAAACATAAAGAAAAAAAAATGACCATGAAAGATCTAAACAGATTCAACCTAGGCAATGAGGAAACTGAAACAGTAAAAGAATTCCTGTACTTTGGATCAAATATTTATCAGAATGAGGAATACAGCCAAAAAAATCAGAAGACTAGGAATGGGAAGGGCAGCTATAAAAGAATTTTAAAAACCCTAAAATGTAAATATATAGAACTGTGTACAAAAGTTAGAATTGTACAAGCCATTGTTTTCCCTGCTACCACGTACAGTTGTGAGAGCTTGACAGTGAGTAAAGCAGGTAGGAGGAAAATCAATTAATTTGAGATGTGCTGGAGAAGAGTGCTGAAGATACCATGGACAGCTCAAAAGACTAACAAATGGATCCTAGCCTCAAATCTTCCTGGAAGCCAAGATGATAAAGCTGAGGTTGTCATACTTTGGTCATGTCATGAGAAGGAATGACTCATTGGAAAAAACAGTAATGCCAGGAAAGTTGGAGGGATGTAGAAAGAGAGGAAGACCATACACTAGATGGATAGACTTTATTAAGGAGCTCACGGGCATGATTTTACAGGACTTAAGCAGAACAGTGGAAGATAGGGAGTGGTGGAGATGTCTTATCCACAGGGTCACCATGAGTCAAGATTGACAAGAGGGTAGTTAACAACAACAAAAGATTGTAGAAGTACAGATAACAGGTTCCACCCACAGATACGAATACTCACTTGCAGTGGCAATAACCCATGGAATGCAGCTTGTTTGGTAGCAATTATGGAAGAGGCCTTGTCTTGCATTGTAACCTTGGGCATGTCATCATCGTGTTGTAGTTCCCAAAACTAACCTGCAAAACAGGATTGCTGAGACCCACTGGCATTCGAGCTAAGGATTGCAAAACAAATTCCAAGCACACAAAAGCACAATTTTATGCTTTTGGTGGAGGCACATGGGCCACATCCACATTCCTTGAACTCAATTTGCCTTGAAACTATCCAGCATTATAGAGCTGTCATGCTTCCAGTCTTTCAAATCATGTATCTGTGGGTATATATTCCATCCTTTGCCTTCTTTCCTTTTTCCTTCTACTTTTCTGTGCTGATTTAATTATACACTTGCTGGTTTCAATAAACCACAAGTTTGCATTACATCTGAACCATCTAACTGTGGTTTGAGCAAATCCACCAAAAAGGATTACAAACCATGTGGGAAGAAAGGAATGAATTTTACAGGATAATTGTATTTCCCGCCTCTCCCTGCGGATCGAGGCAGGATTACAACATATCAAAACAATACATACAGTACATCTAGAATAAGTCCCGATACAAAAATTAAAATTAAAACTAGTTAAAACCATTCAAACCATCTACATATACATCTAAGAAGTCAGTTACTTAATTTTACACGAATAAATGTGGTGTTCCAACAATGTGGGGGGGGGGAGTCTCAATAAGATGTTATGTAAAATCTAATGGGTATGCTTGCTGGAAGAGATCCATCTTTAGTGCCTTCTTAAATGCTTCTAGAGGGTTTATCAGGAGGATCTCCTCCGGCAGGTCATTCCAAAGTTTCGGGGCCACTGCTGAGTATGCCGTACGAGAAGTTGATGTTAATCTCATACAAGTATAATCTAGTAATTTCTTGTCTGATATTCTGAGAGTGTGGGGCAGATTATGTAGGGAGCGGCGTTCCCTCAAGTAACCTGGGCCTCAAGCCATGTATAACTGAGAGTAGGACTAAAGCAGAACTATATAAAGCCCATCTCAAGTCTCTCATGACATTCTGAAATTCTCATGAAAGGTTCTCCTTTACATGATTTGAGATGGGCTGGGGGGGGGGGGGCTGAAATTATTTATTCCCACCAGGGCTCTCAGACATCCTGGTATTTAGGATAAAACAGTAGGCACTGTTGCCAGATATATTTTTTCTCATCTGTTTCCTTCAGCCCACAAAACGTCCTTCCACTTTGTTGAAAAACACTATAAGAATACCTATTAGTGAGAAGGAAGGAGGAAATGGAGATGTGAGTAGGTTGGAGTTGAGATGAGATGCCTACCGCAGTGTCAACACAAGGGACCACAGTTGTACTTGTAGGAAATATAAAACAGTATAGAAAAAAAACCAAAAAAACCCAAAACAGCTTCATTTATATACCGCTTCATACCCTTAAAGAGTGTCTAAGCGGTTTACAATTGTAAGCTATTTGCCCCCCAACAATCTGGGTACTCATTTTAGCGTCCTCGGAAGGATGCAAGCCTGAGTCGAGCTTCAGCCCTTTGCTGGTCTTGAACTCGCTACCTTATGGTTTTGAGTGAGTGGCTGCAATACAGGCATTTAACCACTGTGCCACCAGAAGAATTACCCTTTTCAAATCCTGGAAATAATTCAAACAACACATGTGGTTAAAATAAAAGGTTTTAACAAGTAGCTTCAGCAAATAATTGTGTGCATGTTAAATATGACTTTTAAAGATCTGTTATAACTCATTTTGAAATAAAATTGCTCCTTTATCCCCTGATTTGTTATTGCACTGCTATCTTGGCATAATGTTTTATCTTTACATTAACTCTCTATAAGAAATACCTTTAATTCAAACAATCTTGTTATGTCAGGGCACACCCAGACTGTTCCTGTCTTTTCTGATTTTATACTGGGTTGAAATAAACTGACCCAGGGAGCTGCTATAAAAAAGCTTATCATACCAAGAATTGACAAATCTTATTCTGGAATAAACAAAATGCATAAAGATTTCCAAAATAAAATGAGAAAGAACAGGAACAAAATCTGGGACTTTCTTGTTTTTTAAATAAGTCTGTACGTACCCACAGTTGCAATTTATTTTTGCAAATTCATGTTCTCATCTAATTTTTTTTAATTTGAGGGTGTAATTTCTTAAATGATTTGACCATTGGTTTAGAAAACCAAGAGTCATGGTTTTCACTAGCATAGTCTACCTTTATTTATGTTACATATGTTATGTTATTTAATTAGGATGGTGATAGGAAAATAAACAGGGAAGATTTGAAAAAGACCTGCTTTCAGTTCAACCTGAACTTGGATGATGAGCTTCTGGATGCTTTATTTGATTACTGTGATTTGGATAAAGATGGTTTTATAAACTATCTGGAATTTGTGAACTTCCTTAACTGGAAAGACAAAATGCCCCTTCGGGAGTGTGAAGAAAAAATCATTACTAAAGGTAAGTTGTAAGTGCTTGTTGCTGTGAGCTTTTGAGTCATTTCTGATTTATGGCAATCCTAATGTAAATCTATCACAGTTTAAAAAAAACCCCACAAGATTTATTAAGAGAAAGACTGGTGTGGCTTTCCTCTGATGCTGAGAGAGTGTGACATGTCCAAGGTTAGCCACTGAGGTTAGAATCTTGGTCTCTTGATTAAATAATATTTAATATATAAATTTGATTCTACCATGATGTTATGATTTCAGCGAGTGTTCTCCAAAGTAAACTGAAGATTTGGAGTTCACGATAATGCTGAATAATTTGATGCATTCAAAGATGTATATAGATAGGCTTCACGTCAGAGGTTGACATTATCAGGCATTTGAAAATGGCTTCAGCTCTCCAAAACACCCACTGATCTATTCCCCATGAGTGTCCCTTCCCTTGTCTAGGAAGCAAAAACCCCCAAATCTCAGTGGTGGTGGGAACTCATGCCCACTCTTTTAGTTTTTCAGCGGATACTAACAGAGTTCTTTTTTTAGCAACCAGGCATGCTTTACTGCATTTTTTTTCCTCCAGTGTAATAGAAAGAGCTAGGGGACAAGAATGGAAAGTGGTTGGTGGCTACTTCTCAGCCATCCTGGAAAGTATCTTTATCAACACTACTGTTCTTTGCCTGAGAAAGTCTTCCCTTGCACTTGCCCTTGCCCTTCCCTTCTTGCATCTTCATCTCCTGTAGGATTTAGTTGCTGCCAAAGGCCAAGCACCAGCAATCCCTTAATCCACATATGATTTGGAATGGCTCCTGCCTCTCCTGGCTACTCCTTTATTAATAATTCATTAACATGGATTTCCCCCCTCCCACATGTGCATCTTTTAGTATAGTGTCATGAAATGTGTGGCCTGTGGGCAGAATGTGGTCCCCAAACCTTTTTTTGCAGCTGTCCAAATTCCTAAATTCCTAAACTTCCAGCAGCTCCAAATAATAATAATAATAATAATAATAATAATAATAATAATAATATCCTAAACATCCAGCAGCTGAATCCTCAAAAAACCTCAGGTGAAATAATGCTGTCCTTAGTCAATCACCACACCTAGAGTAACAGATTCCCTTAAAATACCTTCTGTCTCCCCCACACTGCCTGGAATATGTAGAAATCACAACTTGAAATCACTTCCAGTTGTAATTTTGGGTTGAAAAATGGGCAGTGTGGAGAAATTGGCCCCTACTAACCCTGTTGGCCCCTCTTTTAATAGTGTGCTCTCTTAATCCCAACATTTCTTTATGAGTATTTTAACTGTATTTTACATTAACTTACAAAATTCTTTCAGGCATCACTGTTTGTGCTTTTCCAGTCCAGATATTCAAAAAGGTTAGAGGTGGAACCATGGTGGGCAGAGTAGAAGGGGCTGGTGATTCTTTGAGGTGCTCCAGGAATGGACTAAGCTCTCACCTTTCACCACTCTACTCACAGAAAGTGGTTCCCTTTTTTGACCTGTGGATAAGTCAGCCCAGTTTTGGGGGGGTCAATTTTTTGACTAAAATTTCTAGACGCATACATGAGTATATACAGTATGTCTTACATAAGTTGTGTTCATAGGAGAGGAATACCATTTACTTTTGCCATGCAAACTCTATTAGGGAAACAAAACAGCAGCTATCAGGGTGAGGATGTAGAAGCGGCTTCCTGTGGTATATTCATATACTTGTAGCTTTTTGCCCTCAGTAAAAAAATTGATTGCACAAAATAGTGACCTGTTGGGAACAGAGCTGGAGTGCATAGCATAGCAAACATGGTAATTTTTGTTGTTTTATTTTACTGTGCAGCAAATGTACACCTACACTTATATGGTTTTTCTCACTCTTTTAATCCCCATAACAGTTCCCCAAGATATGTTTGCTGAGACAAAGTAGTATCACATTTCCCCCCTAATAATCACATGTTTAATTCCATGATTAAACAGAGACTTGAACTTGGGTCTCCCTGCTTCAAGCCCAGCACTTTAAACATTACTCACCAATAAATTGGTTCTTTCACATCAGTTGTAACTGTAAAAACTTATATCAAGCTTGAGACAAAGTGGGAGGGGGAAAAAAAAACAAGATTAGTGTGCATATTTAGAATGCAAATTAAAGTAATTTGCATAATTAAAATAATCTGCATGACATGCAAAGTAGATGCTCAGAATTGAGGAAGAGAATATGGTGTCATGTCAGTGGACCTGTTGCAGCTCGAGTTAACAACGGGATTTAGGCAGATGCAGATAGAAGCTAGAACTCTGGCACTACACTTGGCCTCTCAGATCTCAAAGGGCTACACACACTCCACACTTTTTAAAACCTTAGCTGTCATCTTCTATTATATTATGCTTTATATTATCTATTATATTATTTTATTATGCATGTGATTCAGGCCCAGGCTGAATTTAAAAAAACAAAAACAATAACATGGGAATAAAGCACTTTGAAGGGAGATCTCCCTCTAGGCCTCAAGAGAGCAAAACTGCCTGTACAATGCATCTCCTAGAAGTTGCAAGTTGTCTTTTCAATTAAAAACATTAAAAAATTAGGACACAGGTGGGGCACACTGGGGTGTCTGGAAGTCACATAGGCCTACACTTTGGCCACCCATACTTTAGGCCTTCATGTGGAAATTCATTTTTCACAAGAACTGTTTTTATGCTGTGTAGAGATATATCTGCTGTTAAAGTGTCCCTTAAGATATATCCCTTAAGATGTGGCCATTCTTTGTGAAAATGACAAACATTTTGTCATTTTTGTAATATTCATTTTTCATAGGTAAAAGGCCTGGTGACTTTGACCTCATTCCACCAGAAGGTGCAGAAGCCAATGCGGATAAAGATGCTGTACTAAAGCAAGCAGACATAGTACTAAAGGAACCTGGAAGTTCAGAAAAGACACCTAGAACACTTTCAAGACCAACAGACCTTGTATCTTCTGACTATTGCACAACCTCTTCTCAATATAATGCAGTTGTAGGAGGCATTCCACCATCGTGTAAGTAAATGCAGATGCATTTTTTTTTTGCTTATTATGTTATTTGCCATGTTTGCAGGCGCCACTCGCAAATTGCAGTAATTTTTAACCTGTCATGTTCTAAAGGGTACTCCAGAAAGCAGTTTCCCATGCTACAGGTAGAGAAATAGCAAATGGCAACTGAGTACCTGGAAAATGCCCTTTGAATCTATTTTGTTGGGGGAAAAATCCATGTTAAAATTAATGTGACTCATATAAATTTGTATAGTTAACTCCAATCCGACATACTCCATAAGCCTTACATAGACTGGAAGTTGATGTGTCCCCATACATGTTCCCTGTAGGGATCAGATGTGGAAAACTTGGCATATGCCTGCTCCTAAGTAAAAGCTGTGAGGAATGTTCCTCACGGTACATCAATGTCACCCTAATGGTAGATCAGACTCTTGTTTCACCTGTGGATAAGCATACCAAGCACAAATCACAAGAGGAAAAAAAATTCCTCCTAGTATAAGTACCTGCTTGTATAAGTCTAGTTTCATCCAGGCTGCAATTATATCATTTAGGCAAAATTAAGAACGTGTAACTCTTGCTTTCAACAGGAAAATCAGGCAAGACTTTCACTGTCTCTCTGTAAAATTAGTAGAACCTGAAAGTAGTTGCTTTTTTTTTTTAACTGGAATTAATTGCTGATGAGACGCTCTTACCTTTTCACTGCATCTTCTCTATTTATGAACTGCATTTTTTCTATTTATGCCTTGAAAGAGAAATAGAAAATGCAGCCAGTGTACACAGATTAAGAGAAGATATGTTTGTATTAGGTTTCTAAATTTTGGAATATTCTGTATTTGCTTTGAAGATTGAATGTGATCCAGATCTTTAAACAACTGCTTAAAAACTAACACTTGACTCCTTTCTCTTTTGTCATGTATTATCTCCTAGGTTACCCACTGTATGGTGTTCCAAGCATCCGCTCAGACCTTCCTGCTCCTCGATTTCGGCGCATCAGTGACAATACTAATTATGGTGATCAAGCCTCTGCTTATGCTTTGCTCTACCCCTCTGTCTTGAACAATAAAGGAGTGTATGAGAGGGATGTCTTCAAGACAAGAACAAAAGCGGAGGTAGACTACAACAATATAGATACTTGTTTTTTGGGTTTTCATTGATAGCAAAGCTCCTCTAGAATGAGTCCAGGTTGCTGTGCAATCTGGATGATCAGGCATATACACAACAGTTTGGATACTTTTTGGTTAAGAAATCAGCACCAGCATCTTCTCTAATACCAAATTTGGGGTGGATGGTGGTGTTTGTGATTTAATGATTATAAATTAACTTAAAAATGTTTAAGAGTTCAACAGAGTTTGAAAAAGGAAAGAGTCCCTGTCCACACTTTCGTGACTGAATAGAAGTAAAACTGAGTGATCCCTCCCAGACCAAAGCATTGATTTCTACCCACTGTGCAGACTGCCCTAGTATAGAGGATACAGACTACCAGTGCATAGATGTAAATCACAGTAAAAAAAAAGAAGACATTTTTGTAAAATCAAAAGCTCTAGCCAGTAGCTTCCAAAACCAATAGAATGGTTGAAGTGTTTGGGCCATAAGCATCATGAGGAACTAGGGGTAGGGAGGAAAAGGTAATAAATGGATATGGCAGGAGTTGGCTTGCTTGATCTCCAAACTGTTCTCTAACATAACACTCTCAAAGTATGTTGTTGATCTTGATGTCTGGGGATGATGGGAGGCATTCTGAGGGGGTACCAAGTTGAGGGAAAGCTCCTTTCTTGGTCATGGATTTGGGCTGGAGGCTAAATGAAATAAATATTTTAAATACTTCTCCCCAGGCTTTATGAGAAAATTTCAATAGGGAGGAATACATAGCACAATGACAGAAGATTTCAGGAAGGTGAAAATCTTTGTTTTACCCATGCTTTTTCTGTAAAGTCCCTACATTACAACAACACTTTGATTCTAGGTTACCTGGAGTCCTAATCAGCAACACTCCCTTTAGCAGCAAGGATACACTGCACATTTCATTTGTTGTAAACTATTTTGTATCTTGTACTGGGAGGAAAGGTGGGATAGAAATCAACAAAAATAAAATTTTAGTCCTCACATCTGTATGGGTACTGAATTTCCCAAAGTAAAAATGAAGTTAACGTATCATTGTAGAAGTAACCTTTTCATGTTTGGGATATTGAAGCAATATTGGTCTGAGCCAGGGCTACTTTTTCTGTTGACAAAAGCTACCAGCTCACAGACCAAAGCTGCACCACCTTTCATGGATGCTGAAGCTACAAAGGTATCTGAGAAATTAGATATACCTGATTAAGATCTATAGCACAAATCTGCTTTTTAAAAAATAAATAAAAATAAAACAACAACAAGAAGGTGTTGGGAATATTCCCATCCTTCCCCTTGTTTTACTGTGTCCATCTATTTTATTGTACTTGATGCCAAACTTGAAACACAGCTCAGGTCCATATTAGTTTTTTGCATTCCATGCCACTTTTGTCCTTCATTAGATATAATTCTTTGCACTTTTTTCATCATATTTCTACCAAAAACTGTGGCTTGCATTCCTTAATAAGTGCAGTATGCACCTACTGATAATTTTGAAGCTTCACAAAAAAACTCAACGAAAACAAACACACAAACAAACATGGAAGGGGTGGATTTTGAGTTGTGACTAGGAATTAGAAAAGTCCAATTTGAAAGCGTGATGGGCTTCTTCCACATTTAGTTAAAATTTCCCCTTTAGTGGCCATTTATTCACGTGTTATATTTATATCCCACCTTTGGCAGAATTTTTTTAATCTTCAAAAGAACCCTATTTTTTTTTTATCTTCAAAACAACCCTATGATTATGATTATGCTGAGAAATAGGACCAATCCCACATGTCATAGTGAGATTCAGAGATGAGAGGGGGTTGATGCCAGAGTCTCCCCACTACATTCTAATCTAACACTCCTCTATTCTAATCCCTTCAAAGAGTGATTTATCTTCATGAGCATATGTTTTTTTCTCTCAAGTGTGATTTCAGACATTAATAAAACTGTATATGCTTTCATAGATTGCACGGATTTTGCGCAACATTGGTGTGCAGCTTTCAGATGAAAGTTTTGATGAAGTATGGAGGCAAGCCAGCTTGAAAGATCATAGAGGAGAGGTTTGTCTAGAATCCATCAGAAATGTACTGGATGAGATGCAGGCAGCATACCTAAAAAGTAGATAAATATGCTTCTCTGGGTTCTGTGATACTGATTTTATTTAATGTTCAGTTCAGTTTTCTATATAGGAATGGATATATAGGAAGGAAAAAGTGCAATGTATATTTTTTGAAAATAATAAAATAAACTCACTTTTGATTCAGTCACTTAGTATTTTTTTTTTTTTGGTTCAACACAATAACAAATATCAAATCTACATTTTTCAACAAGCTGGAAAAGCCATTGTGAATGCATAGTAAAGTCATCTTTCCCAAATACTATGCATGCTGTCCAAGCAAGAAGCTGGGTAGTATGTTTGTGGAGAACCTAGCAAACTGGGTAGTTAGGCATCATTAAGGTTTTCTTTGGATTTGCAATTATGAACATTGATCAACCTACTATTCTTCATCACAGCAGGAACAATAGGCTTCTAAAGCAGAGAAGCAGTAACTTTAATAAGCGTGAAGAGAATATAAAATCTACATTGGTCTCAATGGTAGAGAGCTTACCTCATACAGAGTCCTATCAAAATTAGCAGCAGCTAATACATGTTAGCAACCATTGCTTAAGTTTGTAATCCCTTTCTGCACACATTCTACTATCCATTTTTTTTTCATCCACCTCACTTTTTAAATTAATTTTCTTCACCATTTAATCTTTGGATAGTATTCACTGGATTTTATGTATATCCACCATTTCAGCAGTGTTGTGCAGTGATACTTCTCACACTTTTGGCTGTACAAGGCAGAGATGAACTGGAGTGTATGGAGACATATAGCAGAGGTGGCTGGTGGTTTGTACATTGAATAGCATTCCTGAATTCACTTGAGATTTTTGTCCAGATTTTAAAGGAGCTCTCCAATGGGCTGGGAAGGGATAGGCCCCAGCAGTATGTGTTATGTTTTGTGTGGATATGCCCCAAGGTCAAATATTGGAAATCTTCATTTAAAAGTTTTTGAGTAGCAGAATTGTGTAAGATCGAACAGGGAGATAGAAATGTCTCAAGGGTCCAATTGTCCTCTTAAGACTATGTCATGAGTTGGATGGGTCCTTGCCACAAGAGCTATCTTCCTTTGATGTCTCCTAACTCTCCCTCTCTTTGACATCATTTCCTCCTTCACTGAGAGAGGCTTGATATTATCATTAGTCTCAGACTGGAAGAAAGACATTCCTCATGTGCTTCACTTGCATTCCCAATGGGATACAGACCAAG
Organism: Urosaurus nigricauda; assembly: GCA_034509955.1. NCBI lineage: Eukaryota > Metazoa > Chordata > Lepidosauria > Squamata > Phrynosomatidae > Urosaurus > Urosaurus nigricauda. Next base: position 82,428,095 of record JAOEGL010000006.1, read on the forward strand.
CTAACCCAAAATACATTGCGTTACAATAAGGATATTGTTGCTACAGAAATCTACCTCACCCTCCACTACCGTGAAGATTGCACATAGACTCAGGCTTTATCCACACTGCAATTCTGGGAATTTAGTAGCACTAAAGCAGAGCTCTGCTCTGGAGCCACAACAAACTCCAGTTTCTAGACTTCCATAGCATTGAGCCATGGTAGCTAAAGAAATGTCAAACCAGGTTATTTCTGCAGTGTGGATACAGCCTCAGAAGGAAGAGGGATATGCAAGGCATCTGGAACTGATGATAAATCATTCCTGCTAAACCCAAAATGCCAGCACTTTTGTTCTCTGAGCCTTCGCTCTCTGCACACTCATTATTAATTTTCCCAGCCAGGCCTTTTAATCCCTTTTAATTTGTTCTAAAATTCTAGCCCACTTTGATTTGCTTATTTTTGCTGAGCATTTGTATGGTGCTTTTATGCATTATTGATTATGGTTTTATATTTTTAATTTATTATATGATTTTTCCAAGCTTTCCTGTAAACATTGTTGAAGAACAAAATGCAAATACATAAAATGATTGTACAACCAGAAGCTATACCCCAAACTGCCATTGTATGTCAAGGCTTCCCCCCTCTCCCCACAGTATTTAATCAGATTTAGACATATCATTTCCTATTTTTTGGGGAGGTGGCGGGTTGGAGGATGGGAGGAAATGAACACAAGATTATTGTATTTGCTGAGTGTCACATGTAGTTCAACTCTTAGTGCAATCCCTATCGAAATATTATTTTTCATTGACCCTGTATTAGCACCTGGGATTGAATTGGTTATGAATAAGGACAATAAGCACAAAGCAGGTGCCCAAGGAACTAATATAGCAGGTTCATTAGGCACTTCAAAATGCTGCTGCAATTCTGCTTAGCTCCCAGTTTCATCCTTTCCTCATGAGACTACTCAAAACAATTTAGGAACTTTCTGAGCTTTCAAGCTTGAGCTGTTCCATTGAGGATTTTATACCAACTTCTTAAGCAACCAATTCCAGGGGGGAAATAGGAAGGGCCGGTTGCAATCTCCCTCCTCCTTTCTTGTTATTGAACAATGGAGTATATTGATTTCACTGCTATGGTTTCGCTGCTGCTCAGGGAGCTACAGACACAATCAGTTTAAAAAAAAAAGAACCTGGCCTGAATCTGTTGCTAGGTTATTTCTCGCCAAATGGTCAAACTCATTTTTCAGAGCCTATTCACATGTCCATTAGTGGTATGAGGACTGCTGTGAAAGCATTGGAAAACTGCGAATGTGATGTCCTTTAGCCTTTGCAGTCCAGTAAAATACAGCTGTCCCTGTACACAAGATTCTTTCTCTCTGGAGTGTGAGAAAACTAATGTTTGCCAGCTGAGAGCTAGCTCCAAGAAATGATGGTGGGTAGTCAGTTCTACCCACAACATTTCACTGATGAAGACTGGGGTATGCATGACCAAGGAATCTTAGAGTGTAGTTAAGATGGTAAAATTAATTAGGAAGAATACACAAGGTAGGATAGGCTGCAGCAGTTTGCTTTTGCCTGAGCCTACAGGGAAGTGAAAGATTCGGCCTCCTCCTCCCCCCCCCCCCATTTGTAGTTAATAGAATGCAAACTATTTTGCACTATGAATTCAGTTTGCAACAACTGAACTAAGATGAAGACAGAGGGTGGGAAGAAGGGAGAGAAACTGGGATAGAGTTGGAGACTATCAGTCATCTTTACATTGCATTATACAGCTCAGGTTGTCCCCCATGTCTACTGTGTACTGAGGCAGTTGTTTTAATCTTGACAATGGTCTTTTGGCCAGTCTACCCCATGGTGCCTTCAAAATGTGTTGTGCTATAGCTTCTCTCACTTCATCCAGTAGTGTGGGGCTGCTGTGGGGATGATTATTATTATTTATTATTAAGCTTTATGTATATAGCTCTGTAAATCTACACAGCGCTGCACATACAATCAATAACTTTGTTTCACGTTTGGAGGGTGCATGATTGAGGTAGGTTGCTTTTGGCCAACAGTGCCCTTATTTAGCACTGAGATACACACACACAGACACACACACACGCACATTACACACGCACATTACACACACACACACACACACATATACAGGAAATGTATTTTAAGGAGGCTAATGTACAAATCAATCTGCTCTGGTGTTTCCATCTGTCTTTATGACTAATATCAGAGATTGGTCACATATCTACAAGCCTGGTAACTTTTGCCAGAAAGCTGTGACTTGCACATTTCACACAAGCCTTATGGTTGGTAAAGCACCATCTGCCCAGTTATCTTGATCACCTTGCACAGTCGGCACAACAATTTCTTAACAGATGGGGCTAAGTTGTGGAATGCCAATGACTGCCAGTAAATGGGTGTGGGCACTCCTAATCCAGAAATTGCTTAAACCATGTGGCTTACTTTAAAAACCAACAACAACAACAACCCAACAACAACCAGGTTTTACAGTACATTTCATTTGTTTGAAACAAAGCCAGCTTTTAAAATTCTACTGCAAAATGATAAGCTGAAGGGATCCCTGAAAACTAAGATGAAGATTTCAGGAACATACAAGTAATACAAAATAACAGAGTAACTGGATTTGCTGGTGAATTCTGTAAAAGAAACAAGTATTGTGCATTTGAGTTATCCTGCTTGGTATACAGTTCAGAATCAATTGTGGCAAGCCATCCCTGTTGAAACACATTTTTCTGCCCCCCCCCCACACATTCATTTGACTTTAATTTAGAGGATCAGGTGCAACCTTCCACCTCAACTACAGAGTTCATCCATTCATGTTGGACAGAGCAATCAGGGAGTGAAGACTGGTTGCACCAGGCTGAGCAGCCCACATGGGAGAACTGCAGCAGTAAAGACTTCTAGATGTAGTGCTTTATTTTTAAAATACAGATTCTGGGTCATGCTTGCTTATAGATAGGGATGTTTAGAGGGATGGAAGTAGTGTTAAGCAAATCAGCCTAATTCAAAGTTTGTAATTCAAATCAGAGTACATCCTGTGGATTGCAAGGTCTCTGAATTTTCCAAAAAAGTTAATCAATTGTATACAATGGAGGAAGTGCATATAAAAATGCAGTTAAGGAGAGAATCCTTACAATAGTGGTATTTCAGAGGGAAATATTTATACCTGATTTTTTTTGGTTTTAATTTATTCTAAACAAAAGGGAATGGAAGAGTATAGAGTTGTGACAGAAGAAATGCAAGCAGACTTGGAGATATCTTGATTTGTCTTCAAAATCCTGTCCCATACTCTGAACCTGCTTCCAAAGCCTTCTCCCACTGTTAAGTTCAAGGAAAAAGAAAAAGAAATTATTGTATTATGCAGAAATCACTGTTTTCTGCTTGTAATAATGTGACCTACATCCCATGCTTATGGTTTTTTTTCCAAAACAGACACAAACACACAGATAATGGCCCATGATTACTTACTAATTTTATTTATGAAGCATGATGTTTTATTCTGCATAAGTCATGCTGCCCAAATAATAATCATGCAGAACATTCCCCTGTAGAGTGGAACTGAATTCCATTCCTGAAGAGTGACTTTGTTATTGCCAGCTATCAGTATTTCAATTGAGTCTGGATTCTTAGAGTCCTATAGGATTTAATTCTTATGAAGCTCAGCTGATATCCTTGATGATGCAATGAATAAACAGTGAGAGAGCTATACCTAGATGAGATGAAATACTGTTGCTCCCAGGTCCCTTTGGAGACTTGTTTTCACCAGGTAAGGGTAGTCAGGTAGGATAACATCAATAGGATGACTGCTATTATCAGGAGTAAGAGGAAGAATGGGTAAGGAAATATTCTATTGCTTACCCATATTATAGGCCACAATAATCAGGAAGCAAAGAGAGGGAAAAACATTGTGTGTCAGGCAGCATTTCAGACACTAGGAGGCAGAAATAACTAGAACTCATCAGGCTAGTCCAATACCTCTCAATAAATTTCTCCATTTAGGAATGACATATTCAGAGAATATTTGCAGAGAAGAATGGTATACTTTTGGAGCCTGCAAGCTGCCTGATTTATTATCGCAATGGAAGAGCAACAGCAGAGGCAGACATCAATCCTAGTGCTAAACAGTTGTAATTTGTTTAAGAAATTTGATCATTTGAAATTGTTTAAGAAATTTGATCAACTCATCAGCCTTGGGTTCAAAGGATCTTCCTGTGATTTACTCTTATGTGACAAAGATACTTTATTCAAAGAGTTTTGAACTGGACCACTCCTATCATAAGATAGAATAAGGTGGCATTTGACAGTGTGAAGTGGTCTATGGAGTTTAAAATAACTTGGCTAGTTAGCTATTATGCATATTGACTGGCGCAGTGTTTATTTTCCCTTCTGCTCCACATAGCAAAATTAGCCAGACCTGACTACCTAATTTCTAGATGCCACTTTTGGTGGAAACTGGATTCATCCATGTTTGTTCCTTTGGCCTAGTTTCATATAAACATAGGAATAAAAGTACTAGCACCAGTGCAGCAAGTGCTTATTCTTTCTTCAAATGCCAGTTTTCTGATTGATTAATCAAAACAAATGTTCTCTATATGGGTTTTGTGGTTTTCGCCCTCTTCAAATGGAATAGGATCATAATTGCTTTTTCCTGACACATTCTCAGCAGTATTTCTGTGACACCACAAGTGCTAGGCAACAAGCAACATTTGATCAAGTGCACTGGACAGCAAAGTTGGAAGGTGCCCATAAGTTCAAAGGAAAAGCATCCTCAAACTGGAGGAAATGTTAGAAGTTACAATTTGTATCCATTAACTCAGCAGGGGGAACTGGAAAGGAGTGTTTCCCATCCCAGTAGGTTCTCAAGGAAAAGCATATTAGCATTTCCATAGCATTCTGATCCTACAACTGATTAAGTGATACTTTCTATTACTAAAATAATCTGAAATGCAAAGGAAAGTTTCAACTTAATTAGCTTTCTCTTTTTGTTTACTCAGTAAATTTCCATTATCGCTCAGTGACTACTGTTCAATGACTGGCTAATTTATATGCAACATCCTCCCATGATTTGCTATATGCTGTTGTATGTTGTTGCTGTGTAGACTTCCCAAAACTACTATAAATGTATACAGTTTCTTTGGTGTCCGATGCTCATCTTGAATGCTGACATGTGGACTGGTATGTTGTTAAACAAACTGCTGTCTTCAATGTACTAATGTCTAATTCTTAAACCCCCAAAGGGGCATGTTTTCTCCTATATTATATACGTGTTGACCCACTAAGGATGATATTAAAGTTATTCCTAATCTTCTCAATGAAATGAAAGAAACAAGATAGTAATATGTTCTCTCTGCAGAGAATTTCTAGGACAATTATTTCAGATCAGATTTGTTTGTGGCAGCTGAATTGTTCGGAGATAAATAATGACAGGTAAAAGAAAGAGATTAAATGGAGGAAGATCACTGAAGAGATTCGATGGGGGCATGTCCTACTTGCAATGCACTCTACAAAGCAATCTTGTGCATGCCTGTTTTGAAGTAAGGACCACTGAATTCAACAAGACTTTCTCCCAGGTGACTATTTATTATTTGACACAATGGAAACAAGGCCTGTCTTGATGAGGAGATGGTGAGGGCTTCATGAAGGGAAGATCTTTCAATGGAGATAGCTGCAGGATTCCCTAGAGCCCATCCATGTTTTGCAATGAGAATGCAAGTAGGACAAGGGGTGAAATCTTTGGTGCTAGGCTATTAGGATGGGGTGAGGTCTGTCAATGAGAAGGATGCATCCTGGATTCTTTGCAGGTTAGATTGGGACCATGGACAAGTCTAATTAGACTTGGGGTCTGGAGGTTCCCTACCATGGTATATAGGAATGCAGTCAGTCTAGTGTTACCAAGTCTCAAGGTGCTGGCGTGTAGGTCTCTGGTGTGTGCCTTAATGGTTCAGCATGAAGGTAGTTGCATATCCATTGTACAGCTGCATACATCACCACACCAAAATGCCAGGACTAATGGAAATGAATTGAGGGAAAGTGAGTGGGACTCCATATTTGGGTCCATCATGCCATTTGGATCAAGGCAGGGAGTAGAGGGCCAACATCGCCTTGTGAATCTTGTTGATGCATAAGTCCAGGCAGCAGTGGCTCAGGGAATGAAAAATCTCCCCATAGGCTGGCACTGCAACATCTTCAAGCCTTGTCAACAGGATAGGTCTTCCAAAAACTCGCCATGTGTGCTGGCAGTAAGGCTGTGGCAGATGCGAGCCCTAGCATATACCTGCCAACATTTCACAGATGAAAACAAAGACAAGTGTTGCCAAGTAACATCAGAGCATGGTCAAGATGGCAAAAGTTATCAAAGAGGAAGAACACACAAGTTACGAGAGGCTGCAGAAGTTTGCTCTTGCCTAAGTCTATCAAGGAAAGCAAGGCTCCCCTCTTTCCTTCCCTGCATCACATTGAGTTAATTGAATACAAATTACTTCTGTACTTTGAATACAGTTTCCAGTTATTGCAGTAAGCCAAGGAAAAAGGGAGAAAGGAGGTGGAGGAGAGAAAAATGGGGACATTTTAAAAGATTAAAACATGGAATGAGAGATGATTAATCAGGACTCCCCCTGCCAAGTTCAGACAATTGGAGGGTATGCTAGCAGCAAACTGAGACCACTGGATACCATGAAAGACAACCCTTCCCTCAATTCTGGGTTGCTATATTAACTAGTTAGCCAGGTTTCACCTGATTTTGGACTGTTTAGCTCAATTCCCTTCATGCGCATGTCAGAAAAAGCTGTCCCAGAAGCAGTTCTGGTTATAAACTCAACCCTTTATTCTGTGACATCATGAAGGCCTGACACATTTGGGCCATGAAATCCTAAGGAAACGAGATGCTGCTGACCTGGCAGCCACAGATTATTATTTGTATTTTCCATTTATTTCAGTGTGTAGCACTGGCTTGGAATGGGGGAATGTTTGGAACGATGAGGTCATTTAAAAAGGGGAGTTACACAAGAGAACTGACCACTAGGCTAGTACAGTTAAGCCACCCATTGATTCATCACAAAGATGAATTCAGTTAAATTATATGTCTCAAAACCGGCAACTATTTTAACACATAGACCGAGCTTTTGCATTAGACATCCATGTATCTTCTGTGTGCTGTGTTCCTGTTGATATCAATGAGATAAGTGAGATTTAAGAGGTTCTTCGTTGAGGACTGACATGTGAAAGATGTTCTATTTGGCACATACAATGACAGTATTATATGCAGCCTGCCATTCCACTATTTCTTTGCTATTTGACTTTTTCCCTTACTGTTATCTGTTATCATTTTCTAATACAACCTTCCTTGTGTTGCCTCAGAAACATCATTTTTTGTTTTCTGAGTTCTATGGATTTATCTCTGTGTAACTAAAGACATTTCAGTGTCGTTGATAGTTGTCCTATTGCATCAGGACGATTCTCCAAACCTTGCTTATTTAAACGTCTTGTATATTTTAAAGACAATTCGAGTTGCTCAATATTACTTTTGAGGTGTGTCAGTATTTTTGTCCCTTTTAAGTGGAGCCCTCTCAATTGGTGGATCCTGGAAGTCTACAGTTTGCCATAGCAACTGGCCAGGGTCTTTCAGATAATAATTTCCTGCTTATCAGAAGGCAACTAATTTTATACATCACTGATTAGCACAGAATTAATCTTTGTCCAGAAGGGGGGAAATAATAATCAAACACCATTTTTTGAACTTTTTTCAAACTAGCTTTATCGGGGAGATGGACTTTTTAAAATCTTGTTTTAATTTCAATTAATTTGTGCTTGATTATTAATTTGAATGGTATGTATTTTGCATTTTAAGCATTGGACTAGGAATCTGGAGACCAGAGCAGGGTTTGAATCTCTGCTCAGCCATGGGAATTCACTGGGTGACCTTGGAAAAATCACACTCTCTAGCCTCAGAGCAAGGCAAAAGCAAACACCATCTGAACAAACCTTGCCAAGAAAACTCCATGATAGGGACACCTTAAGATCACCAAAGGTTGGAAACAACTTGAAGGCACACAACAAGAAGTCTATGTTTTTATTAACAGCCAAATTAGAATGTTGCATTCCTTGCTCTCATGTAGTTTGCGTAAGCATGCAATAAAAATATTAATCATGCCAAGTGATTAGAAATGTAGCAGTCAAGAATTTTTTTTAAAAAACATTTAAACTAAATGGCTGCATTTTAGGGATGATTTCATTGAGGATTTTTGCTTGACAGGGGATTGGAATAGATGACCCTTACATTCTCTTCCAGCTCTATGACTTCATGATTCTAAGAATCTTCTCATAAAACAAGCATTTTCCCATACTTGGAAAATAATTCCATTTCATTCTAAGCCCAATAATGAATGAAGGAATGCAGGGAAAATGTAGGGTAAAAGCTAATCGGACATCTAGTTTGTAAGAGATAACCTTTTAAAAAATTAAGTTACTTTTCAAAATTTTATATTACAATGTCACAATGCACAGGATCTCAGTATTCCCAGACCATTTTTTTTAAAAAATGAAAAAATTGGTAAAAAAAAAAAATATGATACTAGAAATCTACCACTTGCACTCTCCAAAACTGGGGTAAAACAATTTCTGAAGATGCCAGCCACAGATGCTGGAATAAACTCTTCTAGAACATGGCCACATAGCCCGAAAAACTCACAAAAAAATAATGCTGAAATTGATTTTGTGTTATTGGACCTAGCCCTTCTGGGCTTGTGAGAACAGGGTGGAAACCTCTCTCCCCTTGCCATCTGCTCTTTCATTTAAAAAAAATTCCCATCCAACTGGTTCCAATGAGAAGGAAGATCAATATTCCATCTTCAGGGGGTGCTCTCCACCAAATCCTAAACATCTCCCATTTCTCCTCTGCCATGTCTTCAGGATATCTCCTTTGGGTTCCTACTGCTGTTAGATTTCTGAGTGTAGGGACAATAATGGCAACAGTCAATGAGATTTCTACTACTGTCACACTGAAGTCATTCAAGGGTAAATCTCAGTTTCTATGAGGAGAATTCTGTCTCTGCTTACAGAGAGCCCATTCCATTTGAGCTACCCTCTCAGAAACCACAGAATTGAAGCCTTGAAATAACTGGGATATGTGTAAATACAGATGACAGCAAATTGAATGGATATTTATTACAGACCAAACCACTTCGTTTAAAAATAAACAAATAAGTAGAGGTAGATGGGTGGGTTTGCAAACTCAGACTGTGATAAATTTAAATAGAAGCTATTAGTCTTCTCAATATATTAAAAAGGAAAAGAACATTATAACACCACGCTGGTAAATCCCTTTATGTTGAATTATCCTCTTTGTAAACTCTCAATAAGACTTTTCTTGTCATGCTACAAGTGTGTTTATCAAATGCAAATATTTGCACAATCCTATTTCCACCCCCTTCTTCCTTTTTTCTACTTATCAGAAGAAAGAGTATTTCAAAGATATCATCTCCCAATGGCCATAGATTTGCATATGCCTCTTTGTATTTGGAGAGTGGATTAGAATGATATATTTTAACTTGGGATCTAACAGTCTTGTCAAAATAAAACTCTTATTCTTAATTTTTCACGAGGAAAGCTTTTTGGATCAAACCCAGTGCAGCGTCTATAGAATAATAGAAGATAGGGGTTCTTTCCTCCCCTTTTCTTTCTTTTATCTGATTCCAGTGGAGAAGCCTTTTCTGTTTTTTATTTGCCTCCTGAATATTGTTCTTTGTGAAACAGCAACGGATAAATCAGTTTCTTCTTGATCTGAGCAGTAGAGGGCAGCCTAGTATTTCCACACTGGGTAAAATAAGCCACATCTCAGTCTACATAATGCAAAGGACCCAGCAGTAACATCCAGCATAGCAAGGCTTACAAATAAATCAGTGAAAAGACTGGAGTGAGACTATCCGATGATGTATTTTCCTTAGCAATTTCGCCCAAATAAAAAACAACACAGTCATATTATTAAAATAGCCAATTAAACAAGTTATATTTCTGATGATTTAAACAATTCTGCAGAAAATATTGCTTATTTTTATATGTGACTGTATATCGGAAGATGTCATTGTGAAAAAAAAAAAGCATTCCTTCCTGCATTATAAAATAAAAATATTTCTTTTACATTAGCATCTGTCACCAACAATAATCAGAGGAAACTTTTTATTCCTTAAAAACTATTAACTGGATCAGCAGTACAATGCTAGGTGCATTTACTCAGAAGTAAACTCCACTGAATTCAATGGCATTTACTACTAAGGAAACAGGTGTAGGATTACAGCCTTAGGCAATCAATTAGCAGGACAACCCAATAGTTGGGGAGTCCTAGGATGCCTTAGAATATATGATGTGAAGATGAGTAGCTATGATACACACACACACACACACACTTGTCTGGGAAAAACAAAACCTGTCACACCACAGACAGAGTAGGCCCATAGAAAGAAGGTGGCCAAAGACAAAATACAACTGTAGTTAGAGAATTCTGCAGCATGACTATTCAGAGAACCTCAATGGGTGTATAAATATTGAGCAGTGTTCTTGGGAGATAGTGTTCGGCAGCAATTCTAATCCCTGCAAAAGTCAGGCCATGGAGGGAAGAAGTTACCATGGCATGAAGAAACATCACCACTGGTGGAAAGGAATTCAACTGGCAAGACAACATATACACCCTGCATGGTCCCAGTATGCCCATAGAAGTTTCTGTAGGGTGTTTTTACCAATAACAGGTTCCAAATGTGTGGTGTGTTGTATCTTCTTGGCCTTGAATCTGCAGAATCTAAACCACCCCGATATTCTGACTTGCCTCTAATCTTTGTGAGCTCTGCTCTGTCATTTTATTTTATTTTATTTTATAGGCAGATATGCTAGGAAAAAAAGGTGTCCCCACTTCCAGCTACAATGAGTCAGCAGGGTTTTGGACTGTCCACCATCAAATACTTCCCTACTTGCCCTGCCTACACACTCAGCATTGCTCTGCTCTGTGTTAAATAACCTGAAATGTCAATGATCTTAACCATGGCTCCATATCAGACCCTGAAATCAAATATTTGGAATACTTCACTGTATTATTTTCTTAGAGGGGGCTATAGGGATATGAATGATGCATCATTTTCACATTCCTAGCATCTGAATTTATGAACATGCCCATTTAAGCAGTGATCAAATTCAAACCTATCTGGGAATAATTCACTAAATTCACTGCAGCTTATTCTGAAGATATAGGGTGGCAACTGCATGGAGTGGCAACTTCTAGCGGCCCAATCTGCAGTTAAAATATAACAGAGGAGGGCAACCATCTTCAGACATGGGGAGTGTTACCTTAGAAAACCTTAGCAGATTTTTAAAAATAAAAATTTAACCCCCCCCCCAATAAAATAAATTCCTTTCCCACGCACCTACACATATGATTTCTTACACCCCACCCTTATGCATACATTATTAATTAGTATTTGAAAGGATTAATTTCACTATTGACAAATACAATCATCCACTGATAAACAACTCCCCTACTCACACTTTACTAATAATTTTTAAATGTATACCTATCTGAACTTATTTTTTCATATATTTAAAAACATAAATGTAATAACCAACTGTAATTAAAAATAAATTCACAATTGACTTTAATATGGTACAGGTTACTGAAAATGGTATCAAATATGGTAGGGATTCTCCCATTGACAACTAAATGCACAATAGTCAATGGGGATTAAGTATCATATCACTTATTTCCTTCCCACATTGACTATAATTGTATAGGAGCTTGCTTCCAAATTTCAGGGTTAAAATGCAATGCCATTTTAAAAAAAATCCAATGGAGCACTTGTATTCCAACCATACATGGAGAGAGAAATCCCAAAGGTCCAAGCAGGTTTCAGGAAAGGCAGAGGCACTAGGGACCACACTGCAAACATACGATGGCTAATGGAATACACAAAGGAATTACAAAAGAAAATCAGCATGTGCTTCATAGACGATAGCAAAACCTTTGACTGCATAGACCATGAAAGACTATGGAACACCCTTGAAGACCTTGGAGTGCCAACAAATCTGCTAGTCCTGATGAGAAATCTGTATGCAGGTCAGTACAGAACACAGAGAAACAGAATAGTTCCCAATTGGCAAGGGAGCCAGACAAGGCTGTATCTTATCACCCTACCTTTCCAACTTACATGCAAAACATATTGTAGGAAAAGCAGACTTGGACACAGAAGAAGGAGTGAAAATAGGAGGAAAGAATATTAACAATCTAAGATACATAGACAGCACCACAATACTAGCAGAAAACCTCAAACTACTATGGAAGATCAAGGAAGAAAGTAGGCTTACTGCTGAACATAAAAAACAAAACAAAAATAATGATAATGGAGAATCTACACAAATTCGACCTAGACAATGAGGAAATAGAAACAGTAAAACAATTCTCATACCTGGGATCAAACATTGATAGCAACAGGGATTGCAGCCAGGAAATTAGAAGAAAATTAAGAATGGGGAGGACAGCTATGAAAGAACTAGAAAACATCCTAAAATGCAAAGATACACAATTGAGAATGAAAGTTAAAATCATACAAGGCATTGTATTTTCTATTACCATGTACAGATGTGAGAGCTGGACAGTGAAGAAAATGGATAAGAAGAAAATCAATTCAACTAGAAGATAATTCCATAATCACAAAAAGTCAACATGGGTTTCAGAGAAACAAGTCATGTCAGACAAATCTGATCTCTTTTTTTGATAAAATTACCAGCATGGTAGATGAAGGGAATACTGTGGATATAGTATATTTTGATTTCAGTAAGGCCTTTGACAAGTTTCTCCATAACATCCTTGCAAACAAGCTTGTAAACTGTGGGCTAGACAAGGTAACTGTTACATGGATTTGTAACTGGATGACTGGCCGCACCCAAAAGGTGCTCAATAATGGTTGCTTTTCATCCTGGAGGGAAGTGAAAAGTGGGGTCCCACAGGGTTCTGTCCTGGGCCTAGTGCTATTCAATATCTTTATTAATGACTTGGATGACAGTATTGGGGGCCTAGTTACCAAATTTGCAGACGACACCAAATTAGGAGGAGTAGCCTTAGAGAGCTGGAGATGTTAAAATAAAATTAATAATAATAATAATAATAATAATGATGCAGCCTTCCCAGAGAAGGCCTCGGGAGGACCTGAAGTCCATGGCTAGCATTTTATCCAGCCATGAAATAGATTGAGGGTACATCTACACTGTAGAAATCATGTACCTTGATGTCACTTAAGTGCTGTTGCTCCATCCTATGGAAACCTGGGATTTGTAGTTTTACGAGGTATTTAGGCTTCTTTTCCAAAGAAGGCTGATGCCTCACAAAACTACAAATCCTAGGATTCTATAGGATGGAGTCCTGGCAGTTGAAGTGGTGTCAGGTTGCATTATTTCGACAGTGTAGATGCATCCCTTTTTAATTTCTTTCTTCCCCCTAATTGTTCAGAAGTTAATATTCTAAACAAAATATTCATATTTGGCATGGTTCCAGTATGATGTTGAAATACAGGGTTTGCTTGTCTTATGAGAAGGCAGTTTAATTCTTTTGGACTGGAGGTGGTAAAATGCTTATTTGCAAGCACCATGGGTGTGCTTTGGAGAAGATATGTGTACCCTTTTGTAAAGTGGATTGGGAATCTGATGTGACAGATGGATTTTCTAACAAGGTTTTCTTTACCAAAAAGATTCTCTTCAAATGTCACAGGTTTAGGTGAACAATCCCAGCCTCTTGAAATTAATGAGAACATCACTGTTCATTTCAATGGGATATAGATTACATCTCTGGTTTCTTGTTCTTTAGTCTGGTGGCTTGCTTTGTACTCTGAAAGATTTACCAGCTCAGGAGGAGAGATGGTCCAGAATCGGTACTTTTAAAACTTACTGATTTATGAGAACTTGTTTGAATTGGACTTCACCATAGCAGGAAACAAATATAATTGAAAAAGCAAAGTATTCCCTAAATATGTTACATTGGGCCGCATATACTTATCCAGCAGTTGAACAGAAAAAGACCTTAAACTAGTTGATATATTTTAAATGTTATTGCGTAGTTTCTCCATGAGTTTGCATGTTTTACATACTGTTTCATTTTATGCTATATCTTTTGTAACCATGAAAGCAAGACTTATTTTGGTTGTTATTGATTTTATTATTGCTCAGGGAAACTTTTCATCTAAATAGCAAAGTACCTGTACCAAGAAATAAAAACATAAACAGACAAACTACTGAATGATATGAGCTTTCAAGATTAATTTTTCCAAGATGGAATGAGGTTCAGTCTGAATGATGGATGGTGGTTCAACTGTAGTGTATCATCTCACTCAACTTTATGTCTCTTTTGCATGATACTGCTTCTCACACAACTAATTTAGTGCTAAATGACACAACCAACAGTATGGGAAACATGCCAGTATTGAGCCATCTGGATGAGGCCTAGGAAACACTTCAATGATAGGTAAATATTGCTAGTGCACCTGGAATGCACCACAAGTTGGTTGCTCATTTGTTATTCACAAATAATTTTCAAAGGCCTTAAACTAAACCACAGACAGGTGTTTATTTACTTGTTTGACATCATTCTGTCCCTTTTCTCCTCATGGTGTTCAAGGCAGTCACCTTAAAGGGAAGGATCTGAGCTAAAATGTCTAAAAGTTAATACACTTTTCCAATGTGAAGTCGAAGCCTTTCACGGCCGGCATCCATAGTTTTTGTGGGTTTTTTGGGCTATGTGGCTGTGTTCTAGAAGAGTATATTCCTGACATTACACCAGCATCTGTGGCTCTGAAGATGCCAGCCACATATGCCAGCAAAACGTCTGGAATAAACTTTTCTAGAACATGGCCACATAGCCCGCAAAACCCACAAAAACTATAGTTAGCACAGTTCCTTAAAACCTTGTTTTCCAAGTTTCTTACTGAACATGTATTCACTAATAAGTGGTTTTGCTTCAGCCCAGTGGTTCAACTCTACTCTTCTGGTTTGTTCCAGCAAGTTGCGATAAAATCTGGAAAGGAACCTCCACAGCTGCAAGAGCTATTGCCAGTGGCGCTGCTGAGGAATATGATGGCGGTGACACAGATGCTGCTGACAGACTGACACTATAGATTAACTCAGGAGATATTGGCTGACGCATCAAGACCTTTGTGAACCATCACCAAAACAATGCGTTGTGGTTCTTTCAAACAGATAGGTAGGCTGCTAGGCACGGTAATATGCACTGTCTAGAGTCAAGGTCCAAGTATCAGAGATTAGAGAAGAGGGTACACACTACTATATAGTATATACTATATAAGAGGGAGAGAGAGAGAGAACTTGTGCTGTTAAACTATGACTTACAATTTAAGTAGGAATGTATGAATTTGTCCCCATTGGTTCCTCCTTGTAATAAGCCAATTGCAAGGTAAACATGTTGTGGATAGGGAATGGATCAGATCCATCATACCAAAACAGATTCATAGGTGATCCAGTTGAGAAAGTTGACTTTATTGATAATTAATGGGTGCAGCAGGTGGTCTACAGCACAGGAAAAGTTTAAAGGTCTTCAAAGACAGGATGGCACCCCACCTGCCATCAGTTTATCTAATTTTACCCTCTAGTTCAATACCGAAGCACAGACATTAACCCAAAAGTTTAGCCAACACAAAAAACCTTACTACACAAACACAAGAACATCCCTTAGTCACAGAAACTATAGAAACTACTGAAAGGAAACTTACTCCCACACACATCCCTCTTACCTAAGCCAAAAGTGAGGGCAAATGGACTCTGATCCAGTCTTTCCTGCCCCTTTGAACTGTGTACCACTCTTCTGGGGCATAGCTGGCACGTTCAAGAAGCCAAAACACTCCATCACTACACATCTTTTTTATACATCTTTTCTTAGCTGTCCTTAGTTTTTTCTCTTAGCAGTTGTACATGTTAGGTTTTGTGCACCAGAATGATGTGCAATAAGTATAATACGCACATCCAGAGATGTGTATGTGCCTATTGAGCAGCAGTGCATGTGCTCTAAGATGGTCATCTATTTATTCAGTATTTAAAAAGCCCAACATGTTTTAGCCAAACTAGACCTTCTTCAGGAGCTGAAAACAAATATAAATACACTTAAAATATAATATTTAAAAAGATAGGACAACACTCATCAAACAGTGATACAAAAATATCCATATAGATCTTATCAAAGATCTCTCCTTTGAGAGAATTCACTGGAGTTGTAAACATTCTCCAAGTTACAAAACCACAGAAATAAAAAGACCAGACAGTGCAGCATTTCTGTATATATACATATTCCAGATGACCTTGAAAACACTTAACCAATGATTTGTCTTGGGACAGGACACAGGGACATATGATGCAATTTCTTCTGACATTTGCTCATTCTATTCATGACATTATATTATTATATTACACTCATACGCATACATATGTTCTGATGTATAATTTCTCTGTTATATTCAGGTTAAGGATTGTAGGTCCAAATCTTCATTTAAACCTACAGGCACCAAGGATTTCAGTTTTAGAATCCATTCTACCTCTTTTTTCTTTAAAATATGTTCTCTGTTATGATAAATTCTTTGTATAATTCCCAAATCAAAAAAATCAGCTGTAGAATGTTGCATTTCTACAAAATGACTGACTAAGGGAGCTCTCACTTTTCTAATTTTTAGATTAGAGAGGTGTTCCTCTATTCTATGTTTTGTTTGTCTCATGGTCTGCCCTACATAATGTTTCTTACAGCTTCATTTTTTTCCAGTTTTCATTTATATACCGCTTCATACTGCCTAAGCAGTGTCTAAGCGGTTTACAACTAAGTTACCTGCCCCCAACAATCTGGGGTACTTATTTTAGCAACCTCGGAAGGATGCAAGCCTGAGTCGAGCTTAAGCCCTTTTGCTAGTATTGAACTCGCAACCTTTTGGTTTTCAGTGAATGGCTGCAGTACAGGCATTTAACCACGGCGCCACCAGGGCTCCTTACATGCATATTGAATACCCTAGATCACAGAATTAGTACTGCATGTGCTAAAGTGTGATAGTTTATATTGTTGTTGGTCATTGTAAATTAATTCTGTCATTTTAGTTGTGTGGGTACAGTATATGCAATGATCACATGGATGATGTCCTACTGGTTTAGATAGACCCACTACAGTATTTGCAACAGTTTGTGTTAGGTTTTTACTCTCAGCATGCATTACTAAGTCCCTGATGTTTTTGATTCTCTTAAATGAAATCATTGGTTTTTGTTTGCTGCTTGGCTATGTGCTTTCAGTTCGTTACCTATACCTGCCTATTCACCCAGTACTTACAGAGCATGCTTTATTATGATTATAATTATAATTATTATAGCAGATATCTTCCATCTTCACCTCACTCCAACACACTCTTTCAAAAGAAGCATGATATGAAGTGACTAATGGATTGTTTGTTTGTTTGGTGTGTTGCTAGTGTATGAGTTCAGATACCTAGGATAGCCAATTTCCCAGTAACATCTGGAAGGAATGACAGTATAGAAAGGTGTCAATCAATCAATTTATTCGGTCATTGACCAGAAAGAGTATAGAAAGGTGTTTTGAGAACTGCCCAGAATGCAGGTTTGCCAGAACCAATGAGATGGAAAGAAGTGTGTGCATGTGTATGTTTTTTGTCTGTTCTCAATATAGTTGCCAAGTTTTCAAGACAGCAACAAGGGACAGTTGAAATTCATAACTCATGGGACTGCCAATCAAGAAGAAACTATTAATACAACATGTTCTGTCTAAGGAAACTTAGCCATTTGTTTATCTATAAAATTAACACATTATCTCCATTCTCATAAATTCCATGATGCAAAAACACCTATCTTTATGAAAATCCATATCTAGGAGGCTTTTTTTTGGCATGCAGTCTTGAATCCATTTTAATCATGTCAGGAAAAAAAAGTCTGAAAGCTATGATTACAGTTCAGAGTAACTTAGATCTCAGATTTTGAAAGACTTACACTAAATCTGTTCCTCTCACCATCACTCCCTTTGTGGCGTATAGAAGTGAAAAACCTCTTCTCTACAAAAACATTTGATCTTTGAATGCTCCAAAGCAAGAGATATTAAGCACCAATAACAGTTACACTCAAATCCACACACAGAGGACTCTATCACACAGAGGAGGCAAGACTTATTAAAATGTGATTAAAACATTGTAATAGCATGATTGGGGGAAAGATTATCACACACACATGCTTATCCTGTTCTGTTCTATGCATAAACTGTAATGGACGCATCATCGGATAATAACAGGAGTTTACATTATTACCCAATGGCACATCTATTACAGTTTACGCACAGGACACAATGGGAGGAGTGCACATGGTATGATAATCTTCCCCCCGATCACTCTATTACCATGTTTTAATCATGTTTTAATGATCCGTGCCTTCTGTGTGGTAGAGTCCACAGTAATAATCCGACTTCAAGGGACTCATAAAGGTGATTGCAGAAACTCCAAACACTTCAGCTTAATCTAGTAAAGAGAAAATGTCAGTCCTCAGATAATTTTTGTTCTGGAATTTTCTGAATTCTATAATGCTATACTTGAGTTGAAGTGGCGGGATATAATACAAAATGAGCCTCTTTGTAGCTTTCTGCACTGGAAGAAGGTAGGATTAGATGAACTTTGTAATTCTTTCCAACTCAACAATTCTAGGATTCTATAGATTCACATGATGAAATTATAAGATTCAAATAAAGCATATGTGGTCATCATGAACCAACTTTAGCCTCTTAGCTTAACCTATTCCACAGGATTGCTGTTAGGATAAACGTGGGGTTAAGGAAAGATAATGTATACTTTCAGTTTGAAGAGTTAAAATTGTGTGAAATTAGTTGAAATATGGGGGAAGATATGGCTGTCATATTTGATACTTTCCTAATAACTTTTGCAGGGGTCTTACTTAGGCTGCAATCCTATACATGTTTGTTGTTGTAGTTATGTGCCTTCAAGTTATTTCTGACTTATAGCAACCTTAAGGCAACCCTATAATGGGGTTTTCTTGGCAAGATTTGTTCAGAGGAGGTTTGCCATTGGCTTCCCTCGAGGCTGAGAGTATGTGACTTGCCCAAGGTCACCCAGGGGGTTTCACAGCCAAGTCAGGAATTGAATTCTAGTTTCCAGAATTGTAGTCCAACATTAAAGCCACTATGCCACACTACCTGAGTTTAATTTCCAGTAATTCACTGGGACTTACCTCTGAGTACATATGTGTAAATTGCATAATTAATTTAGATGGAATATTGCCATATAAAGGCTATACAAAGGCTTTATCTCTCATACATATAAAGAGATAAACACACTCCAGCCCTTACACTCTCACACCCACAGCCTGAAAGAGAAACTATGATCTAATCTGTTCCTTGATCCTTAATTTTTCTCCCTATTTAGCTGCTCAGGCAGCTTCTCCCTGTAACTGTCTATGCTCAGAACGTCAGAAAGTAGCCAGGCAGTTTCCGCATGCCAAAGAGAAATTGTCCTCTACTTTCCCCTCACTCATTTTGATTGGTTGCCAGGAGGCTCAAGGGAAACCATCCGCTAGTTTAAACAGAGGAGAAAATAGCAATTTAATTATCTCTATTAATTATCTGTATTAACAGTGAAGGGCTTAAATACCTTAAAGGCGCAAGATCCTTTCTGATCTTAGAAGCTAAGTAGGGTCAACTCCTGGATGGAAGACCACTAATGAATACCAGGCGCTATTGGCTATATTTACAAAGGCATGAAATGGCAAACCACCTCATAGAGTATTTCTTGCCAAAGAAAACACTATGAAATTGATAGGATCGCCATGAGTCAACAGGTGACTTGAAGCCACATATATACATATTAACAGTGAGCTCCAGATATGCTTGCTTGCTCCTGCAACTTGACCTCATCTTTTATTAAATAGCCAATGTTCCAAAACACAGGATTTTTTTTTTTGCTCCTGTTGATACTATATAAAGTACAAGTTTATCAGCCCTCAAATAACAGACATACCTTATAATCAGGATCACCTATCAACCCTAGTTTTTCCTTTTCCACTCTAGCATAAGCCTTTCTCACTTTCTCCCACCTCTTTTGTTTAGAAAAAGTGGCTTTTAAAAAATTATTTACAACTTTCCCTTCCTGAATCTTTTCCCATCCCTCTGGCTGTCCTTCTAGCATAAGCATCTCACTCCTGTTCCAGTCACACCCAAGATGCTTGAGAATATTTATCTATAGGATATGGTATTTATTAGACTTTAGCTTATCAGACTCCCAAATTAAAAATGTGTGTAACATGCCAACAAGGAAGAAGTCTCTGATTTTGTGCACCACTGTTGAGGAAACAGCTGGCTGCACACACACATTTAGGGAATGTGTTACATCAGTTATTTTCATGGACAATGGAGCATCCATTTAGTGGATAGTGTACATTTCCACTCTGGGACCCTTCAGAGTCAAATCCTTTTACCTCCCTGTGTTTGAGACAAAGAGAGAATTTGTACATCTCAATATCTCTGTTCAGGTTTCATTTTCATGCTGTTCCAGTTACATGAGATGTGGTCCGAACAAGCTTTCCAACCACTTATCTCCTATCTGTGTTACTACCATAGCTTTCCAGGCTGGGTTGTTTGTTTGCCATCTTTCTCCCAGAGTGGGATTGAAGGAACCATTCAAAGAGAATCAATTAAAAAAAAAACCCCAAACACAATCTAACAATAACTTTAGGATTTTATCACATGGACAAAAAAGATGGGCGCACAGCGATATTCTCCTGTCAATATCGCACAATTGTGTAAAAAGTTTCACACGATGCAGCATGATATTGTGATTATCCCATGATTATTGTGTGAATAAATAGGAATTCTAGTGCTGCTTTTTATTCACAGAAAAAACTCTGTATAAAATGCAGCACTAGAATTTCTCTTTATTCATGTGATAATTGTGGAATAATATTGGTATCACAGAATGCAGTGTGAAAATGTTTGCACTATTGTACAATATTGATGGGAGCATTCCACTATGCTTCCATCTTGTTTGTTCGTGTGATAAAGTCCATAGTAAGATAACTGCCTGAGGTAGTGAAGGATCAGGACAAATTGTGCCAATTCCTTCCCCGCTCAAAGAGAAGCCCCACTACCATTGTCATTTTTGCTCCACAAAAACTTACTTTCTAGGGCCATTCATCCATGTTGGTGCTTTCCTGTTCCCTAGTCATTAGAAACATTACTGAGCATGCCTATCACTGGACAATAAGAGCATTATTGCACAAGAAAGGAAAATGGAAATGAAGCCAGAGAGCCTTATTGCACGAGAAAGGAAAATGGAAATGAAGCCGGAGAATAGTGGCTTTATCCATGCTTTACTGTATGATGTCGTAGCACTTGTTCTGTTCCCACAGGAGACAGTTGTAAAAACGTGTCTTTTTTTAGCTTGAAAAATCTGTTCAGTAAAAGACACACTTTAACAACGGTATTCCATGGGAAGAGAACTGAGGTGTTACAATGTCATGTGCTAAGATACAGAGAAAGCTGCTACTCTCCAGCTCCATTTCCGCTCTGTTTTCTCATGCAATAAGACTCTAAAATAAATAGTTGTGTTGTGATTCTGTAGCTCACATACACACATAACCTCATACGTTACATGGGTTGTAATATTGGGTCTTTTTTGTGGTGGCCTCAGATGGCCCCATCTTTTCCAGTTTCTTTTTTTGGACTGGCTTTTGATGGGCTTTCTTCTCATTTCTAGACAAATGAACAATACCTTACTTTGTTCTTAATCTAAAGAATGCCACTTTGTTTTCAAAGTGGGAAACTCTCTTGGGCCTACTTATGGGCAGTAATGCCCATAAATATTTTAGAAATAAATAAATAAGCAAGGTTTATTTCACAGGCTTTAAGTCTGGTGCTGAAAGAAGAGCGTGCAATGCTGCTGACTAGTTATCCCCTGTTTCTCTGCAGGAAAGAAAGCCTGCATGTTTTAAAATCTTGTAACAGCTGGAAATAGGAAACTCTTTGTGTAATGTTGCCTTGGTGAAGGACAAATGATAACTACTTTTTTGGAGTCTGCCTCTTGCTAGTCCAATCCATTTACATCCAGAAAATTCAGTTAAACCAGCCTGAGTGTTACAGCAAAACATCACATATTAATGTGACCTCAATATACAGTTTTCTTTCTAATTTGTTACCCAGACTTATATTTCTATGTTTTTACTTTCACACATATCCTAAAACCTCTGCACAAAACAACATTTGCGAGATTATTGCATTGTTTATAGATTCTGTTCTAAAATGTACATAATTAATCAATGATATCCTTGTACTGTTAGCTTGGAAATATTCCTTTTTTGTACTACTGAAATTTCCAGAATACCCAGCCAGAATGGTCAGTGCATAGTTGTGCTTCAAAATGAAAGTTTTTGCCCTTCAGTCTAATGCTGGTCTTAAACCCATTTCCATTTCTTTTTGTCCTGCCTTACTGTCATTTCAGAGTTTCTTCAATAGATTCTTCCTACTGTCTCCACCAAGTTTGCACAGACCTCAAAGTTTCCATCAAATTGCCATTTTCTCCTCTTTCTATGTTCCACTCCCTAGACTCTTCCAAGTTTCTATAGCACATTATTTCCAAACCTGATGTCCTCAAAATGTATTGCTTACAACTGTCATTTCCCCTGGAAATGATGGTAATTGAGGGAGCTGTAGTCTAACACACCTTGAGAGGACCAGGCTGGGGAAGACTATTCTATCACAGCAGTTTTCCCAGACAGAATAATTGACACCCTTGCAGTTGACTAAGACTGACCAGTGCTGATGTAAGACCTGTTCTGAGTAAAGGTCATTAAGATTGTACTACATCTTTCTGGAGACAGCCCATATGCTTCTGAACTATTAGCACCATGAGCATCTAACCTAAGAAAAGAACACTTATTTTCACATTCAGGAACCCAAGTGCCTTCTTTAAGTAATAGAAAAAAGTGCCTCTCCCTTGGTCATTTAGTGAAAAATGCACCAGGATCAGTTTTCTCAAATATGCAGTCATGAATCATTTGAGCTGTCTTTAGAGAGGTAATGAAATGCTTTGCCAGGCTTGAGTGGTGGGCCTCACCAACTGTATGACAAAAGGAAGAATCCCTCCACTTAAATAAAACTCAGTCAAAGAAGGGAAATGGAATACAGCCCATGGGTAATATGTTTCTCCAATGTCAGTAGGGTAGTGAATTAGCCTGTTAGTCTGAGGTTGCCACCAGATTGATTGGAAAAACCTTCAAGTCCCAAGTTTTGTTCTCGTGCTTTTCAATTTTATTTTGGAGACCCACATGACATTCTCCTGAAGTTTTTTCTTGGGAGCTCCTACAATTACCAAGAACTTTTCATTCCCACACCCCAGATCTATACTTGCTTTATTCAGAATTAGCTAAGATGGCCACCACCAGTAAACCAAGGTATTGTTTCTAGGACGTAGATTCAACAGAGATCAGGGAAAGAGGAATGCTTATGTTAAAACAAAATGATCTTATTGCAAAGCACTTTGACTATAACTGTCCTGAATAATAACAATAATCAAAAAAGTCAATAGAACTGGGTAAAATTCAATTTCTTGAATGTTTCAAGAGAGCAGATGTGACATATGATCAGTGGGATGGGTCAGGAGAAGGACACAAAGGGGCAGAGAGGGAAGCTTGGCATATTTCAAGTAAGACACTGGATGCAATTTGTGAATAAGCAGGTACAATTAAAAAATAGTATCAGAAGCTCTCAGTATTTCCAAAGATTACAGCCATGAAAGACTTTTATGATTTTTCAAAATCACAAATGTTCCTATTTTTTTTTTAAAAAAGGCATCCCTCTTTCTTCATATTGAAATACAAGAAATTATAAAGTGTTTTTAAAAAAACATTTTAAGTGAAGTAAATCAATGTACTGCACAGAGTCATTGGAATGCCTCCCTTTACTAGCCCACTGGCCTTTTCCTGACCTTAGTTGTTGATTTCTACTCAACATTCTTCTGTTTTCTCCAGCTCATTTTGTATGTCAACCTCTTAGACACTGTTTTACTGTCATGTTTTGCCATGCTGTTGTCAGTTCATCCCTCAACTCCACATTGAGTACATTTTTGAAGCAACAAAACACAATAAATAACCGATGAGACAGTTATTTTTGTTCTTTGAAAAGATTGCCAACTTGTGTTTTGAGTACTACTTTCCTTTTGTTCAAATGAAACAAACTTCTGTTACTATCATCTTTCCCTGTTTATTTTCTATTTGCAGCAAATCGTATCATTTTACTTTATATTTTATTTTCAGTAACTTTCTGTTTTTGAACTGTATAACTTTCCTTATAGCCTGTTCTTTCAATAGTGTCAGTGAAGCTTCGCCTGTAGCAGTGCTTCTGGAATAAGGAGCCTTCATGCTTGATACTTTGTCTTAGGAAATATATCAGGGATAACAAGTCTACAGAAGGAGTGGCTTTTCTTCTGCTGTATAAAGCTAGTGTTCTGTGTACCAAAGCCCAGGCAATGTGACTGTTTAGAGCTCTTTGATCAAAGGAATTTGAGTTTTCCCTTAAATAAGAGGAACTCACATACCCTGCAATTCACATGTTTTGTCACTCTGGATATGCCATGCAAAGAAGGTAGCACATTGTTCAGTTGCAGAGCCTACATGTTGAGCAAAGTAAAGCCCTAAGGCTACATTTGTTCTGCAAGGCTCTTTTTCTGGCTTCCAATACCCCTTCCATACTCCTCCAGACACCTTTTTCCAAAACCATAATTTGACTTTGGATCCCCCTCCCATTTTGGGCAGTTTATGTAACTTTCAGAAGGCTCTAGGGGCAGAGAATTAGCCTGGATCTGATGCTATTGCCTCTCATTGATGTAGAAGGCTCCAGGTCTAATTCTGGCATTTCTATATGGGGCACAGAAACACACCTGAAGAGTTGATGCCACCCAATATCAAGATTCTGTGCTAGATGAAGCAATTGTCTGTCCAGTTCATTGTAACATTATTATTAACCTTTATTTATATAGTGCTGTAGGTTTACACAGTGCTGTACATATAAACTTATAATTAGATGGTTTCCTGCTATTGTTGTTAAAATGTTTAACTTGGCTGTGATATAATACTCCATGCAGAAGGTCTCTGTTTCAATTCATGGTATCTTCAAGTGGGACTGGGACCCTGCTTGAAATCCTGGAGGCAGAGTCTTATGCTCTATCTTGCAACTCTAGAGTAATTAGAGTACTTCACTGGATTAAGATTACTTGACTAGAAATAACTTGATAGTTTGAAAGAGCTGAAAAAGAACTGATGTATTTTGGGTGGAGTGAGTGCTGTGATGGATCTTTTGGTGCAAATTGCTGTTGTGTTTATTAGATTAAATTATAGTAATGTATATAATAAGATGTCAGGTGTGGTGTAGTGGTTTGAAATCTGGAGATCAGAGATCAATTTCAAGCTCAGTCATGGAAACCCATTGGGTTGTCATGGGCAAGTAACACTCTCTCAATCTCAGGGGAAGGCAATGACAAACCTCCTCTGAACAAATCTTGCCAAGAAATCCATGATAGGTTTTCCTTAGGTCGCCATAAGTCAGAAACAACTTGAAGGCAAACAATGGGGCTTTCTAGATTAGCAGGAAAGTGTGACATGAAGTTGCCTTTTCCTTAAAGGCTTGCGGCCTTAAGATGGAGCTGCGCTGTTCCGCAGTTTTTAAAAAAAGAAGCTGGGAAAACCAGCACCTTTTTTAAAGGTGCTTCTTCTCCCCTAAAATGCAAAAAAAAAAAAAAAAAAAAAAAAAGCGTTTTCATGGCACACGTTCCCTTTTTCTCATCTAAAGGCTAGAGTTTCATGCAGCCATGAACACACTTCTTTTTGCCAATCTAGATCAGGCCAATGACAACAACAGTAAATGTAATAATGATCTATGGGGTGAGAGTATGGAATGCTGGGAGTGACTGCTGATTGTCTGAATGTCTGATGGTATTTTAAAGGTGGGTGTTTGTTAGAGGGAGTGAGAGTTGGCTCTGTTAAGGTTAGGACAGTGGAGTCTCTCAATATTAGGAATTAGGGGAAGGAGTTTGAAATGCTAGGAGAGTTGGTCAATAGATAGAAATGAGGCCGAGTCGGAGTTATGATATAAATGTATGTGAGAGATGTGAGTTTAAATAGTGTTAGTCAGGATCTAGATTAAGTAATCTTGGATGTTCTGTTTCAATTTCATATATATATATATATATATATATATATATTTTACACACAGCATTTTTAAATACTGTTGAGCTCCCAAAAATACTTTGCTGTTGTGTACCTTTAAAGTATTTCTGGCTTAAGTTGTTTCCAAGCCTAAGGCTAACCTTACCGTTGCCTTCCCCTGAGGCTGAGAGCATGTGATTTGCCCAAGGTTGCCCAGTGGATTTCATGGCTGAGGTGGGAATTAATCCCTGGTCTCCAGAGTCATAGGCCAACACTCAAACCACTATCCCATGCTGGCTCATTGTTTCTGAGAACACTACATAAACAATATCGGAAAGCTTGAGTTCAGACACACAGTGTCTATACAGGCAGCAGTTACGAAAGGATGGTGGTGTGTTGTGGGGAGATAAGATGAATAGTCTCACACAGGAACCATGATGGCATCTAGTGGTGAGACAAGAGGAGGTCTTTACATTGGTGGCAGCTGTAGGAATAAGTGGAAGCCTTTAAAGGGGGCTCTTATTACTGAAATGGCTGGGGTGGGGCAGGTGCTAATGCACGCCATAAGCTGAGAAAGGCCTCTTTGCTTTGGGGTGCCCAGTTGCCACTCCACCCTGCTTCCAATCCCAGGCAGTTCTGCATGATTTACAGTTGGATCCCTGTGCAAGGACAAAGGGTTGTCCATAGTATAGAGCAGTGCCACAGTCCTGACCCAGTCTTCCCGACCCACACCCCATAGCTGCTTTTAAAAGAAATTTAAAATAATGGGGAATCACATTACAGGTCACCAGGCACTCGATTTAGCTTGAAAGTACTTATAAATATTTTGAAAAGCAGTTCTTTCCTGGTGTGAATATGTATGCTCTTAACCTTAACGAAGCACTGAATTGTCGCTTAATCTCTGTAAAGTGCTTGGGAAAATTAAAAAGTACCATGTACTCCCAGGGCTGGCCTTTATGTATATTGCAGTTATTTGAAGGGCTACATTAAACAAGGTTAGTTCATTTATAAACCTATTATTTCTACAGTGGATTGTAGAATGTATCATTCCGAAAAGCAATTGGATGACAGAGCCCAATAACTCCATCAAAAACCAGAATCCTATTCAGTTCACTAGCTTCTGAGAAATGTGTAGTTTCCTATTAGCTGAGCCATGAAAACTGATGAAGTGATAGAGGCATGCCATTTTGTTGTTTCATGTGAATTATTCTAGCAGCTTAATGGACTTGAAATAATGACGAAGGAAAGATTTGTGAAAACAAATTTAACCAGAAAATCCATTTAAATCCCTTGTATTCCCTAGTGGCGCATGAGGAGCCCTGGTAGTGCAGTAGTTAAATGCCTGTACTGCAGCCACTCACTCAAAACCATAAGGTTGCGAGTTCAATACCAGCAAAAAGGCTCAAGCTTGACTCAGGCTAAAATGGGTACCCAGATTGTTGGGGGCAAGTAGCTTACAGTTGTAAACCGCTTAGACACTTCTTAGGCAGTATGAAACGGTATATAAATGAAGTTGTTTGTTTTTGTATTCAGTTTTTCCTGGATGCACCACAAGGCATGACTCACTCATATGGACTAAAGCAGAAAAGTATTGGTTTTATGCACCTGATTAT
The DNA here is from genome assembly GCA_034509955.1 of Urosaurus nigricauda. Lineage (NCBI taxonomy): Eukaryota > Metazoa > Chordata > Lepidosauria > Squamata > Phrynosomatidae > Urosaurus > Urosaurus nigricauda. Next base: position 82,455,914 of record JAOEGL010000006.1, read on the forward strand.
ATTACCCATTACAACAACCTTAGCAATAGGGTTGCTATGTGTCTTACTTTACAGATATCAGTCTTCTGTTTGAAGCAATCACAGGTCCAACCTGGTTTAAATATAAACAGTCACAAGAAGGGTTAATAGAACCTTTGAAGGTCCTTAATCATTGGCACTGGGTAGCAGTCTGAGCAGGAGCAAAAGTGGACTAGTCACATGTCTTTCCCAATATGGTAGGAGACACTGTATTTTTATTAATTATGGTGATCATTTCCAAATCCAGTACACACATGTTAATACCCCACCCCCACACAAATTTATATGTGCAGATTTATAGAGATCTTTTGTTCTTTTTGGTGAGGCATTTCTCTTTTTGTAGTGATATGTATACACATGAATTATTGTAGTATTTTGACTTGCTAAGTATTAACATAAAGATTCTGTTTCTGCATGTATGTTTTGTTTCAGCACTACTAGTGCTTTGCCCTCTAAAGTTTAAGAGGTATTGTCTTTAAGGAAGGATGATCAATTTACAAGTGCAGACCAATTTTTGCTTGTTTAAAAACTATTTTTCATGTTTAATTCATAAATTCATTATGGATGTTGTTATGTTCCTATTAGCTACTGCAGTCCCATCTTTGGGAGATAGATTTGACTTTATAAGCTATAAAGTCTCAGTGCACTAATCAGGGTTAGTTCCAAGAATATGGAGCCTACTCCCTTATACAACATACATTTAGTGTGCTTTGGCCTCTTAATACATACAGCTCCAAAAGATTGCTGATGGATAGTGCAGCCAAACAGAAAGGCTTCTGATATTGAGCACACCTGTATTTAATGTGTTCCCTTTATTTAGATGAATCTGATCCTTGTGATGACATTACTTAGGTATCCATCTCTTCCTCCTAATAATGATGACAAGGATGCAGGCAAATGTGGAAGTATTCTCAAGAGAGCTTGCATAACACGGATAAAAGTTTAATGGTGGAAATACCGTAGTTATAAATAAAAAACAGTCCTGGGAATCAGAGAAGGACTCTTGGAATTGTAATTAAAATAGTACAGATTAGGAATACTAAGTAGCTATCTTGGATTGCAACACACCATTTGTCTTCTCTGATCAACAGATTGCCTAAGTCTCTAAGTACATCAACTCTCTATTTTAAAAATAAGTATCTAGAAAATTAAGCACGTAACTTTTGGGACTGTGAAATCTCATGCTCTTTCTTTCCCCTCTGCTCCACTGGGTGCTTCAAGATGCTTGTATCAATCAGAAAAAGAAAGATAAAGAGAAAAATTAACAGAAAAAGAAAAGTTAAAGAAGCCTATAATGCTATTTTTATTGGCTCTGGGAGCATGGAACCAAAGCCATCTGATTTAGTTCACTCATTCATTTATTCATTTATGCATGCTTATGTATCCAGGCCACTCTGGAATGTTGAAGATAACGAACCTATTAATAAATATAATGTGAAATAAAATTAATGAAATAAAATACACTAAATGAAGAGAGATACATCAATAAACATGGTATTCCAGACTTTAACCAGTCTGGATATTCTGGTAAACAATGAACTTTGTTTCAAAGGTTTGTACAGGTTCAAAAGCACCATTTCCACATATTTCTGAATTTAAAACAAAATGTAAAACACAGAAATTAGGATCTTGCATGCAGTGATAATTGCACACTTCAAACACACTCCTGAGTTTACAGAGCTCATCAGCTGCATGATCCAAGACGCCCCACTTTACAGGTTGCTTGACATGTGAGAATTCAGAAGACTAGAAATCGATGCTTCTTAATCTAAAATAAAATCTGATCTGGCTCATTCTGGTGCCTGCACAGTATTAAGCTTGAGAACACAAATGCAATGGGCTATCTTAAGTGACAATGCTATTGTCCTGTATAGTCTTATTTGAAAGATGGATTTGTTTTTTTAAAAATCATGAGCATTTCTCTATAGTCTCAGCTAAAGGGAAAGGCAATTTCATCACCAAGCAAACCACACCTGAATTCTTCCTAGACATCAAGATAGCTAAATTGAGACTGATTTTTGATATATCACGAGAAGACAAAAACCATTAGAAAAAAATTCCAATGATGCTTGGTAAAGTAGAAGGTAAAAGGAAAAGAGGAAGGCTACAGATGGATAGGCTCAATCAAGAAAGCCACAGCCCTAAATTTGCAAGACCTGAGAAGGGCTGTTGAGAATAGGGAGGTTTAGAGGTCTCTTATTTATATTGGCACCATAAGTTAAAGTCAACTTAATGACATTAACAATACATCTGATGATTTATGAGCTGTAATGCATTGTTGTTGTAAGCCTTCATGTAGTTTCAAACTTATGGTGACCCTAAGGCAACCTTATTTTAGGGTTTTCTTGGCAAGATTTGTTCAGAGGGATTTTGCTTTTGCCTTCCACTGAGGCTGAGAGACTATGGGGCTTTACAGACCGCCCAAAGGGGGCAGTTTGTAGGTGCCCAGAGAAGCGCCGGTCTGGGGCCAGGGCTGCCTCACCAGCAGCCCTTGCGACCCCAATCTTCTGCTTCCCCAGGCCATGGAGAAGCGACAAATTGCCATTTGTCCATGGCCTGAATCAGGGTGGGGGGTGCAGTGGGTGCTTGTTGCACCCCACCATGTGCAGCACTCCTGAGGCGATAAAGAGGCCGCCACCATGGTCCCTTTCCCCTTGGCATCCTTGGTGCGGCCATGTGAAGGCTGTTTGCACGGCCTTGGAATTCATGCCCGTTCTTATGTGTGAGCTGCAAACAGAAGGAGGGCATAATAGGGCTTACATCTGTAGGCACATGCCACCGTTCAAGCCTATGGGGCTTCAATATCAGTGAGTTTCCATTTTTGCAGGGAGAAGGGTCCAGAACAGATCTTTGTGAAAAAGGAGGGCTGACTGCTACTCAGCCTTTGAGGGATCTTATATTCTGCAGTGTTATCTCCGGGGGTTTTTTTTGCTACTCAACATTGTTCCTCAGTCTTCTGAGGACATAAGACTCTTATCTGGAAGTTGTTTTGCAAATAACATTTTTTTGCTTACCTTCCAGAGGACATTACACTCTTAATTAGCTGGGTTTTTTTTTTTTGAAGTTTTGAACATCTGGTGGAAAAAGCTCATTATTCTAATTAGAAGATTGGCGATATATATTGATCATTACATATCTGCTAAATTTTTGAATATGTATTATTGGAGGTTTTATATTTGAATAATGAATATATTTTTTCAAGAACAACTGAGACATATGTATATTTATTATTATATATCTCTTGGTTTATAAAAGTAGATTTGTAGCACATATATTAGGGTGTTATTGCATATTTAATTAGTGTGCTTTTCTGACCTAGTTCCAGGATAGTTTTGTCAACCTTTAGCTGCAGCCACAATGTCCTATCAGCACTTGCTGTTAATACAAAGAAAAATGTATTTTAAGAATGGCTTGTGTGTGGATCGTTCAACGAGTGCTTTAATGTAAAGCCTGTATTTCAGGAATACAATGGGGGTGGGAGGGTGAAAATTTCTAGTCCCCATAGTTTCTGTCAGAGAGTTACAATGTGTGTGGTAGATTAAACTGTTGAAGATTCAGATAGTTATCTAGTGATCAGGCAACAGTTCTGGTGGTTAGGCAATAGATAGACAAGCTATCTGTTGTGGGAGAGCAGCAATTCCCCCGCCCCACCCCCATATACCAAGGATTTTATGATATTTGTTTCCACTGGCAACAGTTGTTTCTTTCTTTCCTGGAAACTTACCGGAGACTGGCAGCCCATGGCTCATGGACCACCACTGATTCATGGACCACTAGTCTGTGTACCACTGCTTTAGACAGTTTCAATGTCTTATGGCATATTTACCAAATGCCATTTTATACATCTGTTGACTTTTAACGATCCATCTACCATTTCGTTGCAAAACATTCACATTTTTCTAAACTGTATATTGCAGTAGATATGCAGAGTTGGGTAAATGATCTATCTGTCTCCCCCTCTCTCTCTATCCAACCAAAACTTCATTTTTAATCTCAGCTCTGAAGGTATGTATCTCTATGATGCTGGAAGATGTTATTTTTGGCTCATAGTGAACACAGCTCTGATTTTATGGAAGATTATTGAAGCTTGCCAGCAGTTCATTTCCAAGATATTTATCTCTCATTCTGTGACTTATCCATAATGTTACACATTTGGGGAAATATATGTTTGTTAGACAGTTTTTGAGATGAAGTATAGGTGACATGTAAGTGTGATTATGATACAACACCATCTGTTCTTCATGCTGTAGAACTGCGACGAAAAGCCAGATTGTCTAAAGCATGAGCAGGTATCATAAATGTAAGGAATTTGTCATGCCAAATGAAGAAATACTGGCAGTCTTGATCTGATTTAATGCCATTTGAGAAGAAACATGTTTTTGCAGGAAATCATGCTAGGAAGTCAACCATTTGTGGCCTAATATATCTGATTGCTTGATACTGGAGTTCAGCACTTTTATTGTAAACAGCCCAAAGGACTTTTGTTCTGATAGTGGGTTATATAAAATTAATATTTTGATGCTTGACTCTTATAATTATCCCTTAGGTTTGCTTCATAGTTTTGCATTTCATCTAATTCAGGAGTGAGGAAAATGTTGATCTTCCTGGTGTTTAGACTGTATCTCCTACAGCCTTTTCCCCTTGACCATTCTGGCTTGGGATCCTAGCAGGTGAAATCTGGGGAGCCGAAAATTCTGCATTTCCAGTTTCAGCACCTGATATGACACTTTTGAAGTTTAGACTGAAACCCAGAGCAGAATCACTGCCATGCTGAAAGGGAATCTCCAGCTGCTAATGCCTGTTCATGCTGAATTTGGTCACCTATATGACTGGGGTCTATGACGTAGCCACCTTGGACTGATCTTGTTTTGTGCTTGTCAGCTATGGATGAGATCCTGTAAGGAACAATATAGTGTAATAGTTTCACAACAGAAATACACTACGTATCTCCTTTCAACACCTCCCAGGCTCAGCATTTTCCTGCAGTCTCTGCCCGACAGCCTTTCCATGGTTGGTGGGAAGTGAGTGTGTGTGATATCAGAGAAACATGTGGCTATGTCTCAATAGCCAGGTGCAGAATGATTATACCATCCACTGAAAACCACTGGATTACTTTGGCAATCTCAGCTGATGATGCAATCATTTTGCATTTGGTGATGGGGACATAACCAGACATGTCTTCAATTCCTTCCCTCTTCACCAGCTGTAGAATGGCTCACTGCATGTTGGGAAGCTCCAGAACTAAATGGTGAGTCTGAGGAGGAGCTTGGAGCATTTTGGAGGGTGGAAAAGAATACTAAACTCTACAGTGATCAAAGAAAGACGTATGTAGGTGACCATTGTCTATATACTTCAATCTACTCAAACAGCATCTCCTGTTCGGTTGCAAGTGTACAAAAGGCTGCAGGGTGGCTGAGTGACAGCAGCTGACCCAAGCTCATTCTTAGAAGTACCTGCTCTACCAGTGGATTTGAATGAGTCTTCAGACTTATGTCAATCTTTTGTTAGGCCATCAACTGTGTTTGACAATGCACTCTTGACACAGATCAATCAGCTGCTTGTCCTTGTGGAGCTGTTTCTTTAAAACTGTGGCCATTTTAAAATGCAGCCAATTGCTGCTTTGTTGACCATCTGAAGAAGGCAAAGTGAGCAGAAGGCAGGGTGAAAGGAGAATACAACTCAGCTGGAGACTGGATGAAAATTTGCTTTCAGCTGCCATGTAGATGAATAAGCCTGATGGACATCTAGCCAAGACAGCTGAAAGGAGTAGGAAGACAGAAAACACACTAAATGGGAGAAGTTCTGATTCTGCTTGGAAGAACATAGCTGAAAACAGGCACAGTTCTTTGAGGAAATGGTAGTTTGAATAACCGTTGTTCCCAAAGGCCACCAAGATAAGTTCAATTCTGAACTGAAGTCTTTGTAGTTAAGCAGTCAATTTTTTTTAAAAAGAAAAATAAACTGCACAATACATTTACAGCACTATTTTATTTGTTTCTAAGGGTCATTAACATACTCCCAACATTTCACAGATGAAAAACAGAAGACGTGTAGCCAAGCAACATCAGAGTGTGCTCAAGACAGCACTCTTGTTATCAAAGAGCTGGGGGGGGGGAGAGAAGTTTGCTTTTACTTGAGCCTGTTGGGAAGGGCAAGTTTCTGCTTCCTCCTGTCCTCTCTGCCCCCACTAAGCTGAGTGCCACTGACTTTCATACTGTGAAATCAGTTTGCAGCAACTGAAGTAAGAACAAAAGGGAAAACAGAAGAGGGAGAGAGAAACTGGATATTGAAAAAGGGGACAGAGAAAAAATTGGGACTGTACCTTACAAACCAGGACAGTTGAACGGTATACATTAAGCAAGTTTATAAGAATTTATTTAATTTATTGTGGGAATATGATAGTGATTGTGCTGAACAGCAAGGGGAAGGAATTATTTGATTTTCACACTTTGGACACTGAAATGGATCTAGACCTAGACAATGTAAACTCCTTCACAAATACAGCAAAGGGCTCATTAAGTTTGCCATGGCAATGATAGGGAACAAGGCACCACTCTTTGCCAGAATAATAGTTGTGAAAATGGGCATTTCTTTTTTTATATAGCATCCCTCAGAATCCTACTAGTATTTTAATACCATACCTGTGATTTCTGTGTGGTTCTGATACTGCATCGCTCCCATAAACCTGTATGTAAATCTGTGCATATTTTGGATCATGTTTTCCATAAAGTGTGTCTTATTGTAACATACTTTTCCTGATGTATACATTTTAATAAATTTTTCCTGTTGGCTTAAATATGTGACGAGTATACTTTGTCAAATAGTTTTGTGCACATTTTTATTCCAGAAATGCATTGCAAATCTTAGAAATGTATGATTTGCTAAAACAAAATGCTCTTCAATCTCTTGCTAGTCTCCGGAGGTAGAAAATGCATATTTATGAATATCTTTTCCATCTACATCTGCTTACACTCAGACTCCAAACCTGTCAAAGCCTCCTATAACTGAGGTGGATAAAGTGCAGCCTGTAGGCTGTATACAATGCCTCAGGGCTGTTTTTTGTGGCCCCCAGGAGTCAAAAATTGTTTTTATGTTTTTGTCCCAAATGACCATGGGGGACATTTTTGCTACAATTTAGGCCTAGGAAAGGCCTTTATCTGAAACAAAAAGTGAACAGGAAGTGATTTTGATTCACTTCTTGTTGTTAAAAAAAAGAGGACCTCTTCTGGGTTTAAAACAGCCTTGGGTGGAACATGGTGAAAATACCCCCACATCCCTTAGAAGGTGTTTGAATGCATTGGAGGCAAATCGTTTTTTGTCTCTTTTTTTGTGGGGAGTGCAGCCCTCCAAGGGGTAAATGTGCCTCCTAGCCCCCCCCACAGTTGCCCACCCCTGTTCCATAGGGAAGAGGAACAGGATTTGGTTGTGACCACCACAACTGATTGGAAACCTGGAGAACCAACATCCTCTGACAGGCATCCAGAAGGTGTCCCTCTAGAAAATTTCCTCATTGATGAAGCTGCTGTATCAAGGAACCCATGCCTTGGTGAAGACCCTAAGTTTAGACCCTTCTTCATCATCTCAGAACTCTGGAACAACTTCATGGGGAAACTCCTTTACCAGATTTACAGGCACAGCCTATATAGCTGGGCTCTAGTAGACAACTTTGGTGGTGGTCTCTCACCCAATGATAATTGCTGTTGAACAAAGTATCCAAACATTAGTAAAGGAAAAGCTGTCCATTTTTCTGGAACTGAAATCCATAGACTTGCCCAAGACTTTTCATGGACTAGATGGGAAACTGCCATAGCCTGGAGGATCTCCTCACCTGTCCCCAGTAATATATGTTGGAAATGGAGAAATGTGCAACAACATTAGCACAAGTAATTATGAGCACATAGAGAGCAACAGAGATAGAGACAGGAAATCTGGATTCCCTTCTGGGTTCTCTTTTTTGTTGTCTGTTTGTTCCTTCCTGACCTTCCAAGATTGACTTTCCTTCCACACAATACTCCCCTCCTGTCAGTCAGCAGTTAGTAATAGACCTCATGTTTACTCTCCCCAGTCTCAAACAGATCATTCATGCTTCACTGGAGATGGTATTTTGCTGATTATTTAACTTCCATATAGGCTAACATGGTCTACAGTAGACTTGTGGAAGCCATTATCTTTGTTCAATACATTGCTGAGGGACTGCAGTCTGCGGATGAACACCAATTCTGCTGTTTCTCTTTATAATCTACCTTTGCAGTTCTTTTGTTCAAGGACTGCTTTTCTGAGGTCTGAGATGAAATGCCCAGGGAGACTGAAATGTTCTGCCCCTGGTTCTTGTATATTCCCATTCCTAATGTCTGATTTATGTCCATTTATCCTCTGGCGCAGGGACTGGCCTGTTTGCCCAATGCATTGATGACATAGTATGGCACATCACATGTCATTAGGTCTTGTGAGCAACCCACAATTAAAGGAGAACTTTCATGTGTTCATCCTCCAATGTGATTTGTGAGCAACAATCTGTTCCTGTCCCTCAGAACAATCAGAGGAAGGAGATTTAAGTCTATGAAAGCTCATGCTGCCCAAATTCTTTCTTTCAGTTAGTCTCAAAGGTCCTACAAGATCTCTCTACAAATTGAAGTAAGAGTAGATAAGGAAATTAAATAGGTGGGGAAGCTACAAATAAGAGGGTTGAAGGTTTACAAGCTGTGCAACAGAGTGAATAATGAGTGTACTATGGGGAGCCTTGAGGAACAGAAGTATTGGAAACCAAGACAAGTTGGACCTAAAAAGGAAGAACCTAATGAAGAAATTTCATGAATTTAGAGGAAGAGAAGCATTAGTTGTTTTGACTATTAAGAAGGTCAAAAGTAAGTGGCTACAAGTAAGGTGGAATGACATTAGAGAGACTTCTCTTAATATTACCAGGAGCTTAATGCATGGCCAGGTGTAGTGTATCTAAGCTATATAGAAAGGACTTTCTGCTAGGTATAGATTCCATTGTCATGGTAACATTGCACCATTGCAACCCTAAGGGACAGGAAAGGGAGATGAGGGCTATGAAGAATTTGAAGAAAAGATAAATGTTCAATATTGATTGAACCTAAGTGGAAAGTTCTTTGCCTGCAGGCATATAGTCAGATGTATGCTACTGAATGTAGCATTTGATGTCTGATTAAGGAAAAGTGCTTGGGGCTCTATAATCTAAGCTTTTGACAGGTCTCTCTCTTTTTTAATTACTTTAATTTCCTGTACTGGGGAATTTTAGGGAAAGTGTCTTAGGCCAGCAATATATATTGATTTCTGGAAGCTTACCTTGTACTTGTCATTATTGGCTATTTGTGCTCGTGTAGCCTTGTGATTTTACGAGTCTGTTGAGATTAATTCAGTTTTATAATAAGGCTCCATCACATAAGCCAGAGTCTGTCACAGCTATCTGGGCAATAATATTTGTAGATTTTTAATATAATGAAATATCCCTGATTTGTATCGACTGATATAATTTATATCCCAAGCATACTTGCTAGTCTGCAATGGCTGTGCAGTAATTTGTAAAGCTATTAGTGCTTCACATTATTTAATAAGACCAAATATGCTTCAGATCAGTATCACATCTTCAGAGCAGTCCATAGAAATCAATTTGTCTCACAGGTCTTAAAGTGTGACTTTGCCATAAAGTCTACTATAAAGGAAGCCACCAAGGAGAATGGCTTGCCTCATTATGGAAGGAAAGAGAATATGCTTAAGATAAAGCAGGAAATCTTTGGAGTGACTAACAGAAGAAACATTTTCCTCAAAAAAGTTCTGAGGGAACAAAAAAATCCTGCCTAGAGAAAATGTGATGGCTGGAAAGTTTTAAAGATGTTGTACAATGCCTCTCCCAACCAATGAGAGACATGTGTAGGGACAATTGGATGACAGCACGTATAGATATGAAAGTAAACACGGTCGTGAAATGTTGCAGCACAGTAGTGCTTTATGGCTACAGAACAGTTACAATGCAATCGTATGGATAGCACTGGAGAACTCTGAAGTCAGACCATTTAGTACATTTAAAGCCCTGCTAGATTCTTATGTAAGCAAGATCAATGGGAGAGGAGCATTGTTCTCCTTTGTTTTTTACTTTGCTATTTCCCTGCCTTTGCTCACAATGGGAGGGGAACATCTGAACTAATTCTAGGACTGGTTTAAATTATTCCCCATGTTGGGGGTGTGCCTAGGAAGTGCAAAAGTACAAATCCAATGCTTCTGTCCATTTCTCAACCTGTGTATAACTAAATTGTCGCCAATATAGCCGTGATGCCACTGCCTAGATGCATCCCAGATTGAAGCCTTGCTCAGCTAGCCACCGGTCTTTCCTATAGCTGTTGGCATTCATTCCAGGAGCCATAGGATTGTAGGTTTTTTTTAAAAAAGCAACATCAGATCAACTGAAATCCAGATGTAAAATGATCATCAAGAAGAGAGGCATTCTGGAATTTAAAAAATACATTCTACAACTTGTATTACATATTAGATACAACATAAATAACAATCATCAGTATATCAATTTAAAATCAATAATTGGTGACAGGATGATGTTTTCCTTCTTCCTTGGGTCTTGCATCTTGAGGGCTTTAGTCCTGGTCTAACTAAGCTTGCATTGCTGGACAGCTTAAGTCATTGCCTGCTTATCTGTTGTTGGCCTTTTCTTGTTAATCTTTTCTTGCCAGGAAGAGTCTTTCCTCCCCAATCTGAAATCCTCCATGTTGCACTACAGCTCTCATAATCCTACAGCCAAATGGAGTGTACCAACTTGGGGAAGTCTGTAGTATGTCACTCCTAAAGAATCCCTCATATTGCTAGATTTAAATGGTAGGTGATTGTGGTGGTTTTGGGTCATTTCTACTCTGTGCTCTGTTGGTGGACTCACCATAACATTTTGGACTGAAAGTCAGCCAAGTATGTGACTCAGAGGTGCATAGAAATCTATTTCACTTCCTAGATTTCAGTTGATTTTTTACTTCATTGTGGGTTGCGGGGGAGAGATTAAAATGCCAACCATGCACCATTTTGGAGTGTTTTAGCCCCCTCCATTTAAAAATTTTGGGGAGCTCTAGTGTTGCCAGTTGGCTTGGGGGCTGCTTGGGGGCTGCTGTGTACCAATTGTATCACATCACAATACTGGGTAGTCTTTTGGGCAGGTGAAGGATGTGTGTTTTCCTTACAGCTGCTGACACTTCTCTGGCAAACCTATTTGTAGCCATCCCTATCACACCACACAGTTATACCACAATTTCATTGTGCTAGTCTCATCTTTGCCTGGGGCTTATCATGATGCCATAGCTTTCCCAATGCTGTACCATGCTGTACCACTGTTGGGTTGTTTGGAAATTAATTCTTTTCTCACTTGATATAATCCATTAATGATCCCTGCTACAGTTTAGTGATTACACTGGGTGCAAATATCTTACTCCACTTCATTGTAATATTGAGAGCAAAGTGAATGCATTGTAGGTATAGTTTCAGTGATCCTCTCTTGGGGATTCCCTGGCGACATCAAGCAGGAAAAGAGCAAACTACTTCCAGTGGATGAGCTATGAGGTCACCAGGATTCCCAAGATCTCCTATGAGAATCACTGTACATTTATTCTCTGTTCTCCAGCATTTTTATATTATTTTTTAAAACTTATTTTTAAAAGGGGAGTAGTCTCGTATAATTCTGATATAATCATAGACTCCTAGAGTTTGAAGAGACCACAAGAAACATTGCCCAGAGAAACCACAGATTCAGAAAAGGTTTAAAGAGTAAAGATGAGTACTGTACATACAAACAAGTTAAAAGAGTAATATGCAAAAGCAGAACCATGCAACTATTACTTTGCAGGAAAAAATACAGGAAAAAAAATGCTGTAGGAAGTGGCATGGTGTGTATTCATCTTCCTGATCAGGACATGAAGTAGCAATGGTTCCATAATAGCATCATTACATGATTATGCAATTACACAATTGGTTTGCTTTGTTTTTAAAATGCCAATCCTGGAGCAAGAGATGTGTAAATGGTACAGTATGACCCCATATGTGTAGGATTGGTAACTGTGGTTTCACTTACCCATGTCCAGGGGGAAAAAAATCTATCTGGGCATCTGGAGGTCCTCCAGCACGACTCTATGGTTAACCTCTGCCAGAAATATAGCATTAGTTGTTAACTATGGTTTCATTTCTCTGTGGTAACCATGGGAACAGATCCTGTGTATACAGAGGTCGTAGTATATTGTCCTATTTTATGTGTGAGAAATCAAAATGGGAACTAATGCACAGAGGTGCACATGCAGTCATCAACTACCCTCAAGAAGCACATGACCCAACAATCTATAATTCCAACCATAAATTCAGTTATCTATAATACCCATTTTTAATCAGAACCACAAATAATATTCATTTTTTCTCATGTAGAATTAATTAACCATGACTTCTTAAATACAGTCTATCTTCTACATGCCTCACTCATTCCTGTAAATAAGAGGATTATATAGGCCTATGTAATTAAGTCCTACAAGAGATATTGTAAATAAACCAATTAAGTTACTAATACCTATGTGAAGTCTGAATTCAATTCTTTGTGCTATATAGTTTCTTCTCGTGACACTTCTCATATATTTTATGACATAAAATATAGCATCTTCATTTTATAGATAATATCTGACTATTGTAAATATTTGCTGCAGAAGTACTTAAACAATTTCTGATGTTCCTCCATAATATTGTTTCATATGAAAACACATTCCTTTCCTCTGAGCATTAGAAGTTTAGTCTGATCCATGGTTTTAATACTTTTTTGTCTTTCTCTTTATAAAAGGTTAAATGGTGCTTATATTTGTGTATTGGGAGACATTTTCTGGATTCTAGGGCTAAAGTCTGTTATTTCACTCTTCTCTACGAAGTACAGGAATAAGAGCTGCTGGCTTGCTACAAAGCTAATAGAGTACTCTGCTAGCCCTTTGACCTTGTCTGCTGCTTATTCCGTTCTAGTTTAGTCGTGCAAAGATTGTGAATTGTATTATATTTAGCCCCAGCTGCAGGAAACATGCCAGCTTATTGCAAGCAAAAGCCAGATAGTTAAAACCTGGAGGCGAAACAGAGTGTGTTCTCCAGAGATTCCGTCCCTGTATTGCCTTTGGTTTTGCCTCAGGATGACAGTACTCTATGCTGAAATGAAATCTCATCTGGATGTAAACATTTTCAAATTTCATGGATTCCCTGTATTTACACATAGGTGAGTTGCTAACATATTGAAACACAGATAGGATGATGGGCATGCAGGCCCCATTTCTTCCAAAACTGGATCTGTATCCATGCCCAACTATTGTAGGATGAGACAAGAGCTTCCCTTCTCCTGCCAAACCTAATACATGACCAGAGCTCAAATAGCCAGAAATCCTGCTCCCAGTTTGTCAAGTGCTTAAGTGATTTGGAAGGTGCATACCATACTTTGAAATGCCCCCATGAAGATCATGTAAATGGCCAGTCAGTTCTTAAAGGAGTGCTTTATTTCCTCACCCCCCCCCCCCAATTTTTCCTTGTTAAGATAGCATCTAAAGCTAAGTACAGTATGTTAAAACAGGGTCCTTTCCCTGGGCTTGCAGGGCAAATGTGTCTCTGGTGGTGATCTTTTCTATCACTAAAAGTGGATGAAGAACAGCTGGGATCTTTTACTTACTAACCTTCCCTGGCTCCTTTTCTTAAGGCCCAAGTGAGCAGACCAGAGCATATGCTGCTACCCTCCAATAATCTCCACCCTCCATCACTGGCTTACCTCCTGAAGAAGATAGTTTGCCAGATGATTCCAAACAATCTATTATGCTGTACTTTCCCAATGATTTATGCTGCTTCCTGCTTCTTATTTTTCACTGGCTACTTTCTATTTGGAGGGCTCCTCCTTTAGCTGCTAGAGTCACTACTGTTACATCCTGGATGGATCTCTGCTTTGCCTTTAACACTGCCTTAGCCAACCATCTTTTGGTATTGCAGAGAGCTGCCAGTTGAAGATGTTCTTACACTGCTCTCTCACTTGGAGCTTGCCTTGCTGATGAGCCCAATCCATTTCACCACTTTCTCTAACATTATGATAAGCTTTGAAGGATGCTGCTGCTGTCAGCATTGACTACTGTTGTTCTACTAGCCAGGGGTTCATGTTGTGGCTCCACTTTTGAGCCTTTTCTCTCCATTGGCAACTGTGACCATAGACTTTCACAGGTGGCTTTTGAACCATGCCATAAAAGTCTGCTAATAGTGCTTTTGGCAATACCTATTGTATGATGCTGTCTGCCTCTCAGCACCCCCTTGTTTTCCAATTGTAGTTAGCCCACACCTTGCTGTTGATGGGGAAAACCTGCCAACAGGCTCCCAGTCACACTGATATAGTGCTAGTCCACAGGTGCAATAAATTACTTTCACAGCAGTTCCAGGATTGCAGTCATGAGATGTCAATATCTCCTTCTCTCCCCTGTTCCTGTTCCTGCTCCTCTTCACTGTTCTAAAACAGATGGGTTTTATAACTTCCTTTTCTTTTTAAAGAAATCACAGTAGCATAAATCCAGAATTGCACTGAAACACACACACACACGACATGCTGGGTAGACAGGGTTAAGGCGGTAAGGTTAAGGACAAGGGCAGAAGAGGAAGTGAGGGGCCAGCAATAGGCTGATCATGCTAATGAATGGATGTGTTGTAGGGAGTATTCCCAAACCAGTATGTATGCACTACTTTTCATTTACACAACGGCAATGAAAACGGGATCATGTGATAGACTCCCATGACTGCTGGGGCTGACCTTCTTGACACCTAGTCCTGGTTGGTGATGGCAGATGATGTGCTTTGTTGGGTTGACATTTGTCCTTGCTGGTTTTTAATGACTACTAAATCTATAGTGCGCCCTTGTTATTCTCTGGGGTTTGGTTTCAAGACCCTCTGTGGATAACAAAATCCGTGTATGCTCAAGTCCCATTAAATATAATGGCACAACAAAATAGTGTCCCATATATAAAATGGAAAATCAAGATTTGCTATTTGGAATTTAAACTTTTTGTGAATATTTTCAAGCTGTGTATTATCCACGGATAAAAAATCCGTGGATAAGGAGATCCAACTGTAACTAGCCCCCTTTATGTTACTAGGGGCTGTTACAGACCAGCCCTTTCAGGCAACCCGTCATGTGCTAGGGTTGCCTCGGAGCAGGGCTTACACACACACCACAACTTTAGCAAATGACGGGGGCGGCGGCACTACGTAGCACCATTTAAATGACATACTTAGCAAGGCCGTCGCAGCTGCGCGGCATCCATATGGCGCTGCGCAGTTGCGGTGGCACTATGGCGCCTTTTATGTTTTGAGCGTCGCAACTGCAATGCAACTGTGCACCTTTGCCGCAGTGTCTAGCTGCTGGGGTGAAGGTCTGCAGTAATAAAAGGTGGCACCAGACCGCCCTTTTGGGGCGGTCTGTGCCACCCCATGGATTCTCATTCCAGGCTTATCTCCAAGAAGAGTCAATGTCACTTATGAAAACAAAGTGGCTGCTGCCTGACCCCTAAACTTTCTCCTCAAAGTAAGGAAGATGCTCTGTGATCATTTGCTATCCTCCCTTTGCTTCTAAGCTACAGAGTTCATCTTCCATACTGACTGAGGATATTGAAACCTTTATTGGATCTTAATTTGCTCCACTCAGCTCAAGCCTTTAGAAAGGTTGCGTTATGAGGGATGTTGGTGACTGGGTTGAAATATTCATCTCCAAATGGATTCTCGCATATTCTACTGCACTTCTTCAGAGTGCACCTCCAAGTCTTTGCTTCAGGCATTGCTTCTTTTTGCTACTGCACTGTTGCTTTGCATCTCTCTTCTTTGCTGCTCTGCATCCCTTGCTCCACTTTTCTTCTCTCTTCAGGCTTCTCTCCAAGTTATGCTCCAGCTGAATGAGGAGGCAAGCGACAGAGAAGTGGCTAAATACTCCAGTGATGATCCTGAGTGAAACCTTGTGCTTCAAGGTCCTCACAGACAGTACATCCTCTGCTTCCTGGAGGACTGAAAACATGGCACAGGGACCAAAGGGAAACATAGCTGACCTGAAGAAAGAATGATGGTGGCTCCCTGTACACCCTCCTGCCTCCCTGCTCCACTAAATGGGTATCTGGTGAGGCCGAGGACCCATGCTTCTTTTCACCCATAGTTACCTACATCGATATCTTTATTTGGGGTATGGCAAACGGTATCCCCCAGTTTCAGATATTTACTTGCCATGTAGAAGGAGAACTTGTGTGAGATTTATCAGCCAACATCCTCCCAAAAATGAAAGCATTTGTTAAGTAAACCTAGGCTGTTGCCCTTAAAAAAACAAACAAAAAACATTTATAGCAGTCAATTTGGCTCCATTAATTCTCTCCTGTTCGATATTATAGTAAGAATCACCGTTACCCAGACCTGAAAAGAAATTGAATTTGAATTATGCTACCCTGATTGGGGATATTTGAAGCAAATTACCATCATTTGTTGGGAGAATTTAGGATACAATCAAATTTCATGAATTCTCAAGGGCCTGACAATCACAGCATATGATTATTTCTGTACCTCCCACAGGGTTACAGCTCAGGGCTCCACATGGACTTTAAATCATTAGGACATCTATATTACAGTGCCATAAGAACTTTAAAGGTGCTGCTGGTGGGGGGAAGAACAGTAGCAAAATGATCGCCATTGTGAGGAATGACATGGTTAAAAATACCAGAACAGGGCACACGTTTCATCGTTCTGGACTCCTTTCTCTCTTAAAAAAAGATTTACCAGTGTCTTTATTTTGACATTGTCATCACCCAATATTTAAAAAGAGAGTTGTGTGTAAACAACATGTGGGCGTTTAATGAAGGTCTTGAAATGCACACTGTAGAACATATATTTATATCATTATCATAATCTTTTATTTAGAAAGCACCCTAAATGACAGGCACTGGAACACCATAATTAAAAATAAGAACTCTATGGGAAAATGGGTAATCTCAGAAATACAGTGACTGAAAAGGTGAAGGGCAGGTGACTGGAAACGGGAAGGAAAGGAGGCTGAACAATAGGTATTATGAACCAAAGACTGAGGCTGAAATCCTATATCGGCTTATCTGAAAGTAAGCCCTGTTGAATTTAACTAACTTTTTTTTGTAGGCATGTGCAGAATTGCCTATAAATGTAGCAATTAAGTGAACAATCTTATATAGGTATAGCTTAATTAACAGAGTAAATGTTTTTCTGGGAATTACTTCTTTAACAGGAAGGTTGGTACTAGAGGCAGAAATAACATGGATAGAATAGGGATAGGTTCCTATACACAAAATAGGAAGGAAGGAAGGAAGGAAGGAAGGAAGGAAGGAGGGAGGGAAGGAAGAATTCAACATGTTCCAGCAAACATTTTAGTCAAAACTAACTATATGTACATCTGAAATGAAACAACCAGGTCATTCAAGCCTTACATCAGTAGACAAAAACTATGGCTGCATCCATACTGCAGAAATAATCCAGCCTGACACTGTTTTAACTGATCTGGCTCATTGCTATGGAATTTTGGAAACTGCAGTTTGTTCACCTTGTTTGTTGGAGACTTTGTTAACTGAAATGTGAGTGTACTCCATTTTCTTTGGCTACCTTTATAAGAGAGTGAGTCCTAATGAAAGGAAGTAGTTGGATCCAGATTTAGGTGCATGTAACTTAGCAGAAGTGGTGAACAGTGGACTTCCATGCCTTTTCCTTACTCAGTTACCCCTCCAGACCCTTGAAAATGTGACACAGAGGTTCAGAGGACTCTGCTGAATGGAGTGAACTTAGGTGGGGTGGGGAGGAAGAGGGAACTTTCATTGCTGGAAGCATGGTCCTGGATCCAAACAGATGGAATTTATTTCTAAGCAGCTATGCATGAAACCGCACTATAAATATTCAACCAGATCCTGCATTGGAATCATAAGACATGTTGTAAATTTCTGTCATAGCCTATGACTCCCCTTCCTCCCTTACCTTCTCCCTCCAGCCATATAGTGGCTGGTGGAGAGTGGGGGTTTCTCAGAAGCCTCTATACGTCTATAACTAAACACACCATGATGACCCCTGCCCCGGAGTTACAGTCACACAGCCTTATGCTTGTCAACCACTGCATTTCCACTGGCTATTACATGGCTATTTCTAGAGGGGGTGTCGCATAAAAAAGAGCAGATTTTGGGGTGTTTGGGGGTCAACGTGCAAAGAATGTTGACAATCTGTACCTTTGCAACAACAATATCAACAAAAAAGACACATGCAGGCATAAGCTGGACTTCTGCCTGCTTATGTCACTAATAGGATGCCAGCCATCATCAGGAGATAAAAAAAACCCCCAGAAACTAGTGTGGCTACATGCCAAAGAGGACAGGGATGCTGCACTTTTTATAGTTGTGTGAGTTGTGTGGGAGAGGGTAATTCAGCAGGTGTGGCTTGCATGGCAAGAGGGGCAAAAGCCTTTGCATGCAGACCTTTAAAAGGAAAGCCAGGTAGGTGGAGAATGTGTATTTTAAACTGTACGTGATACATTTATTTGACAGTTTTGTTCTCATCTGAGAGATCGGTAACAGCTTTACAGCAGAAATCCCATAGCTTTCCCCATATCTGTCCTAGATTTTTCCCCCTTAAGCCGGAAAAGTTGACAACATTTGAGAAGCAACAAAAAACCCTTGAATTGTAACCCTCAGCATCAGATCTGAAGATGAGCAACCAAGTTAAAACTGAAAACCCATTCTTTCAGGGTCAAGATCATTAAATGTTGTTGGCATGTGCCTTCAAGACATTTCTAACTGATGGCAACACTATCACAGAGTTTTCTTGACTAGATTTGTTCAAAAAACAGGGGGGGGGGTGTTGCCCTTACCTTCTTCTGAAGCTGAGGGTGTGTGACTTGTCCCAGGCCAGCCAGTATTTCTCCATGCCTGAGAAGGGATTCAGACCCTGGTCTTTAAGTGTCCTATCCCATTTCAAACCATTAAGCCATGTTGGGTCAATAAATAGACCAATTTTTAAATGAGTGTCCAAGAGAAGGAAATCCCATGACTGTAGAATAGTCATTAAAAACAACCCTTGTAAAAATGACAGCTCACAGATGATATTCTAAATAAGATATTGTCTGTGGAATATAAATGACATGACCAATAAGGAAATAGAACATCTGCTTCATACTTTGGCCCGAGACCAATTCAAAAGTTAGTAGCACAAAGTGAGATCTGTGGTAGAGGTGAGCAACTTGTGATCCTCTAGATATTGTTGGACTGCTATTCCCAGCATGCTTCACCATTGGCTACACTGGTTTGGATTGATGGCATTTCAATTCAACAGTATCTGGAGGGCCTCATGTTGACTACCTTTGCCTCAGGGAACCACATGCCTTGAACTGGAAAACATCTCTTGATTTGTGCCTGTTATTTCTACTCAGCTATCTACCTAGATATGATATATAGACATTTGATAATACAAAAACACAAAGATGACTTGAGTAACTTTTTTGGATCATAGCCAAATAAGTTTTCCAGGTTGTTGTTTTTGTGTGTGTGTGTTCCTTCAAGTTGCCTGCTGAGTAATGGGGATCCCATGAATTTGATAGGATTTTCTTAGGCAAGGAGTTCTCAGAGGTAGTTTCGCCAGTTCCTTCCTCTGCAATATAGCCTACAGCTCCTGGTTTTCATTGGTGGTCTCCCATCCAACACTAAGGAGATCTGATCCTGCTTACTTTCAAAGATCAGAAAGGATCTGGTGCATGGCAACACAGGACTGACAATTGGACTGTGCCCCACTCAAGAAGGCCTATAACTGACTGAGACTATGCCTGAAGCAAAATATTCCTCCTGGTTTTGGTGTGCTCTGACACTTTGATAAAATTCCTGACTCTCTTATGATGGTTGCATACAGCTCAACCCTGGCATGGATAGATGAACTAATATTTACCATACTGTCACAAGCCAACAAACATGCAAAATATTGAATTTGCTGAAATGCTTCTCTTTTGGAACATTTCTGTGAGGTGGACATATTGGGCTGGTGTTCCTCAGTCAGTGTGATGGATATGGATTTCCTTCTCCCTATCCAGTCAGTGTAACTCTGACTTGTTTCCTCTTTCATTTGGCTGCTTGGTTTGGAGGAATTGGTGCCAAATTACATGCAATAATTCCTGCCTACATCCTGCATCCTGGATGCATCCCATTAAATGGGTTAAATGTGCATGCGATAAGCTCCATAGTCAAGTGCTCAAACTACTGCACCACAATATCTCTCTTTTTATAACCACCTTTTCACTATCATCTTTTAACTTTCTTTTCTATTCAGAAGGCCCCTGTATCTTTAACAGGTGCAGGAGATTCAGATATTCCCAGGAGATGAAGATTCTGTGACAACTGGGATCTTGCTTGAGGCATCAAAATCAATATTTGTTAATTACGAATAGACATTTCTGAGCCGGCAAAGTGGTCCGACATAGGCAAACAAAGTACGCTCAAAGCACATAACAGTGTGTGTAAGCAAGTGATTTAAA
Organism: Urosaurus nigricauda; assembly: GCA_034509955.1. Lineage (NCBI taxonomy): Eukaryota > Metazoa > Chordata > Lepidosauria > Squamata > Phrynosomatidae > Urosaurus > Urosaurus nigricauda. The sequence goes on from JAOEGL010000006.1 coordinate 82,476,486, forward strand.
AAAAAAAAAAAGTGAAGTATTTTGGAAAAGGTTTTCAGATCTAGAGACTTTCAGTATTTGCCCAGACAACAAGAAATGAATAGCAACAAGGAAGCTGCAAAAACTGTTATTTCAGAGCAGGGAATTTCCAGACAAGACACAAAAGTTGTAGTATTCTCCAGGTCAGCAAGTGTGCAAGCAGCTTACTCAATAGTTGTGGGGGGGGGGGTCATGGGGGAGAACTCAGTGAGTAATATTTGTTAATAACAATAGATCTCCCTGCTCTGTTCAGCCATTAGGTACACAATCTAAAATTATCTAATTGCACTGCACCTTATACCCAGCCTTATACTCCACCATATTTGTAAAATGGGAATAATAATCTTGCACTGACTCAGGTTGCTGTAAGGATGACCAAGCTAAGGCAGTAAATGTTCTCTGTCCTCTCAAAAAAACCTTTAAAATATTGAAATAGGTTCACTAGCTTCCATTTGGTTTCTGCGCACAATTCAAAGTGTTGGTGATGACCTATAAAGCCCTATACAGCTTTGGTTCAGACTATCTGAAAGACCATATCTCCCCATATGAACCTGCCAGAACCAGGAAAGCTTTCTCTTGGTCTCACCATCATCACAGGCTTGCTTGGTGAGGACACAAGAGTTTTCTTGTTTGCTTCTCCCACCCTCTGGAACTCCCTTCCACAGGAGGCTAGGCTGGCTCCCTCCCTGCTTTGTTTGTGCTGGCAAGCAAAAATCCTTTTGTTTAAGCATGTTTTTAAAATATATAACTGTGCCAGTGAGGCTTTTTTTAAAAAACTGAGGTGTGTTTTTAACTTTTGCATGTCTTAAAATAATCTTATTTGCCATGTTACTGTATCTCCCACCCTGACAGAGCTTAATATTGTTTTGCTGAGCCTTCTTCCCTTGCACCTTGTGTTCCATCACAGTGCCTCCCATCTTCTCTCTCTGTATACCTTACATCATGACACCCCATTTCTGCACCCCCCTTGTCTCACCTTTCATGATCAAATCTGTCTTCCATCAAGTTACTACACCTCGTGCTCTCTTCCTCCCTTGCTTCACTTATTTCATTGCCATCTTGCATCCTTCTCTTGCACATTGTCTACAGCACCTTCTCTTTCCAATTTGCCTCACTTCCTATTTCTGGGCCTTTCTTCCTCACATCATGCTGCCATCTCACCTGCTCTCTCTTCTCCTTTGTTTCACCTCAAGATGCCTTCTCCTCCCTTAAATCCTGCACCCCATCATTACACCTTCTAGCCTTTCTTCTCCTCTTATGTTATCATACTATGACCCTTTCTTTTGTAACCATTTGTCTCATCTCACATCACAATGTCTCCTCCCTGCACCTTAAAACTGCCCCATGCCCCCTCCCCTCTTGCCCCTTGACTCATCTTGTGCTGCTATGCCTCCTTCCTTCTCACCTTGTGCTCTGCCATTGTGCCACCTAAACTCCCTTCTTGCTTGCCACATCTTTCATTGCCAAGCCTCAACCTCTTGTACCTCATGATACACAACCACAATTCCCATTTTCTTCTTCTCTTTGCCCACATTCCCCTACTCCCTTCCTTGCACCCAGGACCTAGCCACTGTCTCTGGTAGCAAGACCACTATAAGACAAAGAGCAGGAGAAGAGTGAAGAAAGCCAAGAGGAAAAAGAGGTAGCAAGAGCAATGTAGTGGAGAAGAAAAGGTGAGGTTGGTGCTGCTTTCATCTTCCCTTTGAGGCAAAAGAGCTCTGGATGCTTCTGATAAAAGAACTGACTTCTGATTCCAAGACTGGATTTAAGAACATGTTTCCACCTTTGACATGCAGGGTATTTTTTCTTTGTCAGTTCCACATATGACTGTTTCGAGGTACCACCAAGTTCATGAATACCAAGTTAATGAATACTACGTGAATTCATTAATATCATTAAATACTAAAGTTAGGATTGTCCATGTGAACCGTTTCTATGTATGGTTATGAAAGCTGGACAGCAAAGAAACCTGATTTTTTTGGGGGGAGGGGGAATCAACTCATTGGAGATGTAGTGTGGAGAAGAGTTCTGAGAATACTGTGGACTGCTATAAAGACCAATGGATGGGTCAATCAGGTTCAAACTCTCCCTGGTAGCAAAGATAAACCAAGGTTGTCATATTTTGGCCATATCATGAAAGGAAAGGAGTCAGTAGAAAATATTATGATGCATGGCAAAGTGGAGGGCAATAGGAAAAGAGGAAAGCTGAATTCCAGATGGATAGACCCAATTAGGGAAGCCATGGCCCTGAGTCTGTACAAGTTGAACAGGACAGTTGAGGATAGAGTGACTTTCAAGTTCTCTTATACATATGGTCACTATGAGTCTAGGGAGTTTATCAGACAATGGAAATTGGAAGTATAGTCTAATGGCAATCCAAACGCGATAATGGGGTTTCACGTTATTGTGTATTAAAGCATCTCACACAATTTCAGGCAATGGGCAGTCATTTTTGGGTAATGGGAAGTCAATTCAAATGCAATTGGAATTCATGTAAATTCACTGAACTAGTGAATTCACGTAAATTCGAATTGGCTCCAATTGGCTCCATTCGAAATAAAGAGAAATTCCTCCCGTCTGATAAACTCCATAGTTGACTTGAAGGTAATTAGCAACAAGAAAACAACCAAGTTCAGTTAAGCATAGGCCTGGATGAGTGAATATTAATTGAATTCCAGCCTGGAAGACAAAGTGACCTCTTAATCTATTGAAATGTACAGTGATAATTTCACAGAAGGATACACTCAGCTTGAATGGTCATGCATATTTGGAGAGCAGAGATCAATGGATCATTCTTCAATTATGTAAGATCCTATAAATATCAACAAAAGTTTCAAGGTCATCATGCACAAGCAAAACATATTGAAGAGGAATAGCAAACAGTATATTTAGCCTAACATCTCAACTGTTCTGGCATCCCCTGTAAGCCCACACCATCGGCAGCAGAGGAAGGGAGGAGCCTGAAGCCTTCCAGAAGCTCCCAGCATCCCCTGTAAGCCCACACCATCGGCAGCAGAGGAAGGGAGGAGCCTGAAGCCTTCCAGAAGCTCCCAGCATCCCCTGTAAGCCCACACCATCGGCAGCAGAGGAAGGGAGGAGCCTGAAGACTTCCAGAAGCTCCCAGCATCCCCTGTAAGCCCACACCATCGGCAGCAGAGGAAGGGAGGAGCCTGAAGCCTTCCAGAAGCTCCCAGCATCCCCTGTAAGCCCACACCATCGGCAGCAGAGGAAGGGAGGAGCCTGAAGCCTTCCAGAGGCTCCCAGCATCCCTTGCAAGCCCACACCATCGGCAGCAGAGGAAGGGAGGAGTCTGAAGACTTCCAGAGGCTCCCAACATCCCTTGCAGGCCCACACCACCGGCAGCAGAGGAAGGGAGGAGCCTGAAGCCTTCCAGAGGCTCCCAGCATCCCCTGCAGGCCCACATCACCGGCAGCAGAGGAAGGGAAGAGCCTGAAGCCTTCCAGAGGCTCTACTAGAGCTAGGACTGGAGTGGGTTTAATTGGCTTGTTTTCAACCCTCTTGTGAGCATGGAGCCGGGAATAGCCTGGGGGCTGACATCAAGGTTGTGCGGGGGCAGGGAAGGTATGGCGGCAACAGAGTGAACAGATGTTACAAAAGAAGTAGGGATAGATGTCTGGTATCTATCTCTTCTTCAGTTCACTCTGTTTCCCAAGATAAGGCAGAGAGCGCACCATCCATTCCACAATCCCTTAACCTGCTCCTTTGCAATGTCAGGTCGGCCAAGAGCAAGACCCATATCATCCACGACCTCCTTGTGGATGAACAGGCTGACCTGGCATGCTTTACTGAGACCTGGCTGGGTGATGCCAGCGCTGCTACGTGGGCGCAGGCTCTCCCAGCGGGTTACACGGTCAGTGAGCAGGTAAGGGAAAGTGGGCGGGGGGGCGGTGTGGCTATAGTCCATAAAACCAACCTAACCTTGATCAGGAAACCTGTCCGGAAAACAATCCACATCGAGTGCATGTACCTCAGCTTGAAGTCCAGGGATAGCTTGGGGATTCTGTTAGTCTACCGGCCACCCCGTTGTCTTGCAGACTCCCTATCCGAGCTGACTCAGCTGGTCTCTGAGTTGTTGTTGGAGACACCCAGACTTTTGGTCTTGGGTGACTTCAACATCCCTCTTGAGACCAGCCCTTCTGATCTATCTGGAGCAGCTCGGGAGTTCATGGATACCATGACAGGCATGAACCTATTCCAATTGGTCAACGAGCCGACTCATTGTGCTGGTCATACACTCGATGGGATTTTTAGTACGGAACAGCAACATCCGTGGGCAGAGGTAACTAAAACCTCTGCCTTGTCATGGACGGACCATTTCCTGATCAAGCTGGAGCTAAAAGCCGCTATCCATTCCCCCGGGGGTGGCGGACCCATTAGATCGGTCCGCCCTCGAAGGCTGATGGAACCAATTGGTTTCCAGAAGGCCTTAGAGGGTTTAATGGTTGGCAGTGCCGGTGATCCCGTCGAAGCCTTGGTCACCACCTGGAACACCGATCTTCCCAAGGCTCTCGATGCGATTGCCCCCGAGCGTCCTCTCCAGCCCGTTCTTAACCGTAAGCCCTGGTTTACAGAGGAACTTAGGGAGATGAAGCGGGTTGGACGACGACTAGAGAGCAAGTGGCGGAAAACTCGACTCCTATCCAACAGAACTCGCCATAGGCAGCATCTTCGTGCCTATCGGGAGGCTTTGCGTGCAGCGCGAAGAGCCTTCTGCTCTGCACGCATTGCGTCTGCAGAGTCCCGCCCAGCAGAGCTATTTAGGGTGGTGGGGGAGCTAACACAGGTTCCTCCTGTGTCAAATCCCCTACTTGACCCTATGACGGCCTGCTGTGACGCGTTTAATACCTACTTTGCAGATAAAATCTCTCGGATAAGGGCCGACTTAGATGTCAATTTTCCACCAGAACCAATAGATGAGGCGTCCAACAACTCCGTTGATGTCATTTTGCTGGATGAGTTCCAACCTGTGAGTACCGATGACGTGGACAAGCTTCTTGGAAGTATGAAAAAGACGACCTGCTCTCTCGATCCCTGTCCATCTTGGCTGGTCGTCCAGGGAGGGGACACACTGAGGGTATTCCTTCGGGATACAATCAATGCGTCCCTCAGAGAAGGCTGTTTACCATCCTGTCTGAAGGAGGCAGCTGTTAAGCCCCTCCTGAAGAAGCCTTCTCTTGATCCCCTGGACAGGAACAACTATAGACCAGTGTCCTTGCTCCCTTTTTTGAGCAAGGTGATCGAGAGAGCAGTTGCCTCTCAACTTCAGGTTGTCTTGGATGAAACCGATTATCTCGATCCATTTCAAACCGGCTTCAGGACAGGACATGGAGTGGAGACTGCCATGGTCGCTCTGACCGATGACCTCCGCCTGAGTATCGACAGGGGTAGTGTGACCCTGCTGGTGCTCCTGGATCTCTCGGCGGCTTTTGATACTGTAGATCACTCCATCCTCTTGAGTCGACTGAGGGAGTTGGGGATCGCGGGCACCGCACTCCGGTGGCTCCGGTCCTTTCTCTCTGGGAGATCTCAAAGGGTGAGGCTCGGGGACAGTTGCTCCTCCAAGATTGAGCTTAACTGCGGCGTCCCTCAGGGCGCCATTCTGTCCCCGATGCTATTTAATGTCTACATGAAGCCGCTGGGTGAGATCATTCGGAGGCATGGAGCTCAGTGTCTTCAGTACGCTGATGACACTCAGATATACCTCTCCATGACCAGATCGTCGGTTCGAACTTCAGATGGCGTCTCTCCTCTTAATGACTGCCTTGCAGCGGTAATGGATTGGATGAGGAAAAACAGGCTGAAACTCAATCCAGACAAAACGGAGGTACTAGCTGTTACAGGCCCGAAACCAGGTTCGGGAATACATCTTCCGGTCCTAGATGGAGTCACACTCTCCTCGAAGGACCCTGTTCGCAGTCTGGGGGTGCTCCTTGACTCGTCGCTTCACATGACTAGTCAGGTGAATGCGGCAGTCAGGAGTGCCTGTTATCAGCTTCGGCTGATACGCCAGCTGCGCCCCTACCTGGATCAGAGGGACCTGGAAACAGTGGTGCACGCTTTGGTAACCTCACGCTTGGATTTCTGTAACGCGCTCTACATGGGGCTACCCTTGTGCCTAACCCGGAAACTCCAACTAGTTCAAAATATGGCAGCCAGGCTTGTTAGCGGTACACCTAGGAGAGAGCACATTACACCTGTGCTTAAAGCTCTCCACTGGCTGCCAATTAGTTTCCGGGCGCAGTACAAGGTGCTGGTTTTAACCTTTAAAGCCCTACATGGCTTGGGTCCATCTTATCTCAGGGACCGCCTCTCCCCATATGAACCCCCCCGCACGCTTCGGTCCTCTGGGAGAAATCTGTTGCAGCCCATGAAGACTAGGTTAGCGCAGACCTCCCAGAGGGCCTTTTCTGCTTCTGCTCCCAGGCTATGGAATGGCCTGCCGGACGAGATGCGTCTCATTACATCACTAGACTGTTTTAAAACAGCCTTAAAGACGCATCTCTTCCGCCAGGCCTTCCCTGAAACTGTATAATCTACCTGGCTCCTAAAATCTTTCAGCCAATTCTCAACTCCTTATCCCCCCCCCCCCCCCCGTATTTTATTGCTACCCATGCTGTGGCCAGCATTGCGGTTTTCTGTATCATGTTTTATTGTACTTTTATTGTTAGTAATTTAATTTTAAGCTTAACTAATTTAATCCTATTTTAAGGGGGGGAGGTTGGGATGGAATTCTTGAATTATTTTAATCTGCAATCTGTTTTTAACCTTGTTGTACCCCGCCTCGATTGTTTTACAGAGGGGCGGGTAAGAAATAAATATTATTATTATTATTATTATTATTATTATAACAGTTAATAAAGTTGTGGCCTTTTTTCCTCCAACCAGTTTTCTGTGTTTATTGGGGGGCCTGAACTGTGCGGCAATTAGCCTAACATCTCAACTTGCAGAGACTTCTCTATCTATTTTTATTTTATGAAAGTTTGGAATCTGGGATCCTGACAGAAACAGATATTAATGGCACGTCTAGAAAGCAAAATCCTAATCAGGTTAGTTTGGTTAAGTGTGGTATAAAGTGTGGCACCATAGTCTAGTAGAATTCCACCAATTTGTCATGATCTCCAGTTTGTCACGATAATTCTAGCTTGTCATGACTACCCTGTCACTGAAACATGTTGCTTTGTGTCCTGCTTGCATATTATTATTGCGATGATTTTGTGTAATTTGACTGAAAGAATATAGTTAGCCCAAGGCAACCCAGTATGCCTGCAGCTTATTCATAACTGAGTTAATGTCTGACTCTCAGCAAGCCCTCTTCAAGAGTCTGTAGGTTTTTCATATTTATCTCACTGTGACAGTGTCCAAAAATAGCTGTTCAGATACTTTCTCCCTATCCCCCCTTTTAAATGGATTCAAATCAGAACACCCAAAGAAATGGCTGAAGAGAATGCTGTCCTACTTATGCTGACATCCTCAACATTGTGAAAGCCATATAATGAGGGAAGAATTGTCAAAAGTGTGCCCGCTTACACTGAGATCAGAGGTGAACATGTAAATGCCCTGTCTTGTAATTATAAGGTAGTTTATGGTGGCTTTGGTCGTCACTGAAATAGGAGGGGTGTGTGTGTGTTTAACAGAAAGAAACATTTAGAACACTACAGAAGGTATTAAGCCAAAAGGGGAGGGAGGTATTTGCTATTTGTGAATGCCTTTGTGTACAATTGAAATGCAACATGCCCAGCTGGAAAGTTTCAGATTTGAGTAATTACAAAATTAATTGGACAAGTAGGCATTACATCCATTGGAATCTAGGTCTCTGCAGTATATATTCACTCTGAAATGGCTACATTATTTTAACCTTTTAAACCTGTTGGCTTGTTAACCTATTCATGCTTTATTTCTATTGCTTTAAAATGTTCTAATCTGTTTGTATTGATTTGATTTGTATGCTGCCCTGAGATTTTATATTTTAATAAATAATCAATATAATAAAATTCCTGTCATTTGAACCCTAGTTCAAACTCTCTTATTTTACTCCCCCCCCCCCCATTGCACTTGTTGTCACAGAAACGTGAATAATGAGGATCTGTCCTTTGGCACACCATATTTCCATTTGGCACCCCATGTTTCCATTTGCCAGTAATCATTGTAAAAACTACCGATATGAACCAATAGTTGGCTTCCTGCTATAACAAACATTACAGTTTTTCATATGTTCTTTGTCCTCTTAAGTGCAATAAATCATAGTCCTTCTAGATTTTTCATCCACATTTTGAAATTTGGATTGTTTTCAGGATTTGACCTTTGTCTTCTGCTCGGTTCACAAATCTACATACTGCCAAAGGTATTTTATATCTGTATTTTCTCCATTTCCTTTAAATGGAAATGAGCAAAATGCAGCCCTTTAGGTTTGCTAAATTGCAGCTCCCAACATTTGTCACTATTGGCTATAATGGCCAGAACTTTTATGTGTCAAAGACCAACAACATCTGGAAAACCACACTCTGTCCACACCTGCCTTAAATGCTAAATTGGAATTTCACCCACAACCAACTTCTGCCTTGTGCTGTTTTTTGAGATAAGGTGTACTTTGTGGCTAACCACGCAACTATGGCAGCTATTTTTTCATAATACACACACAGTAGTTTCTAGAGTGAACACATGAAAAAGATAACAGGGTTAATGCCTCTTTAATAGTACCCTGGAAGAAGAAGATTTCAGCAGTTATAGCTTGCCATTCTCTCTACTGGTTCTATTTTTCATATGGGCAGTCTAACAATTTCTAAAATTTTAGAATGTGGCCAGGGGCCAATTTTCTTTTAAAGAAGTCTTGAGTAAATCTTCAGAGGAGTCCCTATCTGGCGATTGGCTGATATTCACATGACAGAGGAAACAGTATGCCATAACCTGGAGATAATTTTACTTTTCTAGATAGAAAATTGAAATTCAGAAGCTGTAAAGAAAATACTAAAAGATTAATGATAGACTGATATGTCAAATATGATCTCCTTCAATTTCTTAGTACCAATTCATAATATGATGCTTATACATATACATAAAGCTCTCTGATTAGGGATTCTGGTTTCTCTTTTTTCTTTTTTTGTGAGGGGGTGGGGTACTTAGCAGGAAGACAAGTGAAAGCATTGTTTCCTTCCAGCTTTTGGTCAAGAAGGCTGACATGGGATACATAGTTACGATTGTTGTAGCTATACTCTCTTTCCTGATCTCCCCCTCTAAAACCCTTAAAAGCCAGTAACTTGTACAAAGCAAAGGAGCTGTGTGATGGAATCATAGAAATGGAAGAGATCACAAGGGCCATCCAGTCTAACCCCCCCTGCCATGCAGGACATCACAATCAAAGCATACCCAACAGATAGCCATCCAGTCTCTGTTTAAAAACTTCCAAGGAAGGAGACACTGAACAATGATGTGTCTAGCCTAAACCCTGACAATGAGTGGCAGTGTGAGAAGCAGAAGCAGGGATCACTGTGGGGTCCTGTTGCAACTCCTCATGGCAGAGTGGATCACTGGTGGGAGTAAGCTGAATATGTTGTTTCTCAGGCCTCCATTCACCAGCACTGCAAAATCCCTTTATTTGTTACAGCTGCTTTGCTTTTAAATGGGTTTTAGGGGCATTTGCAGACATGGCAATGGTGCCACAATGGTAAATGTGAATGCAAAACATTTACAAGGTCATAGGCCCAGTTTACAACATTGTAATTGCCTAACAGAATGCCAGCCTATGTATTTTTTTTAAATAAATCCCATGGACCAAAGACTGGTTTAGCTACTCCTCACTGGACGCTAGGAGCCGGGATGCCAGTTTCCCAGTATTCAACTATGGCTACTGGGCGCACTCTCCTCTTTTGGCTACTTGGTGGAAGTTCCCCTTTTTCAAGTCATTTTTGGTATGTGCATGTGTGCATATGTGTACTTCTGTAGACCTTGTGGTTTTCTCCAAGTCTGCTGATACCTAAAGCTCAGAAATGCTGATTTTTTGAGCTACATTTTCCAGAATTTGGCAGCCAGCATAAAAGCTATCCCACCCTGAACAGATCCAAAGTTGAGTGATTCCAGACACTAAGCAGGGTTGGGTCTGGGTACTACTTGGTTACTACTTGAACCAGGGGAGACCAGAGAGCTGCAGTTTGTGCTAGAAACAAATCCTTCCTGAAACCTTCGAAGACCCAGGGCCAATCAGAGTTGACAAGAATTACAAGCTCTGCTGATCCCTCCTGTGTGCGGTATGTGTGTGTATGTGTATTTTGGCTACATAAGCAAGAGTAGCAGACTGAGTAATCAGAAACTGAGGACATGACTTATTCGTAAAGTTTTAATGAGAGTGATGGAGCAGTGATGACAAAAATCAACAGCAGCTTTGAAAGCAGTTTTGAAACCACAGCAGGGGCTTTTTGTGCGTGAGGTTATATAATTTTCTATGCCCGGGGCTTTTCCCTTTCAGTTCATTCAAAACCAAGTTAGGCATTATCAGCCTTGCCTTTATATACTTCATTTTTTTGGCTTCCTTCTTTAATCATGCATAAAGCTAAACAGACAGAAGTCCTGTTCCTCTGTTTCTTTCTCTTCCCCCACCCTGAGTGCACCGGTGGATTCTTTTCAGAATAGTTTTTTCTATCGAATCTCAAAAATGACTCCTTTTTTAAAGCAAAAGGAAGAACTACAAAAGAAAGAAAGGCATTTAGAAATGGAGGTACAGGGAAGTGCAGTTTCTTCAAAGGTTATTGAAGTAGCTGCACTGTGATAGATACAATGCACAGAATGAGAAAGGAGATCCTTGTTTTACTGTTTTGTATTATTTAAGTGTCACGTGTAGTTTTTTTCCTTTTCTTAAAAATGTAAACAATGAGGATTTATTTGTAGTTCCAGAAATAGGAGTTTCTTGCCTACCCACCGAAGAGGATATATGATGTAGTGATGCTGCCATCGTATAACCTCTTCAGTGAATCTACTGAAGCCTACAACAAGTTGCTCTCAAAGTTGGCTACCACAAAGCAGACATGATGGCCACAGAAAAATACATTTCTTTTGACCCTCTGTCTTCCTCTCTGAAAGTCTGAAAGCATCTGTGTGCTTTCATGATGGTTGGAATCCTGTTAGTAATGTGAATGCACATACATGTTGGCTTATGGTCATATATGGGCCTTTGTGCAGTGTCTGAAATTTCCCAATCCCTGCAACTGTCAAGCCCCAAGTGGATCAATTAGGACTGGAGAAAGGGGAGAAGGCAATTCAGATGTTGTTGCTCTGAGGGGGAGGGATAGGATGATGCATTCCACCTGTGAGCACATTCCCATTTCTTTTCTCCTTTGGTTTGAGATGAGCCAGTTCTTCCTTGTTCCCAGAGTATTCCTGTCCTTACTAGAAAGCAGCAGCAGTGGTTCCCTCATCCCAGGGATTGCCTGCTGGGGGAGGAAGGAGTATTTTTTTTACAGGATGCAAAGGACTAAAGGATAGACTTTTGTGCTCCATCCAAAAGAAGAAATACATGGTTGGTGGACATGGGCAGAGAGTTAGGATCTCAACCGTTGCCTAGCATCATGTTAGTGACTTGCACACGTGTCAGTGCACATTATAGCAATAGCACTTTACATTTTGATATGGCTACATAGTAATCTAAGCACCCTCTAAGCAGTTTTCAATTTGTTTAATTGCCCCTGACAAGCTGGGTACTCATTTTATGAAAGAATGGAAAACTGAGTCAACATGGAGCCCTGCAGGATTGAACTCACAATGTTGTGGCTGCAGTACCAACATTTAACCACTGTGCCACCGGGGCTCCCTCTTTCATTAATCTCTTTTAGGATGGAGGCAAAGGGCTGTTCTCTTGATCTTGTACTCCAAAAGTCTACCACATCTAGCAGCATCATACTTTGGGAGGTACATCCAAAGAAATAGGTAATGTTAATCCCTGTGTTCAATTTACTTTTCACTCATGGAAGGAATATGTGTTCATGGAACATCTGCAGTACATTTGCTTCTTTTTCCCTGAAGCAAATCCTATATCCCCAGCTTCCTAAATATGCAGCAGCTTCAGAAAGAATCCTTACATTTGGAAACGCATAGATTTTTCAGACATGGCATATGTGTTGGGAGGTTCCAGGACTTGTAATTCACGGCTTTTTCAAAAGAAAAATCAAATGGCATTTCTATTGTTCTGGACTGTTTTCTACAACTCCTGGCACCATTCTGCAACTCCTGCAACATTTTATTCCCATCCTCAAGTTTGAATTCCAAAACCCTCCATCTATTCTCCTTTCGTTTAATTTTTTTGCCCTTAAAATTTTAGTGATTCAGTGACATGGCACTTTTGCACCTTAGCATTACAGCCTGAAAAAATTGCACTAGAAAAGAAAGGAGAAACTTTGTCCTTCAACCCACAGGATAACCTCAGCAACCCCCCCCCCCCCAATAAAACCTTTGGAATAGCTCCAGGAAATTGCTACAAACAGCAGCCCAAAAGAATAGAACTAGTGGACATGGAGGTGGCAACAACTGTCAAAACCCAGCAAAACTTAACCAGCTATATTGCAAGACCTCATGCTTCCTTAGACTAATTTGAAAAGCCCAGATGCCAAGCTTTTAGTATTGGTTTGTTTCATTAGCTGAATTTACATTTATCCCCTTGCCACAGTTTACAGTGGCAGCAGAAACTTTGTTTTATGTTGAATGACTGTTGATGAAGCACACTGAGAAAACAGGGCAAATCTACAGAGAACAGCATCCCGGATTTCATTTAGCACGAAGATGAAGGCTGAGGCTCTTGCTACACAGAACCAAGGCAGAAGATAATGAGCAAGTGGGAAGATTCAGTTCAGTGGCACAAGAGCCTTTTCACAAGTGCAATTGCTGAAATTTGTCAGTCAGCCATAAAATTGTAAACACAGGGCAAAGGGTGGGGGGGGGGGGGCAACACTCCTTAACAGCATTGAATAGTCTATTAAATATTGGAAATCCCATTTCAAATGACAAGCACACAGCAGATTTGCAGTACAGTCCAACTGACACTTGCCTGAGAATAAGTCCCATTGAACACACTCCTCTCCCAAGTAAATGGGAATAAGGTGAAATGGCACATGTTTTCTTTCACTTTCAAGTCATCAAAGGACAATCCAAGTTATAAGAAAAGCAATTTTGCTTTTAAAAATCTTATTTATTTACATTTATATCCTGACCTCCTCCTGTCAAGGTGGCCTGTTTGGATCTCCAAGGCAGTTTCCTATCCAAAGACTAAGCAGACCTACTTAGCTCCAGGTCAGTCTGCTATACTGCGTCTCCTAAGACCATACCCTAGGACAGAAAAGGTGTATATGAGATGAGGGAGAATGGTAATGTCAGGAAATCATATTTGCATGTCACCACTGATTGTTAGATATTCTAGGAAGTTCAGAAAAGAAGAACAATATGTTCTCTTTGTAAAGCACCATGTACATGGATAGCACTAAATAAATAAATGAATAAATAAATAAATAAATAAAGTTTATGATGACTGATCTATCATCAGGAGCTCAAATGACCAGGCAGACATGGATGATGCAAGTTATCTGTACCCATTTCAAAGAGGCTTCAGAGCAGGGCATGGTGAAACTGCTGTGGTTACCTTAGTGGATGATCTTCACCTGAGCATTGAAAGGGAGAGTGTGTCCCTGCTGGTGCTTTTGGATTTATTAGTGGCATTCTTCTGGAACTGCAGGGAGGTTTGGTTCTGGTCCTATCACTTGGGCAGGTTCAAGATGGTGATGCTTGGGGATAGCTGCTTCTCAAAAAAGGAACTGTGATATGGCATACCACAAGTTGTCATCCTATCCCCAATGCTATTGAACCTCTACATGAAACTGCTGGGGGAGATTATCCAGAGGCATGGGGCAGGGTGCTATCAGTACACTGATGACACCCAAATATACTTCTCCATGCCTCCAAATACAGATTCAGTGAAGGATTGAAGCTAAACCCAGACAAGACAGAGATGCTTACTGTCAAGGGTCCTAACCTGGGTTTGGAGGTGTGTCAACCAGTTCTGGGTGGGTTTACACTCCCCTGGAAACACTGCGTTTGCAGCTTGGGAGTGCTTCTAAATCCATCTCTCCAAATGACAGCTCAGATAGACGCAAAGCCAGGAGTACTGGAGGAGCTAAAGAGGAAAGTGCACATGCTGGACTTCTGTAATGTGCCATACACTAGTTCAAAACATGGTAGCCTGACTGGTTACTGGTACATCCAGGAATGAATATATCACACCAATATTAAAATCACTCCCTTGGGTGTCAATTTGTTTCCAGGCAAGATACAAACTATTGATTGTTACCTTTAAACTCTTACATGGTTAGGGTCCAGGTTACCTCAAGTCCTCTAGAAGCCATTTACTCCAGTCAGCCAAGACTAAGTTGGCAACTGTCAGCCAGAGGACTTTTTCTTCAGGTGGCCCTAGACTGTGGACAGAAGAGATTTGACAGCTGAATATGCTGCCTGAATTTACAGCATTAAAGACCATACTCTTCTGGCAAGCCTATCCAGAGGGTTTTTAAATTGTGAATTTTAAAATATGAAATTTCAATGTGGATAGTTTAATATGTACATGTCTTATTTGTTCTTTTAAATTGATGTGCATTTTCAACTGATGTTGTGTATTTGCTAATCTGTTGTTTTTCCCTCCTCCTCCTCCTCCTCCTCAGTTTGTAGACAATGAGGGAAACTAAACCTGCCTTTGCTTGATCAATAATATATATATATATATATATATATATATGATATATCACTATTATGTTGAAGATGATGGCAACAAGCTGGTGATGAAAGTCATTGTTATTGCATAAGAAGTATTTGAATCAGGATAAATTTACATTACATTTGAGCAATAGATGTCATAGAGTAGACAATTACACACAGACAGTTTCACATAATTGTCTTTTTTATAATGATGCTAGGGACAGTAATATTTTAAGCTACAATTTATCCATGGCATTTGTTTTTTATCTTTTAAAATAAAGGGCTTCCATCACAGCAGCCTATCATGTTGTTGTCTCTGAAGCAGAGCTGTAAAAAATGGCTGAGCGAAGCGTAGTTCCAGGTTAATTAGTGACAAAATCTATTGAGATATGATGAGAGAGAAATGCCTACTGTGCTTTAGTCAGATATATTTACATCTACACCAGAGCCTTCAACAGAGATTAATAACTACTCCTTGAAATTGTAGATGATGGACTAACAAAGCTAGCAAAGCTAGCTACAGGAATGAAATGGACAAGATTCAGTGATATAACTGGTCACGTTTGGTGATATGCCCTCATAACAAACTGGACTAGAAGAGAAGTTGGATTATAAAATAATATTTCTTAGACAAGCGTGCAGGCTTCTGTGATGTTCTAATGCTGACACTTTTAAGAAATGCATGTTGAGTCTTTTACTGTATGAAATTGAAACTCCTATGGTGGTACAAACCTGATTATACATATATATTTTACATATATATCTGGCACTTTAGACTTGCCTATGCAGTAAATTTTTCCACACTATGCATACTCTGTGTGCCCCTGTCATATCTCTCTGGACTTCCCTTTTTTCTAAACTGAATCACCTTTCTTTTCATTCTCTAAGGCTGCAAGAGTGTTTTTAGGAACTTTAGATTTTCTTGCCACAGGTATCGTACTACTCACAGTGAATGTTATTTGCCATTTTAATTCGTCACACCTGCAGTTTTTCATATCTTTTGTCAGTTTTAAGCTCTTTATTTTACCATCCTGGATAACTGGGTATGGTTGGCATATGTGGCCACCTGATTATGCATCCCTAATTCCAGATTGCCTGCTTACATGTTTAAAAGCACTGATTTTATCCTCATTGTGTGTGTGAACCCCTTTCCCGCACACTAGTGTCCAAATCTTGCCCACCCATACTGAGACTCCCTGTTAAATTTAAACATCTCATGTTAGTTGTTTCCATACAGTTCAATGTAAAATATATTGTGATACTAAGACATTATCTTCACTAAGGTAACAGTGGCCTATTTGTTATTTTTCATCCTGAAGTAATTTGTAGGGTTGATATAAAGATAAAGCAGAATATAATTTGAAGGTAAGATGCGATACTTCAGGTACTTTAAAAGAGCATTCGGTACTCAGTTAATATGATATATAGCATAGCTCCCCTCCCACCAGAACACTTATACTTTGGCAGAGCTTGGAAAATATTTTTGGGGTGACAGTTTTCAGAATCTCCCAGTGGCTATGCTGCCTAGAGAATGTGGGGAGCTGTCTTTAAAAAACAAACAAGCCCCAAACACTTTTTCCATGCATTGCACTTAAGATTTATCACTTCACCCTAACTAATATTCACCAAATCCAGAGAGAGTTACAGTAGGGAAGAACTTAGCACAACCTTCATGCTGATTGAAGAATACTCCATTTTAGCCTTCCTGCTTGGCTTGCATCTCTGCTGAGGCAGAACCAGCAACTTGGAAACTTATTTAGCTTTCTCTTGTGAGTGTCATGATTAATGAGACCATCACAAGCCATTTTATTGAGGAAAGGCTAAAAATCCACCCAGGAACAATTCTATTATCAAGTGGTCTTCTGGGGGTGGATGCCGCCAAGGCCACTAAAATAATTTCACTCTTTACAAAGGGAATAAAAATCTGGATGTGATTGAGATGGTCTTATTTTTATAAGAGGAAATTATATTAAGTGGAAAGTACATTTAGCTAATAACTCTGTTCCCAACTCATCATATTCCCATTTGTGCCACCTATAATGAAACCATAAAAATAAGTACCAGGTGATAAATCTTAACACTTTTGACTGGCTGTGTACATAGTTCTTAAATAAGGTATTCAGTTTAGAAATCTATAAATGCACCAGTGGGGGAGATTGCTACCTTTTTTTTTCTCAGTAAAAGCAATTTATCTGCCACTGTTAAAGTGCTTTGTGTGAAAGATAGAAATGCTGTGTTGAATTCAGCTGTATCTAGTTTTTAAACTGGTTGATTCCCAGTTTAATTGTGCAGGATTCCCAATTGTAGCCTGATGTTTCTGGAATATTTGAATAGACACAATCAGCCTGAAGTGTTTTTTGAACGTTGCTCTAATCTTCATAGAGTGGATAGACTTGGTAACAGCTTTGGTTTTCCCTGTGTAGGACTGGCCCAAGGCATTTTGCCACCTGAAGCAGAGCAGAAAAAGATGTCTGCCTCGCAACCCCCTAAATCAAGGTGCAAAACCATATTATTTTGACACAAGAAAATCCCAAAAACTCTTCTTCCTAACCGAGGGGGTAAACATACAATAAATATAATATGTAACAATATGTGACCCTTTCGTGACTTCTAAAATCTGATGCCTGAGGTGGCTGCCTCATTTTGCCCATTGGTAGGGTTGGTCCTGCCCATGTATGAAGGAATGGTCTAGGAGCATATGACACAGCTACCTTAGCTGTGGATCCAAAGAGTTGTTGCTGTTATCAACCATTAGCACCCCATTTGTCTCTTCCATTCAATTTGAAATACAGACATTGGTCACAACTCTTTGAACTCATTTTTCCAGCTAATTATCATCGGATGGTGTTTCCATCCATTTCACATTTAATCCGTTTGCTAATAAAAATATCAGGTGGGACTGTATCAAATGCATTGCTAAAATCCAGATAAAAAGCACCTACAGCATTCCCACCATCTATTAAAGTAGTGATCCAATTAAAAAAAGGATGTCAGCTTAGTTTGGGAGTATTCTTTCTTGACAAAACCATGCTGGCTCCCACTTAGCACTGCAACATTTCCAGATACTTGCAAACAGATGCAGTTATAATCTGTTTATATTTTCCCTGGTATTGAGGTCAGGGTGACTGATCTGTAGTTCTCCAGATCTTCTTTCTTGCCCCTTTTGAAGAGAGAGACAATGTTTGCTGTTCACCAGTCTTCTGGCACCTCCAAGATTTCTCAAAAATAATTATAAGCAGTTCAGAGAGCACATTAACAATTCCTGCAGTATTCTGAATACAATTCATCTGGCCCTGCAGATTTGAACTTATTTAGGTTAACTAGGTGATTTCTATCTCTTTACCAATTTATTTGCAATTCATTTCCCTTACTAAGATCTCTGCTGACCTATGGAAGCACACAATTTTCTTTTGAGGGAAAAACTAAAATAATTGGTGTTGGGCAGTCCTGCCTCTTCATTCTCTAGCATTTTACCATCCTTACTGGGCAGTGGCCCCATTGTTTTCTTTGTCATTCTTTTGCTTCAAACATATCTCTACCTCCTTTTTTTTTTTTTTTTTTTTTGGTTCCCTGCTTTCCTAGGCAGTCTCAACCCATTGTGAGCTATAGTTTTCTTTACCTATATCTGCAAGCTTTTGCTACACAGTTGTAATCTTCCCTGGTGATTCTTGCCTTAAAAAAATCTTTTCTTTTTATGTTTTCACGTCCTCCCTGAGCTCATGGTGCAGCCACATCAGCTTTTTTCACATTTCTCATTTTTTCCATGTGATTGTTTGCAATTGAACTTTTTGCCACTCTTTCTTTAAAAACCCCTGCACTTATTGGGTGTCTTTTCCCTTTTGCATCTCTCCATAGGATTCCACCTAGTATTCCCCCTTTTTTGTTGTCTACCTTTAAGTCATGGAGAACTTAAGGCAAGCCTTTCATTGGGTTTTCTTGGCAAGATTTGTTCAGAGGATGTTTGCCATTGCCTTCTCTTAAGGCTGAGAGCATGGGATTTGCCCAAGGTCACGCAGTGGGTTTCATGCCCAAACTGAAAATCTCCAGAATTGCAATCCCACTTTCAAACTGCTACACCATGCTGGCTTCCCTATGCATGATAAAACCAGCTTTTCTGAAATACAAGGACTGTGTTTGACTATATTCTTCTTTAGCTGGTTCCACAATTGTGATATAAATGTACTAAACAGACAAATGGAAGAATGTACTGTAAAACATGAACACATGATTTTGCTTTTGTGTGGGGTTGCCAAGACTCAACATTTAACCCAAAGTAGTAATGGTTGGTGGTCCACATATCAGTGCAGGAAATATTGGTGTTTATAATAATCAGAGTGCGGTTTGCCCCAGTGTAACATGAACTCCTGATATATAATAGGATAGAAATAATCTGGATTCTCTGGTAAAGTTGAAAACAAAATCGACTTCTACTGTTGCAAAAATTCCATCAGAAAGTGGAAAACAAATAGACCAAAAAAAAGCTACCCATATTTCAGTAGAAGACTCTCTAAGGCTTACTCTGCTCTGTGTGTGTATGAGCCATCCTGAGATGAGAAGCCTCATGGATGCTTCCTTATCAGACGTTGGAAATTGGAAGTATAATCTAATGGCAATCCGAACGCAATCATGGGGTTTCACATTATTGCGAATTAAAGTATCTCATGCAATTTCGGGCAAAAGGGAAGTCATCCCAAATGCAATCATGGATTTTATGTTATTGCGAATTAAAGCATCTCACGCAATTTCAGGCAATGGGGGGGGGGTCATTTTCGGGTAACAGGAAGTCATACTGAATGCATTCTGAATGCAATTGGAATTCATGTAAATTCGCTAAACTAGCGAATTCAAGTGAATTTGAATTGGTTCCAATTGGCTCCATTTGCATTAAAGAGAAATTCCACCCATCTGATAAGGTCCAGAGTCTAAAGCTCAGTATGGATTCAGCACAGCCCTGACATGGAAGCTACTGGCCACCACTGACCTACAGTCTGAGAATGTTTGTCCCTTCTCTGAAGGTGTAAAAGCCCAGGGAGAAGATGTATGTTGTTTTACAATGTGTCCATTCATGGTCTTTTCTCTCCATTCTGTCCTAAAAATGATCCTTATTCTTTCCCATGTTTCCAGTGTCAGTGTGAGAAATTTTCCTTAGGGCCCTTGTGTGGGAGGGAAAGATGGATTGCTTGCACAAGACTGTCCTAGTCCTAATCAGCCTGTTTTTCCTTTTGGTTTTATTTTTAATTCACATAGAGCCAAACTGGGAGTCTGAATGAGAATTGTACTTAGTGGCGTTCTACTTGATCTGGAAGAAAGTAGTTGGGAGATTATGATAATAATGCTTCCTTCCTTCTGGTCTAGAAAAACTGCTCTGGACCCTTTGGAGCAGAATGAGAAATGACTGAGAAGGCAGAAGGGGGAGTCGTCTTCTTCTTTTCCTCTGACAGGGAAACTGGGCACGATCCCAGAGGTGTCATATGGGTTTGTATGCATCTGTGTGTAGAGGGGTGCAGGCAGCACTAGACACCACTGCTTCCCAAATGCCTGCCTTTTGACAGAAATGCACTGTGGTGTTTGCCTGCATTTCTTTAAAACTTTGGAGCTTAGCAGAAGCAAGGGACAAGGCTTAGTGGGAAGAGAAAGGAAAGACCTTGGGTTTATGAATTTTCTAAAACTCTTTTTTCCCCAATTTTCTTTAAAAATATCACATCTTATCAAATTTTCACTTTAAGCACGTGAAACTATGTAAATATAACTACATTTAGGTCGTGCTTATGATATTACAATTTAAAGGTATAATTTTAATTTTGTTAGGTATTTATGTTACACAACTATTGACATCACATTCAGTGACATACAGGAATTATGATTTACAAATGGCATTAGTACAAAAAGCGTTATCAAGGATTCTGTATGGTGTAGTATGGCAAGAGGTGTGTGTGACACGATGAATTACCTACACTGGGTAATGCCAATCTTAGTGATGTCACTGTTTCTGTGAATACACCTGGCACTTCCATTCCTGGAATAGCAAATCTGGATCCAATCCTCTTTATTTAATGTGATAGGTACTTTGATCCTGATTTACATATACTAATAGAACACAATAAAACACCCCAGTTGCTTAATGACAGGGCATTGCATTCTTTGAAGTTTTTAGTTTTCTGGATCAATTTGTCCCTCTTTAGAGTATTCCACAATCCTATTTCTTATTAATAGTTTTAATCAAAAAGGGTTTCAGCTAGTATTTTTGCAGTATCCAGGATATGAGTGTGGCTGAGTTCCACTGTAGAAACCTATCTCTGAGAATCAAAGGCTGCTCACAGCTGGTAGCTGACTGAGGACTGTCAAAGGCTTGTATTTCAGCTTTAAATTCTGGATCTCATTTTGTTTCTTCAGCTTTGAAATTGTACAGAAGGGTTCAGCATATATACAAGATCATTTGTACAGGCTTTTCAGTTTTGAGAACTGACTCCATTTGATTACATAATTAACAGGTCCTCCAAAGCGATTTCAAAGTCACCAAACTAAGCTGAGTTATGTAAGTGTCCACTTACATCTGATGTCAATTATTTTCTGCTAGTACATAGATTTTAAAAGTGTAGTAATATTTTTAGATAATCAACCTAACATTTTACACTGTGAACAAATTCAGAAATGGGGGATTATTTGTTGTTGTTGTTAATTTCTCTTGAGTCAACCTCAATGCATGGCAACCTTGTGGATGAGACATCTCCAAGACCCCTGTCTTCCACTGCTCTGCTACACTCTTGTAGAGTCAGGCCCATGACTTCCCTGATTGACTCTAGCCATCTAGCATGAGGTCTTTCTCTCTTTCTACTATCTTCTACCTTTCCTAGCATTATTATCTTTTCTAATGAGTTGTGCCTTCTCATGAATTGTGCCTTCACATACTTCTAAAAGTATGACAGCCTCAATATGACCATCTTGGCTTCTAGATCTTGGCAAGATCTGTTTAAGGACTCATTTGTTTGTCTTTTGGGCTGTGATGGTGTCCTCAGCATGTTTCTCCAGCACCACATCTCAAATGAGTTTTCTTTTTATCTGCTTTCTTCACTGTTCAGCTCCCACATCCATAGATGGTCATGGGAAATACCATGGCTTGGATGAGTGTAACTTTGCTGCTCAACTATATATCCTTACACTTTAAGATCTCGTCTAGTTCTTTCATCACTGCCCTTCCCATTCCTACTCTTCTCCTTATCTCTTGACTGGTGCAGAATATGCTGAATGTCATCTAGATTGCTTGTATCAGAATCAGAGTTTGGGCCATGCATTGTCCAAACAGGATGACACCATAATGGAGGGGGAAATGGACCTTTTGGCTCATGCAAATAAGGCCTAGGTGTTTAATTAGAACACTGCCATTGAATGAATGTAATTAAAAAAAATAAAACAACTCCCCATGGCACAATTGATTCAGTGGATCTATTCTAGTTGGAACTGCCAATGAGATTAAGGCCAAAATATCTAGAGCTGAACCTGCTGCTGTTAGAATAAAATGAGTAGATATTTTGTAGGTTGAACTTGGCTTTTAATAAGAAAATATTCACTCTAGACAGGAGCACAGCTTTTTTTTTTTTTTTTTGGCTGCGAGTTCCAATGTATGTTCCTCCAAGGTGGTAGCAATAGTACTTTCTATGTAATTTGCTTAGTTTTTGGAATCGCTTTCACAAGAAGTTTTTAAAAGCCCATAGTAAGACCCATTTGGTTTAGCAGGGCTTTAGGTAACTGCATACCTTCCAACATAGCCGCCCTGATCGCATCTTGTAGAGGGGCAGGATAATTAATAATAATAATAATAATAATAATAATTTCCTAGATGAAAACAGAGACATGTGTGGCCAATCAACTTCAGAGTGTGGTCAAGATGGCAAAAGTTATTAATGAGGAAGAACAGACAAACTAGGAACAGCTGCAGCAGTTTGCTTTTGCTTGAGCCTATTAAAAGGAGCAAGATCCCACACATCCACTTGTCTCTCAGCTGCTGAGTTAATTGAATTTGAACTATTTTTGCATTTTGAATGCATTTTGCACAGTTATAGTACGCTGAGGGCAAAGGGGCAAAAGAGAAGAGGAAGAGAAGAGAGAAACTGGTACCTTTTAGAAGCAGAGGATGTCAGAGGATTAATTGGGACTATTCCTGCCAAATTAGGACAGTTGGAGAGCATGTACCATAGATGGCAGAAAGAATATGCTTTGGCACTCTTGCTGTTTTAGGTTTCAGAGGTTATCATTTTATCATTTACTTTCTTTCTTTATTATATGAAATTAATTTCAAATGGTTTTGTACACTTTTGTGAATGCAGAAAGGTGATGAATATATAGAAAAAAGGATGGATACTGTTTCAAATTTGCTCACTGGCCTGAGCAATTAGGAACCTATTTTTGCTCCTCCTTGTACTGGCTTCAGTTTCTCAAACTCTCATTCAGCTTGACAGGAGCCATATCTGATATATAGTTAATTGGTTTGCTTCTTGTTAAGGCTGATTTTGTTCCCCTTTGTTCAGAGTGGGAAAGAAAACAAACACTGAAGGATCTGTTGAAATTGTTTCTATCCGTAACCTGGTAGTCTGAAAAAGAACAGGAGACAGATATAATCAAGGCAGAGAAAATGAATAAACATTGAAGACACTGTGGACAGTGCTACACAACTCCTCAATATTATATCACTGCTTTCTTTAGCACACTTCTAAAGTGTAGAAATGTAAATATGTGCATGCATATCTGGCAAACCTAAACATGTTTGAAGATGCATGTCCGCGTAGATTTTATGCGTGTGCTGTAGAAAACTCAAATGCAACCATTCTATGTCATCCATCAACTGTAATATAATGTGCTTCCCTAATATCAAAGCATAGCTGTCTGTGTTCAGATATCACAATGAGAGACATACTCTTGGCAGCTCCGAAAGCAGAAATAATGAATTTGTCAAGTACTGTACCTGCTGTAGGTCCAGGCCTGTCAGTATATTCCTGAAATGGGCATCACTCATGTGAAAAATCACATAGTGGGTTATAGAGCTCTTCTTTTTTTAGCACCAAGTAAGAAAACTTTATTATATGGCTCCTTAGTATTGGTATGAACATGCTACTGAGTGTTAACCTCACTAAATGAGCTCAGAAAAATGTAAGATGATGAAGTGATTTCCTACCATTCTTCAGCATCTACCATACCAATCCCTCCCACCCTCCTAACTCCCTTAAAAATCCTAGCTGAGAATTACATAACTGTAGATTTGCCTATAATTTGGGCTTGTCTTGGGAAGTGACGTGACTGCATCTGCTGCTTTGCCTTTGTTCCACACTCATTTTGATATTGCTTAGGGGTTATTGACTGCTGTTACTCTCAAACAAATTTTGTTGGTCCAGAAAATCAAAAGGAGATGCAATGAGAAGAATTATTAATAGCAGGAAAGGGAGGCTAGTATTAAATATACAGCAGTATAGGGCTTGTCTACTTTTTGAAATGACTTAGGTCTGACAGGAACAACCTCCACAATTCTTCTAGTTATGGAGAGTGGATATGGGGCTATACCATTTCATATACTTGGTTGTTCAGTGTTTTAAAAAGAGGGATGTTTCTCTGGGATGCACAGACAATTTTGCTGGGAATTATCTGGGTCCTATGAGGTAACCTCTATTGTAAAGAAAGAGCTTGTGGCTTACTCAGTGCAATTCATAAAAACGCATTAGGGGAAAGCTTTTATTTTGTGAAGGAACAGAAAATAGACAGATTCTTTATTTAAAAAACCTATTCTTAGCCCCCTTTGTTCTGTAGAAATAAGAAACTAGTTTAGAAAATAATTTTCTGCATGGATGTCTCATTACACATTTCCTGAGACTGAGGAAAATCCAAGATATGTGTGACTGCAGATTCACCTCTATGGAAGGCAAGGGATTAGAATAACGAGAGTTCAGATTTTAAAATGAAACAGGATCAAACAACTTAAGTCTTGTATAATCCTTCCACTCTTTCCCCCAGAACTCCTCTTTTCTTCTCTGCTAACCCACATGGGGATAAATATTGAGAGACTGAAAGTTGATTTAAAGTATATGTCCAATTTTGATTGAAAATGTGTGTCCTTTTTTTAACAGAGCGATCTACTTCAACCTGGTGGTATGCTGGTAATTTTTAGTGGTAGCCTATCCAGAATACCTTCCAGATATTTTAGACAACATTTTCCACAATTTCTTGCAATGGGCAATGCTGGGTAGAGATAATGGGAGTTGTAGCCCAAAACATCTTATGAGTCCAAGATTTCCCAACCTTGGCCTAACTGATTTTGTGTTCAAGTTCAATACGACATTTTCAGTGTAGATTGCTGATTTGAAAGAGGGTTTTTGGATGCTGGATACATATCTGCATTTTCACTGTAGATTTCTGATTTGAAAGAGGGTCCTTGGATGCTGGATACATATCTGCTGCCTGCCACTCACATAGAAGCAGGGGTTCAGTGTGGACCTTCTAACAACAAGGCACATTTGTTGATTTACTGACTAATAAATCTGACCAGCTGACAAACTATTCCCACAGCAGGATTTCCTCCAAAATGCATCCCTCAGCAAGCAGGCCATCAAATTTGAGTCCACATTATCTTTCAATGACAAGTAACAGTACAAAGCATGATAAATGCAAAATATGTAGGTGAGGAATCAAGCGCTATGACAATCAGACATCTTTCAACATCTGGGGAGCACCTTTTCTAAAAATGTACTAAATATATCATCTGGTTTGCCTGTGAAGTTACATTCCCAGTTTCAGACACATATAGAAATCTTTAACTCTCCTAGGAACAGACTTTTTTTCTTTTAAGAAAAATAACTTTTTTCCATTGTTCAGACCTCATGCATTTGTTCTAGTGTTGTTTCCCGCTCTGACTGATTTCCTTTGCTGCTTTTTCCTTGGTCTCTTAAATGTATAGTTTCTAGATCAAGGGAAGTTATAGTGCCACTCTATTCTGCTTTGGTCAGGCCCCACCTGGAATACTGTGTCCAGTTCTGGGCACCACATTTCAAAAAAGATGTGGAGAACTGGAGCATGTCCAAAGGAGGGCAACTAAGATGGTGAAGGGTCTGGAAACCTTGCCCTATGAAGAACGCTTTAGGGAGCTGGGGATGTTTAGCCTGGAGAAGAGAAGGTTAAGAGGTGATATGATAGCCCTGTTCAAATATTTGAAGGGATGTCATATTGAGGAGGGAGCAAGCTTGTTTTCTGCTGCTGCAGAGACTAGAACGCGGAACAATGGATGCAAACTGCAGGAAAAGAGATTCCACCTCAACATTAGGAGGAACTTCCTGACAGTAAGGGCTGTTCGACAGTGGAACACACTCCCTCGGAGTGTAGTGGAGTCTCCTTCCTTAGGGGTCTTTAAGCAGAGGCTGGATGGCCATCTGTCAGGGATGCTTTGACTTGGAGTTCCTGCATGGCAGGGGGTTGGACTGGATGGCCCTTGTGGTCTCTTCCAACTCTATGATTCTATGAGTTTATGATCTTTTATTTCTCTGTGAGCCATATCTATTTCAGTCCAACTCTTCACCAGCTCCACATACCAACTGCCCCAAGTTGTTACTTCCTGAAGCCTTGCTAGTCTACCTCCATTGTACTTTCTTAGATCCTTTTGCAGTATACATTCTGATAGAGATAAAATGCAACAGCTTGATGATGTTACCTGCTGTTAAGAATCTGATTACATCATATAAAACATGTTGATTTGTGTTTTGCATGCAAATTATAATAGGTTTCCGAATGAGCCCTTTGTAATTAATACCTGTCTTAGTAAATATATTTTGCAAGCAGGCTGTGTGCAGCTCTGTGAAGAATGAATATTTCTGATTGATAATGGGTAATTGGAACATTACAAACCTTTCTACCTGAAGGGACAAATTCAATTGTTCAACAGAAAGCATTAAGGCCTGATGAAATCGCATTCTCTGCCTACAGTTCATTGCCACATGTAATATACTGTCCCAATGCACTGTCCAAAGAAATAGACTAGAGTCAAAGGGTAGCCGATCTCATTCTCTTGAACAATAACTGGCAGTTATCCTCTGGGATGTGTCCAGTAAAAACCCATTCCTAGGGTGTAGCTGTTTTATGTATTTACCCTTCATAAAATATGATTTCTTGTCATGATTCAATTTTGATCTCATATAACAAAATATTTTTAACCCAACTTAAAAAAAAACACCAAAACTTCTATATAAACTCAGTCCATTGGCCTAACTGTATTTCTGAAGTGAGACCCTTTTCTTCTAGGGTATATGCTCATTTGTAAGTGCTGTGACATCAAATGATGGTCTTATAGCTTTAAGTCCTATTGATTGTCCCAACATGAGGGTTTCTAAGGGGATTTCTATGTGCTAACTCATTAGTCACCAACTGGCTTGTTGGGTCTCCTCTGCTTAAGACTAACCAATAGGATTCTGGCCATTTAATTTCTCACTTAAAAGTTGATGAGATCTGATTTGTATGATAACTCAAATATATAATAAGATCCTTCACAATGGCCAAGCAAAGGGACTCTGAGAAGATCATAAGCAAAGTGTGAGTAATATGGTGTGTCTAAAGGCCAATTCACCCCCAACCCACTTGGGCCTATAAATCCCCTCCCAACTGCTGAAATTCAATGGTGACAGCTAAAGAAGCCCACTTTGAGTATGAACAAACAACAACAACAAACATACAAATGCACGCTTTAAACAAGGTGCAGAGGGAGGACACACGTTGTTTCAAAAGAGAATTCTGCTTCTTGGATGTTTTCAGAAGCCTGATTTCCCCTTAAAACTAGTGAAACTATATGAGAGAGTGCTTTGTGGTAATGCTGGAATACAACAACAGTAGTCATGATAATCAGGGAATGAGGCCATGCATTCCATGCATCCCATGGCCCACTCCCTTCCCCATGGATCACCCATTATTTAATCAGTAAACTAGTTATGACAACCCCTTATATGGGTATATTTCCATAATGTCTAACATATGTTAGATTGTCTAGATGATGATAATGAGAGCCAGTGTGGTGTCGTGATTTGAGTGTTGGAATAGAATTCCAGGAGGCCAGGGTTCAAATCCTTCTCAAGCATGGGGACCCACTGGGTGATCTAGAGGAAGGCAATAACAAGCCTCCTCTGAATAAATCTTGTGAAGGTAACCCTATGATAGGGTTAACATAAGCCAGAGCTGATTTAAAGGCACATAACACTACCAACGATGTGATGATACTAGCAATAATAACCACTTGTTATTTTATTTTTACCCCACATTGTAAGGTAAAGTCTGCTATGCTGAAGTATCTCTAATTCTAATGAGAAGTACATTAGAGCCAGATTATTTATGGCACATTATGTGAGCAAAGATTTGCTAAGAGTATCCATTTACTTATGCCCATGGTGATGATTGACTCAAATCTAGTAAAATTCTGGTACATAATCTTTCATCTTTTTGCTAGTTACAGCTTCAGAATGGATGAGAAATGATAACCTATGAAATGGACCCAGTTAAATGAATCCTATATTGTGTCTGCATACCTAACCTCTTTGTTGGTGTGTACTTTGTTTGAATCTCAGGGTTTCGAGAAAGGTTGTATGAAAAGCAGACAATTAGCTTCTTAATAGGGCTGGCAGTTTTACCATCTTGGACTCCTCCACACACACACACACTAATACAACTGAGCAAACCTAAGCAAAAGAAGACTGGACATTATATAATGCCCTTTCATGAGTCAATCTCATCTTCAGATAAATGAAATGTTTTCTTGACCATCTTAGAATGGTTAATTTAAAAAGGAAGTCCTCCAACAGACCTAAACTGATGTACAAGGTATATTTATTTATTTTCCAATATTTATATATTTCTTGTTCTACCTGGTTTTTTATTTAAAATCTTATCTGGGTAGTTTACCACAAAAGTTAAAATCATAAGTTATACAAGTGAAAAATCTAAAATCAAAAACAGTATAAAAACAGCAGGAGTATCAAACTAAAGCAAGATGAGTGACAGGAAATAGCAAGAGAGCAAAAGAGCTTTAAAAACCTCATAAAGTGATAGATATTTTTGTGAGATTGAGAGAAAAAATATTTTTGTGAGGTTGAGAGGCCTGAGTTTTTTTTATCATGTGCTGCATGCCAGGCAAGCCTTTTTTTACAGGACATTCCGCAACCAAGGCATTCCCATGAAAAAGATCCAAACATACAAAAAGTATATGCTGATGGGATTTGCTTCAAATGAATGCATGATTTTCTTATTTCCTATCTAGTTCTAATCACTCTGTCCTGAAATCCTATTAGAAACAGATCAATGTTATATTGTGTTATACTTGTTTTTCAGACTTATGGTGATCTTAAGGTGAATCTATCATGAGGTTTTTTTTTTTCCTGGCAATGTTTGTTCATTGAGGGCCTTCCCCTAAGAGAGTGACATGCCCAGGGTTACCCAAGGAAGATTCTGGTCTTCCAGAGTCCTGGGCTGCATCTGCACTGCAGAAATAATGCAGTTTGACACTGTTTTAACTACCATGTTTTTTTTTTTTTTTGATATGAAATCCTGGGATTTGTAGTTTTTGTGGCACAGAGCTCTCTGACAGAGACAGCTAAATATCTCACGAAATTACAAATCCCATTCTGTAGCATTGTGCCATGGCAGTTAGAGCAGTGTCAGATGGTATTAATTCTGCAGTGCAGATTTAGCCACAGTCCAATAATCAGACCACCACACCATGCTCCCTCCTATTATGTTATACTTTCTATAGGATAGAAATAACAACAGAGAATATATATATATCTGTTATTTACCAAGCAAGCCACATAATAGGCAATGATTTCTGCTCATTTTATGTTGATATAGTATATTATATTTCCCCTCTAACCTGACTGTGCCTTTGAATTCACTTGTGACACAGCATAGTAAGTGAAGCTAGAACTGAAAATGTGCATGATGACTTATCATAGTAAAGCAATAGAGATGATTAACCTTTTAAATATAAACACTCTGTCTCACTTAAGTATAGTACACTCAGTTCATGGATGCAGTTTTTGAGCAAGAAGAAAAGGAAATGAAACAGAGTCTGTTTTTGCTGAAACTGGTGTTGACAGTAGGTGAAAATAATTTGGCAATAATAGATGAAACTGGCATCTCATATGTCTGCAGCACACTGATGAGAAAGAGCATGGATAAAATCACCATCACTTGTAAAGTGTTGCTTCTCTTTGACAGTTGAATCAGGGCCTTGATATCTGTACTAATTATAAAAGCCACTGGCATATGAGGTGGCAGTAAATTGCTGTACAAACACAGCAATTTAATAGCCGAGTTTCCAAACACCATCGTTTCCCCCTCTACACATCAGTCCTCTCTGCTCCCTCTCTCAAATTGATCCCATTCGCCTCACTCCACAGCTTATTATCACTAAAATTGTGACTGGAGATTTTTAAAAAGCCTTCTAAAAATCCATTTCTAGTATGTAAGCACATCCTAAGCACATTTATTAGGAGTAAGTCTCACAGGACCTACAAGATCTGTGTAAGCGTGCAGAGGATAATGCTTTAAATCTTACTTCAGGATTTTCTATTGTAGGCACACTTTCACACAGAGATCACACTTTTAACTGCCATGATTCCATCCTATGGAATTCTGGGATTTGTGATTGAAAGAAGACTATTTAGACTTCTCATCCATAAAGTTCTAGTGCCTCCTCCAACTACAGACCCTACCATTCCATAGGCTGCATTCATAGCACTTAAAGTGGAACAGTAATGCTATAATTGTGTAGTGTAAAAAGTCTCTTGCCTGTCACAATGTGTTTTTTTTACCGAAGAATAGAATTTATAGGGGCTGCCATATCAGACATGATTGAAGTCAACAATGAAGTCATGGAGGATGGGTGACAACCTTAGACCCCAACCTTTACATTCTTCCCTTTCTTTCTTAGTATAGCTCGTGCCAGCTTTGTATAGTGGTTTCAGCATTGGACTAAGATCCTGTAGACCAGGGTTTGAATCCCTTCTTGAAGCACACTGAGTGACCTTGGACAAGTTACACAACCTCAGAGGAAGGCAAAGGAAAATTCCTCCAAACAAATCTTGCTAAGAAAAGTCCATAAAAGGTTTGCCTTAAGGTTGCCATAAGTAGGAAACAAAAAGAACAACAACTTAAGCCCTATCTTTCTGTTCTTTCTTTCTTTCTTTCTTTCCCACTTGCTTGTGGAGCCAGGATTCTGTTCATTCACTTAATAAGATATAATGCAATCAAACCATTTGAAATATATTGGGTTAGCTGACTTTGCAGACTGGCTGATTTACAATGATTCCTGGTCCCTGAGTTTTCGAGATATAGGTTTGAGAATCTGATGACTAATATGGAAGCATCCATGTGGAATCTTGCATTCAAATTGCCATTGGGCTAATTCCAAATGTATCAGGGCCACTTGTTCCACAGGCTAGGAACAAACTAATGGGGATCTCTTGTCTCCAAGAATATATGTGCAATCACTTGTCCAAGTACACGTTCACAGACAAAGCTCCCTGGACTTGAAGTGCTAGCAAGTTGGAGAGATGGCTTGGTTTAAAACTGGATAACCATTATATAGCAGATAGCAGGAGATGTGATGTGGAGAGGTGTTTTAACCAAATCTTCCATGAGTGCTAGGGTCCTTCATGTGTTGTTCACATGAAGGAGTCATAGCATGAAAGGAGTGCTAGGGTGTGGCAGTTGCCCTGGCTGGGTGATGCACAGTTCCTTTTGGTTCCATGTGCACCACATTGGCATTGTGCTTATCTGAGGCACAAGTTAGGGATGGGGAGAGAATGGATTCTTCCATCTATGGGTTCTGCCCATGTGTGACTCCAGAATTTGGTGCAAGCTGCTTGAGTAGAGGCATAAATATGATTCCCTCCCCAGCTCATACATCCACACAGATGTAGGGTCTTTGGGCAAGAAGCAGCGGTGTGCCATCAAGGCCTGAGTCCACATTCTATTACTTCACATATATTTCATTTCCACAAGTAACATATAAAGAGGTTTATAGTACTGGGAAAATTGTACTACAAGGCTCCCTTCGCTAAAGGTGTGAACCAGCTCTGTGACAAAGGTTTCTGAATGGCACATTAATATGTGAAAGGATCAGTGATTCCCATGCAGGATAACCAGATGTCATCACTGCAAAGGAGAACAAAGCACCAGAAAATGCAGAACATTCAAGAAAAATGTAAGGCATAAAAAGATAGAAGCAAAAATCACTAATATAAATTCATTTCATATGGTTTATTTACATATACTGTACTCTATTATGTACTCAACTGTATTTTCCTGATAAACTTATCTTTGGTAAAAAGCCTTGTTGTCTTGCAATATACTTATAGAACTATAGGAGTTATCTAAGGAGCTGGACTGTTTCACCGGACTGTGTTCAGCATCTTATATAGCTTCTTTAAAAGTTTTATCAAAACCTAGAATAGCTTCACTGTCCACTGCCATGGGCTATTAGCTACCATTTATTTATGTTAATAATGCCAGTTTGTTTGTTTGTTTAAAGATTTGGTTCCAGGTGCACACATTTGTCATTGTATGCTGTTTTAAAATTTAGGCCTCATTCCCACTACCTTTGAAACTGGACCACAATTTGGTTTGAACCAGTTCAAATGACCCTGGTTCCCACTTAAATTAAATCACTGAAGCGATTTGGTGAGGGGGGTCATGCACCAGACCCAATTAACCCATATCTTCTTGATGCTGATTTTTTTCTGTGTCTTTTTTGATAAATTGATTCTGCGCAAGTGTGAATCAGATGTGGATTGGAATAGATTTAAATTTGCCCTTTAACTGGCTGGAGTGGGTCAATTTTGAATTGATTCATGCATGAATGTGAACCACAAGTGGATTATTTTAGAGGGAAGAAATGCGATTGGCGCAAACGTAGTCAAATCGATCCATTGATTTGGATTGCATACCGATTTATCTGTTAGTGGGAATGAAGTCTTAGATGAGAGAGAGAGAGAGAGAGAGAAGGCTACATACATGAAACTGACATTTTGCTCCCACCAGCTTTATCTAGTTATAGTTTTCTCTGCTCTCTGCCTTACTAATGCTTCATTCCTCTCTCTTTTTTCTGTTCTTCCTTGTTTCTACCCTTGAGCCCTCTTTGGTAATTGCAGAGCTAGAGTACTGTCGCCTTCTCTGTCTCATTTTAAAATCTATACACTGTGGTTTTCAGGGGTTCTTCACAAAGGTGACCTCAGGTTTAATTGGCTTTCCTGTTTTTAGTCCTCCCTGTCTTGGTTAAGCCCCTGCATCTTGTATTTATGGTATTACTGTACATCATCTGTACTCAGTTCAGCTTTATATACTAATGCCTTAAATTCTGTATCTCTTTACTGAGGAAGAACTAGCATTGATATCGATGGGGCTTCTTTTTGAGTAGGTCCTGTAGGATTACACTATAACTTTGATTTGGCTTTTCAAATCACTTTCCAAGTGAGAGTCTCCACCAGTACTTTTCTCGGCTCTTTAGTGTTTCTGTTTTTCCTCAGTTGACATGCTAATCATTTTGATTTATTGCCTTGTGACTTTTTTTCTCTTGAGTCAGCCTCTGCCTATTCATATCATTCTTCCTTCCATTGCTGTTAACAACAGCAGTCCTAAAAATAAGTCAGTTCAGAAGAGCATTATCTGGCACATTCTAACTATATAACTCAAGGGTAAGATATATTACCCAAAGTATGATGCCACTATAAATTTGAGGACTACTTTAATGCTAAGCTTCTAAAACATGAAGAAGAATTTTTAATTAGTATTGTCTAAATCAGAATTTGGAAACATTTTTAAAAAATTGGATTAAGCTCCCAGAATCCTCGAGCCAACATGAATTCAGAAATCCAAGAAGAAACTTTTCAAATACTAAAGATACCAGAAGCTCTTTTAAAAATGTTGTCTTACCCATCTTTTCTAGTAGAAGTGTGCAAAACGTAGAATAGATTACCTTCTCTGATAAAGTATTATAGATTTTTGTGGTCTACACAATTTCTAGATTCCCACTGCTGTACCATATTTCCTCAATAAAGCATTAAATACACTCAAATGTTTTTATGATGTTACAACTTAATATTGTTCTTGGAACTATTACTTGTAAAATTTGGGTTGGAAACTTTTATGTAAGTTATTGCATACCAGTAAAAAGGGATCTTGTAGCAACTGTTGTAGCCTTTGAAACTAACTGTATGAAAGATGCTTGTAACATGAGGCTTTGCAGACTTTGTCGACTTCCTCAGATGCATGGAATGAGGTTTTGCCCAAGAAGGACCTTTATAATCAGACTATATGAATAGCTATAGAAATACAAAACTTGTGGGTATAGTGAAGAGGTGACAAATTCAGTTTTAACTATGGTCATTGCCCTCAATGTCCTCAACAAAGGCAGATGGAAAGATGTTGTCTAAGGTGAGGATAGTTGGATGAGAAAATCCAAACCCCAAATTGTTTGCATTTTTCCTTTGCTCTGCTCTGCTGTAATGTCCAAAGCACCTTTCTGCAACCTGATGATCCATCTTTTTGTGATCCTGGGGTTATTCTTGTTAAGTCAACATCAACCTTAATAGCTAAGAAATAAATCATGTTTTTATAGAATGAAATCCTGTGAAAACTTTCTTTTCAAAGCAAGATTATTGACAACATAGAAACTAGCCTGTGGTCCTATACACAATTTTGAGCTCAGTCAAAATTAAGTGGATTTGTTTTCAAGTAAATATGCAAATCTGGGAAGGTTAGATTCTGGTTCAGATGCATGTGTTTTCAGAGAAAATCTTAACTGGAGGACAGCCAAAACTATGGAACAATATTTGATACTACTGGGAAGAAAATAGCATTAACATATTCTAAAGGAGGATTCAGTAATTTTCTAATGAACACGAAGAAGGATGATAGAATAACTCATTTGAATGATTAAATCCTAACATGATCAGGACAGCAAAGCAACTGTTCAGAATATTTTTTTACAAGGCATTGAATGCTGTCTTTTTATTGTGAGAATAGTTCTTGCTTGTTAATTATATAAACAGTCCCAAGACGTTTCTGAAAAGTGAAGGAAATGAGTGCTGCTATTAACAGGAAAGCATGATGATATCTTCTGTTTTCTGATTCTCCTGGAGAAACTAAATGTATGCTCTTCCCTTTTATTTTTAATATGCTCCAATTTGTTAACTCTACTGGGACCAAAGCAAGCAATTAACCAAATGTGTATGGCAACAGTGTTAAAGGGTCATCTCTCTGAACAGGGCATTTTAGCCCTGTTGCATCTGGGCCCATCTAATGTCAGCCATTTCTTACAAAAAAACTCAAACAAACCCTTGACACTTGGCCACAAATACTCCAGTAAAACATGTCCAACCTTTTTTTTTCCAAAATAAAATGGAAGTAATGGGAAAGAACTGTGCTCCCTTTCCAAATATATTAAAAAGACATGCCACATTTTCAAACCAGATGCTGTCATAATTGCTACTGACAGATTGGAAGAAATAAAAATAATTTATCACAGGGCCTGAGGATTCTCTGACTTAGTAGGCAGCGATGTAAGGGGAAGTGTAGGACTCTCTCTTCTCCAAAGTAGGGCAAAGGAATCTTCCACAGATGGATCTCGATGCTCTTCCATCTTGTTTCCTGGGGCATCCCTCACCCGACCTTCCACAGGTCTATCCCATGCAACAGATTCTGTCTAGTATTTTCAAGAAGTTGCAAGTTCTGTCATGGGGACCTGTGGGAGAAAGTAAAGAATTCTTTCTCTACTTGATAAGACTATCTTAGTTTTTGTTCAATGATATAGCTGTGTTAGTCTGGAGAATCAGTACGCAGAGAGATCTTGTAGCGCCTTGACTAACTGAAAGCTTTCATAGACTTCAGTCTACTTCTACAGATGCTTTTGAGGAAGGAGACTGAAGTCTATGAAAGCTTATGCTGCCAACTTCTTTCTTTCAGTTAGTCTCAGAGGTGCTGCAAGAGCTCTCTACATATTAGTTTTTGTTGTTTGTTGTTGTGTGCCTTCAAGTCATTTCCCATTTATGGCAACCCTAAAAGCAATCGTGTCATGGAGTTTTCCTGGCAAGATTTGTTTAGAAGGGGTTAGCCATTGCCTCCCTCTCAGGCTGAGAGAGTGTGACATATCAAACGTGGGTTTCCATGGTGGGATTTGAATACTGGAATCCTAAAGTCCTAGTCCAGCACTCAAAACACTGCACCAGTTAACAAAATTAGTCCCTTCCTTCATTTCTCCCATTTTTATATTCCTGGGAGGTGGGGTATGTGGGGTACAGTCCTTGGGCTTCCTTGCTGATGGATGGTGTTAAAAACTGTTGCATTCTGTCCCTAAACTGCAAATCCCATATCCTGCTGCCATGGTAGTTAAAGCAACCATAGTATTATAACTATGTTGTGTGAAATGGGCCCAGTTTGCTAACCTGTAA
Source organism: Urosaurus nigricauda (assembly GCA_034509955.1). NCBI lineage: Eukaryota > Metazoa > Chordata > Lepidosauria > Squamata > Phrynosomatidae > Urosaurus > Urosaurus nigricauda. The sequence continues at coordinate 82,512,707 of JAOEGL010000006.1, forward strand.
CTGTGGTTCTATGAAGTCTATAAACCGATGCTTAGGAACATTGTTATGCCTACCCAGAACCAGGGGCCCTTTCAGACTGCACAGTCATAATGCTCCAATTCCACTTCAACCGCCATGCTAACATTCCAGAGAATCCTGGGATTTGCAGTTGAGGAAGGGTATTTAGAATTCTCTTCTAGAGAGCTTCACCAAACTACAAAGCCCAGGTGTCCAAAGGATCCATAGGGCCATAATTATTTAGTCTGAAAAACCCCAGTTTCAGAAAATTCTACAGTGAAGAAACCTTTTTGCATTGGAACCACAACCCGGTACACTCAGTAGTATCACTCAGTGACTTTCCTTAGAAATATATAAAATCAAGAAACCAGCAGAGAAGAAGTGGGGAACTTATTTTCAAACCTTGCTGTTCAGTGGAACAAGCGGTATATCCACGCTTCAGAAATAAAGCAGTTTGACACCACCATAACTGCCATTACACTGTGCTACAGAATCCTGAAAGTTGTAGTTTGATGAGGCACCAGATCTCTTTGGCTGACAAGGCTGAATCCTTTACCAAACTACAAATCCTAGGATTCCACAGGATGGAGCCATGGCATTTAAAGTGGTGCCAAACCGCTTTATTTCTACAGTGTGGAAGAGCTGAAGGTCAGGGACTGAGGGAGCAGGGCTGGCTCACATGGGACTAAAGGACGTGTGGGCAGAATGTTCTCATATCCTGCTTGGCCTATTCTTCCTAACAAGATGCATTCTGTCTGTTGATATAACCCTACACAGACCAATGCTAGTTTTTCATTCTTGTTGGTTTTTTCCTATTCTAGTATATCTCTCTTCCACATCCATTAAAACCGCCTCCAGTTTTCACTCTGGCACTGCGCACTAGATTCTAGAGTGCCAGAAACAAAGCCATCTACTTTAATTTCAGATGCATATATATGTATCCTTTATATCAGTCCATGTGTGTGTGGGGGTGTGTGATGTGTGTGGTTGTAAATGCTGCAGTGAGTGATAAACATCTTGATTCTTTTGGTTCTTGGCTATTTAAGTATTTTATTGTACTTTTTCATGCATTAAACTAGACATTTTCATAAAAAAATGCCCCCCCAAAACCTGGATTGAGTTATCCATGGGTCAATGTAAGTACCATCATGGAACGTGTGGTGGCCTCACAACTCCAGGGATTTCTGGTAGACACTGATTATCTTGATCGGCACAGTTCGGCTTTAGGCTGGGACATGGAACAGAAACAGCCTTGGTCGCCTTAGTAGATGATCTATGCCAGGAGCTCGACAGGGGGAGTGTGTCCCTGTTGGTGCTGTTGGACCTCCCAGCGGCTTTCGATACCATTGACCACGGTATCCTCCTGGGACACTTTGCAGATATGGGGCTTGGTGGTACTGCTCTGCAGTGGCTCCGATCCTTTCTGGAGGGTCGGTCTCAGAAGGTGTTATTGGGTGACACCTGTTCGACCCCACAGCTGTTGTTTTGTGGAGTCCCTCAGGGTTCAGTACTGTCTTCGATGTTATTTAACATCTACATGAAACCACTGTGGGAGATCATCTGGAATTTCGGCGTAAGGTGTTATCTGTATGTAGATGATGTCCAGATCTGTCACTCCTTTCCATCTAATACTAAGGAGGCTATCCAGACCTTGAACCGGTGCTTGGTTGCTGTGTCGGACTGGATGAGGGCTAACAAATTCAAACTTAATCCAGACAAGACAGAGGCCCTCCTAGTCAGTAAAAAGACTGAACAGGGCATAGGGTTACAGCCTGTGCTTGATGGGGTCACACTCCCCCTGAAGGCACAGGTTCGCAGCTTGGGAGTGATCCTGGACTTATCACTGAGCCTGGAATTCCAGGTTTCGGCAGTGGGCAGGGGAGCTTTTGCACAGTTAAGACTTGTGTGCCAGCTGCGCCCGTACCTTGGGAAGTCTGATCTGGTGACGGTGGTCCACGCTCTGGTCACATCTCGAATAGATTACTGCAACGCACTCTACATGGGGCTGCCTTTGAAGACGGTTCGGAAACTTCAGCTAGTCCAACGGACGGCAGCCAGACTAATAACTGGAGCTTCATACAGGGAGCATACTACCCTCCTGTTATGTCAGCTGCACTGGCTACCGGTCCATTTCCAAGCTCAATTCAAAGTGCTGGTTTTGACCTTTAAAGCTCTATACAGTTCTGGCCTGGCTTACTTGGCCGAATGCATCTGCCCCTATGTCCCGTCTCGTAACTTAAGATCTTCCAGGGAAGCCCTGCTCTCGGTCCGCCAGTCTCGCAATTGTGGCTGGTGGGGACGAGAAACAGGGCCTTCTCGGCAGTGGCCCCCCGCCGGTGGAATGCACTTCCGAGTGAGATACGATCAACCCCATCCCTCCTGGCCTTTAGGAAGAAAGTAAAATCATGGTTGTGGGACCAGGCTTTTGCACATTAATGTAATGTAGCACTTCACTGGGACTGGCTAACGTTGATGGTCATAAGAACACGGATTACCACTTTGGGATATGGAAGGATCATATATTGAGATTTTAAACTGTTTGATTGTTAATTATTGTTGATTGTGCTTGTTTTAACTTTGCTGTATTTATGTTTTAAATTGTATCCTGCCGGCATCTAATGATTGCCTTGTAAGCCGCTCTGAGTCCCCTCTTGGGGGTTGAGAAGAGCGGGGTAGAAATACTGTAAATAAATAAAGGTAAATCATTGCTAATGTAGTCATCATTTTCTTTCTTTACCTTTTGATATGTCTGCATTTTTTTAGCTCAGCCTGTGCTTGGTTGTCTCCCACACACATCACAAAGCCAGAATTTATCATAATTACCTCCTCATCCATCCAGGCTTTAGGGTGACCACAAATATTTATGCCTACTGGAATATTGTAAGTTCTTTGGCATCGTTTTTCCTTTGCTTTGTACTTTACATCTTCACTTACATGCCTTACATTTTACTCTTGACTTATCCATGGGTGACATCAAAATCAATAATTTTGGCCCCAAAACTTGCCCTCAACATATACATGAGATAGATTTATAGTCAAGTATAGATGGGCAGTATGGTGTAGTGGTTTGTTCATTGGCCTAGGACATTGGGAGGCCAAGGTTAAAATATCTGCTTGATCGTAAACCCACTGGGTGGCCTTTGGCAAGTCATACTCTCTCAGCCTCAAAGGATGGCAGTGCCACCCCCTCCCTAGAAGAAACGTGCCAAGAAAACCCCATGATAGTGTCACCTTAGGGTCATCATAAGTTGAAAATGACTTAAAGGCACACAATAACATATATGGTATATCCAACCAATCAGTAAAATTACTTGCATTTGGATGCCTTCGAACTGCTAGGTTGGCAGAAGCTGGAACTCGAACTGCCAATTTTCTGATCTTCCGATGATCAGAACTGGTACCTTAACTAAGCCACTGCATCCCTGGTATTCTCTAAACAACTTATAAAATTCAAGACACAATGGAAGAAGTGGAAAACAGTGGAAGAAGTGGAAAAGACCTCCCCGCGTGCCATAAAAACCATCTACGGAAGCATGAAAAAATCACTTAGACAATATCAAAACAGCCAAAAATTAAACTGAAAGACTTGAGAAAAGATATTAAAAATCTTAGCTCAGCTTCCAAATGATGTCAGAGCAGAGTTCAGGTGAGCCTTTTCACTGCAGAGATCATTGTCTGATCACAAACATTCTGTGGTCATGGTATTACCACTGCAAAGGTCTTTCTATAGTCACTCACCCGGTCTCAAATAGCAGAGGTACCAGGGTGAGCCTTCACAAGCACCTGTGGAAACAGGTGATCCTTCAGATAGGGAGTATGTTCAATTTACAAACATTATAAGTGGTCACTCTTCCCTTAAATATAACCTGGACTTTGCATTCTGCTGATAGTGAAAATAAAAATGAGATATCAGAACTGGATGATGGAAATGAGTCATACTAATTTATTGTAGAGAGGATACATTGAGAACCAAGGCTTGAACTTAATACTGTTGAACATATTATCATTACAACCTATTGGATTTGAACTGTATTTCAGATTTAATCAAGAACACACTTGTAGTGGAGCAGAAAATGGCTTGTCAGTTTATGGTTGATGATAGTTCCATTTTTAAAAAGTCTCTTTCAAAGGTGTCAGAAATTATTTCTTAAATGATACAATGTCTGCAACATTTTTGCATTTGAATTGAGACCCTTAAAGTAATTTTCTATAGAAATAACTGAAGGAGAAAACATGCCAATTAGCAACTGTGAACTGTATTATGGGCACTTTTCAAAGACCATTCTGTCCCAAGGGTTTCCCTACAGCTTCAAAGAAAGGAGGTAAATAAAATAGCAACAACCCTGAACAGATTGCTCAGCTTCCAAAAAAATCTGTGGCATGTAAGAGCCTTTGGACAATAAGAGCCTTATTTACAAAAGGAGCAGGTTAAAAACATCAGATTTTTCTATTATAATTGCATAAGGAGTATATTGCGGTGTATACCATGAGCCAGTGTGGTGTAGTAGTTTGAGCATTGGACCAGTGGTGTCAGCAGAGGGGTGCGGACCTCACCAGGTGACACCCTCATGGCAACAGAACTTACATTTCTATACCGCTTTATAGTGCTAAACAGTGGCATCACAAAGATGGTGCAGGAAGTGTGGACCATACCTGATGAGACCCCATTAGCAATACCACTTACATTTTGATACCACTTTATAGTGGTAAGCACTCTCTAATCTGATTTACAATGTGTTAGCCAATTGCCCCCAACAAGCTGTATGCACATTTTACTGAAAGGATGGAAGACTGAGGGCTTGTACAGATGAGCGCTTTGCGTTGGCCTGGGCCTGAATGAGGGTTGTTGCGGGGGCTGACCATTTGCACGCTCAGCAACTGTACTGTGCACCCTGGCCGCCATTAAGGTATATACCCATCCATATGAGGCATGCCATGATGACATCCATGCAGTGCAGTGCCCAAATAGCACCACATCACATGGATATCATGGCACCCGAGTGCACCAATGGCATCCCATGCATGTCCTAAAAAGAACCCACTGGGGAGTAGATTCTTTTTAGGCCTCCCAGAGGCTGCAACATTTGGTTGCTGTGGCCTCCATCTGGGACAGAAAGGGGTGGTGTTTGGTTGCCACGGTCTTGCTGCCCCTTTCTGCCAATCTGTCCAGCCCTTGAGTTAACATGGAGACCTGCAGGATCAAACTCACAGTGTTTTTAGCTGCAGGACTGGCATTTAACCACTGTGCCATCAGGTGACAGCCTAAGAAGGAGTGATACCACTGCTCCTCAAACATCTGTACTTTGGTAGAAACTGCCTGTGGTAATCAACTGTGTCACTTTAAAATATTACTAACGATCCCATGTGGTATGGTATAGAGAAGGTCAATGGGAGAAGAGTGACACCATAGAATCATAGAATCATCGAATCATAGAGGTGGAATAGACCACAAGGGCCATCCAATCCAACCTCCTGCCATGCAGGAACTCCCAATCAAAGCATCCCCAACAGATGGCCAGCTAGCCTCTGCTTAAAGACCTCCAAGGAAGGAGATTCTACCACTCTTTGAGGGAGTGTGTTCCACTGTCAAACAGCCCTCACTGTCAGGAAGTTCCTCCTGATGTTGAGGTAGAATCTCTTTTCCTGTAGCTTGCATCCATTGTTCCGGGTCCTGTTCTCTGGAGCAGGAGAAAACAAGCTTGCTCCATCCTCAATATGACATCCCCCCAGATATTTAAACAGGGCTATCATATCACCTCTTAACCTTCTCTTCTCCAGGCTAAACCTCCTCAGCTCCCTAAGTCGTTCCTCATAGGGTGTGGTTTCCAAACCCTTCATCATTTAATCACCCTCCATGAATTACTGCACTGGGTGATGCTAACCCTAGTGACACCACTGCATTGGACCGTGACTCTGGAGATCAGAGTGTGATCTTGGCTGTGGAAACCCACTGGATGACCTTGGATGAATCCCACACTCTCAGAAAACCCCATGATAGATTAGCCTTAGAGTTGCGGTAAGTCAGAAATGACTTGAAGGCACACAACAACAGTGTAAAATAATATAATATACCTGTCACAAAATAAAAGAAAGAGAGACAACTCAAGTGAGATACCAGGCTAGAAAGAAAGGGAGATTGAGGCGAATGTGTGTGTGTGTTGTTTGCCTGCAAATAGTTTCTGACTTATGGAGACCCTATCACAGGGAAGTTTATCAGACGGGAGGAATTTCTCTTTATTGCAAATGGAGCCAATTGGAGCCAATTCGAATTCACGTGAATTCAATTCGAATTCAAGCTCCAATTTGCTTTAATTTGCAATAACATAAAACCCATGATTGCGTTCGGAATGACTTCTCTTTTGCTCGAAATTGCAGGAGATGCTTTAATTTGTAATAACGTGAACCTCAATTATTGCGTTCGGATTGCCATTAGATTATACTTCCAATTTCCAACATCTGATAAGGTTCAGGGTTTTCTTGGCAAGTTTCTTCAGAGAGGGTTTGCCACTGCCATTCTGTGACATCATGTGTAATGTGTAATTGCCACTGTGAAGGCCCTCTCTCACACACACATGGCCCAACAATAACTGAATACACCTGTTGCCTCCCAGCCACAGAATATTGAATAGTTGTGTTTCATTTGAAAGTGAAAAGAAACAGAGGAAACTGGCTTGACATCTTAAATATCCAACAATGGGTGCAATGGGAGGGGTTAAGTAGGCATGTCCCATGAAACATAGATTGTCCATTCATATTCCTTCTTCTCCTACTTGGGAAAGGGAATGGGAATAAAAAGTATATCATAATCCCTATATCATCCCTCTGGACTGGATGGGCTGCCTTTTGCCTGCCTCAGCTTCATCAAGCATTGCTCTTTGATAGCAGTCTCATGATATTAAACAGACGTTATTCTAACTGTAGCCAGACACATTTTGTGCTTTAAAAAAATAGGGTTTCGCCTTGAGTACCTATATTGGGATGAAGGTGGGATATAAAACAACAACAACAACAACAACAACAAGTGATGTACATGTGGCTATTAAAGAGGAAACAGTTCAAACAAAATCCCTGTAGTCAACTTTAGCTGCACCCAATGGTACACCAAATGCCCAGTTAAAGCTTGAGAAAGGAATGCCATCAATTCAAGTGAGGGCCTGGAAGCTGATGATATATTATTGGCTAAAGATTCAATCCTTTCTAGTGAATTTAACCCCATTAGTCTTAGCAGATAAATTTTCTTCACCCTGGAAAGAAGAGGTAGAATATAAAATGGCTTCTTATGGACTTTTTCCTTTATTCTTGTTACCACTAGGGAGTTTATCAGATGACGGAAATTGGAAGTATAATCCAATGGCAATCCAAACACAATCATGGGGTTTCAAGTTATTGCGTATGAGTGTATCTCATGCAATTTTGGGCAAAAGCGAAGTCATTTTCAGGCAATGGGAAGTCATTCTGAATGCATTCTGAACGCAATTAGAATTCACGTAAATTCGCTAAACTAGCGAATTTGTGTGAATTTGAATTGGTTCCATTCGAAATGGAGAGAAATTCCTCCCGTTTGATAAACTCCTAGGTAATGTTCAAGCCAAATAAACAGTTACTCAAACAATAAAGAATATGGAGTTTCAGAATGAACTTAGTAGGCTCCCACAACTCATTTGAATTTGGATAAATAGGGGAGTATGAGAACTAGTAAGATATTTACAAAATATTCCTAGGTTGAGTATTGCTTTCTTTAAAGCTAGATTTAATATTCTTCCATCTGCACTACTCCAAGGCAGATTCAACAAAATTCCCATATCTGAGTGCACCTGCCCATGGAGAGAATTGGGATTATTATTATTATTATTATTAGCCTTTATTTATATAGCAATGTAGGTTTACACAGTGTTTTACATATAAACTTATAATTAGACAGTTCCCTGCCCTCAGGCTTACAATCTAAAAAAATCTAGAAACTCTTTTACAAGTACTGTTACACTGCAAATTTTATGAGGATGTTATTTCAATTTATATTAAGCCTCTAATAAAGAAATGTCCAGGGTGCTCTGATAACTTCTATGTGAATTATCTACTCCAGGATTTAAATCCTTATATTACATGTACAGTTTCTAAATTCTGTATTGCTGCAATGAAAATAAGACAAATTGAGACCAAAAATAAATAAATAAAAAATCCCCCTATCTTAAATGTACTATTATTTTATTATTACTATTTTAAATTTGAAATGTTTAATTGAAAAATTATCAAGGGGAATGCAATTATTTTATTTTATTATATCTTATAACATTTTATTATATAATTTATAATGTACTAGGCTCACTCCATAAGGTAGCAAAGGGATTAACAAAATCACAGGAAAGTGATTCTTTTATTACTGTGTGTCACTAAAATGTACTCATTTGAAATATGGTGCTCGAGTAGAGGTCTGCAGACACAACAGACCTCCAAAAAGACAAATAAATGGGCCTTGGAGCAAATCAAGCCTGAATCTCCATAGAAGCCAAAAATCACCAAACTGAGGCTATTGTGCTTTGGTCACATCATGATATAAGAGTGCACTGCAGTAGATAAAATCAATCAGACACAGCCCTACAAGATTTTAAGATGACTGTTAATAACAAGGTGTTTTGGAAATCGCCCATTCATAGGGCCATTGTAAACTGAAAACTGTTTGATAGCAATTAACAACAACAACATGTTCATCTGTTTTTCAATTTTACAAACTACTATTTTCCCCCCATTATTATCTAGTCATAACTGGCCTCTTTTTGTTGCTGTAGTGATAGGCAAAGGACTATCAGGTTTGTTCTTAGAAGGTGGTAGTGTTGATATATAATATAAAATATAATACAGTTTGCCAATATAGTTGCTCTGTGATATCTCAGCATGTCAACATGTTCTTTTGAGATCATTTTTCCAGAACAAAAGATAACACAGGTTCTCTAAAAATTGTATTTTGCTTTCAGAGTGTTTTTTAAACCCTAGGTAAATGGTTTTCTTTTATTATTATTTAATATTTACCGCTCACATGGGAGGTACATTCTTCCTTACAGAAAACAATGGCAGTGAGTTGGGTTGACAAATGCAGTGTCAAGCCTTTCAGAAGATCAGCAAGCTCACAAATTCAGTTTTTTAGGTTTATCTTCATCCTGAAGCCCAGTGGAGATAGCACTTGTTTGAAAGGATAGGTGGTGAGTGTTGAGAAGTTTTCCTGTGGGAAACTCTCATAACATTTTCATTGGGAGTTAAACTACATGTTACACTGTTTCTACCTCTTATATGACCTGCTGAACCTTTTTCCATTTCCCTGAACTCTTAGGAATGGGTAATTTGAACCAAAGAAAGAACCAGAAGGTTAACCAGTCTACCAATAAGGCTGGTACAGTGGTTACAAGTTTGGCCTGGATTTGAACCCTCACTCAGTGATGAGTCTCATCCTGTGATCATGCACCAACGACTTTATCACACAAGGCTTGAAAAGTGGGATTAAAGCAGGATAGTAATATCTCTGGCTGTACTTTATGACATGATGCTGTGTCTGTCCAGTAACTGATCTGTTGTCCCTCTGTTGCTGGTTTGCTCCTTTTCATTGAAGGGAAAAACCTGTCAATGCTTTGCAGTTGATGCAAGTGTGATAGGTTCCTCCCAAAGCAGTTCCAATATGCAGGCAGCCACATATCACACTGGGGTCAATAAGGGGATAATTGTGGAATGGTTCTGGAATTGACCCTAGTGTGATAATCTCGTGTCAGTGGGCATGGCTACGCTCCCCCCTCTCCCTTTCCCACTATTCCCAAGCAGGCTGTTTATCTTTTCCCCCCCAAATTCTTTTCTTTTTTACTTAATAGATTGGGATGATTGCACAATTGTGCTAAAAATAAAAATAAATAAAAAGAAATACAGACCAAAATGCATGCCAGGAAGGGGATAGAGCAGGGAAGGGGCTATAGATGTCAGTCTGAGCAAAATGAGGCCAGGTCAGAAGCAACACCATGGGGGTTTGGAAGAGCTACATGATATGACTGCCCTCAACCTTGTATGTTTGCCTTTTCTAGACTAATGGAATTGTGATACATTATGAACCTTGTGTGAAAAAGTCCAGTTAGTATTGCAAAAATTCATCTACCATACTGAATTGTGAGGAGAAAGTGAGAGATGGGGAAGAGAACCATGCACGTTGCCTTGAATACCTTGGTAAAGGAATGTTCAAAGGATCAAATATAATGAGTGAATGCAAGGCATCTCTCCCTGTCTATGGACTGGCTATTAAAACAGATAATCTCTTTCTGGAATATTATGCAGAATAATATGTGAACTGTTAAAGGGATGTGTGAATGACTGCTTGTGAATGAATGTGATGCACCCTATGTATGTATGTATGTGTGTGTGTTATATACGTACTGTATATATTTCAAGAAAATGGAAATTTGGCCGAGAAAATCAGTCAAGGCTTTACAGAACCTCTCAGTTGAAAAGCTGCAGATAAAAAAATTAGTAAAACTAGCAGCAGCAATGAGAAGGTCTCACAGTCAGGGGCTTTTTCTTGCTGATTTGAAAGTCACTGTGGAGTGGAGGGAAGTATTTCTGCCACCATATGGCCCTAGCTGTCAGTGCGGTTGATGTTAAAAATAGCAAGCCCCTGCTTGGCAATGTATGTTGGCAGCCTTTTTGACTTTCAAATTGGGCATTTCATATATCTATGGGATACTCAATGCATTTCCTCCATCTGTTAAATCAGGATGAAGAGCACTTTGAAGCTCCAGCAAAACTGTCATCAGCAATAAGACATGTAGTTATCAGTCACCACAAAGAATGAAGTTATCACAGTAAGAAAATTTACAGTCTAAGTAATCTCTAATACAATGTAAAATAAGACAATGCCATTCAGAGCTTCTTCACTAGTTGATCACCTATCTGGAATTAAGTAAAAACTGAATTAAATAACTGGGTTGTATTTGAATTCAGAGGCATGCCCATGTTAGTTTGGAATATCAGTAAGCAAAGTGAGCTTGTAGCACCTTTGAGACTAACTGTGCAAAAGAGGTTGTAGAATAAGGTTTCATATTATCACATTGACTTTTGTCCCCTTTATGGGGATGGAAATGGGATGCTTGGGACTGCGCATGAGTGAAGAAAGACGGATTTGATCACACATGCAAGCGTCCACAAAAAGGTCCTGTTCCAGCGTCTATACCCAAGCCGTCCCCGTTCAGTGCTAAGGAGCACCATTTTTGTCCGATGGAAGACTTCCATCCGGCCAAAACGGCACCTGCCGGCAATGAATGGGGAAGGCTTGGGTATGGGTGCCAGAACAGGACCTTTTTGTGGATGCTTGCGTGTGTGATAAAATCAATTTTTCTTCACTCACACGTGCTCCCAAACATCCCATTTCTGTCCCGTTTGCATACTGGGTGTACAGAGAACAAGAAAGAATATCTCCTCATGATTTTTTGAAGAGAGGAATTGCACTAAGGGGCTGTACAAACACTCAGAATGACCTGGGTTGGTCCGAAGTGGTAGAACAATCAATCAGTTTATTTATCATCTGACCTCCTTGTAAAATTCTGAGTTTGGGGCAGGTTGCTTGCACCTGTAATCTTTAATCTGGAAGTATTATAAGAGGAGATGCTGATGTCATTCAGGGAGTCCAGGAGACAATATTCAGATAATCTTGTGGTCACCAGCTATTTAATTAATTCAAATTTGTAGAGAGGAGTAAAGCACAAAAAAGGAGAAAGATCTGAGAGCATAAGACATGGTATGGACTTAAAATATCCAAGGATTCTTTGCCTTTCTGAGCAACTGCTGCTGCCTTGCCTTTGAAGCAGAAACCACAGGCATCTGTGGTGGTGTAAACAAGACCTAATATTTGTAGTGGAAATTGAAAGAGATAACTGGTATGTTGGCCTAGCAGTCGGCATGTGTTTGCACTCCCCACCCCCTCACTTTCCCTTGTTTTCCTGCTTTCACAGTGGCAGGTGCTTACAGCATTCAAAATAGTCTTCTGGAAATGTGCAAATTGGCTGGAGAAGTATGGGGACTTTTGCATTCACTTCTGAATGTAATTGATTTAATCAGATCACAGCCTCCTTCTGCAAGCTGTGTGAGGAACTCTGCACCCATGGTGGGTGAAGGCTCCAGTGTTGTTCTAACAAACTGAAAACAAAAAGAAGATTTAATGCCGTGGATCCATCTGTCACCAACTTCATTTATATATGGAAAAATTAATCTTTGGAAAGTGTAAAGGTTCTGCTTAATTAATCACTAAAAATGTTGGAGCTGCTTAGAGTTTGGGACATAACTAGAGCAAGAGCACTTTTAAATGATACAGGCTCTGCCAGTGATTTTCTGTGTAGACTTGGTCATATCACTATAGCCCTGGTGTGTGCCTTCGAGTCATTTCTGACTTATGGTGACCCTAAGAAGAACCTATCATTGCATTTTCCTGACAAGATCTGTTCAGAGGATGTTTGCAATTGCTCTCCCCTGTGGCTAAGAGGATGCAATTTGCCCATGGTCACCAAGTGGGTTTCATGACCAAGCAGGGAATCGAACTCTGGGCTCCAGAGTTATAGCCGAACACTCAAACCATTACTTCAAATTTATTTTCTGCATAATATTCGGTCACAGCAATGATGTACAGTGGAAGAAATCCAGTTGTTCATATCACTGAATCAACGTAATACCTAAGTATCAATTTATGTAATTCAGTGAATCTACTTTAGTTGGGTTAACATTTGGGTCTAGATGATTAATTTCTAGGATACTGATGGCCAGTCAGTGATTGTCAATTAATTTATTGACATTCAGTGATTACCAGGAATGAAATAAGGTTTGTGTGTATCAGAATTTGCTAACTAAGAAAAGGGCTGAATCACAGTTTGGGTATCACTTTATAAACTCTGTTTAACCTGATGTTTTTCAGAATAACACAAGGAATTTGAAGAAAATGCCTTCTGGCCACTTTTTGTTTGGAAGAGGTATAGAAAACTACATTTGAAGCTTTGTAAAGATCCCTTCAAAGTTAAAACAATAAAAAATAGCTCTTTGCCCTTACTCAATGGGAATAACTATGCAAGACAAAACATCCTGAAATTTTTATTTTACCCTCAGGTGTGGAGGTGGTTTTGTATTTAATAGCTGCTTAATTGCTTTGGGATTTACAGGGATGAGATGCACCATATCAATTTAGCAATATTAAAGGGTTGCAGAGGGAAGCATTTTGTCTCTTTTGGATCAAAGGAAAACTCTTCACTGCTATGGCTCAAGCCTCCTGAGGAATCACATCTGCTGACACAAGCATTATATAAATTGGGGAGGATATATGAAGAAACAAAAGCAAAATAAAATGCAGGTTGTGTCTGAATGCTCCTGTCCCAAGGGCAGTCCATCTCCAATATCAGAGATGAGAAGAATTAAGTGAGAAGTGTTCAGGCCTGGAGACAGAAAATAGAGAGCTGCTAATAGGATCCCATGTGTTAGAAGAAATCCATTTGGACCTGTTGTGTGAAGCAGGGATAGCCCTGATAGTTTGCTGACCTTATGTACAGAGCGAACAGCATAAAGACTTCCCTTGGTCACAGCATGCCAGCTTGCCAAAGAGCATTTATCTTTCATTTTCAAAAAGGTATACACTGCCAAACAGGCCCTCTGGGTTGATTTCCACCAAAATAGAAGGAAATATAATAACTGCTCAGACATTAAAAATTAAAAACCCAGACACCTACAAGCCAATAGGAGAAGTAAAGATCATAAATGCTTACAGCTGGGCAGTTTGATTTATATTTTATGTTAAAAGTTCTTCCTTTGTCCACAGAACCTTTAGGATCAGATGAGATTACAAGCATAATAATAAATCATCAACACATAGCAGTTTATCACTTGATAGACTGCTTCTTAATAACATAATTAATGATATGTTTTTGATACCATTGATTTTGACGGGGAAGAGTTAACCATATGCTTAGCTAGTAGTTTGTGGATGTTCTGGCAAAACAATGCTCCTGATCTAGCATATTGTAATGAAATCTAGCATGTAGCTCAGAGGTGGAAATCACCTCTAATGCAGATGAAGGTGTTTGCTCAAAACATCTCTAATATGCTAAAAAAAAAAAAAAAGTACCAGCTTCCTCGTTTATGTCTTGGGAGTAAACCAATCTGAATATCAAACTGAATACCTTGAAATCAAACAAGGTCTTACATGTACAGGAGGTCTGCATTACAGCATTACAGCAGCATTACATTTAAAATGAGTTGATTTTATTTCAGCTTTCTTCATTGCCATTTCTTTCATTTCTTCATTGTCCAGTTTTCACAACCCTACATAGAAATGAGAAATAGGATGGCACGGACAATCCTCGGCTTTAATATTTGATAGACACTCATTGAGTGTTAAGGTTTTTGTGTCTAGCTACAGTTGCACTTGTCAACTGGAAATGGAATGTTAGCTATGATAGAACTGTTATATCTAGTTTGTCAGTTCTTACAAGACAGCACACTTATGCTATTTCTTACAGTTCTAGGAGATTCTTAATAGAAGGAAAAGAAGGTCTCTCTCCAGCGCTATGTGGTCAGTGTGAGAAAAACGTATATTCAAATAACTTTTAAAACTTTTTAAAAAGTTGATACCTGGGAAGGGCAATGTTTCCCCATAAAATTTAGCTTTCAGCATCTCCATCAAGTCAAAGCAATTTTTAAAAGTTTGTCCAGGCATATAGAGTTTTGTTATGTTGAAGTCGACTCCAGCTTTCTCTAGCCAAATGCCCTCTGGATAACATGGACTACAATCCTCATCACTTCACCACCACATAACCTATGCTGGCTGGGGATGATGGCAGATGTAATTCAACAAATCTTGAAGCTTCCAGGTTGGGAAAATCTGGTCTACTCTATTGTTTTACCAGCCTCTAATCTTCTTCTTCTAAAAAAACAAACAAAACCTGTTTAATTGTATTTTGATCTTAGTGTTTCCAGTTTTAGTAATTTACACAGTATACCATAGTAAGAGCCAGCATGATTTAGTGGTTTGAGTGCTGAACTAGGACTCTGGGACATGAGGGTTCAAATCCCTGCTTGGTGCACTGGGTGAACTTGGGCAAGTCACATTCTCTCAGTCTCAGAGGAAGGCAAAGGCTTCCCAAACCCAAACAAATCTTGCCAAGAAACCCCTGGGATATGTTTGCCATAGGGTCAGCAAGTCTAGTTGTATGACTTGAAGGTATACAACAGCAGCCATAGTATATCCATTACATAGAAAGACAGATATATGAATATATTGATACCCAGATATATTTGTCACATTGTCTGCTCTGATATTTTGGCCAGTTCTTTAATCCATTCTCTGTTCTTGTAGTCAATGGTGTGGACAAGAACCATGGACTTCTCTTGTGACATTCACTGTGGATGGGCCTCTTCTTGAAGACCCAGCTGGTGCCAACACTGACTTCATTTTGGTGCCAATGTTTATTAAAACCTTTGGGGCTTAACTGGTTTACATAAAAATGTCTAGCTTGTTTTTAATTTGCCAAAAATGTTTAATCTATTTTTTACATTGTACATCAGTTAATATGCTTTTGATTTGTTTAAATTATTTTTATTGTTTTAAATTTTTTTCATTTCTTTAAACCAATTTTACTTGTATGCCATCCTGAGACCTAGGATATATTGAGCAGAATAAACATACTGGAATGAATGAATGAATGAATAATAAACATTGTCATATTCTCAGTTTAGCAAGATGTTTGGAAGCTGCCTTATGCAGAGTCAGAAATGGATTAGAACTATAAATCTAGGCAAGTGCTGCTCTTGGTTTTTCAGAGAGAAACCCTCCTGAGTCCTATTGGGTGATGCTGAGGGCTGACTCTAGAATTCAAACTGTGGTATGAACGGAAAGAATATTTGAAAATATATTTTAGATGGTAAAAAATGTGTTTCTGGAGTGTTGAGAAACCTGACAAGAAGGATCCAGGACTGATGAACATCTTTGCAGTTTGAGACTTTGGACTCTATGAAAAATTTGCATTTGGTTGTTTTGTGCAAGATATTCTCTGATAAAAACAATATTTTCTGCATAGAAAATCATATTTCTGCACATAAATATTATTTTCTCACCACAAGATGCTGTTACCTGTGTAGAAAAAAAGTATGAGTCCCCAATTAAAATATTTCATACACGGGAAACAGCATTTCCTTAGGAGAAATTGATAATAGTTTTTATTTAAAAATGCTATTTTCTGTGCAAAAATACCACATGTGAATTTTTGCAAAGAATAAGTCCCAAAATCCAGGTTTCTCAACACTCCAAACTGCAAATGTTCCTCAAAAATTGTGCACTTTTGGAAAACTATCACATGGGAGATGCTAAAATTACTCACTGATTCTTTGGAGGGGAGGGATAGTAAAGAAACTATATGTATGCTTAACCAGTGACCTTAAACTCTCCCCAGAAATGTAAATCTTTTCTTGCTCAGGATCAAACAAACTGCTGTACTAGCTCTTTCCTTCCTGGTTTTTTTTCCTAGAGACATCACAACGGAGGGAGGAAGAGCAGCTATTAAGGAACTGTCTTTATGTATGTGATGCATTTGTCTGTGCATATGCACAAGAGTGCACATTCTAGAAGCACTTCTCCTGTCCTCGAAGAGAGGCTAAGCACAGTACCAGCTGGCTTTCAGAAGTGTAGCATATTCTTTCCCCTAAATTCTCTACTCAGAAGTTCCCATTGTACATTCATATGGCAGGTATTCTAGTTGTTTTCTCTTTGTCGCTAGACTGTAACTGAGACCATTTAGCACTGGGCTTTCTTAATTCCTAGAACTACCAGAACAATATTGATATGTTTGTTTAATCCAAGTTAATATGCATCTTTCGTCACTAGTTGTTCCGAAATTAGCAAGCATAAATATCCTTATCACTCCCCTAACTGAACTAAAGTATTAAAGATATTGGGTACTTCCCTCCCCCCTTGACTTAATTGATCTTTATGGTTTTGGTAAACATTAGCACATTGCAAAAAAGGCTTTGGGACAAGCAAGCAGCTGTGTTCCAGCACCTGGCACAACAGAGCCGTCAGAATGAATGCCCTCAGCCTACTCTTTGTACATCTACCAGATATTTTGATTAATAATGGATGGTGTGAGAGCGTACATTTCCTTCTGGGTTATATGAGTAGGTGAGGACATTATAAACTTCCATTAATTACTCTGTAAACACAGGCTGATAATAATAGGTTAAAAAGCCTTTGAGAAAGTAATGACATCAATCCTGCTTTCATTTCATTCTAAAGAGGCAAAGATCACTGAACTTTGCTTTGAGAGGCCCGCCATCTTCTAGGATTGGTGCATAATATTTCTTTGCATACACTGACATTTGTGTTGCTGACAGAAACAAAAAAAACCCTGAGATATATTCCTAACATACTATAATGACTACTTCAATAAGATCTACATAGGTAGCAGAATGAAGTTATCTAGTGGATTTTTACCAGTTCAGACCGACAGGAAATTCCTTTTCCAAGAGGTCCATCAATAAATTATCACATCACAAATAGTTTTCCTGCTTTATCAGTTTTCTATTGCATTGTATTTTATTTACATAGGACAGCATTTAAAATGTGATCCCCCAACCCCACTATTCAACAACTTTATTTTCCACCACATTTTTCTGTGCAGGTAGATCTCACATTAGTAGTTCTCCCATGTAGGCTTCAATGTTTCCCCATGAAGTCTATGAAAGCTCATACTGCCAATTTCTTCCTTTCAATTAGTCTCAAAAGTGCTAGAAGATCTCACTACATACTGATTCTACAGACGAACACGGCTATATATTGGAATTCTACTTCTCTCACATTTTACTTATCTGCATTTCCATGAGTTTGAAAATATTAGAGATAGTACGGATAGTGAGATAGGAGCTCATAAACAGAGTAATTAGTACACACAAGCAAAAGGTGGGCAACAGCAAATCCCAGAATGCTCGATCTAGTAGAGAAAAAAGCAGACTGAGAGGTGAAACAGATGACCCCTTTGCGGCAGCTTCCCAGTGGCTTGGGGGCATGTTGTTTAGATGGACAGCCCCCCAAGCTGGACGAAAACTGCCATGAAGCCCCCTGCCTGCCCACATGGTAAGCAGCTTTGCGGTGCTCCAGCGGTCCGGCATTTAAACACCACACATCACAGGACAACTACAAAGCTGTGGCAGCAGTGGACAAGCCAACGTTTTGCCAGCTCAAAAAGGAGCAGCTTTCTGCCCCTTCTTTTTGTGCTAGCAAATAGACAGATCGGGGCCATGGTGTGTGGTTGCCACCACCCCAATCCGGCTTTCTCAGGGGTGGCTTGTAGCCGCCACTTCAGGGCTCTCTGTTTTGGCCCTTAGTCTTTGTAAAAACATATGAGCTTGGTTTACTTACAAATATAGATTTCATAGTATCTTATGGGGAGAGACTATAAAAATATACTCTTCAAACATGGGGTAAGGAGAGAACTGCAGACTACAACACTGAAGATGAAGAAACTTGGGCCAGTTGCAGACTGACTGATGTAGGAAGAGTGAGGGTTAGCTAAGACCAACAAACAGGAAATAACATGAATACATGGTGTGCAACTACTGAATATTAGGCCAGCTATGATTGCTATCTCTAGTATCATAACTATTCAATATATCTTACCTTATTCCTTCTGCTCCTTTGTACAGCCATGAGTGCTGTCTCCAGACTGTGCAGTAAATAGGAAACATGTAGATGTTGGTGTTAAAGATGGACAAGCATTTTCTTAGCCTTATTTATTCAAGTAAGTAGTTATGAAAATTCAAAGAACTGGAGAGTAAAACATTTGAATGCGGGAGAGAGAAATTCTGACAAATCCACCTATCCATGGTTGCCATCTCTCTCTCTCTCTCTCTCTCTTTTGACAGGCTTCAAATTTGAGAGCATCATATGTCAAGAAGATACAACATGACCATCTGGAAACATCTGCACCTATTGAATTTGGTCAGTGCAGATGGGTGAGAATTTCTTTTCTCTCTATTTAAAATGAGCTAGGAAGTACTTGAGATTTTTAAAAAAATCATGAAAATAGGGGGAGAGCAAAAGTGAGATTTAGCCATCCTTAGTTGATATCATCACTTGAATAAGGCTTAGAACAAAAGAGAAATATTGGATATTGGATATTCAGTATTGGATATTCTTTCATAGGCTAAGCTTGAGTGTTTCTTGTAGGCTATGTTAAAGTCCTATATGGCACCTGGTTTTGGGAGGTACCTTTATTTGCACAGGCATTGCTCTTGCATGCCTTCCATTTACTGAAGTAGAGGATGATGAGAAAATCTTTCCAACTGTGGTCTTTCTGAGCAGGAGTCCATTCACGTTACACAAGTGTAGTGCTATTGCTCCTGGGGTTTGTAATTAATGAAGTTACCTGTGAATTCTAAACAGGACAGAACCATGATGGTTAAAGTGGAATAATAATCCTGTAATTGAGTAGGGTGATCTGGGGATTATGGCAAATAATGGGTCTTATAAAAGTATCTAATAATATTGCTGTACCCTATCTTCAGTTTTAGGATGTGGCATAAATCCAGATGAGTGTTTAAAAATGAGTATTTATTTCTGCAATAATACAATTATATGATTTCAATTAAATGTTGACATATTGCACTATGAAGAGTACTGAAGTTAACTTGGCACTTCTTAAAATGCTCCTTCGTATTGTTCAGGAGCATCCACTTTAAATTAATGGTCCATCAGCATTCATGCACTGAGTGAAATGATTGACAGCACATGCATTATGAAGGCATCATGATTTTTCAGAATGAATCTGCATAAAGATGCATAGGAGGAAGTTCATTTCCTGGAAAAACAGCAAGTGGTATTTGATTGTTTGCCAACAGATAGTCTCTTCAGAAAAGGAACCTTGCATCTATGAGGAATAAACTTGACAATGTGGGTTATTTGGAATGGGGGAAGCAGAAGTACCTTTACTGCATTTAATGTGAAGGCCCCATGAGTCTAATAAGAGCTGCACAGTCAGGATTTAGATGAAAATAAGTACACAGGGATCCCCCTCTGATATAGTTTTTTTTTCTCATGCCTCTTTTGGCTTTCCTGCTTTCAACCTATTGAGAAGAAAAGGCACTGAAGGATGGCACTGAATCTTTTGCCTTACATACCTTCTTTTTTCACTATGTTATTTTATGACTTCTTGCAATTCTGGTAACCTCTTTTCCCATTAAGACTTACCTGAGTATATGGTTACTATTTAGCATTTTTTGTTTGATCCAGTGAGTCTACTCTACATGGGATTAGCACTGGGTTTAGTTCAGTGCTGTTGGGGGAAGATACTGGCATATACAGTTGGCCCTCTATATCAACAGATTATTTATTCATGGATTCAACCATCCACGGTTTGAAAATATTAAAATATATATCTAGATTTTTAAAAACAAAGCTTGGTTTTGTCATTTTATATAAGAGATACCATTTTACTATGCTATTGTATTTAATGGGACCTGAGCATCCACAGATTTTGGTATACACAAGGGTACTAAACCAAACCCCAGCAGATACCAAGGGCCCACTGTACATAAGTCATGTGGCCTAATAAATATGTAGTGGCACATGATTACATTATTATTATGGCACAAATGTTTGTAAGTTACGGGTCCGCATCATCTGATGAATGAAATGTTATTTTCATGTGGATAGGTGGCAGTGAAACAATAAAATGAGTAGGAATAAAAAGCAGAAAAGTACAGACAGTGTTGAAGTGCTGAAATACAATGCAACAAGAGATTCAGTTGTTTCTTCAAAAGCTTAAATTGGGATAAAGTGGTGTTGCTTTTTAAAGGATGAACTATGTGTGTTGATTGACCATTTCACTTCACGGTTTACAAGTCTCTTCCCCCTTCCCCAACCATGTCTATATCTTTAGTGCACAGTTTTCTTGACAAGATTTTGTTCTTGCCAAAGTGTGTGTGTGTGGGGGGGGGGGATGCCTTTGCCTTTCTCTGTATATGAGAGTGTGTGATTTGCCCAAGATCATCCAGTGGGTTTCCATGGCTAAGTAGGGACTGGTTCAAACCAATCCACCATCCTGGTCATAATTTAGTCCCATGGAAATGCATGGTATAAATTACAAGTTAGTCAATGAAAGGTACTTCCAGATAGATTGCTTTAAGCATTAACAATCATGACACAATCTCATAGTTTCTCTTTAACAGCTTGTCTGTAGTAAGAAGAAAGGCAAAGTGGTGAGAAAGCATGGAAAGATTTCACGTGAAAGATGATGTTGTCTGCCTGCTCCATCAGGAATATGGATAAGGTAGGCCCATCTGGATGCCACTGAACCCAAGTTAGATTTCAGCATGACTAAAACATGATGAACACTTTTGAGCCAACCCACAATGCACAGAGGGAGAAATATGAGTGTGAAATAGATGAAGAGGAATTGACTTACAAAGAAAGAGAGAAGGAAGGGAAGGAACAGAGGAAAAAAGCATTAAGTAAAGAGAAGTGAAAAACACAAAAATCAAGCTCACCTTACTAATGGGCGAAACAGATGGGCAGAAGGGGTGGCTTGAAGCCGCCCCTTCTAAAGACATATTGTGGCCATGACAAACACATGCCACAGCCCCAATCTGCCTTGAAGCTGGCTGGGTAACTATGCAGCACTGTCAAAATCTCTCAAAATCTTCCAGTCCTTACTGTGTGCCACCACTGGCCACTTTGAGACTCACTCACACAACTGCTTTCTCTCTGATGGCAGCTCAATGGGTCTTTTTATCCCACTGCTGCCACCAATATGTGACACCCAACTCCCTGGCTGCCACCAAATTGCACGACAAGACCCTCAAACTTGGATCCCTCGCTTGAGCGACTCCCACACTTTTCCTCTACCTCTGAGCCACTCTATGAGAAGACAGAGTACTCACTATTTTGAGTAGTCTGAGCACTAACAATATGATTAACTCCTGGTGGCGGTTGGTTTATAGTTTCTTAAAATACTCCAGGCGATCACACCTTGAACCAAAACAAAAGAAAACTTTATTTACAAGATAGTGAGTTACAGTACCTCTCTTCTGGTTGATATTCAAAGTTGTCTACGTGCTTAAACAGTTACAAGGTATAATAATTCCTTTTACTGTATTTTCCAAGTGGTCCTTATATTCCTGGCTCACATAGAACCTTCAGCCTTTCTCTGTCCTTTTAAAATTTTCCTGTAAATTGTCACTCTTAATTAAACTTCCACTTTGAACTCTCTTAGTTCCAACCTGGGTACTCAAACGCCTGCCAACTGCTCCCTACACCAATGTATCTCAGCCAACTTGGCTGTTAAAACCCCACAGGGTCTAATAGACCTCAAACACAAACTCAGAGCTCTGTCCATATCTGGTCCCTATCCAATTCCCTATCTAACTCGCCACATTCTTCTCTTCATATTTATACATGCTCTTGAGAGTAGCCTCCACCTTTTCTTGGCTAAGCTCCCATTGGCTGTTGCCAGACTCACTCTAACTGGATGTCGCCAATGCTCCAACCTGCCTTTTCTTTACACTGGCTGAAAAAGAAGTGGCAAAGATCTGCTCCTTTTTCGACTGGGGAAAAGGAGGATTTTCCTGCCCTGTCATGGCCCCATGGTGGCTTCAAGCCACTCCGGCTACATGCAGCATATAAACACTGCACTGCCAGAGCACTTGAAGCTGCCCACATCTGGGCAGCTTCAGGATTGTGTGGGAGCATGCGCCATATAAACACATGCTCCCAAGCTGCCCAGACAGTGGCTTTAAAGGACCTTCTGTTCTGGCCCTAAAACACAACCATCAAAATAGTATAGAAGGAACAAAGGGGGAAAGGAGAATGAGAACAATTAATATCCCATTTGTTTTATTTTTGCAATGCTCAGTGTAAAATAATGATGTTGCAATAAATTATCCTGGCTGAAAAGCAGTAGGGAGGACAGCTAGATAGGAACTGTTTCATGGTTGGTGGTTAGGACAACTCTCAGAAAGACAATCTGGGATGCTTTAATGCCTTTGCTTCTCTTCATAAAGCTGTCTAGTTCAGGTTTCTGCTGCCAGGAAGTGCTGCTCCATTTACAAAGGACTCAGATCAGCAGTTTTGTTCCACTTTATTGAACAATATCCCCATCCCCAAAGTCTCAAATAAGTATTGCTGAATAGGTTGGTCTTTTCTTTCCTTGTTCCTAAGAAATAGTCTGTATGTTTATTCTTAACTGAAGACAACTTTGAAATAGATTCATTTCCTTAGGCCTGTGGCATTTTTTTGGTCTTCCTAATGAAAATACCCCTCCCCCAAAGAGAGAAAAAGAAACCATTTCACACTCATACTAAGCAATATGAAAGTTATTTCTCCATGGTGCGATCCCATATAATTGTACCAGATGTACGTATACAGCGTCCATCATTGGGGCGACAACTGTGCAAGCCTTTACCACAGCTTGGAATAGTCCAAATAGATATCAACTTCTAGGCTACCCTAGCAATGTTTTTAGAAGATTCTGGGAACTATAATTCAAAAAATAACTTTACCAGCCTCTGAGTTTCCCATCTGTTTGGATCCTTCCCAGCAGGAACCCATAAGAAGGAATTCACAGGACATTACAATTAGTGGTGTCACATCCTTAATGATGAAAGAGGTAATGTTATTGTGTCTACAGATATGCACATAAAATTAAAGAGAGTATAACAATGGTTCAGTTAAGCTTTATTTGCTCCATTATGGTACTTGCATTGCCTTTTTTTTAAAAAAAACCAAACATACAGTACTGGGTCATTGTGCAACAATCCTATTCATTTTCTTCTATATATGTCTTGTTTCTAAAGTGAAGCAAAACATAATAAATATACATACTTTTGTTATCATCAAAAATAAAATGGCCACCTATCAGAACACGCCTGCTTCCAACTGCAATGTGCTTATAAGCAGGAAAAGGCAAACATTTATTCACCCATCTAGAAAACAATCCCATATCTTCATTTTCAATAGTTTGTAAATTTGGGTATCTAATATTGTTAATTTCCTGTTCTTTTCTATCCATGCAGGGGGATAGATGCAGGAGTAGGAGCTAGGATTATATGTATTTCTATAGTGGCTGTAGCCGGCTTATGCCAGGAAGATAGCTTTATGACTTGCTATGTGCTCCCAAATGGGCAGGTAAAATATTACCACGGAAACTGGAGAAACCAGCTTTCATAGTTCTGTAGAAGACACTGTCTCACTCTAGAAACTGTAAACAAACAAAAACAAATACCCATGTCAATAAAGAAAAATGAGGTGGTTCCAAAATTAAAATGTCTGTTTCAATGCAATGGTCATCATGGTGAAGAAAAGACAAGGAGCATACTGTAGCATTCCAAAAGAATCTGTAAAATACAAAGTCCTTTCCATCTTTGTTGTAAATTTTAAATTATAAACATGGAGATGGAAAAAACATTTTGAAAATATTGAAAAAATGATTGAAAAACAGGTTTATAAAACCCTGATGAAGGGAATCCTAGCTAGGCAAGAATTTTTGCAGGTCAGGACTTATTGGGGCTTTACAGATTGCCCCAAAAGGGTGCCCTCCCGGCACCTGTTTTTCCACCAGAGGGAAGCCGCAGCGGCCAAACCATGCAGCTTTCCACCAGCAGAAAAAGAACCTGCAAAAAGTAGGTTCTTTTTAAGCCATGCTGGTGTGCAGTGGCAGCATAACAAGTGTGCCACTGGTGCACTCATTACGTAAGTGCCGCACAGTACTGTGTGGATGCCGCATGGCACTTACGTAATGATGGTAGCACCCATGTAAACAGGGCGCCACCATCTTAACACCATCGTCATGTGCTAGGGTTGTGGGGGCATGTATATGCTTCACCCCCAGGCAACCCTAGCATGTGACGAGGGCACTGCAAAGGGCCGGTATGTATCGGCCCATTATGTCTTTAAAAATTCACCTTTTTATACAAGAAAATAGCCATTTCTGTACAGAAAACAAGTTTCTTGCATAGAAAACAACATTTTTTCTCTGTTGAAAATAACATTATTTGTAGAAAATAGGTTTCCTACATAGAGCACAGCTTTCTTTGTGCAGAAAACACTGTTTTTTCTATTCAGGAAACTTGTTTTCTGCACAAAAAAGGTGTTTTCTCAGTGAAAAAGCATTCTTTTGTACAGAATAGTTTCTGAATGGCAAATAATAGCTTTTATCTATTTCCTAACAGCAAAGAGAAAATGTCAAAATTATTTATTATTGCCAATGAGAATGAGATTTATCAGCCCCATGTATAGCTTGTTAATTAATTTCATTTTGAACTTACCTATATGGATAAAAAAAGATGTCTGCAAAACCATAGCAAAAGAGTAAGGGGTCGTTCCCACTTCCTTTTGATCCGGATCGTTTGAACGGGCATGGTTCCCACTGAATCTGATTGCAGAAATCGATTCAGAAAGGGGGAGGCATGCTTTTTTTGTCCATTTTTGCCCATTTAACTGGGTCTAAAAGACACTGGCAAAATGGAGAGTTTTTTGGGGAACCAGGTGGAAAGCAGGCAGATTTGACTCTACCTTGGTTCAAAGTGGTAGCCTGGCCGAGCCTCTCCTGGCCCCGACGTCCCCGTCCAGTCTCCTTACTGACTTCTTTGGCCACTGACCAGCTTCCCTGGACCTTTTTAAAAATTTTCCACGGCTGGGGAAGCTGGAAGGAGGTAGCAGAGAAGGTGGAAGCCTTGTAACCTTCTTCCCAGCTTCTTCCGGCTTCTTTGCAATCTCCTTCCAGCTTCTCTGGCTGTGGGAAATTTTAAAAAAGGTGCAGGGAAGTCGATCAGTGGCCAAAGAAGCCGGTAAGGAGGCTGGGGCAGGGATGTCAGGGTCCGGAGAGGCCAGTGATGGGCCAGGCCATCAAGCTGTCCACCGCCACTTGCCGATTCCTTAACCGATTCCTGAAACCGGTTTCAGGAATCAGATTTTCAGGTAAGTGGGAACAAGGCCTAAGTACCAGAGACTTATGGCAGAGTAAATTTACTTAAACTCAGTAGGCTTTACATATAATAAAACTAGGCAGAATCACATTGTATGCGATACAATTTGAAATTAAAATAGCTGTTTTAGTCATTTGAAGAAAGCTGATTAAATTTGAGGTTGGAAGTTATGTCTGTCAGACATAAGAGAGGACTCTTGGGGTTGTTTCAGTTAGTACACCTCAGGCTTTAGCTGTGGCTTTGATGCAAAATTGCATGCTTTCCCCTCCCCTCATTAAGGCCTCATATAAACGACTCTCAGAACTTGACAAGCATAGAGGTATGTACTCCCTTGCTGATCCAAATAGTTTTCTATATTGGGGTTTCTCTGTACTAAAAAAGGGGAGCATATTATTTACCAAGCAAACTATAATGCTACCTAGTGTCATGATAACAGATATTGTATATTCAAAATGCACATTGAAATGTCTATGATATAGTAATTGGCCTGTGTATTGCAGATGTTCTGCACATCCCAGAACTTAACTGTTCGGTTTTACAGCATTATAAATTACAATAACATACTTATTTGGGTAAATTTACTTATCTATTTTATCATTCCTAATGTTATCCTTATGTACAGAAGTGCAAGTCAATTGATAAATATCTTCTAATTAATTAATGACTACTCATTCTTTTGCTGGTAAAAGCAACTTTAAATACTTGTTTTGAAACTTATTTCAGAAATATTTGTTCTCTAGTTTATTTCCAGTTTTCAATTCCCCAGGTTATTTTTTTCTTGGTAGAAGAAGTTACCCCTGAGATTTAGGATTTATGCTCAAACAGTTATCAGACCTTATAAAGGAGAAATAAATAAAGAGAGGATGGAGAAAGTGCTGATGCTGTGCAAAGCATAAATAAGAGCATTGGAGATCATGTTAAGGCAGTACAGCTCACAGGATATTTATACAACTATCTGACTTAACATTGTATATGCCATTTGGGTTTTTTATTCTTTTGTAAATAAAATAGTACTTTAGCCTTTATTTGCATTTTACCGGCAAGGATAAATTCACTGCAAATGGCATGCAGAAAGTAAGGAAGAATTTTAAATTAAGAATAGTTTGACCTAATACATAATAGTTTGTACATGGTAGTGCATTAATTTTAAAAACAAGCATTGTTTCAAAAAGAAGGAAAAAGAGAAGGAGAAAGAAAAGAAGACGAAAAGGAGGAGGAGAAAACAAAAAGAAAGAAAACAAAATCCTTAGCAGCCTCCTTATAAATATTGTAAATACATACTTAGCAAGTATAAAAAATAGTGTTTTTGATAAAGTACTCTGATTTACATAACAAAGAACGTGCAACAATTAACCATTCTCTACCAGCTCTATTTGGTTGATTGTCAAGGAGATGACATGCAGTGGTAACTGTCCCTTTGCTTTTGTAGCATTGCCATAAATACCAGCAGAAGCCTAGATCACACAGTGCCATAGATATTATCTGGAAGCAACAATCAAGCACTCAGGGAGGAAAAACCCTCTGCTCCACACAAAGAAGCTCCTCAGTCCTTGTTGCCCAGCTACTTTGGCTCTCTGGAGCTGCAGAGTATCATAAAAGCCTGTTGAGTGGTCCAGTTAAATTACATTTGTGTATAAAAGGCTTTTCAATGTGCTTCCTAAACCTGGAAACCTGTTTCTCTTCATATAACATAGTTAAACTTTTGTCTTTCTGCTGATCTCCCAACAATGTCAATTTTCAGGTTTGCAAATTTCCATGGGTATCCACGAAAAGGCAAAAATGTCATGCAGTACTGGATAAGAGTACAGCTGGCAGTTGTGGAGCATGCTTACAGTAATGCATCATTATTTCCATTATACATTTATGGCTTTACTATCTTGAAGATCCACTGTGCTTGTCTTAAAATCTAGAGGCAAATCTTCTGAGGTCTGTGCAGATGCTGCTCCTGTGTTTCCTTCCAGGTCCCAAGATCCTGGCAGGTTCTCAAGGCTTAACGAACTAACTGCTCCCTGACTAAAGCTGCCTTCCTCAGATCTGCTGGGCAGCACAAGGTGTAATGATGTCTCTGATGATGAGCACATAGAAGATGACAAAGTGGCTGAAATAGACTGGAGAGGAGTCAAAGTGGTGTCCGAAGGTGGAGAGGTGCAACTCACTAACTGCAAATGGTCTTTCTGGAGTACATGGTAGTGGGAAGGGGAATATTCGAGGCCTGAAGTATAATAAAATTCACCGTCTGTAGAGTTCTGAATGTGTGGTTCAGTTCTTTGTGGACTGCTACCTACAGAGGTGGGATCCATGCTCCAGAAGCCAGCTATTGTATTGGAATGACAGAGTTGTGCTTTGGTGCAAGTAACATTTGGAACCTGCCTATGCATGCATGGTTGATGTTTAGTCCAAGTCATTCTAGTCTGCAAGCTGTCCATGCTGGGACTCATGGCTGGGCCATGCACTGCACAGAAATCTGGAGACTTCTGTGTCACCAACAGACTTTCCAGGAGATGCATCACATTCTTCATGTCTTTACTTAACTGGGAGACCTCTTGAGTCAAAGTAGTGACCTGTAATATTAGGAACAGACATATATATTTACAGATCATAATTCAAAGTTAATTGTGAATGAATATATGGAAGAGAATTTGATTCTGATGAACTTCTCCATTTCACAACTTTTCCTATTTTTCTTATTCCAGCTATAATGTTACTGCAACTAGTTGCAATTTTTTCATTAAAAGTGTTTTAAATAAAGTAAATAGATTGATTTATTTCCTGTATTGTATTCATGGTTTGGTAGCAATGAAAGGCCAGAGTGACAACATAATTTTGGATCATGGGAATATTTTGGAATTCTGGGTAAGGAGAATCAACCTGTAATTTATTCAAGGCCCCAATAAACAAAGTCAAGGGGCAGTCTACAACCATTTATGGTAGTATTCTTTCACCAAAATCAATGAGGCTACTACAGCAAGTACGCTGCACTGAACATAGGCTAAAGCTAAAGAGAAACATCTTTTTCTAGTCATGTACCTACAGAAAAAGCAAATATAGGCAGCAAGTTAAAAATTAGCTTCGCTTTGCTTGCAGTAGCAGCTAATCGATTTAAGGCTAGATTAGTGTCACTGTAGCCACAGAATTAAACCGATGCAGTTCATCAAACTGATAATAGTGGAAGTAATCTGTAGAAAGCAAGACAAGACCATACGTTACATTTCCAAAGAATACATCAACCAGTAGAAAAAAGGAGGAAGATAATAATGAAGTATTTGATTTTCTTTAAACAAAAGGACTCTCCGATTTAGTTGTGTGACCTGTACGACTCAACCTGCTCATTACTACAAATTCAACACATGCTGATGTCACAGGCAAAGGGAATCAACTAGCTATTAGGAACATCGGTTCATCCTTTCCACGGGTGAGTAACGCCCTGAAGATGGGGAGTACACTGCACACCCCTACACCAATTTACTAGAGACACTCATACAAACTTGGTTTATTCCTAGTGATTGTCAATGCAATCTGTACACGTCAAGTACTGTGAATTTAATGAGACTCAGGGGCGAAACAGATGGCCCCAAAGGGGTGGCATGATGCCATGTCAGATTGGGACCACAGCAACTATATACCATGGCCCCAAATGAGCCAGCTTCTGCCCCAAATAGGAGTGGAAAAAGTCCATTCCTATTTGAGGCAGAAAAAGGCTGTCCCTTCAGTCTAGATCCAGCTTTTTGCTGGCTCTGGGTTGAGTGGCATCTGAAGGCCATGCCCCCAAGTTGCCCGGATGCCAACTGGCTTGGCTTCCAGGCAACTCGGAGGTGTGTTGTGTCTAAACGCCATCTGTTTCAGCCCTCACTCCAGGTAAATGCATTTTAAATGCAGGTGAAATCCTTTTTGCTAGAAGAAGCATGGTCACTTGCACAAATACTTTGGGAGATGAACACAAATTTTGTAATTAAAATTATCAGGTGCTTCCAGTTACAGAAATGTAGACTGTCTCACTTTCAGAGTGTGGCTGATCACTGCCATGTTTATTCATCCATGGAGCATTTAGGTTAATTTAAAGAAAAGAAAAGAAAGCACTCCATACCTCATTATTAAGTCTGTTGATCTGTTGTTTCGTTTCTTCTGCTTTGATAACCAGCACAGCAGAACCAATTTCATTCTCTGTAAAAATAACAGTATATAACATAAAATCAATAAAATATCTATCATGGCAAACATCTCTTTCACTTGACTGTTTTTTTAAGATTATTTCCTGGTTTACTTAATGCAGAGATTATCAAACTATACCAAAACCAGTATCCAAAAATCAAGAAAACAATATTTCAGCTGACATTCTCTTAGGCTGCATTTGCACTGCAGTATTAATGCAGTTTGATTGAGCTTTAACAGCCATGGCTCAGTGCTATGGAACCCTGGGATCTGTAGTTTGTCATAATATCAGAGCTCTCTGACAAAGAAGACAAAATATTTCACAAAACTACAACTCCCAGAATTCCATAGCATTGTGCCATGGCAATTAAAGCCATGTCAAACTGCCTTAATGCTGAAGTGCAGATATAGCCTAAGTGAATTATGATGGTGCAAGTCAGACTTAACACCATTTTTTGGCCATTGTAGAGGTCATAACTAAAAAAATCCCTCTAACCCACCTGATCACCTTGATCTCCCAATAACAGAGAAATTGCTATGTTGGAGAGCTGTATTGCTATTGTTGGGGAGATGGGGGGGGGATCAGGGTGATCAGCAGGGATGTGTCCACCTATAGGTCCTTGCAGATGCCTGTCAAAACACATCCAGTCACAAGAACATAGCTGGACACATTTTCACTTATTCTCCTTCTCTCCAACAGCACAAGAATGGCTATGCTGCATGGAGAGGCTGCACTGCTTGGATGGTTGGCTTTGTGGGGAAGGTAGCATCTGGAGATGTAGCTACAGAGATGTAAGTATAAAATACAGATACATCTCCCAATGCAGGAGTTTGGCCTGCATTGGAAGAGACTTCTGAACTTGGGATGATTCGATATGTGTGTTTATGTATATAGGTACATGTATGTGATCAACATAAGAAAATGGATGGCAGGTGTTTCTTTTTATAAAATCAAAGTGATTGTTAAAATCCAGATTTCATAATATCTAGAATTTATGAAAAATTATAATTGAAAAAAAAATCATTCTTTCAGTTTTCCCCTCTTCCATTCTGATTGGTCTCACCCAGTTCTTTTAAAGTTTCTTTCACCAACACATTTTTGGCTTTGGGTTTATGGCTTATTGGGCCCCATATGAACATGTTTTCACTGAATCCTCACTTCATCAACCCTCTTTGCATGTAGGACACACAAGACTGGGCCTTTGTTAGGGAAGCAGCAATGTCTGTAAGTATCAGAATCAGTTACCTGACCCAGTAAATGACTGAAAAACAAGTTCAACAAATCAGTAACAAATTGCTCTGTTTTTCTTTTCTGCCACTCTTTTGGCAGGATTCTGCTGCACATGGTGATCCCGTTGCATGAACGGATATTTCTCACAGTCTGTGGTCCACAAAGGGCAGCCCTCTTCATAAAGGTGCATTATGAATCATTTGAAAGATGGCTAAATATAGCACTGACCTCTTACGGAAGGAGGTGTTCTGGAATCCTGCCTGAGTTGTTCAGAGCCAAAGTCAAACGTCTGGCTCTCCTCATTGTTGTTACCATCCTCCGTCCCATCAACAACCCTGTTTTAAAAAGAAAACCTCTTTTTCAAACATTCACACAGAAAACATGCTTCTTTGTTCTTATGCAACAATGTGCACATTTTAAGAGAGATTGGAAAGGCGGTATATTAATAGAATTTATTATTATTATTATTATTATTATTATTAAAAATTGCTCCCCTCAAAACTGACTTGACTTATCCATGGGTCAATGTAAGTACTGTATCTTAACTCTTGTTTAAAAGAAGGAACGATCTCCTGGTGAAAAGCAAGAGTGTAAGATGTAAAGCACCAACACCCTCTACTCTCTCATCTATCCAGTCTTAAGAATAAGCACAAAGAGTTATGTCTGTTGGTAAGTTATAAGTTCTTTGACATTGTTTTGCTTTGCTTTATCCTTTAGATCCTTTGCTATATGCCCCTAAATTTTACCCTCGACTTATCCGTGGGTCATAGCAAAATCCATAATTTTGGCCCCAAAACTTGCCCCTAACTTATACATGAGGTTGACTTATAGTTGAGTATATACTGTAGTTTTCTGGCTCCCTTTTTCCAGCAACCCTTCTGCTCCTCCACCCTTTTTCATTTGTTGTGGCAATCTATTGCTTAATAAGAGAAAGTAAAAGGAAGAATAAGATACTTCTGTATTCTTACAGTCAGAAGGAGAAGTGATGGGACACGACTTGGGAACCTTGATTTAAATGGGAATTGGATGAACTCCAGAGCTTAAACTAAATCATACTGTGTCTCTGTGACATGAGAAGAAATAATGAAGCAGAGCACCTCTGAACATCTGCTGAGCTGACTTGCACATCACGGAGTAAACAGAATTTGGTAACAGGGACCATGGATTCTGAGTCAGGAATTATTTATTTAATTCCTACTATTGTCTTTCTTTTTGCTGCTCTGTTTTCCCAGCCTTGGGATTGATGGTGGCTTACAAAAATTTAAAGCACACGCAGATAAAAATCCACTTCATAAAAAATAATAATCCATCAATAAAATTTAAAGCAATTTAAAAGCTTACATTTTAAAAAAGAAATTTTAAATGTCTAACACATTTCGGAAGCTGATTTGTTTACAGTATGTATCACTTTAGTCAAACTAAACAGTGTTTGAATTATTGGGGTGATCGAGGGGAATGCTTAAAAGATTTTTAGACACACGAGGACTATTTGGGAATTAGTAACATGGGCAAAAGCTTATTCAATCTAGTCTACTTTTTCTTGCCAGAAGGTGGATGCAAAGCAAAATTGAGGGTGAGGCCAGGCATCACTCCTACTGGGAGGGAAGAAGGAAATCAACTAAGTAAACACATAGACACAATGAGGCAGGTTGCAACAAGAGATCAATTACAAATCGGCTGAAATTATAAAAATGGTACCATATTTAATTCCCCCCATACATGTTTCTCTTGTATCTGGGATTCAGCTTGAGTTGGACATGTCACTAAGGATTTCTTGTCTTTTATTTTTGTTTGTGAGACTCCTAAGCTACTTTTCTAGGACTTTTTGTACCTTTAGCACCTGCACAGGTAAAAATTCAACAGTTGCAATGTTCCCTGATGTGGTGTTACCACAATGTGGGAAACTGCAAGTGCTGAATTATCACCTGTTATTTAGCTATAAACAGGCACAAAGCTTTAAACCTGAACAAGGAGACATATCTAGGGAACTCTTAAGGTTGAGCTTTCACTTTAGAACAGGCCCAAGACATATTAGTCCCTCCAGAGATTGTTGGATTACAACTCCCATAAGCAAACCTTCCAATTGTCTCAAATTGGCAGGGACAGTCCTGAGTAATCCTCTGTCATTCCACTTTTTAAAGTGCTTTTAAAATGTCTGAATTTTTCTTTTTTCCTTCTACTTTCTCCCTTTGTCCTCAGATTACTTTAATTGCTGTAAAATAAGCCTAATTGACCAGGAGGCAGAAGAACTCTGGACTAGATATTGCTAGAGAGAAAACAAGAGATAAAAGTGGATGACAGACAAAACCTTACAAGCAGTCAGGAACAGAAAGGAAGCCAAAAAGAATAGTGACAGAAATAGGACCAGAACACTGAAGGCGAAGGTACAACAACTCGTGTACAGGGATAAGGAGGACTGCTATGAATGCAATGAAATAGAAGCCAGCAACAGAAAAGGAAGAACAAGACACCTTTTCAGCAAGATCTGAGAAATCAAGGGAAAATTTAAGCCAAGAGTCGGGATGCTATGTGACCAACAGAAAAACATATTACATGATGAAGAAGAAACAAAAACATGATGGACACAATACACAGAAGAACTATATAAAAGAGACAAATTTCTGATAGATTCATTTAAAGAAGAACCATATGATGATATGGCTCAAATTTTAAAATGAAGTGAGAGCTGTTCTCAGATCACTTGGGAAAAATAAATCACCAGGAACTGATGGCGTATCAGTAGAGCTGCTCCAACCTACAGAGACAGAATCTACTCTAGTTCTAACAAAATTTGTCAACAAATCTGGAAAAAAACCCCCAAAGGTCCACAGACTAGAGACACTCAGTATATCTTCCAGTTCTCATGCAGTTAAGGTGATACTTAAAATTTTACAACAAAGACTCTTACAATATATAGAGTGAGAACTGCCAGATGTCCAAGTGGGGTTCAAAAAAGGAAGAAGCAATAGGGACCATATAGCAAAACATACACTGGATAATGGGGATGTATTAAGGAGTTTCAAAAGAAGATCAGTCTGTGCTTTATAGTCTATAGCAAAGCATTAGATTGTACAGCTCATAAGAAATTATAGATCACTTTGAAAGAAAAAGGTGTGCCTCAACATCTGATAGTTCTGATGAATAACTTGTACTCAGGAGAAGATGCTAATGTTAGGACAGAATATGGGGAAATGGAATGGTTTCCAATTGGAAAGGTGCTCTAGCAAGGCTGAATTGTATCACCCTATCTATTTCATTTGTTATAAAAACATAACATGAAAAGCAGGATTGGACTCAAAGGAGAGAGGCATGAAAATGGGAGGAAGGAACATAAACTATCTAAGATATGCAGATGAAACCATGATACTAGCAGAAAATATCAGGGATATGGAAAGATTATTGAAGAAGGTCAAGGCATAAAGTACAAAGGGAGGTTTACAGTTGAACATCAAGAAAACAAAAATTATGCGCACAGTTTATTTACATATTTTTAAACCAGACTCTGGACTCTTTCAAACGGGAGGAATTTCTCCCAAATCCGGATGGAGCCCATTCGGATTCATGTAAATTCACTAGTTTAGCGAATTTACATGAATCCCCATTGCATTCGGAAGGCGTTTGGAATGTCTTCCTATTACCTGGAAATAACCCCCCCTTGCCCGAAATTGCGTGAGAACCTTTAATGCGCAATAACGCAAAACCTATGATTGCATTCAGAGTGACTTCCCTTTTGCCCGAATTTGCGTGAGAAGCTCTAATTCGCAATAACGTGAAACCCCAGGATTGCATTTGGATTGCCCTTGGATTATACTTCCAATTTCCCATGTCTGAAAGAGTCCTATGAAGAGATTGAACTACCGGTAGTCCAAGATTTTCCATACTTGGGCTCAATCAACAATCAAAGCAGAGACTGCAGCCAAGAAATCAGAAGAAGAGTAGACTTGGAAGGGCAGCTATGAAAGAACTAGTCAAGATCCTGAAATGTAAAGATATATCAAAGTTAGGATAACAAAATTACAAAAGTTAGGATTGTCCATGCCATGGTATTGCTATCTGTGGTTGTGAACACTGGAAGGTGAAGACAACTGATAGGAAAAGATAAGCTGGAGAAGATTTCTGAGAATACCATGGACTGCTAAAAAGAAAAAGGATGGGCCCTAGAGTAGATCAGGTGCAAAATCTCCCTTGGAAGAAAATATGACTAAACTGAGGTTGTTGTATTTTGGCCATATCATGGGAAAAGATAATAATGCTCGATAAACTAGAAGGCAATAGGAAAAAAAGGAAGATTGCATTCCAAATGGATAGATTGTCTCATTTTAACTATGCATTAAGAAGCTGAACCCTCCTTCCAGTCCATCTGCCTTGGTCCAGGCCCCAGAGGAAGAGAAGAACCACTGGACCTCATTCCCTTTCCCACCACCTTTCCCTTCTCCTTTTGTGTTGTCTCTTTTAGAATGTAAGCCTGAGGGCAAGGAATCGTCTAATTAAAAGATTGTATGTATAGCGCTGTGTAAATTTACAGCACTATATAAATAAAGGATAATAATAATAATAATAATAATAATAATAATAATAATAATAAATTCAATTATAGAAGCTGCAGCCATGAGTCTGCAGGAGTTGAGCAGGGTGGCTGAAGATAGGGCAATTTGGATGTCTATCATACACAGGGCTGCCATGGATTGAGGTCAACTCAAAGTCAATTTACAACAAACAGCAAAGTTCAAATTGCAAAAATAGCTTGTACTCAATTAACTCAGCAGTGGAGAGAAAAGAGAGTGAAATCATAGCCTTCCCAGTCAGCTTAGACAAAATAAACTGCTGCAGTCTCTCCTAGCTTATCTGTTTTTCCTCATTAATCATTTTTATTACCTGGACCTCACTCTATTGTTGCTTGGCCACATGTGGTCAAGTTTTCAACTGTGAAATATTGGAGGGTATGCAAAAGCCTTGCCAGCATAGCCAAGCTAGATGGAAGTTGAAAGTCTATGACACACATTGCCTAACCCCAGTTTAGAAATTGAGCACTCCATATGCCATTAAAGGCAAACAAAAACTGATGTTCAGTAGGAAACAATCAAGTATAGTTGGCCCTCTACATTTGTGGCTTTGACTTTTGTGGATTTGATTATTTGTAGTATTGATGAAAATGTTCTCTCTGGGAATCTCTAGGTCCTCCAGTGCAACTCTGCAGAGGTTGGCCATAGAGTTGTGCTGGAGAACCTAAAAGTTCCTTGGGAAAACACTTCTCTAGGCATTTGTATGTCTTCCAGCATGATTCTATGATCAACTTCTGGAAGACGTTGACTATAGAGTTGCACTGGAAGGGCTGGAGATTTCTAGAGAGGTGTTCTCTTACTGGTAGGTAAAAAGAATAGTTTTTTTTATTTGCAGTTTTTCCACATTCACAGAGGTCCTTTACCCCTAACCTCAGCAAATGTGGAAGCACCACTGTACTATATTCAGTTAATCGGTTTGCTAGTACCATTATGCAGATCCCGACAACAGCTTGTAATAACATAGAAAGATTGTTTAGCATCTAAAGAATAATAAAACTAGGTGGCAAATGGATGGGATTTGGGCTCCTCCTCTCTGCCAGCAAACAGCAGACTCATGTCAAATTGCAAACTTTCAAAACCAATGTGATTTTTAGAAACGGTTTTGATTATGTCTTTAAGAGTCATCTAATCAACTAGGTATGGTCAAACTCTTTTTGTCTGTTTAGAGTATCTGTTTGTATGCCAGCCATACTGGTACACAGAAGGTATATCCCAATGTCAAAGTACCACTACTTGTGTACATATTTGTGTGCATACTGCCTCTATGCAATAAACAAACATTTCCCTAAAAAGACCACATATTGACAAAGATTTGACTCATAGTAGTAAGAAACAGCAAAATGTTGGTATAGACAAGAGTATTCCTGATCAAGGTGATCTTCTGGATTACTCAATTAAATGTCATTAAGTGTTGTGTATTAAGTATCAACCATTGTTGTTCACAGCTTGTCATTCAAACATGAACAGAAAAACCCTATTATTTTCCTGTTTGGAAATGAAGACAGAAGTCTAAAGGGGATGGTCCTATATCAGAGTGAAATGAGGGGATTACCGGTATTCCTTCTCATTTAGTTAGAAAGATGTAGGAACACTTAAACTAGCCCACTACATGAATGCACAGCAGAGGGGAAACTATGGTGTTATAATGAGAGTGAGGGAAGGATGACTCTAACTAACTAAATACATAGACAACCCCCCAGGGAGGTTGCAACAAACAGATCAATACAACCTTGCAAATTATAGAAAAATCCTGCTCTACTAGGTGAGACAGAGACCTGCATACAGCCCTTTCTTTCTGGCCAGAGCTGAATCCATCACAGTTGGAGAATTTACATTCTCGTCTACCGCCTGGAGATCACTTATCAAAACTGAAGACTATTTGCCAGGCCCTGAGATCTTGCAATCCTTTGCAAAACAGCTAGTGTGTTTAGATCACATGAAATTCACACTCATGAGGCTGAGTTCACAAGCAATCTGTCTATTTGTACTGTCCTCAACTCCATGAGTGCTCACAGGAATAAATGTGAAATTACCAAGCTAATTTTTGGGAGTGTATTTTAATCAGAAGTGCTTTAAACTGTATATCTAGACACCAGGAGTGCTAAGGAAATACCAGCTGTGCTAGGTATGTTTTGAATATGCAAAAGAGTATTACACATAACATTAATTAGAACATGTTGGAACACTGAAGGCCATTTGACTTTAAATAAACAGGGATTTTTAACAGACTAGGGCCAGGATTTTCCTGGCCTCTGAGCAAGCAATACAAGCCCTCAGTTATGTCTTCCTAAAACTGAAATTGTTCACTTTTATATCTCCCATAATGCCTATTATTACTCAGTACTGCTGGGCTTGCCTCTTAAAGGGGCAGTACACAACTTTACGCTCAGCCCAAACCAATTAAAATGAAATACTAATGCAATACTGCCTCTGTGAAAACAACATTGGTGTCCCCACACCTGGTATCACCCGGTGCAGGGTTGGGGTTTCTGGGGTGCACAAGCAGCCCCTCTCGGTGCCACCCCATCCTTATCCTAAGAGGAAAAGGACAAGACAGCATGGGAGAGGGGAGGGAGCACACGAAGTCTCCCTCAATGCCGCCTCATGTTCTTCCTCATGAAGAAAAGGTGGGATAGCACAGAGGGGAGGGAGTGCTTGCAAACAGCACACAGGGGAGGGAAAGCGTGCAGCCCCCCTCAGTGCCATCTGTCCTTCTCAAGAGGAAAAGAATGGGACAACATGGGGGGAGGTCCAGACCACGTGCCACCCCTCTTTTGAGATGTCACCCAGTGAGCACCACACCCTTGCAACCCCCTTAGTGATGACACTGGAGTCCAAAATATCTGTTTCGAGAAATAAAAGTGGGCCAGAATTTTCCTCACAAGGAAATGTGAGACAAAAATGCCTTAATTTGTCTTGTCAGATCTCATTCCTTTTTGCGGGACTATTTGTAGTTTTGGAGAGGGACAAGATTAAGATATGGTCTAACTTTGCTTCCATAAATTAGAGAGAATCTCAGCCACAGGTCAATGTAAGAGGTGGCTGTACTACAGCTGCAATGAGAGATGTAGCTTGGTAAAGATCTCATATCATGATCTCATTTTGAATTTGATATACTCTACAGAAACAAAGCCTAAGGCTAGATTGATATGTTTGCTTCACACAGGAGGGAGGGAATTACTGTATATATGAAAAACATGGGATATCAAACAAGCAAAAAATAACTGCTGTACAATAGAATTAAAGAGATTAGTATCATACTTCATTGGTTAGCTATCCAGGCATTTACTCAAAGGGCCTTGTAAAACATACCTCTGGTTTATCTTACATTAAGAAACACAAAGCCAAAGTGTACCGGCATTGTTTTTTGTGGGTTTTTCGGGCTATGTTCTAGAAGAGTTTATTCCTGATGTTTCCCCAGCATCTTCAGAGAATACTGACATGGAAGAGAATGGAGATGTGTGTGTGTGTGTGTGTGTGTGTGTATGTATGTATGTGTATATATATATATATATATACACACATACACAGTCACACACACACACTGTGTGACCCTGAGTAGGGAGGACTGATTCTTATGTTAATCTGTGCATTGTTCTGTGTTGATGGCAGGGCCACAGGGTGGGAAGATATGCAAAGGGGGATTAGCATCTGCTTATTTAGTGATCATTGTCTGTTGGGAAAGCCCCTGACCCTGGGTGGTTTCTCATTTGCATTTGCTGAGTCCTGATTTTGCTATATTGCAGGACTGGTAGCAAACTTTGTTTACTTTAAGGGTTTCTTCTTTCCTGTTGAAGTTGTCCAAGTGTTTGTGGATTTCAATGGCTTCCCTGTGCATTCTGACCTGATAGTTGTTGGCATGGTCCAGAATTTCAGTGTTTTCAAACAGCATTTTATGCCCAGGATGGTTTACAACATGTTCTGCTACTGCTGATTTTTCTGGTTGATCCAGTCTGCACTGTCTCTCATGATCCTTGTTTCGTGTTTGGACACTGTGTTTGGTGGTCCCTATGTAGACTTGTCCGCAGCTGCATGGTATGCAGTAAACTCCTGTGAGAGGGTCTCTCCTGTCCTTCACTGAGTGCAGCATTTGCTGGATTTTCTTGGTCGGTTGTGTTTCCTCACCACTTTCCCTATTTTGTCTGTGACTCCTCTGATTTATGGTAAATATACTTTCCCTTTGGGTGGTCGCTTGTCTTCACTCCTCTGGGTTTTTCTGGGTCTGGCAGCCCTTCTGATGTCTGAGCTGGAATAACCATTTGCCTGCACAGCCTGGTCTAGGTGCTTTGATTCATCTTCCAAGAAGTGGGGTTTATAGATGCGTTTTGCCTGGTCTACCAGTGTTTTCATTGTGCTTCTTTTTTTGTCCTCGGTGATGGTTGGAGTTGCTGGGTTTTCTTGGTCGGTTAGTAAACCATTTGGAGGTTGTGTTTCCTCACCACTTTTCCTATTCTGTCTGTTTGAAAACACTGAAATTCTTAGGCATAACTTGCCTAAGAAAACCTTATTGAATTCATGGGGTCACCATAATTCTATAGGTAACATGAAGGCACATGCACATAAACAAAGGGATATGGTGAAATACATGCATAAAGTGATTGCTGTACACTTTGATCACACTTGTTCTTGTTTTGTGCCTTCAAGCCATTTCCGACTTATGCTGACCCTAACACAAACCTATTGTGGGGCTTTCTGGGGCTCAGAGTGTGTGACTTGCCCAAGGTCATCTGATGGACTTCTATGGCAGAGCAGGGAATCAAACCCTGGTCTCCAGAGTTGTAGTCTAGCTCTCAAATCACTTCACCATGTTGACTCTTTTGATTGCACT
Source organism: Urosaurus nigricauda (assembly GCA_034509955.1). Taxonomy (NCBI): domain Eukaryota; kingdom Metazoa; phylum Chordata; class Lepidosauria; order Squamata; family Phrynosomatidae; genus Urosaurus; species Urosaurus nigricauda. The sequence continues at coordinate 82,553,445 of JAOEGL010000006.1, forward strand.
TACAGAAGTACAAAACAAGGTGACTCATCATTTGTCAAAGCAGCCCCTACCAATGAATATCTGTGCAAGCATTGCTGTTGTACAGCACTCATCACTATATTTACTTTAATGAATAGAACACAATGGGAACCATGACGGAATGAAAAGTAGATTTACTGAACTATAACGTATTTCCTACAAGTCACTGAACACTCATTAAAAAATGATTACTTTCATTTATAACTATCCTAAATTCAAGTCAGCAATGTGACAATAGAGATGAAGGTTTCTTTTAGATATTGCTCAGGCACTCATTTAGATAGCCTCTCTGGAAATACCTGAGTAAGGTTTTATTGCCAAGCCATAAAGAAATGAATACAGTGCTAACTACTCTCCTATATTTCAATGGACATTGTGCAGGAGACTTTCCCACTGGATTGTGTTTAAAATCTTGATGAAAGCAAATGCAGGTGGCATATTCAGTAAGCATTTCCTTATGAAGAGAGCTGAATTTTTGTAAATTGTGGTATCTGTCTTAATCTTTCACGGGATACAGAGGATAAAATTCATACAAATAAGTAAGCACGTACATTTCTTCACCTTTTTTCCAGGCTGAGACAACATCAATCATGACTATTACATGTCATCCAATTGTCCCAGTTTGGCAGGACAGTCCCACTACTATGCCACTTTGTCAGCTGCTTTTAAAATGTCCCAGTTCTGCTCTCCTTCCCCCACTTTCTCCCTTTGTCCTCAGCTTATTCCATTTGCTGCAGACTGAGTTCAAAGTAGATAAGTAATATGCTCTCAGTTAACACTGCAGGGAGAGGGGAGAGGAGGGGCACAATCTAGTCCTCCTCAGGAAAAAGAAAACTGCTGCAGCCCAGAGGTGTCACTAGATTTGTTCTCACACAGCGTGGGGTGACAGTGGCAATGGTAGCGGCAGCATCAGTGGACATCCCCACCTTCTTCCCTCCCTCTGCCTTATCTGCTTGCCTGGCCATTCCTGGAAGGACCCATGCAGTTAGCCAGGCAAGTGGCTGCCAATGGACTGCCCCACCCTCCCTTCCTGAGAGGGAGGCTGGGGCAATGATTTGCAATGGGAGGATTCTCTCCCCTCCTCCCCACTTGTAGAGGTGCCCTGGCTAGTGACACAGGGGTTTTTAGATGGATGATGGGTGACTTCTCCACCAGGTGTTTACCCCCTTCTGAGCTTTCTCAACCAGTGTGGTCCACACTTCCTGCAGCCGCATAGTGATGCCACTGCTGCAGCGTCTCTTAGCTTGTATGTTCTTCCCCATTAATAACTTTTGCCATCTTGCCTACATTCTGAAGTTGTTATGGTGACATGTGTCAAAAAGAGCCCTGGTGGCACAGTGGTTAAATGCCTGTACTGCAGCCACTAACTCAAAACCATAAGGTGGCGTATTCAATACCAGCAAAAGGGCTCAAGCTGAACTCAGGCTTGCATCCTTCCGAGATCGCTAAAATGACTACCAAAATTGTTGGGGGCAAGTAGCTTACAGTTGTAAACCACTTAGACACTGTTTAGGCAGTATGAAGTGGTATATAAATGAAGCTGTTTTTGTTTGTTTATTTGTTTGTTTGTTTTCATCTTCAGAATAAAATGTTGGAAGGTATGACATTAAGCAGTGCTCAGACAGAGCTTGTCCACTAAAACCTGGGGAAATTTTTTGACCTGAGATAAAATATAAAAGAATCCTTTTCAGGATGCTTTACGAGGAGGGTTGACGTTTCACCCAGAAGGGTAGGTTTCTAGGCATGACACTTGATCTCCATTTGGACCATCATCTGACCTATTGCTAGGCTGGGCCTGTTACCACTCAGAGCAATATTGTGATGATCAAAGCTAGACTTAATAAGCCAAAATATGAACAAATTTCAGTCAAACAACAAGATTGTTCCACTTTTGTCCCAAGGAAAAGGAAAAAACAAGCCACCCAGAAAACAATTACTAACCATAATTTCCCTTTAAAATCAAAACTAGGAACTATGGTTAATGGTTTCTATCCAGGACACAAAAATCAACTAAAAACTTTGGCTCAAAATTCTTTTTTGTTTGGAAACCATTAACCACAGTGTACTCATTCAGATGTGATGGAAATCTTATGATTAACTGTAGCTTCCTTTCTGGCAGAAGCATTCTTACTGGTATCTTAGCTTTGTTTTCTGAATATCATACTTTTTAAAAAAAATCAATTTTGTTTATAAGTTTTGAAATCTTTCTATAAATATATCATTATGGGGCAGATGTATCCTATAACTAGAGTGGTTTAACTTTACTGTACATGCATGGAACTTTAAGGCAACAATATTATTTGAAGCATTATCAAAAAAGAGATAGCACAAGATCAACAAACATGAGTATGGTAGATCAGAAGTGTTTGTAGTATTTACCTTGGGCTGAGATCTGGAGGGCCAACACTGTTTAGTGATGAAAGGTGCAGCTTCAAATTTTTCTCTCTCCTTTTGGAGTAGTAGTGCAGTTCCGTTTCGTGCTTGGTTCTAGAAGAGTTTGCACTGCAAACTCTGATAGGTGAGTGGAAGGGCACAGTTCCTGAGGCCAACTGTTTCAAGTTTATCCCAAGATAGCTTTTATTGCTTCCTGACTTCTTCTGTTGGGTGGAGGTTGTGCTTCTTGTGTGGACTGGAGAAACAGTAGCTGACTCCTCCTCTGTCCCCTCCTCCTCTTCTTCCTCATCCTCCACAATGGATGGAAGTCTCTTGTTTATGCTCCCATTTCCTTTGGAGTCTGCCTAAAAATAATGGATAAGTCATATTAAAATAAAAATGAAAAGCATTAAGCATTATTACATTTTGTAATAATAATTACATTATTATTACATTATGGAATCATTTGAATGCAATCAAGGGTTTACAATTTTTCCAGTTGTAGGGATTTTGCAGCTTTTCGGATGTTTAAAAATACAGTCAGCCTTCACGATCTGTGGGGGATCCGTTCCAGAATCCCGCAGATATCAAAATCTGTGGATTCTCAAGCTCTATTGTCCCCAATGGTGGTGTATGCACACAGCCATGCTGCCATTAGGGACAACAGGACTTCAATGGTGGCACAGGCACGTGGCCATGCCACCATTAGGGACAGTCCCCATTGTCCACAACAGTTGCATGTTCATGTGGCTGTGCAGCCATTGGGGACAACAGAACTTCCTCTGTTGTATGCATGCACTGCCACTGGGGACACTGGGGGCTGTGCATGCATTGCCATTGAGGATAACATGGGCTGGCCATCCATGGATGGCAAGTCCATGGATACCTAGGGCCTACCCTACTGTAATGTTCATTACCCTGTACAACTATAACACATCTGGTTCTGAAAACAGTTTAGGAAATGGAATGCAAATGCTTTTTTTTTTAATCACCCAGAAATGTTCCTTAGCTTAAGTATATGCTCTTTCATGGATTTATTTACTCTCTATTTTGACTTATTTGCAGTCTAGATTTCAAACAGTCTAGATTTCAAACAGTCTAGATTTCACACTTTTGCCAGAGTGCCCTCTGTGACTCCCTCACAGAGAGGCTCAGTTGTGCTCTCTTCAATGTTGTTGCTGCTACCTATTACTTACATTCTCCATTGGGGACCAATTCACATAGTCTCTCAGAGAACAAGATGAACAAAGATTCTTCTCCATGTTCCCCTCACTAGTCACCTGCTTTAATGCGGGTATTTGATTATAAACAGAAAGCAAGAATATAGGGAAGAAAAGGAACCACAGAGCAAACAGAGTTTTAGTAGTGGTACCATTCTGCTGAGTGGGCTTTAGAAGTTTCCTAGCACTGCTGACCCTACTTTCCAACTTTGCTGACAAAAATACATTTTAATTTTGAAAATTCAGTAAAATAAATTAATATTGATAAGTGGTGGCATAAAACCAATATCTGGAAACAAGGCCAGTTTGTTCTCTCTATAATAACCCAAGTTTATAGTAAAAAGATAAGCCTTATATAGTTTCCGAAATTAAAGGAGGGAACAATACAGAAAATCTATGAGGAAGGCTATACCACATAAACAACTGGGGGAAAAGAAACTCTTGTTTAATATTCCCAACATCTTCACATTCTGACTGAGGAAGGAGGCTTGGAACAGAGACTACAATAAGATTGTTAGGAGGTAAGAAAGCTTATTGGGGAAAATTACAATCTGCCATCTTCTGAATTGCTTAGAAAGCCCAGAAAGGGATAATAGGCAAGGCATAACTTTTAAAAAATGTACCAATAAAAATAGAATATGACTGCTAAATTGCTGAAACCTCCATGTATACATGTGAAATTTAATGTAAAGCTTCTTAACGCAATGTGATTTAGAAAAACCCAAAGTAGAGGACATTTCTTAGTAAATAATTAGAAAACAACTCTACAAACTGAGTTGAGTTAAAAATTGGAACACAAAATCTAATCAGGGACCCCCCTGATTTTGGCGTTTTGTAGAGAACTGCAAAGGAGATGGGAGGGGAAAAGATCTGCTTGTGTTTACGCAGGTCTAGCAACACAATGCTGGATTTCAGCTCATGGTACAGAATAATTAAAAACTGTCTGAAACTGACTGGAAAAATAAAGACCCAACATCCTTTTCCTAGACTTAATAACTTAAGTATTGTTATGTAAGAACCTATATTCATTACCAAAGTTAAATCTTGGAATGAGTGAAGTAGTGATAGCAAAGTGTAACTGCGAACATATGAGGAAAGAGATTTCTTCATAATGGGGTAAAATTCAAGATTAATGACTAAGGGGACATCTATACCAGCCATTTAATCCAGGGCCAGACCAGAGTTTTAAGTCTTGGGCTGGCCCAGACTGACTATGATGCTGACCACATACACCAGGCTGAATCCAGTGTACCGCCACATCATTGCGTACACGGGCTAGCTAGGCTGACACCACATTGGTCTTGCTGTCCAGTCTCCTGTTTTTGGAGCCAACGCCACCAGTTCTTTATAGGCAGGCACTTTGTGTAAAGCCTGCCCAGCATGCTGCCACTTCCATTTCTGAATCCTTATTAGATACAGTATCAGTTAACTGTATTGATAACAGCCTTTTATTTCTCATAGGTAAAAAGTATTCTATATTTTTAAACTTTTATGTTGTAAATTAGTAAAGTACAGATAAGAGTGTTTATTATTATATTATTGTACTGTTTCTCTTAATTACTAGTTATCAATCCATCTCCTTTCACAGAATCTTAGCATCCCAGACTCCTTCTTGATCACATGTCCAGGGACCTGTTTCTGTCCTCAGCAGAAGCAATGGCAAGCTAGGTAGGCTTTACATGGAGCTCTTGCCCATGAGGATGAGGAGGTGGTGGCTTCAAAAACAGGCCATCGCCTTTCTCTGCACTGTTCAGTACAGAGAAGGGGGATGCTGTGGCTCTTGGCCCGTGGACAATAGGATCCAGCTGAATCACACCTGATCAGCTGTTCACACACCAAAAGAACCTAACATCACTCCAGGGTTTCCAGGAAACACCAGGATTTTCCCTGAATTTGTTTAGTTCAGAGAAAAGTTGGGTTAAGGACAAAGCTCTCAGAAATCTTGCTCGTAAATGGCCATACACTGTCAGGACTGCCAGTAACAGCTTCAAAGTGAGGATGGTGTTTTTCACTGGTGTAAACAAGCCCTAACATTTCCAGGTCAGAGGGCAGGCTACCAGATAGACATAAGCATCATAATCTTAGAGAAAGGCTATGTCACCTGTGGAGGGAAAGCCATAGCTGTCAATGCCCTTATTGCATCCTACATATACAGTGAATTAAAGACACACTTGTCCCACCTCTCATACCACTAGGCAGCCATAGGGGAATGTAATATTTATATTATTAAGTTTATCACATGGGGCTTGGGGAACGGGAATGGGAACAGGGTGGAACAGGGGGGAATGCACATTATTGCACAAGGGAACACCGCCGATGCTGCTGGGCGTCCCTGATCCGTTCCCCATCCATCTCACAGCAGCCGATTTTGAAAAACGATTCTGAACAGTTCTTCAAAATTGGCTGCTGTGGGACAGATGGGGAATGGATCGGGGACTCCTGGCAGCATCAGCAGCATTCTCCAGTGCGATAATATGTGTTTTTCCCCATTCTGCCCCATTCCCGTTCCCTTCAGTTCCACCCCATTCCTATTCCCCAAGCCCCGTGCGATAAGCTTAAATGTTTCAAAGCTGTCTAAATGTCTTGTTGTTGTTGTTGTTGTTGTGGTGGTGGTGGTGGTGGTAGTGTGCTTTCAAGTCCTAAGGCAGCTCTAAGGTGAATCTATCATGGGGGTTTCTTGGCATGATTTGTTCAGAGAAGGTTTGAAATGCATTTCTCTTGAGTCTGAGAGCATATGATTTGCCCAAGGTCACCCAGTGAGTTTCATCACCCAGTGATTTTCATGGCTGAGATGGGAATTGAACCCTGGTCTTTAGAGTAACAGCCCAACATTCAAACCACCATAGCATGCTGGCTCTCATGCTAAACAGCTTAGCCACATTGTATCTGGGAAATGAACTGCTCAAACTTCTTATGTAAATAAGCCATATTAGAATGCTTTGCCCTTGCTGGGTCAAAGAGCTAGGATACTCTCTTCTCCATGAGTATAGGCCAAATCATACAAAATACATAGTCTAGCCTCACTATGTTGGGCTTTGCTGTTTGAATAAAAAAGGACTCCCAGCACATTTGAGTCTGATAAATTTGTATACACTGTTATCCCAATATTAAGAGGAGTTTACTTTTCAATAACATTTTATTCTCTATAATATAGAATTATTCAGATTCTGAAATGGCTCCATTTTTAATATAGCCAAGTAGAACTCTGTTGTTTAGAAATCCTAGAAAGATCTGATATTTCAAACATGGCAGCAAAATATAATTGAAAATGAACTCCTGAGGAGGTCAACAACATACAGAATTTAGAATCAACATGCAAATGACATAATATTTTGACATTAGACAGACTTAGACTTGATCCAATCTTAAGATTTCAGTATCTTAAGATGTGTCCACACATATCAATAACAAAACATGCAGAGGTAGCAATAAAACATGCAAACACACAACTTCATCCATGCTAACGATGCCCTCTTATAAATAAAGGTCCTTTTAAAAAGTACAGTTCAATGACTGCTGGAACTCATAAGAGGCATTTTTATCTCAAAAGGGAAGTGGATTTGGCCACTGGGGGGGGGGGGATCTAGTGTAGAACTAAGCTCACCATATTAAAATCAGACAACCATACCTGACAAATTGCAGACTTGTTTGATAATCTTGTGATTACCTGAAAAAACAACAGATAGAGGAAGTAGCAAATACCAGAATCTGCACAATAGTGGCTTCCAGTAGATCATGGGATCATATAAAAGGGAATTCCCTTTCACAAAATTGGCTGACAAAATATTTCAATAGAAAGTGTATAACTAAAGCTGTCTTAAATTGGACTGGTGCATTCACCTGTGATACCAAAGTCCAAATTTTTATAGGAGTTAATTTTAGAATAGGACACCATGCCATTAAAGTTCAATAAAATTTTAACAATGTAATGTCAATCTTTATACTATGTGTATAAAGAATCTGTTTCATGATGGATAGCAAGCCTAGTTTAGAGGAAAAAAGACTTTGGCATAATATGCAAAGTTGTGTATCTGAAAAGTTTTGTACACTCACCCCTCTAGTTTATTATTTTGGTTTACGTGTCACAGCTGCCCATTATTTGCACCCAGTAACATGAGAAATATACTCACTGACTTTTATATGTTCTTTGTTCTGTTTGCATTTGGTTAAGAACAAATTTGTTTAGTAGTGAATGTGAGGAAGTAGACCAAATCTACAAAAGCTCATGTCACATCTTTCTCTCAGTTCTTTCTGAAAAGTGCTAGATTCATTTGCATACTGATATTACAGACTAATTCGGCTATGTCTCTGAATTCTACTGAAGTGGGAAAATTAATTTTTAAAAATAGTCTCAGGGACTGTACATACAGCTGTGAAGGGGCAGCATGCAGCTGCCTCTTCTTCAGTCAGATTGGGGCCACGGCAACCTCACACTGTGACTCCCATCTGGCCTCTGGAGGGTGCAAAAAGGAGCTACAAAAAGCAGCTTCTTTTTGTGCCCTCCAAAGAGTGCCATAGCTGTGGTGGCACAGCTGTATGGTGCCCCTTCATTGCTGCATCATTTGGATGCAGCGCCGGAGGTGTGTCATGATTCTGTGCACCATCTGGAGTGGTGTTTGGCAACAGGGTGCCCTGGAGAGGTGGAGTCAGCTGTGCATCATCAAAACGCTGTGCCCGACTCTGTCCCCGGGCTGGCACACCAGCAGCAATGTCACTGTTTGTTGTGTGACTTTAAGCTGTTTTTGACTTATGGAAACCCTAAGGTGAACCTATCATGGGGTTTCCTTGGCAGAATTTGTTCAGAGGGAATTTACTCTTGCCTTCCTATGAGGCTGAGCGAGTCACCCACTGGGTTTCCATGGCAGAGGCCCAACACAGATGGGCCAAATGGAATGACTTCCAGCTGCTTCAGGGGCATGGTGTGCAGATGATGCATGCTCCCAATGTAATTGGAAGCTGAGGCCTCATAAGCCAGTGTAAAGCGAGCCCAAAAAAGAGCTGCAAAAAACTGCTCCTTGCTCATGGCTCATTCCAGCCTGCAGCAGTGGCCAGCTTTGGGACCACGGCATCTGGACACCATGGATCCAGGTTGATCAGGGGATGATCACCTCTGCCTGTTCCAAGCCACTCGTCTGTCTGATCCCTGAGTGGGGATCCCAACTCTGCTCTCCCAGGGTCCTAGTCCAACACTCAAACTGCCATACCATTTTGTCTTATATCTATGGTGGCCATATTTGCCTAAAATGATTATTTTAATGCTTTCAGCTTTGATTGAAGGTAGTGCACATTGTCTGAAAAATAGACAATATTTCCCATTCTCTTCCAATCCTACCGGTAGCTATGCTTGTTTACTGGGAAGTAAGTCCCACAGAATTCATTGGCTCCAACCCTGAAGCAAGCATGCATACACAGGGTGCAGACTTTTCTTTGTATCTAAGCAGTGCCAGTTTCTATTGAAACGACACCTACCTGTCTCAGAATGTAAATTAACTGTAGCCTCTCATACTTAATATTAATAACTTATGAATATTAATAATTTTCTGAAAGTGAAGAAATGAAACGTATTTAATGTAAGTGAAGCAGCAGGATAAAGTATGAAAAAGAACATCTTCAAAACGGTATCCTAAATTAATTTGGCTTTCTGTGAAGGTGACATTTGTTTGTGTTTTCTCCAAAGTTTCTTCTTTTCCCTCTGCAGACTCTCCTTTGTCTCCAAACAGACAGTAGTCACACAGACACAAAACAAGGACATAACAGACTCAGTAAACAGTAGGAAATTGAAAGAGTGTGGAATTCACATAACCACGATTATACCTTTTTGCTTCTGCCTCTGAGTACATTTAATAGCAGAATAATTAATTATGAGAGAAGCCAAGGAGGTGCCCTTATTTCTAATCTCATAATGTCTTTTTAAAGAATGATGGCAACAGTAAGTTGCCATGCTTTCCTCTAAGAAAGAAAATCGATTTTAGAAAGAAGCTGGACAGAAAGAAAATATTTGTTTGGTTGAAAAAGAAATCCAAAGTAAAGCATGTACAATTTTAAAACAAAGCTTTTCTCTCTCCTAGTTATAAGAGACTGATCATTTCCCCAGAAAAACATTATGAAATATAGATTTTATAATGTAAAAACAACAACTTAACAACCCCCTCTCTTATACATGTGTCATTTAACTTAAATGTGCAACAACTCACCAGTATAGAAAATTAACTCTTGAATGTGAAATTCATACAGGTTGAGTCTCCCTTATCTAGAATTCCGAAATTCAAAATATTCAAAAACCAAAACATTTTTAATGGGTGGATGAGATCGTTACTCCTTTGCTTTCTAATAGTTCAGTGTACACAAACATTTTTCATGCACAAAATTATTTAAAATGCTGTATAAAATTCCCTTCAAGCTATGTGTATAAGGTGTATATAAAACATAAAAGAATTTCATGTTTATACTTGGATCCCATCTCCAAGATATCTCATTATGTACATATATAGAAATGTCAGTATTCCAAAATTAGAAAAAAAATTCAAACTCCAAAACACTTCTGCTCCCAAGCATTTACATGCTAAATATTTCACTCAACTGGTGAAATTCAAAGATAGCCATGTTAGTCTGTAGAATCAGTGTATAGAGAGATGCTGTAGCATCTTTGAGACTAACTAAAGGAAGAAGTTGGCAGCATGATCTTTCGTAGCCTAAATTCTACTTCCTCAGATACATTTGACCATTTGATGTATGAAAGTTCATGATGCCAACTTCTTTCTTTAGTTAGTCTGAAAGGTGCTACAGGATCTCTACATACTGACTCTAGTGGTGAATTTCTGTTCTGAACTCATGACTGCCCCAAAGAATTAAATTACATGCTGCTCATCATGGTTTTTTTCTTGGTGAAATGATGGTATTGGAGACAAGGGGCAGAGGAGGTGATCCAGTTTAGTTTGTTAGTTTGTTGTTTTTAAAAAATCTTGTTTGTATCATGCCTTCTTTTTCAGTGTTTCAAGGCTAATATGGAGAATTTTCTTTTTAAATGTACAGCCATGTAGGATGGAACTCCACAAAAGCAGTGTGGAGGCAAGTTGAAGTGGAATGAAAACTGTACTGACTAGCAATAGATTCCAGTGGTGAAGCTTGTCGTCTCAGAAGTAAAAGTATGGTGAGTGTTTTGTTTTGTTTTTTAACAACAAAACAGGAGACTTTGGAGGCGAATGATTCAGGACTGAAATTAGATGGAAAATTCATGAAGACCAATGAGATTAGAAGCACCCAAAACTAACATCCCTGCCCATGTCATCAGCAGGTTCCTACAAATGAAACAAATTGAGTCAGCTTTTTGAACCACACTACTGAGGTTTTTAAAAAATGATCAGGAAAATGTAACAGCATCTAGAAAGGGAAATCACAGAAAATGACAAGCAGCAGCACTAGCTATCAGAGAAAGGTGTGACATAAATAACAATGAGCCTGTTCTAAATGTCCTCTCAGTTTTCACCACTCACATTTCTCTTTAGAAACAACCCTAGGAAAGCCTATAAAAGCACTGTGCCCCATTTCACCAAATATGTACCAAGCCCTAAACAAGTCTCTGTTTTTCTCCCAACTCCCAGCACACATATGTTGAAAACTGAAAAACCTAAGGGAAGTTGGGCAGAAAGGCTCCAAGGTGAAATACATTCTGAAATAGCGTAAACTTAAGTATAGGCTGAGTCTCCCTTATTCAGAATTCTGAAATCCAAAATATTGCTAAAACCAAAAATAATTTCATGGGTGGCTGAGATAGTGACACCTTTGCTTTCTAATGGTTCAACATACACACATTCTGTTTCTGGCACAAGATTATTTTAAATTTTGTATAAGGCTAGTGTATGATATGAAACATAAATGATTTTTGTGTTTTAGACTCGGGTTCCACCTCTAATTTTACGTACATATATGCAAATACAAGTATTCCTAAATAAAATAAAAATCTGAAACACTTCTAGTCCCAAACAGTTCAGATAAGGGAGACTCAGCCTGCAGTGGGTATATTGTGACCACATTATCAGGTTTTCTCGGCAAGATTTATTCACAGGAGGTTTGCCACTGCCAATGTCACTTGGGTTTCCATGGCTGCACGGGGATTCCAACCTTGATCCCCCAGAGTTCTAGTCTAACACTCAGACCACTACACTTCATCAGTTCTGTTCCCTTGAATACACACCAGCCTATCCTAATGTTCACTTCTTCCCTTCAGCCACACCAAGTATGCCAGATCTAACCCTCACAGAAATTGACTCACAATTCCAGTATCAAGACACTAATAGAACTTTATATTCCGAAAGTGGTACAATAGCATTTTACCCTTTGACCTCAAGTGATTTTTTTGTTTGTTTCAATATTTTGGGATGGGTGAGATGCAGGGTTGTAGTTGATGGGGTGGAGAGATATGAGAATTGTGCCCTCAAATAGGGATTTTACTCCCCATCCCAGAAACTTTCCTTTGGTCCTGAAATTTCTAGCATTGCAGACAGTGAGACACAGAAAAATGGTCATGCTTAGAACTTTTGTATTTCCTGTGTTTGCACTCCTTTGGTAACGTTGGCTGCTTCTTTTCCTCTGATGCCTGAAATGTATTTCTAAATATTTAACCAACGTTTTACCTTAATTCAATGTTAGAAGCTTGGATAATGAATGAAAATTTCACTGGCGATGGGCAGCAGAAATATTACTGAGAGGGCAGTGTAGCTACAACCTTGGCGGAATGTTGGTTGCTTTATTTTATCTGACTTTTATTAATGCTGATTTTACTGTTGTGTTATTCTTATCTTGTGATCTGTCCTGAGACATTCTTACTATATAAATATAAGGAAAAAAGAACAGTTTTATTATATAATAAAATGAATTCTTTGTTCTTTTCCAAGCATGTCTACATCTCATTTGCTAAAAAAAAAAAAGGGGGGGGGGGGTTAAAGCACAAACTCTGCCTTAAAACAGGATTTGCACTCAAATTGGAATGCTAATATGCTTAGCATTAAGAAGTACAAAATTCTGTTTGTGAATGTTGGTAATATGAATGTAGATCAAATGCCATATGCTTTGTTCCTAGGGATTTTTCTGTGTGGTAATGGAAAATACATGAGCATATAACAAGGGATTACTGTATCACCTAAAAGCTTAGTGACTCATACATGTTCATCTCTTTCTATTTTTCTCTGAGCAGAAGCTCTTTTTTTCTGAATGAAATATGTAAATCCCTAAATTGCATCCCACTGAGACAAATGCAGTCTGAAGGACCTCTTTGGTCATTTATAATTATTAATGTATTTACATTCAATAATTGAATGTAATATCCCCAAGACAATTGCTTAGTTCAGCATTGTCTGAATTTTAACTTTCCATTTCACCCCTTCCTCTCTTTGTGCTGTTGCAGTTTGTGTTCTCTTTTGGTGCCTTTTTATGCATCTTTGGTGGGTTATGGAGCAGAAATAGCTATGCAAAATAACAAGTAATAAAAAGCACAGGTCTTTTTTCTTGAGTTGATAGTTTTGATATTATTGTTAAAGGTGCAGAAAAGTCAAGTGCCGTGGAACAACTGTTGTGAACATGTGAAAGAATCACCAAAAGGTTCAACGCAACGTCCCTTCCACCCTTAACATTTAGCGCATGCATATTGACGCATCACTTTACAGAGGCCATCACCTAGAATCATGGTGATATGCTTTCTTCATCCCCATCTACCATACTGGGCTTCAGTGAAAAATTAATTTCATATTTGTGCTCATGGAATTCCTTTCAAAGGTTCTGAACTGAATAGAGAAGGGGAAAGGAGGATTTAAATTGCTGTTATTCTGATCTTAATTCCACCTTGATCTCCTCCTTCATATCATTTTTTAATTTTTTTCATTGTCCTCTCTGATTCCTTCTCAGATGTGCTTCACATATAGAGGTTTGCCATTGTCTTCCTTTGAGTGTGTGTGTGTGTTCTCCAAGGTCACTCAGGTCACTTTTCTTGGCAAGAATGAGAGTGTGCGACAAGGCCAATGTCTCCCAGTGGGTTTCTATGGATAAGCAGGGATTTTAACCCTGATGTCCCAGAGACTGAATCCAACATTTAAACAGCTACACCATGCTGGCTGTCCTGGAATATAATGCATATTTTTGTATATGGCTATAAGGCAGGGATGAGGAACCTGTGCATCTTCAGATATTGTTGGGCAACAACCTTCCAAGCACTGACCATTCACTATTCTGGTTGCATCGAATGAGAATCTAACAACTTGTGGAAGGACAAAATGGTGTGTTCTAAATTGTTCTCATCTTCCTCACTCCTTCTGGGAAAGTTAACAAGTTATAAATTATATGATTGAGAATGGATTAAACATTTTCTTTCAAGTGCCACATCTCCTGCCAAATTAGGAATGCTAAGCAAATGCTTTGAATAATAATAATTATTATTATCTATAGACTTATGTCATGTCTACTTTGCTTTAAGACAGACATTTCTACAGTTTGATTAAGATTAAAGGCAAAGCAATACAGATAGATTTAAAATAAACATGCTATAAAAAAGAAGCATTGCAATACTCAGTAATCTGGGATGTCAGTCAGTCAATAATATTGCAATATAAAGCGTCTCCAGAAGTCCACTGCTAATAGTGTAGTTGAAAAATGATCCAGCCATAGATCCTGCATATATTTCACAGAAGCTGCTTGGTTCAACACAAAGAGGAAGGCAGGAAGGAAAGCAGTAATGGTGTATGTGCCATTTTTATCCAGAGAAAGTGAAAAGAGGTTAAACCTTCCCTTGCAATACATTTTTTTTCACTCCAAATTTCCCTGCTGGGCTCCAGGTGCATATTTGGAAAGGTAAACAATATGTAAAACACTGGGCAAGAAAACATTTTGGATAGGAAATCTGATCTGGAGTTAACAAGTAGGAGTTAAACACCCACCTCCCAGCCCCATTCCTCTCCTCTTCAAGGTTCTCCTCTTTAAATCATGGCTGAGAAACTACTTGAAATCTGCGCACCACAGATGCCAACACATCAAAGGGCTGCACCTTCCCACGCCACACCTACTTTTAAAATGTCTAAGAGGTATGGACAACAATAGCACTAGGATCTTAGCCCCCATGAGCTGCTTAAGGCACACAAGAGGCCTTTCATGAATCAGGAAGTGAAGTGGAAGTCACTAAAACTGCTCAGCTCTATCCTGACTTGGCAAAAATGGTCCCATGGTATGTGGTGTGGTGGGGATTTAAAGTTTTTTGAAGCAAGGGTCTTTAGAGGTCTTAAAAATGTCCTTAGATGTTGTATGCATCCCAGGTGTCACAGTTTGCCTCACCTCTGTTTGACATAAAGCATGAATGGTCCTTCTTAGAATCACAGAACATAGAATCAGAGTTGGAAGAGACCACAAGGGTCATCCAGTCCAACCCCCTGCCATGCAGGAACTCTCAACCAAAGCATCGCCAACAGATGGCCATCCAGCCTTTGTTTAAAGACCTCCAAAGAAGGAGACTCCACCACACTCCAAGGGAGTGTGTTCCACTGTCAAACATTTCTCCTAATGTTTAGGTGGAATCTCTTTTCAACCAATTACTAATCCACTTAACAGTTGTATCGTCTAGCCCACATTTTACTAGCTTGCTTGCAAGAATACCATGGGGGACCTTGTCAAAGACCTCACTGAAATCAAGATATGCTACAGCCACAGCATTCCAGTCATCTACCAAGGTGGTAATTTTGTATAATGTTTATTTATAACCCGCTCCTCTAGCAAAGTAATCGGAGCGGGGTACAGCAAAGTTAAACAGTACAGAGTAAAACGACAATCATACCCCTTCCTGACCACCCCCCTTAAAATTAAATTAAACCAGCAAGTATTAAAATAAACAACAGTTAAAATTAAAATCAGTAGCAATTAAAACAAAGTGCAGTCTCATGAACAGTTCTTGTGCAAATACGCAATAGATGAAATCACAGAAATTAAACAAAGGGGACAACTAAGGTTATCTACCCAGTTTCAGTTTCAGAGCCGGAAATTGATGTTTTATGTATTCTTTTATATAAAAAAGAGAAATCAGATTAGCCTGGCATGAGTTATTTTTGAGAAACCCATGTTGACTTTTTGTGTTTATGGCATTCTCTTCTAAATGTTCATAGATTCTCTGTTTAATGATCTGCTATAGAATCTTTCCTGGTATTGATGTCAGACTAACTGGGTGTTAATTGTTGGGATCCTCTTTCCCCCCTTTTTTGAAGGTGGGGGCAACATTTGCCCTCCTCCAGTCTGCTGGGACCTCCCATTCTCAAGGAGTTTTCAAAGATTATTGCCAATGGCTCTGAAATTACATTTGCCAGCTCTTTTAATACCCTTGGATGTAGTCCTTCTGGTCCTGGAGACTTAAATTAATTTAGATTCACCAGATATGTGCTACCTCTTTATTCTGTGCTGCATTTCCCCTGTTGTGTCCTCTGCTCTATTTTTCTCAGGTTGAACACCCTTTCCTTTTCTGAGAAGACTGAGGCAAAGAAGGTGTTGAGTAGTTCTGCTTTCTCTCCGTCTTCTATTAGCATTTCTCCTTTTTTTTTTTCCATGCAGTGGCCCTACTATTTTTCTTCTTCTTCCTTTTGCTATGGGCACATCCCCCAAAGCCCTTTTTATAGTCCTTAACCTCTCTAGCAAGCCTGAGCAAATTCTGTACTTTAGGTTTTCTCACTTTAACTCAACACATGGTAGCTATTTGTTTGAATTCCCCTTTGGTGATTTCCCCCTTATTCAATTTCTTATACATTTAAAACTTAGCTCCTATTTAAAACTTAGCTCAGTTGAAAGTTCTTTAGACATCCTTCCTGGTTTCTTGAGACATCTCCTATTTTTCCTCCTCATTGGAACAGTTTGAAATTCTGCCTTCAGTGTCTCCCTTTTGAGAAACACCCATCCATCCTGAACTCTCTTCTCTTTTAGTATTCCTTACCCCTAGTATTTCCCTAAATGTACTGAAATCAGCTCTCCTAAATTCTAGAATGTGTCTAACTATGCCTGGCTTCTCCTTTCCACTGGAGAACAAATTCCAGGAGAACATGATCATACCCATCTAAGAATCCCAACACTTGCAATTTACTTCCAATTTACTAGGACATCCCTGTTGGTTAGGGTCAGATCTAAAATAGCTCATCCCCATGTTGCCTTTTCCACCTTTTGGACAATGAAATTGTCTTCCTGGCAAGTGAAGAATTGGCTAGATCTTTTGGCTAAGTTGGTTTCCAGCAAATATCCGGATAGCTGAAGCCATCCATCACTACTACATCTTTCCTTTCTGAGTGTGTGGTCATCTGTTCCAGAAAGGCATTATTCAATTCCCCAGTCTGACTTGGGGGTCTGTAGTAGACTCCCACAATAACATCCCTATTGTTTCCCTCCCCGTTAATTTTTATCCACATGCTCTCTACCTAGCTCCCAGGACTGAAGTCCTGGATCTCTTCACAGGTGTAAAGATTCCTGACATATACTGTATAAACTTGACTATAAACCGACCTCATGTATACATCGAGGGCAAATTTTGGGGCCAAAATAATAGATTTTTATATGACCCTTGGATAACTCAAGGGTAAAACGTAAGGGCATGTAGCAAAGGATGTAAAAGAAAATGATGCCAAAGAACTTACAGAATTTCAGCTCACATTAAAGGCTGGATGGATGCGAGAACAGAGGTCAGTGCTTCCAGGACAGATTACACTTTTGCCTTTCACCAGAGGATGGTTTCTTTTTAAAAATTATAAATAAACCAAATTTTAAAATAAAAAATAAAACTTTTTAAAAATAAAAGTTGAAGTACAGTACTTATATTGACCAGTGAATAAGTAAACTCAAGTTTTTGGGGTCAATTTTTTGACCTAAATCTCTAGACATATATATGAGTACAGTAATGATATTCTTCCTCCTTTCATATTTGGCCTATTTCTCTTTAAAATGTTATATCCCTCTATTCCTACATTCCAATCATGAAACTCATCCCACCAGATTTCAGTGATGCCTATTCTATAGTATTTGATTTGCTGTGCTAGCAAGTTCATCTTTAGCTTTTTTGTGGGGCTTTTGGGCTATGTGGCCATGTTCTAGAAGAGTTCCTTTCTGACATTTTGCCTATCTGAAGATGCCAGCCACAGATGCTGGCAAAACACCAGAAAAGAACTCTTCTAGAAGGTAGCCACATAGCACGAAAGCCCCACAAAAAACTATAGATGCCAGCCGTGAAAGTCTTTGACTCCACATTGGAAATCTTTACAGGGAGAAACTGTTCCAATGCTCCTGTGCATTTCCCATGCTCTGTGCATTAGTGTAGGGACATGTAAGAGTATGGGTCCTCCTCCCCTAGCTGCCTATGTAATTTTTCTCTCTCTCCCACTGTTGGGTCCTTGCATTATTTGCCTTGTTCCCTCTATAACCAGTATCTCCAGCCCTTGATGTACTCCTGCCATCAAAAATACTGTTTCCCTCCCCCACATAACTCTGTTTAAAGCCTTCCTGGTCAGATTTTTGATACTGCTGGCAAAAATGTTTCTGCCAGTTGGCATGAGGTGCAACCCATCCCTTGTGAGAAGTCTCCCCTCATGGAACTGTAGCTCATGATCCAAGAATCCAAATTGTTCTTGGCAGTACCATCTGTGGAACCAGTTGATCACAACTACTATTTCCCACTCCCTTCCTGGAACCTTGCCCTTCGCCTGAGAGAGGAGATGACAACTTGTACATCCAATTCTTTCAGCTTCCAACCCAAAGCCCCATAATCCCTTCTGTTATTCTGAAGGCTGTGCCTTGCAGTATCATTGGTTCCCACATGGACCAAAAGGAAAGGGTAATGGTCAGTAGGCTTGACAAGTCTTGTCAGCCTGTCACATCATGGATTTTTGCACCAGAGAGACAACACACCTCCCAAGACAGCTTGCCAGGCCCACAAACCACTGCTTCTGTGCCCCTCAGCAAGGAGTACATTACCACACACCTCCTCCAATACTTGGCAGCAGCTGTTCCCTGCGGTAGTACTCCCTGCACTGTCCATGAGGACTGTCCCTGCTGCTCTTCTTCATTATCCCTGATAAGGGAGAGAGCTTCAAATCAATTCTGTAGCTGCAAACTCCCAGAATTATTCCTGGTTTCCCTACCTCTGTGTGTGACATTCCTCCAACTGTTTACCTGCTCTGTATGTGAAGTGACCTCCACTCCAGTAAGTTCCTCTTTGTGTTCCCCTTCCAAGACAATCCATTCTGTTCTGTCCAGGAAAACCTTTTGCTCCCTAATATGCTGAAGTGTAGATATCCAGGCTTCCAGGTGCTGGACCTTCCTTACCAAGTAGTTTGTCCCTCTCTTTGTTTATCATACAGAATTCAATATAATATCTCTCAACATTCAAAATACTGGAAATCTGGCAAAAGTTAAGCAGAAAAAATTGTCAATTGAAATACAGTAGAGTCTTGATTATTCAACCTTTGGTTATCTAACATTCCGGATTATCCAAATCATGGTTGCTGTGATTTCTTTACATTTTCTGTGATTGCTTTAAATTTTCAGAGGACTGAATTATTTATACTGTACATCACAACGTTGATCAGCGATTTCTTTACATTTACTTTTACTGTTATTGTAAGAAAACTTCAATACATTTGCCATTCATAGTGATTTCAAGGTTTTTCTTGGACCATTCGGATTATCCAACATTTTCGGCTATCCAACTATCAGGCGGTCCAGTTTATGTCAGATAATCAAGACTCTACTGTATAAACAGTTCCTATTTTCACCTAGAAGGTCACAAAGGACCCTTTATGACACAGCAACTGTTGTGACTCACTAAATAAACTAACAAATCTGTAGGAATTTTGTTAACTGTTAAATTATGAATTGAAGTAATGCAAAGGCACACAGTCCTACAGTGGTGGAGAGACCCAAGAAAATATTAATCTGAATTTTAGATAAAAAAGGGGGTTTGAATTCTAAGAGATTGTGTGGTACACTGGCTTGAATGCAATGATGTGACTGGTGTGTGTGTGTGTGTGTGTGTGTGTGTGTAAGGAGTGCTGTCCATACAGGGTGACATTCCAGAAAAGGGGTGACACCCAGTTGTGCCCTCCTCCCACAGTGAAGGAGAGGCGCATGTGTGCCCCTCTCAATTTTGCCATGGTAGTGGAGGCTTACTCAGTGGAGGCCTCTGCTGCTGCATTGAATGAGAGGGCCAAGTGCAACCTTTTCGCTGCCCTCCCAAAGCAGCCCCCCCACATTGGGTGACACCAGGGGTGGGGGCACCATTGCTTGAATGCTGAAAATGGAACTTTTCTTAAAGTTAAACAAAGGAAGTATTTATCAATATATGTGGAACTAAGTATGAAAGTTAAGACAGCAGGCAGGAAGGAAAACCAAATTACACAGTGGGAAGATACAGGATAAGTTAACAGTTACCAGGAATTGACTCAATACACACTAGTAGAGTTGAAGGGCAAGATATTGTTAGGAGATCACTGCTGGTTTGTTCATGCTTGAGTCTTACTGATAATTACAGCAACATGAAACATGATGATAATTCACAGCACCCAGAATGCATGCTTTCAGCAAGTCACACTCTTTCAGCTTCAAAAGAAGGGAAAGGCAAACCTCTGAACAAATCCTGACACAAAAACCCAGTGATATGTTTGAGTTTCTATAAATTAGAAATGACTTGAAGGTACACAATAACAACATGAATCCTACATTATTATTATTATTATTATTATTATTTAAAAAATGATGTCTAAATTAATTTTGAGAGCCAGCATGGTATGGTGGTTGGAACAATGGGTTATAATTTTGAAGACCACGGTTTGAATCTTTACTTAGCCATGGAAACCAAATGGATGACTTCAGACAACATTTTCTCAGCCTCAGTGACACGTAGAAGTGTACTGCATCTGAACAAATCCTGACAAGACAACCCTTAAGTTGCCATGAATCAGAAACAACTTGAAAGCACACAACACCACTAACAACAATTCATTTTAGGCATTTAAGGGAGAGAATCATGATATAGAATATGAAACAGTAGCAAAACCAAGCAGTTTGTTTATTTCAGCTTCCCTCAAATGTTTGACTTGAAATTCACCAAAGCAGCAGAAAGAAAATTACATACATATTGTATATTACCTTAAACTTGCAGTATGTATAATTACTATATAGGAAAGCAATAATACCAAATTATCAGGGATACAGGGATACATTATTTGACCTCTGGAGCATTAATTACCATAGGCAACTAGGTAACTGATTGGTTACTAGTTACTTGTCTTTCATCCCTCTAGTTCAATAATCTTACAATTCCATTTGCAAGCAATCATGTGCAGAATTGTAACTCCTCATTTAGAATTTGCTCTTTTAAGGCTTCAGTGAATCCCAGAGCATCCCTGCCTATAAGAATAGAACTTTACTTAGATTACAAAACAAATGACTTTTGAACCTAAGACAGTTTTCTGGTTATAAATCTGTTTGGCTCGGGATTTATAGCCTCCTTGTACGACATTTTAAAAACGCAGATAAGCTGCTTTACTAGACTATGGATTTTCCTACCAAACATGTAACCTTCTAGTTAACCTTTATAAGCTGATGCCTCATGTCATAATCCTAGGAAGTGAGTTGAACAAGGAGGGAGCAAGTTCAAAGTAGTTCAAAGGCTAAACTTAATAGCTGCATGCTGTCACTGTTTCAGCTTTCAAAGTTGCCAGGCTTTTGAACCTCTCTCTGTGGCTGCCTTTACAGTAACAGTTTGACATGCACCTGTTATGAGGTGGTAAAGTTTAGCTTCATGCTTCAAAAAGTTTCCTCTGGTGAGTATTGCGGATCAAACATGTATTTAAAGTGGGACAGCAAGTATCTGGTTAGGTCCCTCTCGTGTGACCCAGCCAACTGGTCAGCATGGTTACTCTAAACCTAACTACAAGTAAACATTTGAGGAGATGTCTTGCATTCACAAGAATTATAGAAACAAAGATCACAACCCATTTCAAGTATACAGCATTTCACAGATGAAAACCAGGTCATATGTGGCCACCGAAAAACAGTGTGGGAAAGTGGGGAAGTAGAGTTAGTGAGGGAGAACACACAAGTCAGGTCTGAAAATCCACACACACTTTGCAGCCATAGTGCAGTTTCCTAGTTTGTGATGACTTCAGATAACATCACACTCATTATGGTGAGATTGAAGTAATCCAGGAGATGATGACAATCATGTGAATTATCACGCAGAGTATTTCCAGCGACACATCATGCAATACCTTTCCAGAGTTTCCAGTCAAATGTGAGGTAACAGGAGAAAAGCCCCACATTGACTGCAAATCCCCAAGAACCATACAGAAGGATGAGGAAAGAGTGTGAAAAGTTTTTTGAGACCTCAGCCTGTTTCCCAGCCAGGCGGGACTAGAATAGGAAGGGAAAACATTACAATCAGAAGGGGAAGGCACCACCTGACGCTCAGGAAGGGGGGGGGGTCTTTTGCAGTGGGCCCCCTGGAGGGTCGGCGCGGTGTTGCAGCCCTCCATGAGGCTTCATGGAGGGCTCCCTCTATGCTAGAGCCTGGGAGCCAAGAGCCTGGGAGGTGGGGTCTCATCCCTTGTCTATGATATCATCATGAGGAGGGGAAGCCCCAAGAGGATGCTGGGGGATGGTCTAGCTATATATAGGCCATCTCCACGTGGTTTGAGCTTCTTTTGGGGCAAGCAGGCAATCAAGGAAGTCATTGCATTGGGTCTACAGGTATCATCCAAGTAGAGGGTTGGTGGGGAATCTGCTGGCTGAGGTGGTGTCTGGGGGGGGGGGTTGTAGGTCCTTGTGGGATGCTTTCTCTCTTCTTGGTAGCAAATTCTGTGGGGGTGGGGGTGCCTATCATCTAAGGTGCCATGGCTTGGGCACTAGCCTATATTATTGTTGTTGTTGCTGTTGTTGTTGTTGTTGTTATTATTATTATTATTATCCCCTTTTCTCCTTTTCCTCATCCCCTATTCAAGCTGGTATGAGGATGTTAGTTTTTGTTGCAGGGTAGGGGCCAATTTTTACTGCCTACTAAAGTCTTTGTTATTGTTATTATGAGTTACCGGTGTATGTTGCTAATTTTGCTTAGTTATTATGCACGTTGTAATTTAGCTTATGGTGTCACAACTGATGTTACATTCCTGATCGGGGTGAGGCATACAACAGTAGGACAGAAAATGATTTACAGGGTAATCAAATAATTGATGGTTTGTCATAAAGGATTGGTGATCTTATCAAAGTGATCTTATTGGTGATCTTATCAAAGATAATTTATGAAGTCCATTATCTTTGATTGATGGGTCTAAAGTTGAGGGATTGCTGTCATGTTTTATGAAAATTTATGGTTGAGTTATGAGTGATTTATGGGGGATTTATGGTTTAAGACCCTGCTTTTGCTTGCCTGTTCTATGCCTGTCACACTTGTTCAATAACATCTCCAAATGCTGTGCTATCACCCCTGTACATACAATAAAGTTGTGGCTTATGTTTCACCCAAGTTGAAGGCGTCCGACTCATCCAGTACCACTGCAAAAGGAAAGGAAACCTTTATTATGACAGCAAGAGTGGTTCAGCTTCTGCCTCACTGAGTACCCCTTCCAAGGTGTGTTGATCCTAGAATCACAGCTAAGCTGAAACTAGCCAGGCTCTAAGTTCTTTCCCACCTTAGCAGAAGCTCTGTAGCAAAAGCTTCCACGTTAAAGTGGCCAAAAAGCACATCAAGGCTGAAGGAAGGAAGCGGAAGGAATCACTGTACAATAGAAGCTAACAGGATAGAGCCAGCACATTAAAGGTATGCAATTGGCACAAAAATATTAATAAAATCTTATTCAAATAGAGTAGCTGTAAAAATAACTGCCTAATGCTGGTCAATTGTCCCAGTGTTTTTACACTCATTGCGCAGAAAATTATTTTGCTCTCTTGGAAGAAGTAACTGAAAATACATTAAACTAATGCTGACATGGAAGAAAGAACTCCATGCAGTCACAGAAAATGTACTAGCCATAGACTAGAGATTCATGCAGAAATGAGACTTTGGATTTCAGCTTCAAATGCTGTTTGGTAAACAGTTGCCTACTTGGAACCAATGGGCTCACACATTGTATCATTTCCCATTGTTGATATCATTCTGATACAGCTCAAATTTCTCTTTATTATATCTAAGGAGCTTATCACACATACTTTTGTCTCTGTTCTGGGCACAGGCAGGGAACGTGTGTAGCTGAGTGAAAACAGAGTTGATTGCATGCTAAACTGTCCTCAAAGTGTCCCCATGCCATTGCTGACCCTAACCCGTCCCTGAGCTGGGCGAGGCACATGGATTTTGCTCAGCCAGAAAGATTCCGGCTGAGCAAAGTTCACATGCCTCAGCCCATCTTGGGGATGGGTTAGAGTCGGTGATGGCATGGGGATACTTTGAGGACAGTTTAGCATGCGATAAACTCCGTTTTCACTCTGCCATGCACGTTCTCTGCCTGTGCCCAGAACATAGACAAAAGTGTGTACGATAAGCTCCTTAGATATAATAAATTTGAGCTGTATCAGAATGATATCAACAATTCCCTGCCCGTGCCCAGAACAGAGACAAAAGTGTGTGTGTGATAAGCTCCTATAATGCTCTATGTACGTACATACTGATTATATGCATTTCAAATGTTTTGTCAGTACTGGGAGTACAATAAAACTATAATGTGTAGCTCTTTGCAAAGAAAGTATTCAAGCTAGCTGGGCATTCTGTCTGCAAAGATAGATCTCTACTTGTTCAAGCAAGCCATATTTTTCTGAACAATCTGACACATATTGATAGTACCTAAATGAAATGAAGGCAGAGGAGTCATCCTTTCCTCTGAGATTTTCACCTTCCTTTGGGACTTCATTAAAGTTTGTGGAATGATACAGCAGACCTGTGAGTCATTCAGGTTGCAATGATGCTTGGTGGTAAGAGATGAATTAAATCTCACTGTAGCAACAAGGAAAAGGTGTTATCATTCTGTTTCTGGGGCACAGTAGTAATCTCATTGTGTGTCATCTAACAAATTAGTTCCTGGTTATGATATCATGTCCCATGGCAAAACAGGAGAGAACCTATCAGGGCACCTAAGACTGCTAGTAGACTTTGCAAGTTTCACAGCAGGAGCATTCCAATGAGTTCCTGGGAAACTTGCTTGAAATCTTGCCATAGGCTTAAATATATGTACATTTTTCTTTTTAGTAATAATTCATTACAGATATGCTGTATCATTTCCCCAACTCTTTCCAATTAGTTCTCAGAGTTCCAACTGGTACTCCACCACCGGTCCAGTCATAATAAAATCCCAGGTGCAGATGTTGAACGCAACTAGGATGTAGACCATTCCAACCAGCAATGTTATTGTTAATTCAATTTGCCACTCTGCCAGCAAACCATGTAAAGAATGAAGGCTGAGTGGAAATAAGATTTCCTAAGCAATCATGTAGCTGCATTCTGAACAATCTGCAGTTGACAGAGAAACACCATTGAAAGCTCCCTCACAGAGGAAAGTGCAAACAAAACAAAATAAAGTGTTGTATAAGCCTACATTACTGGTATAGCTGAATACTGAGAAAAGATAGTAGATGTGCATGCTCCTGTATCCGTTTTCTAAAAGGAGAACTTTTCTATTTGCAGCCTTGAGCTATACTAATAACCCTCACAGAAAGCAGCAAAATAACAATGCTACACTCAGGGTACACACATCACTGGTTTCTGATAATGCTGCCAACCACTTGGGCATTGTTGTTTCTATCTACATCATCAGGCTTCTTTGAAGCAGTCAGCTCATCTTGCCATTTTTGAAAGTTTGCTCCAAAAGGCTGGTACTATACAGGTTTACTGTCTATATTTTCCACCCACTACAAATCTCAGATGTTTTTCATTCTAGAAGGTCAGAAGTAGACTTTCTCCCTTTCTAAATTAGGACATTCTATGAAATATATTACAATAGCCTTTTCACATTTGGTGTCCACATGTTCAATGAATACATGAACTTGACAATGCTGAATAGCCTCTTTAATTCACTGAACAGTGTAACGTTGTGCAGAGATATAACCTTTAGGTATACAACAGTATGTGCAAAGTTCCATGGAATTGCATTACCTGTATAATTTATGTTCCCTACAAAATAGAAGACTTTATAGTTTTGTTTGAAAAATATATGTCTGTCAGATCTGAAGAAGGCTAATGGATAACTAAAATCTAGTGAATATTAACAGTTGGAAGTGAAATTTCAGTTAAGTTGCTAAAAAAGAGTATATTTCCCCCTATTTATTGGATATATACTAGTGAGTATTAACAAACACTAGATGACTGTCAACATTCATTAGTGTATCTCTGAACATTCATATAATAGGAGGAAGTGATTAAATATTAACTATTGCTGGTAGTGGGCTTCAAGATAATATTAGATTCTGCAAGTTATCTTCATTCACTGCAGTCAATTGTGCACAAAGTCAAAAAAAATCAGTAAGTTTCTTTCATGTATAAAACTTCTTTAAATTTCCTGGACTTATTCCCTCCCTATTGCTGCATGGCTAGAAAGAAGAGAAGCCTGCCTGCAAAAGATATTCTCCCCAGCATACCATCTTTGCTAAGGACTGAAACAGCATGCAGGCATCTGATAGTGATGTAAAGAATATTCGTTATTCGAAGATTTCGAAAGCTTTTTGAAGATAAGAAATTATGTGCACTTCTCGATCAATGAGTAAGAATTTTGGTTTTTAATTCGATAGCCAGGATTTGAATATTTTGCATAAGCAAAGCTACCATTCATATTTGTTTTTTCTAGCAGAGGAATGTTCTTTAAACCATTGCCAAACTTCCTTTTGGCATGCTAATTGAGTTTGAAATGCCAGGTAATTGGTGTAAATGTTCGCTTCCCTTGTCTTTTATTTTCATTTGAGAAATTTGTGAAAAATACTTCTCGACAGGGAGAGAAAAAATAACCCTTTGAAAGAGGGACTTTTGAAAAGACTATATATATATATATATATATATATATTTTAAAAAAATCGCATCTAGTTCTAGATGGGAGAGAAGAAAAAAAATTGGTTTGTCTCAACACTACATCTGACTAACATTTTCAATTGTTTTTCCCCCTTCCTGTTTGGTTTGTAACATCTTGCCCGAGGAAGAAGCCCATGGAGCTTCGAAAGCTTGCCACAAGTATATTGTGCATTTTGGTTGGCCAATAAAGGTATCACTGATGGATTTTTGTTTGCATTTGTTAAATGGACAACACAGTTATCCATGCATGTTTTCTTAAAATATGTATAACTAATGAATTTAGTCAGGTGACCTGGATGTATACAGGGATAAGGAGGTAAATGGAATGGGGAAAAAGGGTAAATACCATCTGTCTCCCCATGATTTAAATTCCATGGAAGATAAATCCCAGGAAGCATAAAACATTTCATGTGTCCCAACAGTAACTGGAAAAATAGTGCAAATAATACATCGACTGACTTTTCTTGAGCATGAAATAAAACTGACCTTTTGAATTCTTATACAATCAAAAATCTAATTGATTTATTATCAGGAAGAATACCAGATTTCTGTGTGTATCATCCCAAATCCTCTCAGTTTTCTTCTGCCACTGTGTTGATATCCATGATCTCAAACACTGGCCCCATGGTGTTAATTTGAACTTTGATTCTGAGCATGCAGTCTTCTTATGTATCTTCTAAGACAGTTATTTTCTTCATTAAATTAGTTTCTAATGTGTGTATGTGTTTGTGGTATGTTGTATGGGGTAACTTTAGTGAATGTTTGAGAAATAATATGAGTTGTGGTGATATTGTCTTAGGAGGCTTACCATCGCTAAAATGTGGCTAAATTGTCTGAAATCCATAATGGTGTGATTGCCAGTCACACTTGTTATTGGAGAAATGCAGACATTTCTCCAATAACAGAAACTTTTGTTATTTGGAGAAATGGCTGCTGCGCAAACACTGTTGATGGGAGAGGAACAGGACGCCTCCCTGATGATTTAATCATGGGAAACAACTGTGACTAGAGATCACACCATCATGGTTTTCAGACAATTTAGACACATTTTAGAGATGGTAAGCCTCCGTGTGATAATCTCCCTTGAACCAGACTAAAGTCTCAGATTCTACACTGACTCATTTCTTCTGTCTTGTGTACTCAGTCTTTGTTGTTGCATGCCTTCAAGGAATTTCCAAATTATGATGAACCTAAGGTAAACCTGTCATGGAGTTTTCTTGGTAAGATTTGTTCAGAGGACATTTTGCCATTGACTTTCCCAGAGGCTGAGACTACCTGGTGTAGATCAAGACTATGTAAGGGAAGATTACAAAGCTGTTTTAGAAATGAGAAAGAATGATCAAAGCATCTGTTTGAAATCAACTGATCTCCTATCTTAACTTCCGCAATGATTTCTAAGAAGTTAGTTCATATGGATGGAACAATCTCTGCAAATCTCATTCCATGCAGTTCTTTAACATATCTTTGTCTCCATGTGGTGTACCTCTAAAGCAAGCTATCCAAAGCACAAGAATACATTTGCAGAACATATGTACCATGAAAACATGCTTCAAATTTAACTGGTGACTTCACTGGGTTCCTGTTAACTTTGAATCAGCCTACAGATGCTGATTTACATTAGCAATTAGTTTATCCAAATACGTCCTCTACAAATGTTTGAGAGAAACTAGATAATAGGAAAGTCTGACAGAGAAAATTTAATCAAAGCTCAGTGCAGATATCCAGACCTGAGACAAATTTGGTTTCTCACAACAGGACATCTGTTCTACCCATCTGAACACACATACAAAAAGTAAGGTAAGAGATCAATGCACTTGCAAGGTAAATGCCCTTAACAACTAGTACATAAACTGGAACCCATGCCCTTAACAAATAGTATATAAACTGGAACACTGACTTAAAAGAACTAAAAGAAATCTCTTAAATTACAAGGTAGGCACTATTTCAGTTTCCTTTTCACTACTCAAGTGAGATTTTTTGATCTAGTTACTTGCTTTGTATCACTGTTCCAGTGGGATGGCATAACACTGACATTGAGAAAAAATTGTGTAATCAGCCTCTTCCCATATAATCTTGCTACTGTAAAATAACCAGAGTACAAAAGTAGTGAATAAGTTCTTGTAATTCTAGGATGATGACTACAGAAAGATCACATCCCTCTGGGAGTTTCATCACATAGATTATCTCACAAGGGTAGAAAACTAGAAATGAAGCAGGATAGTAGTGTCAATGGTCGAACTTATCAGATGACATTGTGACTGGTCTGTAGGTGGTCTGTAGCCTGCTTGTGCCTGTGCAACACATTTTGTCAGGCAAAGCCCATAAATAGCTGCCAATCATGCTTCAGTTGAAGTGAATTTCCCCTCAGCACAATGTTTTGCTCAACAAATTCAGGTAAGATGTATATCATATATTTTAATATTACTTTGGATCACTGTTTAATGAGACAGGAAAGGACAGTAAAAATGTGAGGTCAAAACCTACACCAACATGAGGACAAACCCCACACCAAAAAGAATTATTCATATAAAATCATTGAGTCATAGTTCATTTATATTTTACATTCAATAATTCATAATTTGACTGAATTATCAAGTCACGCACAAACAGAATTCATTCTGAAATGAAGAGAGTACAAATATCTTTACTCTTATATATGTAGGAAAATTGGTAAAAGACAAGCTTTATTTTTAAAGCTTAATATAGCCTGAGTAATTTTAAAGCTACTCACATCACTTTCATGGCCTTCCCGAAGATTGTATGTGAGATCATGCTGAATTTCTTCAACGAACTTGTGAGCATATTCTGGGTAAAGGTCTAACACTTCAAAGAGTCCTTTGAGAATAATACATTGGAGGTCACAGTAGGTTAGAGCTTTCACATCAGCATTCGTTTTAATCACTTGGTCCTTAATTGAAAGGTTTGCTCCAATTAAATCTCCTTTGCCTAATGGAAAATAGGGGGGAAGGAATGAAAGTGTCATTCTTCATTTTTAAAAATTCTACTTTTTATTGAAACAGAGAACAGTTTAAACACATCAAAGATGCATTTTTATTGGAGAAGCTTCTGAAAGTAATTGAAGACTAGTAGCTGGAAAATTCAGGTGAATATTACCAAATTATACCCTAAAGTAGGGGAAACTTGGATCTATGGCAATTTCTCCTGGTACAAGTATAGTCTTGGGATGTCAATATCCTAAGCAACTCAAGGCTGCTATCCTAATGTGTTCTGTGTCAGTTTCAGACCACTGCATGACTTGTATGATGTTGAGTCTTAGTTTAGTTAAAGTTTAAAGAGATAGCCATGCTAGATTGTTGCAGCAAAAAAGATTAAGAGTCATGTGGCATCTTAAAGACTAACAAATTTATGATCACATGAGCTTTATAATAAACTTGTTCATATGTACCTTTATTATCCATAGGACTTTTTTCTTGTTTTTAGTTCCCTTGTGAAAAATACATTGCAATCGCTTCATTCCAGTATGATCCAGTACAGTTTAAATATGGAAATGAATTAAAACATAATTGTCTTGCCTTGTGATTGAAATTCTCATTCTTATTATTTTGCTTTCATGATTATGGTTCAGTGAACCACTCACTAGCCAAATCACATATTCTTAGGCTACTGTGAATTCCAGGATCCACAAGATATTGAAATGAAAAAATTCAGTATTCTAACTCCCCATTTAAGTTCACACAAACACTTTACAGCAATATGGCATATAAAGGCATTTATTGTCATAAGCACTTCCTTTCCGATGGTAGATATTTTTTTTAAATTAAAATTATGTTAATGCTCAAAATAATTCTGGTCATGTTTATTCACCTGAAAGGTTACTAGATCTTTGTTGGACAAAACTGTCCTTAATGATTTTCACATAATTTTTCTTTATAGCATCAGCGTTGTGACTGACAACATTGTGACTGTATGTGTTTAGGTATGAATAAATACAATGTTACATATTCACCACAATGACAAGATCCTGATCACAGGGCATACATATTTATTTAAGTTAGGCATTTATACCCTTTAGCCACAAGGTTTCCCAGACTGACTTACAAATAGTTAATTTGACAGTCCTTCACATGACACACAAACTGCTTTATCACACTAGGGGGCAAACAGGAGTTAAACGAGAGTTAAACAGGAAATATCCTGTGATGAACATAGGGCATTTCCTTTTTAACTCTCGTTTAACTCTCGTTAAATCCTATTTGCCCCCTAGTGTGATAAAGCAGAAAGAGGGAAAGAATCAGGAGGGAATAGGCAGGGAAGATCAAGTTCAGCAACAGTTAACTCCTGCCACGATGTAGGTGCGTCTGGCTGTGTTGCTCAGCCCTCAAATACTGGCGTAAATGGAAAACTAGAAGGATGGGTTTGCAGCATCAGCTGGGCACAGGATGGCAGAAGGGTCAAACAACTCCATCGATCCCATCAGCCACAGTTTCTACCACTTGTGCCCTGTCCTACAACCCAGAAATGTAACAATAGTGTGTGCAAGAAAGGAAGCAGACAGTCCTTAGGGGAATGGGCCTACCAGTACCATGCAAGTCATTTCTCACGAGTGAAAGGCTAAATTTCTAGTAGAAAAAAGATGCTCTGTTACAGTTAGGGAAGCACCTCTTGGCTTTGCTTTTTCCTTTCCATGCCTCAATGAAAGTTTTATTGTCCTTAAACACAGGGACTAGATGAACTAGAGCTAGAACATTATTCATTTATCTCAAACAATGATGCACCTATACAGCATACTTATAAGACAGACCGGGTTGGGCAAGCAGAATAAAGGTAGGTCCAGATGTAAGAAGAATAGTGTTTTGAGGCCCACTGTGTGCACTTGTATCTGCTCCATCTGTCATTTGGAGATTGAGTACAAAGATGTTTTCCAAGTAATTGGCCCAAATGAAGGGCTAAAAATCTAATATTTCATTTACATATTCAAGAACAAATAATTTCTGTACTTTACTGACTCCTGTGCAGGGGAAAAAATATTATTTCTATGAAGTATTCTTCCCATTTATGCACATTTCAAAATGTTCAAGAGGATTATTCTGTACAGAATTGCATATAGTTTTTCTGGGCAAAAATTAAATAGTTTGCACAGAATAGTCATGATAAATTCTATGTAGAATAATACCCACAACACTTCAGGATGTTTCAGTACCAGACAAAAACTTCACAGATGTTTTATGGCTGTCCTAATCTTCCCAATGGTTTTCCTGAGCTGGGAAACCCCCTTTTCAGTTATAAAATGAATGTTAGCAAATATTCTTTCCATTCCTATCTTGGGCACACCAATCTTTTTCTACCTCTTCTGCTTCCTGGTCTTTCTCTCCTCCCTCCCCGACTTCTCTTTTCAGCAATGCATAAAAACTTACCTAGAATTGCCAGCACCATGCTGTCTTTTAGAACTTCCATGGAACCTGAGCACACAAAATAGATAGCCTGCAAGGCATCTCCCTGCCGGAGAAGGTACTCCCCAGGAGCACAAAAGGAGGTTTTGATATGCAGAGAAAGAGACCTGAGGCAACCGCGGCTGGCACACTCAAAAAGGGACAGCTGCAGAATCTCCTTGTTCAAGTGCATGGTAATGTCTGAGCGCAGCTCATCTGGAAAGTCCTTTAAAAGCTGTCCAGAAAGGGAAAACAATATTTAATATCAACAGTCTATTCTATCAGTCTAAACGGATTTGAATATTCAGAATTTTCATAGTATTTGTTTATTGTATGACTTCTTGTGGTGTACCTACCACTTCCTACCTATGAGAGATTCCAGCCTAGTTTTACTGCTCCCTTTTTAAAATTAATTTCTGGAACCTTAGGAGCAGTAGCCTGCCCTTTTTTTCATCTCAGGAGTCTTAGGAGTTTATAGCTTGACATTTAAAATTGACTCCATCTTCCCGGGCTGCAGCCAGGACATGGGACGGAGACAGTGATTATTTCACACAAAATCTCTGCTGAATCGCCAATCACCATCAGCCTGGGTCCAAGCCGTGCTCCACCAGCACTTTCCGAATTCTAAAAAGTGCTGGTGGAACATGACTTGGACGGGACTGGGACCCAAGCTGATGGTGACTGGTGATTCGGCAGGAATTTAGTGTGTGATATTCCCTGCCTCCATCCTATGTCTTGGCTGCAGCCAGGGAGACTGCAGCCAATTTAAGATACCAAGAAATAATCTCCTTAGGGAGTAATTGGTGCCAGAGCTGCCTCAATTCCCCCAGTTCCCTCTGCATTCTGGAGCAATGCCAGGTAGCTGTTTGCCTATGTGTCCTAGCAGGGACGTAGCCAGGATTTTGGGAGGGGGGTCCAGACTAAGTTCCACCATTATAATGGGGCTTTGGCACGGACCCCCCCCCCCCGGCTATGTCACTGATCCTGCATTACTGCCTGGTGCCACTGCTTCTGAGGTCAAAAGCAAGCATCCAGCATCAATCACATGGCTTAGAGGGAGCACCTCACACCAATGGCACTGATGCCAGGTAGCGTGGAGGGAGCCTATGTAAATAATCACCTGATGCCACTTTGGAGTGATCTGGATTTTCCTGGAAAAGTCTTTTAATGCAGTTTAAGGCAGGGATGACCTGGGTTCAATGTGGAACTGTCTTCATGTCATCAAGACAGTCTGTAGATGAACTGGGGTTCTGACCCTGTGTTGTAAAGATAGGTTGTTGGGAGGGTGGGGAAAACCAGTTCATTTGACCCATGTAGACATGTTGTTACTAACAATGCTTCAGAGAGCCATTTATTATTTCCTAGCCCCTTTCTATTAATTTGAGCTCTTTCTGTTGATTTATGTCAGACTCCTTGTAATTTCAACTTGGAATTGGAATTGAAGCCAGGATTACTATAAAAACACTGTCCAATTTAGATGTATCCCCTCTTTTTGTTTCTAAGAAGCCCCCATTTGAAATTTTGACTTTTAAACTTGAAACTGAGTACTGTAAATTGGGTGACAACCAAAACTACACATGGTGTGAAAACATTTGGAATAATGTGTAACTTTCTGGTCACTGCACCTAGTAAGGAAATCTGAAAAGGTACCAAAAGGGAAAAGCATAATAATCATGAGACTGAATCAATTCACCTGAAATGAAAAGTTACAAATTTTAACTAAGAAAAAAAAATATATGGAAATAATGTGAGAAATGACAGAGTTGCATCAAATGATATGTGGTGTGGAGAGGAAAGTCTCGGTCATAATACGAGAATCAGTGGTTATTTGCTGAAGCTAAATGGTGGAAAATTCAGGACAGATAAATGGAAGTATTTCTTCACACAGAATATAGTGAAATTCAAAATCAATACCAAAAGATATAAACTTGTCACTCGCTATCCACAGACTTGCCATTCATGGTTTTGATCATTCGCTGCTGGAAAGTCCTCCCTCCCTCCCTCCCTCCTTCCTTCCTTCTTCTCCATCACCTGCCCCAAGCTGTAGTGTACTGTAAATGTCATGTTAATGTCATAGTGGGTATTGAGAATGTTATTATATTTTAAATCTTCTTGGTTGTATTATGGCCACGGTATTGTAAATTACCTTCAATATTTTTGGAAAGAAAGGAAATAGAATTTGAAAATTTATATATATATATATATATATATATATAATGTATTTATTCCTACATAAAAATCCAGTGATCTGTCTGCTGTGCTAAACTCTCACCTAGATTTCAGAAAGGGGCTTGTTCAAAAGATCTCACTTACACTACTATATATTCTTCTATTGTTAGGACACAAGTATGTATATATGCCTGCATCCTGATTGATAAATATACAAGCCGAGTATCCCTTATCCAGAATTCTGAAATATGAAATACTCAAAAATCCAAACTTTTCCATGTAGGTGGCTGAGATAATGATACTTTTGCTTTCTGGTGGCTCAATGGACACAAAGTGTTTCATGAACAAAATGATTTTAAAACATTATGTCTAAAATTGCCTTCAGATTATGTTTATAAGGTAAACACAAAACATAAATGAATTTCATGTTCAGACTTGGGTCCCATCTCCAATATGTCTCATTATGTATATTCAAATATTAAATAAATAAATAAATAAATAAATCCAAAACACTTTTGGTCTCAAGCATTTTGGATAAAGGAGACTCAGCATGTAGTTATATAGCTATATACCATTAAATATAGCTATATACAGCAATATAATTAAGGCAGATACAATTTTATCATTTTAAACATTATTTTATTGTACTTGTTTTTATTGTGAAAAATCCCACTAAAAATTCACTGCTGGAGAGGGAAAAGGTCTCAAAGTAGGGTTGGAACCAGGTTTAATCCTACACAGAAAAGAACCACTGTTATAAATATGGGTCTTAAGTTAGTCATCATTCACTTGTCCAATTGATTTCAAAGTGTTTGTTCTCTCTATATCTATTCAACCCTAAACAAAATTAGATATACCATTAAAGTTATTCTAGAAATACAATTCCAACAAGGAGGCTAGATAAAAATGACTAGAAAACAGGTCAAGCAAAGAAAGAAAGGAAATACTGTATATGATTACCTCATTGGAATCTATTCCATTATTGACTGACCATGTGGTTTGGAAATATTCAAGCATTCTTTGCTTCAGCTGTTGTGGGAGGTGGTGAACCCTAATAAAGTCCTTCAGATCCTTGGTTCTTGTGTGATAAAGGGACCATCTGGAGTACATCCGTTGAATAATAGCAGTCACATTACCAAACACCAAGGCATGCATCAAGGCTGTGAAAACAAGAAAGTATGCTGATACAATAAAAGATATTACTATCCCCAAAAGGGATGTTGGCGATTTAGTGAAAAATAAATTGTTTGTTAATTATGCCACGTAATATAAGGTGAGCAACTAATGGTACAGAATGGATAAACTTAGTCTGATAGAATCAATGTATATCCAATAGTTAGTCTCATTTATAATGAACTCAGGCTACATCTGCACTACAGAATTAATGCAGTTTGACATTACTTTAATTATGAAGGCTCCATATGGAATCTGTGATTTGTAGTTTGTTGTAGAACCAGAGCCCTCTGACAAAAAAGCTTAAATATATCTACAAATACCAGAATTCCATAGCACTGAGCCATGGCAGTTAAAGTGGTGTCAAACTGCATTATTTCTGAATGTGAATCAGTTTATGTGAATTTATGGGAATCAAGGAAACTTAATCCCACCCCATCCATTTAATGGAGGGCTTGGAATCATGTGGCCTTCCAAGTGTGTTGGACTGTAACCCCTGTCTTTGCCCACCAATATCTTATGCTGGCTAGGGCTGCAGTCTAACAATATTACAGTCTAACAATATTTGGAAGGCCATATATTTTCTACCCATGATTTACTAGGCCTATAAGTAGCTGAGATTAGGCAACTGGACTTATTCAAGTGACTCAGTATAGTTTGATGATAAATCAGTTTGGAAAATCTCTCACAAATGCGTGTGAAGGTTCATTTTAAAAGACATGAAAGAAGATGTGAGAATATTCAGAAATGCCATTAAAACAGTAGGAAGCCATGGTAGGTGGGATACATTTTGAAAAAAGGCTTCACAAGAGAGTGAAATTAACATAATGGCTACAGAACTCAAAATATGCTTGTTCTGCTGCTGTGTAACTTGCATCCATAGCCAGAGTTTCGTTTTGTCTTGCTACTGATACTTTTGCATGCTGTGTAGTTCCTGCCTAGAGGGGCCTCAGGCTGCAGTTCAGTGCCAGAGATGCATTACATGAAATATGCAACTTCCTCCCATGCAATTTCATCCACACATCTACTGTACGACAAGCCAACAGATAACATCTAAATCCCTTATCTTCAGCAACTAAATAAACACAAAGTCTGAAAAGGACCACAAGTATTTCCATTCTCCTGTTTCCCCTGTATGCTCCTTCTTCTACTCTTTGATGCAGCTGTGAGATAGAACACAGAAACAACTATATCTGAACATTATTGTATTTAAAAAGGACAAACTGTTTACTGAATCATGCCAAGATCCAATTTTTTTTCTTGGCTTGTTTCAATAAATCAACAGCGTGGAACCTTTGACCTGCCAGGAATTTAGATCTCCCATAGTCCCTTACCATTCACCCTACTGTCTGCAGCTTCTCAGAGATGAAGGCAAAGGCCTAAATCCAATTGTTCATCTCAACAAGAGAAAACCCATTGAATCCATGGGAACTGGTTGAATCAATATTTCTGTAAAGTACTTCCATTGATTCAGTGGGTCAGGTCTAGCCAAAACTAATGACTTGGGAGGTTCAAAAGATCCCTACTCATCCCTACTCAGAAAATTATCAGTTTGGACATATGGTTAGTTAAAACCAAGATCCCATGGTCAGTTTAAAGCAAGAAGTAGGTGCTTCCAATTTTCTCCTTACATGCCATGTTGCAGGATGAGGGGCAGAAGGCAGTGTGCAGGCCTGAGATTAAGCTAGGTTCATTCGGGTAGTGCTGAACTGTATTTTAGTGTAGCAGTGGGCAAAAAATGCCAACAGGTTGCTTTTAGTACTGAAAACCTTTTTACACTCCTCAAGATGAGGTTTGATTTGCCTAAAAACACTGAAATCACAACGAAAATGCCATAAAAGACAGTTGTTTAGATGTATTCAGACCCAACATTTCCCACACACTTAAAAAAAAAACCTGACAAAACATCAAGTAAATCAAAAGCAGAGTTAACTTCTGTTCATGTTGGACTATGTTCATAAACAAAAATATGAAAAAAAAATCAATATCCACAAGATTATCTGATTTAAATTGTACACTGGATACTGCGATTTAGATTAAAATGGCCATTAAATACTACATCAGCCAAGCAGCCCTTCATAAGGAACAAAACGACACACCTCCAACCTCTACTGCTTTACTTTGTTTTGATAAATCAGAAGTCTGCCCTAAAGGAAACAGAATTTCCAAGCTGAAATTCCCACAGCTACATGTATGGGATTAGTATGGAAGTCACCAAATTGACTTTGACGTATGGTGACCCTATGGAATGACAGACCTCCAGCTCATCCTATCAACCATCCTGCTTATGTCTCTAAGACTCAGAGCCATGGCTTCCTTGACTGAGTGTATCTATCTGCAATGTGGTCTTACTCTTTTCCTACTGCCTTCTACCCTACCAAACATTATTATCTTTTCCAATGAGTCATGTCTTATCATGATATGGCCAAAGTATAACAATCTCAGTTTAGTCAGACTTGATTTGCTACAGGACCCATTTATTTGTCTTTTTTTTTTTTTTTTTGCAATTCACAGTATCCTCAGAAGTCCTCCCCAGCACCACATTTCAAATGAGTTGATGTCCAGTTTTCTCAACAATACATAGAAAGGAGAAAAAAAGTGTCATAAGTCATAGAATCATAGAGTTAGAAGATACCACAAGGGCCATCCAGTCCAACCTCCTGCCATGCAGGAACTCCCAGTCAAAGCATCCCAAAGTAATCCTAAGTTTAGTATTCAATGATATATCTTTACACTTCAAAATCTTTTTTAGTTTCTTCATAGCTGCCCTTCCAAGTCCTAGTCTTGTAGTGATTTTTTGACTGCTTCCTACCTTCTGATTGACTGGGATTTATCAAATGTTAATTCTATCTCCCATAATTCATACATTTTGTAAGTTAGCAAACATATGTTTTCAGCATAATTTCTGAAACTGCCTTCAGTTTCAGTCTTTTAATATCTCATGAATGGACATCAGATTCTGTTTCCATTAATAAAAATGTTATTAAAAGTATATACCAGCAGCACAGTCCTATACATATTTAATCCAAAAGAAATCCAAAGAAGAATAAATTCCATGTACAGTATGTGTATATAAAATTGGAATCTAGGGCTCATCCAACAGCAATTCCTGAATAAAATGTGGCAGCCTAAGATGAGTTAGGTTAGGTTAAAATGTACTTTTCTTTAAATCTCTGTACAGGGTGAGAGACACTTGTATATATATGCTTTTAAACATTCTCTGATTTGAAGTACTGTATACTGTTTTTCTTACCTGTTGAGGCTTCTGAATACTCTTAAAAGTTCTAATATTTCTGTAAACCTCCAACAGAACATTTTTTGAAACCATCTTTCTCTTCCCTCTCTCTTTGATGTATGCTGCAGCTCTGTTATTCAATTGCCTATTGTGTCCTATATTATATTACTGACCCCGAGGTTCTTGACAACTACAGTCTGCACAGGCAACTAATACTGGGAAAAACAGCATTATGTTTTATATTTCTAGAACACTAGTTATTTAAAAAATACTTTAATGTTCTAGATGGTATTCTTTTGTTCTAGATGTATTTATAATTTATATGTATATTTTAAATATCCACAGTTGCAGTTCAGGATGTTCTGCTGTTAGTTCAACTTTTGCCATTGATATTCAATAGGAAGATTGCGTTTGTATCAGACTTTTTATTGACTGTTTTCAAAATTCCTTCTTAGTTCACAGTGCCAGTCTGCTCAAGAACTTTACAATAATATTGTTATACATTTTGTGTAACTAACCATAATGAATGTAAAGCACACACACTGTATTCATCTCATTATTAAGAATTTGCTGTTCTTACAGCTCATTATAATTATAGCTGTAACAGAACAGGGCTATTGATTTAGAGTGCGCTCCTAATTGGCCAAGATGGTCACACGCCAGCTATAAGCTGACACTAAATCAGCTGGAGCTGTGCCGAATCCACATCCCACCCAGTTTACAGATGCTGGAAATTATTTAGGACCATTTTCACCTCAGAGATAGGACATTTAGTAGAAAAAGGGCTAATATGTTCAGTTTCTCATTAATACACATTTTAAAAATCAAATTCAATTATATTTGCATTGCAAGGGGAACATTTTAATTATTAAATTTAGTTTAAATTGTCTGATTTAAGTTAAATGTCTGCCTCTTCCATGGAGATGAAGATGATCTCAATTCTGCTTTGATCATGGGAGCAAAGGAAACAGATACATGTGTTTTTGAACACTGCATTTATCGTCCAGATCATCAATGACCCTTCTTTCTCTTCCCTGTTCTTGTTCCTTATCTCTTTACCCTCCCACTTTCTTTAGTTTACTGATTTCCATATGAATTCTAGCAAGAGTCCCAGGGTTGACCTGTGTCCAGTTTGGAACACAGGAGGGCCATCTGCATGCAAAGAACCCCCCCAACACACACAGAGCTGCTATTAGAATATGTTAATTTAGCCCACCTGTTGGTTTAACTAACAGTCCGTTGCCTACACCTGTGAGCTATATTTTAACCTTGGAACTGACTGAATTATCATAGTCTAATTATGCATTAAAATAAATATTCCTGTATCCATTTGCATTTATTAAATCACCCAATGGTAAAGTTAAAAATTAGACATGCATAACCGTATGATTTCTTAACTCTGTGGGATGAAATCTTGCACTTTCAGACTATGATGGCAGAGTTCCATTGTTGTAGCTATGTCTGACAATGTCACTGCAAAACCCTACAGCAAAGCACTGCCCCAGCTGAAGGGTTTCCAAGGCACTGCGGATT
The DNA here is from genome assembly GCA_034509955.1 of Urosaurus nigricauda. NCBI lineage: Eukaryota > Metazoa > Chordata > Lepidosauria > Squamata > Phrynosomatidae > Urosaurus > Urosaurus nigricauda. The sequence continues at coordinate 82,593,597 of JAOEGL010000006.1, forward strand.
TGGGTACTGGGAAATGATGTCTGCAGTGCTTCCTGGCCATGGAGTGCATCAAAAACAAGCAGCTGGTGAGAGTTCTCAGGGTCCTGCTGCAAATTCTTCTCTCAATATGTTTTGTGGCTGCGAGAGCACCTCAGACATCATTGTCCAGTGCCCTGATCCACAGTGCCTTGGAAACTCTTCAACTAAGACACAGCCTGGCTGAAAAAACAGATTTTCAGAGATATGTTTGATGACCATAAACAAGAATCCCCAAAGTTATAAGGTTATTAAGCCTGGCTTACATTCTTGTAATTGCTGAACAAGATGCCAACTACATCGTTTTAAATCCCTTTTAAACATAACAGGCTTTGTTTGCTTTGTGTTGTTTTGTTCAAGTCAAATCCATTTTTGGAGAAAAACATTGTCTATTTGCCATTTATATTTATCCCCCACTTTTTGTGGGCTGAAACTACACTACACAATTGCTCCAGTTTGGAACCACATTAACTACCATGGTTCTATGCTATGGCATTCTAGAATTTGTAGTTTTGTGAGATGTTTAGCCTTCACTAGGAGAGAGCTCTGTATCACAACAACAAACTACAAATCCCAGGATTCTACAGGATGGATCCCTGACAGTTAAAGAAGTGTAAAACTGCATTAGTTCTGTAATGTAGCAGCAGCCTTCCAGTGATCTCAAGCAATATACATGGCTCTCTTCCATCCCACTATTCTCACAGAAATTTTGGGACTGAATGAAAATTTCATGTTGGGAGGAGAATTCTTTTTGGGGGTAATACCTTTATTCCCCCTCACGGTACACTCTTGTTTCTCTGGGTCCTTACTGGACCAGATCCAGACCATTCACAGGCTAGGATCTCCATGGGTAAGATCTCCAGTCCTGTAGTAGTATGGTCTAATACAGTATTGCCATTACTGCATCACTGAGGCCTGGCGACTCTGTGGGATAGCCTTTCACCATCTGCACTTGAAGATTTATGAATGACAGTGATAATATGGCAATGCTACCTACCTATATGTTCATTACTGGGGAGTGGCAGAGGAACATCACCATATAGTTCATTTCTCCTCTGATAAATGATTGTTTAAATTCTTTTACTAGTATCTCTTTTTGGAAAGATTCAGAGCATGAAATAGAGCCACTGAAATCAATGGGATGAAAGTTATTCCTTTCATTCAGTCATACTGTGGTGCTGCATAGGAAAAACAAAACCTGTTTGCAGTAGCATAACACCCCACTTATTGGGATCCATGGTTAGAGTAAAGTGAAAATCATGCACCACTTGTGCACAAAGGCAAGTTTTTGAAACTTTGATATATTCTTGTTGAATACAGGCTCAGAAACTCCAGTATAGCATCACAGTTAATCTTAATGGGGATGCCTGGAATCAATCTGGAATCACGTTGGTGACTTAGGCTGATCTAATATGTTATGCCAATGTAAAGGAGAGTGTGTTTTTTTTTGGAATGATTTGTAGCAGCAGCAGCAGCAGCGAGATGGCAAAAACAAAACAAAAAAACTTGGAAGGCAGTGGGACTCCCCCTGCCCCTTGACATGAATATGTCCATATCCTGTAGCCATTTAATCCCTCCTTTCCTATCCATCCTCACTTTGTCACCTAGTCTTGGAATAGTTAGGCCAGCCAAGAGGATGAAAGCTAGGATCTCCTACCATTTTCGCATCTAATAAATATAGTGGGGGCGGTGGAAACTTTGTTAAGATCAGCTTTAATGATGTTCAGATAATTAGTGTGAGTCAGCAGGAACTGAATCACATCTACACATCATGTTTCCTGCAGTCAACAAGGTTTCTGTGACACAGCTCCCAGCTGGAAAAAAAAAACCTTTCAGTACTGAGTCTGTATACCTTTGTTCACCTGTTAAAAGAGTATATTGCCTGTATCTCAGCTACTCATCAGGCAATTATTTAGTATGGGTCATATATATGGGCCTCAGTTTTGCAACACCAGGCTCTCTAGAACATGCTCAAAGCCACTGGAAAAACTCCCAGTTTTTAAAATAATTTCTTGGGTGAAAATCATCCCCAAACCATCCAAATCCTCACAAGTCCATTCTAAAATGTGGTGGTTTGCATTGTTCCTCAAAATTCAAGAGGAAGTGGGGGAAAACCAGCTGCTTTTCAGTTGAATTTGGAGATGACACCACCCATCTCCTAGCCATTCAGAATGTATCACCGGTACAGTTTCCCAACTCTTATCTAGTACTATTCACAAGCTTAGCTGTTGGAGTGTCTAGAGCTTGGAAAGGTTGCATGACCACTGCTGGTTGGGAGATTCTGGGAGGTATAATTCAAAATGTTTTGAAGCTCTGAATCTCTGAAAGAAAAGAGTTTGTGGATTGTTCTTATCATTAAAATGTGTTAATAAAAGCAGAGTAAGATCTATTGGTTTTTTTTTTTTTTAAAAAAGAATGGAGTCTAAAAGTTTCTATTGAAGCCAACATTCATACTGCATTCAACAATAACTACAACAATCCAAGCTTTGTGAAAAGTGCTGTAAAATCAGATGGGAATAAATTTTGCATATTTAGGAGCTTATCACATTAACAAATAATCTGATTTACCTCTTCCAGCTTGAATTCAGGATCCAGGATGCCCCCAGATGTTATCATATCTAAATCACCACCGATCTAGCTGGGATGTCACTACTTAGATGCATCCTGGGTCAAAGCCTCTCTCAGCCAGCACTTTTTTGAAGTTGGGGAGCATCCAACTTCAAAAATTAGCCAGCTGAACGAAGCTTCAACCCAGGATACATCTGGGCGATGGCATCCCAGCTAGATCGATTGCAATTTAGGTATGATAATATCCAGGGGCATCCCAGATCCTGAATTCAAGCCAGAAGAGGTAAGATGTTTTATTTGTTATTGCATTCAGTTCCTTAGTCAAGTTGTTTCCAAAACCAGAAAATGCTCTTCAGACTGCACTTTTGCTGCTGCTGCTGCTGCTGCTGCTGCTGCTGCTGCTGCTTCTTCTTCTTCTTCTTCTTCTTCTTCTTCTTCTTCTTCTTCTAAAAAACTTCTTTGATTGTTTTATCACTTCATTAGGATTCCATTTTCATTTGCTTTCAGTTAAGAATTAAAAATATGTTGATCCTCATTCCCCACCCCCCACCCCAGTCCATCCAGAAAGCTTGGAACAATATTGTGAAGTATGTTTTCTTATTGTACTTACTGTGTAATGTGTTCACTTACCCCCAATCAGCATTGTGCAAATAGAGAAAATCTTTTCAGTATCGGTATTGGCTGACACATTGCCAAACCCAACACTGGTGAGGCTGCTGAGCGTGAAGTATAGGGCAGCAATATAGGCACTTCTGAGTGATGGGCCTCCTAATGTATTATTGCCATGGTATGGAGACTCCAAGCGTTTTCCCAGTTCATGAAGCCAACCTAGAGGCAAAGAAACATGGCTCATGGTGAGTAGAAATTTACAATAACACAAATAGTTCATTTCAATTACAGCTTCAAAATACAGTTGCCCCTCCATTTTCGCAGATGTGAGATCCGCAATCTTGAATATTCATGGAGATGCTGTTAATTTCCATGGGTCACATCAAGTGGCACGTGCCCTACATGCACTCATGGGCACACACCCCATTCAAGCCTAGCCCATGGGGCTTGAATATTGGCCACTCTCTGATTTCGCAGGTGTGTGTATGTGTATGTGGAGTCTGGAATGGATCTCCCACAAAAACGGAGATCCAACTGTCCTTTAAGACCAAAAGAAAGGATTTTTGTTATTTGATTCTGAGCAGGTTTATACAGATTCTGCATCCACAGATTCCACCATCCACAGCTTGAAAATATCACCCCACAAAATATTGTTTTTGTCATTTTATATAAAGGACACCATTTAATTGTGCCATTGTACATGCTGGGACTTGAGCATCCATGGGTTTTGATGTCCTTGGATGGTCTTAAGAACCAAACCCCAGTGGATACCAAAGGATCACTATATGCTTCACTATAAGAAATAAATTGTTACCCAACTGCAATATAACATAATTCAGAAGAAGGGAAATGAAGTGCATAGCTAGAAATCATGAAGTAAGGACACTTGTGTTGACATTGCCAAAGGAATGAGGGAGAACTGAGATTAAAACAGAGCTGAAGCGGTGTTTGTACCCTGGTTTTTTTTTGTTGTTTTTTGCTTTTTTTGTGCTGTGATGCAATCCCATAAAAAGAAATAATATAGCAGCTTCAGCCATAAAGGGTAGTGAACAAAAGTGGAAACATGTTGGAAAAGCTACAATACTGTATACAATATTCAGTAACTCTGAAGTAGCGAATCTCAAGGCAGCTCAGTATTTCCCTCTGCTGAGTATTGCCACTGAGCCCAATCCCAACCACAATACAGCAGTCATTCCAAAGCAGTCTGCAGCAGCTGTGACCAATAACACAAAAAATATCAACATACACATATACTTTTCAAAGAAATAGCCTCACCCAAAGATTCCTTCTCCTCATTCTGAGGATTGGAGAAAAGGTTCCAGGCCCTGAAACCTAGGAGCCCTATTTCCATTATATATGAGTGTGCATAGACCTGGCCTGACGCATTTATGCTTTAATATGCAGCTCAGCAGCATTTAGCCTGATGGTACAAAATGAACTGAGAAATGTATAGTATCTTCCCCAAAAGATCACGTCTTCTAGAGCAGGCCTACATTTCCTGCTTCTTTGGGAATACAGCATGAAAGAAAAGTATTAGAAAGAAATAGAAATAAAATGTGGGATATAGATCAAACTCATACCCTTGGAAACAGGAGTCTCTATGAATTTAAGTGGCAATCATGTTTGTTGTGTTTACACCATGGTAGACCACATATAAGTGGCTGTTTCCTACTATACAGATAGAGAGAAGCCAAATATTAGGTTCAGGGCATATGGCTTAAAAGTGCTGAATAAACCACAGGACTGATTGCAACTGTACACTGAATAGCCCAATGTGCGTTTGCTTTATGGATCAAAAGAGCAATTAGGTCTTAGACTGGAAGCATATGCTGGAACAGTATCACAGTGACAGCAATCACAATTAGTCACACAGTTCTTGTGATAACATTAAGGAATCCATTTTATCAGAAGAACATCAATGGGTGAATTAGGTGTGGGTTCAGCTTCACTAAAGTTATGCTGTGAACCAGTTCTAGAATATGTTGTTGTCAGCTGCCTTTGAGTCAACCTTGAGTCATAGAATCATAGAATTGGAAGAGTCCATAGGGGCCATCAAGTCCAAACCCCTGCCAAGAAAGAACACCAATCCAAGTATCCCCAACCAGCCTCCATTTAAAAATGTCCAAAGAAGGATTCTCCACATACTCTGAGTAGTATATTCCACTGTCAAACAGGTCTTACTGTCAAGATGTTTTTTCTAATGTTTAGGTGGAACCACTTTTCCTTTAGTTTGAATTCACTGCTCCTTGTCCTAGTCTTAGGAGCTGTGGAAAACAAGCCTGTTCCTTCTTCGATATGACAACCCTTCAAATATTTATTACGTCCCCTCTTAACCTTCTTTTCATCAAACAAAACATTCCTAGCTCCCTAGGCTGCTCCTCACAGGGCATGGATTCCAGACCTTTCACCATTTTGGTCACCTTCCCTGGCAACACATAGCGACCCTGTGATTGAGATTTCTCCAAGCTCTGCTATTCTCTACTTCTCTGCTCAGGTCCTGTAGGCTCAGGCCCATGGTCTCCCTGATTGAGTCTTCCCATCTGACATGCACTCTTCCTCTCTTCCTACTTCCCTCTACCTTTCCCAGCATAATTGTCTTGTCTATTGAGTTATGCCTTCTCATGATGTAGTCAAAGTATGACAGCCTCGATTTAGTCATCCTGTCTTCCAGGGAGAGTTCAGGCTTGATTTGTTCTAGATCCCAATTGTTAGTCATTTTGGCCATCTATGGTATCCTCAGCACTCTTGTCCAGCACCACATCTCTAATTAATTATTTTTCCACCTATGTGCTTTCTTCACTGCCCAGCTCTCACACTCATAATGAGGAATACAATGGCTTGGATGATTCTAACTTTATTGTTCAGCTGTATATCTTTACACTTTAGGATTTTGTCTACTTCTTTCATAGCTGCCCTTCCCGTTCCTATCTTTTTCTGATTGCTTGACTGCAGTCTCCATTCTAATCAGTGTTTGATCCAAGGTATGGAAAATCTTAACTATTTCCATTTCTTCATTACCCTAGAATATGCTGGTTGCCAAATGGGCCAAAATGGCTGTCTGTTGGCACAGTGCATACTCTTAGTCTCTAAAATGTTTAAATTAATTTTGCTAAAAATGTAAATTGCTATAAGAAAAGTTAATGTTCTTCTTTCATTGCTATTCTAAAGAGACATGAATGCTGCCTTTACACATGTCTCTTTAGAATAGCTTTGTCATGATTCCTCTCTGTATCTCATACTTTCTTTTTAAAAATTTTTCAAATACAATTACTATTAATACAGTATAATTAAGATTCAAACTTAGTACACATATAATTTTTTTGTTATTTTAACAGTAATGAACTTTTCTTCAACTACGCCCATATGTTACTTTCTGCTATACTGTACAGATTTCCTTTCTGTACCATGTGTTCCCCTTGCCTTCCTAATTGAGTCTAGCCATTTGGAGTGCAATCTTCCTTTTTTCCTACTACCCTCAACCTTTTAGTGTTCAGTTGTATACCTTTGCCCTCAACCTTTCCTAGCATTATTGTCTTTTCTAATGAGTCATGCCTGCTCATGATGTGGCTGAAGTATGATAATCTTGGCTTCTAGGGGCATTTCCAGCTTGAATAATAGAATCATAGAATCATAGAGTTGGAAAAGACCACAAGGGCCCTCCAGTCCAACCCCCTGCCATGCAGGATCTCCTAATCAAAGCATCCCTGACAGATGACCATCCAGCCTCTACTTAAAGACCTTCAAGGAAGAAGACTCCACTACACTCCGAGGGAGTGTGTTCCACTGTCGAACAGCCCTTACTGTCAGGAAGTTCCTCCTAATGTCTAGGTGGAAAATCTTTTCCTGCAGTTTGCATCCATTGTTCCGCGTTCTAGTCTCTGGAGCAGCAGAAAACAAGCTTGCTCCCTCCTCAATATGACATCCCTTCAAATATTTAAACAGGGCTATCATATCACCTCTTAACCTTCTCTTCTCCAGGCTAAACATTCCCAGCTCCCTAAGGCATTTCTCATAGGGCACAGTTTCCAGACCCTTCACCATCTTAGTTGCCCTCCTTTGGACATGCTCCAGTTTCTCCACATCCTTTTTGAATTGTTGTGCCCAGAACTGGACACAGTATTCCAGGTGGGGCCTCACCAAAGCAGAGTAGAGTGGCACTATTACTTCCCTTGATCTAGACACTAGACTTCTATTGATGCAGCCTAAAATAGCATTGGCCTTTTTAGCTGCCACATCACACTGTTGACTCATGTTCAACTTATGGTCTACTTGGATTCCTAGATCCCTTTCACATGTACTTTTATTCAACCAGGTGTCCCCCATCCTATATCTGTGCATTTCATTTTTCTGCCCTAAATGCAGTACCTTACATTTTTCTGCATTGAATTTCATTTTATTAGCGTTGGCCCAGCTTTCTAGTCTATTCAGGTCATTTTGAATTTTGATCCTGTCCTTTGGAGTATTAGCTACTCCTCCTAATTTGGTGTCATCTGCAAATTTGATATGCATGCCCCCAATTCTATCATCCAAGTCATTAATAAAAATGTTGAATAGCACTGGGCCCAGGACAGAGCCCTGTGGGACCCTATTGGTCACTTCTTTCCAGGTTGAAAAGGAGCCATTGTTGAGCACCCTTTGGGTTCCGCTGGTCAACCAATTACAAATCCATGTAACAGTTAACTTGTCTAGCCCACATTTTACAAGCTTGTTTGCAAGAATGCCATGGGGAACCTTGTCAAAGGCCTTACTAAAATCAAGATATACTATGTCCACAGCATTCCCTTCATCTACCAAGCTGGTAATTTTATCAAAAAAAGAGATCAGATTTGTCTGGCAAGACTTGTTTCTCTGCAACCCATGTTGACTTTTTGTGATTGTGGCATTGCCATCTAAATTTTCACAGACTCTCTGTTTCAAGATCTGCTCCAGAATCTTTCCTGGTATTGATGTCAGACTAACTGGACAATAATTGTTGGGATCCTCCCCCCCCCCTTTGAAGATGGGGACAACGTTTGCCCTCCTCCAGTCTGCTGGGACTTCTCCTGTTCTTCAAGAGAAGGACCCATTTGTTTGTCTTTTTAGCTCTCCACAGTATCCTCAGCACTCTTCTCTAGAACATCTCAAGTAGGGTATAATTTTATTCAGCTTTTTCAGTGTCCAGCTCATAGATTTATACATAGTGATGGGGAATACCATGGTTTGTATGATTCTAACTTTAGTGCCCAGTTGTATATCTTTGCTCTTTAATATCTTAGAATCATAGAATCATCTTGCCTATTTCTTTCATGGCTGTCCTTCCCATTTCTAGTCTTCTTCTTATCTCTTGGCAGCAGTCTCTGTTATGGTCAATGTTTGGTCCAAAGTACAAGAAATATTTAACTATTTTGATTTCCTTGTTGTCTAGACTGAATTTCTCTGTGGACCTTCTTTTTGTATTCTTTATGTTCTGTGTTAAGCCTGCCTTTGTACTTTCTTCCTTGACTTTCCTCAGTAATCATTCCAAGTCCATTATGTTTTCTATTAGTAATATAGTGTCATCCAGATATCTTAAGATTGTTGATATTCCTTCATCCTATCTTCACTCTTCCTCCTTCTAGGTTTAAGCCTGCTTTTCATACGATGTTTTCTGCATATAAGTTGAACAATTAAGGCGATAGAATTTAGCTTTGCCATTCTATTTTGACAGTGGCCTCTTGTCTGTGTATAGATTTCCCATCAGGACTATCAAATGTAGTTGGACTCACATGTCTTTGAGAACATTTCATAATTTCCTGTGATCAATACAGTCAAAAACTTTGTTACATTCTATAAAAAAACACATGCTGATTTCCTTTTGGAATTCCTTGGTGCATTCCATTAGCCATTGTATGTTTGCAATGTGATCCTTAATGGCTCTAACTTTCCTGAACTCATACTAGGCAAATGCATATGGCTGATCACAAATTTGTGTATTAGCTAATGGGACTAAAATGAAGACTATATTATGGTCCATCAGCTATTTCAGATTGGATTTCTGAATGTATATTTATAAACCAATTTTTATCAAACATAATATTAAGACTTGTTTGTGCAAGTTCAGGACCAATTGGCAAACACAGGCTTTCCCCCATAAAACAAATGCTTTTGTACCATTTTGCATCTTGCAGATAATGGCATTTCATGTGAAACAAATTCTGAGGAATGTAGGTTCTACCAAACTTTCTCCCCTTCAAATCCTAAGTGAAATCATTCACATGATAATAGAGATATTTTACCTATATATTTTTGATTCACCTTCTCCCTTATGGGTTAAGAGGAGGTATTGGGAATGATATAAATCAAATGTTGGCTGCAAATTCCGTTAGCAGCAACAAATTTGAATAAATGACAAATCACATACCCACTTTATGTGTGCTGTATTCTAGAAATGGATGTGAAGCCCTTCTCATATACATTTCTATAGAGAGTTAAAATATGTTGAGGACCTGAAAAGTTAAAGGGACATACAGGCTTTAGTGCTGTTCCTTGCACCCATTATATAAATGAGGTAGGAATAGACATCTGCAAGAAGAAAGCCTATGTGCATAAATTTCTACATGCATTGATTTCTCTGGGGATCTAAAATAGTCATCACATAGAATTTCATATTCACTGGAAGCTGCCTACATATATATCTTTCCTCTTAATGGATGCCCTTGTCAGACATCAATGATCGTGGAAAATGAATATTCTCAGTGACCACGCTCTTGACTTTTTACTGTTGTTTTAAATCATTCAGATTCCCTTCCTGTATATAATGTGAATGAGACTAAAATGAAGTTAGACATGCATTCTAAACATGATGGAAATGTTCTGAACATGAATTCACTGCATTGCAAGACAGGGCTCAGGGCACAAAATATGTTCATTTTTTAAAAATTCTATTTCTTCCCGTTTCAGCAACAAACACCCATAATTTATACATAGACTGAAAGAGTGGAGAAAAATATAGAGTTCTAGCTTATATCCAGCTAGAGTGAACATTAGAATCGATAGGGTTTACTTAAAATATTGACTCACCATATAACAAGAGATTCTACTCTGATTTGGATTACCAAAAGGATTCAGACCCCACTAAAGTGACTATATGACGGAGAAGTTACCTAAATTTAAATATTGCAGTTCATTGAAGATTTTGTATCCAGACTTTATGAAGTTATTTTAGTGTTTGCATTTCTCCAAGATCTTATTTTTTATGTTAGTATAATAGAGGTACTGATATTATACAGTAACAAAAGACAGGTGGATGACCAAATGTTTCTGAAGATTTAGGGGATTATTAAACTTGCTTTTGGAAATCCTATCCAAAATGAACTGTAGGTATAGGGATGATTCTGCATCCTGGTTTGTTTGCCTGTGTCCGGGATTTATTCCAACATTAGATAAAACATGAATGTGTTTCTGAAATTTGACAAGTGAGGAAGACAGCATTTACAGTCGGCAATAAAAACATTTCAGTATTTTACAAGTTGTTTTCTGCTTTTAAACACAATCTGCCTACATTTTGATCCATGCATCTCATTATCAGTAGCTGAAGTGGGCCAGGGACAGCAGGATACAAAGAACCATCTACAGCAAGTTTAAATCAGTTTTTCTTCTAGCTGCTTTGTGCATCGGTAAGAGGGTAAGAAGACCCAAAGAACCTGTGAAATGTGCAGTCCAGAGTATGATAGAATGAAAAAGCATATACTGTTGTTATTTTTCTTCCTTTGCAGGAAAAAAAATAACTATTCCAAGCTCAGGAAAGAACAACGTTGTTGTATATTCAACCAACAGAAAGCAAAGGTGTCACTATCTCAGCCACACATTAGATTTTTTTTTTCACATTTTGAAATATTTCAAATTTTGGAATTCTGAGAGGAGATTCAACCTGTTTTTCCCTCCACAAGTGTTTCTAGAGTTAGGGCATAGTCATAACATCAGGACATGATGATAAAGATTTATCAAAGGGTGTCAGAAAGACCAGAAATATAGCCTTCACTTTTAAGATTTACTTTTAATTTGCAATCCTACATTAGGCTCTTCAAAAATAAACAGAATTACAGTACATAGGACTTAATCCTCTGAGCTTCTCAAAATTGTTGAAAATAAAAGTACTGAGTGAAAAGGCAAAAAGCACCTGCCAAGGAACTATAAGGTAAAAACTCAGCTGCATTCTATAATGTCTGTTTAGTAAAATGTGATCATGGTTTCCAGGTCTGCTAACATATGGCAGATCTCTTCTGAAGCAATGAGAATGATAGCAAATAAGAGAACAATTGAAGTAGGTCAGCCACAGGTATCCACACAGGTTTCTCCAGTTGCTATCCAAGCACTCTGCTGCTAGGTTGCCAAAGAAGAATTGCTGTTTCCTCATGGCAATGTAAAATGGATTTTTAAAAAATGCAGCAAGAACACTATTTGCAGCCTCTTTAGAAACAGCAAACTGACCAAGGTGGTTGATGTACACTTGATATACTAATACCTTTGACAAAGTTGCCAGTTTCTCAAAATTACAAACAAAAAAAATAAAATAAAATAAATTAGATTGCCCAAGAAATGAAAACTGTCAAATATGATTTTTAAAAATTTCTTTGAATTGCTTTTTCTACCTGGCATTTGCGATTTCTTTGTTGGTTCATCCTGAATAAGATCTCTCAAGCGCAAACACTTAGGTAAAGAAAGGATAGTCCCATCACATTTTGTTGCTCTCCATTTAACCCATAAAATAGAATATATCTGTAAAATAATATAGCTGTTGTGGCTTCAAGCATTATGGTTGTTTATGATGTCTTGTTCTTTCATTTTGCCTTCATTATACTTCTCCAGATACATGTATCTTTCTATTTTCTAATGGAAAAACAAACTTTATTGCCTTTATTTTCCTTTATTTGTACCTGGTCAGCTCATGGCCATTTGGGGGTGAGGCCTACTTTATACTTAACATAGATCCTTCCTCTGTACCACCTCATGGTAATATATCTCCTTCAAAATGTTACCTTCCTTTTCCTGCAATTTTTTTTAAAAATAAAATAAGCACTGCCTGATGAAGAAGCTTGTGAACACTGATGGCTAGTGTGATTAATTTTATTCCTTTGGGTGGTTTTGATAAGGTATCACCACATACAGACTTTGGAAATGATGTATCTTTTCATTCATGGTATATGATATTTTTTCTAATCTGTTCTGTCTTTTCTAATGATACATGAATATTTCTCTTTTAAAGAAGCACCAAACAGAGCAGAAGCAGTATTACTCTAGCTACTACTCTGTTTTTTTTATTTTTTATAGACTCTTAACACTGTAAAACTCTCATTGTGACAGTTCTGAATAGTGCTACTCATACTTTTTTTCCTGCTTGGTTTGGATAATGTAGCAACTTTCTGTTGTTCTCCTTGTGCTTCCCCCTCCTCTCCTTTCCTATATGTATGTCTTTTCATCTGATTGCTTCTTCTATCATCATCATCATCATCATCATCATCATCATCATCCCAACTATTGAATAATGTGGTTTACAAATTATTAAAACATACAGATTAAAGACCATGGAAAAAAGTCATTTTATATATGTATGTGTATAATGTATATTACAGTATAATTCCAAATTTAAACATAGATTGTTTTGGATAGTATTGCTAACTTTGCTTGTTATGCTTCCTAATTATCAGTTGTTTCTCAAGGTAGGAGTGGAACTTAAATTTTATTCTAGAAACACAAGTGCCTGCCCTAAAGGATATATTCAAAATTCATCCCCAGAATTGCTGACAAGAATTACTGGTGACTGCAGAAGCATTAATGAAGGGACTGGAAGATGTTTCTGGTTTCATTACCATCAGTCTTGGAAAAAAAATTCACCCATTAAAATCTCTCTGTCAATATGCTGAAAATATGTAGTGGTTTCAGCACTGAGTTCTGGAGACCTGGGTTCAATTCCCTGCTAGGCCATGGAAACCCACTGGGTGACTTTGGATGAATCACACATTCTCAGCCCCTGAAAATCCTGTGAACAGTTTGGCCTAGGGTCACCATGAGTTGGAAACAACTTGAAAGCACATAACAACAGGAAGAACATAAAGAATATGATTATAATGACCATAGTGGTGCAGTGGTTAAATGCCTGTACTGCAGCCACTCACTCAAAACCATAAAGTGGCGAGTTCAAGACCAGCAAAGGGCTGAAGCTCAACTCAGGCTTGCATCCTTCCGAGGTCGCTAAAATGAGTACCCAGATTGTTGGGGGGCAAATAGCTTACAATTGTAAACCGCTTAGACACTCCTTAAGGGTATGAAGCGGTATATAAATGAAGCTTCTTTTTTTTTAGTGAATATTTTCCCTAGTGGCTGCTTTGAAGATCTTGACTGAACAGATGTATACAAAAATATACAGTGAAATCCTTTTATGTCTGGTCAGAAAAATCACACTGATCTCAATGTAGTTTACTTCCAGATAAAGGTACATAGCATGAGGAAAATGATCCCCAACCATCTAGGGAGACTGTTTGTTGTTCCCCAAGCTAGGAGTGGAAATAATATTTGAAGACTTAAAATCAATTATTCCCTGAAAATGTTTTCTTCTCCCACCTCATTCCTTGCATAGCTCCTGGAAGTAAAAGCTATGGCCACCAAACTTCTCAGGGAATGGTATTGGTGAATGAAACCTGTTTCCTGGCCAAAGTGCCAAATGGAGAACTCCACCGGGTGCTTTGTCCAAGGACCTGATCATAATGTGAAAAGACGTGTTGATGCCTCTAGACTACAGGTGGCAGAATCTGCCCTCCACTGATTTTAGTCCTCCCCCCCCCCCCCCCCACAACACTGGAATATAACTATTAGTCAGCTATTTTAAGCACACTTGTTATGGAGTAAATTCTACTGGGACTTGCTGCTGAGATTAAACAAACATAGGGTACAACTAAAGAACTGGGTAAGAAATGATTGTGGCCTGGTTTTGGAAGCCCAGCATTTTTCAAGGCTTCCCAGTTCTTTGAGATCAGAGATTCTCTCTATATATTAATTCATAACTTGCATTTAAGATAACATCGCAACATGTTTATAGTATATGAACTGTGTCTATGTCTGTGGCATAATTTAATCTCTACTGAGGCCTTCAGTTTGATTTTTTTTTTTTTAAAAAAAAAAAAGTTTTATTAAACCTAGAAAATCCCTAAAGAATAAATTTAAAGAGATGATAAAGGAGAACAATTTCTTATTAACATTTTCCAATTGCAATTGGAGTTAGTTTAATTATACTGGATCTTGACAAGAAAAGTCAATATATATCACACATTCTTCATTCTTTTTGAAAACAGAGTGCTCCCCCACATCTTGTTTTGGGGAGATTTTTTTTAAAAAAACGAAACTACTGGAAGATTCCACAGGAGAGATGTCTGCAGCCTCAAGAGAGTTTGGGGAATGGAAAACATATTCTAGATCCTCTAAATTTGCTTACGCCTGTTGTGGACACTACAAGGATAAATTAGATGATTGACAAAACTCCCCAAACAGTTAAGGACAGGGAAGAAGCAAAAGTACAGGTAAAAGGTGGCAGGGATAAGGTCAGAACATCAAATTAAGTGTTATGACTTGTGCATAGAGAAAATAAGTACTATTATAATAATTAGGTGAAAGAAACAGAAAACAACAAAAATAGACAAAGAGACAGCTTCTACAAGATCTGAGAAATCAAAACAAAATTCAGAACAAGATTGGAGATGCCATATGAACAGTTGGGGAAAATATTATACGATCAATAAAAGGATGATGGAAGCAATACACTGGGGAACTATATGAAAAAGATGAAAGAATGACAGATTTGTTCAAGGAAGAACTTTTTAACAATGAACCCACAATTTTAGAAAGTGAAGTGGAATCTGTTTTCAAAGCAAGGAACAGATAGCATCTCAATAGAGCTATTTCAAGCTACAGAGATGGAATCCCCCCAAATTCTAACAAAAATCTGCCAACAAATATGGAAAACAACAAATAAGGCCCACAAATTGAAGATGCACAATATATATTCTAATCTCCAAGTAAAGGAACTGTGGAATATAGTAATCATCAGATCATATTATTATTCTCTTATGCAAGTAAAATTTTATAACAGACTTTTACCATATATCAAGTGAGAAATATCAGATGTCCAAGCTAGACATGATATTGCTAACTTATTTTGGCTAGTAGAACACACTAAAGTATTTCAGAAGAAGGGTAAAAAACCTGTGAAAAATTATTTAACAAATAGTCACATGCTTAGCTTATCTTCAAAGTTAAACTCAACATGTGCTATATAGATTATAGCAAAGCATTTGATTGCCAATTGGCAAAGAGGGTTAGACAGGAATGCATTTATCACATATTTAATTTAAAAGCATAACATATAATACGGAAAGGAGGATTAGACTTGGAGGAAAGAGGTGTGAAAACTGGTGGAACGATCATCAGCAATTTAAGATATAAGGATAATCATGTTACTGGTAGAAAACAGCAAAGACTTGAAATGACTTCTGATTAAAGTTAAGGAAGGAAGTAGGAAAGAAAGATAGGAGCTGACTACTAAAAACAACAAAAATAATTATAAGGATGAGCTATATAACTTTAAAGTTGTTGATTAAGTAATTGAAATAGATTTTTTAAAAATATTCTAGACTTTGGCTCTGTCATTAAAGACGAGAGTGTAGTCAAGAAATCAGAAGAAGGCTAAGACTTGGAAAGGCATCTATGAAGGAACTAGATTACTGGCTGGGGAGTCGAGGAGGGCGGTGCCTCCATCTCCTCAGCCTCTGATTGGCTTGTGGGCCTATATAAGGCCTCGTGAGCAGCCCATCAGCGCCATTGCTAGATTGGCTTTCCCACCCACCCACCCACCCACCCACGAGTGGATTGTCACAACATCTCTGGTGGCAGCATAGGCCTGGATCTGGTTTGAGGGGTTTCCAGGGCCTGCTGGCACTGAATCGGGAGTCCGTGTGACCTGGCTGCATTGAGCGATTCGATGTGGCCAGTGAGGGGACCACAGCCGATTAACACCCAGTGACTAGGGTGCCTTGCTAATCAAAGTGTTGGAGCAAGTGTAATAGTAACATAAAACAACTAACCTGAAGCTATCATACTTTTGAAAAAGGTGATAATGTGGAATAATGTGAATAATATAATGGAGAAGTAAGTAGGAAAAATGGAAGACCACATTACAGATGGATTGAGTCAATATATGAAGCCACAGCCTTGAGTTTGCAATTCATGAGTAAGGTTGTAGATGACAGGACTTATGAAGTTCTTTAATTTGTAGAGTTGCCCAGAAGTTGAAGCTGACTTGATAGAAAATAAAAACAACTACAAATTAAAAAGGAAAACATTCATTTAATAAGCATCAGCTATTTATATCTGTATTCTTGGTGCTTTTTAAATAGAAATACTATATATATATATATATATATATATATATCAAACAATGAATGCAAAAGAAAAGCATTCCAGACCAGTAAATGTCTAGAAATCAAGTCCTGAGGATGAAAGGATTCATGTTAAATAGATTGTGACAATATTTGGTTTTCATTTTTCTAAATTTAGGAACTCTTTGACAGTTTCTGAGATTGGTAATTAGTCATTTTACAGTGTTAAAAACTGTCTCCCTAAAGAGACTGAAGTTCTATTATATACGGTCCACCTATTGAGTTTGCCCTGTAACTTTGGTTGACTGGAGTTTGACATCTTTCTCATTAAAGAGGATTATTACAGGAACCATTGCTGTACTTCTACTGAAGTTCATTTACTTCAGGACTCAATATTTTCCACAATTTTGCAAGGATATTAAAGGTACCTTTGATGGCAATTAAGATGCTAATTATTTCAGTGTTAAATATACAGGCCAAGATTCATGCTTGGTTTTATTTTCAGCAAAACAATTAAGTGCTTGAAAACAGACAGACATGTGATTGCTCTCAGCTCACCTCTGGTAAAAGGATTTGCACAGTGGTCCACTAATTACAAATTAATGCAAATTGAAATCAGTCCCAAAGTTTCTAGATCATAGTGAAATCTGTGGAAATTCAAAATGTCCTGGCAATTTCATCTTTAAAGTTAAAATATTCATAGAATCATAGACATATTCTGGACATAAGAGATATCTTGAAAACTTTACTTATGTTTTTCGGAGCCCAGTTTGCAGGTATAAATGATTACCATGATTTTAATCCGGACACCAGAAATGTTTTTATGGTGCTGGCTTTGGAGGGATTTCAAGACTAGCAGGCAAGCCACAATAAGTGTTGCTTACTTGCAGATGTATTTTTTTGAATGCCTGCTTATTTAAAGGGTAAAATAAATTAGCCTGTCATATATTTATTTAATATTATTAAATTAAGTATCACAGTAATTATAGTACATAGAGCACAGCCCATGGTAGTCAACACTTAAGAGGGACTAGATCCATGGGACTTATGCAGCTTGCTTATACACAGTAATTGCCACACCAATGAGACATATTTATGCAAACTATTATCACTTTATTACCCCACATAAAGAACTATAACAT
Source organism: Urosaurus nigricauda (assembly GCA_034509955.1). Classification (NCBI taxonomy): domain Eukaryota; kingdom Metazoa; phylum Chordata; class Lepidosauria; order Squamata; family Phrynosomatidae; genus Urosaurus; species Urosaurus nigricauda. The sequence continues at coordinate 82,611,316 of JAOEGL010000006.1, forward strand.
TCTGATGTCTTAAAGAATTTTTTTCAATGAGTAACTAACAACAAAAACAATAACAAGAATCTGTCTTTACCTATGTCCCAAGTGAAAGGTTTTTTTTCCATTTCCTTCTTTCCAATGACATACCAAATGCAAGCCATCCAATGAGCTAGCAATGCAAACATAGACATAAGAAGTGTCAGAACAATCGTGCTGTGCTGGGAATAACGATCCAACTTCTGAAGAAGGCGTAAAAGACGCAGCAAACGTACGGTTTTGAGAAGGTGGACAATGGACACCTAAAACAATAAGAAGGCAAAAGAAGACTCAGCTGTCTTTCCGAACACAGTTGAGCTTGCTTCACTCCTGTCAAGTTACAGAAACCTGTAGCGCCTGTGGTCACTGAAGTCAGGAATATGTTAGAGCAGATAGCAGATGTATATACCCTCTAACTGTTCCAATTCCTATTAATCCTTAATGAAGCCAATGTAGGCTATACCTCATTTTATAATCTTTCACTAATCTTTTGAGCTGATAGACACTCCATGTATTGGAGTGCTCTACGTACCCCTTTAAAGAGGCTCTAATTTCCCATTACTGGTTCCCATTATTCATTATGACACTCAGTCAGGCCACTGCCACATTTACTACATGTTTATTTTTTAAAAATCTGATTGTTTGCATTTATGGCATACCTTAATATTTTTTAAAGGGGAGGATAAAAATGATTTGATCGTGTACAACCCCAACTATTTCTTGTTCTTATGGAAATATCACAAAGATACCACCCTTTTCTCTCACTTTGTATCAAGATACAGGTGAAGCTGTGGTTGTGCACATTCAATATTATTTTGAGGGAACCCACAATCTTGAGGTTGGGATGCATTTGGACAGTTGGCCTTTAGTATCTGCAGACTTGTCATCCATGCATTCAAGCATCTGGGGACTTGCCAGATGGTAAGCCTGTGTTGTCCCCAATGGGGGCACAGAGATATGGCCGCGCCACCATTATGGACAGCCCCAGAGACACCAGAAGTTCCAACTCCCATTTCCTCGCTCAGTCCCAAGCCAAGTGGGAGGATGCTGAGGAAAGCTTTCCCATCTCAGGATAAGAGCCACCAAAAGGGACAGCAGTGGCAGCAGCAGAGTCTTTGTCCACTCCAGAGCTCACCTGCCCTGCTTGGAAAGGATTCTTAATCTTGTGAAGTTCCGTTGTCCTCAATGACAACATTGTCCAATGGTGACACCTCTACTGGGGACAACCGAACTTGAGCATCCACAGATTTCAGAACAGATACCCTGCAGATACTGGGGCTGACTGTATTCAGTATATGCATGACGTTTTTTAAGACAAAAAAATGGCAAGTAGGAAAAAATTGACAAGATTGTAAACTGTTAATATAAGGCAGCTGTGCATTTCTCATAGACAGTGATAAAAAAGCATTGTGTGTATACCCACTCCCAGTCAAAACACTGACAAAACAAGAGTAAAATAGAAATTGTTATCATGATATATATATATATATATATAAAAATCCATTAAAATTGCCTCTGTGTCAAGATAATCAGAGGATGCTTTTCTTCATATACATTCTGTACAGGCATTTATCATCTATAAAAAAGAAGGCATTCTCTGTGGTGAAAAGCTCTGGGAGGTTCCTATGTGAGGTTTATGTTGTATTCTTCCTAGTGTCAATTCAAAACCTTTAAAAAAAAATTACACTTCAGCATTGAATTTTTCCTAAAATCCTAAAACTTGTTGTTGTCTGTTCTTATTAACTTTTGCAATTTGGACCATGCTATATGTTACTCAGCCATACAAATCCTGGTTTTCACATGAAATGTTGGAGGGTATGTGAACTAAACTTTGGGGACATTGTGTCCCTCTTTTCCATTGAAACTTAGGGCCAAAACAGAAAGCCCAAAAGGAGAAGCTTCTGGCTGCCTCTTTGATTGATGGATTGGGGCTGTGGCAACTGCATGCCGTGGCCCCGATTCAGCATTTTCCGGGAGCAAAAAGAAGCGACAGAAAGCTGTTCCTTTTGTGCCAGGAAAAATGCGCCTCAGCCACCACATTGGTTTTTATGCATTTTGGAGGTGTATGGCATCTAAATGCTGTGCCACCATGTGGTTGGGTGGGTGGTGTGATGCTGCCTTGGGGGCAGAGTCAGGGTGTGTGGTGTGCAGACACTATGCCCCCAAGTCCCTTGGAAGCCAGCTCTTTTTGCTGGTCTGTACCAGCAGTTAATTATAGATAATGGCATCCTGACAGGAAACATTATCTCATTATTAACAATTAACAAATGTAAAACATACATAACTTGAAAAAACAACCATTTACTGGGATGAGCTGAAAGTTACAAATGATCTTTCTCTTTCATACACACAGTCAGACCCACAGGACTGCCTTAAAGGTCATTGAAAACACCTATTTCAGAATTTTCCAATTGTTTTACAGATGACACATGCTAGAGCATGGATAAAATGATTGAACATTTGTTTGTGATTCAGATTAAAGAGCTGTAAGCTTTGTGTCTCATTTGGTCCAGGTTATTTTTACTCTATTTGGAAAACAGATATTAGAATTTATTCAGATTTGTGAGTCATGTCGGGTTGTATCCGTGTGTGTGTGTGTGTGTGTGTAGATGACAAAGCCCCACTATAATGACCTGCCATGTGTCCATTGAATCAGTAAGTCTACCCTAGTTGGATTTAGGCCATAAAAAGCAGCTTCTGCATTTTAAAATTTTATTATGACATTACTCTGAACTTCATGTATAATGTAACCTAGCCCCTTGTCAAGCATCTTGTAGCCACCAGCATTTTCACATCCTTAGATATAAATCAAATTCAAATTAATAATATATATAGGTTTTGTTATGCTAATCATTACAAAGAAAGTATTTTACTAAACGCTTACAATTTCATCTAGCCACCACCAACTTTTTTTAAAAAAATAAGAAAACCTCATGGTCTCCTTTGCACTACATGTAGCACTATCAATAAAAGAACGCCGCACTTCAGATGGCTTTCATCTCATCACCGAAACTTTTTTAAAAAACGTAAAACACAGCCTTCATGAAACTTTCATTTGCGTGCAAAACGTTAATGGTAGCCTAAGGCAGAATAATTTTCTGAGTGAATGGACCTGGTTACATTGTACATGAAGATCTTTTGATACAGGGGAGTATTTAAAGCATTAAAGAGGAAAAGCTTGAATCATCTCCCCTGACATAGTGGTTCACAGAGCTGAGTCAATGTCATGTAAACCTGGGAAGCATCTTGCACTTCAGCAAAGTAGGGCATATTATTTCAAAGCCCATGGAATGTTATCATTTAAATGCATCTGAGGGAAAATTCAGAAGCAAAATCTGACCATGTTTGAAAACCAATGTGTTGAGGTCATTTGTAAATAGGATTTTTATATGATCTTGTGAACATTTAACTGTGTCCCAGGAAATGTTGATTATTTTTGGAGCTTTCACAAGATTTCAGAAACTTGCCAAAGCCTCTTGAAAAGTTAAAATACCATACCATACCAATTTAATGTGAATTAGCAAACAGTCATTATACCCAATTGTAAAAAAGGGGGGAGAATCAATACAATTTAAATTTCTGCTAACTAATCTTTAAAGAAGTATTTTTCCATATCCATTTAGACTTTATAGCACATATTTGTAAAGCCTTCATAAGAAATTTTGATGCTCTAAAAGATATATACTGTATAAAAGATATACATTCTATTTCTTTGGACAACAAAAAACAAGCTTTCACAAGAAATGATCTTCCCTCCAGTGATCTTAGCAAAGAATAAATGTAGTTGTTTGTAAAATCATTGTAAACAGAGTATTCAAGCAGTATATGAACTGTATTTTTTATTGACACCGAATTACAACTACTGTACATGCTCTCTCCTTTTTAGGAACCATCTTATGCCAAATGATCAAATTTTGGAAGAATATTTAATCTTACCTCTGCAAAGGCACTGATCCAAAAAAATCATGTTTATAAACCACTAAAATTAATGGGTCTACAGTTAACTGTCATTATCCCACTGATATTGATTAAGGATGATTAGCTTTCTCTGGATTTAAAATGGGTTATACATGGGACATTACAACCATTTTAAACTTTATCAATGTAAAAAAAAGTGCTTTGTTAAATATGAATGCAACTTGATTTAGGGCAATGTTATAATCAACAAAAATTACTATACATTTTTGTATAGTGTTTGCAAATTCAATACATGTGTGGAGTACAGTTCACTTAAAGCTACAGAGGGCATCCTCTCCTCAGGTTTCCAGACTTTGCATTCAGTACTACATGTTTTCCAAAAAAAACTTTGAGCACTAGCAGTAAAATAATTTCATACACTTGAAACTGACTAAAACCTGCCTTCAAGAGTACAGTGCATAGATATATGGTAATTTGTTCTTTTCTTTAGTCTGTTTAGAGCAAAATGTTCATTCACAAAAAGGACAGCTTGATATAAGTACCCCTAGTAGAACAGAAAGGCCATACTTACCACATTGACATTAAAAGCATAAAGAAGATCAAAAGGAAGTGCAGCAATTAAATCAATGATGAACCATGTAGTCACATAGTGGATACAAATGGATCTTGCTTCAAATATTACTTGGCCAGACTTGCTGACATACGTTGTTCGGAAATTTAAAATAATATCTGTTTGACAAAAAGAAAATTAGTTGTTAGAGACTGCCCTTACTTTCCTAAAATGATAAGCTGTGAGTGAACAAGCTTGGTGAATATTTTCCATTTTAACTTCAGGGAAATGGTCCAAAGCAATATATATGAGAAAGCGGTTATATTTTAATTACAGGATATTTTAACTGGAAATTAAAAGTAGTAGGAATAGATGTAAATCTGAACCTAAAAGGATCGAATATGCTGTTTCTTGAAAGGAGGCTAAGTGTGGTGAGCCAGTTTCATTTGTTTTCCAAATGCCCCACTTGATTGGTCACATGCATTTATATTCATATACATACCTATCCAGTGCTTAGATGTATTAAAGTTCACACCATTAAATGTATTACTCTTTGAATACATTTCAAAGAACCATTTGATGGATTTAGTGTTTTTTGGCTGTATGCCTCCTCAATAATTACTAGCTTCTTTTTTCTAAATCGTTCTCTTGCCACTGCTAGAGCCACCAAACTCTTGTACTTCTTTTACTCTCTCCATTTTAGCTTTCAAGTGTGCATAAGAACTTCCCAGTAATTGCATAATATTCTCAGATATAGCCATGTAAGTCTGTGGAATCATTATGTACAGAGATCTTGTAGACTGACTAACTGAAAGTAAAGAAGTTGGCAGCATGAGCTTTTGTAGACTTCAGTTAGAAGTTTTGCTGGGAGAGGAATATTATAGTTTCCTAGATAAATGTAATTTCCAATTTCTATGTATGGTTGTGAAAATTGGTGAGTGAAGAAAGCTTATAGAAAGAATTATTTGAAGTGTGGTGCTGGAGATGAGTTCTACAGATACCATGGACTGTAAAAATAAATAGGTCCTAGAGCAAGTAAAGCCGGAACTCTCCTTAGAATCCAAGATGACTTAAACTGAGACTGTTGTACTTTGGTCATATAATGAGAAGACATGATTCCCTAGAAAATACATAGATACATAGATAAGGTAGATGGCAGTAGGAAAGGAGGAAGATCTCATTTCAGATGGATAGACTCAATCAAAGAAGTTATAGCCCTGATTTCCCAGTTTTCTTCAGTGTAAGTAATTCTGCACATCATATATGTTAGATCTCCATCCATTCAAATATGACTAAATACTGTTGGAAGCAATGTGTAGAAAGAATACAAAAATCCATGTGTGCAGTAGTGACCATAAAAATTGGGAATGGCTAATGATTACTGAAGAGTTAAGAGGCATATTTCTCTGTTTCCATGTTTACTGTTGAGAGGAAAGAAAGGCCAAAAACACACCAGTCAGAACAGGATCTTAATGGCATAGTCAGGCTTCCATCTGTCCTTTCCAACCTGTCTTCTCCTTTGATGAATACAGAACTGAATGTTATTCAGGTCAATACATATTTTTACTTCAACCGGAAAGTTAAAGGAATTGTTTTCCTGTTTATTTTTTAAATACTTTAAACTGATCTGATGATGCCTACCAGATAGGGGCACAAATCACTGGGTCTAACCCTTTTGGATGAGGATATTGTTTCTGTTGGGAAACATTTTGTGAATGTGTTTGTAGTCCTGAACTTTGTTTTACTTGTAAGTCATGAAAAATTCAACCCACTGATTCCAGTTAGGCCAACATTTATTTATAAGTCCCTTTGCATGCAAAGTGTCTTATTCAAGAGTAAGATACAGAGTTGTGCTCTTTGTCACAACTAACGTTAGAAGGATTGGAGGCATTAGGCTTAGTTCAGTATGTATTATACTCACAAACTGAATTTGCCACAAAATAAAATCTATATTTCATTTTTAATAGCATTTTCTGAAGAATAAATAATGCAAATAGATATTCACCTGTGTAATTCATCAGGATCAAAACACTGCATTTATTTCAATATGAAAAAGTGGTGAAAGCTATTAAACAAATAGTCACATGCTTAGAAAGCATCTTCAAAGTGATATTCCCTACAGCTTAGCTAAGACTAGCTCAAAATATTAAAAGCTGAATCGGCCAAAAGTAAGGGACTGGTGGGAGATGGTGGAAACAAATCAGACATGGACTTGCACAGTTGTGTTTCTGAAGTTATGTATATAGCTCCATTGACATTCCCCATGAGAAATCCTTTTGACATGGCATGCTAGAACATGTTAAAATACAAATAAAAGCTCAGATCCTGACAGTTGTCTCAATTATTTTTGTGTTCTACAAGATGAGGCCCACATATTGCCCTTAAGCTACACATACAGATATTATTGATGTCAAGGAGAACATTGCTCTAACTTCTACATGATGTCAAAGGTATTTTTCTGGAAGCTGGAGGTGCTGATGTTGTTTTATTTTTACAAAATGAAAAAAAAAAAAACTGCATTGTGTTTTCAACCATTATGCCTCGCTTGCATTTTACAATTTCAAGCCAGTTGGTCTCAGTCAGAAACATAGACCTCTCTGTGTTATTCAGTCTGCATATATTTTATTTTGCTGCATATTTTCCATAGTGGGACGAGCCTCATAGATATGTGTTAGTTTTTTGTCAGTTAACTCAAAATTATAGAGATAAAAAAAAACCCCAATTTTACAAACCTCCTACCATCCCCATGTTCATGAGTATCTGAGAGAGAGGGATCATAGCTTCTCTCAAATCCTATAAGTACATATATGGTTACAGTTTAGCAATACTATGACAATTCACATCTTGTTTGTTCACAGCTTTTGTTGTGTATGAATCATGAGGCTGGAGAGAGACTGAGCACTAGAGAGATGAACAAGTAGGAAAACCACAGTTGCTGCCTTAAAGGTGGAAGCCAGAGGCTGGTAGTAAAAAGTTTTGGGTTTTAGAGGTAATTGGATTTTGAATTTCCAAATTAGGGATGCTCATTTGTATAGAGTGGAGTATAAAAAGTCCTTTGCTCTAAACTACTTACTTTGCATCATTTGTTTAAAACAGTGGTTTTCAACCTTCCTAATGCTGTGACCCTTTAATACAGTTCCTTATGATGTGATGACCCCCAAACTAGTGTCTCGATTTCTAAGACCATCAGAAATATGTGTTTTCCAATGGTCTTAGGCGAGTCCTGTGATAGGGTCGTTCAACCCTCAAAAGGGTCACAACCCACAGGTTGAGAACCGCTGGTTTAAAAGGACCCAATTTCTGATTAACTGTTTATCTACCTTTTAAATCCAGTATATAAATATGTGGGTCATATTCTGCATGTATGCATATTAGTATGTCAGAAAAATGGCACGTAAGATCTGAAACCTTTCAAGATTTTGTCTAGATCCATATACTTTTTAACCTTTATATTGGGGGTGGTCAACTGTGAAAAGCTACAGGGTTACAGTAGCCTTCCAGGAGGCTCGACAGAACTGCACTTTTCCACTATACCCATTCTTGTCCCCCCAAAAAACCTTTTTGATCCAAATGCCCTCTAAGAAACATGGGGCATTTTTACTATTTTTGTTTCTGCTTTTGTTTTTGTCTTCTGAGGCCTGTTAACTATCCCTTGGTGTCAGATGTAGCATCACCATAAGGGGATGAGCTACAACCAAGCCCTCATGAGCCTGGATAAAATTTTCTTCATCATGGCTGGTGGTGAGGCATGGTGGGAATTATAGTTTGTCAGAACTTGGAGGGCTGGAGGTTCCCCACTCCACTCTTGTGCATTAAAAGGCACAGCACTTCAAAATGGTTTGAGAGTGTCATTTCATACAAAATACAATAGCTGGAATTATGAACATAGTAACATAAACATGTCATTTTGTTGTTAACTGCCATTCTGACGACATTGACATATGGTGACTATGAATGAGAGACCTCCAAGTGGCCCTATTGTCAACAGCCCTGCTCAGATCACCTTCACTGACTCTATCCACTCTTGCAGACTCAATGTCATGACTTCCTTAAGTCTATCCATCTGGAATGCAATCTTTCTCTTTTCCTACTGCTTTCTACATTATTATTATTATTATTATTATTATTTTGTTATTATTATTACGTTTCATTTATATAGCACTGTAAATTTACACAGCACTGTACATACAATCTTTTTAATTAGACGGTTCCCTGCCCTCAGACTTACAATCTAAAAAGACATGAGACAAAAGGAGAAGGGAACGGTGGAGGGGAATGGGATCAGGTCCAGCACTTCATCTCTCCCTCTGAGGCATGGACCAAGGCAGAATTACTGAAGGCCTGATGGAGCTGGATAGCCTATCTTTCTCTACTTCTGGATGATGGTGGATAAAGGAAGGCTCTTAATCTTTCAGGCAAGGCCTGATGGAGCTGACCTGCCAATCTCTCTCCCTGGATGGTGGTGGAAGTAGTATCAGATCAAATATCCAGTGACAGTCAGATAACAATCACACAATGCTCGGAAACGATTCCCTAAATAGTATGGTCTTCAACTCAGTTTTGAAACCGGTTAAAGAATAGATGACCTGTACTTGTGGGGGAAGGAGGTTCCAGGAATGTGGCGCAGCAAGTGAGAAGGGGGTTACAATAGTCTAGTCACAAGACAACCAGAGCATGAACCAGAGTCTCGGTGGTAGAGGCCGAGAGAAATGGACGGATTTTAGGAATGTGGTAGAGAAAGGATCTACAAATCTGGGCAGTGGCAAGGATCTGGGGGATGAACAACAGAGAAGAATAAAAAATGAAACCAAGACTGTGAGCTTCCTGGACTGGTCGAATAGAGATGTTGTCAATAGAAACAGAAAGGAGTATTGAAGGGAGGACTTAGGTGGAAAAACAAGAAGCTCCGTCTTCGACATGTTGAGCTTCAAGCGCCGATACTGCATCCACTGAGAAATGGCCGTGAGACAAGATGAAACTTATTGTTCAAGCCCCAGAGAAAGGTCAGGGGTGGAAAGAAAGATCTGAGAGTTGTTGGCATACAGATGATAGGAAAAACCACAAGAACTAATAAGTGTCCCTAGGGACAATGTGTAAAGAGAAAACAGTAGGCAACCCAAAACAGAGCCCTGGGGAATTCCAACAGATAAGGGGACAGAGGATAAAGTCTGACCATCTGTGACCACTGCAAAAGATCTATCTGACAAGTAAGATTTAAACCAGTTGAGAACAGAGTTGGAGAACCCGAGGTCAGAGAGTACATCAACCAGGAGACAGTAATCCACGGTGTTGAAGGCTGCAGACATATCAAGAAGAATGAGAATAGAGTAGAGGCCATTCACCTTGGCCTGCAAGAGATCATTTGAGATCTTGATGGGGGTCATCTCTGTAGAGTGCCGTGGGAGGAAACCAGATGAAAAGGGTCCAGGATGGAGTTGGCTTTGAGAAACTCAAGACAGCGAGAAAAAACAACCCATTCCAGAACCTTAGAAAGAAAAGGAATAAGACAAAGAAGAGGGGTTGAGAGAGGGTTTCTTCAGAACTGGGGAAACAAGAGCATGTTTGAAGTCTGAAAGGAAGGAACCCGCAGAGAGAGAGATTAAAGATATAGAGAAGTGAGGGCAGAAAAGAAGGGGCTATAGAGATTAGAAGATGGGAGGGGACAGGATCAAGAGAACAGGTTGTAGGTTTGGAAGAGTTTAGCAGCGTAGAGAGTTCATCCAGAGAGACAGGTGGAAAAACAGAGAGTTTATTAGTAGAAGGTACAAGGAGATTAGTGGCAGGGGCAAATCAGGAGGAACTATTTCAGATCAAATAGTAGTGACTTTTGTAATGAAGTAGTTGGCGAAGTGGGAGAAAAAGATGAGAAGACAGGAGGAGAGGAAGGTTTTAGCAGTGTATTGAAGCAGGAGAACAAATGCAGGCACCTCTTGTTGTTGCAGATCAACAATTTATAATAGTTCTGCTTTGCCATAGACAGAGCACATGAAAAGGATAAGAGGATGAATTTATAATGAACGAAATTGGCCCACCCTGTGGACTTTTTCCAAACACGTTTGGCTGCTCAAGAACAGGACTGGAGGAACCTGATATGGCAGTAAGCCAGGGCTGAGGCCTAGTCATGGAGGAGGACACACATAGAGAGACAGGGGCAAAGCTGTCAAGAGTTGAAGAAAGAGTGGAATTAAATAAAGACATTGCTGAATCAGCAGAGTCCCCAAGATCTAGAGAAGAGAGAGATGAATTCAAAGTCTGACTGATATGGTCAGAATTAACAGACTGAAGAATCACAAAAATAGTGCTGAACAGTATGATGAGGAGGTGGGATATAAGTAAGAGTAAAAAAAAATTAAATGATGGTCAGACAATGGAAAATCAGATGCCGAGTAGTCAGAAATGACACACTTAGCAGCAAGAACTAGGTCAAGACAGTGACCAAAAGAATGGGTTGAGGAGTTAGAATGAGGTTGAAGACCAAAAGAAGCTAACAGCGAGCAAAGGTGAGATGATGAGGGATTTTTGGGATCATCAAGGTGGAAATTAAAGTCACCTAGAATCAAAGAAGGGACTGCATCTGATAGAAAAAACATCAGCCATGATTCAAAGTCTGAAAGGAACTGGGTAGCAGAACCAAGGGGGCGATAAATGACAGCAACCTGGAACTGTAAAGGACTGAGGGGTCGAGAGAGGGTAGTGAAAGAACTGGAAACTTACAAAAACAGGAAGATCATATGGCTTCTGCCCCTGCTGTAAATAATTTCATTTAAATCCCAGGGGAAACAGAATACCTTTCCTATTTCACTTTTGTTCCCTGTAACTTTCCTTTTTAGACAGGCACAGCTAATTAAATATGCCACAGACTCTCTGGTTTTGTATTATTTTACACTTCAGTTCCCTGTGATCTAAGACAATTCATTTTTCATTGGAGAAGAGAAAGGCAAATATAACATGTGACATCTTTTTTCTCCAGGCTGCAAACTTATATATACTTACCTAGGTGTGATCCCCTTTTTATTCAGTAGTTTATAATTTTGAGTAGACAAGCTTGTGCAGGATGCCAGTTTCCAATATGCAAACAATGGTTTTTCAAGGAACTACTGTTATACCAACACTTAATGTTACTGAAAGGGCTACATAGGTAGTTTAGCAGGGAAAAAAACAAAACACTGTCAGCTTCAGTTTTTATGCACAGAGGTGTGGAAATACCATTCGTGAATGTACACATACAGCATCTAATGGTAATATGGTTTGTGACAAGAATGTCAGGTTTTATAATTGCTTTTTCTCAATCCTCCTCCTTGATTTACTTATAAATATACATAAGATCCAAGTTCCCTTTGTGACCATCTATTGTGCCAGCAGAGTGTTGCTACTGAAGAGCTTCTGATGAAAAGCAATCAAAGCACTGGAACATTTTGACTGTGCATATTGTTCTTCACCCCTCTGACGTTTTCACTCTCAGTAAGGCAATTCTTGCCAATTTTAAACTTTCTCTGCCAATGGCTTTATCCTCCACATTTCCCTCCTTCTTTGTTATCATTGAATAGTCATTATTCTATAAAATCCACATTCATAAAAGATTAATTAGGCTTTGCTTCCTGACATTCTAGAAACGCACAAACATACTTAATTGGTTTCATTGCCACTTGTATGTTTTGTTTTTCAGACACTATGATGAAGTGTGATTTTGATAGATTTCCTACAGGCTTCCTGCGGTAAAATAACCCTAATCATTTTCACTTTCACTTCTTAGTTAATCTACATTTTTCCATTGTATTTGGAAATACAATTGGAACAACACTTGAAACTGGTTTTACTGGTCACATTCAACCTACAAATTGGGAACATTCATTATTATCTCCAAGAAAATGGAGCTCAGCCATCATCCCTGCTGAGAAGAAACCAATAAATAGTCTCTTTAGTTGGTTCTTGTAATGAAAATCATGAGAACAGGCCTATACAATTCATTTGAAGGTTGCTGTCCTACATACTTCTCCATACTTAAATTTTCTAAATATAAAATAATATATAAATTATTATATATAAATGTATAATCAACCAATTAAAAACAAGATTAAATATAATATTGTAACCAGAATGGCTATATGATTTCACATATATGTTTTTAAACCCCTCTTCTTCAAATGTGGTATTAATCCAATTTGTAACTGTTTAGTTTTTAATCTCTTTGTATTGTTTGCAGATTTAATTGTATTTTATGACACTATGGGGCAAAGCACATGGGCAGGAAAGAGCAGCTGCTCCCAGGCCAATCACCCCAGGGGTGTGGTGAACACATGCCATAGCCATGAGGGCATCTTCTCCCACAGCCCCAACTAGGATCAGAAAAGATCAGCTTCTTCTGAGACCAGTTTTGGGCTGGCTTAGCATTGGGGAGGCCCTGGGCCTGGGGCAACCTCTAGGTGCCCTGGGGACGTGCATCATGTAAATGCTATGCCCCTGGAGCAGTTGGAAGCTGTCCCCATCTGCCCATCTGTTTCAGGCCTATAAATTACAAAAGCCTAGAGAGACTGCATTTTGAGGTACAGTATTTAAGAATTACAATAAATTAATAAATTCAAGTGGCACTTTAAAAAAGAAGTGGCCTCAAACAGATGGCCCAAAAGGGCTGCTGCTGGGCCTCATTGGGGGTGGGGGATGCACATGATGCATGCCCCGAACAGGGTCAGAAGCAGCATCAGGCATAGCTTTTTTCCGAAGGGCCAGCCCAAAACCAGTCCAAAAAGGAGCATAAATATCTGCTTCTTTTCAGTGGGCCAGTTAGGGACCATGGCAGTGGCCTGAATCAGGACTGGGTGCATGCAGCTGCTGCAACCTTAATGCAAATGGGCCCCACATGGTGCTGGGGCAGCCCTGTTTCACCCCATATTTATTTTATTTATATGGTTTTGGCAAAACTTTTCAAATGGTCATTGGTTGAACTCAGCTAATAAAAATCTTTCAAATAATGTGTTACATTATTCATTATGCATGAAAAAAATAATTGGGGTACCACTCCCACAGTGAATTCTGGGTATGACTTTTTCTTTAGCTGCACTAGAATGACCCCCCCCCCCGAAGAGATTCAACAGCTGCATATGCTGTCTCAATTTAAGAGAGCATTAAAGACCAGTCTCTTCCAGCAGATTATTTTTAAACTATGAATTTTAAATAATTAATTTTAAATGTGGATTGTTTTTATATGTGTAATATTTTATTTGACCCTTTTAAACTGGTGTGTGTTTTAACTGATGTCTTTTTAACTTATATTGTCTATTAATATTTGTTGTTCCCCACCTTCATGGAATCCATTATGTGCACCTATGATATGATGATGATGATGATGATGATGATGATGATGATGAATTATTATTATGTACCAGGCATGGGCAATTGTGGAAAGCTAGGGGTCTGTCCTTGGAGACTAATGCATACTATCATCTGGGCATGATAGTTTGAACTCTTACTTAGGTGACTCCATGGGGCAGATGTTATGAGTCCAAAAGTGTCCAAGGCAGGTCACAGCTAATATCACTGCCTAAGCCCTTGCTGAGCATTCTAGTTACTCACTAACTATGAGCTAGTATCATGTTGAATTAATAGCCCTCAGTTTGTTGGTGATGATAACTGCCATCAACTTGACTGACGGTGGCTCTATGAATGAGAGACCACCAAGTCACCTAGTCATTAACCATTCTGTTCAATTTTTGCAGACTCAGCATTGTTGCTTTCTTGATTGAGCTATCCATCTGCAATGGTTTCTTCCTCTTTTTCTGCTGCTTTCTACCTTAACAAGAATGGTCTTTTCTATGGAATCATGTTTTACGATATGGAAGAAATATGACAACAATTTAGTCATTGTGGCTTCTAGGGAAAGTTTCAGGCTTGATTTGCTCCAGGGCCCATTCATTTGTCTTTTTAGTAGTCCACAGTATCCACAGAACTCTTCTCCAACATTACGAGCAAATGAGTTGATTTTCTCTTTCTTCACTGTCCAGCTTTCACAACAACACATAGAAATAGGAAATATCATGATATTGATAACTTTAGTATTCAGTGTTACATCTACACTTTTTCTACCTTCAGGTTTTTTCAGTAATTTTCCAAGTCCATGCTATTTTCTGCTAATAGTATGGTGTCATCTATATATCTTAAATTGCTGATATTCCTTTCTGCAGTTTTCAGTTCCTTCCTTTAAATCTGATCCTGCTTTAACTCTCATTCAGAGACCTGGACCATGGCAGATGGACTGGAGGCAGGGCCCTTCTTCTTACTATAGGTTTATAATATTTTATACAGTGTATTCTGTTCTGCTTTGCCTTTGCTTCTGTATCTGTCATATCATACATATTACCATGCCTGATTTGTGCTAAAATTAGCCTTGTTTGATTTGTTTCACTGGCTGTCATTCCATTTCAGTTTGTGTAAATATATGCAGCTCTGTAACAAAAGGGTCTTGCATACCCACAAGTAATGCTAACTGGAAAGTTATGGTCAAAAATCTTTCCTATTTAAATTATCACTTTCTTGAAGGTTTTTGCTGATGGGTCCTCTGGTCAAGCAGTGTACTTAAGAGAATTACCATTTCCTCTGTTAAATGAGAACCAAAGTCCTTTTAAATATAAACACAAGGTAGAAGGGAACTGAGATTGCACAAATCTATCCCCCCTTTTTTACCACTCATACAAGGAGTTATCCAAGGTAGTGGCAGCATTAACAATGAATGGTGTGATGGGAGGCCCTGGCAACCCACTACACTTGTTTACCGTGGCCTGAGGAAAAGGCAGGTACCTGGCTTTCACCTGACAGCAGAGGCAGGCTTAGTCAAGAGCTGCCTAGGTCTGATCAGTCCTTGGAGCCACGGCATGGAAGGCAGGTTTGGGAAATCCCATGCTGAAATGGTATAATACTGCCAGGTAGAGTGTCCCACTCCACCAAAACTGAATAGGATCACAGCTAGAGTGCACACAGACAAGCTTTCTGTTGGCACATATTACCATTAAAGTTTCAAAGAAACTCATACATTATTTATCTCCTCTGTGTGTCTCCTTTGAATGAATGAATGCTTGGAGCTATGCACTCTACATTGGGCTACCTTTGTACTACATCCAGAAACTCCATACATTCTATGATTCTATATTTTTAAAAGTCACTATATTGTTTTATTGGACACAAAGAAAGTATCTCAGAAATACCGAGATGATAGTTCCATTTTGTTCACGTTTACTCTGTTCATGTTAACATTGAATTTTAAAAATATGATCCAGTTTAGTATAGTAAATGGCCACAGTTTATTGTTAGTATACAGGTTAGTGGTGTAAAAATTTTGAGCCAATCCATTTGTATACAAGGTTGACAGAAATAAGATTATAGACATATTTCAAATGGTTTACCTTTGAATCAAAATTAATACTTATAAGAATATTGATGGAAAATTCAAATTGAGGTTAGGTTAGAGATTCATATGGGCAGATTCAAGAATCTGTTAAGGGAAATGAGTTCTCATATTAGACCTGAGAAATTCATTCATTATTTTTGCTGTCATTGAAATTCTGCTCTGCTTAAATTCTGCATAGCATAGGCTGGTAAGAACGTAATCATAGAGACTTTTATCAAGTTATATTAAAGATAATGAATAGTTTACATATCCTTAAGGACTTGGAGCAACTACGCCCATCAACAATTATCTAGTTCTAGATGTCAACTAATAATGAAACGGACAATGTGACGCTAAACAAGTTCTAAGGACACAGCTAAAATTATGTATGATAGACAGCTATGCTTGAACTGCCTTTTTCAGGAGTGGAGTTTGAGGAATTGAGAATAACAGCATCAAGAGACAATGCTTTAGAGATTTACTGACAACAAAAGAACCACTAGGTTCATAGAGTGTCCCTTTGAATTTTTAAAAAGATATTGAATTTGATACCACACATCTTCTAACAAAAATATGTAACATGTTGCTAAGATCAACCTCTGTACCATAGGACTGAAAAGTGGCCAATGTAACTCCCATTTTCAAACAGGCATTTTTTTCAAAGGGAAATTACCAGGAGATTGCAGCAAATTCCAGGCCAGTTTCCTTAGGTTATAGATAAACTTGTAGAAACATACAGTGGACCCTTGCTTTATGCAGGGGATCCATTCTGGACCACCACCACCACCTAAAGTGAATTCTGTGCATGCTCAAGCCTCATTTAGATGCATGGGGCACACTCCTGTGTGTGGTGTGCCGCATGCACCATGGGCACACACAACATTCGTCTAAATGAGCCGTCATGTTTGTGTGACCTCAAGTCCTCCCGCGTATGGGAAGCCCACGCATGTTGCAGGCCAACTGTATATTAAACAGAAAATGATCATTCACATAAAATGACAGGTTTCACTGAAGGAGAATCAGCAAGGCTTCTGCAAAGGCAAGTCCTGACTCTAGAATTCTACAGGAATGTTAACAAGGAGGAATGATCAGACTGTGTGCCTTCAAGTTGTCTTCAACTTAGGGTGACCCTAAGGCAGCCCTATAATTGGGTTCTCTTGGCATTTTTTTTCCTTAGGCAGTTTACCACTGCCATCCTCTGAGGCTGAGAGAGTATGATTTGAACAGGGTTATCCCATGGGTTTACCACTTGAAAGAGGATCCTTGAAGTAACTATTTTCTTTATACTCATGGAGACCACAGACTGATTAAAATGTTGGCAATAGCCAATGGGAATAAGCCAGGAAAAGGTGGGGGCTGCTCCCAACAGCGAGTAAAAATAGAGAGAATGGGCAGTGTTTGGAGTTAGTTAAGAGAGTTTTATTTCACCCTGAGTAGTTTAGAAGCCGAGGCAGCTGGGGGAGACTGCTATTAGGTGCAGTTAGAAGGGGGATTATGTACCCAGGTTAGGGAAGTGTGTTATTGTACCCTGAAGGGTCAGCAGCCAAGGAGGCTGAGGAAGAATGCTGTGAGGAGCAGTTAGAAGGGTTTTAGTACCCAAGTTTGGGACAAGAATGGTCCAGAATTAAATTGGATGTGTTAATATCCTGTGGGATATACAGTGCTAGGTGGCAGTGAAGATTGTTAAAGTCACCTGGGAAGCAGATGAGGCAAATATTAGTAAACTGAGGAAGTTGAATGATAGTAACTGCTGTAGTCACAGATAACCAGAAGGGTTAAGTGACACAGGTTATATAAAGGTTCTGTGGGAATAAGATTATCAGGCAATGTTTATAGATTCCCATGGGAAAAGGCGAAATATAAATAAATCATAATATTATTATGTCTTGAGAAATTTAGGTAGTGCCACATTGCCACCATCTCAAAGACATTTCAAACATAAGGTTATTCCTTTGAACAATATCACAGTCTAAAACATTCTTGCCTTTTATTTCCTCCATTCCTTCTAAATTGCATTGTGGACAAATCTTTATCCTCAAGCTATACTTTTCCTATACTGAATAATATGAAGCTGTTAATAGATCGAACAGCAGCAGAACTGACCAAACATAATGCATTGGCACTGAAATATTTTATGTCTGAATTTACAGTTCAGACATAAAACAAATGGAATATTTCCTGCCAATCTTAGCCATGATTATCCATTGGCCTTCCCATTATGAAGCTGTCTCGTTGCAGAATGCCAGGAATGGTGAATCATGCCCACCCATCTGTGAAAATATCTTGTTGGCCACTCTAGCTGTAGTATTTGCCACAGCTGGGAAATAGATATATGCTCTACAGAAAGAACTGTCCCTTTCTTTTTCTAACACTGTAAACATTAGTGTTTCTCCCTAGCACCTGGGAAATGGCTTGACAGGCAGGGATCTGACAATTCCTAATCCACTTCAGATCAAGATGTGGGTGGGTTTTTCTTTGTTTAGCCAGGTTTGGAAAAGAATTCTGCATCTAAGAACAGTTTATTTAAGGGGACCCTGATGGAAAAGGGGGGAAGAAATGGGGGGAAAGGCTTAAAGTGGTAACACAAGTAAAACTCATTGCCAATTAGTATCAATTTAATAGGCATCAGTCCACTAGGAATACATTTTAAAAATGCCCCCCTCTCCTTGAAAAACAAAAACTGTTGCAACATCTTTCATCACCTGAATGGAAAATCAAGTGACAACCCTGTCCTCTCCCATCTCGGTGGTAAAAGTAAGAATAACACAGAATCCAATCCAAACAGCCCCTAGCTGTTGCATATCCACTCAGAAATTCTGTTTAATTTGATGGGAATTACTTCTAGCTTATGCATATAGGAATGTGGTCTAAATCATGAACAAACTGTTTTCTTTTGACAGTACCAGAAGACATGCTGTCTAAAGAGATTATCACACTTGAAATCCATGCCAGAATAGATATGGGTTGTAACCATCTGGAATGGATCTTATTCCATATCCAACCTTGGCTTCTCTGGCAGCTTTTCAAGAATGGGAAAATCCTGTTCATTAAAAGCTGCCAGAGAAGCCCGGGTTGAATATGGCTGTCTACTGCCCAGGCACTGGGCAGTGCAATAACATCTGTTCCAGACAGTTACAATCCATGTCTATCCCAACACAGATTTCATGTGTGATCCTCTCCAAAGGTTATGGTAGTTGGTTTACTCTGCTTAACAGTATGGCCAACCATGTGAGGAAACCAGTGCTGCAAGCTGAGATTAAATCCTGCTGCATTCAATTAATTTGATTGAACATTCATTGAACTCAGTGGGTTTTAACATTCAGTAGATCTACACAAGATTTATTAATTTGATTGACTGATTCGTATTCCATTAAAAATGGGACTACAATATTGCAGGATGCATGAAAATGTTTGCATATAGTTCAACCTCCTTTATTTTATCCTCTTGGCTGAAATGCTATAGTTCTTTGCAGAACAAGCAAAAAAGACAGAAAGTGATGATGCATGTCTTACCTATGATAAAAAGAATTTCCACTGCAATGTCACTGACAGTTGTGCTTCGAGTTGTAGACAGATCATCATTGCCAATAAAGCAAACATTGTAAGGTACAGTTACAGCAACATAAAACGTTGCTAATAAAATAAGCCAGTCCCAGCCAGCTTTAAAAGTGCTAAAATGCAAAAGTATGAATTTGGACTTTTTTGCATCTGAAACTTTATATTCTGGAAATGCTGGTTTATCTACAAAAACATTCTGAAAAAGAAAGAGAAAAAGATAATCAAGATAAAATATGATGGTTTTTGTCTGACAACTAATGGAAAACCTTTTAGCAGTTTAGCATTTTGTAAAAGCTCTCCCCCCCTCCCATCAAAGCCTAAATTTTGGATAAATGTGATCTGATATTGTTCCTATAATCCTTCTTTCATGGTTCAGCATAATCATGCTTTGCATTAATGTACTATAGAGTTATTTTTATTCTCAGACACAGAGAATGGAAATACTTTATGCCAGAAAGAGAAAGTATAAATCCTCTGTACTAACATAGCGGAAAGGTTAAAAATGTTCAACACAACAGTTGTCATCATATTCTAAATCCTGGGGAAAGTGATACACTGTTGCTTCTGTTATTTACATAAGCCAACATTTTCCATGTAGCTTCAGCCATTTCTGAAGCATTTAGTGCAGCAGAACCATTTAAACTATGCAACTCTCAAGGGGCTGTACAGGCCGCCCCTTTTAGAGCAAGTTTGGGACTGCAGCAACCACACAGCATGGCCCCAATCTTGCCTTTCCACGGTGCAAAAATGAACCATTTTCTGCGCTGTGGAAAGGTTGCCATAGCCACCAGCACCATGGCTTTTCAGCACTCATTTGGCACTGTGTCATGCAGGTGCAGTGCCAGAGGAGTGCTGTGATGCCACCCACTGTGTGGTGTGGTGCACAGTGTCAAGCTGGCCTGGGGTGGAGTCAGGGCATGCGTTGTGTGGATGCCACACCTTGACTCTGCTCCCAGTCTGGTCAAAGTTGCCGGTCTGTACACCCTCTCACTTAATAATTCTCACCTTACTTGTTTACGCTAGTATTTAAATACGTACAGTGCTCCGAAAGTAAAACAATTCAGTACCTGGGGGATATGGTCCCCCCCATTTTTATAGTATCAGATGCAACAGTTTTCAAGTATCTTTAAATATGGAATGCTCTACATTACACTTGATCTTAACCAAAATGCTCTTAACTGTTTTGGAATACTTATTATGTTTGAGAAAAAAGTAACCAAAGATAAGCAGGTTGCTAATTTAAGAAGGTGCTTTTTATTTTTTATTAATTTTTATTATTTTAACACAGGTACTGTACTTTTCCAAAAATATGTCACCACAGTTCATATCACTCTAATTAAAAATTAAGATTTCAGAGATGAACACAATCTAACCTCAAACAAGCTCCCGGTACAATAAACCCCACTTGAGGAGGGGCTCGGGAATGCTTAAAAACTAAGTTCTATATGTGATACTGTATGCTCTTTACAAAGAGGGAGGAGAAGGAGGATGGGTAATCTTTAATTATTTAAAGGATTAAAGGATAATCTTTAATTATTTCCAATTTCCTGTGATCCCACTGGGAAATTTTTTTTTAGCCTATGCCTGTTCCAATTTCCCTAGGAGGAAGATTTTATTGGTGCCAACAGGGTTCCCTTCAGAATGCATTTACATGTTAGTGAGGGAAAATTTAAATGTCCCTGTATCTATTAGTGGTATTAGCAGCAGGAGTAGTAAGTACAGACATCACTGACAACAAATGAACATAACATCTGATTTGGTAATCACACATACCTTTGAAAATATTCTGTACAAATTTGTACAATATACTCTAACACTGATAGAGGCTACAGGATCATTGTATCTTTACATTATTAAATCTGGTCTAAGAATTTTCTAGGATGATAGTGGTTGTGGTGGGAGATAGACATATAAAGAGTGGCAGTGACAATGTGAAAATAAATGCTATTGATCTGAAGAATTTTCTTGTGGTGTGTTTGAAATGACAGGGTCGCAGGATGTGCCTATTGTGTTTTGTCCTTGACTTGTCATTCTTTAATTCACCCACAATGGAAACAGAATGGTGGCAGTGTTTTAGTTTGCATATGTTGCTGACCTTCTATATTGCATTATTGAAAATAACCTTCAGAGCAAGAAGACACAACAAATAAAATTACAAATGATAGATTGCACCCATTAGAATAATTCTTCTGATTATCAAGAAAATACAGTGTAAAGATAGCAACACCAAAGGATCTTGGTGCTCTGTACCTACGTTATTAATTTTTAATTTGTTCTTTTCTCTTCTTTGCAGGTGTCCAGAGATGTGATAAAGGACAGCTCTGCTCCGTCTGCGTGCTGAATCAAAATGTGATCCTGCTCTTCCTCTCCCTTTGAATTTTTCTGAGAAACAAAGATGAAATGCCATTAAACAATACCGACAACACTTTGTCCTCTGGAAAAATGACCTGGTGATGGTTCAGATTTTACCCCACTTTGATATACCAATGCTAAGTTTGTTTGTTTTTGTTTCATTTTATTTTAAAATTCAGGAAAAAAAGCATTATTTTCATATTTAGAAGGCATGGCTATTAACAGAAAACAGAACCAACATGGTTATAGTAGTGATGTTGCATTTTCCAACATGGAAATTAGAGCTGTCCTCAATCATGAAGTTCACTGAAGCTGCATCTACATTTCAGATTTAATGTGGTTTGACACTGCTTTGACTATCATGTCTTGATGCTATGGAATTCTGGGAGCTCCAATGTTTTGTGAGATATTTAGCCTTCTCTATCAGAAAGATCTTGTGCCACAACAAACTATAAATCCCAGGAATCCATAGGATGAAGCCATGGTAGTTAAAGTGTGTCAAAGTGCATTAATTCTGCAGTGTGGCAACAACCTGGGTCACTCACTCTTTCATATTGTAACCTTTCTCATAGTGTAGTGAGGACAAAATGCATTAATCTGTATCTTTGTGTGCCAATAGGAGCTCAGTGACAGATGGAAGGATATAAAGATTATAGATTTTTGTGGGTTTTTTGGGCTATGAAGCCGTGTTCTAGAAAAGCTTATTCCTGATGTTTCACCAGCACCTGTGGCTGGCATCTTTAGAGAATGCTGGCATGGAAGAGAATGGTGTATATATACTGTTGGTTGAGAGGAGGTGATTTGCATGTTAATCTGTGTATTGTTCTGTTGTTGAATGGCAAGGCCTCAAGCTGTCCATTTACTTAATGATCCATTGTCTGCTGGGAATCCCCCTCACCCTCCATTGTTTTCATTTTGCATTTGCTTGCTCCTGATTTTGGTGTTTTTCAGGATTGGTAGCCAAACTTTGTTTACTTTAAGGGTTTCTTCTTTCCTGTTGAAAAGATTCTTCTTTCTCAGCATCTCAATTATCATCACTCCTCCAGAAATAACTTGGAAGGGGCAATTGCTTATGAACAATAATACCGTCACAGAATCTGGGTCAAAAGACATGTGAAAAACTGAAGTGGCCACTAACACCAATACAGTAGCCATAATAATACCATCCGCATCATCTGTGATGTCTGGTCCACTTTCTTTGTATTCTTGTCTCCACCACAATGGATCAGAAATAACTTGAATGTTCTTCCTTTTGCCTTGAAAACAAATGCTTTGGATTGGAGTGAATTTCTTTTAGAACTACTTTATATTTCCTTTGAAATCACATTCTTAGAAGAGATATAAAGGGGCCATGGGCCCAGAAACCTAGTACTTCTCCACTAGTGCATGCTGTAGCTATATCCACCAAAACTGCCCATAGGAGAAACATTTGTCATTCATATATTCAGATGGTGTGGATAATGGATTTCCATCCACACATGGTATTTCTCCAAGTGAATTGGGATGCTGTTTGAACCAGAGTAGGGAAATGTTTCCACTTGAACTTGATCCAGACCTTGATCTTCCATGCAGATTATTTTAATGCACATGGTATGTCTCTCTCTCTCTCTCTCTCTCTCTCTGTGTGTGTGTGTGAGAGAGAGAGATAACTACCATTCTGCAGGTCTGTTCTCCTCCAAAAACTGAGAACAAACATTGTGCCATGGCTTGACCTGTCTGATTTGCTGCTCACAGCTCCAACTCTCACATCTCATAAAGTAGGAATAGATAATTGCCTTAAATTGTCTTATGCTCTCTCAGTATAATAACTTCACTTTAAAATGTTCAGCAGGACCAGATAGATAGATTACTATACAACTTCCATGTAATGGCAAGATTTAGTTCGGAGAGTTGCTAGAAATAAAAAGGAAAAGTAACTTGTGGCTTCTCAAACAAAGCTGTCTGTCAAACAAGACTAATTAAAAACAGTCCAAATAAACAGATGAGGTGAAGAGAACCCAATTAGCACTGGCAGAAATGAACAATAGGTAAAAAGTGTATCTGTCAGTCTGCACAAAAGAAAACAGATAAAACTGATGCCTTTGTGATTGATGTGAAGGCTCAAATGTAAAGCAAATCCATTAGTGAGGTAACACAGAGGGGCACCCACCTCTGTGTAAATGCTTCTGGGTATGTTTCATTCATCATGCACAGCTGGCTAAGGAAACTTTCTAACACCACTGTAAATACCCTAGAAGGCTCTTCTACCATCATGCCATTTACTTGAATACAATGACTTTTATTTTTATAAGATTTTCTTCCCCCTACCTATATATGCCATCACTAAGTACTAGAATCCTGGTTATTTGAACAGAATTTCCACACAGAGAGAAGTCAGATGTACTTTCCCTGTATTTTCACATTTTATTAACTTCCAAAGCTACTCATAGATTTCAAAGAGAGGCTAAATTATGTAAAAATCAAACCCAATCAATACCAATATGGTATTTCCTCAAAAACAGAAATCCAACTTTCATAAGCTGCATATCCCCTCCCCCCTCCCCCCGGATTCACTTTCAGGGCTTAATTTGCCAAATGGTTTGATTTTTTTATTGTGATTTACTTCAGCCATATTTAGATAATATTATAAATGTTTTGTGTAATTAAATAGATTTCTTTAAAATAAATGTAGGGGTGATTAAATCAGTAAAATGAAAGAACCCCAGTCTGTTATGGTGCAAGTCATTGTTTTCCTACTGTGTGTGTTTGTTTTTTATTGTTATTATTTTGTTTTGTTTTTACATTTTTTAGTATTTGAACTGGTACAGATGTTTTAGATTTTTTGTTTTTGTTATATAGGTATGTATGTTTTTTAAGATATAAAACATTTAGGGGCGGTACAGACCGCCCAAAAGGGGCAGTCTCTACTTGCCCAGAGAAGCGGGGAGATGGGGAAAGGGCTGTCTCACCAGCAGCCCCAGAGGCCCCATCCCGGCGCTTCTGAAGGCCGTGGGGAAGCGGCGAACTGCCGCTTCCCCATGGCCTGAAAGCGGAGTGGAGCTCCTTTTGGCACTGCGGAAAGGGCACACTTGGTGCCCTCCCATGGCGCCATGACGTCAGGCACACACAGCATTGTGTAAATGCTGCGTGCGCCATGACACTCTTATGGCGTGTCCATATGGATGCCACCATTTTAAATGGCGGCGCCCATACGCTTTAGGGTTAGGGAGGGTGCAAATGCATCAAATAACCCTAATGGCATCTTATTTTGCCCGTCTGAATTGGGCCTTAGTGTGTATTTGTAAATTTATTTTAGTTGTTTAATAAAGTTGTTTTAAAAATAAATAAATAAATAAATGAACAACAAAGTCCTCACTCTTCATGCAGAAATGTGTATTGTGTCAATCTAATAAATATCAAATATTTGGAAACAACAAGCATGGTCCCGCAAGGAACCTCCCTCCTCCATAAAGAGTAATAGTGTCCTCATTCATCCATACCTAGCAATGTACACAAGGACACATGGAAACACAAGTGGTAAAATGTTTAACAAAAAAACAATATATTATTTAAAATTAAATAAAGGGTAAAGTTGTTGACATAGCTGATGTGGTATAGTGGTCTGGACACTGGACAGTGACTCTGGAGACAAGGGTTCAAATCCATGTTCATCCATGGAAACTCAATGTGTGACCTAGGGCAAGTCACACCATATCCGGCTCAGAGGAAGGCAAAGGTTTCTCCTGAAAAACTCTTGCCAAGAAAATTCTTAAGATAGTTCATCATCAGAAATCAGAAACAGCTTGAAGGCACAGAATAACATCAAAAACAAGGTTGTAGAGTCCTGAAAACAGTTGTTCTTAAATGTATAGTATTGTATGTCAGCTTTAGCAGCTAAATTAACTACAATTAAATCTACATTACCATGTAGCTGTGAAAGTGATGATATTAAAAAGGGATAACAGACCATTTTAGTTGTGAACAATTATAATTCCTATAGGGAGATGGAGATGACCTGTGGTCGGAGCAGTGGGAAGGACACACCATTACGTGAGCTGCTCTTCAGCTTGGACCATGAGGCAGTGGCTATAGGCCTGAGGAAAACAAAGATTTAAACTTAAAAATGGAACAGGCATATGGTTTAAAGGGGGGGAGGGCTCAAGTTCATTAATCCTCTAAATACCCTTTAGTCATCTTCACACCTTCTGAAGTGTGTTTTCTTTGCAAAATGTAATCTAGCTGAAAAACTGAACAGCTAAGATAGTTAAATGAGCAAGTGCAAGAACAGGGAGAAGGGAAACACAGGAATATATTTTGAAGTAGTTTGCAAGTTAGCAGTGCAAGAATGGTGCAAGAGCACCCTACTCCATGCAATAAAGTATCAAAAAAAGAAAAGAAAGAAAAGAAAAGAAAAAAGGAAGGAAGGAAGGAAGGAAGGAACTGTATAAATTAGGCACTTGTTTTGAATGTGGAAACTGTGCCATGGGTAGAGACATACAGCTTCTCCTTCAACATTCGCAGTGAACTTAAAAATAAGTCTCATCAGACTTAGACAATAGAAGTTAACATCATCATTATCATCATCATCATCATCATCATCATCATCATCATCAATTTAGAATGTTAGAAACAGAAGCAGAAATGAAAACTGTTATGAGCATAGGAAGGCAACACAAGTCTAGAAACTATTTGTTTTTATACAGTGTTATGTAGATAAAATAGGTCCCTGCTGGATAGAGTTTGGATGCATGTGGATTCAGTGCAATGTGCATAAACATACACACTGATGTTTGGAACATCAGTTTTCACTTGACATCTGCCTGACATGGTTGGTTAAATCTTGCTAAGAAGAAGACAAAGAAAAGGAGGACTCCTCCCACCTAAAAGCAAAACAAAAAAAACCAATGTTTACAAGAACACTTTTTATCAGGAATGAGTTTAAAAAACAACTTCTGCATAGCTTTTCTTTGGAGACTATCACTTTCTGTTTAAGGTGCCTTCTCCTCAATGGGATAGAGGTGTATTTATTTTTGAAAATGGATCTTATTGCATTCATGTGTGGCTGGGCGAATGCAATCCGTATACAGCCTGGATGCCAGCCGGCCTTATTCTGCAGCTTTTCAAGAATGGGATTTCCCATCCTCGAAAAGCTGCAGAATAAGCCTAGCTGGCATCTGGGCTAAACAGGGGCTCCATTCGCCCAGCCATTAGTGAATGGGATAAGATCTGTTTTTAAAATTAAACGCACCTCTGTCCCTTTGGGGAGAAGGCACTTTAAAAAGAATAAGATAATCTTCTCTGTATCTGTCCCACATATACTCAATACATGAGATTTTTTCCCCCTATCTTGATGGTTCATCCTGATACATTTAGAAAATGATGGAAGGATTCTAGATATAGAACTCTGTTTTCTCCCATAACAGTCAGCTATATTTATACAAAAAAGAAAAAGAGTGCTTTAAAAGTATTTTCCCCAAACAGAATATACAGTAGAGTCTCGATTATCTGACATAAACTGGATCGGCTGATAGTTGGATAACCAAAAATGTTGGATAATCCAGAAGGTCCAAGAATTGCCTTGAAATCACTTATGAACAGCAAAATGTATTGAAGTTTTATTGTAATAACAGTCAAAGTAAATGTAAAGAAATCACTGATCAACATTGCAATGTACAGTATAAACAGTTCAGTCTTCTGAAAATTTAAAGAAATCACAGAAAATTTAAAGAAATCACAGCAGCCGTGACGGTGGATAATCCGGAAGGTTGGATAACCGAAGGTTGGATAATCGAGGCTCTACTGTATACAGAATACAGCTGAAGGGCAATTTCTGAAATCTCACAGGCAGATGTGATTAAACAGGAGCATTACACCACAAAACTGAGTGGAAGGAAGCTTATCTCCGAGGTTCTAAAAGCAAATGTTTGGAAGGCCAGGCCAGGTGTCAGGGAAATTTGAAAGTGATATAAATATGAGACAGAAAGTCATAGAGGGCTTTAACACAGTAGCCCCTTTTGCCCTGCAATCACAGAAAAAAAATAAAATAAAATGATAACCTACCACTGTTATTGCAGACATCATCACACTGTGATCATCTTTTATGTGACTGGCGGCTACTTCCCTTCCAGTCCTGTCCCTTAACTGTGCCTGCCCTATGTCCCTCCGTCCATCCCTCCCTCTCTGACATGCCTTTGTTTATTCCCCCCCCCCTAACTTTTGACGTGCAGTTTTGGAGCTCTGCAGCTTCAATTTAACCATTTAATTAAAAAAACCCTTCAGGCTGCAGAGCTCTAAAAATGTGCAAAAGCCTTAGGATTTTTTTAAAAAATAGTGAAGAGAAGAGGGGAAAAGTGGTGGAAGGGACAGTGACACCATGTATTGCCAATCACATGAATACCCCAAGGAACATCTTTTTGGACCCAGGACATGATGTGATTGGAAGCTCATTCATGGGTTTCCACCATGAATGAGAAGGGATGGCTGGAGGACAGGACATGGACAGGAGGGAAGTGGTGGCATGGAATCACAGTCACTGATGTTGCTTCCTTTCCAATGAAATCACAGTTTAAAAGCCATGTGCAATAAAGCCCAGAGGGTTTGGCGAGGGGACCTTAAGAATGGTGGTTAATGTCAGGGCAGTTTTACAATAGTGTGTACTAGATAGTGTTGTTGTTTTTGTTTTGTTTTTTAAAAAATAAATTAAATTAGTCCTGATCATCAACAACAGTGCTCAGATCTTACAAACCCAGGGCCATGACTATTGCCTTCCACTTGTCAAGCATTATCATCTTTTCTAATGAGTCATGTCAGCTCATGAAATGTCCCAAACTACAATAGGCTCAGTTTTGTCATTTTGGCTTCTAGGGAGAATTCAAGCTTGATTTGCTCTAGGACTCGCTTGTCTTTTTGGCAGCTCAGAGTATCCACAGAACTTTCCTCCATCACCAAATGAGTTAATTTTTTTTCTGCCAGCTTTTTTCACTGTCTAGCTTCCCTAACCATACATGACTCACACCCATATTAGGGTTGTATATATTCTACACTATCCACCCCACCCCCCAGCAAATATTTTAAATGTTGTGGCCGGGAGAGCATTTATTTTGCAGGGGCTAAAGTGCTTCTTCTGTCTAAAAGGATAGGCAATTGTCATCTTTGATAAGTCTAGTCTTGTCTGTCTCATTGGCTCTGACTCCTACCCATGACTTTGCTCTGACAGTTCTGAGTTTTTACTGCACACTCTTTAAGTATTGTCATACCCTTTAGGGATAGACACTACAGTCATCCTCCATATCCACAGCATCTTCATCTGTGGATTCAACCATTCATGCCTTGAAAATATTCCCAAAAATGTCCGAAAAGCAAACCTTGATTTTGCCATTTTATATAATGGCCACAATTTTACTACACTATTTTATATAATGGGACTTGGCATCTATAGATTTTGGTATCCCATGGGGATGGAGATTGTCATGGAACCAAACTCCAATAGATACCAACAGCCCACTATATTTTTAAAAATGCAAACAATGGGAATCTCTATTTTTATAAATAAATTTGGGGATCGGCAATATTTGCCGTACTCAGTTGTTACAATCATAGTATAGGGGACCCTCCACATTCGCTGGAGTTAGGGGCACAAGGACTCCTGTGAATGTGGAAAAACTGTAAATAAAAAACTATTTTTTTACCTAGGACAACACCTCTCTAGGAATCTCTAGGTACTCAGAGCAATTCTGTAGTCAAGATCTGCCAGAGGTTGACCATGAAGTTGTGCTGGAGGACCTACAAGTGCATAGAGAACTGTTCTCTCTAGGAACTTCTAGGTCCATCAGTGCGACTTTTGGTTAAAGTTGACCGCAGAGTTGCACTGGAGGACCTAGATATTCCTAGAGAGAAGATATTAATCAAATACATGAATAATCAAATTCGCAACAGTCAAAGTCACAACTGTGGAGGGCCAAGTTTATATAAATAGCACTGTCCTAAATTCACTCTTCTTAGTTGTTGTTGTTGGGTGCCTTCAAGTCATTTCCAGCTTATGGCAAGAAACCTATCTAAGGGCTTTCTTGGCAAGATTTGTTCAGAAGTGGTTTGCCTTCGTCTTCTTCTGAGGATGATAAAGTGTGACTTGCCCAAGATTGCACAGTGGGTTGCTGAGCAGGGATTCAAGCCCCAGAATCATAGTCTGATATTAAAACTACTGTGCCATGCTGGCTTTTCCTTTTTATATCATGTGCCAGAAATGTCAATTTCTCTGAAAACCCAAACTAC
This sequence comes from Urosaurus nigricauda, assembly GCA_034509955.1. Taxonomy (NCBI): domain Eukaryota; kingdom Metazoa; phylum Chordata; class Lepidosauria; order Squamata; family Phrynosomatidae; genus Urosaurus; species Urosaurus nigricauda. The sequence continues at coordinate 82,641,333 of JAOEGL010000006.1, forward strand.
TGAAGCTCAGAAAGAAAACTCAAACTAAATAAAATGCAAAAGCACATGCAGTTGCATTACTAGTTCTAAATAAACAATTTTGAAATTGTAACACAAAATTTAGATTGAGAGCTGGAGCATGCAGAGTTCAATACATATAGTCTTGGGGTAAATCATATCACCAGAGCAATCAGTTCTCATGACCAAGACTGTGTTATATTCAAAAACAGGAATATTTTCATTGAATTGGATTTTCTCACTATGTTGTGCCAAGATCATGCCCTCATTTATTCCACTGTGTATCCAAAGCATTTTCCTTGACATAAATGGATTTTCTTTATTTCAACACTTCTGAAATAGAAACGTTTTTTTGCTCTCTCTTGGCATATAATAGTTTCAGCACCTGAGCATACTTCTCTGTTTATTAGGTGACCTTTATTATCTGATGAAATGTTTATATCCTGCAGTGAAACTTTAGTCCCTGAAAGATGATAAAGACTTGTAGGCTTATCCATAATTCAGGAGTGAAGCTAGATATAATAGTTATTTGTTCACAGCTTTTCCAAGGAATCTCACATCTTAAAATAATGTTTCACTCTTTCTGAAAGAGTAAATGGACTGGGAAAATGCAGCAGGTGCAGGAACCAACATTTTGCCCCTGAGTTTGCTGGTGAGGGGAGAAAGGGGCTTATCCGGAGGGCTTATCCTTCTGATTTATCTTAATAGATTGAGAAACCAATTCCTCCCTTGGATGATCTGAATACTGTACTGTAAGTGGTAATTGTGGGTTTGGCTACTGATTAATTTTGATAGATGATTGGTTTTAGAATTTTATACTGACATTGTATTATTGACTTTTATGCTGTTCCCCTGCCTCGATCCATGGGGAGAGGCAGGATATATAAATAAACATTTTATTTTATTTATTATTTAATATGCAGAAAGAAAAAAACCCATAAAACAAGAAGCAGATGGAAGTCAAAGTTTGTTTTTTAAAATGTTAAACAATATGGAGGCCTGCAACTAATCTAAAAGTTGAATTACCACCCCTCAAGGCTTCTAGGATAGGGAATTCACCTCTTTATTGTCAGAAAAAGGACAGTCCAGGGGGTCTTGAGAAATGGAAGGCCAAAAAAAAAAGTCTTGTGCAGTTCAATGCCTCTTTCTCTGGATTAAAGCAATGCAGCTGAATCTGGGGTATGAAATGGTTGTGGAAGGAATCCCTCCAGTCCGCCCTTTTTGGGCAGTCTATTGAGCTCCTAAGTGTCCTTACATTGATTTTGATATGATTCTGACTAATAATTATGATACTGACCATTCCTTTTCTTATTGTCAACCTGACAGTCAATACTATCCCTTTCACCACTAACTATAATGCACCAAATTTCAGTGGCAAACTGGAAAGGCAACTTTAAAAAAAATGTATATAATTTCTGGGGAGTTATGGAGGGAGCACAGAAAGTGCTTGGAGACCACATGCAACTCATGGGTACCAACTAACCCTTGCCTTTGACCTGATCCAGCGTTCTTAAGTCAGCAACTACTGTTTGCATGATTGTAATGGAAAAATGAATTTGTCAATCCATTTATTTCCAGACAATAAGCCAATTTTTTTCTCTACCCAATATATCTGTGTCCTCATTCTCATAGTCCTCTTATGGAGCAGGTTTTGCCTGCTTCTTTAATTTTTCTTGATCAGTGATTTAGGTTAGCACATTTTTTTCTAAAAGGTGTTCTGATATAAGGCAGCTCTTTTCTGGAATTACCTGGCGCTGAAGGGAAACAAGAATGGACACACAGCTAAGAGCTCCAAAACTTACTTAGAGAAAATGTTTGCCAGCAAAATTATGTAAAGGGCATGTGGAAGGTTCTTGGGAGATCATGAAATTTTAGGGATCTAAGACAGTGTTTGCCTAGAATTATAAAGACTCAAAAATAGTCTCATTCTAGAACAGCCATATCCAGCATACATGGTTTCAGGTCATCTGTTGATTTATGAATTTCATAGGGGTCCCCCCAAGAACACATCAAAAATATGACTGTCCTGTTTCTGTACAAGAAAAAGTTGGGGGAAACACTAAAGTTTAGGTACAATTTAAAGTATTTTTATAAATGAGACATAGTTTCAGAGGCCTCCCCTAGCAAATAGGAAAGTGAAGATCAGGCTGAATTAGCAAAACTGAATGTTAATGATCACTTCTGTTTCTGGGGTTCTATACTAGTGTATATCTCTGTTCTCCATTTCAGTAAAGAGTTTTGGTAGGAATCTTCAAATCCTCCTTGTTCTACTTTTTAGATCCTTCCAACCTAATATTTCTGACCTATTCCCCAATGGTCATCATTAAAAGTGATCACCTCATCTCCATAACCACAGGTTTTGCATTTCTATTGTTATTTTCACGCACAGCCTACTTATATAGGTCTGTCCCTGGACCATACACTTCATGCATTTAAGGAAGTAGACTCAATTTTCAGTTTAGAGAGTGACCTTTAGAATTGTCAGCCAGTGGCCTCTTAGGCGTCACTAAACTACAAACCCCAGAATTTCACAGGAGGAAGCCATAGCAGTTAAAGGGGAATAGTAGTGCTGTAACAGTGTAGAGTGATATTTCCCTTGGCCTATATGCTAATGATATGTTCCTGTACATGTCTGATTCAGAAGAAGTGTTGCCTGAACTTATTGTTGTTGTTGTGGTGGTGGTGGTGGTGATGTGATTGTATTCCTTCAAGTAATTTTTGACTTATGGTGACTCTAAGGCATCCCTATCATAAGGTTTTCTTGGCAAGCTTTGTTCAGAGAGGGTTTGCCATTACCTTCCTGTGAGGCAGAGAGAGTGTGATTTTCCCAAGTTCAGCCAGTAAGTTTCCATGGCTGAGCAGGAATTTGAATCCTGGTTTCCAAAATTGTAGTCCTAGCACTAAGAGCACTACAACATGCTGGATTTCATTTATATTTGAACTTATATGAATTTTTAAGTCATTTAAAGTAAATACAGGGTTGATGGTAAATTATACAAAAATGAAGAATTTTTTTATAATTTTTAAAATTACAACATAGAACAACAAAAACAAAATGGCAATAAATGAGTGGACTTATTTATGTCCTAGCAGCATTCCTTATTTAGGAATTATGATAACAAGAGATGTAAAGCAAACCATACCTAGAAATTATAATTCCATAATAATATGAATTAAAATAAAGTTGAAAGAATCATTTCAACAGAAATTGACAAATTGACTTTATGAGGTTGAATGAATATACTTCGAAGACTTTGTTATAATCTACACCAATCAAGTATAGCATTAATACTGGTAAAAAATTATAGATAGTTATATTCCCCTCAACCTGATACTTCTTGATGAAATGGTACCATTTAACCCAAGGTGCTCAGGAAGGGACACAATAATGGAAGCACTGTATTATTGTAAATTGGAGGATGTTCCATGACTGAGGCACCACCACTAGGAAAAATATTTAATGCACCTCTTATCTAAAGAGATACTTTCTAACTTGCAAACTGCCTCTGCTGCATGTATACAGCACTAGAGGGAAAAGATGTTTCTTGGTCCAAAGAGATCTGGGGAAACTATTACAGCTCATCAGCTTATTCTGGTTGCAGTTAGAGAGGGAGATGGACATTGACATAAACCTGGAATGACCTGTAGTCTCAGCTGGTGCAGAGTATACCTTATCCCAGCATTTTGGGATGTAGCATCTCTCTGCTTGAACTGCATGAAATCACTATTGCTGCAGTGGCACTTATTACAAGACGTTAATCATTAAGGCTTGCTAGAAACTAGTTTTGAAGTATTTATTGCATTAACATTAAATTTTATAGTGCTTATATACAGTCTGACCGTGCCATACATGGGCTTGCCATATGCTGCTTTGAGCATACACATATGGCAAGCCCAGAGGGACAAAATGGTGTGCATGTGAGCGCACGGCCATTATTTTCAATAGAGTTTACGTATACAATTTTTTTCCCTTATGGTTCTGGAATGGATCCCCCATGTATAGGAAGGGCCCACTGTAGCTCAAAATTGTTCCTATCAGCTTCAGACACTGTCATATGACTTGGCACCTTTTTTTATAGTAAAAATTGTTTTATTGCACCACTGCATGCCCATGTGCATTGAGAAATGTCATGGTTGGAAGAGCAGAAAACTACTTGAGAAATGTTAACAACAAAAGCAACTAGAGTCCCAAAGAAAGAAGTGAATGGAAGAAGCTATGGATCCTAGGCCAAATCTGAGACAATAGAGATGAATCAGTGTATCAGAATACAGAGATGTATGTGTCTATTCCTACATGTCATTTGTTCTTTTCTATCTGACCCACACAAGAATGTAGCTGCACACCAAATTATACCAAGGAAAGATCTTGTGAGTGTAATTCTATGAGATCAGGAAGCAAATAATATATTGGGTAATTCAGCTAAAATTAGTTTAAATGTGAGCAGAGTTTACAGAGATACAACTAATATTAGAATACTTACTCAGCTGAATGCATGGGACTAAAATAAATGTTTTTGTAAAAAAAAAACCCTGCTACACTTTTACTTAACTAGTTGAAAGTGAAATTAGGGTTTTTTAAATATATATAGGACATTCCCTATGTATTGTGGACCCATCTTTTTGTCAGGATGTACTAAATCTAGCAATGACTAATGTTTTACAAAAGTTTGGTTAAAGGATATTTTTTAAAAAGTAAAGAAAGGAAAGGCTGACAAATGTGCAGCAGTGAATCATGAAAAGCTATTTGTTCAAAGCCCAATTGTTTATAAATCAAATGTTATTTTTCTGCTTATTGTTAAAAGCAATATTTAAAAAGCAATAATATGAACTTGCATTTAAAAACAATTGCTATGCATCATATTGACAGAAATTAGTTTATATGTCATCAATAGCAGGACACTCTTTCATAGGCAAAAATGTATCCTCTGCATGCTTTTTCATGGGTCAACAGTTTTTACCAAATCCATACAGAATCTTAAGAGTTCTGCTTACTTGCAGGTTCTGCTTCCATTGCTGTTTTTGAAAGTCTCATGCCATAACAGTTAATTGAACTCAATTGCCCAATATTAATATCAGTTAAAGATACCACATCTCCTCTGTATGAAGGTCTGTAGGAGGTAATGTGTTGAGTTAAGAAAAACAAACTGAAGCTGAATCCAAACAAGATGGAGGTGCTTAGTGTCAAGGGTCCTAACCTGTGTTTGGAAGTGTGTTAACCAGGCCTAGATGGCTTACATTCTTCCTGAAAGACTGTGTTTGCAGCTTGGGAGCACTTCCAGATCTGTTGCTTCAAAGGATGGTCCTGACAGATGTGACAACTAGAAATGCTTACTATTAGCTTCAGCTGTTATGCCAGCTGCACCCCTTCCCATTGCTGATGGACATGACAATGGTAGGGCATACACCAGCAACCTCAAGGCTGGGCTTCTCCAATGCGCTTTTCATTAGGCTACTTGTGTACCAGATATGGAAACTTCAGTTCATTCAAAACGTGGAAACCAGTTGGGTTACTGGCACTTATAGGATTGATCATGTTACACCAACTTTAAAATCACTCCACTAGGTCCACTAGCTGCCAATTTCCAGACAAAATACAAAGGGCTAGCTGTTACCTTTAAAGCCCTATATGGTTTGAGTCGAGATAATCCAGATGATCATATGATGCAACACAATATGACATTGCCATGGTGTGGTTGCACATATTGTGCCATCTCTTTTTTTTTAAATTAAGGTCTACTTAATTAAAGTAGAATTTTTACCTTATAAAGGTATTTTAAGGATGAGCAGTGCCTATTATTCCACATTACCACAGACATAAAAAGAAGAGTGAGCCTTAATAACCTACTTTCTCACTCACAACAGTGCCCTTTTGTTCCCCATTTATAAGGCCAAATAATTATGATGTCATAGTTATAGGAAAGTTTTTCAATCAAGGCAGGAATCCACTATATCCCCCTCAAATTTATGAACATTAAAGAATACTGTGCTCAAAGTGATTGTATTCACTCATTCGACACAGATTTTTTTTTAAAAAAAATAAAATAAAATAATTAATTAGTAATATCTATTATTCAGTGATCTGCAATGATACAACTATAGATTTGCTCCCAAAATTAAAACTTGAACTTCTAAAACTTTCTTTCTAATGTTCTTTGGAAAGTCACAGGCTAGTTGAAAAATAATGATAGGGCCTGTTATTCAAATACTGTTTTTGCAGGCTTGTTCTCCTGTGTTATAAGTCCTATATTTTCTGAACCACAGCAGCATTCACATTCTTCTTATCCTCCTTTTTCCTGAAGAGGGGAGTTACTTTATAACTGGCATAAATGATCCACAGAATCTTGTTGGAATTCAGCTTCAGTTTCCTAACCATCACCGAGACATTACAGTGTTCAGACACAGGTCTAGCTCCTGTCCATCCTCATGTGACTCTCCTGGTAAGGAAAAATATAGCTGGATATTATACTAATAGACCCTGACTCCAGGGTCTAACCTGTATAGTTGTTGTGGATCTTCAGATATTTTGTATATTTACTCTATTGGTTACGCTGGCTAAAGATGATGGAACTACAGTCCAACAACATCTGGAGGGCCACTAGTTACTCAAGATAGTATTTAACATTAAATGTTTTAGTTTTGGGGTTGCACTTCCTATGTACATACATAGGAGTAAGGCTCACTTAACCCAGTAAAGTTTACTTTAATATGTATGTAACCTCACACAAGACAGTGCTGTCATTCTTATTTATTAATTGTTACTGTTAATACCATTATCACTTCATTTACAAATATCTTAGAATATTCAGCTAAAGGATATTATGATTTTCTCTAGTATATACGACTTTTGGAAAGGGTTAAAGTGATCAATATCTGTCAGGCTACATAAAGAGGAGTGCAACATAGATGTTTTGAGAAATACAAGAAGCTAGGATTTAACAGCACATGGATATTGCCATTTTGTTATGGCATGCAATTCTGCTGCCCACTGGCTGCCTCTTTTCAGGGCACCTATGAACCTTTCTGCACTGTTACTTCAGCACAAGCTAAACATCAGCTACTTCTATCTGCCATCCCCCATTTCCAAAGAAAGTATGAAGAAAAAATAGTTGTTCTATACCTCAAGCGGTACTCAAAGGGGGAATGAGTAAAACATCCTCTCTATTTTCAGATCATATTGTTTCTTTACAAGGCATATGAGTTTAAAACTATCCAGAAATGCTACACAGATGCTTGATTCAATTAAGAGGTGTTCATGGAACTGAGGAATACTGGCATATCTGTACATAGCATAATACTGCTTCTTCTTTCCACAATAATTGAGGCCTAGGCTTGGAATAGGGTTAGTCTGATATTTTGCTGTCTGAAGCTCAGCAGAAGATCCTGGGCTGCCCTTCTCCCAATGACAAATTGAGATGCATAATACACAAAGATAAGAAAATTAATTGGTACGTAAGGTGGAAACTTTCACAAATATATATACAGGCTGACTGTACCCTTTCTGAAATGCTTGGAACCAGAGTTGTTTTGGATTTTGGATTTTTTTTTAAAAAAAATGGAATTCCTGTTTTTGCATATATGCGTATAATGCGATATCTTGGAGATGGGACTCAAGTCTAAACACAATATTCATTTATGTTTCATATACACTTTATACATGTAGCTAGAAGGTAATTTTATGCAAAGGCAAGGATTATGATCACATTCTGAAGAAAAACAGATAAACAAAGACACAAGGCCTAAAACAAGAAACAAGAAAGATGAATGGATCAGAGTTCCAGCATTTGGTGACAGGAAATAAACATGTGTTAGTTGGGGGAATAATTCTGTCTACATTTGCACATGTAAGGCATAGGAGATAGAAACAGGTACTGTATTCAGTACTATGGAATATTATTCTCTTTTGATTTAGAGTATCTGCATACTTAAGAACAGAATGCATACAGATCAGCACTGCTAGCCTATTACGAGCAAAATATTATGTAAGACAATAGAATGAGAAATTAGCATAGTTATGCTAACTGCACTTCTTGCTCTGCAATGAGAAAGTGAGAATATTTGCAAAATTTCTAATTTCAAAAATCTATCAAGCTTACTATCAGGCCAGATTAATTTAAATTTTTGGTCTCATTTATACTAACTGCAATAATAATAATAATAATAATAATAATAATAATAATGTTTTATTTATAGCTGTTTTCAGAACTGTGACTATTAACGGACTATAACACTTCAAACTATTAATTCAAGCTTGTTAGCAAAATGTGTGTGTGGTTGTTAAGACAGTAACTGGATCAAAGGCTAAGATTCATTGGCTATACAGACAGCCCTCTTTATCCATGGATTTTTTATCCATGGATTCAAGCACACATGGCTTGAAAATATTCAGAAAAAGCATAAATTCCAAATAGCAAATCTTGATTTTCCATTTTATATAAAAGACGCCATTTTGATATGCCATTGGATTGAATGGGACTTGAGCATCCACGGATTTTGTTATCTACTGGGGGTCCTGGAACAAAACCCCAGCAGATAACAAGGGCCCACTGTAATTTGAAATGAAGCCATTTCACTTCTTTTCTCACAATGAGGACTACCCCCATGTTCCTTCTTTTTTTAATATATCTCTGTGTATGTGTATATATCCTGGTGGCGCAATGGTTAAATGCCTGTACTGCAGCCACTCGCTCAAAACCACAAGGTTGCGAATTCAAGACCAGCAAAAGGGCTCAAGCTCGACTCAGGCTTGCATCCTTCTGAGGTTGCTAAAATGAGTACCCAGATTGTTGGGGGCAAATAGCTTACAGTTGTAAACTGCTTAGACACTCCTTAGGTGGTATGAAGTGGTATATAAATGAAGCTGTATGTTTTGTTTTTTGTTTATACATCTATAAGTGCATAAATGTATACAGTTCTGCTCCTTTAAGAGATGCTCTACTCATAATTATTTTCGTCTATGAGCTGTAAAGGACCTACAGACTACTGAGTACATCCTTAGGTATTCCATGATGTTTATTTTGAGCAATAGCAGTAAACTGCTGCCAGATTTTCAAGCATTCAGTGCTGAATTGCTGCTGATCTAGGCTGGAAATAAGGTAGCATAGCAAATTATTATGCCCTTCCAGTAGTAAAATTCTCATTCTTTAGATCCAACATGCTCATAACTACAAATTGCATGGCCTTACGACACATTTTATGGACAGGTGTAAGCCAATCTTTTCCAATGACAATGCTCTTTTTTCACATTTTGTATCCTGTGACAATATCTCTTTTTATTCTGAAAATGAGACAAACCTTCCTTTTTATCATCCAGAGGAATCTTCACTTTCGTATCCGTTATGTCTTTGAAAGAGGCCAGAAACAGAACTACATCACCTTTCTCATTCTTGATAGGGACAATGTCTAACAAGCACCAAAATGAAGACCCTAGAAGAAAAATAACATATTTAATGAAAACCTTGTAAGAAAAATTCTACAATATAAGTAATTTAAATTGTCATCATTTTTTTTAATCCAAAATATTAAAGTTATATTTAATTTTTTTTTAAAAAAAAGGTCAATAGGACATCACAGATGTTCAGCTCATGTAAATATCTGTGCATCATTGCCTGATGGTCAACAATGTATACACATATTGGAAGCACTAATATTCTGATTATGTTCCTTACTTAAATTTTTACATCATAGCTGGCTTTGAAATTTGTTTCTATGTCCTATTTTGGAGGCTCAGGAACTCCCTTCCCAGAGACACTGAACATGCATCCTCCCTGCTTTGTTTTTCTCAGACAAGTAAAGACATTTTTGTTTAGCCAAGCATTTGATCAGTGATCCTTAAAGATCCACCTCACCCAAGCGTATGTGTGGATATGCGTGAGTGCAAATTTAATGCCATATGTTTTAACATAGTTTTAACATTTTGATTGTTTAATTGCTTTTTTAACTTTTGTACTTGGTGAATTTTTAACCATGACATTTTAATTTGTTGTAAACTGCCCAGAAAAAAATGTGATAGAAACAACAACAACATTGTTTTAAAAAAATGTTCCCCCACTACATTAATGTTGGCATATGAAGCTGTCATTACTTTTAAGGATTGAGTCCCACCTTGCCCAGGACCTTTATTATAGTGTTGCTGTGTGCCACAAATAATTTCTGATTTATGAAAATCCTAACTCAAAACTATCATGGGCTATTCTTGGCAGAATTTGTTCATAAGGTGTTGCCCCTGCCTTCTCCTGATGCTGAGTGAATTGTCCAAGATCACCCAGTGGGTTTCCATAGACAAGTAGGATTTGAATCCTGCTCCCAATGTCCTATTCCACCACTCAAACCACTCAAAACACTGGCACTCTTGGTTATAGACCCTGTATCTAAAGCGTTACTAGAATGTTACAAATATATTAGAAGTATTCACACTCTGCTTTAAAATGGAATCCTCAGATCTTAGCTGTTAAATACAGACAAGTTGACACTCATTAAATGGTTGAATTATAGGCAGAAGATTATCTGATACACTTCAGTCTATGGAAATTACTGTGATAAATGTCTTTCCCTTCTGTGTGTCAATTGCACTATGTCAGCATGGCAGTATTGCTAAAATATGTCTCTTTAAACTTCATGCAATCATGTTTGTTTAAAGTCACTTAATTGCTTGAATATGGTGTATTTCATATGCAAACTTTTTTTAAAGTCACAAACTACACTATTAATTTTTAATATGGTTAATGTAAAGTAGCTTTTCCCATATATTTCAAGGAAGAAACAAACAATGTATTTCCTGTATGATCAGGCATTTTTAAAAGATCAATTGTACACTTGTCCCTCCATATCCATGGGAAATCAATTCTGGACCTTTCCCCCCGGATAATAAAAAACGGAAGACCTCAAATCCTGTTGTTTCCTATGGTGGCACGACATGAATGTGGCCACTGGTGGAGCTGCATGTGCATGACTCCTTTAAAAACAACAGGAGTTACCATCCATGGATGCTGAAATCCATGGCTGGCTAGCCCACAAATAAGAAGAGCCCACTGTAATCATATAACATTGAATGTATATCAAATGCAAAATTGTGCACATTAATTTTGGAAATATTTTCCATAAAAGCCTTGGACCCATAATAAATTTTAGTTGGGACTTCTTTGGAGATTTGTGAGAAAGGTCTTTTGACCTATGCTGAACAATTTGTTTATTGCTATGGTGTTGCATCCAATGCTTGAAGTTTATCTTTATCTTCATACTCTTTCCTAACAATATGTACCACCTTCTATCACAAAACAAATATACAAACCATATTAAAATTTCAGTGATTTTACAAGGAATCTGTGCATTTCATGACCACAAGGAACTCTGACCAACAGTAGGAGAAAAGGGACAGTCTTATAACTCTGTCCCTTGAACTACTCTCCTGGCTTTGAACTGTATCAATGATAAACCCATTCACTGGTTAAGTAATCATTTCACTTAGTTGGTATTGCAGACCCCTAGGTACAGACCCTTGGCATGCCCAGCAAATTTCCAGTGTCTAGGTTGTATATTTTACACCTATAGATGTGACAGTGAGGCACATTTCTCCTTTGATTACAGATAATAACAGCAACAGAATCCACAACGTATGTTGACATTTTCTGTATTTTTATCAACCATATGCCATAATCTTGCCATTCCAGCTGATTTTTCAGTTGCTGTTTTGTTTTAGATGCAGAGAAAACTTTTGATAATATTTCTCAAAACTATTTATTTCATATGAACCTGCTAGAGCCCTAAGATCTTCTGGAGGTTTTCTGGAGCGCAATGGAATCTTTGGCCAGCATATTATAGTCACAATAGGCTGCAGGCTTTATCACAAAAACAGAATAATAAAATAGCATAAAACATTACATAACATACAAATTAACTATGAATTATTACAATAGGTAGCAAGAGAGGAAAAATAACACCTGATTTGAAGTAAAAAAGACAATTAAGGGGCTTTACAGAAAGGGTGGTCTGGCGCAACCTCTTTTTCGTCAGCACTGTTGCCGCAGCAACCTAACGGAATGGTGAAGGTGCGGATGAAAAAAGGAGACCGAAAAGTGGCTCCTTTTTACATTGCACCCACGACACAAACAGACGCAAAAAGCTCTGTTTGGTTGCTGTGCACCTGCGATGTCATCGATCCGCGCACCATGTGTACAGTGCTGCAAAGGAAGGACGCCCTTGTCACATGCTAGGATTATGGAGCCTCTATTGGCTCCACCCCCGGGCAACCCTAGCACGTGACGGGGGTGCCCTAAAGTGCCTGTCTGTATCGGGCCTAAATATCCTATTATTGGTTAGCTAAAACTTATGTCCCCTTTGCCCTGTTCAAATAATCACAGTAGTCCATTTCATAAAATCATCTGGGAATAATAAAAATAGTTTATAGAATGACTTCAGCCTCTGCCTTCAATCTTTGCCATTTCATTTTAGCCATTTGCTGCTTCATATGAGCGAGAAGCCAGGAAAGTTCTTTACTCCACTGTATCTAGACCTCCATCTTTTATAATAATTTGCTTTTGGTGATTATTCACTACCTGCAGAAAAAGCTGTACCCTTTCATTCTATATGCTTTTTGGGACCCAAACCTGAGTCCTAAGGATGTCCTCTTGTGGTGTCACAGAGGGCAGGTCCTGATGATGCTAAAATGGTGACATTAAAAGGAGCAGCCTCTGATGAAAGTATCAACCACAGTTGCACAGAGTATGCTACTCAAGTAAAAAATAGCCAGTCTAGCAAACGGCACTCTCATACTGTGATTCCTCCCTTTAACCAGGCCATAAGATCTGGGAACTCCATTCACATCTGTTTGGTAACCAAAAACTGAGAAGGCAGAACAGAGATTAATTAAAGCATCCAGTGGCATTTTAAATACTGAATTACATTTCCAGTAGACTGTAGAAGGGGAACTGTACATGTAGGGTGACTTTTATAAAGCCTCACAGCAGCAGAAATAGCTGGTCCTCTACTATAATTGCCAGAATCTTGGCTTTCAGAAATTAGTACAGCTCCTGAAAAATTTCTTGGAGATTCTTTATAGGATTAGCCCACACAGGTTTACTTAGATAGAACAAACTGACCATGAAATCTAAATGGTGTACTTATACAATTTTAGTGAACCACCTGTAGTGTGGGAATCCTGTTCTTTTATCTCTTATTGTATAGAAAGAACAGTATAGGTAGCACAACTGTGTTTTATGTAGGAACATTTCATTTGAGAATGTGTCTTTGCACAAACTCTTTGTCACACTAGGGAGATCCCACTGAAAAACAGGATTTAAACTAGATTCGATTTAAAAAAAAAACCACGAATGCGGGAAGTTTATCACACTAAATGACTGCCAAAGTGAATTAACATGAAGTTAAACTGGAGTTAAAGCAGAGAAAAACATCAGGAAGTTCCAAAAGTAAAAAGCTGCCGTTTTTCTCTGCTTTACCTCCAATTTAACTTCATGTTAATTCACTTTAACAGTGACGTCGTCTGATAAACTTCTTGCATTTATGGTGTTTGGGTTTGTTTGTTTTTAAATTAAATCTAGTTTAAATCCCATTTTTCAGTGGGAACTCCCTAGTGTGATAAACTCCACTGTGATTGAATGTACTATCTGAAGAACTTCCATAACATTTAGAACATTTTGAACATGAAAAATGTTAAGAGACCTTTACATTGCTGTTGCTTTTAACTTTTTGTTGATTTCTACTTTCTTTTTACTTTATAATACCCAGACAAATAAGAAACAAATAAAGACGAAATCCTCTGGGCATGTAACAGTATGTGAAATGGCATTTCAAACAAACAAAAATAGATTTCCTCAGCTTTCAGAAAGCTTTTCACAATACAGAATTTTACCTCCTCACCTCACAAAAAGCACTGCTGCTGTCAGCAATCACTGTCAAAGACTAACTTCACCAATTTGTATTTATGTACTATTTCAATTGCTCTTAGCTACTTTCTCTAGGAAAAAAGGCATCTTCACCCCTCCACAGTAAGATCTTAAGATTCTAAACTTGAATATCCTTAGAGCTAAGAATTTTGCAAGAATAAAATGAGACAGCATGTGGATTTAAGGGGCTTTCTAGATCGCCCAAAAGGGGCAGTCTATACTCGCCCCTTTTAGTGGCGGGATGACGCCGAGGCCTCATCCCGCTGCTTTTGAAGGTCGCAGGGAAGCGTCAAACTGCCGGTTCCCCGCGGCCTCCAAGCAGGGTGCAGCAGGCGCTCTGGGCGCCCGCTGCACTCCACTTCCTTCAGTGGGGCTGAAGGGAGAAAGGGGCCGCCGCCATGGCCCCTTTCTCCCTGGGTCTTTGCGGCCGCGGCAAAGACCCACCACAAAAAAGGTGGTTGGCACCCTCCCACACCGCAAAAGCGTCATTATGTGCGCAGCGAATCTAAACACTGCGCACATGTTGACGCTGTCATAATGCGTCCGTATGGACACTGCCATTTAAAAATGGTGGCGCCCATACGCTTTAGGGTTAGGGAGGGTGTAGACACTGCTCCCTCCCTAACCCTAAAAATGCCGTTTTAAACCCTAGACACGCCGCTTTTGGCACGTCTAGATCAGCCCTAAGAGTACTGTATACACAGTCGTAATATTATTGTAACAGAATTCAATGAGAACAAAATCTTTTTCATACTCAGGACCAGGGTAGACATGACTTAGAATGTTCTGAATCCTTAAACATTTTTTCAGTCATCCCATATTACTTTAAAACACAATGGTCTGGATGTGGCTAGAGGGAGAGAATTGAGACTAAGGGTCTGTGCAAACCAGCATTAAGGCCAGCCTGGGGGTGGAGTCAGGGTGTGGCGTCCACATGACGCATATCCTGACTCCATCCTCATGGTGGGGTGATGCCTTGCATCGCACCACGCAGCTCACAATGCCACAGTGCTCTTCTGGCACTGTGTTTAGATGACGCAGTGCCAAAGGAGCGCCATAAAGCCATGGCACTTTTTGCGGCTCCTTTTTGCACTGCAGATAGACCAGATTGGGGTCAAAGCATGCAGTTGGAATGGCCCCAATCTGGAGAAGATAGAGGCGGCTGCAGACCACCCCTTCAGGGGTGGTCTGCACAGTCCCTAAGTGTCTATATGCATGGGCAAGATATCACAGGCCAACCCCATGGTATCTTGCCAGAGGTCTCACACATTTCTGTCCCCTGTACCTACCTGGACCAGTGTGGAGATGGACAAGTGTCACACGCCCACATGCCACTGCACCATGGAACTGCCTCCACTGTGAGCCCCCTTACCTGCCACCACCACGACCCCTGTAAAGGCCTGCACTGTGTCCCTTCAGGGCAGGAATGAGGTGTCTGGCTTCACTCATGTGGTCAGTGGCCCTCTTCCAACATCACAGGTTGCAGCTGGGGCCTTCAAGCAGATGCAGCAGCGACAGGTAAGCAGGCACATGTCCATATGGTAGGCCTACTGTCACAGTGGAGTTTCTAGGAAACTTTGCCACAATCAGCTGCTTTTAAAAGACTGTAATTAGGGCCTTTTAGGTCAGGGTTGGTCCAGAACCACTGGATCAACATCCAGTCTGGTCAATTCTGGTCCGGGGCTGTTGGCCTGCATCATCTGCACAGGATGCCAAGCCAGGGGGGGACAAGGGTCTTTGGCTCGTGCATACATCCCCTAAGGAAGTATTTCATTTCTATGGATGGGACAATAATCTGAAATGGGCAGGCTAGAAAATGAAAGACTCTCTGCTCAAATAGAGTGGTCCTGATTTGAGAATAATATGTCTATCACCCTCAGCAAGGTCCTTCTTCAAATTTGTTGCCACATTCTACCTCTGCTGCTCCCTGGCTCTCTTGCTAGTAGTCTCTTTCTCAGTAAAATACAAGGGGTAAGGGAAAGTAAACAAGGTGATTAGCTGTGGAAGACTGGGGATTGAAATAGCCCTAGTGGAGACCTTGGAGGATTGCACCTTCCCGCACATAGGAAAGTCAAAAAGAGAAAAAGAGAAAGAGAAAAAAAGGACAGAATAGCCCCCAAGTGCCTCAGGGATATAACCATGTTTTGGGTTTTGAAAAAGGCATTTCCTGAGCCTACATTGGCTGAGAGGCCTTGGAAAATGTGGAAGAAATGTACCCCACTCTCCCTAGAGGATATTTTGGAGCATTTGGGGAGATGGGGGTGGAAAATTTGGTAAAAATTGTTGTTATTATTATTATTATTACTATTATTATTATTATTATTACCTTTATTCATAGAATCATAGAATCATAGAGTTGGAAGAGACCACAAGGGCCATCCAGTCCAACCGCCTGCCATGCAGGAACTCCAAATCAAAGCATCCCTGACAGATGGCCATCCAGCCTCTGCTTAAAGACCCCTAAGGAAGGAGACTCCACTACACTCCGAGGGAGTGTGTTCCACTGTCGAATAGCCCTTACTGTCAGGAAGTTCCTCCTAATGTTGAGGTGGAATCTCTTTTCCTGCAGTTTGCATCCATTGTTCCGCGTTCTAGTCTCTGCAGTAGCAGAAAACAAGCTTGCTCCCTCCTCAATATGACATCCCTTCAAATATTTAAACAGGGCTATCATATCACCTCTTAACCTTCTCTTCTCCAGGCTAAACATCCCCAGTTCCCTAAGGCGTTCCTCATAGGGCATGGTTTCCAGACCCTTCACCATCTTAGTTGCCCTCCTTTGGACATGCTCCAGTTTCTCCACATCTTTTTTGAATTGTGGTGCCCAGAACTGGACACAGTATTCCAGGTGGGGCCTGACCAAAGCAGAATAGAGTGGCACTATAACTTCCCTTGATCTAGAAACTATACTTCTATTGATGCAGCCTAAAATTGCATTGGCTTTTTTAGCTGCCGCATCACACTGTTGACTCATGTTCAGCTTATGGTCTACTTGGACTCCTAGATCCCTTTCACATGTGGTCTCATTCAGCCAGGTGTCCCCCATCCTATATCTGTGCATTTCATTTTTCCGCCCTAAGTGCAGAACCTTACATTTCTCCGCATTGAATTTCATTTTGTTAGCACTGGCCCAGCTTTCTAGTCTATTCAGGTCATTTTGAATTTTGATCCTGTCCTCTGGGGTATTAGCTACTCCTCCCAGTTTAGTGTCATCTGCAAATTTGATAAGTATGCCCCCAATTCTGTCATCCAAATCATTAATAAAGACATTGAATAGCACTGGGCCCAGGACAGAACCCTGTGGCACCCCACTGGTCACTTCTCTCCAGGATGAAAAGGAGCCATTGTTGAGCACCCTTTGAGTTCTGCCAGTCAACCAATTACAAATCCATGTAACAGTTAACTTGTCTATCCCACATTTTGCAAGCTTGTTTGCAAGAATGTCATGGGGAACCTTGTCAAAGGCCTTACTGAAATCGAGGTATACTATATCCACAGCATTCCCATCATCTACCAAGCTGGTAATTTTATCAAAAAACGAGATCAGGTTCGTTTGGCATGACTTGTTTCTCTGAAACCCATGTTGGCTTTTTGTGATTATGGCATTGGCCTCTAAGTGTTCACAGACTCTCTGCTTAATGATCTGCTCTAGAACCTTTCCTGGAATTGATGTCAGACTAACTGGACGATAATTGTTGGGATCCTCTTTTTTTCCCTTTTTGAAGATGGGGACAACGTTTGCCCTCCTCCAGTCTGCTGGGACTTCTCCTGTTCTCCAAGAGTTCTCAAAGATTATTGCCAATGGCTCTGATATTACATTTGCCAGTTCTTTTAATACTCTAGGATGTAGTTCATCTGGTCCTGGAGATTTATATTCATTTAGGTTAACCAGGTATTCCTGTACTACCTCTTTACTTATTCTGTGCTGAAATTCCTCTATTCTGTCTCCTGTTCCATTATCCTTAGGTTGAGCACCCTTTGCCTTTTCTGAGAAGACTGAAGCAAAGAAGGTGTTGAGTAATTCTGCCTTTTCTCTGTCCCCTGTTAGCATTTTGCCATCTTCTGCACGCAGTGGCCCTACTGTTTCCTTCTTCTTCCTTTTGCTGCTGACATATCCAAAAAAGCCCTTTTTATTGTTCTTAACCTCTCTAGCCAGCCTGAGTTCATTCTGCACTTTAGCTTTTCTGACTTTACCCCTACATGTGCTGGCTATTTGTTTGAATTCCTCTTTCCTGATTTCCCCATTTTTCCATTTCTTATACATTTTCCCATTTCTTATACATGTTCCGCTATTCGTATAGCGCTGAATATACGATCCGTAGTTAGACAGTTCCCTCAGGCTTTTACCCCCACAGTGGCTCTGGAGGCTTTCAAATACGGTGGAAATACCATACACACACCCCTAGAATGAATTTTGGGACATTCTAGAGCAAATGAAAATGACCCGGAGGGTTGCAGCCTATGGGACATATTTTGTCCATTCCAAATTTAAATTGTTGGTACATGGAGACATTTCTCAGAAAAGAAAATATTTTTCTGAAAAAGTATCTCATAGTTTGTCCTCATAGTGCCCCAACCCAAAGGCTGAGGGATTTCAGCATCACTCCAAATATTTAGTAAAATGTGCTCTTCCCCTTGGCTAGCTCACTATTTAATAGGGAATCATATGATTGCTAGATTGAGTTTCTTGAAGAGAGGATAATATATAAATGGAAATGAAAGAATAAAGGAAAAATTGGATTCAAGATTCAAGGCCCTCACTAGGTAGTCAGTGACACTGAAATTTAAAGAGCTACCTAAGTGTCTCTGAATACCAAGAAAATTAGCAATAGCAATAACAAATACATTTCTATACTGCTTACCAATGTACTAAGCAGTGTGCAAAGTGTAAGATAATTGCCCCCAACAAGCTGGATCCTGGCCTAAATTCATATCATCTAATTTCTGAAATTGGCAGGTACAGCACTCAAAGCCCCTCTTAATCTTTCCTTACAATTTAAACAGTTCAACCAGTAAATTTTAAAGCTATATCCAGTCAGGTCAGAGATTAAAGTAACTGACACTATATATGAAAAACTTTGTTTACTTAAAAGATTTAAGAATGTGAAACAATACAAATAAAATGTGCAACATGCTGACAATAGTATAAGGCAACCAACAGAAGATACCATAAAGATTTCACATTGAAATAAGACTTTGGAGCTTTTGTCTCTTCAGATAAAAAGCAATTCAATTTTATTAAATTATATGATGGAAATCTAATAGAATTAAAATATATCTCCCTAAAGCCATTATGCTCACTATATTTCCTGACAGTTATTGCCTAACACTCTTGTGTCCTTATTATTCAACTTTTTAAAATGTTAGATATTAGGTATTCAGGTAAGTGCCTGAAATAACTATTTGGTAGCATGGAAAGCCTGCACTAAAAGTGTCATGGTTGTCAATTAGAGCACTCAAATTTGCTACAGATTCTAAGTTTGAAATTACAGAACAGTCTAACATTATTCCATACAATTTTTTAACTTCTATGTCCCAAGGCTTTGTGTCTTTTCGAAAACAGCCCATAAAATGGAGTGCACTGTACTTCATTCATATGAAGACTTATACATTCTTGAATTTCATTTCAAGAGGCAAAAATATAATAAAAGCT
Organism: Urosaurus nigricauda; assembly: GCA_034509955.1. Lineage (NCBI taxonomy): Eukaryota > Metazoa > Chordata > Lepidosauria > Squamata > Phrynosomatidae > Urosaurus > Urosaurus nigricauda. Next base: position 82,660,878 of record JAOEGL010000006.1, read on the forward strand.
CTTTTCCCCATTTTCTTTCTTTGCCAGGAAGGAATGGTTCTGTAAAGCCACAATTCCTTACTAATTTTAATGCTGCTGCTGCTGCTACTTCCCTAAGCAGGTTACTTGTACGTAATGCTGAAGAAGAAGAGACCATGTAGCCCTGACCCTTATTTCACATTATGTTCCCCTGCTGCCATGATATATCCTAGTTGTCCTGAAAAAAACTGATGGCTACTCCACTCACAGTCATACGCTGGTGGAATGGATTTGTCACTGAAAGCTGACATTTACCAGGTCAGATTATTTTTCATTCTACCCCACTTCTCCATGGTTGTGGACAGAGAATAGTTCTTATCACATGCTATATGATCCTTTGAACTTACCATAAATGTAACATTATATCTTAATGCAAAACATCCAATCTACCATTTACTTAGGATCCCTTCTTTCCCGAAACAGCCAAACAAAAAATCAAGGAACTCCTAAATCCTGCAATATACAAAAAACTGAAACAAGACCCAACCAACAAAATCACCGGGAAAACAAACGCCTTGATCAAAAACTCCTCAATTCAGGCAACCACAAAACAAAGTTTGTGCAAATCCGAGGCTCTTCTACCAAGACTGTATGGACTTCCCAAGGTCCACAAGGAGGCCATTCCACTCCAACCCATAGTAAGTGCCATTGGATTCCCCACATACGACTTGGCCAAGTTTCTGGCCACGCAACTTCAAACCTATATAGGGCAAACCCCCCACTACATCAAGGACTCAGCTCACTTCATAGGAAAAATCAACAATCTTGAACTAAAACCCGGAGACATACTAATCAACTTGGATGTGGTCTCCTTGTTCACCAAAGTCCCCATAATGGACACCATGACACTCATCTGGAAAAAAATTTCCAGAAGACATCACAGCCCTGTTTGAACATTGCCTCACCACAAGCTATTTCCAGTGGGACAATAGATTCTATGAGCAGAGAAATGGGATAGCAAATTTTTACATGGAGCACTTTGAAAAACAAGCCCTGGAAACAGCACCAAAAAAACCCACAACATGGTTCCAACATGTGGATGACACTTTCATCATTTGAAGCCATGGAGAAGAAGATCTGGCTGTATTTTTGAAACATTTGAACAACATCCATCCTAACATCCAATTCACAATGGAAAAAGAAAAGGATGGAATGCTACCATTCTTGGATGTCCTAGTCATTCCCAAACCAAACCAATGTTTGGGCCACACAGTATACAGAAAACCTACACATACAGACAGATACCTGCATAAGAACTCCAACCATCACCCAAGACAAAAAAGAAGCACTATAAAAACACTGGTAGACTGGGCAAAATGTATCTGTGACCCCACTTCTTGGAAGATGAATTGAAACACCTGGACCAGGCTCTACAGGCCAATGGTTACTCCAGCGCAGACATCAGAAGGGCTGCCAGGCCCAGAAAAACCCAGAAGACTCAAGACAAGCAACCACCCAAAGGGAAGATATTTTTACCATACATCAAAGGAGTCACAGATAGGATAGGGAAAGTGGTGAAGAAACACAACCTTCAAATGGTTTACAAACCAACAAAGAAAATCCAGCAAATGCTTCACTCAGCCAAGGACAAGAGAAACCCTCTCACGGCCGCCGGAGTCTACTGCATTCCATGCAGCTGTGGACAGGTCTACATAGGGCCCACCAAACGCAGTGTGCAGACAAGAATCAAGGAACATGAGAGACACTGCAGACTGGGTCAACTGGAAAAATCAGCAGTAGCAGAACATGCTATAAACCATCCTGGGCATAAAATGCTGTTTGAAAGCGCTGAAATTCTGGACCATGCCAACAACTACCATGTCAGAATGCACAGGGAGGCCATTGAAATCCATAAACACCTGGACAATTTCAACAGGAAAGAGAAAACCCTGAGAATAAACAAGGCTTGGCTACCAGTCCTGAAGGACAGCAAGGTCAAGACTCAACCTATGCAAATGCGAAACAGCCTAAGGCCAGGGGATTCCCAGCAGACAATGAGAACCAGTTAGCAGACATTAATCCTTGTTTGCATAACTTCCCACCCTGAGGACTGCCATCAGCAACAGAACAATACATTTGCAAATTACTCCTTCCTTCCCAGGGTCACATAGGATATATATATCCAATCCTTTCCCAGGCTATTATTCTCTGAAGATGCCAGTCACAGATGCTGGTGAAAAGTCAGAAAGGAACTTTTCTAGAACATGGCCACATAATCCAAAGGCTCCACAAAAAAACTAAGCCAGAGAATGATCTCATGGGTCTCCTTTTACCCAACCACATGTATTCTTTCAGTTATGAAATACAGAACTAAGCATTTTCTTCTCTCCCACAACCAACCATTCCATGCTTAACAATATCTTCTACAATCTTGTTTGCATATGTTGCTAAATATGCTAAATCTGGGCATGTGATGCTAAATCTATTTATTTGGGAATATCCACCATTTCATGATTATGCAAAAAAAATGTATTTTTAAAGTAAAAATAAAATAATCTGGGAAATTTGTATCTATGTATATGCCCAACTGCTCCAACTATAATTTAAGAAGAAAGAGAAGGGAGAGAAAAAGATGTAGCCCAGTGTCAGCCTACTGTGTCCTAGAATACCTATGGTAATCTAGATGCTAATGCTGGCTTACTATTGCCCGCAACACCTGCCCTTCTCTGACTGATCATTTTTGTTCCCCTTGGTTGTGGCACCCTGAACCTTAGCCAGTCCTAGGTATATTGTGCCTTCCCTCTTTGAACTTGGAAACCTAAAAAATCTTTAAGCAAGTGAGTTAGAGTTGTTGGGCCCCCTAGTTAATTGAAATTCCCCCCTAGTTAATTGAACTTCCCTCACTGGTATGAACATGCAAGTTTCACAGAAGTTACTGTCTTCCCTCCTAAATTGTAATGTTTAGTCACAGACATTACTTGAGATAAAACTATCCATTGTGTCTAAGGCTTTATGCTTTTCAGTTTTTTAAACAGTTTACAACAGTTATTTTTTGGAAGGTAAAATAATAAAAAACACCCTTTAAATAATGTTATTGCCCATAGCCCATTAGCCTTGTAGGCTCTGTAGTTGGCAGTGTGAAGTGCAAAAAAGAGACAGTGTTTGCAGGAAGAAGGCTTGAGTCACACAGTTCAGATCAAGCACATACTTATTTAGGCAAAGGTGGACATGAGAGGTAAGGCGTGAGCATCAAAGCAGATTTAACACAGAGATGTTCAACTGCAACTCACAACAACTATTATTGGCATAATCAATGAAGCTTATTGCATGATTAAAATATGTGATGTACCTTGCCCAGTTTGAATCCTCTTCCGGGATGCAGCTGGGTATTATTGCTTGCATTTTGCCATCGGTGTTGCCTCCCGGCTGCATCCCACCTAATGCCTGGCTAGAAGCCGTGCTCAGCTGGCTGATTTGTAAAGTCGCAAAGCTCCTGACTGTGCAAATCAGCTAGCTAAGTGCAGCTTCTAGCCAGGTTTTAGGCAGAAGGCAGCCAGAAGGCAGCATCAGTGGCAAAATGTGAGCAATAATACACAGCTTCATCACAGAAAAGGATGCTAACTGGGCAAAGTAAGATGCATTTATTTTAGCCATGGGATAAGCTCCAATGGCAAAGGATGAAAGTAACTGCAGTCTAACAATGGATGGAGGCTCATATGTTGCCCACTTTTGCTCTCAGGGTAGCTCTCTTAAAGATTTGCTATATATTTTTTTAAGTATTTACATATATTTTTTAAAAATGATGTGAGTACGAAATGAAATAAAACCATCACCATAAATCAAACATTAATTTTCATATCACCTCACTCCACCTCTGGTACAATCCCTTTCAGCAGAGGTTGCTCTGCTCTAAACTCCAAATGGTATGTTATCCAGTAAATGCATATAGAATGAAACAGTTATTACATGTGGATGAGTCTGAGGCAAAACAGACGAGTGGAAAGGTTGACTTGAAGCTGCCCCTTCCAAAGACATATTGGGGCCATGGTGAGCACACACCACTGCCCCAATCTGCCTTGAAGCCAACTGAAAAAGGAGCAGCAAAGATCTGCTCCTTTTTAAGCCAGGGAAAAGTTAACTTTCCCCACCCCACTGCAGCTCCATGGAAGATTCAAGCCACTCCAGCAACATGCAGCATATAAACACCACACCAGTGGAGCGCCTTGAAGTTGCCCACATGTTGGTGGCCACTCAACTTCTGGGCAGTTTCAGAGATGTTGTGGGAGCAATCAGCATATAAATGCTATGCTCCCAAGCCGCCTGAATGGTGGCTTTAAAGGGTTGTCTATTCCGGCCCTTTGTGAAGTTCAAAACTGCATCCTTCTATAAAGGAAAAGTTGTAGCAGTTTGGAATATAATTCAATTAATTTAGCACAACTTCGCAATACAGTTTTGGATCTCAGAATATGGCATCACTCATATAGAGTTCTGAATTCAGATGAAAAAGGAATGTTTAAATAAAGGTTGCATAACAACTTGACTGAATAATGGTTACATTCACTGTGTGCCTGGAAGCAATTAAGCAGTGATGAATGAAATAATACTCACCGTTCTTTTTATAAAACATTATTTCTCCTTTGAATTCTATCTTTTCTTCCAGTGACTTTTCAATTTGAAGAATCATCTGCTCATTTGTTTCAGCACCATATAAAAATTTACAGCTGCAGCTCTTCTGCATGACTTCTGTTCGTGCAAATCCAGAAAGCTCACAGAAGCCATCGGAACAGTAAACTATTGGGAATCCTTTAGCCACCTGAGCATTTGCGAGGATGAAGTTACTATCTGTAGAAAAAACACAGAAGTAAGATGTCTATAAATGGACTTGCATTTGTTCTCAACAATGTTGTATGCAGTTATATATTACCTTTAGAACTCTGGTTCAAAGCAGAGGTATTAGCATAACTCCGAAATACTTGGTTAAAGAAATATAGAGCTCAATACAATGAGCCTTTCGTATCTATTGGGGATTTGGTTCCAGGAACCCCCCACCACCACCACCATCACCACCACCATGGATACCAAAATCTGTGGATGATTATCTCATTATATACAGTGCTGTAGTAAAATGGTCTTCCTTATTTGAAATGGAAAAATCAAGGCTTGCTTTGGGGATTTTTAAAAAAATACATATTTTCAAGCTGTGGATGGTTGAATCTGTGGGTGCAGAATCTGTGGATGTCAAACGCTGGCTGTATCTGAATGAAGTTGATGAAGTTTGTGATACATTCAAATACCTTTTTAGAGGATAGAAGATTCCTGCTAACTTTATAGGACACACTGATCTTCCTCCTAAGGAAGCATAGCCATACCTATTTATTTCCCTCCTACCTGCCTCCCCCCACACTACAAGTAGGATTAGTTAAATAAATTAGTTTGAGAATTTCCGTCACAAACTCTAACATCAAAATCAGATTACACCTCACTATTCTACAACCAAAAATCAAAACAAAAACAAAACAGATCCAAATGTGAAACTTGCTTCAACAATAAAAATGGTGCAGTGTCTTCCCCTGAATCTGAGGCAAGACAGTAGCTTAGAAGGCCCGGTGTCAGTGTGGATTTCAGTCCAAATGTTAATGGAGCTATACAGAGTGCTGAACTAATTTGGGTGATAGGATTCAGTTAATTGAGTAGTTCCTTTAAATTTAGTATAAAAGCCAGAGAGGATTAACTCATTCACTGGCCTGGAAGCCATTAGCTGCCACTTCTTGTGACATTCAATCTCTATGTACTCCTCACACTTCAGTATCTGTCACCTGAGGTAGCTTCCTCATTTTCTTTTAGAGCACATCTGGTCCTGCTTTTGAGAGGTTACCAAGTAAGCACATCACTATTCAATACCAATAAATTTAAGAGCATCGAAGAATGATGAACTACAATATCAAAACTTCCTAGGCTTCGAAGCACAGCTAGATTCAATGCAATAAATTTACAGACTTAGAATACCCTTTCATCACTGGAAATTACAGTATAATATTTTTATATGGAGAAGGTTCATACTCCAACAAGTTGCAAGTTGCCTACAAGATGATAATTCTCACCCGAGGAAGTATAGTTTCCTCAGACCTGGTCCTTTCGGGGCCATCACTCTAAATGGGAAAAGGCCAGGACCTGCACTCTTTGGCCAGATAAAGCCGACAAGGACCAGCAGGTAGTTCATGAGATAACTATCAAGGACCTCTGGATATGTGAAAGACTAGCTATTGGCCCTGAGCTAGAGAAGTTCATCCAAAAAAGACTGTGTGACAAAAGGAGGTTAGTCTGATAGGACTGCTAAATTGGAAGGGGTTATTTAGCTGTATGTCTTTTGCAAAACTATTATGATTGAAATTACTATTCATTTTAAAAGCAAGAATATGTGTTCTGTGCATGGTATATGTGCAAAAGTTCTATCTTTTAAAAATATCCTTTTTAAAAATAACTACATTAGAGTCTCGATTATCCGACATAAACGGAAACGGTGGTCCGATAGCTGGATAGCTGAAAATGTTGGACAATCTGGAAAACCAAGCAACGGAGGAGAGGGCTGGGCACACAACACAGGCCTCTCCTCCATGGCTTGGTTTTCCTCAGCCCGAAGGGAGTCCGAAGAGGCCTGAGCACTTGGTGCACGCAGAGGAAAAGACTGGGCTGAGCGGTGTGGACTCCCTTTGGGATGAAACAAAGCTGTGGAGGAGAGGCCTGGGCGCTTGGCCCAGGACTCTCTCCACGGATTGGGCTTCAGTGTGGACTCCCTTCGGGCTGAGGAAACCCAAGCCGCAGAAGAGAGACCTGGGCTGAGCACCCAGATCTCTTCTTTGCGGCTTGGGTTTCCATTATCCAACGTTCCACTCCCATGCTTCTTTGTGAGCATGCCGCCTGTGTGGTGAGCTCACGAAGAAGCATGGGATATTGGATAATGCAGAACGTCGGATAACTGAAGGATGGATAACCAAGACTCTACTGTACATAGATACAGAGAAACAGTTGGCCCTATATATCCACAGATTATGCATCCATGGATTCGACCATCAACAGTTTGAAAATATTCCAAATCCCCCCGCCCCAAAAAGCAAACCTTGATTTTACCATTTTATATAAGTGGCACCAGTTTACTATACCACTGTATACAATGGGAATTGAGCATCCATGGAATTTGGTATCCATAGAGGGGTCCTGAGACCAAACACCAGTGGATACCAAGGGCCTACAGTATATACAGTCATATGGTTCATTTATACATATATTCCTTTAATATATTGTCAGGTATTCTTCTGAGATTAGACTGTAATTAGCCAAGAGAGAGAGAGCATATCCCCTTGTATGAGCCAATCCAAGTTTAAGATCCTGAAGGGAAGACTTTCTCTCCTTCCTATCACCATGGTGAGGACATGGGAGACAGCCTTCTCAGTGGCTCCCAGGCTGTGGAACTCTCTTCCAAGGGAGGTTTAGTTAGCCTTCCCTCTGCTGTTTTTCCGCTAGCAGGCTAAGAGTTTTTAAAATTTAGGCAGGCCTAAATTATGTGGCAAAATGGATTTTTTAAAAGATGTGTTATGCTTTACCTTTTAAAGTTTGTCTTAATGTGTTTAAACTATGTGCATTTTAAATAGAATTGTTATTTAATTGTTTATTAAACTTTTGTAATAGACCCTGTCACATGGGGTTAAAAGAGTGTCTTACCTTTCCTGAATTCAGTGTTAATTTGGGAGGCAGCTGGTTCCTATCACACATTAATCATGGCTGAATTGCCACATAGGTCCATCTTGCATGCAGCCCAGGTCTTGTAAGCCGCTTCCATGGCCCTTTTTTGAAAACAAAAGCTTCCAACTTCTAAAAATGGCCGCCAAAGTGGCTTAGATGACCCACACTGCATCTTGGATAGTCCCTATAAATCACTTTGGGTCATAGGAGAGAGAAGGTGTATTGAATGAATGAACTACTTAATTAAGACAGCATTGATGATACTGTGGATTGCTAAAAAAGTCCAAAAACAAATAAATGGGTCCTATTGCAAATCAAATTTGCACTCTCCCTAGAAGCCTAAACCGAGACTGTCACACTTTGGTCAAATCATGAGAAGGTTTGACTCCTTAGAAAAAACAGTAATGCTTGGTAAGATAGAAGGCAGTAGGAAAAGAAGAAGACCACACTGCAGATGGATATATTTGGTTGTTATATGCTTCCCCTAAGAAACACAAGAAAGCAAAATAAAGTTTAAAATGTGATTTAATAAATTCCCGAACCAAAAGCAAACACTCTTTCTGATGTTAGTCATAATACTTAGCTCATTTGTTCACTACCCACTCACTAATCAGGAATGTTCAAGCCATTGTTGGAGCCCTCAAACTATCACTTTTGTTTTCCTAAATGGAAAATGAATATCATTATCAGTTATATGAGTCTGTGTGCTGATTCTGCTGTCAAAACAAAATCAGATTCCCCTACTAGTAAAAGAATTAAAATCATATGCTTGCCATGCAAATTGATGACAGCACTGCTATATAAGAGCTAATGATCATGTATCTAAAAAGCATCTGCAGACTACAAATTAATTTATTCCTGGGTTTCCTATTGTTTAAAATACAATTACCTACTGCAGAGTCATTCATCCTCTCAGCTAATTCACTGTGAATTACATGAAGCAGAAAGAACACTGAATAGATGAAAGGGATTCAAGGGCTATGCTAACTAACTGCAAAAGGACTGACATCATATAAGGGATGCAAAGAAAAAAGAATGTAAGTTAAAATTACATCAGGATCAATCTGGAATACTTTAGCATATGCCCTAAGACCAAAGCATCTGTTTAACCACAGTCCTGTACAGTCCCCAGCTGCATTTAAAAAAATTATTTACTTACATACTGTGTCTTAATAACATGCTTAACTAAGTGGAAGGAGTGTGTATTGTCACCAGAGCTTAAAACTTAGTGAAGCAGGCAATGGTGCCCCGGCATTACAGAGAGAGAGAGAGAGTGAGAGAGAGTTAGTTTTAAGGGTGTTGTCTAAGTATAGCCTGTGCATCCATTTAATCAGAAGGCTCCAGAGTTGTGCTTCCTTGGTTCAATTTCAATTTAATATATTATGCATAGATCTAGCCCATGGTAGGCACTAAATAAATTATGATGCTCATAATAATATAATTAAAATACTACTACTTAACAAGATTTTGGATTAAAATGTAAATATTCTTGTTCGTTAGATTTCTAATCTTATCTGGTATGATGCTTAACTTTTTCGCTAAGTTGATTAAAGCTTGTGATAGTCCTTCAGTTATTTAGAGTGCAACCATGTCCCCTTAGTCTTCTATTCATCAGAATGAGCATTATGTCCCAGACTATTCCCAGACTGACCACACACACTGAGGAAAATTTGGCGTGATGCCACATCATTGTGCGCATGGGTGAGTTGTGCCAACACTGCATCGGCCATGTTGGCTCACCCGCTCTTTTTGGAGGCAATAAGACTACTTCCTCATGGGCAGGAACTCTGTGTACACCTTGCCTGGTGTGCCATCACTTCTGCTGAGGTCAGATAAAGCTGTTCAGACATGTGATATAAACTATTACTTCCCTTGTTTGGAAAATGGAAATATACAAACCGGAGTCAGAATACTTCAGTCCCAGGACACTCCATCCTAATATCAACGTGGCAATTTCAAAGACATTTCAAAAGAAGATTTGAAAAAGAGAAAGCTGAATTGATCAGACTACTGTACATTCTAATGTATCACCAAAGCTAGGAATCCAGACAGTAATTTCTTAGCATATACTAATATGCTGATTTTTACAACATTTTTATGTATGGTCAAATTTTAATAAGCCTACAAGATGCACTGTGTTTCAGCACAACAGATTAAAACAAGCTCTGTAAAAAAAAAAAAAGAGAGAGAGAGAGAGAGAGAGAGAGAGAGAGAGAGGAAACCTCAGTTTTACTATTTAGAGATAAAACTGCTGACCAGATGTTATATAAGATAACAGATGTTTATCATTTGTTAACAGCTTTACTTATTAGAAGGATTTGTTATGGACAGGGTTAATAATACAAGTGTCTTTCGCTGCATCCAGTTTTGCTATGATTCTACCCAACCCCAGCTGCAGGTATGTATGTATCTGAGTCTGCATGTATCTGAGGCTCTAATATTAACTACATTCATCTGAGGAAGCAAATATAATCCACAAAAGTGCATGCTAAAATAAACCTGTTAGTTTTAAAGGGGCTACAAGATTCATTGTTGCCCTCTAATAGCTTGTGGTGCTACATATACACACTAGGAAATAACTTAGTGAGATTTACAGATTGATAATAGATCCTAATATTAATTTATGATCTTATACTAGGGGTGCATAGCTATATGTCTTCAGTTATTTATTTATTGCACTTTAACTTCTACTATACCTCACACTTTCTGATGAATACCTTACTCACAATTATATAATCAATAATTATTTTATTTATATGAGTATACCCAATGATAAAATATATTTTTCTTCCTTTGAATGTCTATTCTTGATAGAGTATAACATTTTCTTCGTATATGTAAATAGATTATATAATTTTATTCTGCTGCTGCTAATAGTTGGTAAACTGCAACATCCTTTTTTCAACTGTTAAATATTCAAAAGATGTGTGTATTTGTCTACATAATTTTACTCCTTTGTCTATAGCCCCAAGATATAATTCTCTTCTTAGTATTTTTCCACAAGTATACAGTGTGACTAAGCACAGAGTTTTTGTTTTAAAGCTGTTAAAAGTGTGGAATTTGCTACAGCTAATAATTCTGGGCAATATTTCTTTTACAGCTACAAAAAATAAAGACAGTCTAGGCTTATTTGAAAATACATATTTCATACTAGCCTTGTTTTAAAACACTCCAAAATGTTTTCAGATGTCACTTTCAAAACTCAGGTGTATAGATTGCTTGTAAAGTTAGGATTTTTTCAACAGCATAGAAATCATGTAATTCTTTCCTTCTGTCTTTTTTTTTCTTTTGTACCTGAATGTTTGTAACTGTGTTGGCACTACAATCAGAGATTTCAGGCAACAAATCTCTGCTTTTATATCTAAGCCCTGTTGTGTCAAATAGTCATAGCATGAAATACAAAAACGGGGAAAAAAGAAATAAGCTTCTGAGAACTAAAAAAAAAGAAAGAGAGAGAGAGAGAGAGAGAGAAACAGACATTGCTCAAAATATATGTCAGAACTTCTGCTCAGAAAACAAAACTCTCTCTTTCTGTCCTTCTGTTGGCAGGAGAGGGGGAGAGAGAATGTTCATTTATTTCACATGGCTCTTACAAGAAGCATTTTGTTAAAAACTTTAGTCCCCATGACCTAATGTAACTCATGCCCTGAATGCAAAATGGTGGATGAAGCCACATCAGGATTTTTTTTAAAAACCTAGTTGCATGAAGATAGCAGGGTGATTTGTATTGGGACCACTGTGGGTGAAGTAGGGAGGCTTCATTCTTTATTTTTAACTGTGACACTAGCAGAATTAACCTCGACTTGCAGATAGTAATTCATCTCAGCTGGCAGGTCCCGTGGGACTAATGAAGACATTTTTTTTTTAAATGATGATTGGTGGATAGTGAACAGTTTTCATATGGACTGAGACTTGGGACTTCATAACAAGCTGCTAAATTGCCACAATTGTGTTAATGTAGGAAAAACAAACAAACTGGTTTCATGACAGCCATTTTGCACAGGTTTCAGCAAGTGCCATGGTGCTGCTATTGTCCTGGGCTCTGTGTTCTGTATGCCAGCCTTCCTAAACCCAACTTCCTGTCCTATGTCCTTCCCAAAATGCCTTTCAGTCTGTAGTTTTTAAATTTTCAATTGTGCAGATATGGCAATTGATTAAGTAAAGAGAAAAAGAAAAGAAATGGGGGGGGGGGAGACCAACCTGCTTGGGAATAGCCAGGAGAAGGGGGGAAAGAAGCATAATATGCCCATTTGTATCATGTTGTTTGCATATCAGAACTGCAGTGGGGAGAACTTATCACACATAAACCAATAGTGGAAAAGCAGTGTGATTGGGAAGCACTGACAAGTTTTGCCTATCAATGAAAAGGAGCACTTCAGGATGGAATGGAAGAGGAAGCAAATGCAGGACAGACAAGGCATAGGAGATTATCACACCTGCAAATCTGGCTGGGATAGACACGGGATTGAAAAATAAAAACCAGGTGTTATCACATGCAGCCAAGGTCGGGTGAGTGTAACCCATCTGCAGGCCGGACCCCAGCCGTGCTTATCCAGGAGCTTTTCAAAAATGGCAAGCGGATGGGGTTTGGGCTGCAGGCAGGTTGCACTCATCTAGCCTCAGCTGCATGAAATAACACCCAGTTTTGGCTTTTCAATCTCGCATCTATTCCAGAAGGATCTGCAGGTGCAATAATTTCCATAGTGTAATAAGATATGGTCACAGACACTACTATCTTGCTGTTTTTCCAGTTTGGCTGCAGAGGTGATAAAAATATTTCCCTTCCAGCACTGTAATACTAGTAAAAATATTACATTTATTAATAATGTTAACTACCCACAAACAAAAATCTATGGTATAAATGTAACAAAACATATTTTTAACCCACACTTCTGTAATTAAACAATTACCTGTAAGATGTTCTGGACAGTAACCAGTCACTCTATGCTTGTAATGCAACAGGAACTCAGCTGGCAATAGTTCAGATTTCGAATTAGGTTGTTTATAAATCTGCATATAGCTGAAGAATGATCATGACTGTGTACTAAATATGCCTACATTTACCTGCATTTATGAAGGATTTTTAATAAGCTAGGGTCAATATATACAGGAATCAGATGCCCATTACCTTGGATATGACTAGAAAATTATTAAAACTTTGTTAGGGAGATACCACTGGCTGAGATGCAAGGAGTGACAGTAAGGAAGGCTAATGCAGAAGGAGGTCTGGTTGATTACTGAGAATTTTCTCTGGAGCTTGAAATTATTCTCTTGGCTTTTTTGCAATTGTGAGTGTGTGGGTGTGCTTCAGGGGAAAGGTACATCATCTGCCCTAATAGGTTTGGGAGCAGCTGTTCTTATAGTATCACTCTATCTATCTATCCATCCAATCAATCATCTATCCATGTATGAGACAAGACCCAGATAGAAAACACCCTCTGCAAGGTTTACCATAATAAAAAAAACAATCAATAAAATAACATTAAAATAACAGATTAGTCATAAACCAACAACAGAATGGACAGCAAAAGTGAAAAGTTAAAGAGTTGATGTGTGATAGAAGATGAAGGGCATAGGCCCTTTCCCAGCCCATTGATGAGTTCAAGCACTGATTTGGGAATAAACCGACTCTGGAGCAACAGAACAGATGGCCCAAAAGCGCCACTTTTGGGCCGATCTGGGGGCATGGTGTACAGTATCTTCCTTTAAAGATACTCTGTGGTCAAGCAGACCAGCAGCTCAGAGTGGCTTCCAGACACTCTAGCCCTGGCCACTCCCCATTTAGCACAGAACCATGGCACTCAGATGTTGTGGTCCCGAGGCAGGCTGCTATCGTGGTCTTCAATGGACCACCAGCAAGGAAAAGGGTATCTCTTTATATGAAGAAACATCTTGTTCTTTGGGCACACACAGAAAGTGTAAGTTAGAGTAGATATCTTTGGCCAAATCAAGAAAAGAATCAAAATATCCTAATGAGACAGACTAGTACATTCTCCTAATTTCACTTCAGATCAGATGGGATTTTTAGTTCTTGAGGTTCATGGAGCTGGAATTCCATTGTCCAGCTTTGACCAGCTTTCCCAAATAGAACCCCTACCTTAAGGCTGATCAGCATACCCTCCAACTGTCCCAATTTAGCACTCGCAGTCTCGATTAATACTCTGTTGTCCCACTATTTCAGGTGTTTATGTCCCAGTTTCTCTCTTCCCTCTCACTTTCCCCTTTGTCCTCAGCTTACTTACGTTTCTGCAAACTGAGTTCAGAATGCAAAACTTGTTTATACTCAACTAACTCATCGGGGGGAGAGGAGATGAGGGCAGAATCAAGCCATTCTCTATAGATTCTGGCAAATGCAAACTGGTACAGTTTGTCCTACTTTGTGTGTTCTTCCACATTAATGATGTTTGCCATATTCACCACATTCTGATATTGTTTTGCCTCATGTGTTCCACTTTTTATGTGTAAAGTATTGGAGGGTATGAAGTAAATGTGTGCACGTGTGCAATCACATCTATCATATGGCAGCAAGGGCAGCAAAGTAGGCCACCTCTGCTGCTGCCTTTTATAGTCAACAAGTTCTCTGGCAGAGCTATTCCTAGTGTTGTAGGATATGCTAATATCTAACCCAGTTAGAACCCGTGGTTGCCTGCTGTGACCATTTTGCTCAACATTCTGAGGATAAATCATTCACCTCCATGCTGATTTGAATGTTGCTTGTTAGTACAATGCCATGGGAAGTATTCAGTGGACTATTTTTTCCTGTTGACCTGTTCCAGTTTTTGCAGCCTGAAAATGCAGACAAATTGCCTTGCAACTGTTGAACCCACAACATGCTCTCTTGGGTATTGTTTTTTGTGGCTAATTCAGGCTGACTTGGAGGGCTGGTAATGGTTGTTTTTGTTGTGTACTTTCAAGTCATTTCCAGCTTCTGGTGACTCTAAGGCAAATTATCAGATTGTTTTCTTGACCGAATTTGTTCAGAGGAGGCTTGCCTTTGCCTTCCTCTGAGGCTGAGACAGTGTAACTTGTCCAAGGTCACTCACTGGTTTTCCATGGCTTAGCTGGGATTTGTACCCTGGTCTCTGGATTCATAGTCCAATGTTCAAACCACTACACCACATTGTTACTGATTTTTATGCAATAGAATAAGTCTCCACCACTTTTAAAGAGTTGATAGTATCCAAATTATGATAACTACTCTAAGGTCATGAATACCAGAATTTTATCAATGTGTTTAATGGTGACAATGCAGTGGTAGGCATTCATGGAGGAATATGATTATCTTGATCCACTTTAATCTGGGTTCAGGCCCAGATTTGAGACAGAATTGGTCTTGGTTGATCTAACTATTAACTTTGAAGATAGGGATTGTGGGATGAGAATTTATGACTCGTAGCAGTAATGCAATTCCCAATTGGGTGGGTAGGGTTCAATAGGAAGTTACCCATTGAAGTAGCTTTTATCCTATTGAAATTCTGAAGTAATTTCAGTCTACAGTATTTAGCTCTAAGCAGGGTCTGATATTTTACAGTGTGCCCATGCCAACTGCAGGCTTGCCATCTGCAGTTTGAGCTACTGGGCATGTGCACATACACTGGCATGAGCACGAGTGCACGCCCATTGAAAAGAATGGGACTTGAGGGCCTGCAGTTTTTGCTCCCTGTGGGGAGGGGGGAACCAAAACAGATCTCCATGGATAGCAAGGATGCACTGTATTTTATTTTAGGTATAGTACTGGAAAGAGCAGTACTGATGTTACTGACACCACTGCTCCTCTTGTATTGCCACTTCTCATCTATCACATCAAAGCAGGTTACAAAGTAAAATCTCACCTGTGTGCTGCAAAGCCTGCCTGGAACTAAACTATATCTACAAACTATAACTTAGTTTCTTCCTGTGTTTCAGTAGTCAAAATATGTGATCAGAAAAGCCAAATCCTTCAGTACAAGTAAACATGACGTGCTTTGGTGCACTTAAGCACTCCCTAAGCAGTTCACAACTGTAAGCTAATTACCCTCAACAAGCTGGGTACACATTTAGTAACCTCAGAAGGATGCAAGCCTGAGTTGCGCCTGAGCCCCTGGCTGGTATTAAACTCACAACCTTATGGTTTGTGAGTGAATGAGTGGCTGCAGTACAGGCATTTAACCACTGTGCCACCAGGGCTCTCTGGTGCCATATTGCTACTGAAATTCTTTTTAGCCATTTAATCCAAATTTTTATATAAGACATAGTATTTCCATGATGAGTTTTCAGGGGGAAAAGAAAAAGCAGCTGCAGCCAAAGGAGAACAAATATAGTACTGGTCCCTGGTACACTGGAAATGAAAAAAGCCACCCCCCCCCCCCATGAGATAGAGAAACACTAATATACTGTATAAGATCTGTGTAATTCCTGGTTCTGGTTGCCCTTTCTTAAGTCTTTTTATAGAAATGAGTGTTCATGTCTGGAGAAGACAAAATGATTTTCTTTCTTACTAATGTAGATAGTTTCTTCTGTTCTTACTGTTGCTTGCTTCTCATAAATTGACAAAATCAAAGAGTTCCCCCATAGTTCAAGTGTCCCTTATGAATCAAGAACTTTGAAATCTTTAAAAAGTTAATTCAATTTGTACTTCCATCAGATATGATTGTTTTATTCCAAACCAAGTTATGTGTGACACATTTATTTTCCTAAAGTTACAAAATGACTTTCAATCTATAAAGGGTGCTACTTTTGCATTTTTTCTTGAAATTTTTCATTTTTTATGGCTTTAAAATTTCAAGAAATTTTACATCCAGCAAGTAATTCCTCTGTCCCTCTTGATTTTGTTCTATACTTGTAATTCTAAATCAAGACATAGAAGCTTGGATCTCCTATCTAGAAAGACAGCCCTTGTTGGCTTTGAATACAGCTGCACAGAAGGGAATGGTCAGGAAATTGTACCTTGAAAAAAGACAGATGAAAGCCCTTCTTCAAACCTTTATCAAAAAGAAAGGCAGGCAATGGGAACCTTGGGAGTCACAACTTTATATACTGTCATAATGAGAGCTAAGCCTTAATGTTCAAACAAGCCCATAACAATTCCACATTCTTGGGCTGCAATCAACAGCAAAATAACACTTGTGGTTGTCTCCATTGTTGTGCAATGCCCACTGATAAACTGGCATTTAAAAGGAGCCAGGTCAAAAAATCACTCACTTGCCGCTGCACTGTTTTTCCGGGAAACAAGCAAACTTGCGTGGGAGTCCTGTTGGGAGGAGATCGACTGCCCACAGCAGGAGACAGAAAGAAAACATTCTTCTGGATGCGGTAGGGAAGCATTGCCTTTAATCAACATAATTATCCAGGGAATCAATAATGGGTCAATAACAAATCCAAGAATAGGCTGGAGCTTGCTCAAGGAAAGAGAAAGGCTTTTCCTCCAAAGAGAAAGTTACTCTAGTTAAGTTTTTCCCTTCAAGTGGTACACTATGCAGTGCAAGGCTTCCCTTCAGACTGCCTCATAAGAGAGGCTTGATGATTCCCTTTTAAACTTTTTTTCTTACAAAACAAGACTCAGTGTTCACATGGACCCAATTCTCCAATTTTTAATTAGCACTGCTGCCATTTGCAATATCATACCCTCCTATTATCTTAGTTTGGCAAAGAAGGTTCTGATTAATTCCCTTCCATTCCACTTTTTCAGATGCTTTTGAGATGTCCCAATTTATCTCTCCTCCTTCTACTTTCCCCATTTGTTTTCACCTTACTTCCATTGGTACAAATTGAGTTCAAAGAGCAAAAGCAGTTTGCACTCAATTAATTCAGTAACTGGGAGAGGAGAGGAGAGAGTACAATCTTGTACTTTGGCAGTAGGTCCAGACAAAAGCACGTTTCTGCAGCCTCTCCTAGCTTCTTTATTCTTTTTCATAAATCACTTTCACCATATTCTTCCTCATAAGCCAGTTTTGACCACACTCTGGTGTTGCTTGGCCACATGTGTCCTGGTTTTCACCTGTGAAATGTTGGAGGCTATGCAATATTACTTTAGTTTCTTCTCTGTTAGGCATTGATATTCAATGCTCCTGAGCAAATCTTCAAATAAATAATTCTTCCCTGAAAAATTAAAGTAGTTGCTAAAAGGCTGTGTAGGAAATCAGAAAGCGCTTGGTACAAATTATGCCTCTGTTATAAACGCGTCATGTGATCTTTGGAAAGCCATTATCATATAGCCTCTGTTTCTATCTAGAACAGAGGAATTGTCATAATAATGCTAATATCTAATTGATTAGAAGAAACTGTTCATAGAATAATAGAGCTGGAAGAGACCACAAGGGCCATCCAATTTAAACCCTCTGCCATGCAAGAACTCAAAATCAAAGGACTCCTAACAGATGTTCATCCAGCCTCTGCTTCAAAACTCCAAAGGACCAGACTTCACCACACTCCAAGGAATTGTGTCCCACTACCAAACCGCTCTTACTGTCAAGACGTTCTTCCTAATCTTGAGCTGGAATCTCTTTCCTATAGTTTGTATCCATAGCTCTGGATTGTATTCTCTGGAGCAGCAGAAAACAAGCTTGATCCCATCCTCAATATGACATCCTTTCAAACATTTAAACAGGGCTATCATATAATCTCTTAACTGTCTCTTCTCCAGGCTAAACATACCCAGCTCCCTTAGCCTGCCCTCATAGACCATGGTTTCCAGACCCTTCATCGTTTTGGCTGCCCTCCTCTGGACATGCTTCAGGTTGTCAGCATTCTTCTTGAACTGTGGTGCCTAGAACTGAACATAGTATTCCAGGTGGGGCCTGGCCAAAGCAGTATAGAGTGGCACTATTACTTCCCTTGATCTACACACTATACTTCTATTCATCCAGCCTAGAATATCTTTAGCCTTTTTAGCTGCAGCATCACACTGTTGATTCATGTTCAACTTGTGGTCTACTAGGACTCCTAGCTCCCTTTCACATGTACTGTTATCAAGCCAAGTGTCCCCATCCTATATCTGTGCATTCCATTTTTTGTACCTAAGTGTAGTACCTTACATTCCTCCCTGTTGAAATTCATTTTGTTAGTTTTCTAATTTATTAAGATCATTTTGAATTTTGATCCTGTTGTCTGGAGTATTAGCTACTACTCCTAATTTGGTGTAATCTGCAATGTTGATAAGCATGCCCTCTATTCGTTCATCCAAGTCATTGATAAAGATGTTGTATAGCACTGGACCCAGGACAGAACCCTGTGCACCCCACTGGTCACTTCTCCGCAAGATGGAGTCATTGCTGAGCACCCTTTGTGAAACAATTGAAAATATGTTAAGTAGAAATAGCATAAAATGCTATTTGAAAACAGTGAAATTCTGGAACCATGCCAACAACTATCAGGTCAGATCGCACAGGGAAGCCAATGAAATCCACAAACACCACAAAACAGGAAAGAAGAAACCGTGAGAGTAAAAGCACGAAAAGCACCAAAATCAAGACTCAACACATTGCAAATGAACATCCCCCAGGGTCAGGGGGTTTCCCAGCAGACAATGGACTGCTAAATGGAACACACACACATATCCTCCTGCATATCCTCCCACTCTTGAGGCCTTGCCATACAGCAACAGACCAAGACACAGATTAACATTTAAATCACTTCCTCCCAACCAAGGGTCACACAGTATATATGCCCCACTCATTTCCATGCCACCAACCTCTGAAGATTATAGCCACAGATGCAGACAAAACATCAGGAATAAATTCTTCCAGAACATGGCCACAGCCTACAAAAAACTATGGATGGTGACCATGAAAGCCTTTGACTTCACAATTAAAAATATATTGACTTGTTATGTTTACATTGGTTTTAAGGGAAGTCTTTCCTCAAGACTGACCACAATATGGAGGGGCATGGGGGGGGGGGTACAGCTGACATCCCAAGTTCTCCTTCTCCCCATGTTTCAATTAGATTTGGAAAAGCTTTCTGTTAAGTTCAGTAAAAGGCTTTTTTTTTTTTTTTGCAACATGAGAGGAATTTGATGTTTCTGTGTGTGTGTTTGAAAATGGATGTGTGTAAGAATCTGTGTTCTGTGTGTATTAAGTTTAAAAATGTGTTTGTGTGCAACTGTGTGTAAGTATTATGAAAAGCCATATGTGACAACTGATTAGAAATAAATTTAGCCCTTGGACCAAAAAAGATTCTCCACCACAGTTCTAGTAAGGACTTACATTACAGGGCTGATATATAGATTATTAGCCTGATATGAAGAAATAATGTCCACAGAGAATTTACATAAATTCAACTTAGATAATGAGGAAAATAAAATAAAGATTTCCCAAACATTGATCAGAACAGAAACTGTAGTCAAGAAATCAGAAGATTAGGAATGGGAAAGGCATTGAAAGAACTAGTCAAAATCCTAAAGTGTAAAGATTTACAGCTGAATGTTAAAGTTAGAATCATCCAAATGGTTGTATTCCCCATTAGCATGTACAGATGTGAGAACTGAATAGTCAATAAATCTGGCAGAAAGAAAATAAACTCATTTGAGATGTGGTGATGGAGTAAAGTGCTGAGGATACAGTAGATGGTCAAAAAAAGATAAGCAAATGAGTCCTTGAACAGATCAAACCAGAAATCCCCTGGAAGCCAAGATGATGAAACTGAGGTTGCTGCACTTTGGCCACATCATGAGAAGGCATGACTCACTGGAAAAGACAATAATGCTAGCAAAGGTGGAGGGCAGCAGAAAGAGAGGAAAACCACATGGATGGATAGACTCAGCAGAGAGGCCAGAAGCATGAATCTACAGGATATGACCAGAGAGAGAGAGGATGGGTGTCTTGGAGACATCTCATTCACAGGGTTGCTCCATGGATTGAGGTTGACTCAAAGGCAGAAAACAACAACAGACTGTACTTCTACAAGAAGAGCCCTCCCTCCATCCACCAGCTTGAGGGAGAGAAAGGCAAGTCAGAGCTCCAACAGGCCTTGCCTGAAGGGAAAAAGAGCCCTCCTTCCAGTCCATCTGCCTTGGTCCAGGCCTCCAAGGGAGAGAAGATCTGTTGGACTTTCCCCCTTCCCCACACCTCTCCCTTCTCCTTTTGTGTCGTGTCTTTTTAGATTGTAAGCCTGAGGGCAGGGAAATGTCTAATTAACAAATTGTAAGCTGCTCTGATAGTCTTGGCTGAAGAGTGGGGTATAAATAACAACAACAACAACAACAACATTCTGCTACAAAAGCACTTTGGACAGATTATTGTTATTGTTATTGTTATTATTTATTTCCTGACTCTCCCTATGGATCGAGGTGGGGAATAACAACTAACAAATACACAACATCAGTTAAATATACATCAGTTAAAACACACAGCAATTTAAAAAGACAAATAAGATGCATACATGTTAAAATAATCCACATTTAAAATTCAGCATTTAAAATTCCTAGGCAGAGCAGTGGAGGGTAGAGGGTCTTGGAGATGTCTTGTCCTTAAGATTGCCATCAGTCAGGGCCAACTTGAGAACAGTTAACAACAAATAACAATGTACAGATTTATACAGCGTACTATAGTATACAGTTGTCTCACCAAATTTGCAGTTTAAGCATGTGCAGATTTGATTATTCATAGATTACTGTATTTTTCACCACTTCTGCTCCTGCCCTATGCCACTTTTATCAGGGACTTTGGCCCGGTACAGATGGGTGCTTTGTGGCACCTTGTGGCCAACATTAGGGTTTAGGAGAATGGAGCGGCCGCATGCTCCCGAATCCTAGTACACACCGGTAGTGCCATCATAGCTTGGCCCCATCCACATGGGGGGTGCCATGATGATGCGGATGCCGTGTAGCATGCAGATGTCGCTCACAGGAAGTGGTGTCATGATGGCACCCTTTCCAGTTTACAGCACCACAAAAAAGAAGCCACTCTAGGTAGCTGCTTTTCAGCAGCGCATCATTGCCGCACCATTTGGTGGCTGCGGCAACGATGCGGGGCAAAGACAGGCAGCACAGAGCCACCTATCTGCCAAGCCCCTTTGTTAACACTGGTGTTGCTGGGATGAAATCAAACTGGTGGGGTGGCTGGGCTCAGCCATGCATGCACTTGCTTATTCATAGGGGCAAGCAGGGGGACCAAGAGAGAGGGAATATGTGTTCCCTTGTCACTCATGTTGGCATGCAAGAGGAAGGGGATGGAATAGGAGACTGTATTACTTCTTTTACTTTCACAGGCAGGTGAAAGAAGAGAATGGGATAGGACAGTGTAAGGAGCGAGGGTTCACACGTTCCCTTCCTCACTTGCATGGACAGGGAAGGAGATGGGATACTGGAAGGAGGGCATACATGTTCCCTCACTTACTTGTATGGGTAAAAGAAGGGGAGGGGGATGTGAAGGATGTCCTTTTTCTGCTTTCTCCTAGCCCCCCATCCCATCAAGTGAGTGAGTGAGGGAACAGACAGGCAGCCAGGCCTAGCCACCCCACCTGTACATTGATGGAGCCTCATATAGATGTCTATATCACCTTTATAACCTAGAAATGACCAGCAGTGATTGGAGGTAAGTCATTTTCAGGTGTTAATTATCCTAAGGTCTCAACAGCTACAACTCAATTATGTTTTGGGTCAATTCATTCTTCTTAGGAACACAAGAGCCACAATACAGTTTCCAATGCTGTGTGCTCTATGCTTGACCTTGAAAGAGCCCAAAGGCATATCCAGATGGCAGTCCTGAAGGGGGAATGGGCTGGCACTTTATCTTGAAGGGGAGAAAGGGCTCCCCCCTTTGCTCCTTCACACTGCAACCAGTTCATTCATACTGCAACCAGTCGTGGATCTTGTAATCAATGCAGGCTGTGCAGCCCCCACAATGCCATAATGCTATAAAACTACACAAAAGGACTTTGCATTTCATAGGTACATGGTTTATAGGCTTACTCTCCCTTTGGCTGGCAAGTAAACAAATGCCTTATGCAGATTGACCATCCAAATACAAATGGTTTGCAGACAGCACACCAAATACTTTGCATGTTGGCCATGAATTTTAAAATGACCATTCTAATGAACATGTATTTACAAAATAAAATACAAAAACAAAATAAACAAAGTTCCTTTCTGTATACTTGCCACATTCTGTATACTTGCCACCACTGTTTTACTGGGGTGGGGACTGGCTGCTAAAAAGCACAATTTACCCATAAAGGTCAACACTGAAATATTGGAGTTGTTCAGTTTAGTCTGTTCTATGTACTTTTTTATTGTTGTTAAAATGAAAGTACTGTATAACATTGTTCATCAACGTGTCTTTCCAAGCATGTATTTGTACTAAATTTGTTTGTTTGGAATTTTTAACATCCAATATGTTAAACTTTAGCAGTTGAAGAGATTAGCCATAATGTAATAATTAAAAAGTAATAGTTTTTATCCTGCACTATTTGCCTTCCAGAAATGTTTTTTTTTCCCTCTCAGAAAATTCTTTTTAATATTAAGTGACTAGTGAAGTCAAGCCAAGGAAATTAGTTTTGCTCTGCATGTTAATAGTAGCAAACTGCCCTCTACAGTCCTCTTCCATCGAGACACATGCTTCTGTATCTGAGAGATACCCTCTTGTTTGCATGCTGACCCAGAAATACCTGGAATTCAGTGGAATTTACTGTTAGGTAAATGTTCTTGAGACAGGTTTTCTGCATAAGTTTTATTTTTGCTGTATAAGTTATATTTTTAAGGTAATCAGCCAAATATTTTAAATGGACACTGGAAATGACAATCATGCACAGCATATAAATAAATTCCTCAAAGAAAGGAAATTGACTCTGGCTTATTAAATATATCAAGTGTTCCTGTGTGATTGGGCTGCTTCCAATCACATGCCTTCATCCTCAATGGTTGAGGCACTTGAGCCCTCCTTCATGACCAGGAGAGAGAATTAAAATGTGAAGCTACCTTTTGCTTGCTACTGTATGAAATCTGAACAACAAGGGAGTATGAAAGAGTCCTGAAAAAGCAGAGCATGCTGTACAAAAGCTATGCAGCATTTAAGAGCAAATGCCTAATTCCAGAGAACATCTACTTGTCAATCATAGAACAATGCATGGGATGAGTGGTCCAAAACTGTTTATCAAAGCACATCTTACAATACAGAATATGTTGGTGGTTCAGCAGTATTGTCAAAGATTCACTGCATCACAATTTTACCTAAAGCAATTGTGTCAGTCTCGATAAATAAATAGATTCTTTAAGGTTGTTGTCTTTTTTGTATGACTCTAAATATTATCTGAAGCCCTGACCCTTCTTTTTTTGCTTTTTGATTCATGATAAAAAAATTTCAGTTTTTCACCACAACGTAACTGAATAGAAGAGGTACTCCACTAGATATGAAATCTAATGAAAAATTCCTGTGTGTTTACATTCAGTTCACTGTCCATCTGTGCAGCCAGAACTTAGAAAATTACCTTCCTTAGAAGTTATTTCTTTTCAAAAAGTTATGCTACCAATTATGCCCCAAGTAGTTACTGTTATAATTATAATTTTCAAAAGCAAGTCTTTGTTTCTTAATTAGAATTCCACAAACTGCTGAGTAGCAATTCAGAACATATCTAAGGGCTGAAACAGATGGCCTGTTAAAGCCCGCTTCTGGACATCTCAGGAGCATGGCATTTACATTCCACATGCTCTGAAGCTGTCCAGAAGTTGGCTGGCTGCCCAGACATGGGCAGTTTCAAGATGCTCTAGTGGCATCGCATCTACACGCTGCATGCCAACCTGTGGCCAGAAAAGACAGCCCTTTCCCAACCGAAATAGGAGCAGATATTTTCCGCTTCTTTTTGGGACAGTTTCACGATGAATTGGGGCCAATGCATCTCTGGCGGGGGCGGCTTCATGCTGCCCCTTCCTGGCCATCTGTTCTGGTCCTAAGTCACTATGATGACATTACAAAGGTTAACATAAACATAAAGTATATTATTTTTAAAGAAACTCCACTGGCATAACAGTATGCCCAGACCTCTGTTTTTCAGTTCTTTGCATTTTATTCCAAATTGTACAAAATGGTGTGTCAACAAATCATTACCATAAAACTTATTTTCATGTCTGTTGTACTCATAAGAAACAGCAAAAAGCTACACAATACAAAAATTCAGCATGCCTAGATACTAAAAAGTAACAGGGACTATATTATTTACTAGAAAGTAAAAAAGACTGGATTATTCCAGAGTACCATAAAAAGCAAATTGTGTGATCACTCAAATTCTGATTACCCTTTTGCATGCAGTATCAGAAATAAAAATGATAACCTTTTGTGGTAATTTTAACATCTCTTCTTGTGTAGTGTAACAATAATAATTGTTATTATTAGAATTACTTTCCTCCTGTCATCATGGAGATGGAACAGCAGAAGTTGACCAAAAAGTAATTGTATATTGTCATGTGGATGTTGTCCCTTAATGAATTACAACTATACATTTGTTGTTGAAAAAAGGAACTAACTCATTACTTTGAGAATTTCTAGCTAAGTTCTGTTCATTTCAACAATTTTTTTTCATAATATCTAGACTAACAAACTGAAACATCCTCTGGGGGAAATATGGCAGCAGCCTTCAGGTATCTGAAAATGTGGCAGAGAGACAACACATTATTCTTCATTGTCCAGGCAGCAAGACTTAAAAAAAAATGGGTAGAAATTGCAAGGCATCAATTATTTTTTAAATAAACTTATGAACCTCATAATAAAAGTTGTTCGACAATGAAGCTGGCTGCTTTGGGAAGGGATGGACTCTTCTTTGCTGGAGGTATTTAAACAGAGATTGGATGGCCATCTGTCAGGGATGTTGTGGCTGAATTGAGCAGGGAGTTGAACCAGATGACCTCCGTCACCTCTTTGGCAGTCTAAAATTCTGTCTTCATGCCCTGCCTGTGACTTCCAAAAGCATCTGTTTTCCAATTCCTGGAAACAGAATTCTAGACTATGTTGCTTTTTGAAATGATATGATGAGTGCCTTCAAGTCATTTCTGACTTATGGTAAACCTATCATGGCTATTTCTTGGCAAGATTTGTTCAGAAGGAGGTGGAGGGGGAGAGTTTGCCCATGTCTTGTCCAAAGACAAGGCAGTAAATCACAGAGTTTCCATTTCAAACAGGAACCAAAGAAGAAGAAAATGTTCACTATCCGTACCAAATGCTTATTTTTCAAATATAAACAAAACAAGGTTGCAAGCACAAAATTCACTTTACTAATCAGCCTGTTCACTGTTAGCAGAAATACTGTAGCATCATGCTTAAAAACTAGGCAGCTCACATCTGAAATCCTAGAAAGAAGCCAATATCTTGAATCAACCTTAGTTAAGTATTTCTCCCAAAACAGGCAATGTGAGGGGAGCATAGGTAGATCACTTATGGGTTTGTTTGTGTTTTCCAATTTAAATTAATACAGATGCGGCTTGTTATTTTTAATGAATATATTCATGCTTCTAAAGCAGCACTGGATCAGTTATCTTTACGATAATAAAAATTACTAATTATCTCACAAAAATTGATCATTTATTAAATAATTTATTGCAGAAATAATATGGTTAATATGAAGCAAAATTAGTATTTTAAGCATCCATATCAGATGGTTTCTGTGATATATTCTGTTTGACCAACTGGGATATTTTTGACTACAATGGCATATTCTTTCCCAGTTGTGTAAAAGTGGGTGCTACATGCTTCTAGAAGCAATACGTATATTTCACCATGAAATAACAGTTGCTAGGATGACAGAAAAAAAACAAAAATTATTGCTTTCATGCCCTATTTGGGGTTTTCCTGGGGGCATCTGGTTGGCCATGGGAACAAAAGGATACTGGATTAAACAGGCATTGGTCTTGATCCTGACCATTTTTTTCCTTATGCTCTTATCTTTGTGATGCCTCCTTTTTACTAATTTTAGTCAACTTTCAATAACAACAACAACAACAACCCAGTTCAGGAGTAAAGGTGGCTTACTAAAGCAACTATAGTTAACAATTCACAACTTATAAAAGATGAAATTATTTTTTTTCCAATTTAAAACATATTTAAAACATATTGTGGAACCTTTCCTTGTGCAGCGGATCCAGACCCCCCCCCCCCCCCGCCGGTGTAAGGCATATACTGTGTATGCTTGAGCTCAATTCATTATAATAGGGCTCATGGTGGTGCATCATTCATTTAACTGCAGCACGGCATCTGCATAAACTGGAAGCCACATATGATGCACCCACGTATGGAGCGGGCGCACTGTACTCCAGTACATTATATCAGCCTATTCCTCCTGAATAATTCTTCAGTGGCTTTTTGAAGGAACAGCAACAAAACAACAATAACAACTTAATCTGCCTGTGGAAAGATATCAATGAGAGTGCCAATCTAGGAAGGGAGTGCTGGAACTTGGGAGCAGCCACCAAGAAGGCCCTGTCCTGTGTTCCTACCACATGTACCTGTGAGATGGATGGGACAGAGAGAAGGCCCTCCCCAGACATTCTCAAAATATAGACAGACTCATATGGGAAAATATGGTTCTGAAGATAACCTGGACCTGAGACATACAGGGTTTTAAAGGTCATAACTGATAACCCCTAGAGCTGTTAAAACCAGGCAATTGTGTGCTCCATCTAACCAGTTCCAGTTAACAACAGAACCATCAGGAACACTCTCTCCCATCCCTTTCTGGCACAGGTTGTCCACCAAGGTGGCCAAAACTGTATTTGTCCCATAGCCTGCCTATGGATCTCGATAATCTGCCTTGCTCATAAACCACTGGAACTTGGTGGCCCCCACATGCTCCAATATTGTGCCCAAAAACCGAATGTTGGAAACTGGCTGGTGGTTGTCCAGTATCAAGGAATTCAGGTAGGGTTTTTTCAACAATGGTCTTATAACTGTATCTTATAAGAGTCCCTTTATTGCAGGCAGATAACCCATTTTCAATTTTCTAATAAACTATGAAGTAAAGAAATACTCTGGAAAGAACCTATGTACACATTATATCTATTTATGTTTCTAGTCATTGGCATACAATAAATGATTTATGCCATATCTCACCATACTTCTGCATTTGACTGAAGCCCACTGATACAAATAATCTAAAACAATTTTGAGTTGTTCAACTCTTCCTTTAATATCTCCAGAGGGAGGCATTTGCTAGTAGAATGCCAATTTCCATCTACCATTTGAACTGTTAATATATGAGGACCACTTATACACACACACACACACACACACAAATATCACACACACCAGCATTATATGATTCTTCCCTATCTTCTTTCACAGTTAAGGGTTAGGTTCAAAGCAGGACCACAAGCCAGGTAGTATGGCTAATGATAAAGGATTGTGGGAATTGTCCAAAACATCTGGAGGACAAAACATTTCCCATCCTGGTCTGGGCTTCACTTTCCTTGTTTCCATGCTCTACAGTAACTATGCCTGACCATCAAGAATCCTAACTCCATTTTTGGATCCTCATCCCATGTACCCACATTCAGCTCCCACAAATTGTCCCATTGGTGGAATAGCTGCTTCTGTGTGGATTCAGTATCCCTTCTACCACCGATTTGTCCAGTCCATGTCAGGCCTGAAATAGCCTGTAAAATCCCATGTGTTATTATTCTCATATTTGCTGTTGTCTTCTTGGCTTTCTTAGTCTCCAAACATGCATTCTGTTTCCCTTCACTTTCCACGCATTGTCAATATGGACCTATAGCTCTGCTTAAGCAAAGACAAATGTCCTAGAAGCAAAGAGTTTAAGGCCACTTAAAACAATCTATGCTATGCAGCACTGATTTCTGAGCCTATCCCAGGTGTTTACACTTGGCTTTATTCACAGAAATATGCAACTTATTATTTCATAAGAATCATTAGAATGAATTGTTTCAACACAATCTATAGTATCTTTTTTTTAAAAAAAAAGTCAGATTTCTGAAGCAAAAAATTATAGATGTGAATATCGTATACGGGAGGACAACAAATGTTTGTGCATAAAATAATTGAGATGAAAGAACTGGGATCCATTCTTGAGGGATAATTAGATGATCTTATATATATTTTAAAAGCTGATTTTAGAAGATTATCTCTTTATGCTCTCTCTTTGGACTATAATAATTACAAATGCCAATGTGTTCTAGTTAGTGGTGTGTCTAATTGGGAAATCAGTTCAGTAAGTAATAAAACCTTATACGAAGCTGTGAACTTTAAACCATGTCCTGGAGCTTAATGAAACTGAGACGAAGATACAGCTAGTTAGATTTGAAGTGATAATTCACTTTTGGCCAATCTTTTCCCGTTGTTATGTGAGATATTTGATGGGGGGGGGGATTAAGAGACCAAATATAGTGCTCTAACCATGAAATCTATTAGTTCTGTCTCTAGCTCTAAAAATCAATCAGAGAAGGATTTACTCAATCTTTTAGAATATATACCTTATCTTGATAACACCAAGAGCTCTATAGCCTCCTGCTATGATTAAAAAGTCAAGACAAAGAACTGCAAGCAGAGCCTTAAATCAACTAAACTGATTCTGTCTAACCAACAGGATGAACAATGACTAATACTGAAGAAAGTGGAACATAAAATTCTGTGGTGCAAAGCAACCATACCATACACTAACAAACACAAACCAAAAATCAAAATCAAAATTGATGCCTTTTATGAAGCTAGGGATGCTTGAAGAATCCAATATTTGTGAATCCTTATGTGAGCTGACAGATCTGTACCTCCTGGACTAAGATGTGTTTTACAGACTAATTACCTGCCAGGTTTTGCAGCTGTCTAATTTTTATTCATACAACAATACAATCAGGCAATGGAGTTAAAAATGAATATGGACAAAATTGGTGCAGGGTAGATTGATTCTTCCATCCCTAGATACTTTTGAACACCTCTTAGGCCTGATGCAAACAGGTAAAAAGCACTGCTTCGGGCTACTTTGGGGCATGACATGATGATGCCCCTTGATCAACTGGAAGCCACACTGAAGCTGCCTAACGTGGCCCAAACCTGGCCACAAAACACCTGCTCCTTGCTGTGGTCTGTCCTGGACCACAGCAGCAGCTGGCCTAGGGACTGCAGCATCCAGGCACCACGCTCCTGTGCCGATTGGGGCTCACTCATGGCTGGAGCGGCCAGAGGCTGCTCCAAGCTACTCATCTGCATGAGCCCTTAGGTACCAATCCAATACACTTTCACCTGGGAATTAGGTCCAGTCTACTTTTGCTTACATCTGAATAGAGCTGTATGAATGGATTGCTACTGCTTTTCAATTGACTGTTTATTAGAGTAAATATGTGTAATTTTGCAAATGAAAGAACAACAGGAGTTCTGGAGAAGGAAGTTTTTAGATTATGCACATATGTGATAATTTGGGTTCATAAGAGTATTGGTGGCTGTAACTACTTCACCCTCCACTGGGCTGACTAATTTTGCCTGTCCCATCTCATTTGACATCATAAACCTCTAGGACATAAGCTGTGAACAGAGGGAAACAGCAGCAAGGTGTTGAAGTTCAGACATACTCGGGCAGAGAAGGCCAAAGAAAAGCATTTGTTTCAACTCCTGCTATCTTCATTTCCTATGTAAGGCTTACCAGGGGAGCCCTAAGAGGTTACCAGCCCTGGTGATTACACTGACTCTGTGATGTAGAAAGAGAATTGTGTGAATACAGTATGACCCCTGTATCTGTGGGGAATGCTTTCCCACACTTACCGTGGAAATATGAAACTGCAGATAATAGCAAACCCTACTGAAATGAATAATCTCTAACAAAAGTTGGCCACGGAGTTGTACTGGAAGGCCTAGAGATCCCTAGAGAGAACACCTCTCTCAGCATTTCTAGGTCCTCCAGCACAACTCTATCATCAACATCACTGGAAGCATACCATAGAATTACACTGGAGGACCTAGAAAATGTCTAGAAAGAACATTTTTGTGGATGGGTGGGAAAGTGAAATGTCAGGCACCAGCCCTGCAGATATGGGAGTTGTACGCAAATACATTCTTCATACAACCAGAGTGAAGACTATACACATAGAGATTCCCAGATGGCCAATACAAAAATCAAATAGACTACATAATTGAAAGCAGAAGATGGAGGAGTTCTATTCTCATGGCCAGAACTAGATCAGTCACTGACTGTGGCACAGGTCATGAGCTACTTATATGAAAGATAAATGTAGAGAAGAAAATTTTAAAAAAACAGCCATCATACCAAAATATCCCTAAAGAACACCCCAACAGAATTTACAGATAATGAGAGAAACAGATTTGCTTTTATTAAGCATACTCAACCTGGAATCAGAAGAGTTATTGACAGAAGCCAGGGGCATAATCAAAGACTAATGCAGCAAGACACTATTTATGTGCAAAAGAGAGAGAGAAGAAAGAATGCATAACAGAAAAAACACTCCAAGGAAAAATGAAAAGCAAAAGAAAAGTAAGGTAGGAACAGGGTCAGAACCATGAACACAGCTGCTCAGTAACTAGTCTTGATTAGGAATCTGTACTTAGGACAAGAGACTACTGTAGGAACAGAATACAGAGAAACAGAGTAGTTCCCTATTGGCAAAGGGTCAGGCGAGACTACATTTTATCACTCTGTTCAATTTATATACAGAAAATATCTTACACAGAGCAGGTTTAGAAATGAAAGAAGGAAGAGTGAAGATAGGAGGAAGGAACATCAGGAATCTAAGATATGCAGATGATACTATGGAACTAGTGGAAAGCAACACAGACATGGAAAATTACTAAAGAAAGCCAAAGAAGAAAGTGCAAAGGCAGGTCTAATGATAAACATAAAGAAAACAAAGATAATGATCATACAGGATTTACATAAATTCAATATAGATAATGAAGAAATCAAAGATTTCCCATACCTTGGATCAAACATTGACCAGAACAGAGACTGTAGCCAAGAAATCAAGATTAGGAATGGCAAGGGCAGCTATGAAAGAAATACAGGTAGACAAAATCCTAAAGTATAAAGATATACAATTGAACACTAAAGTTAGAATCGTCTAAAGCATGGTATTGTATGTATAGATTGTGATGGAAAAATTTTGGGGGGCTGTGTGACAGGGATGGGTCTTCTGCCCTCAGGAGGTGGGGCTTCTGGGGAGGGATTTCTTCCCCCGCCCTTCCCTGGCCTCCAGCTGTCTCTGAGAAGAAAGGTCCAGGAGGGCAGGCAATAGGTGCACCCCAGTTGCTCCTCCTCCTGCCCTTCCCCCGGCCTTCAGGTGTCTGAGAGACAGCTGGAGGTCAGGAAAGGTCTGTGGGGAGGAGGAGGAGTGGGCATGTGCCTGGTCCTCTACTTCCCGGACCTTTTCTGATTCCCCACTTGTCTCTCTGGAGGGAGCTGGTGGTCAGGAAAGGTCCACGGGGAAGAGGAGGAGTGGGCACACGCCTGGTCCTCCTCTTCACAGACCTTTCCTTGTCCCCAGCTGTCTCTCCCCAGAGGCAGCTGTGGGTCAGGAAAGGTCCAGGGGGAGGAGGAGGAGTGGGCATGTGTTTGGTCTTCCTCTCTCTGGCCTTTCCTGACCCCAAGCTGTCCCTCCAGAGGTAGCTGTAGGCCAGGAAAGTCTCTGGAGATCTTTTTCATGCCCTCCAGCTGTCTCGGAGAGGCAGAGCCAGAGGTACGTACCTTCTCCAAGCATTAATGCAGAGGAAAGACACTATCTTTAACTGAGGCTATATCTGAAGGCACAGAGAAATATATTTAGGTGTCATCAGCATACTGAGAGTACCCCTCCCCATGCCTCTGGATCATCTCCCCAAGCATTTTCATATAGATGCAATTTGATTATCAGTATAAGTGTTTGATTTAGTTGCCCAATTCTGCTATAGTTTCTTCACTTTGCAAGTTCTGCATGATGTAATCTGAAGACAGCTACAACTAATTTCATGATCCCTCCCTAGAATTGACTTAAAAAAAACAAACACATTTGGAGTTCCATGCAAGAAAGACTGCAAAGATTTATGACAACTTGTTTTCTATTTCTGTGGTCACTGTATTTGTTTCTTTCCTGTCCTATTCCCCTTTATAAGCTATTTTTGTATTGCTTTCCTGATCTATTATTCTGTGGTCTAGACACATACTTTGAATAATAGTCAGGTGTAGAACTTCCATTTTCTCTAAAATACACACATATGTTCCTTATTTCCAGACAATGCTGCATATCTTGTAAGGCCAGGCTGTAAATAAAAACTATATTTAGATACTCCCTGTTCATTGCTAAGTTATTTGTTTATGTTTGAGAATACAGCAAAATAACAATTCCTGTGTTTAAGCACAAAATGTCAGCTCCTCGTGCTTTTCCATTTTAGGTAGATGATAGCTGTAATAATTATTTTAACAATAAAAAAATTCTTTTGTGTAACCACAATAATGGATTTTGAAAATGAAGCATAATCCATTACGGTTATATTTGCCAGATATATCCAGTTTGCAATTTAATTTTTCAACAGTGCTGCTATTTGCAGTTGTTCTTTGGTATCAGAATCTTTCTAGACTTCTTAGATTCCATGGAAATATGCAGCTAAAGTACTCTGTCTAATTAGTTAATGTTTCAGATATGCTCAGAAGATCAAAAATGCTGCAGAAACATAATACTATGAATAAATGCTCCCATTTGTTGGGACACTGCTTTAATTCCCTAATATATAATTAGTTCTTAAAGGCTCAATAGTTTTCACAGGATACAATGGCAGAATACATCATTTTGTACAATATTATGCTCCTCATTGCGGCTGATATAATTCAGCACCATGGGTCTAGGTATTTGACTTTGCCCCATTATTTGGCTTCTTGTTCCATCTTTCAATCCAAACTTTTTGACTACATCGGCAAAATATGAAAAATGGCATCTACAAATTCACCAGTGAATACTGTGACCTCCAAACACTCAGTTACACCACAATCATCTCACAAAGCACAAGTACAGGGTTTTTAAATCACTCCTCCCTGACCACTTAGGATATAAAGAATACATGTGTGTATGTACATGCTTGCAAAAGTGAAAACCTCTTCCATCCTTCAGTGATCCCCTCAAGATAATGTTTTGCTGTCACCCGTTGCAGGGGAAAACAGCAGTTTCAAAAGTGGGATCATTGGATTTGGGGTTTAAATCTGTCTGTGACTCCATCTATTCCTCCTTGAGGAGTGGTACATCATAGGCCTTCATAGGCTATCAAGTAAACTGGTTCAGCATCTCTCCTGGGTCTTTTCTCTCTCTCCCCTTCCCTGGGCAATACAGTACATACTAGGGGACAGTGGCTTCTTTCTCATACTCCCGCTTGGCCCCTTTTCTGGAACCATCCTCTTTCCCAAGGATAGATCCAGCACCCTTTGCATGGGCTGACTCTTTCTTCTTCCTAACCCCCACACATGGCTACAGTACTGCTTTTTCTAGTTGCGTTGCCACACTCCCTTGTCTGCCGAGCTTCTGTCTCCCTGGTGCTTGCTAACTGCTTTTCAGTGCCTCCACCTGTCTCTTCCCTTGATTACTGGTCAGCCCTGCTCCTTAGTTTGAGAGGCAGGTAACATGGCAGTCCCTGAAAGTCTCTCGCACTATCCCATTTCACAACAATCCACAGTGAAACCACTTTACTAGCACTGCTAATTGATGTGCTGGAACAGCATTTCCACACTCCCTGTTGTCTAACGGATCAGTGGCTGGGGCTCCCTGCAAGGAGAGCCATAGAATTGCCTTCTCTCCCATCTGTCTTGCAAGCAGAATCCTTTCACTTTTAGAGAATACTTCTTTTTCAACTAGTGTTGCTAACTGCATGCAGGGTAAGGTGGGGGCAAAATTGAAAGACTCAAGGCAAAGTTGCAAGCTTTTGCATTAAGGAAATTTATAGCCTGGCACTAAAAATACTTTCACTGCCTTTTGGGTCCCTAGGAGTAAAAGAGTTTTTAAAAAAATAAATAAGTAAGTAAATAAATAAATCTGCTTTGTTTGAGGTGGTAGGGCACATATTTCTTTATGGTTTCCTCAGAGATAAGACTGGATTACGTTTATAGGAATACTTCCCACAACTGTAACATAGTAGTATTTTTTAATTTTATTTTCAAAGCAAAATAGTGTTACTTCTTACAGTGATGTAAGAATATTTTTTATGTTTTATGTTATTTTGGTAAGCTCATTATGGCAAAAAGGAGGTATTTTATATTTTTTATAGACTAAGCTTAAAACCCTATTTTAAAATTCTATAAATAAATACACATATTTATTTATTTGAGAACAAGGTCAACAGTACCACTTGCAAAAATGTATGAACAAATATCCTTTTTGGATGCCATTGCTGCCCTTTATTGCCTATTGCACAAAGGTTCTGAAATGATTTATATGCAATTTTCAACATGCTCAGTGGCATGAATTCCTTTACATTGTAGACAGTACAATGGTTCTTTAGTAAAACATCAAGCTAAATAGGTTTGTACTCAAGATTTCTTTTAGAAGGGAAGCCTAAATTCCCAGCTGTGCTCTGAGGCATGTTTCCATTAGCAGTTGCAGATGGGAAAAATTTTCTCTGGGGATTGAAAATGCGCTGCTACTTTTTGCATTAAGCACTCTGGAAACAAGCTATTGGTTGAGCTTAGCTGAAAGCACAAATGAATTTGCCAGCTCAGCATTCAGAAGTAACATTACTAGGCTGAGAAAGATTGCCTCTGAGCAATACCACCTAGAAAGGAAAAGCAAGTCACAGAATTACCGAACAAGTTTGGGTAAAAGTGCATTATTTAGCAGGGAGATAGAAAACTAAAACAAATTATGATTAATTAAGCTATCTCATAGAATGTTTGAACCATATCTTTAACAAATTACCAGATAGTTTGTTTAGCAGAGAATAAGAAATATAGCAGAGAATGAGAAAAAAATCATGGTAATGCTTTGCTTAATTCCCTAGGTTTGAAGGCATCTCCATTCCTTGCTGAATATGTCCAGATCAAAAGAGATGGTACTGAGTTCAGCACTCTCAGGTTCAATGGGAAGGAGGCACTCCTTTGAAGCTCCCTTCCCACAACTCAGGAAAATTAGCAGACAATGCAGCACAGACAACGCACAATACAATTTGTCTTTATCCATTGTATAGTCTGCTCATGGGGCTAGCAAGATCAGAAGTATCCTCTTCTGATAAGTGGCCTTTAGGAAGAAAGTAAAATCATGGTTGTGGGACCAGGCTTTTGCACATTAATGTAATGCAGCACTTCACTGGGACTGGCTAACGTTGATGGTCATAAGAATGGATTACCGCTTTGGGATATGAAAGGATCATATATTGAGATTTTAAACTGTTTGATTGTTAATTATTGTTGATTGTCCTTGTTTTAACTTTGCTGTATTTATGTTTTAAATTGTATACTGCCGGCATCTAATGATTGCCTTGTAAGCCGCTCTGAGTCCCCCCTCGGGGATTGAGAAGAGCAGGTTAGAAATACTGTAAATAAATAAATAAATAAAATCTCAAAACAGAAAAAAGGACATGCATTCAGCACATCAAGACTTTTTTTTCATGCATCTCTAGTAGAAGGAACAAAGGAGTTTGCTTTTTTCCAGATCAAACTGTTTGTCAATTGAGCCCTGTGATTCCCAAACTCTGCTCCTCCTGGTGTTTTAGATTTCAGCTCCCAGAAGCCCTGTCCAGCTTGGTCAGCAATCAGGGATTCTGGGAGCCTGAGATTCAAAACATCTGGAGAACCAAAGTGTGGAAACCACTGATAGCCTAATGTGGTGCCATATGATTCACACAAGAATTTGTTTTCTTTTCGCTACTAAGTGGTTCTTTTAACTCAGGTACTGGGAACTTTCTGGATGTTGCTTTAGGAGTTCCTGATCAGGCTACAAGTTTCATGTTATCTTCACTCAACAACTAGAGTTGGAGATAACAGTCTATTGACCAGAATTGGCTGGGAAATGGGTTTCCCTCAGACAGCACTGAACAGACAGTTCCTATTTACAAACTGGGAAAGCTTTGCACTGAAAGACAGCTTCAGTTTGCAGATTGGTAATGTTTTGTGTAGGAGGGGCATTCTTGTCTGGAGACTAGGAAGTTTATACATCATGTGTGTGTGACCATCAATGATTGTGAGGTTTGCATTGCCTTGGAGGCACCCAACCACCATTTTGAAAGTTTCAATTTTTAAAAAACTGAATCAAGGAAAATTAAAAATTAAAAAAATGAGGTGGGGGAAACTGACTTGCTCATCTGTACTCCATTCCACCCTGCTTCCTCCTCTGAAAGCAAGCTAGTAGATGCTCCTTCCCCATCCATGGCATGGAATAATAAGCAAGTAAGCATATGCTTGCTCATTCACCCTCTCAATCCAGCCACTATCACCTCCGTAGCTGAAGAAACATGGTTGTGACTAGACTTACATCTCTCCTGTATAGAGCTCTGTGGGAGAGGAAAGGGATAACAAGGAAATTGCCTGTGTTGCAGCCCATGCTGTTTCCTCAGTTACTGTATTCTCCCCCCCCCCCCAAAAAAAATCCTGGTGCTGAAGACCCAAAGAACTAGGCATTCAAGGAGAAGCCAGCAGCCTTGTTTCCTCCTTCATTGTCTCAAGCAGTAGAAAGAAAAGCAGAAGGAAGGAAGAAAGGAAGGAAGGAAGGAAGGAAGGAAGGAAGGGAATACCTCAGTTAACGAAGTAGATGTGTTCCTGAGCTTTACTTCTTTAACAGAGACACTGGTGCCAGAGCTAGAAATAACATGGAAAAAACCGGGATAGGTTCCTATGTCACAAAAAAAGAAGAACAGTTTAACGTGCTTCACCAAACTTTTTATCCAAAACTGACAGTGTGCACACATGAAATGAAACAACCAGGTCAGATAAGCCTTGCATAAGTAAACAAAAACATTTTGAATCTTCTAGAGACCACCTGAAAGCTTCTTCTAAATCATCCTGGGATTTCTTTTTTCTAACAGCCTCCACTTTTCTTATGATTTCCATTTGGTGGTAAAACTTATATATCTATGCTTACGCAACATGCCAGGATAGCTGGAGAGGCAGGTTAATCATCTTTGCCCCTTTCTTTCTGTTTTGTTCTTCACACATGTTGACAAAGTGATTCTGGAGGCAAGTGTTTGCATTCCCTGTACATAAGTACCCACAGCTACAGTAGGATTCCCTAGAGTAGAAACTCTTTCTTTCCCAGATCAGTCTTCATTGCATACAGACATGCTGCTGCAACCCAACACAGAAAGTCTGTCCTTCTCCAGCTATCCATCACCATCTTCCCAATGCCAAAATTGAAAAAAAAAAATTAAAAAATGGAGGGGGAACTTGTAGTTAGACAGAAGTCAAGAAAAGGGGGGAGAGTTGCACTTCTATATAAAAAAACTTTGTCAAAAGGAGCTTCTTTTGTCAAGCTTTCCTATGAATATCAAGATCTGTTGATGCTCACATCTCATTATGTACAATGGCATAGGAAAATGGTGTCCCTTATATAAAATGGTAAAATCAAGGTTTGTTTTATATAATGTTTTTGGTGATTATTTTCAAGCCATTGATGGTTAAACATCTGGATACAAAGAGTCAACTACACCTACACAGAAGGCAAAGCAGGGCAGGGGGGGAAGGCAGCACCTCCTCTTCTTCCTTAATCCAATCATGTCTGTCACCAATATTGCAACGTTCCTTATCCTCCACCTCCTATTCCTTCCACAATAAGTAGAGTGAAGAAGGGAAAAAGTGGAAAAGAGAGCAGTGATAGCTGTACTAAAGACTGTAGCAGATTGCCATAAATTTTGGTAGTAAAGTGCATTGCTTTTAAAAAAATGTATCCCCAGGGCTGGGGGAGGCTAGACTCTGGTGCTGCAAGACAGGGATTGGGGAGATGCACAAAATACTTATTTCCCCACCCCCTTTCACAGAAACTTCACTTTACAGCCCCAAAACTGTTTTGTGGATGTCCTGAATTTTTATGCTCAGGTTAAATGCCCAATTGCAGCAAAGGACTCATCATGAGTAAATGTTTTCTCAGGTGTAGAAGAATTCCTGGCATGGAAACCCCACTGGGTGATCTTGGGCAAGTAACACTCTGTCAGCCTCAGAAAGGGACAAAGGCAATCCCCCTCTGAACATGTTGCTAAGAAAACCCAGTAATACAATCACCATAAGTTTGAAATGACTTGAAGGCACACAACAACATATACATTGGACCTTTCCCACCTTCCAAAAGGAACTGTGGACTGCCTTGGATCACATTTGTTGGCCATGTTCTCAGATTGCTCTGGCTCCCACATTTGTGACTTCATCTTAGCTGTCCTGTACTCTGGGAACTTTTTGAGTTTTGACTCTGGACAGCTACTTTGCAGCCTAGGTCTGTCAAGTGTTAGAATATCTGCTTTATTAAGTTTTTGGAAGTGTGGAGTTTCCTCCATGACCCCAAGATGACTCCCCTGAACAAGTCCGCCATTATGGCTAAGTGGGAAGGTCAGGTAGCCAGCCTGGCCACTATGATAACCTCATGGGACCCTTAGAAATAATACACTGGAAATTCCCCACAGGAAGGTTTGGGAGTATCACCATTCTCAAAGGGATTTTTATGCCTAAACAGAAAATTCAAATCCTATACCACACGGCAAGTTGGGAAACACACAGAGCAGCTTGCCATCTGCCACTGAGCGTGGTGGGTGTTAGGGGAAGGGCTGGTTGCTATTTACGAATGGAGTTTAAAAGGCCCACTGAACATACGCAAACCTGTCTGTGTATGCAAAGAATGGGGGCGTAGTGTGCTTGCAGTGTCCTGGAAGGAAGTAAACAAAAGCTAAAAAAATATACAAGTATATATCATGACAACCTCAAGTGACATTGATAAGAGATTCTTCAAGTCAGTATGCACCTGATGAAAGCCAGAGAAAAGATAATATTCCTGCATCATATCACAGTTGGTAACTTTGAAGGTTTTGTGCCCTTGGGCACTTCATGCAGAGCCTGCATGAGCCACCACAAAATTGCCCTAAAGCCCATAAAAGACAAATCCAGAAGTAGCTGGAGATCTAATCCTGGTTTTGAGAAGGAAAATGGGTAATTTTGTGTTAAACAATGCAGAGGGGAATGTGACCTATTTAAAGGGTTATTTTGTGTAAAACAATGCAGAGGGAGACTGTGGCCTATTCCCCCCCCCTTCTTTTTCTTGCTGTAAAAAGGGCATTCCTGAGGTAGGGCTTCAAACCTAACTTTGAGAACTGCATGCAGCTCGACAGCCAACTTTTACTCAGCTCTGCATTACACAAACATTGTTCATGTTTCTTGAAATGCGTAATGCATTACACAAGCATTGTTCATGTTTCTTGAAATGCGTAAGTAGTCTATATGGGAACACTGGTATTTTGTTCATTGACCATATTACCTACAGCAATTAAGAAAGGTTTATTCTAAGCCCTTTTTGCACTGCACAAGAAGCCAGAAGGTACAAAGACACCCTTCTCCCCAATCCCACTGGTACCATGTGTTACTTTGTGTTGCCAGGCAGAACACTGCAGAAAGACAGCTTCACCAAGACATTGACTGAAGATATGATGATACTGCTCCTGAAGTGTGATGGCACTTTTTATATTCTATTTCTTTATTTTTTCCTCATCTATTTGTTTTCAGAAATAACTTTGTTCCTGATTATACCCCATACTTCCAACTGCACAAAAACATAATTCCTACTGCAACTTTTATTTCCTATTTCACATCCAGATACGCATTATTAGACAATGCTTGCAGTCAAGCCTGAACAGAGGTTCAGCTTTCAAGTATTCAGATGTTGAGTGGCAGGTCTCCAGATTTAGCCATCATTGCTTTCTTTGGAATGTGTAAAAAGGTACAGCATCAATTACTTTGTCATCAAATGAAATACGTAGTCATAGTGCAATGGGAAATTTTCACTGAAGGAGGCTAGGTCTTGATCATAACCTAGCAGTATCTGGACAAAAGAAACAGATCAAAGACTACACTTCTGTTTATATTATGTTTCACTTTCTCCTTGTCTAGAACTCAGGTATTCTTTGCATCTCCAAAGGCTGTTTTAAACATATAAGATAAAGAACAATAAACAAAGTATAATTGTGTCTTTCACTGTCATTATGACACTGACTTTGCTTTCTGCTACCTCTGTCTCTCTTGTCTATCAGCTTTCTGTTCCCATCTTCCAATTTTCACCTGTTGTTTAATGGTCTATCTTACTCAGACAATTTCATCTTTCATAACATGGCTGCAGTAATAGCAATGATTTCAAGAGAGTGATACTAGCTATAGACCTCATGAAATGTAAACAAGTACTTGGCACCTATAATTTTTTTTAAAGAATTGTGTGGAAAGTAAAGACAGGTGGTAACAACAGATGTATTTTTCCTTCCTGTGTTATTATTGCATTCTACCATCATATCAGACATGTCTCTTCTTTAGAAAAAAAGCTGCAGGCATACAGTACAGTTGCTTGTTATAGCTACTGCCCAAGAAAGATTTTCTCTAATTAATAGTGTAATAGTGTACATCAGAAACAGTATCCCACTAAAAGGAAGAGAAAGGAACACCTTCATATTGAAATATTAGGTATATGGGCAGCAATTAAGAATGCCTTAATTCTTCTGACACTAGTATTTCAAGTAAGTCTTCCCCAGTGCTAACAAAGATTGCCATAAAATCTTTTCCTAAACCTTTTCATAATTTTTCATTCATTTCCTGTATTTTTAAGATGATATCAAAGTGTTAACCAACCTCTGGGCTTACCTCTAAATTTCAAAACATAGTGAATAGTTCAATAAAATAAAACTGAATAATAATTCTAGCAAATCCTAGAATTAGAGAATCACGGTTGGAAGAAACCACGAGGACCATCCAGTCCAACCCCCTACCATGCAGGAATACAAAATGAAAGGACTCCTAATAGATGTCCACCCAGCCTCTGTTTAAAATCATCCAAAGGAGGAGACTCCAAAGAAGTGTGTCCCACTGTCAAACACCTCTTACTCTCAGGAAGTTCTTCCTAATGTTTAACTGGAATATCTTTTCCTGTAGTTTGCATCCATGGCTCTGGGTCCTATTCTCTGGAGCAACAGTAAACAAGTTTGATCCCATCCTCAATATGACACCCCTTCAAATATTTAAACAGGGTTATCATATCACTTCTTAAACATCTCTTTTCCAGGCTAAACATACCCAATTCCCTCAGTCTACCCTCATAGGGCATGGTTTCCACACCCTTCATCATTTTGGATGCCCTCCTCTGGACACGCTCTAGGTTGTTAGCCTCCTTTTTTAAATGTAGTCCCCAAAAGTGGACACAGTATTCCAGGTGAGGCCTGACCTAGTCAGAATAGACTGGTACCATTACTTCCCTTGATCAAGACATTATACATCTATTGAGGCAACCTAGAATCACATTGGTTTTTTTAGTTGCAACATCACACTGTTAACACCTGTTCAACCTGTTGTCTTCTAGGACTCCTAGATCCCTTTCACATGTAATGTTCTTAAGCTTGGTGTCTCCTGTCCTGTGCATTTCATTTTTTAGTGCCTAAGTGTAGTTATCTTACATTTTTCCCTGTTGAAATTCATTTTGTTAGTTTTGGCTCAGCTTTCTAATATATTAGGGCCATTTTGAATTTTGATCCTGTTGTCTGGAATTATCTACTCCTCCTCATTTGGTGTCATCTGCAAATTTTATAAGCATGACTTCTATTCCTTCTCCCAAGTCATTCCTAGTATAAATCTTCTATGCTCCAACATAAGCCCCCTTTGGGTTCAGCCAGTCAACCAATTTACAAATCCATTTAACAGCAGCATTGTTTAGCCCACAATTTACTAGCTTGTTTGCAAGAATATCATGGCGGACTTTGTTGAAGGCCTTACTATATCCACAGCATTCCCTTCATCTACCAAGCTGGTAATTTTATTTAAAAAATCTAAGATTAGTCTGGCATGAGTTGTTTTTGAGAAATCCATGTTGATTTTTTGCAATTATAGCAGTCCCTTATAAATGCTCACAAAGTTTCTGTTTAATGATCCCTGGAATAGTTCCTGGTACTGATGTCAGGCTAACTGAGTGGTAATTGTTTGGGTTCTCTTCCTCTTCCCCCTTTAAGGTGGGGGATAACATTTGCCCTCCTCCAGTCCACTGGGACTTCTCCTATTCTCCAGGAATTCTCAAAGATGATTGCCAGTAGCTATACTTCTGCCGCTTCCTTTAATGCCCTTTGATGTTGTTCATCTAGTGCTGGAAAGTTGCATTCATTTAGAATAACCAGGTATTCCTGTACTACTTCTTTACTTATCCTGCACTGTATTTCCTCTGCTGTGTCCTCTGTACCATTTCCCTCTGGTTGAGCACCCTTTTCCTTTTGTGAGAAGACTGGGGAAAAGAAGGTGTTCAGTATTTCTTCCTTTTCTCTGCCCCCTGTTAGCATTTCACCATCTTCTCCATGCAATGGCCCTACCATTTTCACCTTCTTCCTTTTGTTACAGACATAACAAAAAAAGTCCTTTTTATTGTTCTTAACCTCTCTAGCAAGCTTGATCTTATTCTGCTCTTTAACTCCACATATTTATTAAAATGGTAGCATAGAAATTATTTTTTCATTTAAAAAAATCTTTATTCAATTTTTTAAAAAAAGAAGCAATGAGAATGACAAACAAAACCGACAGTGTTGGTCTGTTTTGCATTCATATTATTTATGTGCACACAAATTCTTATAAACAAAGCTAGAAAGAAATAAGAGGCTGAATGGTGCTGTTTATTCACTTTCACATATCAAGTTACTTTCAAAATGATTTGACAGGCACAAAAGAGATAAACACTTGGTTTTTAAAACAAACAAACAAACAGATATACATACAGAGACATTGTCATCTCTGTTCCATCCCTAAAGAGCACATGAAAATAAGTAATTACAAGATCTACAGCAGCATAGACTGAAGAGGGAAGAAATGTAATCCGAGCAACCAATCCAAATCCCATTAGTCTAACAATGAGCGAATGATTTGGCACTCTACCAATATTGTTTAGAGTAGTGGCAGATGAGAAACAGCAATTGAAATTGAATTTGACAGCCCTCCAATGGCTTGATATCATCTCTTCTTGTGGCCACAGTGTCTCTCAGAGAGACATCAGCCAGTTAAAAAGGCCTCCGGATTTCTCTCAGCTAAATGTAGTACATGTGGTGAAAATAAATACACAATTTTGTGTTTATTTTTCAATCATGTATTATAGGTTGCATTTCTGTTTTAAAGAGGAGGTGGATTAATTGCATTTTACCACCGCAACCAAAATAGCTTTTTCTGCACAATTACTACATTTGTAAAATTTTCAGAGATATAACCATATTTGTATAAAAAGAAAGAGGGAGCTTTGTGATTCCTTTAAAACTAACCAATTTATTTCAGTATAAGATTTCATTCATTCAAGTTCACTTCTTCAGATGCATGGAATGAACCTTCAATTGTTGTTGTTCGCCTTTAAATAGTTTTTGCCTTATAGTGACCCTAAGCCAAACCTATTATGGGGTTTTCTTGGCAAAATTTGTTCAGAGGCGGTTCACCATAGTTGTCCCCT
This sequence comes from Urosaurus nigricauda, assembly GCA_034509955.1. Classification (NCBI taxonomy): domain Eukaryota; kingdom Metazoa; phylum Chordata; class Lepidosauria; order Squamata; family Phrynosomatidae; genus Urosaurus; species Urosaurus nigricauda. The sequence goes on from JAOEGL010000006.1 coordinate 82,705,081, forward strand.
GAAGGCTGAGAGCATGTGACTTGCCCAAGGTCACCAAATGGATTTAATGGCTGAGCGGAAAATCAAACCCTGGTCTCCAGAGTCACAGTCTAACACTCAAACCACTGTGTCATGCTGGCTCAATAGGCAGACATATATACCAATAAAGGGCATGGTTATGTTAGGGGGAAAGTCCTGTATGTGCTGTGAAATAATTGTAGCATAAAGTTTTCACAGTTTTTAATATAGATTTTTTTAAATATATATTCATATGTTTTCCAGCTCATTTTATAGTATGGACTTCATAAATCTGTTCTGCACATGCTTAGTTTGTATTGCCTATCTAGTGAAAATCATGTGGGAGGCCAGGAGGTGGTGGGTTAGAATGCATGTGGCTGGTTACCAGGGAGATAGAAAACCGAGAGGGCCCAGACTACTCCATTTCAGAAAAAGATGATTTCAGATGAAATCTGAAACCATTCTCCACATTCACCCCTCTAGAAGAAATATCTTGAGACGAAAGATGATTGTAACCCTTTAATAGTCCAAATCATTTATGCCAGTTTTGTTATACAGGTTTGTCTATGTATTTATTATGCAGTGGTGGTGGTGGTGGTGTGACTCTGACTTATGGTGACCATAAGGGAAGCCTATTTCAGTGTATTCTTGGCAGAATTTTGTTTAGAGGGGGCTTGCCTTCCTCTGAGGCTGAGAGAATGTGATTTGCCCAAGGTCACCCAGTGGCCATCTCTTGGTCCAATTATTAACAAAACATCTAAAAAACATCCAGAAAAGTCCAGAAGTACATTGTTTTCAGACATAATCCATGACAGACAGGTTTAAAGATTCCCCAGTGATATTGTCGGGGTATCTCTAAAGTCAAAATCTGTACTTAACTTGAAAGAAGTTATAGATCTCCTTGTTACAAGAAATGATTGTCACAAAGAATTTAACAAAATGGTGATGGTATCATGCAGGCACACGAAGAAAGGGGAGAGTAGAATGCCACTCTAAAACACACAAGTGCTCTAACAGTGTCAGCCGATGCACACTACATAGTTATAGTGCTCTAATTCCACTATCACTACCATTATTTCATCCTATGGAATCCTTGGCTTTGTAGCTGATTGAGCCAATAGAGCTGTCTGCCTGAAAATTTAAATGCCCTCCACTAAATTTTCAATCCCAGGATTCCATAGGGCAAAATCATGGCAGTTGAGTTGCATGAATAGCACTATAATTGAGCATTATGAATGGGACCTGAGACAAAACACAAGGAAATGGGGTTACTTACACTGACTTGTTGTTTTTCCAAAGGGTGGTGTGGGACAACCAATTGCTTTCATTCCTCCCAATGAGAGGTAAGGGAGTAGGAAAAACACTTAACTAGGCAAAGATGCATTAATTTCAAGGGCATGGGTCTGATCCCTGTACAGGCCAAGCGTTTTCCATCTTTCCCTCTCCTGTCCACTACTTCAAATAGCAACCTCTTCTTCCCTGCATTCCCTCTCTCTAATGCACATCAGGTGAGACTTTTCCTTGAAAATCACCCAAAGAAGAGAATGTGAAAGATCCTGTGGATCTGTCAGCATACTTATAGCAGAGACGGTGTTACTGACAAACAAAAGAAAGGGAAAGAACATGCAGCAGCAAAGATGAAGAGCCAGCTGAGAAGAGAAAGATGCACCAGCTTCAAGCTGCTGATTATGTGAATGCTTAGCTTTAAGGAGCAGAGGATGTCCTCAAACCCAGGCCTTTATGAGGTGGGTGGTTGGAACATTAACTTTGTTGAGGAATAGGAATCCCCCTGAAGGCCATTCATGGGATGGGTGGCTTTAAGCCACAGTTTGCCCAATAGCATGCTGTTTAGTGTGCCCTAAGCATGAGCTGAGTGTATATCCATTACAAATAGACACAAGGTCTTTCAGACCTTTGTGCATCAGCAGCACTTAAATTATTTTAGATTCCTTGCAATTCAGTGCTACAGACAGAAAGGTGAAGGGGATCCCCATTCTCTAAAAAGAAAGTTTGCCACTCTGAACAAGTTCATGAGTGCACATTCACATAAATGCGTATTGCAGAGAGGACAATTTCTCCTCTTTTCATCATTCAAGCATCCCATGGGGCTCATACTGAATTCTGAATACAGTTGGTGATTGAGATAACTGGACTGGGGGAGAAAGGGGTGAAAAGACAATAACATCCAGTCTAGTCCCTACCCCTCCAAACGGAAGGAGAGAATGATCTTGGGCCTCATTCCCACTACTTTTTAACCAGGATCGTGAATCGGTTTGAACCGATTCAAACAACCCTGGTTCCCACTTAATCTGAATCGCTGAAGCGATTCCAAGTAGGAATCCATTTAACCCATGTCTTTTTGATGCTGATTTTTTCTGCTTCTTTTTTGATAAATCGAATCCGCTTAAGTATGAACTACATGCAGATCAGAATCAATTTAAATTTGTCCTTCGTGCGGCTGGAGTGGGTACCTTTTGAATCGATTCATGGCTGAATGAGAACCACAAGTGGATTATTTTGGAGAGAAAAAATTCATTCGGGGCAAATGTAGTCGGAACCACACTCTGCTGTCGAATTGATCCATCAATTCAGATCGCACACCGACTTATTTGTAACTGGGAATGGGGCCAAAGTTTCTAAACCCCATGACACACAGTGAATCTCTTATGTCCATCCCCTTTGTACTAGGGTGTATCTCGTGAAAATAACATAAAGTCCAGAACTGCCTTTGCCTCATTATCAGTGAAGATATAGAATCACAGAGTTGGAAGAGACCACAAGGGCCATCCAGTCCAACCCCCTGCAATGCACAGTCAAAGCACTTCCAACATGGCCATCCAGGCTGTTTAAAAAAGAGACTCAACCACACTCTGAGACAACATGTTCCACTGTGGAACAGCTCTTACCATCAGGAACTGCTGTTACCATCAGGAGTTACTACAACTTTCACTACTACTAAATAGTTGAAACAAATATGGACAGCCACCTAGTTCCCATGCAATGGTGAGACCATAAGTAACCAAAGCGTAAGATACACTATCATAACCAAATAATCTCAGTAATGAATTTGTTAAGGCTGTAGCCGTTAACAGTTGCAGTTCATAACATTTGGGAGCTTGAGTGAACATGGACAGCCCTTAAGACAACATATGAAACTAAAATGGTTGTTGTTGCTGTTGTCATTTTTTATGGAATGAAGCATTTCTTAATTAATGTGGCCATGATTATGAACTCATGTTGCACCAGTTTTTCATGGTGTCTTAAATTTAAGAAATGCATCTCCCATCAAATGACCAAATTATTTGAGGAGCAATATGTGGTAAAATATTTAGAACAGCAGTACAAAACTCAAAAATCCTTGAGGGACATTGTTTATACTGAGTGCTGTGCAGGGTGAACTCCCTGCACTCAACAAGCAAACAAACAGAATAGCTACTAGGGTGGTCAATACTGCACCCAAGCATATCACTGCTCCTTTGCAGGCTACACAAAATGGGCTAGTGAGCCACATAGAATTTGTAGGCCATATGCTGGACATTCTGGGTGTATGTACTTTTAGATCTTAAAAATACACTGACCAAAAATGTTATCACACAGTTGGGTCCAATGCCAGTTCTATCTTTTTTTAACTTTTCTGTCTGAAAATCTAATGTGAGTCTATATATGCAACCTGATCCCCTCCTATTACTTTTCCCCATCAATTCAAGCATTGGATATAAGCACATAGGAAGCAAGCCTGAACACTATAAAAACGCTGGAATTATTATAAATTCCTTGTGTTAATTAGCAAGCTCAAAGTGCATTTGATGTTGTAAGCTATTAAAGGTATCTAGTGGAAGTTTCACCATTCGCATCTGTAAGAACAGCAATAAGTCTTTGGTTTTAAATTCAAATATGTATAATTATGTTGATTGGTATAAAAGTCTGCATGTAGCTTTCATAAAATTATTTTCCTGACTAATAATAAGCCAAGAAGCTGTCATCAAATTGGGGTAATTGTGTAGAGAGGTGGATTCTGAATGTGGGAAAAGATCAAAGCAAAGATCACATGCAAAAACAAAAATACTGAAAACTAGAAACCACTTAATGTAGATTCACAGACTACCATTTCAAGAAACAGAATGCAAATGTGATTAATTCCCACTGCCCTTAAAATAAAGTTTGAGCTGTAATGCAATAGGCTGTTTTTTAAAAGCTAATATTTCTTAGAAAACCAATGTGCATGTCCAGGAGCTTCTGGCAGCTGGTTGATGGCTGTACTGTATTAGTGAAGGATGCAAGTGGCTTTCAGGGCTGGATTTGTGCAGGATGTTTCCTTCATGGATAATTTTGCTTACCCTTCTCCAATCTGATGGATTATAATTCACCATCATGCACACCCAGACGGGAAGGTGGATCTGGCTAAACGCTTCTAGGAACACCCTAGGAGTGATTCAGGGAAAACGTAATTCTAAACCAGCAGTTCACTAAATCAAGGTTTGGTCTTACAAAAATGATCAGATGTGGATGTTTGGCTAGTGTTCCTTCTCTTCTTTTCTCCTCCACTTGTAGATTAGAAAGAGATAAAAGTTTCTCACTATGGATTTGTCTATGCTGGTGAAAAATGCGATACTCACCCAAAAACTAGCGCTGGCAGTCCTGATGATGTATGGCTACTTCTGTATAGGATCCGTTTTTCTTTGCCTTAACCCAACTAAGTAAAGTTTCCCAGAAACCCTACAGTGATTTTGGGTTCTATTATTATTATTATTATTATTATTATTATTATTTGTTGAGGGCAGGAATAGGTGGCTAGACCCCTTGTTGATCATATGACATCAGCAGAAAAGGAGGTGCATTAGGCAGGTTTAACATGGAGCTCCTGCTTGAGAGGAAGCAGTGGAAGTGGTTCTTAAAAGGGGGGACAGGTTAGTGAGGCTGATATAGTGTTGGGCCTACTGGTCCATGTGCACAACAAAGCAATGTTGCATGAGATTCAGGCAAGTGGGTGTGATCGTCATAAGGATTGGTCCGTGGCTGGTCTGGGCATAATGCTCTGGATTGGCCCTGGATCAAGTAGCCAGTGTAGATACACCTTATGTCTGGATACAGGAAAGTGTGGGTTGTTTAACCCACAATTAGTTCACAAACCAGGATATTATACTATTTTTGAAAGCACAGTTACATATAACATATGTGGAATGTGTATTGTATTTCAAAAGCTCCAACAAAAATTTTTTGTGGGGTTTTCGGGCTATGTGGCCATGTTCTAGAAGAGTTTCTTCCTGACATTTCAGATACCAGCCACAGATGCTGGCGAAATATCAGGAAGAAACTTTTCTAGAACATGGCCACATAGCCCGAAAGCCTCGCAAAAAAATTATGGATGCCAGCCATGAAAGCCTTCAACTCAAACAAAAGGTTTAAATAGCTTTTGAGCACATACAAAGATGGGTAAAAGGGGAAGATGTGAGCCAAAATTATTTTCCTTATAATGCTAAGCCACGATTTAGTATTACAGTCAGCCTTCCATATCCATAGATTTTTTTTTTATCCACAGATTTAAGCATTCACAGTTGGAAAATATTTTAAAAATATATAAATTCCAAAATGCAAACCTTGATTTTGCCATTTCATACAAGAAACACCATCTTACTGTGCCATTGTATTTAATGGGATTTGAATATCCATGGATTTGGGTATCCATGAGGGATCCTGGAATCAAACCCTAGCAGATACCAAGGGCCCACTGTACTTCTGAACTGGATCTTTGTCTATTAACTAAGCCTTTTGGATCATGGAAGTGCATTTTTGTTCTTTGCTTCTGTGAACTATACATTTATCTTTGCACCAAAGTTTATAAAATGTATATGATTTCTACCTTATGCAGCCTAGCTGTCTGCAGCTGGCTTTGTTATCAGTAAACTTAAACATGCTTATTCTTCATAGAATGGCAATCCTTATGAACATATACTTGGGAGGAAAATCCATAAAATATAGTGGGATTCATATTCACAAAAATATACACCAGATTTAGAGACAACCAATTCTTAATACCAACATGTCACCCAATTTTTTGTTATGTAGGGTTTTTTTTAAAAAAAAGGTAAATAATTTTAGTTATAATATTAAAAAATAAACTCAAATTATGAATGTTCTCTCTCTTGCCCAAATATTTTAAAAGAATAAATAAACAAACAAGGATTTTCTTATAATTTTCTTATAAAATTAAAAATACAAAACATTTTCCCACACATTTCTTTAAAGTGAGCCATTTCTTTCAGCAAAAATGTTAAATGCATGTCTGTGTATAAGATTACTGCCTTAACATATGGAGTTTATCACATGATGGAATTTGGGAGTATAATGCAACGGCAATCCGAACGCAATCATGGGGTTTCATGTTATTGTGTATGAGTATATCTCACGCAATTTCGGGCAACGGGAAGTCATTCTGAACACATATACTAATATATACTAAAATATCTTCTTAAAATAAGTATCTTCTTAAAAGTAAAGATACAAATACAGTTAAATACAGATAAAACAATTTTAAAAGTTGATTTTAAAACCACCTGTAAAGGCCAAACTCTATATAGAATACCATAGTATTGGTTGCCCACCAGTAGCTTAACTGGGACAGAGCCAGCTTGACTTCTGTTCTGAGGAAATTCTATAATTGTGATGCTCAGAATGGTGGGGCATACAACAGGGCCTCTCTCAAATTTGGGGCAACAAGGTTGATATGGAAACAGGAACTCTTTTAGATTCCATTATGGGTTAAAAAAAACCAGTTACTGAATCATATTTCAACACGATAAAGAAACATTATCCCATATTATACCTGAGATTATGTAGCAGACTCAGAGAGAAGTCTAATGAAGTCTGCCTCACTTTGCTTAATGATAACATTGGCTCTGTCCATTGGGATGTTTCCTGCTCTGGACACCATATTCTGATCTTCTGAGTAGCCTCCCAAGGCAGCCTGTCTATACGGCGTTACAGCAATCTAGCCTAGACATTACTTATGGATAAGTGTACATAAATTTCTACAGATAACTATGACAGTTTTTTCCCTGTCAGCATTATGTAAATTAGCATATTAAAAACAAAACAGAATTAATTTTTTTTTCTAAAATTCAGTTATTCATTTCAATCTGAAGCATTACTGTGTAATACATATTAAATGTTTGTTAATTGTATTTGTAAACAATAAAGGAAACAGAATTCTAAAAGAATCTAGCCATTTGCCATTGTAGGTTATAGAAAGGAGCAAAGGAAATTAGTTGTGGCTCAATTACACTTGGGGCTCTTTCCCCTTTCTTGCATTTAAACCAGTTTGTGAGTTGCATTGACACTGGATGGCTGAATCGATTCAGGTGGATGTGTAGTTCCCACTACAGAAGCGAATTATTTCCTTATTCCACATATTCATGTCATTTTTGACACAATTGTCATTCCCACTAGATTTTCACTGCTACAAATTGGATACTCAATACTGGGCATGATCAATCCATCCCAGTACTTTTTTAAAAAATGTCAATAATATGATGCATATGGATGTGTTTCCAGTGACTCAAGCACTTGGAGGTGTGGCTGCGTGCATCAGCTGTCACAATGTCCATGGCCCTCTCTGTGTGTACGTGTGTGTGTTAAGATTCACACATTTTTCCTCCATGTCTGGGGATGGGCTGCTAGAATCAGACAATTTTTATTTCTATGGGAGCAACAACTGATCCAGTCAGAAACACACACACACCTTCCTCCCCACTTTCCCTAATCCATGGATGCATATATCCCAGGGGAGAGTCCTCCATGACACCCATGGATCCATGCATCCCAGGAGAGAATTCTGGCCACGACACCCATGACTCCCTCCCATGAACCCACACAAATGTGACAGTTTGCAGAAACTGTTTTAAAAAAAATACCACACACACACACTGCACCATGCCCCTACCCACAGCCCCATGACTGAGAAGGGGGAAATGGTGGATTTCCCCAAAATCTGGCATGGAATGGGTTATACCCTTCTGCAAACCCTCTTCCACTCAGTATTCATGGACTTGCCATTCACAGACTCAAGCATCCATGGATGGAGAGCCTGCATTGTCCCCAGTGGTGGTGCATGCACATGGCTACACCACCATTAGGGACAGCTCCTGTTGTCCGGTCACAGCTGAGGAAAAAAAAGAGCACCAGTATTGTCCCTGATACAATAGCCACTAGTAAAGGCCATACTCCACTCAGGAACATGAGGAATACTTGGCAATGACTTATATTGTTATTAAGGCTGATAAATAGCCTTATTTTTTTCCTCCATTTCTGCTCAAAGTTGCACTAGTGGGTTGTCACCAAATGAAAATAATGTTGGGGTGAGGGATCTACCCTTATACATATATCATACTAATTCTCCTAATTTTACTCACTCTTTTTGCCTTTTATTGTAATTTAAATCCAATCTGTTGATTGCTGAATGTAGTTAAATTGTGACTTGGCTTCTCTCCACAATGCAAAGGGTACTCCGCAGGATAATATTTAATACAGTACTGAATTGGAATACCAGAGTAATTAATTACACAGCATACAATATACATAACTTGAAGTCTATAAGCACATGCCAGTGGGAAAAAAGAGTAATTAAAATAGTCTACAATAAAGATAGCTGTGATCTCTAACCAATTAAATTCATGAAAAGGGAATTATGTATTTAAATTCCAGAAAAAGATACAAGGAGCAATATGTCAGGTTAAATCCATGTAATGGGGAGCTAGCCAATTTCAGCAAATATTCTTCAAAAAGGAAAGTTCATAGCCATTCCATGAACACACAACCTAATTACAATTAGTGTTCAGAAAGTTACAGTCCTTCCAGTTTATCAACAGTGTACCATGAAATTAGGCAGAACTTCTTGGAGTGTGTCTAGTTATGTACACTCTCTAATCAGCCCAACTCTGCATATGACTTCCCCCTGGTCATCTGCAGTATAGACTCCAGATTTGAGATTTTTTTTCTTCAGACATCTTAAAGACTACCAATTTTCTGGTGGCAGAAGCACTACAACTTTCTAGAAACTATACTTCATTCCAGTGTTAGATATCTAGTCTGTGGCATGGCTGTAGTGCCCAAGAACATGTTTTGTAACAGAAAAAACAAATAATATATCACTGACTGATTGTCTTAAGAAGGGGCTTTGTTGGTGGTCAAAGGACATTGTCTTTAATTTTCACTTTGTGTATCTGTAGAATATATTTTTGTATACATGTACAGGAAAGAAAGACTTAGCCAGAAAAATAGACATTCCTGTAGGATAGAGAAATCAGCTGGGAACAGGTATCTGAAAGGTCCACCCCATGTGAAAGCCTTGATCTCTGTTAAAAAGTCAAACAGTTTGCACTTTTTAATCCATGCTGGATACACACATGTTATCCATAGTGCTCTGTATAAAATCATGGCATAAATGATATACATTTATATGACCCCTAGATGAACCCTGGTTGCTGGTCAAGCCTGGAAATTGGCCAGACCAGAAAAGACTGGTCAAACAGGAAAAAGAGGATTAGAGTATAGTGGACACATCCTCTCAGACAAATATGATCGCCAGATAGTCAAAGGGAGTCGCCTCAGATTGTAATCTAGTCAATTTGGAGGTGTAATGTTTGTCCTCCTGGGGCATCTCCTCATAATCCGGAGAGCTTTGAGACATCCTCTCCAGGTGATAATTACAAAGGATTAATCCCTTCGAGTCTATCAGACCCTATTGTACAAACAATCAGCCCACAATTAAACACCTTTTGCCAGAGGGGATATTTTCCCTATATAAACCCCTAGTTTTGGGCCCTCAGTGTGCCAGTCTGGAGGTCTGCATACTCCACGTCAGTCTGATCTCCGAACTGGACACCGACAAGAGCTGCTCAAACCCAGGTTGCGGAACAGACTTGTCCCAGAAATCACTGTCTCATTCGGATCCCCGAGGAGAATTTACGCTTTGGGTAAGCATCACCATTAGTCCAGCCTCAAACCTATTTCCAACGCTAACCACTGATCTTCCTGAGCCTCGTATGTGTGCGTGTGTGTAAGTGTATTGCGTGAGTGTCTTTCTCTTTAATAAATTGGACATTAATTAGACAAGCCTGTCTCTGCTGAATTCCTTGGAAACCCGGCCTCTTGGTATACACAACGGGAGAAAGTCCCGCACGAGTATCGTAGCCAACTCATCTCGCAATTTGAGCTAATATTAAAATTCCCCAAAGCAGGCTCTTGGCTACAATTGGTGGAGAAAGCTTGGGCAAGTACCTCCCCCGAAATCTGAACACTCCGACCGCGCAATCGGACTGTGCAGATTTCGGAACGTAGAGAGAACGGGAATTCAAAAGGAATTGCTGCAGACGCAGAGATAAATAGGACGCTGTGTGATTGTGGTTCTGGTGTGAAAGGCCATAAGGGCAAAAGGGACTGTCGTGGGTGGCTATCCCCCTTTCTGTCTTTGGTCGTACGCTCTTCAGCCGGCTAGGCGCGAGCAATCCGGAGGGGAACGTACGGCTACCCTTGGGCGTGAAGTCGGAGTAGGTCTTTCCCGACGCCCTTTTTGTTATTTTCTGGCGGGTGGGAGTGCAGGAATAGGTTCTGCCCAGGTTTCATAAACCGCCCCCCGTGTCCACACACAAACTCCCCCACAGCTAAAAATCCCCCTTGGACGGGCGGGCTAGGGTAAGGAGAGGGTCCTTGGCCTGAAGCCAAGGCGCAAGGGTGGGAGCAGCTCCAACAGGGGTGCTCTTGGTCATACAGGTAATCCCCCTTGGACGAGTGAGGTAGGCGAAAGTAGGGAGACGTCCCTGACTCGAGGCTGTAAATCCTTGTGCAAGGGAGGAAACAGGATAGGCTCTCCGTAAGGATTTGGAGCCGACCAGGATAGGCTCTCCGTAAGGATTTGGAGCCGACCAGGATAGGCTCTCCGTAAGGATTTGGAGCCGACCAGGATAGGCTCTCCGTAAGGATTTGGAGCCGACCAGGATAGGCTCTCCGCAAGGATTTGGAGCCGACCAGGATAAGCTCTCCGCAAGGATTTGGAGCAAAACAGGATAGGCTCTCCGTAAGGATTTGGAGCCGACCAGGATAGGCTCTCCGCAAGGATTTGGAGCCGACCAGGATAAGCTCTCCGCAAGGATTTGGAGCAAAACAGGATAGGCTCTCCGTAAGGATTTGGAGCTGACCAGGATAGGAATCCAGGGGAATCACAAAGATTCCCAGGGGTTCAGCAAAAAGGTTCTGTGGGCGCCCCAGAAAGGCGCACGGAACCATAGCTCTGTGCAAGGCAGAGAACAGGTTCACGGGTAGGAGTCCGTGGGAGACCATAAGGAAAGGTTTCCTGTACCCGCTGGGAGAGAAAAAGATCCCTCCTAGAGCAGGAATTGACATGGAAGAAGCACAGCTAGCCGCAGAAAGGTGCATCAAGGCAGAAGAGCCAAGGAACCCTTAAGGTCTTGGCATGTTCTGTTTGAAGCCAGAGGGTTTTAACTCCTAGCTTCCCCTATGGGTATACCTCTTAAGGTCTCAGCCCATCCAGCTCAGTGGGTTTAAAACCCAGAGCCTTCTTTTCTTGTGTGCCTTTTAAGGAACACCCCATCTGGCTGCAGGTTTTAACCCCAGCCTGTCACCTCTGTGTTTTGAAGGATTGGAAGCAAGCGGAGGGAGAGAATAGCCAGTTTCCCTCCAAAGATCAGGGCTTAGCTATTTCCCTGGACATTTGGCTCTGCTCTCCAACAGTAATTTTTGGAGGGTAGTATAGAGGAAAAACCCCAAAAGTCAGAACCCTAGAGGTTGCCTGGCTTTGAACTTCTCCCTCAGCAGAGAAGGGAAGAAAAGACCAAGAAGCTCCTTAAAGGGTCTTGGTCGCTTTAATTTGGAGCAAGTGGTTTTAACCCAAGCTCCACAGTGGAAAAACCTTTTAAGGTTCCCACCAACTCGGGCTGACATTGGGTCTAAACCCAGAGCCCATCACATAGAAGCCTTTAAGTGTTGCAACAGACTTGGAGGACAAACCTCCAAAGAAAAGGACAGCCAGGTCCCAGTTCCCTGCTCAGAAAGTTCCCAAGATTCCAAGGGCCCCCCCTACTAAAATGGAAAGAGAGCTGGCAGCCCAAATCAACCACCTCAAGGCAGAGAATTCCCATCTGGCAGCCTCCCTTAAGGACGCTTTAAACAGAATCCAAAAATTGGAAGAATCATGCAAACAAGAACCAGCCCCTTTTCCCATCTCAGAAGTCCGTGCAATGGCAGAAATGTTAGGTCCCTTGAATCAGGAAACTTCCATTGCTTGGATGTTGCGAGCTGGAAATAGTCTGCCACCATCAGTTAATGGCTTCCATTTGACCCAGATCGCCAGATTCTGTATGTCTCCTTTAGATAGAAATAAACTAGAGGAAACAGTGATGTGTTGGGATCTTCTGTCCATAGGAAGATACCCTTGGATGAGCCACATTTTGAGCCTCTTGTGGCCAGGAAAACAGGCTTGGGATCTATATTATGAACAGGAACAAAGAACAAATGAGGATCCAGAGGCATACCTTGCCAGAAAGAAGTTGCTGGCTAGGATAGGTTTTCCCTCTGGGGAAAGGAAGATGGATTTTATCAGTGAGCTATATAATGGACTTCATCCCAAAAGCAAGGAGGTTTTGGACCGCTTAGAAACAACTTCATATGAGGGGCTGGACACTTGTTTGGGAAAGTTAAAGTGTCTTTCACGTGAGTTCCGCTTAAAGGTAGCAAAAAGGAAAGAAAAAGCTCAGGCCATAAGAAGGGAGAATAAAAAGAAGAATGGGGAGAGTTTCCCAAGAAGACGCTTCCCAGGTCCTCCTAAAAGCCCCACTCAAAGGGAAATGGAGACTTCTGAGGGTCCCAGTCTCCCTAAGAGACACCTGCTTCCAAAGACTCTTGAGAGGGTCCCTTCCCCTCAGCCTCAAGGGCCAGAAACCAGCAACAGCCCCACAAACCTCAGAAAGGTAAACCCTCATAACCCACATCGAAGGGAGAATGTCTTCCTTCCTCCTAGAAACACCCCTGTTGCAGTTCGGACTACTGTCCGCAAGCAGGAGGATAATGGCCATGCTCCATATGAGCACCCATGGGCCAAGAGGTTAAAAACCCCAGGAAATGTGGCATGGATTCAGCCAGAAAACCCCAAGCATTGCAAACCTTTCCAGCCAGGCATGTCACAGAAAGGGAACCCTAGAGGTCATTCATCCCATCCCCGAGGTTTACATTGGAATGGCAGTGGGAGATGTGTTCCTAGAACGAATAACATTGCCTCAGTCACAGCCCAGCCCCTGGACCAAGAGGTGAGCAACACTGTCTCAGCCTCAGACCCAGAAGGTAGCATTCGTAAAGGAATCTTAGAGACTGCCCTTTAGAAAGACATAAAACCCTGAAGATATTTTAAGCATGTGCATAGAATTGTGTGAGAGTAGAAAACAGGAACTTCTCTTTTCCCCTCTCCTAAGTCTGGTTTGCATAGAACTGCCACCTCATGGAAGACTTGGCTATTAAAAGCCAAGAAAAATGGATCATGGGCAAGGAAATTGCAAAGCCCATCATCCTGATTATGGCAAATTGTCCTTGTTTCACCTCGGTGTGATTTTAAACAGGGATGAGAGGATGGGAACACAAGGTGATGTCCTACACTCCTTCATCCTTCTATATTGAGAAATTGGCTGTTTTAAAACTTAGGAGAGACTGATTGCTCCCCACCATTGCTGTGCCCCCCCCCCCATTCAGCAGTTCCAGTTTGTGTTTTTGTGTTCTGCTTTTCCCTCTGTGCCCATGGGGCAAGTGGATAGAAAGATTCAGCAACAGTTTCTAAACTGAGTAGAGAAACATGAGGAAATGTAGCAAGGAAGCATGGGAGGGAAGACACCCCCCCTCCTCTTTTTCTGCTTTGCAAGACAGAAACCGAGATGTGCCTCACTATTTGCTTTTGGTACTCTGCATGTGCTCAGATGCCATACCGAACCCATAGTTCAAAGCTGCAGACTCAAGTTGTTTGTGGCGCCCTTGTTTCCATAAAAGTAATTTGGAATTTTAAAATTCACTGCGGGTGTGGCTTCAAATCCATTCTCCCTTGTATTTGTTTTTATAGGTCTCTTTTGAGTTTCTTGGCATAGTTTTGTGTAGTCAAGATTGTTGTTCTATGTGTTTCATGGTTTTAGACAGTATAGCAGTTTGCACTCTGCTCAAGCTCAGAGGCTAGTCCTTTCTTTTCTACCTCTGAACACAAGCTCTCTTGAATCGGACTACAACCATCAGTCCCCTTTTGTCTTGTCTTTAGTGTTGGTTTGTGCTGTTAGAATTTTGTCTTTTGGGTATTGCTGTGTCTGTTATGTTGTGCCCCTCTCAGTTCTCGAGGAGACACATGGTCTAGATCCAGCAGTTCTCTCTGCTCAGCCTGCTGCCATGTGCTTGGGGCTCTATAGGTTTAAGCTGTAGTTTCCTGTTTCTGATTGTTTGCTCTCTTCACATGCTCAGAGGCTATACAAATTCAGTTTGTCCACAGTGCCCTCTGACTTTTCCTGTTCAAATTGCTTGGCATGATCCCAGGCAGTTGGCAAGTAAATTTTCTTTCCGTTGCCTTCCCCCTTTTGTTCTAAGTGATGCAATGTGTTTTAGATCCTGTCTTCCCCCAGTTGCTGTATTCTAAACATGCTCAGGAGTTATCTTCCTCTCCACAGTGCCTCCTGCAGGTTTTTGCTTTGCTCTCTGCATATGCTCAGAGACTAGGATCATGCTGCAAATATACCCAGTTTTCTTGGCTCATGCCCAGAAGCTGGAGGGACCAAATAGTTTTCTTCCACAAGGCCATGTTCTCAGAACTTTTGGTTTCATGTGTCCTAATATTGTGCTTCCTAGCACGCTGCTCCACGCTCCATCCATTTCCAGTGGAGACTTATTTATGTATGTTGTTTTGTGTTCATTTTTCCCTCTTGTGACTTTGAGACAGAGTGAAAGCCACACTCTCTCGGCCCAAAAAGTAGCTCTGGCATCTCATTTTTCTTGTTTTTGTTTTATTTTCGCTATTAGCCCTATGCATTTCACTGCTACACTCTTGTTTTGAATTTCACCTTTTGGCTATCAGAGTTTAGCCTTTTTGATTCCTAAGCCTTTTTACATGTGTTGTTGTTAGACCAGTAGGCCTAGTGGCTAAAGTCACCTGCTGGTGTGACTTTCTTTTGTTTTGAATTTTATTTCCAGGCACATTACTTTACAATGGTGTTAAGTACTGTTGTTGTTTTTCTTCTGCCTTTTTCATTCTGCTGATCAGCAAGCCCAATGGTTAGAAGTTGTGCCAAAGTTGTTCCTCCTGGACTGCTCTTGTTTATTTTTATTGTTTTATTTCAAGGAATGTTTATTCACCCTTAAGGTGCCCAAAACAATTGGTCAGGCTTGGAGATAGTGCGGAGGCAGATGGCTGAACTTAGAGCCCTCCGGGGAGAACTAGATCTTCCCTCACAGGCCACCAGGCCACACCAGCAGTCCATTTACTAAACTGGCAGCCAAGCTGCTCCCCCTCACCGCTTCAGTCTCCTTTTAACCATTCAGCAAGGCAGGGGGGTTCCCCCCCACCTTTTGGAGTGAGGTAGAAAGTTGTCATCCTTGGGGGTGCCACAGGGCTGTTTTGCCGGCTCGCTAAAACAGGTCAGCTGGCAAGGAGAGACCACCCTAGTGACATCTGGCATCAGTGCCAAGGAAGACTGCTTTCTGCCTCAGCACAGCTCCGGTAACCAGAGCGCTATGGAATTAACCCCTCAGCAGAAGAGGGCCTCATTTTCACGAACTGCCCTTCATATGAGAGTGAGTCGACTTGCAGCCGCTGGATCTGCATACTACCCAGCACACAACCAATAGCCGGCACCGGAGGCATGTCAGCACAACCCCCCAAATTTGCATAAGACCGGCCCAGCTGCCTGGACCAGGTCGACTCACTAGAGATAACAAGGGAGAAACAGAGATATGCTCTTTTTTAAAAAAAAAAAAAAATTCTAAATCTTTCCTTTGACCAGTATGTGGAGTGGGGGAATTCTCCCCCACCCCTTTTCTTGTGTGTGCAGGCTGAGCTAGTTCAGCATCCTTGGAAGTGTGCCACTACGAAAACAAAGTAATGATGGGGCGGTGCGGCACGCCCGGTGGAACATCTCATGAGATGGCTCACCTGGGAGGGCCAGCAGGAAACGCCCTTGGCATTGCACACTGTCACACCACCAAGGATGCCGAACTTAATCAGCATGTCGGTTGCCCCCTTACGAGGGCTCCGACGGAGCAATGCATCTCATGGCACACAACTGACCTCACTAATTCGCACTACCTCCCAGGTCAGGGGGACCCAAAATCCTGAGTTCATCGCCCCTATCCTTGAACCCCAAGCCATGTGGAATCGAGATTTTCTCCACTCAAAAATGGTTTAGAAAGCGGATGCATGTCCTTTTGTCCAGTTTTAGTACCCATTTTGCATATTTTTCCCAGCATGCTCCCGCCTGGGGTGGTGATATCCAAATTGACGCAGCGCCCAAAAGTAGAACAGCCAATGCGCTCACGCGCTGGCCCCACCTGACCTAAACCAGCCAATCGCCTTAGCCTCCAGACTTTAATCGCCTTATTGGGGCTGGAAGAGCAGGGCCTCGCTATCGCAGCAAGTAAGTGACTGGGCAGAGAGACGGTGCGGCAGTCACACTCTCTCAGCCCAAAAAGGAGTTTGTTGAAGTTGTTAGAGCCAGGGCCTTAAGCCCTCAAAATAGATTTTAGCGTGCATGTATTTAGTGTAGTTATAGATGTGTACGTCTCTTGCATGCATCTTTATGGTGATGGTGATATACATATAAGGAATACATATGCATGTTTGTTTGTTTCTTTTTGGTGATGATTCTTCTAGACACTCTAAACTCAGGCAATCTCTATGCCATGCATTCCTTAGCCTCTCTCGGAGACCAGGGGGGGGGAGGAATCTGTCTCCCTTCGCTCCACAGCATGTAAACTTTATTCTGTCTTGGTTCTGTCCTCTAAAAATTCTCCATGGGGAAGGTAAGCCCCCAACAGTCTGAAGTGAACCGGACTGGACCCTGCAGACGCCAATTGGGATGTCAGGTCCTCCAAGCTGTCCTCCAGTCCACCAGAGGCTCCCCATTCCAGGGTGGAGACTATCATGCCCTCATCTTCCAGAGATGTCCTCCATGCCATGCAGATTGCTTCGAGACACAGTCGGTGTCTTCTACTCCTCCTGTTACCAACTGTCCTCAATGATCCTAAACTGAGATTCTGCCTCTCCAGACGCCAACAGTGGCTCGTCCTCCATCACCACCATACTGCCCGCATCCACAAAATCTACACACCACTGTCCCCCCCAGTACATCTATATGCCTGTATTCCCAGACGTACCCCCAAAGACTCTAAAAGGGACATTCATAACCATTCCCAAGTGAATTCTTCATCCATATTATTATGCAAACTGTTTTGGACTCATGTTGCATTTACTCTCTCAGTCATTGGTCTCCAAACCCCTGAACATTGGACTCAGATACACATTGGACTATGCCTTTTCATATTGCATATTGAATGCAATCTACATCAAACCCATATTGATGGACGACTGCCTTTTCATTGCATAGTGTATGCTTTTATTGATGCTTATGTTTCTCTTTAATATTCCTTTTTGCTTTATGTTTCCTTTGTGAGTGAGTGATGTGTATGAATGGGTTCCTGAACAAATACTCACTGTCCCCTACCATTAAAACACTAGCGGTCATGCTTCCCTTGGCAAGAATCCCCCTCCAAATTGACACCCCAAAATTTTCTATGGCAAAGGTTTATTTCGAGAGCATCCATCCCCTTGTTACAACGGGTCTGAAAGCTCTCGAGGGGGGGGAGATGTTATCCATAGTGCTCTGTATAAAATCATGGCATAAATGATATACATTTATATGACCCCTAGATGAACCCTGGTTGCTGGTCAAGCCTGGAAATTGGCCAGACCAGAAAAGACTGGTCAAACAGGAAAAAGAGGATTAGAGTATAGTGGACACATCCTCTCAGACAAATATGATCGCCAGATAGTCAAAGGGAGTCGCCTCAGATTGTAATCTAGTCAATTTGGAGGTGTAATGTTTGTCCTCCTGGGGCATCTCCTCATAATCCGGAGAGCTTTGAGACATCCTCTCCAGGTGATAATTACAAAGGATTAATCCCTTCGAGTCACAAAAAAACCAAGCCTTCCCGTCACAATTTTTTTAAGGGAAAGGATTTGCATCTTTGGCATGCCTACCTTGTCACTAAGCCCACTTGTTCAGCAAAAGAATCATTCAGGCTGCAGAACCAATGAGTCATGGACAGCTGCCCCTGAGAATTAATCACAACTGATAAGATTGTGTCCCTAAAAAATTATATTTGTAACTGGACAGTACTTGGAAAGATGCATGGAACATGTTTAGCGGCAGCATACCACTCAATACCAATTGCTGGGGAATGACAGCAGAGAGAAAGCTGTTGTCATTGGAAGAAAATTAATATTCTGAAGAAGGAGCTGTCGCTCTGTGGTTGAGCACATTCTTTGCATGCAGAAGGGCCCAGACTCAATCCTTTGCATCTCTAGTTACAAGACCTGGGTAGCAGGTAATGGGATTACACAACGGGAGAAAGTCCCGCACGAGTATCGTAGCCAACTCATCTCGCAATTTGAGCTAATATTAAAATTCCCCAAAGCAGGCTCTTGGCTACACACAGGCTCCTCTACACAAGCAGGATCCCAGTGTTACTGGACTGCTAAATGTACAAAGGTGCCTATAGACATCTAGTCACCTTTTCCTAGACTCCCTCTTTCAATATGATTTGGTAGAAATACTATTCATGTTTAGGATAGGACACATTCACCAAGAATATGGAAGAAACTTCTGAAAAGAATATGGGTGGGGAAACATTGGCCCTCCAGATGTTTTTGATTGCAACTCTCGTAATCCCTCACTATTTGTAATGCTGGCTGGTCTTCTAAGAGGTGAATTCCAAAATTGCTCAAGGGCCAAAGATTGCCCATCACTGCTTCCATATGAGGGTATCTGCACAGTTGAGACTCCATACCCTGTCCACAACATATAAGACCAGCTTACCACATAAAACATTTCAATTGTGCAATGCTTGTAACAACATCTGCCACTGGCATGGAAATTGGCAAGCCACCGTAATAACTGTGATATGAAAACAGCCTCCATATGGAAAGACAATAGCTTTTTTCATTTGTACTGGGTTTGATGGATGTTACTGAGCTAGTAGGAAGCAAAGTTTGAATATATGAGTTTATCTTTTTCATTGTTTGTGTTTCATAACTTTCCACCTGAATTTTTAAATAAGATGTTGGACTTATGCTCCAAATGCCCACATTTTAGGCAAAGCTTCTGTGAGCACATGAATTATCTGACAAAAGAGTTCAACATCAAAGGAGTGATTAACATTATAGTGTGCATTTACAGCAGGTAGTGCCCTAAGGTACTCTTTTTCACACCCCACATTCAGTCATTCAGTTTATATACTCTTTTTCACACCCCACATTCAGTCACTCAGTTTATCTACTAACTACATAAACTTCTAAATATTGCAAAAGGGAAAATCAAAAACTTGCTAAGTTTTGTTTGGCTGTCAACAGTTTAAAAGGCTACCCAGTTGGACATTCCGTGCTGTCTTTCACATCAGGATTCATGTGTTATTTATGAATTGGTTGTATAATGGCAGATTATTTATGCTCTGATATTTATTGCTCTCCTTGTCCTAAAAGCCTTTGGAAAGAAAATAGCAGGAATAGACACACTTACTAGGCAATCATTATAAAAAATAAATGGCTAACATGTTTTATAGTACTATATCTTTTTTAAAAAAATCCTGCAGCAACAACATTTACTACACATTGGGAATGGAAGCGTAGTATGTAAGTGTTATTTAGAAGCTGTGTGTCTGAAGCTGTACTGTAATACCTTTCTGAGAAGAACACTAAATTGGCAGAAGGTCTCTCTGAAATCAATGGGGTTTAATTTCAAGTAATGTATATCACTATAAAGCAGTAAGGGTTTTGTACCAATTCTACTTAGCAGGTCTCAAAAAGAGATGCTTAGTTTATCCTTTTGGCCCAAACTAATTACTGGCAAACATAAGCTGAAAGATTTCAAGAGCCACTTCTGTCTAAACAGCCAGCTTCTTTACTATTGCTGTAGAGCTCTGCAGCTATTTAATTAGACTCCTAGTGAGTTGAAGAATTGGCTGTTAAACTAATATCAATGACATTACTTTCTTTCAGAGGAAGTAATTAGTACCTTCAGATTATTTTTAGGGCTAGCATAGTTAGGAAAACAATTATACGTCATCCGTCAAATAGTGATTAGTAACAATTGTTTATTAATATATATTTTAATGTAATATCAATATTAATGTCCTGCATATCTATATGTAATTAATCATAATTGTTTA
Source organism: Urosaurus nigricauda (assembly GCA_034509955.1). NCBI lineage: Eukaryota > Metazoa > Chordata > Lepidosauria > Squamata > Phrynosomatidae > Urosaurus > Urosaurus nigricauda. The sequence continues at coordinate 82,725,547 of JAOEGL010000006.1, forward strand.
TCAATACACTGCTTTACTGTGGGTGCATATAAATTATTGTTACATAAATGGCCACAGAATACATCCACACAGGCAGCTGTAGCACCCAATGAGGCACATGGAAACTATATCAAGAAAACAGGATTGCCAGTGTCTTCCCCCCATACTTTATATAGCTTATAAGTACTTTGTAAATATTATGAACCTGCTAGAGCCTTAAGATCTTCTGGGGAAGGTTTTCTCTCAGTCCCGTCACCATCGCAAGCTCGCTTGGTGAGGAGATAAGAGGGAACCTTCTCAATGGCTGCTCCCACCTTCTGGAATGCCCTTCCATGGGATGCTAGGCTGGCCCCCTCTCTGCTTGCTTTTTGCCAGCAAGGATAGGAGGATATGCGAGGATTTGTATCTATTTAATCAGTGATCCACTGTTTGCTGGGAAACCCCCTGACCCTGGGTGATGTTACCTAATTTGAAAATGGATGACTTTCCCTTACAGTACCATTTCACGCTACAAACTATATTTAATAATTAAATTGAATGAGTTGCAATTAGATGATCCATCTATTGATTGAATTTGAAGACTATTGCATATGGATTAAAAACAATATTCTACCACAAGTGAGAAGTTCCAAAGATACAATGTTTACCCAAGCTTGGTTTTCTCCATAAAGAGGGCACTGGAAACTCATTGGAACTCTCTAATTTTCTTTCTTTCGTTAAAGTATTTTTCGGACTATGTCTTCAGAAAGCAGTGAGCGCAATCTAAGCAACTTTAAGTAACATACAGAATATATTAAGAAACTGTTCTGAAATTCAAAGCTGATATCAAAGCCCACATATTAGTTTTAATATATACACAATCATCATATCTGGAAGTACAGTTTTATTGGGTGCCTTCAGGTTCTTTCTCACTTATGGTGACCTTATCACAATAGCAAGATTTGTTGGAAGGAGGATTTACCATTGCTTTCTTCTAAGAGAGTATGACTTGTCCTACATCATTCAGTGGGTTTCCATGAACAAGTGGAGATTCATACCCTGGTGTCCTAGAATCCTAGTCCAATATTCAAACTGATAAATCACATGGGTCTTCAAACTCCCCTATCTTTACATAATAGAACTGATTTGGATTGGGTCTCTGCCTACTTGCTTACAAGAAAAAGAGACTGAGGAGAGGGAGTAGTGCATCTAATAAAGTATGTAGATTAATTTCCTTTCTCATTCCAACACTTAACCTGCAATTTTCTTCTTAGCAAAAGTGGATTATATCATCCTTGCATTTTTTTAGATATGTTTGTTAGATGATACATCTGTGGACATTATCTTGCATGGTGTTTTCTGTGATTTCTGTGCTTTAAAAAAAACCTGCCAAATTAAACTGGACAGATTTTTTCATCAATTAGACTTTTTTTTTAGTTGAATAACCAATCAGGCAATTAAACATTGCAGCCCTGCTGCATGTCCATGTTGGGGAAAGCAGCTTCAGCTGCTGGCTATGAAAAGCCTGTGAACCCTGTCTGAAACAAAACAAAAGAACCCATGACAGTTGCTTGCAAAGGAAAGTGGAATTATGAGATACCTAAGGCATTGCTCCTATTAAAACATCTGCTGGGGAGTGTTATGCTCTCACCAACAGAAGTTACTCCAATAATAGGTATCACCATCCCTGCTCTATGTCTTTGTTAAAGGAAGGCAATCTGGTCTGGAGAGATAATGGAGTCAGCATGAAAGCCTGTATTGTAGACTGCTGTGGGAGACTGGGCTTTGTGTTTGCAGGATTGCTTTGAGCAATCAGCCATTCAAATACTGAGTTAAGTGGCTTCAATTGAGAGCAAGACATGCCAGAGTAATAAACCCTGAGATGGCAGGAAAGCTTCCAGGATGAAAAACAAGGAGGAGGAGGAAGAGGAAGAGGAAGAGGAAGAGGAAGAGAGAGGTAAGTAGCAAGGGTGGCAGGTTTAAGAAACTTTTGGGAAGTAGTAAAAGATCAAGTGGGCAGTTGATAATCTAGACTTGAGCATGTGCATTTGAAAGATATTCCACTGGGTTTGCTGCTCATTTTGGAGCAATTTGTAACTATGTGGTTTGAATTTAGGTGGAAATATCCTAAATGGCAGGGCTGTACTGTTTGAATACCATGGATACTGGAAATGAAGTGGTCATGTTACATTTTTGATGGCTTTCTTAGCTACTGATTTATGATGTAATTCCAAACACACTTATGAGCAATTAATTTGCATTTAACATAGGATTTTCCTCTGACTGTTTGTTTGTTTATGATGCATTTTTATTGGAATTTTAAGAACCATGTAAAATTATCATTTGTCTGATAAGATATGATAGTGAAAAAACAATAAATAAATGTATGCATTCATGGATAATGTTAGCAATATGAGGATCTGGGTGCCATCACTACATCTGGAACTCCAACTGAACTATCACAGTATATTTAGGAATCTGCAAATCAATCTGGGCATCTGAGTCTTAAAGAATCTGGGGATGTGAATATTAACATTTCTCTCTGTAGTTTTTTGTGGAGTTTTTGGGCTGTGTGGCCATGTTCTAGAAGAGTTCCTTCCTGTATGGTACGTTTTGCCCGGTCTATCAGTATCTATGAACTTAGAAGATGAACTGAAACACCTGGGCCGGGCTCTACAGGACAATGGTTACTCCAGCGCAGACATCAGAAGGCTGCCAAGCCCAGAAAAACCCAGAGGAGGGAAGACAAGCAACCACCCAAAGGGAAAGATATTTTTACCATACATCAAAGGAGTCACAGACAGAATATGGAAAGTGGTGAAGAAACACAACTTTCAAATGGTTTACAAACTGACGAAGAAAATCCAGCAAATGCTTCACTCAGCCAAGGACAAGAGAGACCCTTTAATAGCCTCAGGGGTCTACCTCATTCCATGCAGCTGTGGACAAGTCTACATAAGGACCACCAAACGCAGTGTGCAGACAAGAAAGAAGGAACATGAGAGACACTGCAGACTGGGTCAACCAGAAAAATCAGAAGTAGCAGAATGTGCTATAAACCATCCTGGGCATAAAATGCTGTTTGAAAGCACTGAAATTCTGGACCATGCCAACAACTACCATGTCAGAATGCACAGGGAAGCCATTGAAATCCATAAACACCTGGACAATTTCAACAGGAAAGAGGAAACCCTGAGAGTAAACATGGCTTGGCTACCAGCCCTGAAGGACAGCAAGGTCAAGACTCAACCTATGCAAATGAGCAACAGCCTAAGGCCAGGGGATTCCCAGCAGACAATGAGCACCAGTTAGCAGACATTAATCCTTGTTTGCATATCCTCCCACCCTGACGTCTGCCATTAGCAACAGAACAATACAATTGCAAATTACTCCTTCCTTCCCAGGGTCACACAGGATATATATATCCAATCCTTTCCCAGGCTATCATTCTCTGAAGATGCCAGTCACAGATGCTGGCGAAACATCAGAAAGGAACATGGCCACATACCCCAAAAACTCCACAAAAAACTATAGATGCCAGCCATTAAAGCCTTCGAATCCACATTTCTCTGTCTTTTATATATCTGGAAGATCAAGGCTACACTCTGAAATTGAGAAATCCTTTATAATCCTTAGTGCTTTTGATGTATTGCAAACCAGAAAATTACCCAGGGAAATCTGAGAGCATGCTAAAGATTAGTCTCAGGAAACATCATAGGCATCCCCAAACCATTATAGGTCTTTTGTCTCCTGACTTTCAGCACACTTCCTCCCAGCAAACTACCTAGCTAAGTAAAACAATGCCTATTGAGAAAAGAGCAATATTCTTTTCCTGCAGTGATTAACACCTAGACCTTGTACTATCAACTTTGAAGTTAATTCTCCCATTTGCCCTGCTGTGATATGAAGATGACCTAAGTAACGTTAATACATAAGCCTGGCCAGCCAAGGGAAAATTCTACCATTGACCAATATTGTTGTGTTTCTAGGTGCTTTTAAAAAGGACGCTGGGTACATCAGTTCCTCAAGCTGGCCTGAGATACAAAATTATATTTTTACCTCATAATTGCCTCAACACCAACAGAGGAGGGAAAGGCAGCAGCACAAGACACAGCTCAAATCAGCACATGAACTCCTCCACTACTATAACTGTTAAGAGTAAAATTAAAACTAAAAAGTTATATCCTGTACTTTTATTCTTTCGAATGGGAAATGGGTCAAAATGACTACTGTGTCCTCTGGTCTCTAATATGTAAAAAAAATGTGCACAATGCTTCTATCATTGCTCTGAGTGGTGTTAATGATATGATTTGTGCCTGCCCTGTGATTCCTAATTGAGAGTAATGTCTCCTTCATCGTCAGAGGAAGCAGGATATAAGTTGGATACAAGCAGACTCTGCAAAAGATCTGGCAGTGCAAAGCCAAGTTAGTCATCTTAGACCACAGTTGTCCTGATTTGAGGAAATCAGACACTGGGTACTATGGTATGCTGCCCAAAATGTGTACACCACAACAATAGCAACAATACTGAATTGGATACAGCTTGTGGAAAGTACTGTACAGTACTGTACATTGGCCATTGTTGATCCAGGTGACTCTTGACATCATTAGGAGCATGCCAGAGCAAACCACTGAAAAGTAAACATGACAGAAGTTTAAATTTTATGTAATAAAATTTGTTATAACTCAAACAAACAAACAAAATTCAATTCTGTATTACCAGAACCCATCAGTTCAGCATGTGGTCAAAAGAGTGGACCACATGTTGAATATATGGGTTCTGGGTATAATTTAGAAGGGTTGAGAGTGCACTATCAGAAGGTGAGGTGTCAAAAGGTGGGGACATCTGTATACTACTCAATATCAAAAATAATTCTGTAAGGGCAGAGCTATGTTGGTCTTGCAGGGGCAAAACACTTGGTAATGGGGGCCGATAACTATTTTTAAGTGGAGTGTGCTCAACACTGACAGGCAGGTCATTATTAATTATGACTGTTGGCCAATATGGTTTTACAAATTGGTGAAAAGACAGTATGTTGTCTCAAAGAAATTATTATCATCACCCCCAACCCTATTGAAGCTGGTAACAGTCTGAGTACTATGAAAACACAGCAAAATTATGGTGCACTTCTGGGTGATAATTCCTAAGAGAGCCCAACTACACAGCAGTTTTGGCAATCCAATTTTGCTTAATCATTTGGTGAGGGTCAGCTCTCCCATGTCTAGTCTGGAAGCTCTCCACCTGTTCCAAGGTCCATGCCAGGATCACAAGGAGGGCCTGTGGCGCAAACAGTCACTCCTGTTTGCCCTTGCCCCCATAAGCACAGATACCATCACTAGCACGTAAGTTGTCAAAAAAGTATGTACTGTTACTGATTTCTGCCCCGTATTTTTGTTATACTTACTTCCCAGGAAATTCCCAAGAATCACAGGCCTCCAAAGAAGAATTTACTTTGTCAAAGTGGCTATATTTAGTTAATGTTAGCCATTGTGTCAGAAAGTGAACAGTAAACTGTTATTAAAATGTATCATTTAAAGACATGCAGAAGATGAGATGCACACAATTGTTTGGGTACAATTAAACCAAACACATAATCTGGAAAGAGCAGCTGGAATTTTTTCCAACTGCTTCTCTTTCTTGTTGCTCACCTTTGTAAGAAATTGAAACATACTAAATATTACTAGGTAGAGATTGAAAAAAAATTGCTCTCCCTGCCAGCTAACAGGTTAGGGGCCTCTAGATTCTGAAATGTAATTGGTATTGTCGCTGTCATCTTTATTTCAGTTTCTGGGAAGAGTTCAGTCTTGATTTGGTCTAGGACTGATTTATTTGTCTTTTTAGCAGTGCACAGTATCCACAGAACTCTCCTCCAGGACCACATTTCAAATTACTGTATAGTAAATGAAAGAGGAAATCACCAAAAAGAATTTAAACAAATAGCTAGCATATGCTAGGAAAAGTCAGAAAAGCTAAAGTGCAGAATGAGCTCAGGCTTGCTAGAGAGGTTAAGGACCATATGTCCATAGCAAAAGGAAGAAGAAGGAAACAGTAGGGCCATTGCCTTGAAAAGATGGTGAAATGCTAACAGGGGACAGAGAAAAGGCAGAACTACTCAACACTGCCTTTGCCTTAGTCTTTTCACAAAAAGAAAAGGGTGCTCAACCTGAGAAAAATGGAGCAGCAGACACAGCAGGGGGAATGCAACACAGAATAAGTAAAGAGGTAGTACAGGAATACCTGGCTAATCTATATGAATTCACATCTCCAGGGCCAGAGGAATTACATCCAAGGGTACCCAAAGAACTGGCAAAAGCAATCTCAGAGCCACTAGAAAAAATCTTTGACAATTCCTGGAGAACTGGAGAAGTCCCAGCAGACTGGAGGCCAATGCTGTCCCCATTTTTAAAAAGGGTAAAAAAGTGGACCCAATTAAATACTGCCCAGTTAGCCTAAAAACAATATCAGAAAATTTTTTTAGAGCAGATATGTAAGAATGTGGAAAGAAATGCTAAGACAAAAAAATCAATGTGGGTTTCTCAAAAACATGTCATGCCAGACTAAATCTATCTATCTATCTATCTATCTATCTATCTGTCTATCTATTTATCACTAGCTGCTTGGTAAATGAAGGGAATGCTGTGGATGTAGCATATCTTGATTCAGGAAGGCCTTTGGCATTATATTCTTGCAATTAAGCTAGTAAAATGTGGGCTAGACAATGCTACTGTTAGGTAGATTTGTAGTTGGCTGACTGACCAAACCCAAAGGGTATTCACCAATAGCCTCTTTTCATCCTGGAGAGTAGTTACCAGTGGGGTTCCACAGGGTTCTGTCCTTTGCCCAGAACTATTCAACATCTTTATCAATGACCTGGGGGCAAAGCAGATGGGGCAAGAAGAGCAGCCAGAGTCCACTCCCATCCAATCACCCCAGGACCATGGCAACTAGATGCTGTGGTCCCGAGGGGGCCCACTGCTGTGGTCCTCAATGGGCCATGAAAAGGAGTGGGTAAGAGACTGTTCCTTTTCACGGTTGGTTTTGGGCTGCATTCGGCAGCCTCAGCATGGCTTCTGAGTGATCTGGGGGAATGTGTCAAACAGCAGGAAAGGGATTCCACCTCAACATTAGGAAGAACTTCCTGACTGTAAGGGCTATTTGATATTGGAATATGCTGCCTCAAGGTGTGGTAAAGTTTCCTCCTTTGGGGGGGTTTAAACAGAAGCTGGATGGCCATCTGTCGGCTGTGTTTTCATTGTGTATTTCTTCATGGCAGGGGGTTGAACTTGGTGGCCCTTGAGGTCTCTTCCAAGTCCATGATTCTATGATTCATCCTATCAGTTCTTTTCACTGTCCACCATTCAGAACCATGTATAGAAAGAGGTGGTAAGTTATGTGTGAAAATGGGCTGGGAATGCATAGTACCATGGGAGGTATATTCCTACTCCCATTTTAAAGGGTGGAGTTCTCCTGGTTTCTCAAAGTTGGAGTTCACAATTAGAAGCATCAGTAGCACAGGTTATCTATTTGCTGTGTTTTGGTTTAGTTGCTCCTGCAAGTTGCAGCAGCAACTGCATCTGGCAGCAACTTTTATGTATTTGTCCTACAACTGTATATGCCACACCAAGAATGATTTCATGTTGTAGTGCTATGTGGTGGGAACAGCAGCCAACAAAAAAGGAAAGAAAAAGAAAAAAGAAAGAAAAATGTAGGAAGTTTTGTAATGTACTTTTTCTTTCTTTCTTTCTTTCTTTCTTTTGGAAAAAAATGAAAATAGAATAGATTTTTCCCCCTGAAAAATATATTCTGAGAAGTTTTGGTTAGGCTCTTTTACCAATCCACAGCAGCAGAGAAAATCGGGAAAGGACTGCTTTTTAGGACTTTTGATTATTGAAGACCAGTGTCAAATGGTAGTTTTTAAGTTGGTGGAGCAATGAACTTGATCTGAGTTTTAGGACACATTTTACAGGAGCTATCCAAGGTGCTGAACTCTATGTAAAAATCTGCATCCCTGCCTCAAATAGCTCCTTGGAAGTCTGGTCAAAAATCTGGAACAGATTCAGTATTCCACTGACATGGAAGCCACCAATGAGCACTGCTGAAGACTGTTGTCATACAAAAACCTTCTAAAGAATAATATGGGTAGATTTTTAAATACTAATGCCATTTTTCACATGCGTCTCCAGATCTTAACAAAGGTAGGAGCTCCTTCAAAAGAACTGAAATATTTAATATCATAAAAACCTTCTTAACTATATATTTCTTCTAAGCTAGATCCCCAAGTCTTGGTTTCATCAGGCAACCAGTCTCTAGAGCAATCTATTTTCTTATTGCTGCTTCTTTTTCTTTAATTATGCCATTTACAAACTGTTGCTGGAGGGCACAAATTAACCATGGTAAATGAACTGTAAAAAATTGAACCACTATGCAAACTAGTAGAATAATTTGGACATTAGAAGGTGATCATTTGGCTGTGATCGGTAATAATGTGTTAAATTTAATGTCTGGAAATCTAGCAGTCGTGGAACTACAGCCTACATTTCCACAAATTCTTTATCATTAACTGAATTTATAGGAAAACAATATTGCCATTAGAGTAATTATTATGCTTATGTCTATTTTAATTACATACAAGCAAACTTAAAGTTTTGTAGTCTTGTCAAGAAATCAAAAAGAACATAGTAATTTCTTTACTGTGACAACATCAGTGTACTCAAAGAATAACAAGTTATATTTTTCTCCCCAGTAACTACTCAGCTTTTTTTTCAAATATGCAACTAAGACTTGGAGGATAAGCTTCATTTTAGAAAAACAACAGTGAAATGAATTACCTTGGGACATATCACAGTAAAAGATGTGTTGGACATGCTACTGAAACTATACCAAAGAGTACTTATTGGTATTTACAAGAAACTTCCTTAGTTACAAATTCTTTGTTTCAGTTGTGATTAACTGAAGCAGTTATCCATTCCTGTAATGATCCAGATTTCTAGAGGTAGTTTCAGCACTTCAGAGACAATTGTTCAAGTTTCTCATTTACTCTTTCTTTCAGCAGCAAATGATAAAGAATAGAAAACCACTGTGATACAGATCCCAAATAAGACAGGGGACATGCTGTACATCTTTTTTTTTTCTTGAATTAAAGTATCTGGGTGATAAAGAGGGGGGAAATAACATGACCCTTTCAATTTGATCAAAGACAATCCAAGGGAAAAATAAATAAAGCAGGTTTGGTAGAAGCTGGTAAAAGTGGTTTGTTTCAATGTATCAGTGATGAAGAGCAGAAATCAAACCTCAATGAAGGCATGGCAAAGAAGACTTTCCTTGAAAATATGCTCTTAAAGATAAAGTTGGAAGTGTTGATTATAATTATAGAGGAACACATCTATTTATCATAGACACCATGGGCACACATGTAGTAATCCCATTTCTCCTTCCCTACAAAAATCATTGTAGCTGTTTTCTTTTAATTGTATCCAAACTTTCACACACACACCCCTCCCTGTACAATACACTATGCTGTTTTAAGGTAATTTCTGCCACTTTGTGGCAGTTGTTTCCATTTCACATGGTTTGTCATTAGTGCTCATGCCAATTAGAAAAATAAATCAGTTAAGCAATTCAAATTCATAAAACCCATGATTTTCTACTGATAATTTCAACTAATGCAGTTGATAGCTACTGTGATTATTATGATGTCAATTGATGGAGAAGGGTAGAGACAGTATATATACAGTTCTGCTTATTCAAATGAAGAGTTCTACTTGTATTTTCCACTTGTAGTCAAAGTCCCACTTTCTTTATATAAGGAATTCAAAATTATTATGCTCTATCCGGACATTTCACTGTAGTGGTTTGAACACAGGTCTGGAAACCAGGGTTTGACTCGCCACTTGACCATGGTAACCTACTGGGTGACCTTGGGTATATCATACTCTCAGTTTCAGAAAGAGGCAAAGACAAACTCCACTCTGAACAAATCTTCTCAAGAAAAAACCCCATGATAAGTTTGCCTTAGGATTGCCAGAAATCAGAAATAGTACATTCATCCTCCTAAAGGCCCATAGTGAATTCAGGCTTCTGGTATTAATAATCTAATGCAGCACATTCCAGGTCATTACCCACTGCTCACTCAGCAACAACAACTAGGATACATAAAATCAGAATATATTCCAGACAATTTTATAGAATCATGGAATGGGAGGATTATTATTATTACTTTTAATAAACCAGCTAGTCCAATGTTGTGGTCATGGGAAATGTAAAACTAACATACAGTGGTCCCCCGGTTTACGAATCCCTCGGGGAATGAAATCCCCGGGACCCGAAACTGCCGGGACCAAAAAACATCCCCCGGGATCCGAAGGATCCCCCGGGATGCCAATGAGAAAAACCGCACGGCCCCTTTAAATCAGCCGCGCGGTCCGGCAGAAATAGCGGTCCCCCGGGAAACGAAGATTTCCGGGTTACGAAAGGTAATCCGGAATGGATTACCTTCGTAACCTGGGAGACCACTGTATTCCCAAGAAATGATTACTGAACATCTTTGGGCCCATTCCCACTTATCGGAACAACCGTTGCCTGAACCGATTCCTGAAACCAGTTCTGAAAAAACATGGTTCCCACTATGTTTGCGTCGGTTTCAGGAATCAGTTCAGTGGCGGGGGGCGGAGGGCAGCCCATCCCGTCTCTGGCCTCTCCTGGTCCGAAAATCCCTGGCCCAGCCTCCTTACCAGCTTCTTTGGCCTCTGACCAGCTTCCCTGTTGCCTTTTTAAAAATTTCCCACAGCCTGGGAGGCCGGAAGGAGGTCACAGAGAAGCCGGGGGAAAGCTGGGAAGGAGGTCGCAAGGCTTCCGGCTTCTCTGTGACCTCCTTCTGGCCTCCCAGGCCATGAGAATTTTTTTTTAAAAAAAAAAAAAAGGAGAAGGGAAACCAGTCAGTGGCCAAAGGAGCTGGTAAGGAGGCTGGGCCAGGAATTTTGGGGCCAGGAGAGGCCAGGTAATGCCAGATGTGCCCCGGGCCAGGCTGCCAGTGGGAACCAGGGCAGATTCCATTCTGATTTAAATCCGCCTAGTTCCCACTTGGGTGGAATTGATATATTTCTAAATAAATTGATTCAGTACAAAAAAAACCCACCCGATTTCCCCTGCATCTTTTGATGTTAAATGGGCAAAAATGGGCAAAAAGCATGCCCCCTCTTCCTGAATCGATTTCTAAAATTCGATTTAGTGGAACCATGCCCGTATAACTCGGATCATGATCTTTATTTAAAAGTAGTGGAAACATGGCCTTTGCTTGATAACCTCACACCAGGGAGATGCGTGATTGAAACTGGCTCAGTTATCAAACTACTTCCTGTTTCCCAGAAGTTCTGCTAAGATTCATTCAAAACTTCTCCCCTAACAATTAACAAGTCTCTATTCTCTTTTATGTAACAATCTTTTGCTATTTGAAGAATACTATAGAATTGCACATATTCAAAAGAGAAAATTGTTTATCTCAAGCAGTACAGTGCAGTGGTTAGAATGTTGATCTAGAACCAGGCCTCTGTGGTCATGCACATGCACTTTTAGGAGACTTGATAATCTGGGTCAGGCTGATGGCAAACCTATTTAACTGTGGAATAAGCCTGCTTGAAAAAAGTGATATTTACTTTTTAACGAAACACATAGTATCATGCTATCAGTTTTCTTATAACTGTCTTCATATGTACATTTCCCTGAGCGTAGTTCTTAAAGGTTGCTCATGAATTGTGGCCAAGGTTTTAACTGGCAGCTTCATAAACACCACATGAATTTGTTGCAGTATATTGCTTGTGGACTAGCCAGAAAGTTCAAATCTTGAGAAGTTTGTTCTAAGAAAGAAACAAAGAAGTGTTACTTAGATCATGTAATCAAGTATATCTGCAATTCACTATTTTCTCAACTGATGAACCCTGTTTTTTTCAGGATATAGAAATAGAAAAGGTGGAATCTTAACCTGATCTCCCAGCAAACAAACTATTTTTAGTTGTTAAGCAACATTCATCCTCCCGAAGACCCATAGTAAATTCAGGCTTCTGATACTAATAATCTAATGCAGCACATTCCAAGTCACTTCTCACTGCTCACTCTGCAATTTGATCAGTGGCTCTGCAGGTTATTACCAGATGGTGCACCTACTATTTGCTTGAATGGTCATATCTGATAAATAATGTGAAATGTGAATGCAACATTTTGACAATCATTATAACTCTGTTTCTTTCTCATTATAACTAGATGCCCCATGCTCAGGAAACATAATGCATTAAAACCACTATTTATTCAAACAGTAGAATGGATTTCTGATTGAAAACTTGTGGACTCCAGAGGCTAGTGTGGTAGATTTACAAACTAAGCAATTGGGTTTGAATTATTCCTTAAGATTACTGGATTGCTTTGTATTTTAACCTGGCTTCTCCATTCATAAAATGGAATGGTTAATTTCCATCTCACCGGACTGGTATGAAAGTGAACGTTGGCTGCTTCCAGTCAAATTTAATTTGTGCTACTAATTTTTAACAAAGCACAAAGCTAGGCCACCCTTCCTTTAACAGAGTCTGTACAGTAGGAATAATGACTGAAGAAGAAGCAGGAAAACACAAAGGGAAAATTGATATCTAGAGCTCTTCCTTGCAAAATTCTGTAAATGGGGAAAAGTTAATACAGTATAAAAGTCTAATCTGGAATCATCCTAATGCATGCCGAGACAAAAGATAGTTCTCAATAGCCTCTCAGTGATTTGTATGAGATCAACAAGATTTTTTTGTAAATGAAATGGGAATTTCATTCAGATCTGGAATCAAAAGAAATTCCTGGGTTAAATGTTTCAGATCTGAATGGAACTCCCATTTCATCTACCAAAACAAAACAAAACAAAAAGTTTGTTGATCTCATGGTGATCTCATACAAATCTCTGAGAGACTATTGAGAACCACCTTCTGCCTAGCCATGCATTAGGATGATTCCAGATTAGACTTTTATTTTGTATTAACTTTCCCCCATTTAAAATAATGTAGCTAGTATTAAAAAACAAACTTTCTTATTATTCAGAGAGCCTGTTCTGGACTGGGATGTCCTAGTCTAGTTTGAAATAGCCTGAAATTTCCATGATCCATTACAACAAACACAATTTAATTGGTTTTCAGAATTTGTAATGTGTATACTTGAGCATCCACAGATTTTGTTATCCATGGGGGGTCCTGGAACCAAACCCCATCAGATACCAAGAGCCCACTGTACATAAAAATTTTGTAGTAAACATTTTCAACTCTAAACAGAAAAGAGGTGTCTCTGTTTCCAATTGGTTCCACTTTCAAGAAAAAATAGAATTATAGGTCCATCATATTTAAGCTTCAGGAAGATCTGAAAGCAGGAATCTAGATTCCTGCTAGCTATAATAAAACCTTCATTTAAAAAAAATGAGGAAAGATCAAAGTCATATAAAAATTCTAAGTTTTGATGGGAACATTCTAACCAAAACTTTTCAGCTGTACCATTTTTAGACATATTGCTAAAGCTTTCTTGAAAATCATCATAGTTGATAATCATTTTCACATTTTCCTCTACTTGCCACGGCCATGCTTCTGAAATAAATGGTTTTACCATGAATATAAAGCTACTTTCTCCAATAACTTGGTTCTGTTCTTTCCTAGTGACTCTGAATATTATAATTGAAAGAAAGAAATATTCACTGGTAGATTCATAATTTTGCAGAGAGGCAGATTTACAGTGAAGCATGTATTTCCCAAATGTCTATTGCATTATTACCATACTTAACTTATTCACATGTACAGGAGCAGGAATACAGAAGCCAAACGGTTGGAGGAAACAACACATGACAAAGCACTCTGGCTATTACATAATACACTTTAAATGAGTATGCAGCTCTGACCGGTGTTCTGGAAGCAAGTTGGTCAGCTACATGGGTTATTACTTTAAATCACAATTGCTAAAATCTAGTTAACTTCACCTTACTGAATCTAAGAATATTGCTTTAGGGAAAAGTAAGCTCTTATAGTTTCAAAATCATGATTGGAAGTGCTTTGGGGTAGGCCAAGATGTTTTGCTGCCTGAGACAAAGGAGCAAATGGTGCCCTCCTACTTATCCAAGTCAAGTTACAACCACATCCATCAAAGTTATTTTAACACGAGACAGAAAATCTCGCAACGCAGTAAAAATCGTCCAAAGCACATGTCCTGGAAGGAGACGCCAAAGCCTGCTCTGGCTGTGATTGGGCAGGACCACGGTGACCACATAGCCCACTCCCCAAAAAGACCACCACTGCAGTCCCAAGCGGCTGCGTACAGGAGCGGATTATATCCACTCATTTTTAGACCAGCTTTTTACCCCTAGCATAGCCTCAGTGTGGCCCCTGGTCACTTTGGGGACATGTGTTATCTAAACAACACACCCCCAAAGTGGCAAGAAGCCACTTGATTTGACCCCATGCATTTTGCGCCAAAATAATAATAATAATAATAATAATATAATAAAATTTTATTTGTATTTCCCACCTCTCCCTGCAGATTGAGGCGGGATTATAGAAAATCAAAACAATACATACAGTACATCTAGAAAAAAGTCCTGATACAACAGTTAAAATTAAAACCAGTTAAAAACATTAAAACCATCTACATATACATCTAACGAGTCAGTTACTTAATTTTACATGAACAATTGTGGTGTTCCAACAATGTGGGGGAATCTCAGTAAGATGTTATATAAGATCTGATGGGTATGCCTGCTGGAAGAGATCCGTTTTCAGTGCCTTCTTAAATGCTTCTAGAGTGTTTATCAGGCGGATCTCCTCTGGTAGGTCATTCCAAAGTTTCGGGGCCACTGCTGAGAATGCCATATGACAAGTTGATGTTAATCTCATACAAGTATAATCTAGTAATTTCTTGTCTGATGTTGAGGGTGTGGGGCAGATTATGTAGGGAGAGGCGTTCCCTCAAGTAACCTGGGCCCAAGCCATGTAGGGCTTTAAAGGTAACAACCAACACTTTGTATTGCGCCCGGAAGCTGATCGGCAACCAGTGGAGAGATTTTAAAATGGGGATAATATGCCCCATCCTGGACGCCCTGGTAATCAGTCTGGCTGCTGCATTTTGGATCAGTTGAACCTTCCGAACTTGGTACAAAGGTAGCCCTATGTAGAACGTGTTGCAGAAATCTAAACGAGAGATTATCAGTGAATGCACTACTGCTTCTAGGTCCCCCCGTCCAGGCAGGGGTGCAGCTGGCATATCAGCCAAAGCTGATACCAGGCGCTCCTGGCAGTCACCTGTACCTGCAATGTCAATTGTAGGGATGAGTCCAGGAGCACACCCAAACTGCGAACCTTGTCATTTAGGGGAAGTGTGACCCCGTCCAGGACTGGTTGATTGATCTCCATGTCCGGACTGGGAGAACCTATTGCAAGTACCTCTGTTTTCTCTGGATTCAACCCGAGTTTGTTTTATCTCATCCAGCCCATTAACAAGTCCAGGCAGGCATTCAGAGGAGAGATGCCATCCTTAGTCACTGCAGCAGTTGGAGACATAGAGAAATAAATTTGGGTGTCATCAGCATAACACCGTGCCCCATGTCTCTGGATGACCTCTCCCAGCGGTTTCATGTAAATGTTAAACAGCATGGGGGACAGAATGGTGCCTTGAGGGATGCCAGATGTCAGCTCTCTTTTACGAGAGCAGCTGTCTCCCAGCATCACCATCTGGAACCTACCTGAGAGATAGGACCGGAACCACTGAAGTACAGTGCCACCGATGCCCAGTTCTCTCAGGCGTTTCAGAAGGATACCATGGTCAATGGTATCGAAAGCCACTGAGATGTCCAAGAGCACTAGCAGGGTCACACTTCCCCTGTCAGTGCCCAGACGGAGGTCATCGACTAAGGCGACCATGGCTGTCTCAACTCCATAGCCCATCCTGAACCCGGTTTGAAATGGGTCTAGATAATTGGCTTCATCCAAGACTGCCTGGAGTTGGAGGGCAACTGCCCTCTCGATCACCTTGCCCAAGAATGGTAATAGTGAGGCCGGTCTATAGTTATCCTTTATTAGGGGGTCTAGGGAGGGTTTTTTCAATAGAGCTTAACCACAGCCTGCTTAAGCTGGAATGGAAATTTCCCCTCCCTGAGGGATGCATTGATGACACTTTGGAGTAGTGTCACCACTACATCCCCTCCCTGTGCGGTCAGCCAAAATGGGCAGGGATCGAGAGGACATGTCATCCTCCTAACAGATCCAATGATAATAAATAGCAAAAGCACCATTTGTTGCCATTTCCTGACTCCAAGCCCCTAATGCTTCTGGTTGCCTTGTGATATAGTTAACCAGTTATCATAACCATGTAAAATACACCATCATATTTCAAATAATCCTGCTATTACTCCTTTCTATAGTTAAAATAGTTGTAAAATTAGCTTTTAAATCAGAGGCCTGGCAAAAGTGTGAGACCAGCTATATGAAAATTTCTTCCTGAAAAGTGTATGGGAATGTATTTTATTCCAAGACATTGACAGATGGGCACATGAAGAGTGTGAGACATGGCTGGGTCATGAAATAACAAATAGGTTTCTTTTCCTAGATAAGGCAGTTCCTAATGGGTCCTTTGAATAAGAGGCCTGGCAAAAGTAGGACACCAGATACAGGAAAATTTCCTCCTGAAGAGGCAGGTACAGGAACCTGATTACCTGCAAGATTCTGTCAGATGTGTGAAGAGTGCAAGAAAATGAGTGCAAAAAAAAAAAAATGCATGAAAAGTGCAAGACTGTTGTCTTGTTCTTGAAGAAGCAAATGGAGGATGGAGAAGTTAGGAAAAGAGGAGAGAACAACTGGAACTGTAGAAAGAGAAGCATATGTTTCTCTTCATCCACATAAAGAAGCAATTTCAGACATAATGGTACTTCATAAAAACACAGTGTTAAACAGTTAAACTTTTAACCATTTGTTGTAATGTCTTCAATGGAACTATGATTTTTCTTCTAAAGATACATTCGGTATTCAACAAAGCAACACAATCATACCACGATACAGTCATGGTTGTGTAAATCACCTCAGCTTTTCAGGGCTCTTGCCCCCTATGAATCACACATATTATCTATTGATTATAGAACCAGATTCTTCTCTCAAGCACAGTCCTTTTCCCAATTCACATGAGCCACAGATTTAACTCCACAGAGAACATATTTATATTAAACATTCAATCTGTAGGCAGTGTATCTTTTGTGGAACTTGCCAAGTCAGTTTGCAACATGGTGCTTGAAACCACAATCTGTAATACACCTGATGTGCTTATGTTCAACTCCTTGGCTTGTCCAGGAAAAAAAAAAGCAACAGCATTTGTAGTGTATTTAGGCTTCAATTCTGTTTACCTGGTAACAAATCCCATTGAATTCAATACAGATTTCTAATTATTAATAGTCATTTTAATTATTAATTATTAAAATGTATAGAATCATAGAGTCAAAAGAGACCTCAAGGGCCATCCAGCCCATCCTCCTACCATGAAGGAATACTAATCAAAGCACCCCCAACAGATGGCCATCCAGCCTGTTTAATAACCTCCAAAGAAGTAAGGTTTGACTAAAGAACCAGATTGCACTCTTACTACACTTAAATTATCATTTTATATCAATCTATAATATCTCAGAAAAAGCTAATGCTCCCAATTTCCTCCAAATGTACTCAATATTGCTTTTATAAACATTGAAATAAAGTTAGAATGTATATGATAGAAACAAATTTAAGTTAAAGACAATTAAAATGTATAAAAGAAGCACCGAAACCTGCTAGGAAGATGCCAATGTATAGAAAAGTTTGCATGCTATCCTACGTAATCAAACTATCCTAAGTATATGTATTGAGCATGTGACTATCCCTGCAGACTGTTCACAAACTGTAGCTGGAGCAAAATGTTACAGCCTGCTTTGTGTTTAACAGCATATAAATCCTGGTGCTTGAGAACACATAAATCCTATGCTTACCGGTTGCATTAGCTGATTCTTCACTTCCGAGTGCAGTTCAGATGGTTATGGGTCGAACCCAGTGTAGCAGCAAGATCACATGTTCTCATATGCATTCTTTTTTATATAAAATGCATCCGTAAAATAATTTTCAAAACTAGGTATATTGAATTAACTTTTCTGGGCTGTAGGTCCCCAACCACAGGATTCACTCCCTAGGGAAGCTTGCCCAAGACACCTTATTTCTTGAAAGATACCTTTTAAAACAATGAATTACTGAGTTTGTTTTATGAAGCATGGCTTGGAAATGGTGTTCTGTTGATTTTATTCTGTTCATCTATGTTTGTATCATATTTTGATATTATACAGGTTTTGTTTGTTATAATTTTAAAAGCCCCTTTATTAACAATCTTGTAATTTGTCCTTGACATACTTATTTTGCTTCCAATTCCTTCTTCTGTTTTTTTTTTCTTCCTTTTTTTCTTTATTTTTGTCCCTCAAGAAACAAAAGATTTCTAAATTAGGCAACTACTGGAGAACTACTGAATTCACAGGGGATTATGGGGTCATATAAACACCAGCTACTTGGTTTTTGAAATACATCAGTGCCATCATTACACACTTTTATCACACTTCAATTGGGTTGTTTTCTATCTCATATGCTGTGACTGCTTTTTCTCTGCTCTTTAGTGTGGGGTAATAATAAAAATATTATTTCTTTATGTGATCATTTTTTATCACAAGCTTCCTGGGGGAAAATAAATCTACATTAAGATAGCTAATCTTTTATTATTATTATTAAAAAAAACAACACAAAAATATAGTGCTTCCTACTCCTATTACTTTTATTTCTGATCAGCAAGTAGAGAAACTTTGCTTACTGAAACATCATCATCATCATCATCATCATCATGTGTTTGAAGAAATATTACATATACAGTATGTGTGTGTGTGTGTTTCCCCAACAAGGGTAGACACACAGAATCAATTGCTGAAACACTTATGTAAACTTTATTGTTTTAATTAATTAATTGTTCCACTTACATCCTGCCTGTCTCCCAAAATGGTATCCAAGGCAGCTTACAATAATGTTTTAAATTTCCAGCTAAAAGTGTTGCAAATTAAAACTGTTGTACTCTATTTGAGATTAGCAACTGGATTTAAGTTACTGTCTCTAGGAATACTTTTCTGTTCAGAGGAGTGAAAAGGCAGAATGAATTCACCCAATCAGTCCCAATTCAAGATCACAGAGCAAGAAGGCTGCTATACAGATGGTGGCATGGTCTAAATCCAGTCAATGGAGTACTGTGTACACAGCAATGATGATTCAAGTAGTATGGAAGCCATGGCCTATTAACTATGAAAACAGGCATAGCCCAATGAGAAGACGTATGGCAATCTCACAAAGGGCTAGAGAGAATCAGAGGAGTCAAAACACCTATCCCATCCACTCTGTGCATTTTAAAATGTGTTCTTTAAACACTGTAGCCTCACCCTAGACCATTATGTTTGCTCAAATATATTTCTTGATTCAAAGGGGATTACATCCAAATACAGAATTTCAGCCTTTAGTTTTATTAGATAAATCTTTTATTAAAATGAAAATCCATTAGATGATTAAGTTTAAAGTATGACTGGAGGCTACAGAATACTTGTAACAGACAAAAAATAAATCCAAAGTTGCGTAATTCCAGATGGGTGATAGCTAGACCAATCTATGAATCTATCCAGTAATTCTTTTTCAGACAGTCAACTGAGCTGAAATTCCAGTTGATCTTATTTGCCACAAATGAAAATGATGTCTGAGATTTGTCCTCTTCTGTATCGTAAACACATGGAGAGAATGGGTTGGCAGGTACCACAACGAAAACTAAGACTGTTTAAACAATATTGTCACAAATCATTGAATGCAACCAACAAGTTCAAAGAGTAAAGGGGACACATCTTTCATTATGTGGCACTTCAGTTGATTATATTTGCTTAAGCATTCAGACATTTTTTAAATTATTACATTGGGAGAGAACATCATCCTGCAGAACAACTGCTAGTGATGAAACATAGTCCATTCTTCCTTTCCAATGTTCTGTAGTGATCTGGAACTGCTATAATAGATATGTCTCCAGCTGTATGTTTATTATCATGCAAAGATAAATATGAACACATTATTCCCAGCTCCCAATATTATATGGAGAAAAATATGCAATACTGCTTGACTGGAGCACTGGTGAGTAATGGGTATTGTATAAACTGAATGACTGTGTTGCATGTGACATCCTACAACAAATGCCGTTTGTGAAACCATGGTTACCATGGAAGTTTTCGTATAAGTTTTCAAATAAATGTCTGAATCTGGCTCCCTTACCAAAACACAAAGAAATGGATTATCTGTGGCTACTAGCTAACAATAAACCATTCTCTATCTAGACCCAATAAACCTGTAATAAACAAATATCAGGGTGCAAACAACATGAGATGGTTGATACCACAGTGTAAAACCTATGTGAAAATTTCTCAATTTGTTTCAATATTCTTTTGGAAATTGTATCTTTAATATAAACCAGTAAGGCAATTATTCTGTTCTTAAAGAGACATTTTTCCATGTCAGTCAATGAGATTTATTTTCACTAATGTTATTTGGGTGTGTGAGATTCAATTGAAGTTTTAACTGGAGGCAACTGGAGATCCATTTTTTACTTCAAAAAGAATGATAGAATTAAATTTAAAAAAAAAATCTTTTACATTGAACACCCCCCCCCCCCCGACACACACACTTTTATTCTTTAAGGAAAGTGCTGTAAAAACCAGAGCATATTTTTCAACATGATCAGGAATCCTTTCCTACCCCATTGCCCAGAATTAGAATTAATTCTCCACCGGATTAAAGATGTATCACTG
Source organism: Urosaurus nigricauda (assembly GCA_034509955.1). Lineage (NCBI taxonomy): Eukaryota > Metazoa > Chordata > Lepidosauria > Squamata > Phrynosomatidae > Urosaurus > Urosaurus nigricauda. The sequence continues at coordinate 82,746,384 of JAOEGL010000006.1, forward strand.
GATTAGAGTCTTACTGATGACAGCATAATACATCCTCCCAACGGTTTAAAATAAAATGAACTCTTTTAAACAACAGCCAACATTATTCACAAAATATGCGATCAATATTGTAGTACTCACAATAGCATTATCTCATAGGCTACTAGGACAAAATAATTTGTGGTACTTAAATTTAAGGACAATGTGTAGACATAACATGGGCATTTTAAAGTCATACTGACATCAGCGAGAAAGTTAAGCATGAACTCAGGTATGTCCCACTGAAATCAATAGGACTTGCAAAGCTTGAATGTGCTCGGATCATCCTCAAAACTGACTTTATAAAACTGAAATTCATATTTGGCAACCATTGCCAGCATACAGCTGGTTAAAGTTCAGTTTAGCTTCATTTCAGACCTTTTGCCCAAAGATAATTCAGCTTGGTTTGGATGTGGTGCAACTTGTAATTCTTCAAAATCCCTGCTCTTTCCATGAAATAAATATATAAATAAATATATACACAGATGGCTAAAGGACTGGAATGTACACATAAAACACTATATGGTGCCGGTGTCTTTTTTATGAAAGTCTTTTTTCCTCTTCTGCGGGGAAAAAAATAAGCTTAAACATCAGCTGACCTGGAAGATAAACTGTTGGCTTTTGGAATCTTACTGCATTTTATCTGCATGCACCAGTTCCCACTACGAAGAACAGGGGCATTAGAATAGAATTTTATTTACGGTCTTTGACCAAAATATTTCAGAGATATATGAGAATTAACCAATAAACACACTCTTGCAAAAACAAACAAACCTAAATAAAATCAGGTTAAAACGCAAGCATACATATCAACAGGGAGCATCACACACCCACTTAGAGGAAGCGATCTTTTAGATTTCGTAACCAGTGCATTATTTGGGCCGCTCTCAAGTACAGAATGAGAGAAGGCTGAAAAACAGAATGCAGAAAATAACGTATTTCAACCAAGCTGAAAGCATCAAGTTTTCACCTGCCTTTACTAGTCTAACCCAAGGCTAAGACATAGTCTAATGCAGCTCAACTGTCCGCTAAAGCTGGTTTTCCCACCGCCGACAAACTTCCACCGAACACACCTTATTGTTTATGTATCCTGTATTCTTGTATTCTGTATTTATGTATACCTAGATACCTGCTACTGAAATCCCTAAATAGCTCTGTCCCCACCACCGGGGTGGACCGATTTGCAACAAATAAAAATGCCTACCAAGTTCAATCACCTTTTAGACTGTGTGTTCCATTTTATACACAACCGGCACACAGGAGACACTTCCCTACTATGTGAATACAATATATCACAAGGGAGCCACTGAACAGGGATTAGCTGAAGGCCATGTGTGTGTGCTGGGAATGAGAGTGAAATTGGCTTCAAACTGGTTTGTTTATTTAAAGAAAAACCCACAGACCTTTTGGAACAGCTGGAATGTTTTAAAAAAAACCAGGCCCGTTGGAGACACAAGCAAGCAACCTTTCCAAGATTACGCAGTTCAGGGCGAGAAGGATTGGATCTGTCCAGTGTCCTGAATATAAAAAGCCTACCATTTCATCCTTTCTCTCTTCGCTGCCGTAATAATAAATTCATTCAGTAATCGGCTGGATGTAGGCTTCATTCAGCAACCTCAGATAACAGCTGTCTAGCCAATACAAAACCCGGTTTACAAGAATTAAGCCTTTACAGAGTATATATATATATATGTATAAAATCAGGGGGAGTGGTGGGGATATGAATCAAAGCTACATTCCAAGAATGAAAGTCTCCTTTTTTGGGAAGGGTCTCCTTTCCACCCCCAAGTGCCACGTTTAGACTAGATGCAGTGTATTCAAAAACCGTTCCCAAGTTTGCGAAAGGACTGAGGGTGTTTGTGTGAGTGTGTGTTTGTTGCTGCTGTGTGCCTAAAAGTCTACCCATTCAGTAGACTATTAGGTACCCGATAGATTTTTCTCGCACCCCATCCTTCGGTTTATTTGTTTTTATTTGTTTTTCTTCATCTTATTAGTAATCGGAGTAGACAGATATAAATAAAAGTTTATCATCATCATCATCCACTTATGGAAACCCTTATGTAAAACTATCCTAGGGTTTTCTCAACAAGTTTCTTCAGAGAAGGTTTGCCATTGTGTAGATACGGTCCGAGTATTGGACTAATTTATTTAATTGATTTATTTAAGGGATTTACACCCAGCCTCTCTCCCAGCCTAGGATTCAAAGCGGCTGAATCGTATTGACTATGACTCCGGAGGCCCAGGGTTCGAATCCCAGCTCGGCCATGAAACCCACTGGGAGACCTTGGGCAAGTCACACTCTCTCAGCCTCAAGGGAAGAGCAGGGCAAACCCCCTCGGAAGAAATCTTACCAAGAAAAGCCCATGACAGTGTCGCCTTTGGGTGGCCATAAGTGGGAAAGGACTTCAAGGCACACACTACCACCAACATATATTGTGTGTGAGTGTGTGTGTCTGTCTGTATGCATGTATATATGTGTGTGTGTGTATTAATGGATCCCCACTCCAGGAGATAGGTGGTGGACAAATTATATATATATATATATATATATATATATACTGTATGCATGTGCCTGTGTTTTTGTGTATGTGTATTAGCGGATCCCACTTCAGGAGATAGGTAGCAGACAAATGAAATGTGTGTGTGTGTGTGTGTGTGTGAATGTATACACACACACACACACACATACATGCATACATACATGCAAATATATATGTGTGCGTGTCTATGTGAAGGTATACACACACACACACACACACACATATATATATATATACACACATGCACACACACACAAGCAAATATATATATATATATATATATATATAAAATTTGTCTGCCACCTATCTCCTGAAGTGGGGACCACTAATAAATACACATGCGCACACACACAAATATAGATATACATGTGCACGCACACACACACACACACATATACAGATATATATTTCATTTGTCTGCCATCTAGCTCCTGGAGTGGGATACATCTACACACACACACACATATAAAAAAACTTGTCTGTCCCTATCTCCTGGAATTGGACCCACTCGTACACGCACACACACACATATACATACAAACACACACACCTACATATATATATATATATATAATTTGTCTGCCCCTATTTCCTAGAGTGGGACCGACTCATATTCATAGACACACACACACACACACCCCTTCATATATATATATATATATATATATATAATTTGTCTGCCTCTATCTTCTAGAGTGGGACCCATTCATATTCATATATATACATATACATATACACACACATACACACACACACACACACCCTGCCCCTATCTCCTAGAGTGGGACCCACTCATATTCATATATATGTATACACACACACATATAAATACACACACACCCCTTCATATATATATATATATATATCCATTTGTCTGCCCCTATCTCCTAGAGTGGGACCGACCCTTATTCATATATATATATATATATATATATACACACACAAACACACATATACATGCATAAACACACACACACACACACACACATATATATATATATCCTCTGCCTGCCTGTATCTCCTGGAGTGGGACCCACTCTCATATATATATATATATATATGGGGGGAGGGGTGTCCCCACAACCAACTCCACCTCCCAGAATCCCACAGCCTGGAGCCAGGAGCCAAAGAAGAGTGAAAGCGCTCCCAGAGCGGCTTATTCCCTCTGCAGTGTGGGTGCAGCGCCCAAGTGTGCTGGCACAGAGCAGCATCAGCATCAGCCAGGAGGCTGGAGGAGGACTTACGTGTCCCGTCGAATCGGGTGGCGATGGTGTCGAGGAAGGTGTTCTGCGGGGCCAGCAATCCCTTCATGACCGGCATGGTGCTGCTGGGGAGGGTGGCGGCTCCAGCGCAGGGTGGGATTCTCCATCAAAGTTGGAAGAGGAAGAAGAGGAAGAGGAGGAGAAGGTGGGGAGAAGAAGGAGAAGAAAGTCCAAAAGGAGGGAAGGGGAAGAGGAAAAGGAAAGGAGGAGAAGGAGAAAAAGTAGTGATGGGGAAGGAAGGCGAGGACTTTCTCTGTGGCTTGCAAACGCTAAGCCCAGCCAGCACCTTTCTGGCTGATTTTAGGGAAGGAATAAGGAAAGGAAGGCTGGATGGAAGGAGCTCCTGATCCTTTTTTCTGCACGCGCGCACGCGCGCTCCCGCTGCTGCTGCTGGTTGGGCTTGATGCTGCTGGAGCTGGAAAGCCCTTCCTTCCTTTCCTCTTTCAACAGCTGCAGGAGATTTTTCTCTCTCTCTCTCTATTTCTCTCTCTCCATCTCCCCCTTGGCTTGACCCCTGCCAATATTAAAGGAAATATTAAATATCAAATGGAACCACTTTCACACATTTCAGTGTTTAATGGAATGACATGGAAGGTTAAATTTAAAGAAATTTAATTCAATTTATTATTATTATTATTATTATTATTATTATTAAATCAATACGTTTCAATCTTTTCAGTTAAATACTAAAATTTAACAAAATTGGTACATTTAAACCTTTTGAATTAAGTTAAATATGAAATGTGACCCACTTGATCAATTTAAAGATCCAATTAAACTGAAATGTTACGTTTCGATAAGTTTAATTGAATGTGGAATGCAATCCAGGTAATCGATTTTAAATAGCTTAAATTGAAATGTTGCATTTCATCAACTTACTAAATGTAAATCTTTCAATTAAATATTAAATGTAATGAAACTAATAAATTTAAAGAATAATTTAAATGGTTACATATTAGATTTAATAAATGTAAGTATTAAATTTAATAAAATTAATAAATTTAAAGAGTAACTTAAATGATTAAATATTAAATTTAATCAATTTAATCAATATAAATATTAAATTAAATATTAATTTAATATATTAAATTTAAATAGTAAATCAAATTAAATGTTAAATGTACTGAATCTGATGAATTTAATAAATGTAAATATTACATTAAGTTAAATATTAAATTTAATAAATTTAATAAATGTAAATATTAAATGAAATGAAATGTTAAATTTAATGAATTTGATAAATTTAATAAATGTAAATATTACATTAAATTAAATATTAAATTTAATAAATTTAAATATTACATTAAATTAAATATCAAATTTAATATATTTAATAAATTTAAAATTAAATTAAATATTAAATTTAATAAATTTAATAAATTTAATATAATTAATTAATTCATTAAATAGAATAAAGCAAAAGGGGATCTTTTTTGGGGGGCAGGAAGCTGAAAGAAAGGTGATGATGGAAGGCTGAGGGAGCGGGTGGTTGCTGCTGAGATGGCCGTTTGTTGTTCCAGTGTTGCCTTCAAGTCCTTTGTGACCCTAAGGCAAATCTATCATAGGCCTTTTTTCCCACAAGGAGGAGGGGAAGTATCAACATTCCCCAAAAAGAAGAAAGTGGTAGCATCCCTCGGTCCTCTCGGGCAGGTCCCAGAAAGTGCTGCTCAGGGACAGTTATTCAAGTAAAAGAAAGCTCACCTGTGGCGTCCCACAAGGTGCCATCCTGTCGCTGATGTTATTTAACATCTATATGAAGCAGCTGGGTGAGATCATTCGGAGTTATGGAGCTGGGTTTTATCAGTACGCTGATGACACCCAATCTATTTCTCCATGTCTCATTCATCTGCCTCAAACCCCGATGGCGTCTCCTCCCTCAATTAATGTCTCCGGGCAGTAATGGGCAAGATGAGGAAAAACAGATTGAGCCTGAATCCAGACAAGACGGAGGTGCTCATGGTAGTGGCCCCGAAACCAAGAATTGGGCTGCAACCTCCGGTCCTGGATGGGGTCACATTCTCCTCCAGTGACTGTGTTCACAGTCTGGGGGTGCTCCTTGACTCGTCACTCCTGATGACAAATCGGGTAAATGTGACAGTCAGGAGCACCTGTTATCAGCTTCGGCTGATACGCCAGCTGCACCCTTTTCTGGGAGTAAGGGATCTCAAGACTGTTGTTCACACACTGGTAACCTCTCGTCTAGATTTCTGTAAGGCGCTCTACATGGGGCTACGCTTGTGCTTGGTTCGGAAACTACAGCTAATACAGAACATGGCGGCCAGACTAATGTCAGGAACATCTGGGAGGGACCATATTACTCCAGTATTAAGGTCCCTCCACTGGCTGCTTATCAGTTTCTGGGCCCAGTACAAGGTGTTCGACATTACCTTTAAAGCCCTAAATGTCTTGGGCCCAAACTATCTCAAGGACCGCCTTCTCCCCTACAATCTTTCCCATCCATCCGGTCCTCTGGGATGAACTTGCTACAGCCTCAAAAATCTAGGCTCTTGGCTACCTCCCAGAGGGCTTTTTCTGTCATCGCCCCCAGATTGTGGAAGAGCTTGCCAGACGAGATCCGTCAATTGACATCTCTAGACAGCTTTAAAAAAGCTGTCAAGATGGATCTCTTCCGGCAGGCCTTTCTAGTATAGATAATCCTGGCCTCAGGAACTCCTTCTTTAGGATAGTCCCCAATTTCCTCCCCCCCCCCCCCCGAAATTGAATTATATCACTGCCATAGTTTTATAGTTATTGTCGTAATGTGATATCTATTGTTTTAAATAATAATTTTTAAGGGGGGGGAGGGAAGTAAATTTGATTGTATTATGTATTTTATTTTTATCGATAGCTGCCCCAATTGCTCTCAAAGGGGCGGGATATAAATAAATTTTATTATTTTTATTATGATTATCTCAGAAATGCTTGAAGTTGCATGATTGCTTATCACACATGCGAGCAACACAACATGCACCCGAGGGGGGAAAGGAGCGTAGATGCAAATTTAGTTATCACACGAGTACATATCCCTTTATGGCATGGTGCAAAGGAGGAAATAATTGGATATATTTTTACAACTGTATGATGTATTTTATATTGTATTTTATTCTGACTGTAAATTGCCTCGATCCGATGGGAGAGGTGGGGCAAAAATAAAATTTATTATTTATTAAATTTACTATTTATTATTTTCAGGTTCATGATTTTAAATCAGCGTGTTTGCACGTGTGCAGAGTGAGGAGTTTTACATCACAGAGATTTTACACTTCCGTTTTGATACAAGAGCTTCCTTCACCCCAGGGTTACTATACAGGCTGTCAGAGTCTACATGAGTCTGTTTGAGGACCCCTTTCTCTCTTTCCTCCTTCCAAAACAGATAATTTCCTCCCAGCAGCCAGGGAAGACAAAGGAAACAAACTCATAACAAAGGCGCATGGGAAATGAAGATTGTTTCTCATAGAAGAGAATCCCATGGTTGATCTGGAAATGCCTTTCACATTAACGCAATTGGGAAATGAATGTGAATTCGCAATGGAAATGGACAAATTCAGTATTTTTTGAGAAAGAAGTTATTCCCAGCATCTTGCACATTTCTGTTTGGGTTGTGATCTGTTTGTGTGCGACGTTGTATGAAAGTCTTTTGCAAAATTACGTGCAATACATTGGATAACTCTAGATTCTCATTAGGTTAACCTTCCAATTTTGCCCAGGTAATAAAGTCCATAGGAGTTTGCTAGTTTCGCCATTAAAGAGAGATTAAAACTCATTTAAAGCATCCCACAAATACAGCAAAAATGGCAAGAAATTATGCAAAACATTATCACAATAAAGTGCTATTGGAAATGCACTGTCACTGAAATCCCAAAAGTAAAAAAAAAAGTATGTTTTTTTGTGGATTTGGATATATATACATAGTTTCCAGTCTGTTGACCAGTGTTTTGTTTGCCATATTTGTTGCCATACCTTATTTATCACTGCAGTTAATAACAGTTATTAACTACAGTTAATTCTGTCAGTTTGGATTGTAGTAATTGTACTGGAATATCATCTGTTCCTGGTGATTTCTTCTTCCCAATTCTGCAGCTTCCACCTTGCTGTCTTGGATTTGGGGTTCATCTTCATATGGTTCTTCATTCCTTATGTCATTCATTTTTTGATCTCTTTCATATAGCTCTTCTGCATACTTCCATCATCTTTTTATTTCTACCTGATCTTGTAGTATGTTCCTCTTCTGATGACAGAGCATCCCCACTCTTGGTTTGCACTTTCCTTTGATATTAAGGAAGAGGTCTCACATTCTTTCTGGCATCTATTTCTTTGCATTGGCAGTTATAGTAGTTTTCTTTCTTCTTGCACATTAGTCATTGGACAGTTGCATTCATGGATCTGGTTTTGATCCTGTCTCCCCTTTTCTTTTGCTTTTCTTCTTTCCTTTATTGCTTGAAGTGTTTCCTCTGTTGACCTTTGTTTCTTCTCTTTCTTTTTGGCCTCTGTTAGTTTCTATCTGCCCACTCCTGTACCTTTAATGTTCCTGAAAGCCAGCATAACATAGTGGCTTCAGCGTTGGACTATGACTCGGGAGAACAGGGTTCAAATCCCCAATCGGCCGTGAAATTCATGGGGTGACCCTTGGCAAGTCACACTCTCAACCTCAGAGGATGGCAATAGTAACTCTGAAGTAACTTGCCAAGAAAACCCCATGACAGGTTCACCTTAAGGTCGGCATAAGTTAGAAATGACTTGAAGGCAACAAAACAAAATACCTAAAAGGCATGAGATCCTGTCTCATCTCAGAAGCTAAGCAGGGTCAGCCCTGGTTGGTATTTGGATGGAAGGTGGCCAATGAATGCCAGGTGCTGTAAGTTATATTTAAGCAAAAGGAGCTGAAGAAACCACCTCTGAGTATTCCTTGCTTAAGAAAAACCTATGAAATTCATGGGTTTGCCATAAATCAGCAGGCAACATAAAGGCACACACACACACACAGAAGATGGGAATTTCAGCAGGGGTTGTTTGTTGTTTGGTAGCATGCTGGAAGTCCCTTTTCTACACAATATACAGGACCTATCTCCAGTTTTCATTCTGGCAGCCCTAGACTAGAAAGTCTTCATTTTGATCCAACATAGCTCTTGGGTTCTTAAATGGAAGGGTGGCCAAGTTATGAGGCAGAAAATCCCTCAAGCATCTAAAGAGTGCCACCCTGTATTTTTGGAGACATCATCTGTTTGTTGGGGTGAATGCTTTGCTTTGCTTAATACCAAGGCTAGCCCTGCCAGCTTTAAGTGGAGATCAGGCTGTCTCTGTGTAAGAAAAACTACTCAGTGCTAGAGCTGAGATTTGGACAATATGGAGTGATAATACCAGGATAGTAAATGAACATGTGAATAAACACTTCCATCTCCACAAACTATGGATGGATTTATCACACTTTGAGCATACAGCACACTACCCAATGTATATTTGGAATTCAGATTTCCTGGCAAGAAGGTGCTTTCAGTGAAACTTGTTAGTTAACTCCTGAGTTGCTCTTCACACCCACATGTGTATCTGGTGGCTGGGGATGGCCTGTATTTACATTGTTCTGGATTTTGCTAAACCCAGGAAGGAAGTAATTTCTGTCTCGCTTGGGTTTCTGCATACCCAATTCAGGCACTGGCAAGTCCAGCTGGGTCTCTGTGTTCCATGAAGCCAGTTTTGCAAGCCAGTCCTGTGCATGTTTATTTGAAAATAAGTCCCACTGAGTTCAGTAGAGTGCATTTTCAAAATATCTTACTTTGCCTTTGTTTCTCACCTCAGCTCTGAAGACCTTTACAGAGCACAAAACACAGCTTCCAACAGCTCCTTGTTCATTCCTTTTTTAAAAAAAAATATATATATAATAATAATCTGGAGCCCTGCGTATAAAGGAAAATAACAGTCTCCATGCTGAGAAAACAAATAAAGCTTTATCGGTTCCTGATTAACATTTTGGGGCCCGATTACCAAATACTAATATTTAGAGTGAAGAGGCAAATTTATCTAAATATGTCACAAAAAAGCTCACATCCTATGATTCCATTCTAAGTTTATGTATAAAATCAGGTTTCTTTATTGTGAAAAAGCAAACAAACAAAAAAGGAGCTCACTGGTGTCTTTTGAACAATGCCACCATTTTAACAGGATAATCTTCATTCACTTTGACTGAAACCATGGACCGCTCTTTTTAGGTGGTCTGTAAAGCCCCTCAGATAGTTTCATGGCTGAGGGGCAATTGAATCCCAGGTCTCCATGGTCTTCACCTGACACTATTCCAATTTACACGGCATGTTTACATGATGGTGAGGATAAACCTGTGCATGAACAGTGATTATGCAGGTATATGAGCTGTCTAGATGCCTACACATGACCAATACAAGATTGTATTAATACAGTGGCCAACCTCAGATGCCTATGACTATAGTAGGCAGCTTCATTGAGTCCAGAGGCCAATTTTGATGACTCCTTTCTATCATGGGCTACCAAAATCCCACAGTGAGGGCCTTAGTTTGTTTTAGTCATCCAAAGTCAAACGTAACTGGCAATTTACATCTGGTGTGGGGGGGGGGGGCTCAGAAGCAGAAGTCTTTCTGAACCTGTACTCGAGAAGTGAAGTGGCACTCCTGGAAGCTTTTCAGGAGTTCAATTCTCCTTGTTTCAAACAACAATAAAAGCAATTCTAGCAATGTGGAGGATCAAGGGAGTTCAGGGCCATAAAATAAAGCTAGAGGTGCTCTATTCTAGCTTTGATCCAGGTGTCGCCTGCCTCTGGTCTTCAGAAAACCCACAAGTGGGGCATGAGTGCAACAGCCCCCTCTGACTCGTATATCAGCAATTGATACATGGAGGCATGTTGCCTATTGTGCAGGTGGGAATAGAATTGATAATTCAATTAAATTTTCCTAGTCTTATTGTAAATATGTCCAGTGTCTTGGCACAGCCAGTTTCACAATTCTTTTAACTACCTGCTGTGTAGAGAAATAATTTCTTTTCTCTTTCCTCCCCACTCCCTTTAGTTGGTGGCATGGCTTCTGATTTTATGAGTGATGAACAAACACTTCTCCCTATGTTCCTTCTGTGCACAACATATAATTTTATGCACCTGTATCATGTCTTCCCTCACTCACCTTTCATAGTCCCAAACATTGTAATTTTTCTTCATAGTGGAGTTGTCCTGTTTTGCATCTTTTCCTGGCTTGCAGTATTTTCCCTCCACCGTCTGAATGATTTTATATCATCATGATGTGAGAATTTTTTTACAGAGAGAACATGTAAAAGGGACTGTTCCCAACAATACATTAAACTGCTTCTCAATGTTTTCCCCCTACCTGTATTTTATGATACATCACTGGTATTTACACATCTATCACTCTAATATCAAATCTGTGTTTGAGATCAATAACACTGAGCCTGATTAATCTATCATCTATCTCTTTCCACATCCATCACTTTACATGGCCATATTTTATCTCAGATTTTAGAATCTTAAAAAAAAAAAATCCTTTACTACAGAAGTGATACCCTGAGAAGAAACTTCTTGCAGGAACTTTCTGAATTATTCTAAGCACACCTGCAGCTTCACTTTTTCAGATCTGCTATGTAAATTTAATAAAAGTGTAGTATCGCCATGTTGATTAGAATAATCCAGGTGTTTCGAACAACAAGATGTTTCAAACAACCATTGCTTAATATTGCACAATCCACAAAAATCACAGTTTAAGGGGGGGGGGGACTATACCAAATTCTATCAGAATAGTTATTTTTATCATGCCTTTTTGGCTCAAGTATTTTGAATTATCTGAATATTCAGAAAGCAACTGCAGTAGGCTCCCTGTTGCAACTCAGCTGTTGTAGAATGTAGAAGGTGGGACTTATGATTTCAAATTGACAGGGGCAAAGTAACTACAACAATGTTCAAGTGAAAATTAATGGTTATTTTATTTCTTTTTGAACAATCACCAGCAAATACATACATGCTGAAGAGATAAGAGAGAGCCCCACAGTTACAAATGTGAACCTTGCCAAAAGATATGTTAATTATGCCCGAATAATCATGCAACATTAGCCTGTTAGACTCTTCTTACATGTAGATATGGATATTATGTACTGGTTTAAGAATCAAAGAATTAAACACACATCCAATCTGATTGAAATCCTACATTTGTTGGATTGTACCAGATGATTTTCATCAACAGAACAGAAAGTGACTCTATTTCTCCTACCCTCCTATCTTTTCTGGTGGGGTAAAGGAGCATCTGAAAAACCAGATATCTTATGGTGGTGTAGAGGGTTCCCTGGAAGAGAGCTATGGAAAGTTCAGGGGAAATTCCCATTAAATGAATTGAAAATTAATAGAATGTTAGCTGTAACCCAGTATTTTGCATATTATTAATCATGGAGTCATACTTTGTGTGCACACACTCTCTCACACACACACACAGAAAGAGAGAGAGAGAGTTGATCCAGCATAACAAATAAAAAGCAAGAGAGGAATAAAGACATTTAAAAAAATATGCTTAACAACTACCAATTTACTGAAAATTAAATTATGTGCTTATTACATGTCACCCAGAAAAAGTGCTCTACACGTTGTTATGAAAGGACTCAATATGATTTGGATTATCGCATAAATTACTCAGGCCTGGAACCTTCATTATGTCAACCAGTAGGATTAATCAATATTTTTAATGGACATTTAGACACCGATAATTTATCATCAGAGGTTCAAAACACAGTGCAGAAATAATCCAGTCTGAGACTGCTTTAATTACCCTGGCTTAATGCTAGGAAGTCTGGAAACTGTAGTTTTGTGAGACATTTAGCCTTATCTGTCAGAGCTTTGGTGCCACAATAAACTACTGTTCCCAGAATTCCCTAGCACTGAGCCAGGGCAGTTAGTGGTCTCAAACTGGGTTGTTTCTTCAGTGTGTTTTTGACCAGAGTTGGATAGCAACTGCCCACAATGAATGAATATTCAGTACCAATAAAATTATAATACATATGTAAATTGTTCATAGATACTGATTCATAGATACTGATTAAAGTGAAAGACTCAGGATCTCCCAAACACTAAACTGTTTACTTCAAAATGTCAACTAATATGAAATAATGAAACATTCTTAACCAGTTAATTGTTTACGAGCAACAGTTTCTCAATAACAGCAGCACTGTGTAAATTTACAGCGCTATATAAATAAAGGATAATAATAATCATCATCATCATCATCATCTTCATCATCATCCAATGTTAATGTATTCAGTTGAAGTCAATAGAGCTGAACTCCTTAAAAGTGCTGAGGGTTATATCAGGATTTGATTTGATTTTTTTAAAGTTCAGGAAACATCAGCAAGTGATAGCATACACAGTTGGGCTTAATCTTTTCTTGTCTTTTATTTATTTATTAGTAGTATTATGAAAAACTTTAAAAACTACAAACTTGAGATATAGCCTGATTATGGTACAAAAGACATACATTTATAATTAAATTATTCTAAGACTGAAAATTTGTTCTGAGAACAAGAAATGAAAATAATTGACAAAATTTTCACCAGTGTGGCACAGTGGTTTGCATGTTGAACTACAACTCCTGAGACCAGGGTTCAGAAAACCCACTGGGCACGTCATATGCTTTCAGCCTTAGGGGAAGGCAATGGCAAATCTCCTCCGAACAAATTTTGCCAAGAAAACCCCATCATAGTGTTGCCTTAGGGTTGCCATAAATCAAAAATGATTTGAAGGCACAGAACAACAACCAGAACAACAACCACACAGAGACTATTTCTGATTAGCCCAAGCTTCTTCCAGTTCAGCAGTAAATATTTTGAGTGAGAAGCTGGGAGAACCATTTTGACCTGGCTGCTGTGAAATAATTCAGACAGAAATCCTCATTGATTCATCGCAGTTCCATATAGATACACCAATAGGTCCAGATAAATCTTTTCCATTCCCCTGCTACTCAGCGTTTTTGATGCTGCAGATTTTTGTCCAACTAGTTTTTGTTGATTGTTACAACTGAAGTGAAAAATATAGATTATTCCATCATTATTTTTAATATACAAAGCTTCATTTTATGCTTGTGATAATTCTATAGAGAAAGGTTAGAGTGAAGGCCAGACTTCATATAATATAAAGGTGTCTTTGGATAGTATACTGAGGATTTTAAAAGTCCAAACAGTGTCAGCTGTGGTGATAATTATTTGGATTGCAGCAAGAAGGGAGAAGGAATTAAATCATTTCCCTCCTGCTGAAAACTGACAAAAACTCCAATTCTGCAGGTGTTGTTTGCATTGGGAAGAAAACTTTTTATTGCCTCCAAAGGGGGAAATGAAGACATAAATCCCTGCTTACTATAATAATTACCCCGCGTGCGCACCCCCTTCCATGTATTTGTATTTTTAAATTGGCACAGCAAATTCAAAAAATGCATTTAAGAACTATAAAATCAATAGATTTTATCTTGAGTAAACATTCAAAGCCATAGCCATGTTAGTCTGAAAAATCAATATGCAAAGGGATCTTGTAACACCTTCTCGAGACTAACTGAACGAGACTTGTTGGTAGCAAGAGCTTTCATAGGCTTGGGCCTACTTCCTGAGATGCATGTTACAAGATCACTTGAGTAAATATGTTAATATGAAGCTGTTAATGCCATATGTATTTTGACCCTGAAAGCATAACAAATAGTTCAATATGCTAAAGTAAGATTTAAAGGGGATCTGCTACACCACAACATTCTCCTGTACTATGTTCTATAGATTTTGGTCAGGAAAAAAAAAGTGAATTTGTTGTTACGTTGTGTTTTACTTGTAGTTATGCTGTGTATAAAAGAGCCACCTGAAGAATTATAATGCAAGAAATACATTTTAAAACAAGGAAGTACAAGCACAGAGGAAGCACTATGTATTACTGTTGAGAAAAGGGGAAGGGGTCATAAATGTTTGAGAGATGAAAACCATATGCCAAGTGTGATCACTTCTGAAGAACTGAACCTTAATTTCTTAGGGCTTGTTTTAAATATGAATAATATGATTATTTACTGTTTACTTTAAAACAGCTTCATTTATATACCGCTTCATACCATTAAGGAGTGTCTAAGCGGTTTACAATTGTAAGCTATTTGCCCCCCAACAATCTGGGTACTCATTTTAGCGACCTCGGAAGGATGCAAGCCTGAGTTGAGCTTGAGCCCTTTTGCTGGTCTTGAACTTGCCACCTTATGGTTTTGAGTGAGTGGCTGCAGTACAGGCATTTAACCACTGCGCCACCAAGGCTGAAATTAACATACATTTATTTCCATTTCTAAACATTCATTTAAAACAGTTTAGGGGAAAAAAAGAATAGCAATATCTTAATTATGTTGTATCTTAGTCAAACTTGGAGTAGCAGACCCATTAAAATAAGTAGGACTTAAATTGGTTGTTACTAAATATAGGCCTAGTCTTCAGTGCTTTTATTCAGTTCAAACATTAGCATTTAATATCCTTATAAGATTAGGTAACTATTTCTATCAGTGATAAGAAAATAGCAGTGGGTGAAAGTTTTGTGTTCCATTTGAATTTTATATATTAATTTGATAATTTGTGGAAAGCATTTTCATAGGATATTTCATCTGAGACTATTCCATTCACTTACAAAAACAATTTCCCACCATAAACAAATGCTGTTTTTATGTCAACATTTTACTAGTGTCAAATTCTGAACACTCTGCAATAATATATATCAGGTTAGACTTTCATGTATACCTGAGTGGTAGAATTTACACTGGGCAGGGATAGAGACTGTGCCATATGACTGCAATTCTCACTTTGTGGTGATTTATAGGTGTCCAGTTTATCCTCCCCACTAGAATTTATGTGAACATTTCCTGTTTCTAAATGGCTACTGATTATGCTGAATCTTTTGCGCAACAACACATTATATGTCCCTTGCTGGAGATGTGCATATTTGATTTATAAGCATCTGACCTAAAACTTGGGGAAGGACTATTCTGGACAATTTCTAGAATCACCAGCCAGCATGGCTATTGGGAGTTGTAATCCCAAAAAAGTAGCATTTACAAATTCTATCTGCCTAGGACAGCTTACAGTAACATATCCTCCATTTTATCTTAGAATAAGTTCAAAGAATAGCTAGGACTAACCCTAATATCTTCTCTGCCATTATTTTGCTTCAACACTTACCTGCTCACATTTGCTCACCCATATATTTCTTGATGTCTATCTGCCCACCTTTCCTAACCTCACAACACTTGTTTTTATCCTGAGGATTAACTTGAGATTTTTTATTTTGAGACCTGTCTATTTTGCAGTTTTCTTTTCCATGATGCTCCCAGTGTGGTTTCCCATCCAGAAAACTGATCAGGTAACCATCCACTTAAATGCAGCAACTTGCCAGCATCAAGTAAATCATTCAATGGGCCAAAAACATGATTCTTAAGTCAGTAAAATGCCTTCCTCACTAGAGTGTTCACCCACTAAATAAATCTGAAATAGGTGAAGAACTTGGAAGCGATCAGCCCATTTCTTAAATTATCTCTAGTAGCCAGGCAACTTTTACATTCCTCTGCTGTAGTTGCCTGTAGGCTCTCCCACATATAACTATTAGGTGACAGATGTGTGTGCCAATTAGAACTGGGCCGGAAAGGGGAAGGTGTTCACCTATTTCATCTCCTTGTCCTTCAAACTGCAATTACATGACAGTCTCCAAAGTAACAGCTCCTTCTACAAAGAGGATGTGGAACAGAGTTCAGGGATGATGATGCATTCAGAGCTGTTGCTATTAGCAGCATTAAAAATACACGCGCCTTTGTCAATATATTCAATTTTTCCCCCAGCAAAGCACATTCCAAATCTTTTTAAAGCACTGTCCCATATATTTGTATGGATTTTCTTACAGATTTCTATATACAGAGTTAACATGAGTATGTATTACTTAGCCAACATCTTGTCATGGGAAAAATGCTGATTCCTTGTGTTCTCTTCCAACTCTATGATTCTATGATCATTATATTCAGGTAATGAGTCTCCCTGGAAGATATGATACCAGCCCCAAAATCAGATAACTGAAAGATTTATCCCTCTCCCCCCGCTTTCCATTCAACCAAAGGGTAAGGGTGAGAGTAATATAGGTCCGTGCCTTAAATGAAAAAGAGACAAAGGGGTGGTCTGCACTGGCCAAATAAAGCAGCTTCTAACCATTTTGAAGGTGGGCTGTTTAGACAATGTACAAGGCAAAACCAGGGGGAAAGAAAAATAAAGCCATGCTCTGGTAGTTAAAAGTGGAGTGAAAAGAAGCTGGAATACTCCAGCTCAAGGTGGAAAATGCTCTTCATTGCATCAGCTTATAAACAACCTGGCACTAGTGTAGGAATACAGCAAAGCAAATACCTAATTGCCAATAATGCAATGGATGTAATTACACATATACAAACCAGACAGTCCAACAGGGGGCAGGGAATGAAGGGGCATTAAGGGGCATGTATGGGGTGGGGGCTCCATGATTATGCTTTGCCAATGTGTCACTGGGCACACTGATGGACTGATGCTCTGTATATGTACGTGTCCCTCGCTCCTCCATATCTTTAATCTCTCTCTGTCTTCAGGTTCCTTCCCTTCTGACTTCAAACATGCTCTCGTTTCCTCAATTCTGAAGAAACCCTCTCTCGACCCCTCTTCTTTGTCTAGCTATCGTCCGATCTCTCTTCTGCCTTTCCTCTCTAAGGTTCTGGAACGGGTAGTTTATTCTCGCTGTCTTGAGTTTTTCAAAGAGAACTCCATCCTGGAACCTTTTCAGTCTGGTTTCTGCCCACAGCACTCTACAGAGACAGCCCTCACCAAGATCTCAAATGATCTCCTGCAGGCCAAGGCGAATGGACTCTACTCTGTTCTCATTCTTCTAGATTTATCTGCAGCCTTCGACACCGTGGATCACTGTCTCTTGCTTGACTTACTTTCTGACCTCGGGTTCTCTGACTCTGTTCTCAACTGGTTTAAATCTTACTTGTCAGACAGATCTTTTGCAGTGGTCATGGGTGGTCAGACTTCCTCCTCTGTTCCCTTATCTGTAGGAGTTCCTCAGGGCTCTGTCCTGGGCCCCCTTTTGTTCTCTCTATACACATTATCCCTTGGACACTCAGCTATATCTTTCCACCCCTGACCTTTCGCCGGGGCTTGAACAGCAAGTCTCCTCTTGTCTGGCTGCCATCTCTCAGTGGATGCGACATCGGTGCTTGAAGCTCAATATGTCTAAGACAGAGCTTCTCATCTTCCCACCTAAGCCCACCCTTCAATACTCCTTTTCTGTTTCTGTTGACGGCACTTCTATTCAACCGGTTCAGCAAGCGCACAGTCTTGGTTTCATCTTTGATTCCTCTCTGTCATTTATCCCCCAGATTCAGGCCACTGCCAAGACCTGTAGATTCTCTCTTTACAACATTGCTAAAATCCATCCATACCTCTCAGCCTCCACTGCCAAGACTCTGGTCCATGCCCTGGTGGTCTCACGACTAGATTACTGCAATCATCTTCTGACAGGGCTTCCTCTCTCTCATCTCCATCCTTTAATCTCTGTCCAGAACTCAGCTGCATGTATTATCACATCTGCTCGCCGCTTTGACCATGTTTCTCCCCTATTATCCTCCCTTCACTGGCTCCCCTTCCTCTTCCCTTTCCACATCCAGTACAAGCCCTCCATGGACTGGCCCCTCCTTACTTGTCTGACCTTCTTTCTCCTCACACTCCTTCTCGTACCCTCCGTTCTGGTAGTCCAGCCAAGGATTTCCACTGCTCTGTCCCAGATTCATCCCTTCTCGCTGCCCCTCACTCCTGGAACCTTCTTCCCCCACATTACTTCTCTAACCAGGTTCAAAAGTAAATTAAAGACTATATTGTTTAGGGAAGCATTCCCAGGATTGTGTCATCTGCCCCAGGATGCCTCCTCTTAACTATGTATTAAGAACCCAAGCCCTCCCTCCAGTCCATCTGCCTTGGTCCAGGCCCCAGAGGGAGAGAAGAACCACTGCACCTCATCCCCCTCCCACCACCTTCCCCTTTTCCTTTTGTGTTGTCTTTTAGACTGTAAGCCTGAGGGCAGGGATCCATCTAACTATAAGATTGTATGTACAGCACTGTGTAAACTTACAGCGCTATATAAATAAAGGATAATAATAATAATAATAATAATAATAATAATATGCAACTGTGTGGCTGTTATATAGGCAGGCATCCAATGGAATGGTATCTGGGTGGGAAGGGGAAGGTAATTTGGTTGTAGGTGGTATGTAGGTGGTTGTAGGTGTGCATGCATGCTGGGCAGAAGGAGCAGAAGGAGAAGAGGGGAGAGTAAAGCAAGAAGCACCCTGAGAAGGAGAAGGGGAAGTAGAAGGGGCAGAGGGAAGTGTGAGGTACCCAGAGAAGGAAAAGGAGAAGAGGGGAGAGCAAACTAAAAAATACCCTGAGAAGGGGAGGAAGAAAGGGGTAGAGTGAAGTGGGGGTATCTTAAGAAAGGGAAGGAGAAGAGGAAAAATGAAGCAAGAAGAGAAAGTAAGAAGCAAAAGACATAAGCAAAATGAAAGCAAGAAGTAAAAGCTACAAAAGAGTTAAAGATAAAAAGATACAAAGAAGATAAAGACATAAAGTTGCCTAGACTCAAAGGAGAAAAGGGGGAGGGTAATAACAGAAAGAGTATGAAAGGAAATAAACAAGAAATTGAATTATATCTTTAAAGGCATGGGATTTCTTTTTAATTCTTTTTAAGGAAGCTATTACCAGAGCTAAGAAAATTAAAATATTTTTTATTTTTTTGTGTGTGAATTAACAAAGCTAAGTAAATATAGATAAATAAACATTTAAAGAAGAAGAAGAAGAAGAAGAAGAGGAAGAAGAAGAAGACTTAATCAATTAAGAAATTTATATATTGACACAGGTAGATCAGATTGTTGGAAAGAAGCAACCAAAATAGGACAAATAATATAATGATTTTTTTTTTAAAAAAAGGAGTGAAATGATAACTATGAGTAGCCGAACAATGGCTGCAGCTAAAGCAGCATCTCAGCCACAAAGAAGGAACTCACTAAAACAACCATCAATTATGGAAGAAATTGGAAATAGAGAGAAATGGAAAAGAAATGGAAAGAGATTTAAAAAAGGAGATAAAGGATTTAAGAAGAGACTTGAAACAAGATATAAAGACAGAATTAAAAAGAGAAATAAAAGGCATCAAACAATTCTTAGACGAAGTAATAATAGGCATCAATCAAGCCATTACAAGGATAAACAAACTGGAAGAAAAAACACAGAAACTGGAAGAAACAACAACTATAACACAACAACAAGAAAAAGAACTTGATTTGAAAGCTCTAGATGAGCTTTTTAAAAAGGGGAAATTGTCTTAAAATAACAAAAGTATGAGAACTCACATGAATATCTGATACCAGCCTTGGTAGATTATATAGACATGGCACAACATGAATTTCATTAAGGAGGTTAATAAGACTTTCAAAATTAACTCTCAAATTGTGAAAGAAAAAAATCTCCCAGAAAAAAATGACAGACCCCACCACACTCTGAGGGAGTATGTTCCACTGTTGAACAGCGCTTACTGTCAGGAAGTTCCTCCTAATGTTGAGGTGGAATCTCTTTTCCTGGAGCTTGCATCCATTGTTCCATTTCTAGTCTCTGGAGCAGAAAACAAGCTTGCTCCTTACTCAATGTGACACCCCTTCAAATACTTAAAGAGGGCAATCATAAACCCTTAACTGTCTCTACTCCAAGCTAAACATACCCAGCTCCCTAAGTCTTTCCTCATAAGGCATGGTTTCCAGACCCTTCACCATTTTGGTTGCCCTCCTCTGGACAAGCTCCAGCTTCTCAGCATTGTTTTTGAATTGTGGTGCCCAGAACTGGACACAGAATCCCTCTTTGGTGATTTTCCCATTTTTTCCATTTCTTATAAATGTTCCCTTTAAAACTTAGTTCAGTTGAAAGTTCCTTAGTCATCCATCCTGGTTTCTGGAGACATCTCCCATTTTTCTTCCTCATTGGAACTGTTTGAAATTGTCCTTTTACTATCTCCCTTTTGAGAAACTCCCATCCATCTTGAACTCCCTTCTCTTTTAGTATTTCTGACCATGGAATCACCCCCAGTGAGACATTAAGAACATATTGAAGTATTATCTATATTTCCTTTAAAAAAATTGTTTCCTTAATTTTTTTTTTATTTTTTTTTAGGAAAACCTAATGTAAGAGTTGAGAGTGTTCCCAATATCACTCAGAAAACAATGTGCCTCTACTATCAGTACTTTAGGGAAGCTAGTGAATCAGGCTTTCTTAATTAATTACCTATGTTGTGAATTTTGAAGGTGTTTGAACAATTTAAATAGGATGATTTTAATACCTCTGTTCACATTTCCTGATATTACCTCCTACTGCAGTCATCCAACTTGAAATAATTTGCAAAAGAAATGTAATAGTTAATTACAAAAGACTTATTTTGTGAATTAAAAATCACTTCATCCTTATTTGTTTGTAAGCATGAGCTTCCCTGAAGTTAAAAAAAAAAAACTTCATAAGATTTAAATACTATATATATATATATATATATATTTGTAAAGGACAAGAGTGGCAGCCTGCTGTTCATCTCCCATGAAATAGCTAATATCATCTGAAATTTCATCTGCAAAAAAAGTCTATACTCTAATAGGAAATATCCATGAAATGTACTATGAACTCTGGCCTTAACTGAATGCTGGAGTTCTCAAGTTTTTCTTTTTTTCTTTTACTTCTTCCTAATTAAATGAAATCTGCACTACTTATTGTGCTGATAAAATAGAATAAAGGGTTCTGTTCAGCATGAAGTCAACAGTCAGTGAATGGTAGACAACGTGCCATTTAGAGTCTTTCAAATGAGGACTCTGGCCAAGATGGCCAACAGTTAGTAACATGATTTGCGTGCTTCTCCTAAGTTACCATTATCTTTACGTGTATAAAGATATAGGAGGATTCCTCAAGAGCAGGAACGCTGTCTTTTGGGTATTAATTCAACTCAGAAGTGGGTTGAAGAGCTGTGTGATATAGACACACAAATCAGAACCAAGATCAGAGTGCCATCTGGATGGAGTTCTGGGTTTAAGTCACTTTTCCCTTGAGATCACTCACACTTTGCTGAATCCTTCTGTCACTGAAGAGAGGGTGGTGGAGTCTCCTTCCTTAGAGGTCTTTAAGCAGAGGCTGGATGGCCATCTGTCGGGGATGCTTTGATTTGGAGTTCCTGCATGGCAGGGGGTTGGACTGGATGGCCCTTGTGGTCTCTTCCAACTCTAGGATTCTATGATCTTCCACAGATTTTCCCCCGCCCCCAATAAAGAAAAAAGAAGCATTTCAGAAACCTGGAAATCACAACATTCCCCACTGAAAAGCTAAAGAATTACAAAGATTCATTAAGTTTGGTTAGACAGAAATTTATCCAAACAAAAATTTAAAATATTATCAAAAGACCTTGGATGGCCTATTCTGAACAGGGATCGAGAAATCCCCAGTTCAGTTGATGATTTATTACACTTGAATATAAACAAACTGCATTGTAAATATTCAAAGTTCAGTTTCCACTGAGAAAGTATTTGAAAATGAAACTAAGGCCAAAACTGATAAGCTGAATAAACCATGGTGGCACTGCACTGGTGTGATAGTCATGTTTTGGGAATATTTTGTTTATGTCTTGCAGCATGTCAGGGAGTTGGACTAGATGGCCACTGTGGTCTCTTCCAACTCTCCTATTTCTGTGGTTACCTAGAACCTTCTAAAAATATAATCAAACTTTAGAGACTATCCTTTTATTCACCGTGACATGTATCATTTTCTAGAACAAGTGTGTTCTGGATTTGTAAAAATATGGCTAAATTAAGTCCAAAACACACTGCTGAAATAATCTAGTTTGAGATTGCTTTAACTGCCCTGGCTGAATGCTAGGGAAGTCTGGAAACTGTAGTACTGGGAGACATTTAGCCTTCTCTTTTGGAGAGTTCTGGTCCTACATTTAGCTACAGTTCCCAGGATTCCCTAGTACTGAGCCAGGGCAGTTAAAATGGTCTCAAATTGGATTATTTCTGCAGTGAGGACCTTAGTAAAGAGCATGGACATTTTACAAAATTAAAAGAAAAGAAAAGATCATAATCTCACCATGATGTGCCTCCAAATGGAGCAAACACAATTTAGTTGGAAACTTAATGAATATTTATTTTTGAAGAGAGAAATATTACAACAATATCAACAATAATTGAGATTTTTTTTTTTAAAAAAAGGAATAAAATATTTGGAAATTACAGTCACAAGGAACAACAGTTTATTATTTCAAAATCTTTTCAGTAGAATTGTAGTTATAAAAGCAAATGTTTTGCCAAGGGTGGATGCCAGATTTTTGGTGAATCTCTTTCAAACACTCCCTGTTATAAGAAATGCAATACCTTTTGGGTAATGGAAGAAAGATTTCTAGATAATTAGATATGATTAAAGCAAGATATATTGCTTAGAGGTGTGAGACTCTTGGAACAGGAAGGACATAATTTAAGATGTGGCTGGCATGGTTAATTTTGGCCTGATAAAATTAAAGCACAATCTTTCACCATAGCCATTTTTTAAAAGAAAGAATTGGGGCCTGTATGGACAACCCAAAAGACTCATGTGTCATCCTATCCAGATGATGTAGGCCAAGAGTCCCAGGCTGGGATCAGGCTCAATTCCAGCTCTAAGGGGCCTTAACATGGTCTAAAAATACTGACTGTTTACTGTGGAGTCTCTAGGAAAATATGTGGTGACAGCTAGCAGGCCAATTTGTTCTGCATATCCCATACCTGCCTCCCCCAACACGGCTACTGAAAAGACCCTCATCACAGGCTGTTGGTATAGCCAGGCACCCTGTTTCCACCCTTATAGTCTGCTCATGCCATCATGGCACCACCCATGTGGAAGGCGGCAAGCCATGATGCTGGTGTCCTCGTGGACTAGGGCTGCTGGGCATGTAAATGCCCAGCTTCATCTAGCCCTAGTTCATGGTGAGGACACCACAAAATGCCTGTCTGTACTGAGCCATGGACAAGAGAAATGCAGCTATAGAGGTTATAGAAAATGAACCTTATCTAGACTTGTAGAAAGATGGCCAGGGGGCTTTGGCGGCAGAAACAGAAAATAAGTCTCTAAATGATGGGCCTAAAATTTTGGGCCTGGATGTATGGGAAAAATTGTGATCTAAGCATATAAAATTTACTTTGTGCAGTAATTGAAAAGAAAACCCCTACATAAGATGATGTATAGACAGTATCTAACCCCTAATAAGCTGTAGAAAATGGCCCAGAATGTTTCAAAAATGTTGGAGATGTCAAGATAAGGAGATCTCCTTTTTCATATGTGGTGGACATGAAAGAAGCTGAATAATTACTCGTCTAAGATTTATATGTTAATTTGAAAAAAATATTGAAGTATATTTTATAAAGTTATAAGAAATATATTTCTTGGGCATTATGGGTAAACAATTGGATATCAATATGGATTATGTGTTTGATATATGATAACAGCAGCAAGAATATTGTTCACTCAATTTGAAAACTAACTGAAGCACCAATGATTGAAGAGTGGGGTGTTAAGATTTCAGAACTAGGCCCAGATTAATGGTGGATGCTAAAGAACAAGCCAACTGAAGACTTTATAAAAGATTTGAAACTGTTTATGGATTTTTGGAGCAATAAGAAATCTAGCAAAGTGATAATCTGTGGCTATAATTATTAGTAATTTTATTAGATTAGAATGATTTTTTTTTAAAAAATCTTGTCATTACGGTCAGAATTTTACAGTCAGAGCCTATTAAATTCACAGGGTGACCATAATTTAACAGGTGCTCGAAGGCAAACAACCACACCCTGTATATGCAAGAGATTTATGTTCCCATATTTACAAGAATTATCTGGCTCAACTCCAGTTATTAGATACATCAGATACTTTGAATTAATGGAAACCACATAATTATATACATGCTAGCAATACAGATGTTTTGAATTTTAAAATATGAACAATGTTTCATCAGTGCCAACACTTGCCCATCAGTTGGCACACATAAACAAGTGTCTGCTGGGTTTGGGTTGTGGAAATGTAATAGGTTGTGATTTGAAATTATGTGCTTGTGCTTTGTGATTTAAAATTCTGAAAGCTAAGGTGATTAAATAATGTATAACTATCTTAAGGTGCACTTTAAAAAAATCCATACTTGTAGTAATATTTCATCACAGATTTAGCTTTAATTATTTGAGCAAAAAATTGCTCTATAATTGCACTGTAATTAGATGGAAAAGCAGGCACATGGAATTACTTTCAGGGCAAAAGTATTACTCAATGCAATCAGGGCTTCCCCTGTAATTTTGGAAAGTGACACAGAGCTTGAATATGTTTAGCCGACTACTTAAAACAGATATAGACTGCATAAATGTGGTACCAGATATAGATGTAGCTATTTATCTCCAAGCCCATTCTTCTGATGTAGAGATTTGTCAATTCTTTCCTCCCACAGCAAGATCTAGAAGTATTTGTCAGGAATGAACTCTGCTCTGCTTAGATGCAAATATCTATAGGATACTAGCAATTAAGGCAGGAAACATACTAACTTGACAGTAGAATCTATCACTTACTTTCCTTGTGGGTGTTATCTTCAGAACCATATCTCCAAACATAGACGATATTGTTTGCCTGTATCCACTTTTGGATTGTAAAAACCAGCAGTGATCAAAGTACCTAACATTTAAGTCTCTTTCCAAGTACACACAAAATATACATGTGTTCAATTTTCCATTAACAGTGTTTAATTCTATTATTTTGGAGTATCAAAATAAGATGTTTCTAGGGTTAGAGTAAAAACTGGAGACAGCTCCTGTGCCTTTAATGACTGTGCAGTAGAGGGAATTTCAGCAGATGTTGGCTTGTCAAGCAATGAGATAATAAGCAACACCTGCTGAAATTCTCTTCTACACAACAGCACAGGAGTTGTTTCTAGTTTTCAGTCTGGCAACCCTAGATGCTCCCAGTACTGTTCCATCAAGTATAATTATTCACAAAGAAACAGATTTACACATTTGTCAGATATATAAAAGAAATCAGCTGCGTGACTGCAGGTAGAATGGGTAGAATAGATAGACTTTATCCAGCAGGTCCATATAATTACCTTATGGAGTATTCCCTGGGGAATGCCTGTTTGACAGCCTGTGAAAAACTAGATCCACCCCTCTTCAGATGCAACAGCTTTCTGCTCAATATTTCCCTGACTGAGGCCTTCTCTTTTAGTATTCATTAGAAGTAAAATATTACGATATTAAATCCAGGGAATCCCAGTAGTACTATAATAGTGTTGATCTGTTTTTATACCACTTTCTTCTCATCAAAGCACATCAATGATTTCCCAGGCTTATTATTATTTATTGTAGGCCATTACAGATACGGGCAATTGACTTTTTTCAGAAGAGAGAAGAGAAATATGGATCTTTTATTGCATAGATGCCATCATTTCTTGTTACTTCTGAACTTTCAGTAAGGGAAACAATGCAGCTTTAATCAGCACCCGGAAGGTTTACGTTATTGGTATTTTTATATTGCTTACATTTATGTCCCATTCTTCAAAAGAGCTGAAAGCAGCATTCATGGCCTTCCCCCATCCCTCTTTTTCCTTCCAATAATCCTGTGAGGTAGGTCAGGCCGAGAGAGTGACTGGTTCAAGAATCCATGTAGAAAACCAACAGTACGTAGCTATTACAGTTTCACAGCTAACTAGGGACTAGTAATCTCCCAAAACTTGAACATTCTAACCACTAAATTATTGGTTTTGTCTGCTCAATGCAAACATGTGAATTATCAACATGTGAAAATGTGAACATATTACACTTTTGTTCTGAATCTATTTTGTATGTTTTTAAAACAATCTTTATTCAAAATAAAACAGTTTCAGTAATAAAAAACACATACATAAACATACATTGGTAAACATCAACAGAAATTACCTATATCACCTAAAATACCTATATCTCATAACATACTTGTATCAAACAAGTAACAGTGGTAATAGTATTAAGAACAATAACACAATAACAATAACATAAGTTGCTTCAGTGACCCTTTTTTCCAATTTGGAAGCTTCTGAATGGGAAAAAAAATGGCTACTGAAGTGACTTATGGGGCTCGAATTCAACACTAGAGGCAATGGGAAGCTATTTTGAGGGGAAAGTCCATTCAATAAAATCAGCCTAACTTTTGAATTTGGCTCAAATTCAGAAGAGGTAAGTAGGCACCAGAGGTGGTGCAATAAACTCATTCATATCATCACACATACTGACTTCCTCCCATGCCTTCTTTAGCTGTTATTTACATGTGCTTTATAGTTCTTGTACTGCAGTTAACGTTGATGCCCCAATCCTATTAACAATGTCTTCAATCTCTATAGAATTCTCTTTGTTTTCCTAACAAAAAAATTATTTTGTCTATTTTTAAAAATATTTATCCACACCATTATCACTCCCCTCCAGATGTTCATGAACACCGATAGATGAAGATCAATGAGGATTTCTCCCTGAAAGACGGATGAGGGAAAATATGAGAATTTTGTTAAATAGATTGGAAAACCATGAGCATCACAATGAGAAAAAATTAGTGCTTACATTTTTGTATTTAGAGAAAGCATTTGACAACATTAATTGGCAGATTTTTTTGTGATTATGGAAAGAATATGAATGGGAACAAATTTTATAAAATGGGTAAAGAAAATGTATTTTAATCAGAAGGCTCGGGTTATCAAAAATGATGAGAAGTCCAAACACTTTGTAATGATGAAGGGCACAAGGCAAAGATGCCCATTGTATCCTTTGTTATTTTTGTTGATTGTACAAACACTGATTTTGAATATTAAAAATGATGAAGATATACAAGACATTAAAGTGAAAAAAACACCATATTAACGTCAGGGCTTTCACAGATGACCTCATAATGATGTCAAACAATCCTACATCAACTATTAAGCATCTGATGAAGTGATAAGGGAATTTGGAGAAGCAACAGCATATAGATTGAATAAAGAAAAACTGGTGATTATTGGTAAGAATTTAAGTGGTAAGGAGGAAGTGGAATTAACAAAGAAATCAGGAATAAAAATGGGAAAGAAAGTCAAATATTTAATGGTAGTAATTATGAATAAGACCTCAAAATTATGTGTGAATAACTATACAAAAGTCTGGGATAAAATTAAAAATGATTTAGAAAAATGGAAACGATAACATTTATTAATGATGGGGAAAATTTCAGTGATCAAAATGTTGATTTTACCTAAAATTTCTTTTCTATTCTAAATGATACTATAGTTATGTCTATATAAATCTTTTAAAAATTTGCCATAAAGATTTATCAAACTTTATATGAAGAAGGTGCAAGCCAAGAGTAAAACTTAAAACTCTGCAGGATGCACAGGAGAGAGAAGGCCTGAGTGTTCCAAATTTATAACTTTATATTGAGGTGAACTGTTTAACTTGGATAAAGGAATGGGTGACACTTGAAAATGAAAGATTGTTAGAGATAGAAGGAGAGGGACTTAAATGGGGATGGCATGCTTATATGGAATATGATAGAGAAAAACTGAACAAAGAATTTAATAATCATTGTCTAAGATGGTCCCTCCTGAGGAATATCAGAAAATATCTCCTCAAACACCCCTTTGTACCCCCCCCCAAGTATTCCATAGGAACTCATAGGGAAAAAAATGGCTTACATATGACAAAATTCTAAACCAGGGGACAAGATACATAATGAAATCAAAGGAATAATTGGAAAATGGTGGAATCTCTCTCTAATGGTTTGTATATTTTATATGGTTTTTGAGCACGTGGTTACAAATTACATCACTTGGATGTTTTAAAAATGATAATTGGGAAATGAAATGTTTATGTAGATATATGTGTGCGTGTAAATTTATGGAGATGGAGCCAGCGTGGTGTAGTGGTTTGAGTGTGGATTAGGACATTGAAGAATGTTTCAAATCCCCAGTCAGCCATGGGCACCCACTGGGTGATTTTGGACAAGTCACAGTCTCTGAGTCTCAGAGGCAGGCAAAGACTACTCCGCCCCTTAACTAAATCTTGCCAAGAAAACCCTGTAACAGGTTTGGGTTAGGGCCGCCATAAGTTTGAAATGGCTTGAAGGCACACATCATCATCATCATCATCATCATCATCATCATCATCATCATCATCAGCATTTCCTAAAGATCTAGTCTTAAAAACATTGTCACTGGTATCCACAGTATTAAAGGAAAAGATGTCAGCTAAACTGCATTTTTAAAATGAGAAAATTAACTGCCAAGCTATTCCCTAAGGTCCAAAACACACTGCAGAAAAATCATCCAGTTTGAGACTGCTTTAACTACCCTGGCTCAATGCTAGGGAATTTTAGGAACTGTAGTTTTGTGAGACCTTTAGCCTTCTGTCAGAGAGCACTGGTGCCAAAATAAACTACAATCCCTAGGATTTCCTAGCACTGAGCCAGGGAAGTTAAATTGGTATCAAACTGGATTATTTCTGTGGTGTGTTTTGGACCTAAGAGGACTTTACTGTTCAAATAGGGACATCCCCAGAACATGGTTAAAAATAAGATTTTTTCCTCATTCATGACTGAATTGTAGTTTTAGACAATCAAGCACCATCTGGTGGCCGCTCATAGTTTCACACGATTCCATGTAGAAAATCGGTTATACATACCAACAAATGCATTTCTAAACATGTTTTCAGGGTCAATGTTTCCAGGGTCAATCCACAGGGCTTGACAGACCAGTGTTATATGCTGGTGTGGGGACATGGGGACTGCATGGCGGCCACCCTGACTTCACCCCCACACCATCTGCCTGACCAGACAGCGATCAGCATCATGCTTCATCTTTGGCGCAATGCTGAAGCAGCAGTGAAAAGCCGTGGTGATGGCTAGGGCACCCTTTCCATGGCGCAAAAAGGAGCTGCTTTTTGTAGCTTCTTTTTGCGCAGTGGAAAGATCAGGGCTGTGGTGTGTGGTTGCCAATCCAGCAAGAAAAGGCTGTCTATTCAGCCTCTAAGTCTTCTTGTAGCCTCAGGCAGAAAAGTTCCCCTGCTTCCCACTTCCATGTACACAAGTCAATTGGGATGGCAGCTGAGTTTCAGTTCTGCTTTGGCAATTGGATAACAGCCATGCCTGTGGACAGCTGGCTTGTTTACATGAGTGGTTTTCAAACATTAGTCCTCCAAGTGTTTTGCAGTTCACCTTTCAGAAGTGCCAGCCAGACTGGCCAGTGTTCAGGCATAATGACAGCTGTAGTCTAATCTTTGGAGGGCCAAAGATTGAGAGCTAAAGAAGTACAGGATGCAGGACATTTACATATTTTGAATAGCTTGATTCAAATTCATAGTTGACCTTTTGTATGTTTTCAGCTGTATGATATGTGTTTCCAACTGTAACCCCCCCCTTGAGTCCCAGTTTGGAGGAAAGGTTAGGTTATTGATGATAATGACTCTGAAAAGTTATTTTTTTGGAATAAGTGGCCATGTTGGCTGTAACAGGAGGTTGGGGGGCACCATGGTCAATGGGGAAGTGAAACCACTCCAGGTTTAAACGTTAAAGCATCAATCCATGATGCAAAACATTATCCCCAAAATAGATTTAGAACATTAGTAGATTAACTGCTATATTGACACCAGAGCTTTTAATCTCTCCTGCCCTATCGTATTTTGGAAACTGTAGTCTGAAGACTAACATTTGCAAGCAATGAATTGTGTGTATGTATTTTCAAAAGTACACAGATGTTATTTCTGACCCAAGGGGCACCTTGATATTACACATTGTTTACAAACTGCGGCCAGATTGCACAGTTAAAGTAATTTGTTACTGGTACCCATTATTGTGTTTTTATGTAACTCATTATTGTTACTTGTTGCAGTGTATAAAAAGTTTATTATTGATTGTTGTTACTTTTTGTTTTGTTTTTTAAAAACTAATCCTTAGCATTGTTAACAGAATTGAAGAAATCATGAAAAATTCTAAAATGCCTCTAAATGCCCTTTAATGATAACTTAGAAACATTCTTTATTGTATGAGTCATTGCATTACTTCCGAAAAGTAATTTTCATTACTTTTCAAATTAATGTTATTATATCCTTGTAATGAAAAAGAACTAACACCTTACACTGACCTATTGTTTCCCAGCTCTGTGGGTGAGATATGAAGGAAAATACCTTCCCCAGATCTAAATAACAATGAATGAGTGAGTTAAAAAATATTCAAAGTTGAAATAACAGAGAAGTCAGTCCCTGCCTATCCTTTTTCATTTGTAACAACCTTCCAATAACTGTTTTTTCTATGTGGAACAAAATATCCCATAACTGTACCTGATGTGAAACCCAAACACAATATATCCTCTCATAGCTGTCCCCGTTGGTGCTCTGTCTGCTTTCCAAGAAGACAACTCATTTCATTTAGATGAGAAGTCTAAAATGTCTTGTGTTTCCTTTCTTCTTCAGTTCATTTATACTGTAATGGTATACATGGCTACTCAGAAATAAGCCCTACTGAGTTCAAGGAAAAGAACTTTCCGTTATATATGTGTGTGGGATTTGAGCCTCAATCAACTTTGATTTTTCCAACCTGGAGAAAGCCAAGTTCACCTGAACTAAAACTTGGCTCTCTATATGCCACAGACTGGTTAGTTAAGGGATGCAAAGACATCCTAAAAACAACAAGACAACAGCTGCTGAGCCTTAATTCTGATAAATATGTTTCTTGATATTATTTAGATTCACTGCTGTCCATTATAAGTAATGGTTTATTAGATTTTCATTCTCTCAAGACAGCTCAAAGATAAAAACTAGAATCCAGCCAGCAGCAGTGGTACATCTCTCTTTTCTTTTGCTTCATATGCATAATAAATGGACATTTATTCCATAAATGAATTATTCTTTGTTCTTAATAGCTGTTTTATTTATTTATTTATTTACATGAATAATAAAACATTGTCATGGGGTTTACAGTTTGAATAAGCTCGAGTCAATTTATTGAGAAATAATGAAACAATAAGCCAGCATGTCATAGTGGTTTGAGTGTTGGGACTATGACTCTGGAGCCCTGGATTTTATTCCCCGCTCAGCCATGTTATCCACTGAATGTTTGCAAATCAATGAGGGAATAAAATAGCTGGATTGGTTTGGTAGTCTACAGTTTTGTAGACTCTAATTTTATTCCATAAGACATTTAAACAACCTTTCAATTCTGAAAGCCTTGTTTCATTCTGAAATACTCTTCCAAGCTTGAAAGCAGTCTTAAGAGACAAATTGTCATTTTACTCCTGGCTAAAAAGATATAACCAAATTAGAAAGTGGGGAATCTGTTGCTAGTATATTTCTTTTATCTTTAAACATTATAAGCTATTTCAAATAACACCAGCTGTTATACTGGGAATTCACATTAAGTCACAGAATTCAGGCAACTAGTCTGAGAGATTGTTACTTAGAAGCTTTCTGTTTAGTGGAATTGCCTATGTTTCAATTACATTGTTACTAAACAGCCAGAGCCATTGCTTTCAGTAAGGCTTGCAGAGAGGGGAGTGGGCATCAGCTATAAGAAATTCCCAGCCAGTATGGCTACTACTGTAAGCTTTGTCTTGCTGCCAAATAAGTGTGCATGGGATACTTAAGGACAGCTTGGTGATGCCCATCTACTGCTCCTATTATTTTTGTAGAGTTTTTACAGCTTATTTTTACCTTGACCATGCTTTCCCTATAATCCCCTCTAATTTATTTATTTATTTATTTATTCCCCGCTCTTCAGCCCTAAAGGCTATCAGAGTGGCTTACAATTATTATTTTTAATTAGACGATTCCCTGCCCTCATGCTTATATCCCTTATTTTAATCAGACCCTTATCAATATAATGTAACATAATAAATTTATCTTTAAATTTCCTTTCTTTATTGGCTTAAGTCATACCTTTAAGACTATTCAAATCTAATTGGGGGTTTGCTAATTCCTTTCCTTTCCAAACCCTGCTCTTCTCATACCAACTAATCGAACAATCTGGAATGAATCTCGTTTACAAGAAAAATCCTCATAATGTAATGTCCTCTGAAACTCTTTGGAGACATTACACATTTTCAAATTCTGACTAAGATGTATGCAAACCTCCAAAATGAAATTACCTAGAAACAGCAAATTGTGCTCCTCACATTCTTATTCTAAACCTTGGTAACATGGCACAATATATTTAATGAAGAAATGAAACATGAAAACAATCTTATATATCAACAACAACAATGTTTAAAGTCTCCTACATTCTAACTGGCCTTTAACAAGACTATAGTTCATTGGTGAAGATTTTATTCTGATTCTCTGTCAGATATTATAGGGCGATATTGGGGCTCAACAGATGGGTTGCTCCATACCACCTGTCTTTGCCCCAAGTCAGCGCTGCAGCAGCTGCATGCTGCAGCACAAAAGCACCGCCAAAAAGAAGCTGCCTAGAGCAGCTTATTCTTTGCAGTGTTGCAAATAGGAAGGAGCGCAACCATGATTCCACTTCTTGTCACCAATGTCCAGATGCTGCATGGGAACAGCATGGCCCCCTTCCTGTTTGCGACATTGCAAAAAATAAGCTGCTCTAGGGTACTGCTAGGGTTCTGGAGCGTGTGGATAGTGCACACTCCAGAACTGTAGAATCAGCCCAAGGACAGCGCAATGTGGCAGTATGTACGGGGCCATTCTCTCTCTCTTTCTCTCTCATACACACACATGGTACAGTGGTTAAATGCTAGTACTGCAACCACAACATTGTGCGTTTGATGCCGGGGGGATCCAGGTTGACTCAGTCTTCCATCCTTTCATAAAAGGAGTATCCATCTTGTTGGAGGCAGTTGGTTTACACATTGTAAACCACTTAGAGATTGCTAGTTCACTGTGAATAGGTATAGAAATGTGAAGCGTTATTGCTATTAAATACAAAAAACAATATCATTTACATTGAGAGCTATAAAGGCACACAAGACAGCCACAGCAATTGATGTGCACCAAAACCATGGTTCATGTAGTTACAACCCACACTGGAAATGCTTCTTCATCATCTAAATGTTCAAACTGTATTAGAAATAGCTTGCCATATTTATTAATGTACACACATAGACCTCCTTGTTTTGCAAGGCTCCTTAATTGAACTAATCACCCAAACAAGCAGATTGCTTGGGCAAATAGCAGATAGTAATGTGGGTATGACCAAGGTTAAGTTTTGATTGGTTCAATCCACTTAGACAAGAGAAATTGAAATGACAGTGTCTGGTGTTCCTGACCAGTCATGCACTTTCTCATGAGAGTGACCCATTTTATATCTATCAGGATTTCTTTCAAATCAAAACTGAGAGAAATGTCTTCCAAGGAAGACTTTTGAGTTTACACAGAAAGCCCCACATTAGCAAGATATCTAGGACAGAATGAATGGATCTGTCAAAGAGACACATCCTTAACGCTGCTTTGTATCTCATATCCCCTCCTTTATCCCACAGCTCTCCAAAGAACAGACAAGGATGGACCAGAGGGAAAGCTCAAGAGCGATTCTCAGAACAGTTACCATCAGGGTAACAGAATCATCAATGGTTCTCTTAGGTGGAAAGTATGGGGTGCAGGGTGGGAGAAAAAAGATTCAACTGCAGATAAAAGGTGAAGCAAACTCAGCTGCTACCGTTTTTTAAAACAATTTTTTTACCCCACTCTTCAGCCAAAAAGACTCCTAAGGCAGCTTACAAATTGTTGATTTAACAGATCTCTGCCTTCAGGCCTGCAATCCGACTAAGAAGGAATCAAGTCACACTGGGCACACCTTCCACAACTACAGCTTCAGACTCTAGTTCTGGCCACGCCACAGCATTATAACAGGTTTATAGTACTTTAACTGCCATACTTCAGTCCTTCAGAACCTTAGCATTTTTGGTTTGATGAACTAATTGGAATTCTCTACTAAAAAGCTGTATTTCACACTCTGCTGAGCTCTAGCAGAGATATCCAGCAGAGAATTCCAAGCTCAACAAACTACTAATGCCAGAACTCCATAAGAGGCAACCATGATAATTAAAATGGTATTAATGTGCTATAATCCTCTAGTGTGAAGCCCTGGCAGGTCATGGACAATGTCATGTTAATTGAGCAGTCTTTCCAATTTTTTTGAATTCAAACATCAAAACAGAGGTAAGAGGAACATTCTTTTCATTGCACCTTTTATGATCTGATGTAAATGCTAGCATATTTTAAAATGTGGAAGGATGCATCTAGGAAAATTCAATTCAAATTTATTCTATTTGTGTATTCTATTATTTAATCAGGAAAATTTGGTGTTTAATTTGTTTGTTTTTCTTAATGACTGAAAGTATTGTAGCACTTCCATACAATGAAATTATAGTGCTATTTCCATTTTCTGCAGACAAGAAGAAAATAAATTTGTTTGAGATGTAGGGCTGGAGAAGAGTGCTGCTGATACCATTGATAGCATAACACAAACAGATGTTTGTTACAATCAACTCAAAGGTGGTTAACAACAACAACTGTTCATTTTAATTTTACTCTACTTTTCAGTTTTATTTCTTGTTTATCAGTTCATACTTACCCTGACAGTTGGGCTGCTGAGTTACCTAGACAGGGGCATCTCAGGCTATCTGAGGGGGGCAAGGGGCTAGCGATGATTATTTCTCTCAGTGGGTCGATTGGCTATAATTGTTCCTTGTGTTTCTGAAAATTTACCAGGGACCAGTAGCCCATGGCTCAGACTCCAGAAGTCATCCAGGGACCTTCACTTTGAGCAGCACTGCAATAAGCAACATGAATGTCAGAGCCAGGGAAAGTTACTTTTTAGGACTTCTAATCACACAGTTCAAGTAGCCATGATGACGCAGAGATACTGAGCAAAACAACATTTCCAAGATCTAATATTTGAGTTGGAAGGATTATAAAGATGCATGTACACATTTATTTGGGCTTTTAAACTGATATTTCTGAAGCACAGAGTAAGGGAGGTTCATCCATTTTGCACACAAGTCTACTGTGTAGCAGTTCTTCTTTTCTCCAATCTGTTTCTCCTACTTCTTACTCCATGGAGGGAGGAAAAGAATCTGTTAGCATTCATAGCCAAGTTTGGGGGTTGGAAGAGTCACCCACCATTCCTATTGATTCCCAAGAGTGGCCTGATGACAACACGAGTTCTTATGTCCATAGTTTTCCTGAAAAGCTGTTAGAGATGTGATTGAGAGATGTTGTGTAGTGCCTCAGCCAATGTCTCCTGAATTGCCTCATGGACAAACTTTAGTTTTGGAATAATTTCACATACCCCTTTTCCACAAGCAATCTGTTTAAATCTCTGGAGTCAGGTGTTCATTGAGGCTGGTGAGGTGCAGTTTAGGGATCAGCAGAGATGGAACCAATTGCACCTTAATTGTGTTGCTCAGTGTTCTCTCTTGTTTGTCTCTTTCCTTGCCTGTTCCTGTTGGTTGGAAGTTAGGTAGAGGGTGCCCAAACAGGGTTTAGATGCTTGCAAGCTCATACTGTCCATCCCACGGCAGCTTCCTGAGTAGAAAAGGAAGGAAGTATAGAGGAGAGCAAGAGGGACAGGTAGAAGATGGGTAGATAGAGAACAAGAGAAGGTGGAGGATGGGTGGAGAGAGAGGGAAAGTGGGGTGATAGTGTCTGAAAGAGCAAGACAAAAGAAGAAAAGAAGACAAGACACAGAGAGAAAGAGAGCGAGAGCGAGGTAGAGGTAGGATATTCCTCTCTTCCTCAGATCTAGCCCTGCTCATTGTTGGTTTAGGCCCTGTCCAAAGCTACATACAGCCCTCAACAAATTATGTCTCCCCCCCCCCCAAAAAAAAAAAAAACCATGCATCTGTCAAAGAAATGAGAAAGGTTTCTCAGCCCTGGTAGCCGGTTTTGTTTCACCATTTTAATGGGATGGTAAATTATGAATAAACAGTACCTTTCCAAGAGCCAGATTTGGCTCAGGCCCCTCCAGTGGCCAGCCCCCTCATATTTATTTGTATTTTTTAGATGGTATATCTGATAGTCCTGATGAGGAATCTGTACCAAGGACAAGAGGACATCATCAGAACAGAATTTGGAGAAACAGAGTGATTCTCAATAGGCAAAGAGGTCAGATAAGCCTGCATCCTATCACCTTACTTGTTTAATTTATATGCTGAAAACATTATATGAAAAGCAGAATTAGAATCAGAAAAAGGAGGCGTGAAGTTAGGAGGAAGCAGCATTAACAACCTAAGATATGCAGATGACACCATAATATTAGCAGAAGACATTCAGGAATTGGAACAGTTAATAAGGAAGGTCAACGATAACAGGGCAAAGGCAGATCTGATGCTGAACATAAAGAAAACAAAAATAATGTCCACAGAAGAAATACACAAATCAAATCTAGAGAATGAGGAAATTGAAATAGTTAAAGCATTCCCATATCTAGGATCAAACATTGACCATAATGGAGACTGCAGTCAGGAAATAAGAAGACTAGGAATGGGAAGGACAGCTATGAAAGAGCTAGAAAACATACTGAAGAGCAAAGACATACAACTGAGCACTAAAGTCAGAATCGTTCAGGCCATTGTATTCCCAATTACCATGTATGGATGTGAGAGCTGAACAGTGAAGGAAGCAGACAGAAAGAAAATAAATGTGTTTGAAATGCAATGATGGAGAAGAGTACTTAGGATACCATGGACAGCCAAGAAGAAAAACAAATGGGTTCTTGAACAGAACAGGGATTTCCTTGGAAGCAAAGATGATCAACTTGAGACTATTGTACTTTGGCCGCATAATGAGAAGGCACGGATCACTAGAAAAGGTAGAGGGTAGAAGAAAGAGAGGAAAACCACAAACCATATGGATAGACTCAATCAGTGGGGTTGTGGGCAAGGGCTTGCAGGATCTGGGAAGGGCAGTGGAAAATATGGATTCTTGGAGATGTCTCATCCACAGAGTGGCCATGAGTCAGAAACGACTTGAGGGCAGCAACAACAACAATACCATAAAACATGATAATCACTAAATACTGACCTGGTTTGCATTCCCTTATATAATAATAGTGGAGAGTACAGCAAGAATGCTGGAATGATGAAAAAGAAGTTGTTAAACAGGACATTTGACAAGCCCAAAACAAATGTAAAACAGCAGGGGTCATGAATTACAACTCTAAAGTCATTAACTCATTTTCACTTTATACCTTTTGTTAGGGAGTTATGAAAATGCGAGGAGAGAGGGGGAAGAGAACAAATTGTTCCAATGATGGTGGTATAAGGAAGATTTATGAGAGTCACTGACATCAAGTGCTTCAGGTCTCCAATTATAAAACCACCCTGCATTTCTCTTCCAGTCCAGAACACAGATTTCTAACACTGTTAAATCTGTCATGCTGATTTTAAGAATAAAATGAAGGGGGGAGAGGTTGAAGAGAATATTCCATGCAGTTTATTTTTTTAAAAAAAACTGAATATGGGATATTCATGTAGCAAGAGTACCACCTAGTGTGCTTTGTGAAATAGTGCATCTACAGTGTTCCTAATCCAAAACGTTAGGTACGATGCTTCCGCAATTTTGTTGTGGGAACGCTACATTATTTGAAGTTAACAGGGATTTAGATGATGTCATCTTTTATTTTCCTGTTGGCTTTCCCCTCTTTTTCTTTCTCACAGAAAATTTGGTCTGGAAAACAAAACAAATCAAATTAAACCAAAATACAAACAGGTCAATGTTGCTTTTCAAGTATGAATAGCAAGAGGCCTCTGTCTAGCAGTACCCTGTATGTAAGCAAAATTTAGTTCTCCTTTCTGAATAGGCTGATTTTAATAATAATAATAATAATAATAATAGGATTTATTTATATCTCACCCACTCACTGGGAATCTGGGTGGCTTACAAAAGTGGGAATAATACAAGCAATAACAATAAACAGTAACAATAAACATATAAATAATAAACAAATGTAACATAGCAATACATAGCAAAAACATAATAATAATAATAATAATAATAATAATAACAATAAGTAATTTCACAACAATTCAATAATGACAAAAGCCTAACACAGAAGATTATATTCAAATATTATCAAAAAGAAATCCCCATTTCCAACCCCTCATTCCAAAAAAATAAAATAAAAAATAACAAAACAGATGCCAATAAACAATGAAAATAAAACAAATACAGCATAACAACTTACAAAATCACATTTAAGTGGTTACAATAAAAGATTACAATCAACATCCAGAAAAAGGGGGAGACTAAAAATTAATAAACAAAATGATGTTCTTAGTATAGCCTGAGGCTTTATAGGCCAACACCCATGCTGAGTTGGTCCAGGGATGGAGGGGGAGGCAAATATGGGTTAGATTCCAAAGTTCCTGCTTGTTCAAAATATAAATTAGCTTTGGATCTTCACATCTTCAAACATGGCTCTTATTTTTGCATTCATAAAAATAATGTAAGAGGAATCTGGCGACCAATTGGTGAGCAGGTGGTCAGGCTTGGTCTTGGTTTATGGAATTAATCCATCCATCCATTCACCTCCCAGCTGTCCCATGGTGATGACTGAACTGTGTGTCATACATGAACTCCTGACTCCCCGTATTGTTCAGATTTGGGTTAAGTCAGAATGTGTAAGTCTTCTTAAGCTGAGTTGTGGCTCAAAAATTCGTCTGGACTTTTCAAAAGTGACATTAAGGTTGTGTTTTAATCTGTAGAGTATAATTCCTTAATACTGTTAATGTGATATAGAGCCAGTTTAGAACCACTGCTTCTCTTCCTATGTAAGTGTCCTCAAACTGCCGGGGAAGAATTGGTAAGGTAGCTATTTCTCACACGAACACTCCTCCTCTTAGGAAATGTTACAGTGCTTATTTCCAGTCTATTCCTGTAATCTATGCATTCTAATATTTGGTAGGCAGAGTAATCAATGAGGATGTATTAATAGGATTTGTACCAGATAGGATGTGTACCAGAGCTGGTGCAAGTTTGCTGCAATTAATTCTTTTGTTGTCATAACCATAGTAGAAGAACATTATAGTAATGTAATAATAACTTCTCATCTCTTGTGGTGTAATTAACTTTTTAGTTACTAAATGGAGGAGGAAGAATATCACATGTCTAACATCCTGTTACACCCAGCCATCCCATAAAAGAATGACCAAGAGATCATAAGGATGTTTGGAACACAGATGAGTTTCTGATTCTCAACCTTGCTAGAAAAATTTGAAACAAAATTCTTCTGTGATGTAAAAAGAACAGTGTTTGTTTTTAACATTTCAGAGAGGGAAGAGGTAGTGAGTACTGGCTAATATTTGGGTCTTTTCAGGTACCTTTGTGATTCAACTGCATTTGTAAGTATCTTTCTTGATTAAATAGATATACTCTATATTTCCACTCTCATGCAATATCATTCAAAATGCCTCCAGCAAAAAGGGTAGAAAATTACTTCTGCATTTTGGCATTTCATTTTCAGTAGATCACCAAACTATCTACTCTTGTACATGTGCTACCACTCCCCCCTGTTAATATTTGGCTGGTGGAATGTAAGACAAGTAAAATGGTCAAGTGATGACTATACTGAATAGTGACCAATGCCTTGTCTGCATGGGCCCCAAAGTCCCCCTCTTCCATTCTGGAATTGTCCTGTTCAAACACACAGCTCAAGCCTGGGTTGTGATGGAGGTAGTTCAGATGAAGTCTGGTATGTCCCATACCCGTACTGGGGTATACCAAGGTTAAAATGGAGTTTACAAAAAGCTAACCTGTTGCTCCAGATCTTCTGGGAAGATCCAGAGCCCTCTGTTTCCACACTGTGGGAACTTTCTTCATAGATGTCCTGATGACGCACCTGGCACATATGCCACCATTGTGGGTTGCTTGTTCTGAAGTTAGAACAAGGCACCCTGACCATTGCTGGGTACCTCATTC
The DNA here is from genome assembly GCA_034509955.1 of Urosaurus nigricauda. Taxonomy (NCBI): domain Eukaryota; kingdom Metazoa; phylum Chordata; class Lepidosauria; order Squamata; family Phrynosomatidae; genus Urosaurus; species Urosaurus nigricauda. The sequence continues at coordinate 82,787,229 of JAOEGL010000006.1, forward strand.
TGACCTCAGAGGTGAGTGACCCACCATGGCAGTGGATTTGCCGGGGGCATGGTGATTTTATGGTTTTGCTACAATTATAATGCTCTCTGTAAGGGTAGGTTTGCCAAAGCGTTGAATGCAGGACTGTAAATCCTTTCTATTAGGGAATTTGCCATGGGAACAAAGGTCTTCCACACACTCTTGACTGGATAAACCCATGGTAAGATTGGCTTCCACTCCATTCCAATTTCATTTACAATACTATTAGTATCTTCTCTGACATATGTAGATTTGCTTCATGCTCTTAAATGGCAGGAAGTTTAGTTGAGACAGCCTTCCTGTCACCAGGGTAGAAACCAGGCTGGTGTTTTAGTGAGGAAACTCTCCCCCCACACAGTTGCAGGTTGTTTTTCATTTTTATTACTGCCTATCCTGCTATGTTTTTCTCCACCAAAGAAACCACTCCTTTCTGAGTTTCATCTTGCTTGCATTTTATATTTTTGGCATAAAAGTTGAAGATCCTGACTCCCTTTCCAATGGGAAACCAGACTGGTTTTAAAAAGTATCTCAGCCCAATTGCCTATTACGTGTTATTTGCTATTTATTAGGCTTTTTTTTGAAAAAAGAAGTTATATTCGCATTAATAAACTATCACCATCATCATTGCTGATGATGCAATAAAAACATGTCATTTTCAAATTGTTTCTAAAATTCACCTTAAAATGCAAATGTGGTCCCAAATGGAAAAAAGATTACAGATAATGAGGCAGAAACAGAGCAAGTAAAAGTACAACTGAGCAATTCTCAGCTGTTATACATTATTGTTCAAATGCAAAGAGCTGATTTTGTTTTTCATGTGTTATTTATTCCCTTAAATAACATGCTACAGGTAAATAATTACTTGTAATACATTAGCTCTGAGCTTTTCATGTTGCATCATGACAAAATGCAATGGAAAAAAAACCCTTGGTGGGTGGACTGGTTACTGCAAAGTTTGAGGTCTTTTCACTGTATTTAGTTTGGCAAATGTTTACATGTCAAAGGGAGATGGGGTCAAAAGCTAATATAAAAGGAATACTGGACAGTAGATTACTTGTCCAGAAAGTTTACTATGAAGAATGAGCAGTCATTCTTTAATAGATACAAAACGACATCCAGAATCATATTTTCTAGATGTGCTCAAAACTCTCTTGCATGTTGATGATTACTATCAACATCTCTGCTTCATGAATAATTTTCTCTGCTGCTGAATGGTACTTTCGATTACAGTTGAAAACAGTGTTTTAGTATTAACTTCCAATACATATATATTTTATTCTTCAAGGGTAAAAGCTTTTTTTCAGACTGTAAATACTACAGTGATGTGAGAAATATACTTCTGTCATGTAATTACTTTAAAGCAGAGAGTGGTTGTTGCATGGCAGACAAACAGTCAATTTAACTTGTCTGTCGCCTTTTCCTTTCATTAAGTGGTAATTCAGCTCTTCATTTTCCCTAATGCTCTCTGCTCACTTTCAGGTAATTACTGAAGGAGACTATGATGTTAATGAGTTTTGCATAGCAGATCTGGGAAGGATTTTTAAAAGGAAATTAAGGTACTTTAAGGGTGTATCAACTGCGAAAGATATAAAAATATTTTTTAAAATCCTAGATACATTTGCTATCAGGGCTTGATTGATCTTATAAGTCAGGAATGCATCGGTATAACTAAACTTTAGCTCAAGAGGCATTTAATAACACGTTTACACCAATGGGTTGTGAAGGCAGCTTTTTGTGAAAAAGTATGGTCTCTGAATCTAAATTATTTTCTAGTTGTTTCAGGTAATTTTAAGTACAGATTGAATATCCTTTATCAGAAATGTGGGTAATGGATGTTGTACTACTATTCTGGGACTGTTGAAAATATAGGTTGTATTGCTACCCTGGAAGATTACTGCCAATAAACCCACTTTGTACATTCATAAGCCATGTGTGTTCTCCGTAAAGACTTTGGCTTCTCAGCATGCTTACCATGATCAGTAATTTCTAGAGAAGAAGAAGTCAAGGGGGGAGGGGGAGATGGTGCCATTTTTTTACCCCCCAGGACCCAGTACAGGTTGTACTAGGCCTCAAATAAGTAAAAATTTGTCAAAAATCATGGTTAGGTGTGGATCCAAAAAGCAGCCTTGTGGACCAGAAGTAGCTCATAGGCTGCACTCTCTCTGTCTTTGTTTTAGAAACATCTTGGATACAACAGGGGTTGTTGTTTGTGTTGTAATGGCACCTTTGTATCATATCAGCATGGGCTGCATCTATAAGAGAGATCCAGCCTACCTCTATTCTGAGATGGATAGCAGAGGTCACCTGCATATCCCACTATCAAAGGGGCAGGAGCTTGTTGGTAATGAACCCTATTTGCGGGTAATTAAGCTTTCTTGTGAGAGGTGTTCAGGTAGGACCTAAGGATTTTTACCTATTTATTTTAAATGAGTTAGGACTGCATTTTTCTGTATATAACGCTATTTGGTTTCAGTGGTTTTGATTTGGACATTATCATCGTGCTTATCAATATTTTGTTGTATGCTGTCATTTTAAATTTTATTCTATGATAGCTTAGTAGAATTTCCCCCCTTATATTTTAAATAAATCATATTAAATAAAATGTGTCATATAATCTCTTATGCTTAAAGCCATCTATCATATAGTAGGTTGATATATGATAGGTTGTGCCACTTTTGAGGCCTGGCACAACCTATCATATATCATAAATCTCTAGCCCATTCTATCAAGGTTTTACCTCCAGACTATATCTGGAGGTATTTGAATGTCCTTGCCAGGAAGGACCATTCTTACCTCCACTATATTTATCCCCACATCCTGCTGTCTAATTCATTCTGATAACATAAATTGCCATGGTTCTTTTTGCAAACTTACTTCACATTTTCATTCAGTTGTCTCCTCCTACGTAAATGATGATAGCTGTTACGTTCCCAAGAAGCTGAACCTATAACCTTGCCATCCCTTACTCTGGAATATGATGGTCAATTTCAGCAGAGGTCCATATTAAACAGAGCAGAATTTTCAAGCTTGATCATTTGTACTGTACATTTCAAAATAAATAATTCTTCTTGGCAGCTAGAAACACAACTAATGATTGCAATACCACACCACAATAACAATAATCTCATTGGAAACTGGACCCATTGCCTATCAGACATTCTCTATTTTGGTGGAGTAAGCACCCACTGAGTGCTGTAGCCCCACTCTTTTCAACACCCTCTTCATGTGCAACATGTGGAGGCTCTACAAATAATAATAATAATTATTATTATTATTATTATTATTTCTAGTCCGCCCCTCTGAACAAGCAATCGGGGTGGATTACAACAAGGGTTAAAACAATATCAAGTAAAATATCCCGTCCTTTCCCTTACCACCCCCCCTTAAAAAGAGATTAAATCACAATTAAGTTAAAACAGTAACTGGCTAAAATAGTAGTAAAAACAGGTTAGGGAAAAGAATGGACCCAAGCCAAGGTTGCGCAGAAGTGAAAACAGAGAGGGGAGGCTGGGAGAAAAGCCACTCTAAACCTAGGTTTGGAGCCGGGGAGTGTTTACATTCTCTGGGAAGGCCTGCCGGAAGAGATGCGTCTTTAGGGCTTTTTAAAAGCCTTCTAAAGATGCAATAAGATGCATCTCATCTGGCAGGTCATTCCACAATTTGGGGGCAACAGCCGAAAAAGCCCTCTGGGAGGTCTGCACCTATGAGTCTGAACCTTGATTTTTCCAGTGTACAAATTCATGTGAACTGCCCTCTTCAGACTATTGCCAGTCAGATGTGGAAGGGGGTCGGAATACTCCCTGTCTCCTAACAAATGTACCTCATTGAGGATTTAGACCACCTGAATGGGTCTTCACTCACTGGATTTTTAATGGTATTTAAACAGTTAGACTACTTCTCCCAAAAGACAGAATAAGATTTGGTAGATATGTAATCCAAAGTTTGCTTGATTTGTGGAGTCGAAAGCTTTCATGGCCAGCATCCATAGTTTTTTGTGGAGCTTTCAGGCTAAGTGGCCATGTTCTAGAACAGTTCCTTTCTGACGTTTCACCAGCATCTGTGGCTGGCATCTTCAGAGAATGAATATATCCAATCATTTTCCAGGCTATCATTCTCTGAAGATGCCAGCCACAGATGCTGATGAAACATCAGAAAGGAACTCTTCTAGAACATGGCCACATAGCCCGAAAGCTCCACAAAAAACTATGTTTGCTTGATTGTTCCAAAAATGGGACAGCTTTCCATCTCTTAGACAAAGTGCTCAGAAGAAGCCACCAGTAAAACAAATAAAAAGTTAACATCTATGAAAGCTGGAAAAATTTAAAAAAATGTCTTGAGTGCCCAACTAAAACCACCAGTGAAGGGATCAAAGTTTTTGTGGGGAAGAGTTATGTAAACACAATGCTACTTCTGAGAAGGTCATCTCTACTCACCAGCCATACCTCTTTTGCCAAAGAAAAAGAAGGCTGTGAGATCACTAGACTATGGTCAAGCATGATGGGAATGGTCTAGAATAGAGTTGAATTGCAAATCGTGGGGAGCTACAAAAGAGTGGAGACTAAGCAAACCAGGAATATCAAGATTTCGGGAAGAAGCAAGGGAAAAGAGAGAGAGGGAAGAGAAATGCTGTGGTGTCAAAAATGGGTGCCATGGGGAGGCTAAATTCCATGCTTTCCTGCTTAGATTATCCAAAAATGGGTGCCTGCTTTTGACCACCCTCTAACAAATGCTTCCTGCTCTTGACAAATAGGAGTAGACCATCCACCACATCACACTTTTATCCCCTTAGAGTCTGAAGAAGGAATGAGGATCTTCATAGGGTGGGTGGGTGATGGATGTTTTTCACTTTGCATTTTACTAAAACTAGTTTTATTAACGATCTTTACATTTAATACAATTTCCCCCCAATTTGGAGAAGACTATGATCTCCAATTTGGGGAAAACTATGATCACGAAAAATGGCTAAAATGGATTTTGATAAATAACGGAAGGAGACTGAGCAAAAGTGTAGGGTGGTGATAAAAGAGTGTGTGAAGTGTTGATCATACTAACTTAAGAGCTTCACCAACCTTACACTCTTTCTTTCTCTTTTTTCACAGACACCAAACCACAGATTAATTGCACTTCTGGTGTGGTAGGGTATCTAAAATAACAGAGAAAGAACAGCTATGTAGATCCTTCTTTTCCCCAATATGTCACACTAATGGATTGGTTTGGGTTCACTAGGATAAGAATACACACAGAGAGAGTCTGGATTCAATTCATTGTCTTTTGTGAACAATGAATTTTGTAAATGACAACAAGTGCTAAAGAAGCAGCTAATTTTATTCTCTGTAAATATTTCAGCATCAGCATTCACATTCAGCAAGAAACAATACTTCACACACTTTATTTTGAACAGAGTAGTGAAACAAAATATAATCCAAGAAAACCCCATACTCCCAAGAACAATTCTCTTCTGAGAACACACAAGAAAAGGTTGTAATTAATGCCAAAAGAGGGAGAACAATCTATTAACATAATCTGAATAAAGCCCTTCCATATTTAAATGCAGACGCTAACTGCTAGTATAATACTTTATTAATTAACAAAGTATTTATCCACTGGGAAACGAGGATAAAAGACAGCACTTTGTCAGACTATAGTAAAATATGTTAGCTCTTCATAAGAAATGCATAAAAAATCAAACAAAAGAAGCATTATCTTTTAAACCAATTACATTTAATCTCAAAAGAAAGAATGAGTACATCAGTTCTTCCTTGTTGTGTGATAAGCCTGCCCAGCTACTCATAAGATCAGAACTTCTTGACAGACCTTGCTAGTAGCATCAAATCTGATTATGATACTGAAGTAGCTCAGACAAATGGGGGTTATTCAATTAGACTTTGAGGCAAGGTCCATTATTGTATTGTTTCATGACAACCCCCTAGGGACTTAATAATTTCTGCAATAATTAGACAATACCTCCAAAAACTTAGATTAAAATTATCTCTGCAGAATTCCTTCCTCTTTTTTTAATGTTTTTTTAAATTGTTTAAAAATACAACTTACATTTTTATAAACATTATCTTCTTTACAGAATACAAAGACAACTCTTTTTCTATGGACAGAATATTACTACTACTGTAGCTGATCCTAATGTGGCAGGGGCGACACCATGATCACGAAAGTGGTTTTCCCAGGGTGAGGCTCATCCATTGCACTATGTGTGTGCTGACCCCTGTGATTTCCCCAAATGCGTGAAACTCGACTGCATAATTTGTGGTAGACTACAACCACTACTACAATAACCACCAATTTGTGGATGCTTTTTTCCTGAAAAAGTATAGGCATTTTTTTTTAACAGAACAACTCAACAAATCAAATATTGTATTTGATTATTGTTAGATTTTGGACATCTTATTTTCACACTTCCCTCACGGTAGGTTATTGGAAGTTCAGAATGTTTAGAATAGATATGCAGTTTATTGAAATAATTTCTGGAAGCCTCATGGCAAAGATGAAAAATAGTGCAAAATGTGTGCCACAAAAATCTGGTTTTTCAGATTGACTTGGGCAAAGAATGACTCCTAGCTCTTTGAGGATTTGCCTTTTAATTGTTTCACGCACCAGATTTTTTATACACCATTTGACCTCCTATGGCTGTGGGGAAAAACTTATTCAACAGTCACACAATGCACTATTGGGGAATAATTGCCTGGAGGAAACATCATTACCTCCTTTTCTCCCTACCAATATTCACAGTACAGGTGGGAAAGAATGGCCCAGGTCTGCTCTGTCCAGAACTGAGTTCGAACTGTGCCAACTGCATGGCCTGCTCCCAAAGTGTGCCATGGCCACCAGTTCCAACTTGCAACACCAGGAGCCAGATTATACTGGCTCCTTTTGCTCTGGTCCAAAGGACTAGAACATGGCATCAGAGCAGCTTCAGGCTGTGTCGGAGTTGTCTGTCATTTGAACACTACGCCTCCAAAGTGGCCAGAAGCTGCTTCTTTTGGCCCGTCTCTTCCAGGCCATTGTCTTCTCAGTTTGATCCATACACTCATTCCATATTGAGCTTATGGGGGAATCCAGATTTTAAAATAAATAAGGCATCATTTTTATGGAAGGTGTAAGCCAAGAATGGAACAGTTACCATAACTCATATACTTGGTGTGTTGATTATGCATTTTTACCTTTTTCAGTTTTGCAGAAGCAGTTTAAACTACCTCATCAGCTAAATGGCAATACTGACAACTGAAACATTTGTTACAATCCAAATTTGGCTCTGCGCTTTAAGTGCATCTGAGGTTACCTTAATATTAGAGACATTTTAAATTTATATACTGTTATCTATAAATAAATATGATATGCAAAGTTTACAGCAAGAATGGAATAGAGTACGGGAACATCCAATTCTGACTAATCAATGGCATCAGTTTTAACATCTATAACTAATATATCTATAGATCTCAGATTACACCTTAGACAGCAGAAATTGTTCTTTCAGGTATACTGTTGCCACAATGCCTATTCAAAAAAGGACTTTCCAAATAAGCAAATTGTTTGAGATGTAATACTGTTAATGCCGCCCCAATGTATATATTTTGGAGTTGTCCCACAGCAGCTGCATTTTGGGAGGAAGTAATTACATGAGTACATTTGGTTTTGGAAAGTTATTTGATTTTGGGGGGTGTGCATGTTCTTTTTAATTATTTACCTATTTCTAGGAAATTAACAAATGGCCAACAGAAGTGGATTTATTTAATTATTTATTATGCAATATTGGAAAGATAATTTTTCTCCATCAGTGATCCAATGGATAGAAGATCTAACAATATTTGCAATGCTTGAAAGAATGATGTAAAGACAAAACTTACAAATGGGCTTATAATTATAGCTGACATTTGGTCAGTTTTTATAGAAATTTACAACTATTTTTCCTCCTTTCACATTTTTATTTTTATGCTTTTGTCATCCTTGAAACATTATGTGTAAATGAGATCCTTTTTGAATGTAAATAATTTTTTAAAAAATAAAACATTAAAAACAGACAATACAGTACATAACAAAATACATTATGGATGAATAATATCCCAAACTATTAAATGTTCAATTCAAATAATATAATATTTAATCTGACATAAAAGAAAACCAACCATGAATCCAGTACAATAAATGATAGCCAAAAATAATTGCTTTGCTTTAACATATGAATAGGTCTGTTGTTGACAAGAGATTGGTCCATTAGTTCTTTTCATAAATATTTACTGAGCCCTAGCAATTGAACAAGCCTACCTTAATAGCATGTTGTGCATCACTGGGATATGACCACACAATGCCTGACACATGAAACTTGATGAGATTTTGCCCTGGATTGCATTTTATGAAGAGGATAGAAGTGCTTATCCTTTGAAGTTTTTAAAATTTTATTGTGCCAATGGACTTTTATCTCTTGGTCTGCATCCACACTGGAGAAATAATCTGCTTTGGCACCACTTTAAGTGTCATGGCTCAATGCTATGGAATTCTGGGAATGGTAGTTTGTTGTGGCAAACTATCCAGAATCCAATAGCACGGAGCCATAGCAGTTAAAGTGGTGTCTAATCAGAATATTTCTGCAGTGTGGATGCAACCTTGGTGTATTTTCAGGTCTTTTAACAAATGTTACCTCAGTGGTGTGGAAGCCGCTAGAGTGTGCTTTCTCTCTGTGTTATTTCAATGATGTTACAAGACCAAAGTCACAAGAAAGTGTGAACCAGTAATCTGGTTGAGGAAGGTAAGGTAGTGAGACAATCCTGGTCTCAGAAGGAGCCACACTGTGTGCTCATCAGACTTCCAGTGATGCAGAATTGAGGCATGCTGCGAACAAGTTTCAATTGTATGAGGTCACATCCAAAGGGATCCTAAATCGGAGAGCTTTGCACATGTCGCTCAGTACTGCGGTTCCTTCTATACATCTCCACAACTCTATTTCCATTGCCGTGAAAAAAATCTGACCATCTTTCAGTGCTCCAAAAGTTCCTTATCGTTAAAGGCGATGGGCAGCAATATCAATACTCAAAGAGAAAAACAGAAATGGCCTTCCTTCTCAGGGTCACACAGGATATATATCTCCATCCTTTTCCAGGCTATCATTCTCTGAAGATGCCAGCCACAGATGCTGGTGAAACATCAGAAAGGAACTCTTCCAGAACATGTCCACATAGCCCGAAAGCTCCACAAACAACTATGGATGCTGGCCATGAAAGCCTTCGACTCCACATTAGAAATGGGTCAGTCTGGAATATTATACATTTTACATGAAAAATCAATGTTTTAAACTGAATCCAGCCCATCACTATTAATCATTTCCCTGGTGGCATAAAGGCAATTTCAGACACATGCTGGGATTTTACCACAGATTCCTTCCCATTATGCATTATCAATCTATCTCACCGGCAGGCTTGTGCTTTATACTTAACACAACTGCAGGTGTTGTCTTCCACTTTCAGTCTCGAATGTTATTCCACATGTGCATCAAAGCAACCCGTACTGCCACACCTCTGTCATTCAGCCATGCTAGATTGTGGGTCAACACTGTTTCTCTTTGTCTGCAAATGCTTCATTGGCTCTTAGGCAGCCTTGGCATAAAGGTAATTTATGTAGGTATTTTGTACGCACAGCAAATAATGAGAAACACCTGCAAATCCCCCCTCCCCACCTGAGTTCAGAAACTAATTATATTTTTAAATAATGGCTACCACTGAACACAATTATCCAAATCATTTTAAGTAATGGAGTCTTTTAAAGACATTTGTAAAGGGGGGAAAGCAGTTTTAAATCACTCTTTATTTGCAATATGGGAGACTAAAATGTTCAATAAGCAAGCAAAAATAATATACAATAACATATTTTGCCATTCACATCTTTGCTTACTCTTCTATAATCCCTGTTTCTCCAAGCATGTGACATAGCCACCATCCTTTCTCCGTCGTGTTCCCTTCAGTCTTCACTGGCCAATGCTTAAGTCATAGAGAAAAGTATTAGGTTCATACTATACTGTACCAGGAAATTCATTTCATGTTCTTTATTTAATTTCTTAAATGAAGAAGCATCTGACAAAAAGGGCCCATGCAATATACACAAGCCCAATTTAAAATCAAATGAAAAAGATAAAATGTCAGTCTAAAGTACATCTAAAAGGTTAGACTAAATGCTGTATAAAGATGAGCAGGCCTCTGTGAACTTTTTCTTCTTTGTGAAAATCTGTAAGCCACTCAATTGACAAATGCCTCCGTGTGGTTTACAATCAAAAATCTGTTCCCAAAACTTCTTCTAATTCCATGATACATTGTGCCTGACTAAATTTTCTCTTGTGGATTTCAAAAAGGTCTTGACACTCCATTTTGTTTGCATTTGGTCACGCTATTGAGGTGCACCCACATTTCAGAACCATGACAAATCCTTTCCCCCATATCCAAAACATAATTAGTTTGGGAACAGAAATGAATTTCTCAGCAACAATGGACCGGGATGCTACTAGACATGCTCAGGGTTTGTTTAAGCATTTTACACAATCTCCATTTCCTAGGTCTAGAGTTCATCCCAGGATACTGTGGCTACGGAGAAATTAATTACATGATAGGGAGGGGATAAGAGAGGAAAAACCTGTACTGTCAGTCACAGCCAATCCCTTTGTTTTAGAACAAGATAAATCAGAATGCCGAAACAAAAGGAACTGGAAAGAAATTATCAATGTAAAAGATAATGTTCTAGCTATATCTATTGCTTCACTCTCTTGAGGACATGCTGATGTTGGTGGCCTCTCTCTCTAAGAATGAAAAAAAAATTCCTCTAATGACAGAATAGCATTTTCTCTCTCTCATACACAGCTGTAAATTAAAGGGATTCCTCTACTCCACCCCAAATGCCTTTCCTTTCTAGTACATGTTCTAACATGTACCTGCTTTACAAGCATAGGAGTAATACAAGCAGTCATTAGTCATTCTTTAGCTTCCACCTTTTCTCTTATTGAATGGAGCAGGGTCAACAACATGCCATAGTCAACATCGAGCCTTGAAAAGAGTACCTACTGCAATGGTGGGGAATGTTTGAACCTCCCAGTATGGTTGTTCTCCATTTACTATCAGCCCTAACCAGCATAAACTAGTGGTAATAGATTAGGACATTGTAGCCCAACTTCCATAGGTTTGTACAGACCGGCGGGAAAGGCCAGCCTGGGGGCAGAGTCAGGGTGTGGTATCCACATGACACATGCCCCAATTCCACCCCAGGCCAGCATGGTGTATGGTATCATGGCACTCCTCTGGTGCTGCATCTACATGACACAGTACCAAAGGAGCATGAAAACGATGTGCGCTGGTGGCTATGGTGTCCTTTCCAGGGCACAAAAAGGAGTAGTTTTTTGCAGCTCTTTTTTGTGCTGTGGAAAGCAGAGATCGGGGCCACGGCATATAGTTGCCATGGCCCCAATCTCACACTAAAAGGGGTGGCCTGTTGAGACCCCAAGACCAAATTACACGGAGAGAATTGGAAGAATTGGGTGCAGAATTAGGATGGGATGGGATTCTTTCCCTGCTCAGACATAATTAGGACATATTACAGCTGGGTTTCTCACTGCATGAAGTTCTCACGGATATGATTCTTTTGGTCTAAATTTCATAGCCTGGCAGAGGGTGCAGTTTTGTCTCAAGGGATCAACAATCCCACTAATAATCACTCCCTTCTGTGCCTATAGTTAGTGTGCAAACACTCAGTTGTACACATCGTTGAATGGACAACATATTTAGTAGAACATCTAGTTTATCATGGGATATGATCGCCTTTGCTCAGAGAGTGGGCAATACAGGCATACAGAATGAATTATTTTAATTAAAGCCTCATTGGAACACATAGTTGTCCCTCCTAAGTTGTGGATCTGGGATCCGCAACCTTGAATACTCATATAGGGGTGACCTCTATTATTTCCAATGGAGGCACGCACACCTGGTATGCGCTCATGGGCACACATCCAATTCAAGCCTATGGGGCTTGAATATTTATGAGCCTCTGTTTTTGTGGGGTGTGTGGAATTGAGGGCCAATTGTATTTACAAAGTCAGCAGTTAGCTATAATTACAAGACCCCACTATATCAATCTACCTCTCCCACTAGTCCTTAAATGGGGGTGGATGGTGGGTGGGGGGATAGGCACTTAGGAATTGGGTGATCCAGGATGAAGGGTGTTCATATAGAGGCCTTACTCAAGTGATTTTTAGGAATGGGCAACCCTACCCACTTTCTCCTACTTTTAATTTTTATTTATTTAATTATTCAATAAATAATTTATAACCTCAAATGTACTACTTAAAAATCATTTTTAATTGTGGATTTCATTATAAATGTATTTATTATAAATGTAGATTTTAATAATAATAATAATAATAATAATAAGTATTAATACATTCATCTCAACAATGAACAAAAATAAAGTTTCAACCATCTGCAGAGGCCAAATGCAATAAGTTCCTTCCAAGTCACTACTACTTCCTTTTGTTACAATCATGATAATTACCAGAGCTTGGAAAAGTACTTTTAAAAAAGTAATCTGCTTTGAAGGGTGGCTTGTTGTCATTACTAAATGAACTGAAAAATAGCTCATTATGCTGCTTGTTGCACTGCCAATGGGTTTTCTGTTTCTTTCTGTTACCTTTTTTGTTTTGAGAGAGAGAGAGAGAGAGAGAGAGAGAGAAGTAGGATTTCTATAAGTAAGATTAAAACACACACACACATTTGAACCCTTCATATGTGTTTTATTTCAATGGGGAAATTGTGTTTATATATACGTGTGTGTGCAGTAGAGAGTTAAACAGTAAGTCATTTTAGGAGGAAGGAAGGATATATATATATATATATATATATTAAAATAAACAAATAAACAAACAAAAGAAACTAACTGTAAAAAGGCCTCTAAAATGCCTTTTAAAAGTAACTTTAGAAAGTAGCCACGATCCATTTCTCTAGTACAGTAACTCCACTTTAACCTATTGTCATTTTTGAAATGTAACTTTATTATACATCGTGTCTCTTCCCAATAGTTAGTTATCTGTAACTACGTTACTTGAAACTAGTTGCTTTCAAGCTCGTGCCATTATAGCCTTCTCCCCAGGACAATGCAAGCATGGTGTCTAAACACAGAATTGGCTTTTATATGCTTCACTTTGATTATTAAAAGGAACCATGGAAGGAGGAGTTAATCCTTAGCTCTCTTCAGTGTCATGATCCAGATTTCCCACTCCTTGTAGGACCTATTTGCCTCGGGGGTGGGGGAACCCTCTTCTGAATCTATTCTGGCCTGCAGATTAGAGTTTAGTATAGACCATGAGTTTCTCCCTTTAAAATCCTTTTTGTTAGTCATGTCCTGTTGTCATAGGATCCAAACATAATCTTTCACATTCCAATTGTGAATTTCCCTATAATATATTTTAACAAAAATACCAAAGCAACCATAAGTCAGGTCACAGATAGGCATTGCAAAATGTAGAAATACTGCTTATGGTAACAGAAAAAAATAGTTTTATTTCGGAACCTTAAAAAAGAAAAAAAAAATGCTCTTACAAAAGAGTTGAAGAATTTGATTAAGGATTAATAAAAATTTATCAGTGGACTTGAACTTTGATTTTGGCTTAATGTTAAAACGAAAGTGAAAAACAAAACAAAACCTTATCTATGTTGCACGACTTAACCATGGCCAGGAGAGGGATCCATTGGCTAAGAGTTGACATTTTGTTTTGTCCTGTTATAAGAGCACCAAATGTTTCTAGAGTAACAGTAGCTATTTAGAAAACAGAATGACAGTTTTGGGTGTTCATTAGAATGCATGTTCCAAAGGCTCAACAATTTCTACGATACTACATCAAGACGGTGCTACTAATAGGATTTAGTGTGATATATGGAGAAAGCGTGACAAGAGCCTGATTTGAGAAAGACACATAATATTAACGGACTTCATTATGCTACAAAAAGTAAATAACCACCAACCCGTATCATGTGTTTTCCATTTCATTTCCTTAGAAAGAGAGGAAATCTTTTCCAAAGTACATTAGTTTCAAACATTTTACTGTAAAGTCAAAGTGAAACCATCTGATCAAATAGCCCACTGACAAAATATGTATATACGATCATCTGGAACTGGAACTGGATAAATAACTGGTTATGAAGTATTTCTTTTTACAGTCATCTGGACCATTGTAGTATTGTTTTTCAAGTGGCAAAGATGATAAAAGATACACAAAGTGGCCTCTTGGAGATTATGTAGCATCGTTCTGGCTTCCATCCAGCTAGCACACTACAAAATGAACTGGAAAATATATGTATCTTTTAGGACTGAGGGTTTCCCTGTCTGCTGCGCCATCAGCCCCCAAAGTGAAACACTTGAGCAATATGCTTATTGATCTTGGCAGTCTCCTGATTTATTAGTGTGTTGACATCCACTCCTTTTTGGATCATTTGGCGAATGATCAATAGCATTCATTTCTTGGTGCAGCATTTGCAGATTGACTGTGGCAGCAGGTATAAAAGGCAATAATACCAGATTAGGGGTTTAGGTGAATTAACAGCAGAAAGGGGACTTCCGTTTCGGAGACCCGACTAAAGAAAGATAAGTGGTCTGACAATTATGATAGTCCTGGGAATAAATTCTAACAGTATGACTGTTGGACAGGTTTTTACAAAGCAAAGCTACTCACATGTAGCGCATCATATCACAAACACCCCGCCACACACACACAAGTGTATTGACATGTTAGTTTATAATGAAAGAAGAATGTAAGAGAATTGTGATACATGAATGGTAGGAAGCAGAGCTCCATGCTGGAGTCAGGTTTTACACACAATCTCACACACATTTAAATCAATAAGATTGTTCCTGTGAGTACATTTAAAGCTATGTTTGTAGGACTGGATGTCAGAGCTCTCTGTGTTTCTACTAATATGAGACCTCAAAGATTTGGCTGTATATAGATCTATCATTAATCTCTGTGATTATTAAAGATATGAAACTATTGAAATGCATGCATTACAAACCCATCGTTCTATGCCCTTGAATGTGTACAAAATTAATAGTCACTGTAATTTCTATTTCCTAAGCAATCATTTATGGTGAAAGTTGTTTGATAGAAGAATCTGTTCCCACTTCTTATCATTTTTTTTAAAAAAATCTGTATCATGAAATTCTCATGGAAATTACATAATGCGCTTAGCTGTTACGTGTACCCAAATGTCCAAATTTAGCTAATCTGCATTTTCCTTGAAATATTTTAATATCCATACACTTCAAATGCCATGAATGAAAATGAATCTCTATCTTTCTTTCAAGACTGACAAACTGTGAAATAAACAGCAATCAGGCTAAAGATGCTGTATTAAACAAACCAAGTTTTGTTTTGCTAAACTAAGCAAAATTAGTTGAATGCCCTAAGTAATAGTTGCTAGTATTTTTCTCCCCCTCCACTTTAAATTATTTCTCCACTTGTTTTTGTGTCTATGCATAAATTAAAAATCTGCTGAAATTTATTATTCATCTGAGATGTAATTAATATGCAAAATTATGCAAATTAAGATGCAATTAGGTTTCAATTCTCTAGTGGAATTTTCCATTATAATTTAATACAAAGTAATAGAGTAATTGGTGTCACGTGTAATTACTGTTACTCACGTGTACATGCGGACGTGAAAATGGTTTGTATATGTTAGTTATCCTATGCAAATGTACCATGCAGCCTCTCATCACTGGGGGACTAGGTAAACAAAGCCTGCCTTAAAACAAGAGGGAGGGAGGGAGTGACCCCCCTTTCTTTTCATGTACTGTCATTTTCAAGAACAACATGAATAATTGTAATTGATTTTGCTGCATTTATTCCTTAGAATTCATAAATAGGTACAGTTTTGTGTCATATTCGCCTTATTATTTTAGAGAGTACTTATCTCCAGCAAAACAAGACATAATAACTAGCTTGACAAAGAGATTTTGATGTTCCACTGACACAGAGAAAATCAAAATAATAAACGAAGCCGTTTCACACCAAAATCAGGACCATTCTAATAAGTTTTTCTGGCCTTGCTTTGGGATGAATTCTTCTACAAAGAGGCAAATTGTATCCCAATCTCTAAAAATCTGGAAGGATACAAACAATGCTGGCTAAAAGTTGCCTCCAAAGAAGCAGGCCCTGGCTCTTTCTCCCCAAGAAACTTCAGATCCATGATAACGAACAAGCCAAGATATAATGAACAAACCAAGTAGTTCTAGATCTACCAGCATGTTGGATGTTCTGCCACACAGCATATGCTTCTGTCTCTCAATAGTTTAACAACAATAATGGAAAATGGCTCCCTCATCACCAATCAGGTTGTTATCGTTTCTGATTGTAACAGATCTACATTCATAAATGTATATACTGTAAATGTTAATCTGGCAGAGGGCAACTCCTGGTGTGAGGGGAGGTTTTTTCCCCCTCCAGACCCTCCTCTACTGAGCCTCCCTGCTGTGCTGGTAATCCCCGGGAAGTTTAGCCTGTGTCATTGGCAGGAAGTATTCAGCAGTATCAAAATGCCCCATCTTTCCATAGGGGGAAACATTTATAAGGAAAACCTAGGACAGAATTCAGTGGCAGGTCCTATCAGGACCTTGGCAGCTGAAGGTTCAGTATATGAGCCCTCCCTTTGCCATCTACATCATCAGAGGGAGAGACAGACCTGCCAGCCAAATTAGGCCTGGCCTGAACTAAGAAGCAGAGCCCTCCCTCCAGTCCATCTGCCTTGGTCCAGGCCTCAGAGGGAGAGAAGAACATTTGGACCTGACCCCCCCCCCCAGTCCCTTCTCCTTTTGTGTTGTGTCTTTTTAGATTGTAAGCCTGAGGGCAGGGAACCATCTAATTAAAATTAATAATTGTAAACCACTCTGATAGCCTTTAAGGCTGAAGGGTGGGGTATAAAGACTCTAATAAATAAAATAAAATAAATAAAAATACTGAGGCCAAACCTGGTTCTGTGTGGCTTATGGTAGTTATAGAGAATGTGCACGTCTCTTCATGTTGTTAGACTACAACTTCCATCATGCATCAGATTTTTTTTCCCATTCATCTCTCATAGCTCAACTAGCTGTGCTGCCTAGAGTTGATGGAAGGTGTAGTACAGCAAAAGGAAGGTTACAGGTTCTGTTTTCCTGGTTTGTAGAATGTAATATGCAATTGGTTCTGCTCTATCAGTGACCATGTGTTGCTATGAAAGCCACTATTTTTGCACTTGGCTTTCTTTGGGTATCTAGAAAAGCAAGCAAACAAACAGGAAAGTTTGTTTATAAGCCAAGAATGGGGAGCTGTGGCCTTCCAGGTGTTGTTGAATCACAACTCCTGTCAGTTCAAGCCAACGCAGCCGGTATGGTTGTGTGAGTTAGAGTCCAAAAGATCAGGCGTCAGTCATATGTGTCTGTTTCCTCCATAAACAAATGGTTGTCCAGTCCAGTTTAATCCAGCCCTAAGGGGCTTCCCATCTAGTACATGATATAGTTGCAAACATCATGTTCCCATTGTTCACTGGATACCAAGATGTTTTATTCCTTGTGAGCAGGCAAAGGGTCCATCAGCCCATTACTCCCTGGTGCACACGGTATTAGAAATTTTCCTTCATACATTTAGCTTCAGCTCCCATATGAGCCCTCACATACACTTCGGTCCTCTGGGAGGAACCTGCTTCAGCCTATAAAAACTAGGTTGTCCCAGACCTCCCAGTAGGTCTTTTCTGCTATTGCTCCCAGGATGTTGAATGACCTGCCAGATGAGATGTGTCTTGTTACAACCTTGAAAGGCTTTAAAAAAGCAACCAAGACGCATCTCTTCTGGCAGGCCTTCTCAGATAGTAACTAATTTCCCACTGTATGATAACCCCCCTCCTGCCCCCTACATGGGACTTGAAGGAATATGTATTTTAAATCTCAATTGCTTTAATTATGATTAATAATAATAATAATAATAATAATAATAATAAATTTTATTTGTATACCGCCCTTCCTGCGATCAGGGCGGTAAACAACATAAGAACAAGCAATATAAACAATAAAAACCAATTAAAACATTAAAACAATGGTAAAACAGTATATCAAATTGCAGTGGCAGTATGTCAAAGTATGTGACCAATGTGGGAGGGGAATCAGGTGTGAGAAGATGTCAGGGGTATGCGTAATCGAACAAGTATGTTTTTAAACCCCTTTTGAACGCGGGGAGGGAAGCAGCCAAACGGAGCTCAATGGGCAGGGAGTTCCAGAGGCTAGGGGCCGAGATGGAAAAGGCTCTCTTTGAAGTTGTTACTGATTAGTTTAATACTGTTTTAAGGGGAGAGAGGTGGGAATGTTGGAGGATTTTAACTGCATATGTTTTTAACATATTGTACCCCGCCTCGATTGCTCGCTCAGAGGGGCGGGTAAGAAATAAATATTATTATTATTATTATTACTCAGATTACTTTGTAGTGGACAAGTCCCTGAAAAAGGACTGAGTCAATATGTAGTGACCAATATTTCTGCTTTGCAGAGGGCACTGTTTTGTTTGAAGCACTGTTATAAGACAATCCTCTATCTGAAAACATGAATTATTTGAAGGGGGGTTTTTTGTTTTTGTTTTCCAACAGTCCATTTTTGAGACAAGTCACTATAAGAATGGAAATAGTCTTAAAATTTGCACATCAACAGTTTATATCTGGTGAGCAATGGGAACAGACATGCAGGCTACTGTACCTTTTTATGATCTTTCTCATTATAGTGAGATGTGGTAGGTTTCTGTTTAAATTATAGTAGTGATATTAGATAGATGAATGGGCAGAATGCATTTTCCTTTTTGAGGAAATATGCAAGGAATCACCCTAAATGCAGGTTCCTCTTAAGAAGTCAACTATATATATAACACGTAAAATACTATTTGTACTTTCTTTTTCTTTTTTCTTTTACTGGAAATGTGGTAGTAGTTAAGATGGGCATTAAATAACACACATTTTGTATCTTGAGTCAATGGCTAGTGGCATTGTCTTTCATTTAAAAGTTTAGATGCTGTACATGAAAACTATGATTGCAATTAAACTACTTTTATGAAGGTTTCTTATTCCAAAGTACCTGAAAACTGGAATAACTGCCAGCGTAGCAGTCATATTTGCTACATGCAGATAGAGTTTAGAATGGTCACTGGATTTGTTGGATGAAAAATTCTGGGAACTTTGGTCAAAACAGTAACTTTTCCAAGCTCTCCTTAAAACTCTAAGAGTGAGGCTCACTGAGAAATAATGGTTTACTATGAAAAAAAAAAATATTGTTCAAAACAAAATATACATGGGTGATGGAAGAGGATGATTTTGCAGAACTGGACAGGAATGCTGTTAATGGGTGTTAGTTTCAAAATATATTTTCTCCTCCTAATGCCATAATAATGAGTACATATATCCTTCCATTTGTATTCTGCCATAACAAGAAAATAATACTATACTTTTCTGGGTAAGTGGGCATGGACCCCCTCCTTTCCTATGCTGTGCTGTCCCTTTCTTGTTTTCAGAGTCAGTTATGAATTCTGAGTATCAGATGGTGAGATTAGTTCTCATGCAAAGCTAAGTTAGTTGCCCTTACATCCCGCTGAAGTGAATGAAACAAGTTAGTCACAATGACTTCACTTATGCCCCACTTATTTCAGTGGGAGCAAAGTACAACTAACTCAGACTGGCTCCAATGAGGTGGCTCTAAGGTCATTTATGACTTAAAGAAATAAGCGAGAAACCTGCTCCTGAATATCTGAAGGCTGTTTCTGTTCCAATTTAATTTGCTTGAGATTTGGCTTAAGAGGTTTTATTCAAGGATAAGTAATCATGTAAACAACACCTGAAGCATAGATTTCTACTATCTTCGATACCTATTGTGCACTTTTCTCATGCATAGCACTCAGGCTGCACGTTTGAATTGAGGAACTTTGAAAGAAAGTAGACATTATTGTAAATTAGCACAATGCGTATGCCGCTATATTGTGCCAAACTGCATTTTCTTTCTCGTTTTTCTATCCCTCCCCCACATTTTGCTTCTGGCTAATTATTTAAAGTAAAAGACATCCATAAGAAGAAATAAAATCTGCCATTAGTCTCCTGTGCTGCACCCCGTCCGGGCCTAACCCATTCATCCATATGTAGCTTCTCCATTCTATCCTGTAATACTACCAATTACTATGCAGTCAGGACTATTCATATTCATATTCACATCTCACAGTGGACATTTAAGCTACACTCTGAGCAACACTCATACCTTAAACTACACCTATTATACAGCTGTTGTACAATTACTGTAAATGAAGTGCACAATATGGGGCTCGGCTTGTATAATAACTTGTAATCAGTGATAGGGAAAGGGACAACAATTCGCTTTCTCATGCACACAGAGAGCTCTCTCTCCCCTCCTCCCACTCCTACAATTGCCTGATTTCTTTTCTCTCTTGGATATTTGACAAATGAATACTGTTAAAGAGATGCATCACCTAAAACCCAGGGGACCTCAGCAGCTTGGCTGGAAGCAGAACAAAATTAGCCGTTGCTCTTTGGCCCCTTTGTTCAATGAGTACTGAACAGGTTATGGGTTACATTCTGGATCAATATTAGCTCAGAAGCAATATTGCTTGTGGAAGCCAACACATATATTGAGTCTGAATTAGCTGGATTGTTTCCCCCATGGATTGTTCTGGGAATGTCTGGTGTAACTAGTCCCTTCCCCAATTCTTTCAGTAAGACTGTGCTTCCTTTAAAAACATACAGACCCACAACACATGGGAGGAGCCACCCAGAGAGAACTAAGGCTGCGTCCACACTGGGGAAATAACCCGGTTTGGCACCGCTTTAATTGTCTTGGCTCAAGGCTCTGGAATTCTGGGAGTTGGAGTTTGTTGTGGGCCCAGAGCGGAGCTCTGCTCCGCTCTGGACCCCACAACATACTCCAACTCCCAGAATTCCAGAGCCTTGAGCCAAGGCAATTAAAGCGGTGCCAAACCAGGTTATTTCCCCAGTGTGGACGCAGCCTGATTTCCAGTCTGACAACTTGAAACTTAGCTGTCACCACTAGAAGGATCCAATCATTTCCTACTTGATTTTGGGAGGTCTCTAGTAAAAAAATATAATGTTTCTCATCTAGCTAGTTCACCAAGAGGATCCTGTGAAGGTCTGTAATGCCACCAAGGTACATCTCTTTGTCTGGCCCTCTTTGTCTTGCATAGCAATTTATGGTTGTTAGTGGTGTCTTAAAAAAAATCATATAATATTTTTTGTGGGTTTTTTGGGCTATGTGGCCATGTTCTGGAAGAGATTATTTCTGATATTTCACCAGCATCTGTGGCTGGCATCTTCAGAGAATGATGGCATGGAAGTGAGTGGGGTATATGTATATGTGTGACCCTTAGTTGAGAGGAAATGATTTATATGTTAATCCCTGTGTTGGTCTATTGCTGAATGGCCCCCACTCGCTTTCTTGCCAGCATTCTCTGAAGATGCCAGCCATGGATGCTGGTGAAATATCAGGAATAAACTTTTCCAGAATGTGGCCACATAGCCCAAAAACCCCACAAAAACTATGGATGTTGGCCGTGAAAGCCATCAACTCTATTTCATATTGCTTGAGAATGTTTTAAATTTTGGAGTGATAAGTAGTACATGCTGGCATGAATTGAATATTATACTCCCATGAAATAAATACAGGCTCTTAATGGATATCTTATGGATATCCTTTGTTTCTCATTCAGTAGAAACAAAGCTACCTGGAATGGATATTTTGTCTCTTTTTCTATGCCCATTAATTTCCTGGAAAATGTTTGTTTCATCATTAGAGTTGACTAACTCCTCCTCCTCACCTGCCAATCACCAATACCATGCTAACAGAACATGCCTTATAAAATTAATTGTGCTGCTTTGCGTTATAGCTCATCAACGCATTTAGAATTAGCCGAAATGAAATAATGGAGGTCAGTTGTGTAAAAAATGAGTTTACTTTCATGCCAGCTGCAGAAAATGAACAAAACTGGCTTTGTGCCAAAGAAGGGAGAGTCTCACATTAGGAAAAGACAAGGAAAGAACTCACAAAACACTGCACATCAAAGGAAATATTACATTATAGACTGTGTACATTATACACCTATGCCCAAAGAATTTATTATAGTGTGGATATGTCCATGGCTGACTGGTTTTACCTGCCACACATTTCTTTCATTGGGCCAACAAACATTATTTTATTTCATTAATAAATGGATCTGAATTAAAGCTGAATGGTGTTCCTTTGTGAAGCATACAAATCTTGGTGTAAAAAAAGAAGAGAAATGCTTGGAGCATGCTGGACTGTCTTTGAAAAGCAAATCTGATTTCATACCTCATTGTACGTTAAACCGTTATGCAAATCAAATGAATTAAACATAACAGCAGTATTAAACACCACCGTTTGTACTTAAAGTGGGTAATTGACCCTATAGACTGTAGTCTGGGGGTATGCTTTAGAAGTGAACAAATCCTGGATCAAGAACTGTACGCAGCTGATTCAGACAGATATGGGAGTTATCGAAATCTAAGTGGAGTTCCTACAAGGCAGAATGATTCGGAATCTGAAAACTCCTGAAGATTTATTCACAATTTTTGATTCCGAGTGACACAGAGGCACAGTAATCTGATCTCTCAAAATTGATACTCCTCTCCTCAAACTCACTAAATAAAGAGAGCACCGAGACAGAAATAGGAGTAGGTGCAGTTTGTGACTGGCAATTCTAGCACCTAATCATGGTAAAAGGCTTTACTGGGGCTTTCCAGTCACAATGCTTTGTAGGATGAGGATATCAAAGTAAAACCACAGGGAAGTTTCACTGCTCTTTGCTGGTTCTGGGTCTAAGGACTTTATTGCATGCAGCTTTTAAATTGCGATACAAGTTGGATAATAGCACCTTTGCTCATATGTATTGCATGACACTGTCTCCCTCTCATCACTGCCTTGTCCTTGAAGCATACATAGCTGCACCCTGCCATGAACAGAAAACAACATCAACAAGATCCAAATAGTACTAGTCCTAAGGTGTGGTAAGTTACTCCCACTGCAGTTCCAGGACTGTGCAGCAGTGACAAGATTATCAGACTAGGGTCAATTCCAGAAACATCCCACAGTTATCCCATTATTGGCAATGGGATAATTGTGGGATGGTTCTGGAATGGACCCTAGTGTGATAATCTCAATAATTTCAGTGTCTCCTCCTCTCTCCTCCCCCTCCCCTTTGCTATTTCAGAACAGCTGTTTTTGTTTTTTTGCTTTCTTTTTTTTCTTTTAAAACCATATTCACATAACTATGCAATTGCATTTACCTCCCCTTCCCGTACAGAAAACCAAAACGCAAGGCACACTGGGCAGGGTGCAGGGTAT
Organism: Urosaurus nigricauda; assembly: GCA_034509955.1. Lineage (NCBI taxonomy): Eukaryota > Metazoa > Chordata > Lepidosauria > Squamata > Phrynosomatidae > Urosaurus > Urosaurus nigricauda. Next base: position 82,810,665 of record JAOEGL010000006.1, read on the forward strand.
GGAGGCAGGGTTGAGGATGAGGGCAGAAGACAGTACAAAAGCCAGTGACAGCCCAGTTGTGCTAGTGGAGGGACATATGGTAGGGAGTGCTTCCAAACCGGTATGTATGCACTTCTCTTCATTAATGCAATTGAAGTGAGAGCAGTGTGATTATATGTGTGTGATAAACTCCTAAAGCATCAGTTTAGTAAACCTGTCTTGGTGCTTCCAATGGTATGAATAAGTTGCAATCTTAAAACTTGTATTGTTGTTTTATATGCTGTAATCCTGCCTTGATCCGTAGGGAGAGGCGGGAAATATAAAATATTATTATTATTAAAACTGCATCCCAGTTCCCTGCTGCTTCCTATTGGATATCAGAACCTGCATGACTTTCAGATCCTGACTTTCAGATCCTACACCAACCAGTTGTTTGCAGTAGTTCAGTCATTACCTTTCACAGCCGTAGCTCCAAATTCCAGGTGGGTGGGCAATGCACAGCTGGACTTCATACTATCACATTCACCTTGCAGCTTCTTAATGTCTCAGTCCTCATTCTTTCCCAGTTTTTAGTTAGTCAACCAATGTCAATGTAAACTTCTATCCAATCTTCTTGTGTTTGTTGTTACTGCAGCTACTGCTGGTACTTCTACTGCTTGTCACACTAAGTCTGCAAATGTATTGCCATCAGAGTTGAACCAATCTCAAACCCTTATGTCTCCATAAAAAAAGAACAGGACAATGGTGGATCAATCCATTTACAGCTCTGTGATCTTCTCCAAGCTTCGACCAATTCTCGATAGGAAACAGCTATAATGTGAGAATTTCTAACTTTTTAGCATAGTGCTATCAGTGTTTCTTTTCTCTTCTCATTAATGATACAGGAATAATAATAATAAAAATAAAGTATTGAAACACATTGCCAGGTAGTCCCATGACAGTGCTAGAAGTCTTTGGAAATGAAGATGTCTATCAAAAATTTGCTCACACTAGTAGGTCCCATAAATAAAATATTTTTGGAGTTTTACCAGATAAGAAAGATGTAAATTAAGAATGAGGATGAAATTCTCAATTAGTTGGCAACTCCTTGCTCACTTACTAAACTCCCTGCCCACTAACTAAAGACCACTGGAAGTAAAGGAAGTATTCCTGAGTAAAGTAAAGGAAGTATGCCTGAGTAACCATATTTAGGATTGCCCTTTTAGCTCTAAAAGTCACTAGGTGACCCGAAGTAAGCCATTCATTATTAGCCTAATACTAATTCAGTATTATTATTATTATTATTTTAAAAAACTCTATTACTATAATGCAGTCAAATGAGATAATAATTTTAAAGTACTTTGTACAAGCCTTTAGAAAGCATCGTGGTTATTAGCAATTCTTTTGATCTTCCTGTTTTAGTATGGGACAGATCATTTTCATTTTTTAGAACAGCTATTCATTTTTTAGAATAGCTTTTTAGAAAAGCTATTCAAGATAGATTTTAGTGGGGGTCTTTTTTTTTTAAAAAAGAAGGAGGTAATACAAATTGAGTCAACTGAATACAGAAATATCTATGAATGTTAGGCTAGTGAATGCAAATCTAATTTCTATCAGGTATTCAGAATCAGCAAAATTAATTTTGCAGCCTGAAATGGGAGGGCATAGATCCACATGGAGCCAGACTTCGATGCTGGCTAAATTTCAACACTGGGAATGGGGATGGGGTGGGGAGATCCTCCACCACATCTGATGGTAACATAGCAGTTTGGAAAGAGACAATGTGGCATACACATAATTTCCTCCAATTGATAGGAATGGACAAGAGAAAATAAATGGTTGAGGGTTTTTGTCTCCAACTGTTACCTCTCAACATATACTTGTTTTCCTCTACCTACCAGAAAGGCTCACCCTACATATTCTCCTTGAATGGCTTTGGATTCCTGCCATGTGTTGTAGACTTTGGACATGGTAAGGTGTGGTAGTCACCTTTGGTCTAGTATACATATTGTGCACATACAGTGGGGCATAAAATGACTATATGAGAAGATAAGTGAGGAAACTACATGATCATGCGCACACGTGTACAGAAGCACCAAAGAATGTCTCATGCCCCAAATGTGATGTTTCATAAGGAGTGAAGGGTTGGGTAAAAAAAGGACTTATCCATGTGATGTGGCAAAAGAAGAGCCTAAGGACCTTATCAGACAGGAGGAATTTCTCTTTATTGCGAATGGAGCCAATTGGAACCAATTCGAATTCACGTGAATTCGCTAGTTTAGTGAATTTATGTGAATTCCAATTGCATTTGGAATGCGTTCAGAATGACTTCCCATTACCCAAAAATGACCCCCCCCCCATTGAGATGCTTTAATTTGCAATAATGTGAAACCCATGATTGTGTTCGGAATGACTTCCCTTTTACCTGAAATTGCGTGAGATACTTTAATTCGCAATAACGTGAAACCCCATGATTGCGTTCGGATTGCCCTTAGATTATACTTCCAATTTCCAACGTCTGATAAGGTCCTAAGACTCATTTCTATACATCCTATGGAGAGACTGCCCATACACCAGAATGTAGTATAAATTAGTTCTTTGTTTCTGTTCTGCCAACCTCCTTCAAAATATTTTTGTACTTGGAAAATGGGAATGCTGAGGAACCATAGAAAGTAACAATGAAGATTTATGGTTATTAAAAGCAACTAAGCCAGGAATGGTAAGCACCATTGAAATGAAGTTAATTGATAGATGAATAATAGATTGTGTGAAGATGTATTAGGACTTGTATTATTTTGTACTATTTCCATTATATTGGGACTAATTTCCATAGTAATGCTGTTAGCTGAAAAGCTGCCTTTGTCTATCAGTTCTCCACAGAAAAAGCAAATGTGAAAATGGCAATATTTTTAACAGCATGTTGGGGTTTTCTTTAATAAAGCTAATGTTTTCAAATCTGCCCTTATTAAAACATAGTAAATGCCATCAGATTTTTGACAAGTAATTTCATTATATACTGTAAATATTTATCACTTTCCAAAGAAAACTTTACACATTAGTTCAAGTCCTACTCATTTGGTCATAAAGCAGGGCTGGAAATGAATCCTTTTCTTTTTCTCCCTCTCTTTATAGCACAAGCGCCAATGTTGTGTAGTGGTTTGAGCATTGGGCTGTACCTCTGGAGACCATAGTATGAATCCCTGGTCAGCTATGGAAAACCACTGGGTGACCTTGAGCAAGCTACACTCTCTCAGCCTCAGGAGGCAATAGCAAAACTCCCTCTGAACAAATCTTATCAAGAAAACTCCACAATATGCCTGGTTGCCATAAGCTGGAAACAACTTGAAGGCATACAACAAAAACAACAGCTTTAAATAGGAAATTGGGAGCCAAAACTCAGTTTTATTTAATTAGCCCTTTCTTAAATAAAAGCAATGACACAGATGAAAATAGAGAAGCTAAAATAAATTAATGTATTCCTTAATTATTTCACACTTCCACTTCCATACACTAACTGGACAGTGTAGCTAGAGTCATGGTACAAGGCCACATTCCATTTCTATGTTTAGAATATTCACTCTGAGACCAATTGTTTCACTTGCTATATTTGAAGATTTTCATTGTTCTACACTTTTAAACAATCCAACCTTAATTCATAATTCTGGAACAAATATGTGAGTTCAAAGATAGTTCTCCTACATAGAATCAAAGAATTGGAGAGTTGGAAGAGACCACAAGGGTCATCCAGTCCAACCCCCTGCCATGCAGGAAATCACAATCAAAGCATCCCTGACAGATAGCCATCCAGCCTCTGTTTAAATACCTCTAAGAAAGGAGACCCCACCATGCTCTGAGGGAGTGTGTTCCACTGTTGAACAGCTCTTACTGTCAGAAAGTTCCTTCTAATATTGACGTGGAATCTCAGTTCCTGGAGCTTGAATCCGCTGTTCCATGTTCTAGTCTCTGGAGCATCGGAAAACAAACCTGCTCCATCCTCAAATTGACACCCCTTCAAATACTGAAAGAGGGCTATCATATCACCTCTTAACCATCTCTTCTCCAGGCTAAACATCTCCAGCTCTCTCAATCTTTCCTCATAAGGCATGGGTTCCAGACCCTTCACCATTTTAGTTGCCCTCCTTTGGACACGCTCCAATTTCTCCACATCCTTTTTTGAATTGTGGTGCCCAGAATTGGACACAGTATTCTAGATGAGGCCTGACCAAGGTAGAATATAGTGGCACTATCCTTGATCTAGGCACTACTATTGATACAGCTTAAAATTGCATTGGCCTTTTTAGCTGCCTCATCACACTGTTGACTCATGTTCATCTTGTGGTCTACTTGGACTCCGAGGCCCGATCTAGACAGGCACTAAAGAGCGCCATTAGGGCTCTTTGTGGCAATTTTAGGGTTGGAAGGGTGCAGCGTTTAGTCCATCCCTAACCCTAAACCATATGGACGCAGCCATTTTAAAATGGTGGTGTCCATATGTGCATGCCATGGTAGCGTCATGGCATGTGCAGCATTTAGATACGCTGCATGTGCCATGACACACTGGTGCCACGGGAGGGCGTCAAGCACGCCCTTCTCCGTGGCGCAAAAAAGGAGCTTGAAAACCAAGCTCCTTTTTTGTGCCGGCTCCGTGGTGCAGCCTTTAAATAGCTGCGTCAAGGACCCAGGGGGGAAAGGGGCCGCCGCCGCGGCCCCTTTCTCCCCTTAGCACTACTGAGAAAGCGGGGTACAGTGGGTGCCAAGGCAGCGGGGAAGCGGCAGTTTGCTGCTTCCCCGCGGCCTTCAGAAGTGGCGGGATTTGGCCTCTGGGCTGCTGGTGCGGCAGCCTTGGCCCCATCTCGCCACTTCTTGGGGCGGCTACAGACCACCCCTTTTGGACAGTCTGTACCACCCCTAGATCCCTTTCACAAGTAGTCTTCTTCAGCCAGGTGTCCCCCATCCTATATCTATGCATTTCGTTTTTCTGCCCTAAGTGCAGTACCTTACATTTTTCTGTGTTGAATATCATTTTGTTAGTTTTGGCCCAGCTTTCCAGTTTATTCAGGTCATTTTGAATATTGATCCTGTCCTCTGGGGTGTTAGATACTCCTCCTAATTTGGTGTCATTGGCAAATTTGATAAGCATGCTCCCAATTCTGTCATCCAAGTCATTAATAAAAATGTTGAATAGCACTGGGCCCAGGACAGAACCCTGTGGCACCCCACTTGTCACTTCTCTCCAGGATGGAATGGAAGCATTGTTGAGCACCCTTTGGGTGCGACTAGTCAACCAGTTACAAATCTATGTAATGGTTACCTTGTCTAGCCCACATTTTAAAAGTTTGTTTGCAAGAATGTCATGGGGGCCCTTGTCAAAGGCCTTACTGAAATCATGATATGCTATATCGACAGCATTCCCTTCATCTACCAAGCTGGTAATTTTATATATATATATATATATATATATATATATATAGAGAGAGAGAGAGAGAGAGAGAGATCAGATTTGTCTGGCATGACTTGGTTCTCTGAAACCCGTGTTGACTTTTTGTGATTATGGCATTGCCATCTAAGTGTTCACAGGCTGGGTTTAATGATCTGCTCTAGAATCTTTCCTGGTATTGAAGTCAGACTAACTGGACGATTATTGTTGGGATCCTCTTTTTTCCCCTTTTTGAAGAGGAGCCACACTCCATAATTTTAACAGTAATTTATATGCTACATTTATACTGCAAAAGAAGAATGATCTCTTGTTAAGTTACTACCACAATGTTGTGTAATTATGACTTCATTATTGGTAAAAGGAACTCCTAGAACTTTAGGGTTGGAAGAGACCACAAGAGCCATCCAGTCCAACTACCTGCCATGCAGGGATACATAATCAAAGCATTTCCACAGATGGCTATCCAGCCTGTTTTTAAAAACCTCCAGAGAAGGAGACCCCACCACACCCCAAGGCAGAATATCCCACTACTGAACAGCTCTTACTCTCAGGAAGTTTCTCCTGAGGTTTAGGTGGAATCTTTTCTCCTGTATCCTTGAATCCATTGCTCTGTTTCCTAATCTCTGAGGCAGCAGAAAACAACCTTGCTCCTTCTTCAATAGGACATCCTTTAAATTATTTAAGAGTTGGCTATCATGTCACCTCTTAACTTTCTCTTCTCCAGGCTAAACAGAACCCTAGTTATTTAAAACTAATTAGTTCTAGGATTTTTTCATAAGTAGGAGAGGGTGAAATTTTTGGTCAATTTGGTTTCTCTAGTGAGAATTTGCAAAAATTCACACATTTCTTTCTAAACTTGATAAAAAGAACAGGATGCCTTTTTAAAAAAATGAATATGATAGAAAATGAACTTGAAAGTCTAGAGAAATATTAACTGTTAAAATTCTGCCAAAGGATTCATCTACATTGTAGAAATAATGAAGTTTGACACTACTTTACCTGCCATGACTCCATCCTCCAGAATCCTGAGATTTGCAATTTTGTGAGGCACTAGCACTCTTTGGCAGACAAGGCTAAACACTTTGTAAAGCTACTAATCCCAGGACTGCATAAGATTGAGGTATAGCACTTTATTATTTATTTATTTATTTATTTATTTATTTATATTTCCCACCTCTCCCCATGGATCGAGGCGGGAGTGCAACAATTTAAAAGCACAATACAATATAACAGCAAATTTAAAACAATCTTAAACATATTCCTCTAATGAAAAAAAAAGGTCCAATTGCCATTGTCAGTCCAATACTCTAGTCATCTTAAAAAACATTCATGGAGGGTCGAATGGGTAAGCCCGTCAGAAGAGATCTGGTGGTGTCAAGCTGCATTGTGTTTTAAATCATACGGAATTATTAATTATGTATATCATAAATCATGCTGAATTTTCAATGCCACATCTACCCCTAAACTTGGCAGTTGGGGCCAGCTTGACAGTTAGGGAATTTGAAGTAACTGCTTCAAAATGCTAAATACTAGGAGGAGGGGTGGTTATTGTGGCCCTTGACTTTCCTCTTGCCAGCCGCCTGGCTTTTACGGATAGAAGACATGTAGGCCACCCAGCCTGTATTGATTCTTCAAATTAGTTAGTTGTCCTTAGGCGTAATGAAGTATGCCATCCCATTTAAGTCAAAATTTAACTAGTGGCATTCCAGACAGCTTCTTCACTATAAAATGTGAGAAGGATGTCATCTTGTGCTTTGACTCAGGTAGCAAAATATCATTGGGTCACTCCTACTGGTAGACTCCTCATTTTTGTATGGCCAGCAAGTACAAATGAAATAATGGTACGATTCTGAATTGGGCCAGAGGTCGAAGGTTTCCCTTGGTTCATTTTTGATAAAAAGTTATATAATATTTGAAGATTCCTTCATATATTTGATAACAAAATTTTAAATTAAAAAAATGAATGTGGGAGAAAGCAAAACAGACAGATTTTTCTAGCTCTGCTCCTAAGCTTCCCATTTTCAAAACTACACAGAAATATTCCCCAGGCAAAGATTCAAGGATAACTATTTAGAGATCAGTTAAATGATACCTCTGCTCTAAAAGTCTTTACTGCAGCTTTTCTGCTGCTTGTCATTTTTTCCTTCATTTTTTTCTCTCTCTATTAGAATAAGAACATATCCTGTTGCAATTACTTGTCACACACTGTGAGTTCCTTACAGATGCCCAGACAACCTAAATCAAATCCTTGGAGGGATTCTTCTGTAAACTGTGCTCATTTGAGAAACACAGATGGCAAGCTGCCATCTTCTTCTTCTTCCTCCTCCTCCTCCTCCTTTTGACAAACCGCTGTGATGGAAAACAGCCTCTTTACAAACAGTGGTTACAGATTTCAAAATGGCCATTGTGGTATGTTACAAATACTAGTGGAACGCTTATAAGAGTCATTGCACAGACTTTGTATCCTGTCCCATTTTACAGTCAGACTTTAGGATTTGAGGTTAAATGAACTGCTTGTTAAGAAGATATTAACAGACAGATCATTAGTTAGACACCTGTTCCATTAAGCTATGCACAATATGTGAAAGACATGACAAATATGACATCAGTAATGCCCAGATAATAAAATGGGAAGAAGTGTGGTGTTTTTGTTTTGTTTTGTTTTTTACTTTTTAGGAACCCATTTGGGTAACTTTTTCTTTTATTTTTGGATGAAGGCACTATGCACATTCCCTTAACAGAAATGAAAGTGAGAAAGACTTAGAAGAAAGACTTCCAGCTGCTATTGGCAGATGGGTACATTTTGAAGGTTTTGATGTAATGCTAGACTTTAATACAGCTGTACATAGACTAGCCTGAGTCTTTTTCTTCACTTCTGTAAGGGAGATGTTTGCTTTCTTTTTCAAACAGTGACAGTTTGTTGTTTGTTCTGAACTGGGAACTATGGTGAGTTCTAACTATGGCTTCTCTGACCATTCCACCTTGGATTATTTGGATAATCCTTAGCCTAAACTAACCACAGTTCTTCTAGTCTGGATGAAACAACAACCGGTAGGGAGTTGAAAACAGTAGTATAGTTGGCCCTCCATATCCACATATTATTTATCCATGGACTCAACCATCCACATCTTGAATATATATTTTAAAAACATAAATTACAAAAAGCAAACCTTGATTTTGCCATTTTTTTAAAAAATAAGGGACATCATTTTACTATGCCATTGCATTTAATGAAACTGGGGCACCCACAGATTTTGGTATCCATGGGGGACAGGGGTCCTGGAACCAAACCGCAGGGTATAACAAGGGCCCACTGTATGTGCTTCTTATATCTGCTTTGTAATCATTGGAAGTTGACAAGTCTGTGGTTTGTTAATATAGCATTTAACTATGGCTTACTATTACATTGGAATATGACTTTTTTTTTAGTTATTCATATGTCTTTATAAATAATAGTCTGTATCAGACAGAGCTTTGGAAAAGTACCTTTTTGGATATGAATGTCCAAAATCCCAAAATATCCTTTTAACACACTGACTATGGATTCTGAGAACTGTAGTCAAAAAAGCAAATTTTTCGAGTTCTGGAAGTGTGGTCTACACAACTGTGCAATTTATCTGGTAACTTCTGAGAAGCTGTTTACAGTCTAAACTGACTCACTGAAGAAAATGAGTTAAAACTCAGTGTATCCATCCTGTGCAAATGCTTTACATTTGCTACTGCAGCAAATAATAGTAATGATAAAGTGATGGTTTTGGGTTGGTTCCAAAATAGGCTAAATGTACTTTATTCCTATTGAAAACATTTGGTCAAAACTAAAGCTATGCTTTATTTTTCATTAGGAGTTCACTGCATTCCAAGTACAATTACCTTAAACTGGATCAAACTCAAGGGGGAATAGAAGAGCTCCCTAATAATGTGGTTCTTTAAAAAAAACCAAGACACGTTTATAATAAATGTAACAAATATTTCTAACTGCCATATGGAGCTACTGTTTTGAAGAAATATATTATGTGAATTAGGAAGAGCAAAAAGGGAGAGGTTTTTTTTAAAAAATTATTAACCCAAAGGCAGCATTTTGCTAATTAAATTGCTGCGAGTCTTGTGTCACTTCCTACGTAGGTCACTCAAGAAGAGGAGGTAGTCTTGGGTAGGCTTCAGGATGAATCCCAGGGGAGCATTGCACAAACACATGGTATTTACATCATGCAGATTTATTTGAACAATCCTCAGACTATATTGCAGGTGAAATCTCAGATACAGCGTGACACAGTTAACAGATTTATTATTCCCACATTGCTTAGGCTAAAGATGTGATGAGCTAGTGTCTTTCACATTAGCACCAACATCTGGGACTGTACACCCACCAGAGCTAAAAGATTATTTCCAATGCAACTAATCTTTACAGGAAACAGATTCATTCTGAAGTGATATGAATTTTTTTAGAACCATACATTATCACTTAATTTTAACTAGAGGTTTTATTTCACAACTATAATTTGGGGGAGTCTTCCATAAGATTTTCATATCACAACTGGGATATGAAATATTTTTTAGGAAGGTATTCCTCATCCTGTTAAGAGAGGGATGGGAATCACTGAACCCTCCACATCCTGTTGGACTGCGACTCCCAACCTCAACACTCCACACTTTGCTCCCAACCTCCAATGTAAGAAGGAAGTTGTTTGTTACAGACCTCCTGTTGCAATTCAATATCACAGGGCTGTTTTTCCTCCATCCCTCCATCATAATTGATCATCATTCGTTGTCATTGTTATTCTCATGCTCATGCTGCTAAAAACATTCAGCTAGACAAAGGATGAGGTGGGAAAGCATGCAGAGTCACAAACTCTCAGCTTAAAGGGAAAGCAATGGCCAACCTCCTCTGAACAAATTTTGCCAAGGAAACCCCATGATAGGGTCACCTTATCATCGCCATAAATTGGAAATAACTTGAAGGCACACAACAACAACAACAACAACAACAACAACAACAATAACAACAAATTCTCCTTTATGCCCTTGCCTGTGTTTTCAGATCTGCTCAGGAGGCCCTTCTCCCTGCATCACCACCTTCACAGATACATCTGATGGGAATACACATGAGGGCCTTCTCAGTGGTTGCCCCTAGGCTCTGGAACATTCTTCACAGAGAGGTTAGACTGGCATCCTCCCTACTCTGTTTTCAGAAGACCTTTCTGTTTTGACAGCCCTTTGAGAATTGATTGTACAAGACACATTCCCCACCCCACTCCAATTAAAAATATGCTGGGTTTTTTATTTGTTATTTTTGTTATGATGGTTTTCTTAGTGGTTTGAATGTTGTTGTTGTTGTTGTTGTTTTAAAAACTTTTTTATTGTTTAATCACTTTTTAATATTTATAATTTTTGAATTTACAACTATTTTTAATCTGTTGTAATCCAGTGTGGCATAATGATTGGAGTTGTGGACTATTACTCTGGAGGCCAGGGTTTGAGTCCCAGCTCAGCCATGAAATCCACTGGGTGACCTTGGGCAAGTCAAATGCTCTCAGCTTCAGAGGAAGCCAATGGCAAACCTCCCCTGAACAAATCTTGCCAAGAAAATCCCATGATAGGTTTGCCTTAGGGTCAACATAAGTCAGAAATGACTAGAAATTGCACAAGACACACAAGCTGCCTTGAGTCCCAGGCTGGGGAAAAGGTTTGATAACAACAACTGCATTATGAAATCTTCTCCATCTTTGCCCAGGCTGAAGCATTAAAATTTTTCTTCCCCAACATCGTTGCAATCAAGATTGGATACTCTTCAGACAGAACTCTTTGTAAGTACATGGTGTGATTATGTAGCTCCCTCACTATGTGTTGTCTTAACCAAAGTAGCAGGAAGTTAAAGGACTCTTTCAAACGGGAGGAATTTCTCCCAACTCCGAATGGAGCCAATGCGAATTCATGAAAATTCGCTTGTTTAGCGAATTTACATGAACCCCTGCTCCATTCGGAAGAACCCCTGCTCCATTCAGAATTATTTCCCATTACCTGAAAATAACCCCCTCCTGCCCGAATTTGCATGTGAAGCTTTAATTCGCAATAAAGTAAAACCCATGATTGCATTCGAATTGGCTTCCCTCTTGCCCGAATTTGCGTGCGAAGAGTTAATTTGCAATAACATAAAACCCATGATTGCATTCGAATTGACCTTAAATTATACTTCCAATTTAGCCTCGTATGAAAGAGTAGAAAGTTTCACACAGAATGAAGCTAAACAGAATGTAAACAGATGTAGAAAACCACAGTCGATGTAAGAGCACATTGATGCCATTTCTATACTGAATGTTTTCTACATATATATACATACATTTCAATGTTGTTATTATTATTATTAACCTTTATTTATATAGCTCTGTAAATTTACTGCTGTTGCCTCCTCCTCCTCCTCCTCCATGCCTGTTATTTAAAATCTTTCACAGAAACTGTTTTGCAGGTCTCACTGACTCAAAAACTAGATTGTGGACCTCCCAGCCAAGGTATGCCAAACTAGCTCCCATTTTTTAAATCTTCAATAGATAGATAAAACTGGTTTATTCTATTAATCCCTTGGCTTTTACAATTGTTTTAATCTTTTTTTGAAAAATGTGGTTCCCATTGTACCTTTATATTTAATAATGCATCTCTCTGGGAGCCGCGGTGGGCAGAAAAGCAATTTATAAAAACTATCTTTCTATCTGCACCTTTAGTTTACACGGATTTTTCTTTAAACTTATCGTGTTTATTACAATACTAATGACAATGTTTTTGAAGCCTTTGCATTTTGTTTGGCTAAATGTATGCTTTCTATGACTTGTATGTCTGCATTTTTCTTTACCATTTTTTGCTAACTGAAAAAATCCATTCTCAGTCAGAGGGAGATGCCCATGGTCCCATGACATACTAGAGTCTTTCTGCTTCAATCTGTTTAACCGGGAAGTTGCTTTCTCCTGGGAAGATTTTCCTTTTAAGATGTCAAATTACATGTGAAGGGCTAATTTTCATCTGGAGATCTTATCATGAAGGCTCTTCCTCCATCACAACCTTGGGAGGGCAATGTTTTCCTCCTTAATAATTTCTTCCTTTATTAATAGGAATAGTCTCTATAGAGTTCTATGAATGGTTTGAGTCAAGTCGGAAAAGTAATCAAAGTCACAGGAGTTCTTACTGATGTAGTTTGTGTCAGAAAAAAAAGAGAGATACTCCACACATAGCTCTTGTGAAGCCACACTATAAATGGGATTCCCCCTCCCACACTTTTGTAGGAAAACTACAAGAATTTGGACTTCACATTAAGCCTGACATAATCTCCACCTTTTGGACAAATATCAAATCAGAATATAATTATTCTTTGGGTTTTCAATTTTTCAGAATGTTTTGATACTCTTCTCATCTCAAAAGATGTACCAAAACACATGTAAAAAAGTACATCTGGGCATAAAAGTTTTGTTTTAAAAGTCATCCTTAATTCAACCCATGCAACACTTCCCTAAATCCATTTTCATTGTTGCTGTTCTTTACTTTCTAATAATAATGCATATTAACTACTTTGCTGTAGCATTTTCACTAAATGCTAGACAATAAAAAAGTATGCTTATGTTACATGCTGGACAAAGTGACAATGTAAATAAACTGATACAAGAACCAAGCAGTAGCTTTTATTCATCCTTCCTGACACCTGAATGCCTTACAGATAAGTCTTACTCATTTTTATTGACACTTGGATGAGCTTTTGGGATTCTGCAAATGAGGAAATAAACAATCAAAGGGTTTTCTGTAACTATGCTTCTGAGCATTGAGCTCCAAGAGCTGGTTAATCAAAAAATGACTTTATTCTTGAATAGAAGGAGCAATTGAGAATGATTGAACAGACATACCCACTAATGATTTTTTTTCTCAGACACAATTATAATAATTAGCATTATAAAGTGCTAATTATCTTTGGACACAGAGGACTTGCATGCCAAAGGCAGAGGTCCACATTAAGTAAGGAGGATTTTGTTTAGCTCAGTCACCATTTTTCTTTTCACACAAAAGCTAAAGGACACTTAACCAATCATGCTTTGTGTTATAAACTGTATGTGCTTTTGCTGCCTAGTCTCTGAACTAGAACAGATCAGTAAGTCTTTGTCCAGAGACTATTCTTTTAACTGTTAAAGAAATTGTTGCAGGACATAACTGCCATAGTTTCTGCCCTAGGCTGTGCCTCTTCCACCGTTCTCTTTCGAAACTATAGCACAACTATAGAGATCTGCAAACCACATTAGAGAGCCAGTGTCATGTAGTGGCTTGCAAGTTGAACTAGGACTGTAGGACTTGCAGGTTTGAATCTCCATTCAGCCAAGGAACCCTACTGGGTGACCTTGGGAAATTCACACTTTTTCAACTTTAAAGGAAGACAGCGGCAAACCTAAGTCCATGTCAATTTGAAGGCAGAAAACAACAGTACCGGCTGCAACAGGAACAAGGTGGGCATGAAAAACAGCTCAGATGCCAACAAGCTAGCACAAAATAGTGTAGTGTGCCCTGTTTAGTTTGTCAGCTAGCCATGTGTTTTTTCCAGGGTGCTCTGTTCTATTTCCCCTTGGTTTTATGGATTTCCTGCACTAGATATGGAAGATATCTGTGATATCTAAGCATGCTTGGCACTCACTGGACCTTTTGGAAAAGGAATTCTGCTACCATCACTCCCCACTACCATTTTTCATGTCCTTCTGAAAATTTTGGCATTCTCTTCAGCATCTTGGTACTTCCAACTTGCACAGGACTGTTGCCATTTTGATTATATAAAGTTCCTCACTCAGAATGAGGTCAATGCAGGACTGATTCTGCAAAGCATCTAGTTAAACCATTGTCCTCACAGTGCAAGACAGAAGCACTTTCCTATCCAAACTCTAAGTTGATAGCCTGTTCTTTGAATTGCCACTCAAAAACATATTACAGGCATCACTTAGGCGTGGGATTATAATGAGAATAGCAACCTATGGTCAGCCTGGATTGAATTGTTGAGGTGGAGGAACAATCAGTGGCGCTCTTTATACATTCCCACATGCCAATGCAGCATGTCACTGCAAATATTTTGAAAAATATATTTGTTCTGGTGTGTCAAAACAACATCTGTGTCTGTGGCATTCTGCTCAGTATATACACAATGTTTTATGGGAGGAAATGCTGTTCCCGAATAAAGTCATTTTTATCCTTTCAATGCCACTTTAGATAGGAATCTTTAAAAAAAATAGTTATGGAGGTTAATGGATAAAATTTAAAGCATCGCCCTCAAAACATTATCTTTTAAAAGACTTAAGTACCATAGTGGTGGTAATAGAAGATGATTAATCTTGCATTTTAATGACCTGTTGGAAGAACTTTCCCACTATTGTTCATGGTATGAATCAGAATCTTATAGGTTTATAGTTACAGGTCTATTTTATCTTCAGTTTGCCTCTGATTTATTGCCACATTCAAGAAGGATCTCTCAAAGTGAATGGCTTTGCCCAGGAATGGCTCATATCGAGTAAGAAGTTGGTTAATACAGCTTGGATTCAAAACCAGACCAGAAATGCATAAATGAATACATTTTGAATAAGATTTAACTATTCAGGAAATCATTTAATAAATTATAGTCAGAAGTTCTCAAATGGGATCCATCAACTGTTGGTGGTCCATGACTTCCAGTCAAGTGGTCTGCAGAAAGTATAAAGAATCAAGAATCTCTGTATTTGGCCTTCACCTTGATTTATTTTCTGACAATAGAGAGAGAAAGCATTTGAATTAGGGCTGGGTTGCTCACAGCAAAACAAGATCCTGACTGAAAGCTATAATTTTGATAGGACATCACTGGTCTGGTCCACAAATTATCTCCCAAAGGATGTTTCCATATATATATATATCTGTGTGAGTGTGTGTGTGTGTGTGTGTGTGCAGAAGGCCCATATTAGCTGCCAGATTTAGGGCCTGTAAGCAACATGGGTATGTGGCAGAGGTTTTGCTTAAGCATGTGTTTTGATTTGCAA
This sequence comes from Urosaurus nigricauda, assembly GCA_034509955.1. Taxonomy (NCBI): domain Eukaryota; kingdom Metazoa; phylum Chordata; class Lepidosauria; order Squamata; family Phrynosomatidae; genus Urosaurus; species Urosaurus nigricauda. Next base: position 82,826,079 of record JAOEGL010000006.1, read on the forward strand.
GAGAGACAAATTTACTAAGTGGTCCCATAAACTTATACTCCACAACAATTTTCAGGTGATCTCCATCACCCCCCCCCCATGGGAACAGTGTTATTCTAGGGAGTTCAGGTGCGTCTCTCATTGTTGCCTAAGCAAATCCAAAATTTGGAAGCAAGTAATTCCAGATAATGAGTAATTTGTGATAATTTTTTTCAGTAATAATTTACATTACATTATGATTACAGTATAAAAAAGGATAATTTCACTCCTTGGCAGCATAACTATTTAGTTTCTTCAGTACTTACAGGGTGTGTGTGTGGCTTCACTATTTAGCTGGGCTTCCTACCACAGGCCAACAGCATGCAGCACTCTTTTTACAAAACACATTACTTTTTAAAAAAATAAAAAATAACTAAAAGAAATTATTTTACACACTTTTCAATGATGGGACAATAAACAGATGTTTTCAAATGTAAATATAACTGGGACTAACTGCCTTGAGAAGCTTTGAATTGTAATTGTAACTAATCGGTTTTAAAATATGACTTTCTGTGCATTCTGCAAATCCATGAAAAGAGTGTGTCTACAATATGACTGACAAGTATTGGATATTGGTCTGTAATTTTGTAACATGTTTGGATTCAGGGAGGGGTTTTTTTTGACTAATGGCCTCACCACAGCCTCTTTGAAGCAGGAAAGAAAGGAGTTTATCACACGGGAGGAATTTCTCCCAATTTTGAATGGAGCCAATTCCAATTCACATATATTTGCTAGTTTAGCGAATTTATGTTAATTCTAATTGCGTACGGAATGCGTTCAGAATGACTTCCCATTGCCTGAAAATGACCCCCCCCCATTGCCCGAAATTGCGTGAGATACACTCATTTGCAATAATGTGAAACCCTATGATTGCGTTCGGATTGCCATTGCATTATACCCCCAAATTCCGTCGTATGATAAACTCCAAAGCTGCTTTGCTGCAGTGGGGCACTCACTACTTGCCTTACCCACTTGGCTAGTCCTCCTCTGGCTGCTTTCAATAGCCAGGAAAGGCTAGTATAGCTGTGGTGGCTCTCACTTCTCCAAGGATCCTAATTACCTCCTTGGGATTCATAATATTCCATATTATAAAATCTATAATATGCTCTTTACAAATCATCTGCAAATACATAAGCATATGTAATAATAGTAATCATTGAGGAAATTTAAAGAAATTTCCTGATTTAAATAAAAATAAAACTACAAAGCAAATTACTGAAGGAAGAGGAGTGTGGGGCTGGACAAATGACAGACTTGGCAGAACTGAGTCAGATTGAATGCTTAATCAACTTAAACATTTTTTCACCAAGCTTACAAACCATGGCTAAATCATATGCATATCTACTCAGGAGTAAGATGCACTGTTGTTCCAGTCCATAAAATACCGCTTCCCACCCAGTGATGTCACTGTCTGGGGTGTCACATGCTCTCAGCGTCAGGAGAAGGCAATGGGAAACCTCCTCTGAACAACTCTTGCTAAGAAAACCCCATGATAAAACTTAGGGGTTTCCATAAGTCAGAAATAAAGGCATGAAACAATAAGCTAGCTAGATAGACAGATATCACAAGCTTCACACAAAGGGGTTCATTGCACAGCTTTTAAAAGCGACTTACTGCTCCCAAATTGAATTCTAATTCGGGCTGCAACCGGATCCTATCATATGGATGTTTGCTGCCCATGCCACCTGGCAGGTACAGCCTGTGTAACTTCCAGGTAGAATTCGAGTTTAGGAAATCAGCGAGCTGAACTCGGATTCTATCCAGAAATATCAGTGGCAAAAATCCATGCGATAAGATCTGGATGCAACCCGAATTAGAATTCAATTCAGGAGCGGTAAGTCAATTTTAAAAGCTGTGTGATAAGCTCCAAAAATATCATCTTCACTAATGCCTGCAAGTTTATTTGTATCTGAATATGTGAAAAGTCAGGAAAAGTTACTTTTTTGGACTTCATCTGCCATCAGCATGTTATCTTGCCAGGGCTGGTTTGGGGATTCTTGAAGATGTAGTCTAAAAATACAACGTTTCAAAGCTGTGTATGTGGGTGCGTGTTGCTCTCCTACAAAATTCCTTCCATGTATGACATTCTTCAGTTTCAAATGCAAAATTGCTTTACCCTTGTCATGCAAGCAACACCTGATGAATTTCTTTCTTCTACGTAAGTAACATTGTAAGTACAGGAGCCATGTCCTGCATTTCATCTGGCAAGCCTACCTACCCATCTTCCAGCCATCTGTGTTTTAGGATATACACTGAAATGTACATCATTTGAGGATACCATGTACATCATTTGAGGATACCATTGAGGATACCATACCATAAGCTTCCCTTTGCAGAATACAAAATAAATATTCTTACATTTGAATCTGTATTTTCCTACCATCTGTAAATTTAAAATTCTGGTTGTGCAAAAATGTTCTAAATATTGAAAAGAAGTTTCCATTTTTGGTGTTATAAAACAAATAAATACAGACTTAAGGGGCAAAGGTAAATGAAAGTCAATGTGATATGAAGAAAATACATCTTGGCAAGCATCTAAATATTTTTACCCATGCACACAGGAGTAATGAAAATTAAATATATCTTTTTCTTCTTCATCATCTTCCCATATAAATGATCAAGTCAAAATCTAGCAATCTCACAGATAGTAAACAGGTTAGAGATTTTAAAAATAGTATAGAAAGTTGGGTGAAAATATAAATATCCTATTGGCTGTCAAAAGCAATCCATTCAGCCAGGTCTCTTAAATCTACTTGTAATGATAATGACAATAACTTTTTTCCTTTTTATTAGACTTCACATACATTTAAGAGTTTTATCATTTTTCAATCAAATCAAATATATCTGTTGATGTGCCAGGGCACAGCAGTAGCCTGTTGAGTCCTGGAAGTTTAATCAAGAGCGTACTAATGCTCTTTTCCTCTCTCATTGCTGAGCATTTATCTGCTGCAGAAGAAAAACTATTTTTCACATTAGTAATAAGAATAAATGTTCACTCAAATATTGCAACTTTTCAACTGACATAACAGTTAATAGTAATTGAACCTACTAACCTCACATCACTGCTGTCTGCTGACAATCCTATTTACTTTTTTATAAACATAAGACTGTAAAACAGGTTACTACATTAAATGCTGTGTATGCTTGAGTCCCCCCCCCCCCCCCCAATAACAACTTGTCAAGGGCATGTTGATGTTGGTTGTGTGCCACCAAGACATTTTTTTTTTTTAACTTTGGCGACCCTAAGGTGACCGTATCATAGAGTTGTTTTGGCAAGTTTCTTCAGAGGGGCTTTGCTACTGAGAGAGTGTGACCTGCCCAAGATCAAGGGTATACCCTCCAACATTTCAAAGATGAAAATAAGCACGCATGTGGCCAAAGAACATCAGAATGCAGTCAAGATGGCAAAAGTTGGCATTCAACACTATATGAAGTCACATATAGCTTTCACTGATATTGAGCCAGTGTGATGTAGTGGTTTCAATGTCAGACTAGGATTCTGGGGAACAGGGTTCAAATCCCAGCTCAGTCATGTTAACCCACTGGCTGACCTTGGGCAAGTCACACACTCTCAGCCTCAGAGAATGGCACTGACAACACCCCTCTGAAGAAACTTGCCAACAAAACCACATGATAAGTTCATCTTAGTTCACCATAAGTCAGAAATGGCTTGAAGGCACATAATTACACACTACACATGATCTTAGCCAAAAGGCCTAGAAGCGAAGGCACACAACAACAACAGCCACCACCACAACAACATAGCTTTCAGAATTCCAGGATTATTGTTAGAATATAGGCTTGTAGGGCCTTTTTAAGACACTGGAGATCCATGGATGAATGTTCATTTGAAGGCCCTTCCATGTAGTTAGTGTGGTGTAGTGATTCGAGTGTTGGATGGAAAATCATCATGAATCCATGTTCTAGGCACTGCTCAGCCATAAGGATCACTAGATGACTTTGGACTAGTCACTGACTGTCAGCCACGCTTTCTCCACAAGGCTGTTATGAAAAGAAAATGGAGCGATGAGGAGGTGTATCATGTCAGTGTGATTGGGTTCTTTAGAGGAAGAAAAATAGGGAAGGGTATAAATATAATTTTAAAGTGTCAGAGTGTGGTTGGTGTGTAGGGTTGCCATACCATTCAGTTGGTTCACTTGATTTCAAGGATGCCATTTAGTGCCCATTTGGAGTACAATTTAGCTTGGATTCCAATATGATGATGATGATGATGATGATGATGATGATGATGATTTAAAAATCAAAATTAAGTTTCTGGCCCTTGCTGTAGAAGAGCTAGGGGAGTGGGATGTGCTGTTATTCTAGTGTGTTTAGCCCAAGAGTGAAGTCTCACACCTATGACTGACATTTGCAACCTGTCTTTTCTCAATTCCAGTTTCTAGCTCCCTGGACCAATGTTACAGCTCTGGAGAAAAGTTTAGCTTTTGAATGAAATTCTAACTAAAGTCTTTTCTGTAAAGATTGCACAGAAAGCAACAGAGTCATTGGAGTACCATTCTTGAAAAAGAGGTGTGGCATAAATCAAGTGAATGAAGTAGGAAGATTGCAACAAAACAGTAAAAGCTGCAATACAGTGATTATGATTTAATGTCCCACGGACCATGTTATTTTTCATGAATAGCTTGATATAACAATAGTATGCATTTTATTAGCTGTCTGGGAAAAGATCAGGTTCTAGTTTATGAAGGGCAGCTAGGATTCTTCCAATTGTCTGATGTTTGAAGGAAAGGGTTGTTTCCATTATTGCCATTGTTTTTCCACCCAAAGGAATCAAGGGAAGGTGAGAGGTGGAGTGGCAAGATGGAAGGACATAGCCATAAAGTGACAAAAGGTGCAATAGAATAAGGAGTGGTAGCCTAAATGGAGGCAAAGAGGGAAAGGAGGCTGAGAGGTGCAAGTAACAAAATGCAAGAAGAAAAGGAGAGTAGCATGACAAAGATGCAAAGTGAAGGAAAGAAAATAGGTGCAGCAGTGAAGTAAGGGAGGAGGTAATTGTGAGAGCATGAGGTAAGGCAAGTAACAGAAAAGAAGGGATGAAAGGGTGAGAGATGCAGTAGAAAGGAAAAAAAGAGAAAAGTAACTATAAGCTGACACAAAGTGCAACAGGGTTCCTGTGATATTTTTATGGATCTATATCTTTTTGCTGCCAATAAAAAAATTACTAAATTAGGAAGAAATATCTGATAAGAATGTAAAAGTATTAGAAGTGCCTGTGCATTGTTTATTTATTTATTAATTTATTTACTTTATTTATGCACTGCCTTTCTCCCAGGATGGGACCCAAGGTGACTTCCGGAACATATGCATGACAAATATTGTTGTTGTTGCTGCTGCCATAATCATTATCATTATCATTATTATCATTATCATTATTATCATTACCACCACACCAGGAACATGCATGGCTACTTTTCATTGTTCCTGTTTTGCTATTAATTCCCACAACAATCTAGTAAGGTATATGTGCTGAGAGGTAGCAGTCACCTAGGCTCATGTGGTAAATTCTATGACCCCATACACATCCAAAAATTGGTCCCTCTGTTCCAAATCCTGCACTTTTAAACATCACTCTATAGTAACTATGCAAAGGGTAGTTATATTTAAATTACTTGGAAGAGTAGCTAATATTTAAAAATGGTGTCAAGGCCAAAAAACAGTGGTTGTAAAAATGCAACTATTGAAGTGATGAATTGGTATAGCAGGAATTAAAATATATAATATGCATAATTGTAATCATTTCCATAATATGCAAATTAGATGGCCAAATTGGTTGGGAGCTCGAATATGACAACCTGCTGGTGTTGACTGCTATCATTAGTACTGTCTGTGGCTGCTGCTTATGCTGCTTTGACAAAAAATATACAGCCTCCAGCAGTCGTCCATATTTGTGTGTTTTCACCCACTAGGTTTTTGGAGCTCAGGTCTGTGAAATTCTGAACAAAATGAGATGGCAACAACGCAGCAGTGCCAATGTTGATGTGATTCCCTTTATGTGTGGTCTCCCTCTTAAATGCTGCCCAAGGAATTGCCCCTTTTTCAACCCCCCACAAAGGCTCTGTCTCCTTCTTTCATTTTACCCAAAGACTAAGGGTGCATCTTCAATGTAGTGCCGTTTGACATGACTTTAACTGCCATGGCTCCATCTTACAGAATCCTTGGAGTTGTAAGTCTGTGAGGAGTCAGCAGTCCTTGGCAGAGCAAGCCAAAGATCTTGTAAAACTACAAATCCCAGGATTCCATAGGATGGAGCTACAGCACTTAAAGTGGTGTCAAACATTATTTTTGCATTATTTCTACCATGGAGATGTGCCCTTACTGATTCTCCTTTGGACTCTGTATTGTTTCTGTTTTGTTATGAAATGTAACCTTTAATTTTGTCCAGTATTGCGCATGGATGTGTTGTATGTGTTTGTGCTAAATAAGTGGTTAACTCAACAGACTCACACATGAGCACACAAAAGTATCCTGAGTATTTGCAGCTGGTTTCAGTATCCATATTTCTCAGAAATTAATTATTATTGCCCAAGGTCTTTTGCATTCTTTTGGTTTTAATTGCTGTGAGTGATAAACTCTTCCGGGCCTGATTATCATTTACACTAAGGCCCCTCTATGCCACTTTGGTAGTTTAAAGAAGCCTTTTGGTGGGTGTAAATTACATTTAAGACCATTCGAAGACCTCTTCATGCACACAGACAGATGCAAATGAGCCGTACTGTGAATTAGAATGTTTCTCCCCCACCCTTAGTACAGTTGTAAGAAACTGTATAATCCATTTCAGGTAAACACAAGAAAGAGTCTGTTTTGATATAAGTTACTGTAGCAATTTTTTGTAAGCTCTTACAAGGTAATTTTTAGAACCACTGTTCTCGTATTCTAATTTCTTGATATGCAAAAAGTGCCCTAATAGAGGGTGTAATCTAGATCTGTCACAAACAGGCCACAAAACATTGGTTCAGAGATAGATATTGCGCCTTGCAGTCCCTGCAGCACCTTACTGCTACTCCTATTCTCTGCCTGTGACATGGATTCTAGTTCTCTTGTTTACATCCTCACATTTTCAGCCATATTGGTCTTCATGGACCCTTGGATAGGTGTCAGTGAAGGATGCGGCTTTGATCCCACACTATGATCCCACACTATGACTAGGCTGGGGTGCTGAGTCTCTCTGAAATGATTTGGCAAAATTGGAACACCCAAACTCCCAGCTTGCAATCTATCCTATGTACCCTTACTTTGAAGAAAGCTATGATCATGGAAGGAGCACTTCTAAGTACCCATGGTACTTACCTTTTTCAATGATAATTGATGGAATAAGCACTTTGCTCTCACCCCTTTCCTTAAACCAGTCACAGTCCTGGTAGCATGGGCTTCCCTTTTCCCCCCAATTATCAGCCAGAGGATGAGAGGAGTTTGGGTCTCATTGAGATAGAGGTGCTCATGGGCGTACTTGTTGGAAGTAGAGAATGAGCTATGTTTGCAAAATCAACTATGGGTCAACAGGGTGAAGTAGTAGCTGAGACAGGTAAGGTTTCCTGGAGTGTTCCCAGTTTTTCTTTTACTTCTCTACTTTCTCTTTCTTCTCTACTTTCTTTCTTCCTTGCCTGTAAACTGATATTCTCAGCTTTGGCTTCACTTCCTTTCACTTTTGCTCTTCCTCCAGTCATTTTCTTAGCCATGTAGGTATAATAATCAGGCACCATTCTTTTCTATCTATTAGACATGTAATTTCCTTAATAAACACTTTCTCTACGGTTAGGAGTCTCCAAATTAATTTGAACCAGCCACCTTCCATACAAAGCCAAAGATAAGCTTAAGATACACTGTTTTCTGAGGTTTCCCCATGGATTTACCTTCCCGGGAGCTTTGAACTTATCAAGCTATATGTCAGGAGCTGCGTAGGCTATGTCTTATTCATGTCTCATCACATAATGACAGGGATTCCTCAGAACAAATATAAAACATAAAATGGCATAGCTTTTGCATGGATAGAATGGGCAGATACCTATACATTTGGACAAAGAGTTTGGGGAAGCTACTAGCTAGAAATGATTATGACAGTTGCTTGCAAAAATATTATAATTAACATGAGGGCACCCCTCTATGCCACTTTGGTAGTTTAAAGAAAACTGTCGGAGGGTGTAAATTATGTTTAAGAACCAGTGTGGCATAGTGGTGTCAGTGCTGGACTACAACTCTGGGGACCAGGATTTGATTCCTAGCTCAGCCATGAAACGCACTGGGTGAGCTTGGGCAAGTCATATGCTCTCTGCCTCAGGGGAAAACAATGGCAAACCCCCTCTGATCTTGCCAAGAAAACCTTAAGGTGGCCACAAGTTGAGAATGACTTGAAGGCACACAACAATAAATTATGTTTAAGATATTCAAGGATCTGCTCATGCTAAACTAACTTTCCTAAGCTTTGGGATCATGTATGAATAGTGTTATTTGCTGCCTGACTACCATCAGTAAGGGCAAGATAGGATAAAACGGGAGACATGCACTTTTCCGCTGTGCTGAGAGCTGACTGTCTGATCCTTGATGCTAGAGCTCTGCACAGAGAGCTATAAAACTGTCTACTGTATTTGCTGGCAGACAAATTACTGAATTTCTCAAGGGGCAGGAGAAATTCTCCAGTGTTTCTCCAGCAATGTATCCGACCAGAGGCGATCACATAGCTGCTTTCTCTGTTACCCATCCAACCTCATTTTTATATTGTTTATGTTGCTGCATCAGCAACTCAATTGACATCCTCCACAATGCCACAAACCCCATGTCACAAGTTGAAACTTTCACTCTTTCTCTTGTATCCCATTTCTGTGAAGATTGTTTCCTTATTGTTTTATTATGTTGTTCCTTATGCATTTTTTAATGATTTGAACTTTTAAAAAATTGGATTGTTTTTAGAGAGTGTGTAAAAATTCCACCTCTTTGCATGGAGAAGCCTGCAAAATTACATTTTTCCCACAGGGATGAGAACAAGAAAAACTTTAATACTTGCTGTTACCTCAGTGCCATGCAAAGGACTGAGTCTAGGCTTTTGAAGCAATGAATTGTTAGGAGTTTATCACACAACAGGAATTAGAAGTATAATCCAATGGCAATCTGAATGCAATCATGGGGTTTCGTGTTATTGAGTGAAAGCTGATCACGTGCATTTTCAGGCAATGGGAAGTCCTTCCGAATGCAATTGTGGGGTTTCACGTTATTGCGTGAGAAACTATCACACCCAATTTTGGGTATAGGGAGGCAATTTAGATCAGTTCCGAATGTGATGCTGCGTCAATCCGCAATCACGTAAATTCGCTGAACTAACAAATTCACTCAATTCCGAACTGGCACCACTTTCATTTCTTTTGAAATTGAGAGAAATTACTCCCGTGTGATAATGTCCTAAGTAACATTATTAACTATAATTCATTACTTTTGGAGGGCAAGGACTTTGTGATGTAATGTTTGTAATGAGAATGTAACGAAGCTACATTTCAAATGCAATGTAAAGAGTAATCTTGAAGTTACTTTATTAGTGTAACAAGTAAGGGTTTCTACTTAGTCGAGAAAGTTGGTTTTTAAAAAGGCATTTTAGATGCATTTTGATGAGACTCCCACATTCTATTCCATCCACGTATCAATCTTACCTGTTTTTCTTCCAAAAAATAAAAGAGAGTATTTATAATTTTTTTGTATACATTATATAATAAGCTTGCTCTGTAGATAGGTAATATAGTAAAAAAGTTACTTTTTAACCTATTTTCAACCTTAGGATTATAGAGATAAGGCCCAGGAGAAGAGATTGTTAAATGATAATTTCAGATGGTGAATGAATAATTGATTGACCCAAACTTTATTACTCATGGAGCTCAGTACAATTTGGAGAGAGAGAAAGAGAGAGAGAAATAGAGGGAGACCTTATTAAACTTCCTGTGAACAAAGAAAGCTTTAAGAGTTATTCCAACGCAGTGAAGCACTATGCCTCAGATACCTATATAAGTTAAAGATGATACTGCTAATTAAGAAATTAAAAAGCAAAAGATGGTGTTTGAGGTCCCACAAGGAATTATTTTGCAACACAGAAAGCAGTCTGCAATATGGTTAGTCCAGCACTGCTTGTGTTTTTTCACAAGATAGGAGAGCTGTTTTCTAAATGTAAATGTAAGTGTTTAGTAAGTTAACCATATTTCATGGAACAGAAGTGTTGTATACTTGTGGGGTTCAGGGGAAGCCATATGATACACAAATTGCATTTAAGTCAGTCCTGAGATTTTTAAAACTAACTTTTTGCATTCACTTAAAAGGCTTGTCCAGCAAATTGGTATACATAGTTACTAAGAATTTTATTATTATTAAATACAACAGCTAAGTGAAACACTCTCCTCAGATTGTGACAAGGGAAAATATGGTATTTTTCACAGAAAAATTATTGAATCATAGTGTTGGAAGAGACCACAAGGGCCATCCAGTCCAACCCCCTGTCATGCAGGAACTCCCAGTCAAAGCATCCCCGACAGATGGCCATCCAGCCTCTGTTTAATGACCACCAAAGAAGATAATGGACTAAGGGGCTAAACAGACCGGCATTATATGCCGGCATGGGGGGCATGGGGGCATGGCATATGCACACCATGTGCCCCCACACCAGCTTCACACCATGCGCCCACAAGGCAGGGGGTGTTACAACGATCCGTTAGTACAGCGTTTAGACATGCTGTGCCAAAAGGCACCTTTTTTGCCAGTGCTAAAAAGAGCAGAATTTGCCATTCATTTTAGCACTGGCAAAGCACTGTATCAGGACTGTGGTGTGCAGTTGCCATGGCCCCAATCCAGCAAGGAAAGGGGTGGGAGGATGCCACTCCAAAGGGGTGGTCTGTTTCGCTCCTAAATCACTTTGATTTGTTTAATAAGAATTCAGATATCCCCTAAAATAAATTTAGATATTCTGAAACTGAAACTATACTGAAAGTCTAGCTCCATTTCATTTAAGCCAGAAATCCTTTGCCTGTACAGGGGGAGTAGCACCCAATGAAGCAGAACTTAGTTGCTGTGTGTGTCTTCAAGTCATTGCTGACTTATGCCAACACTAAGGTGACCCTATCATGGGGTTTTCTTGACAAGATTTGTTTAGCAAGGGGTTTGCCATTTCCTTCCTCTAAGTCCGAGAGAATATGACTTGCCCAAGATAAACCAGTGTTTTTCCATGGCCAAGTGGGGATCTGGAACATGGTCTCCCTGTGTCTTAATCCAACACCCAAACCACTTCCTACTCTGAAGGAAGTTCAAAGCAGAACTTACTTCTAAGAAAACAAGAATGGTCTTATTTATGGAGTCTGTTCAAAGAGAAAATCAACACAATCACAAGATGTATGCTTCTTAGAAATTTATTTATAAATCTCACTCAGTTTAGAGGGGTTCAGTCTCAGGTTTGTAGAAGACTAAGGGACTTTTCAGACCAACAGTTTGGGCCAGCTTGAGGGTGGAGTTGGGGCATAGTGTCCCCATGACACATGCCCCAGCTTTGCCCCCAGGATGGTGTGATGCCGCACACTGGACCGCATGGCATGTGGCATCACAGCGCTCCTCTGGCACTGCATACATATGACGCAGTGCCAAAGGACTGCTGCCAAGCCACGGCAATGTGGCTATTGTACCCTTTGCAGCAAACAAAAAGCTGCTTTTTATGGCTCCTTTTTGTGCCCTTCAAGGCCAGATTGGGGCTGCAGCATGCGGTTGCTGCAGGGTTGGCTGCATGCTGCCCCTGTCTGTACAGCCCCTAAGAGAATCTTCCACAATCTTTTTTGTCAGAGAGCCACAATTAACATAGTAAACATGCATTTGGGATGTAAATCTTCACTTATTTTCTCCTTGCATGCAAGGACAAATAATTTCTGTAGCATGCTCTCATGGGGCGAGAGATGAATATTTTTGTGCACCATTCTCCTGGTGCTTGCACATTCCCACTGATGCTGTCGAATAATTCTGAGCAGAAACACACACACACACACAAACATACTCTCTGTACAAAAAAATATGTGGGTTATGCACAGAAATACACATTTATTCTTGCACAGAGTAATTCCCCATAACACTTCACAAAATGTAAATCCCCAGAAAAAAACTGATGGGGTTTCATGAGTGTCAAGAAAACTTTTCCTTAACTAGGAAATAAATTAAAAATATTTTGTTCCCATCCCCAGCCTTTACAACATTAGACTGACAGTTTCTGAAGTTAGAAAGTCAAGCAAACGAAAAGGATAAATATTTTAAAAGAGAGATGTAATGAACATCTGTCATTACCAACTTCCATATGACAAGACTGCCTATTGTAGGACAATAACCCAAACAGACAGCAAGTTCAGAAGATATTTGATATGCCTTAATGATCATATCTCATCTTATTAAGCCAAAATACACATATTTTATCTGAACTTCAGAACATACTGGAATATCAAACCATCTGAAGCAATGGGTTTGAAAACTAACCATAGTTTTGCAGTGCAGACAAATTAGGAAACTATGGATAAGTAGAGACATTTTAATTCAATAGCAGTTTGTACCAACACTGAGAATTTGAAGAGGCTTTCTGAATGGGTAAAAGCCTTGTGCATGTGTTGCTTAATAAGCCAAACATATGATGATCCAAACTATCAGCAGATCCATGTGACATGGGGAAGAGGTAACTGGGAAGTGAAGAATGATTCACTATTGGGTAAACTGCACTGAATGCACAACTGTGGCATAAATCTGCATTCCAAATAGTTTAGATACAGTTTGTACTTTCAAAGGGGGATAAATATTGCATAATTCAGTCTAATGGCAGATAATAATTGGTACAAGATACATAACAATGCATCTGTACAAGGGGAAACAGCATATCCAGTTTTGATGATAAGTGTTTTCCAAGCATTCTATGCCAGCATGTGAAAAATTAGAAATATTTGCAAGCATTATTATACAGGCATCGAAAATATCTAGCTAATTAATATTGTTGAACAATCATTTCACTGTTGTAAACTTTATGAGAGATGAATGAAAGAATTCAAAACTGGGATATATTATGTCAGTAGAAGGCATACAAATACCATTGTTATGGGGAGTGGGGGACATACTTTTTAATGTTTTGATCAAAGTAACTCCCAGTTTACTTAGATTCACTTAGATTCAAGTTATAATCAAATTTACAGTTTGTGAAGTTACTTTTTCAAACTAATGCATTCCATTATATAATAGAAGAAGTAATTCAGGGGTAAAACAGACCAGCCCGAAGTGGTGGCTTCAAGCCACCCCTTCCAAAGGTGGATTGAGTCCATGGAACCACACACCATAGTCCCAATCCACCTTGAAGCTACCTGAAAAAGGAGCAGCAAAGAGCCACTACTTTTTTGGGTGGCAAAAAGGGGGCTTTTCCTGCCCTCTGCAGCTGGAAGCTGGCCTTAAGCTGGCTTTGGTGGTGTGTGGCATTACGTCCCATGCCTATAGAGCTCCTGGAATCCAGCCCATGTGTGGGCTGGCAGGTGGATTGAGGCTGGCTTCCAGGCATCTTGGGGGCATGCATCGTCTATACACCACACACAAAACCAGTACTCATTGTATTAACAAGTAACTTCGTTTCCACTCATTCCATTTCTTTTGAAGTGTTACTTTGCTATGTCCCTTTCACTAAAGAAGCATAGCAATTTATTACATGTCATTAATTACTTCCAACCTCTGACCTAGATGTTATTTGGACTCTATGGGGCAGTACAGACTACCCAAAAGGGGAGGTCTGTAACTGCCCAAAGAAGCGGCAAAATGGGGCCAGGGCTGCCTCACCTGCAGCCCCAAAGGCCCCATCCCGGCACTTCTGCAGGCTGCAGAGAGGCAGCGAACTGCCGTTTCTCCGCGGCCTGAAAGCAGGTGCTGAGGGGAGAAAGGGGCCATAGCGGTGGCCCCTTTCTCCCTGGGGTCCTTGGCACGGCTGTCTAAAGGTCGCACCAAAAACCCATGCTAAAAAAAGAGCTCCATTTCGGAGCTCTTTTTAGCACTGCAGAAAGGGCAGCATTGGCGATGTTATCAGGCACATGGTGCGATGTTATCAGGCACATGCAGCGTTATGTAAATGCTGCGTGTGCCATGACAACATCATGACAACACCATACGAGCTAGGTTTAGGGAGGGTGCAAACGCTGCACCCTTCCTAACCCTATTTGCGCTGCCCGGGCGCCTCTTCCTGCCCGTCTGTATCAGGCCTGTGTAACAACTGTCTCATGCATAGAGGCATACCTCAGTTAACAGAGTCTCTGACAAAGAAGTTTATCACGCGGATTTTTAACCCGACTGCACCCTAATGGGATGCAGCCAGGATGCAGGATGCAGGAGTGAATTAATTTTGCCACCCAAGTACAGCCTGGCTACATCCTGGGACCCAGGCACCACTTTTAAAAGTCAGAAAGCACCCAGCTTTAAAAAAACGGCTTGCTGAGTGTGCCTGGGACCCGAGATGTAGCCGGGCTGTACTTGGCCGACAAAATTAAATGTGAAATAAGTGTGATAATTTCCACCTGCATCCCATGTCCCAGCTGTATCCTGTTAGGGTGCATACGAGTTAAAAGGCAATGTGATAAACTCAAAAGAAGCTCCTTTTTACAAAGTCTTTTTACAGGAGGCCCACCCAGCCCTATCCCTACCCTCTTTCTTGTCTTCTGGGACATTTTCCCCCTTCTTTTTTACCTCTCAGCATTTGCCCTAGAAGGATGGTAATGAAGAAAGCAGACAATGTAACACAGATAATATTAGTATGTACTGTAACATGGATATGCTCATTGGATATCCCTTTTTGGCTAGTTGTATTACAACGTATTAATTTTGTACTAGAAATATACAGCTGGCCCTCAGTATCCATGGATTCCAAGGGTTGAGAATATTAAAAAAATAAATAAATTCCATAAAACAAACCTTCATTTTGGCCTTTTATAGAAGGGGCATAATTTTACTCTGCCACGGTATTTAATGAGGCTTGAGCATCCATGGATTTTGGTATTCACTGGGATCCAGGAACCAAACCCCAGCAGATACTAAGATTCTACTGTATTTGACATTTCCAGATGCACATTTACTTTTAAGTTATACCAGAGATTTTGCGTATTTTGAGGGATTTTGCGGATTTTGAGATTTTGCCTGTTGACCAAAAGTCAACAGGCATGGATCTTGCATTGCTCTTATTGTTGTCCAAAGCTTTGTATACCAAAGTTGTACAGGCAAGCATTTACCATCTTTCATTCAATGGTTAAAAGATCTCATGCCTTATCTGCAAAAAAATATGCATTTTACAGATGTTAGCTTAAAGAAAGTACATTTTTGGAAATTTCGTATTAATGAATATGCCATTCATATCCTGACTTTCCTCTCCCTCCCTCCCCCCTTTCTTTGTACAGTGGGCCCTTGATATCCACTGAGGTTTGGTTCCAGAACCCTACATGGATACCAAGATCTGTGGTATCAAGTCCTATTAAACACAATGGCATAGTAAAATAATGTCCCTTATATAAAATATTAAACCATGGTTTGCTCTTAGGAATTTATATATTTCTTTTTAAAAAATTCAAGCTGTGGATGCTTAAATCTATGGATAAAAAGTCAGTGGCTATAGAAGGCTGACTATATTTACACTTTTAAAAATCTAATTAAAATTATTTTTAAAACACAGGGCTGGACAATCTAGCTATTTTGGAGTATACTCCCATCCTCATCAGCCATTGGCCACATGGACTCAGGATGATGGAACTCTCTCACCATTGGCCACAGAAGCTCAGTGCAAAATGTCAAGAAGGCATCACATTTTCTACTCCTGGTGTCAAAGCTTGGGGATTGTTATTCTGCAGAAAGTTTAGAAAGTGTAGCTTCATAAAACTTTCCTGGTTATCAACCATCATGGGGGGGGGGGAGAATTTCAATATTTTTTCCTCTTTAGGTCTTGTAAATGAAAAGAACAAAGAGACCAACAAATGAAGAAAACGTACATATCAGGCAGGTTTGTCAAGAAACCCATCTTTAAATAAACGGAATCAGTCTGCAGGTGTCTTAGCTGTAGCTCACACAGAAACATGTGTGAGGATTTATGTAGGTCATTGCTGGTTATGTAGGGATGTACAAAGGTTTTGGCACAGATGCAGATGATAAGCAGTTTTGCGTCTATTTGAACTGCCAACCCCTGGAGTTTAGAAAATGTAACATACAGATGCATGGTTTCAAAGGCCTGAGAAAGCTTGCAGACATATCATAGTTGTGGCATATCTGGGTTACGTTGCTATCTGTTTTCTTTGTAAATATGGGTGAATTGTAGGTGTTTAAAGGCCTTGTTGTGCACAAATCATGGGTGCTTCTCTGACTTTTGTCAGAAGCTGACAGTCATCTGCTCCCCAAGATATATGATTTAACCAAAGATGTCATTTTTGCTCCATAACTCTGACCACATATAAACCACAAGGTAAATGTATGTTGTGCCACAGATGTAAGATAATGCCTACAGCCTGTGTAGTAGTTCATATTGTGACAGCAGCACAGGGCTTGCCGTGTTTTGATGTCATGTTGTAGTGAAAGTGGGAAGTGAAGTTACAATGTCCTTTGGAAGAAACCTTAGCTCCACTTTAACCTGCCCTTCCCCATTTTAAATGAGGGGTCTGCTTGTCCTTGGTTTATGACTAGAACTAAACTCACCCCTAAAAATCCCATTCAAATATTGAATTAACTGAAAGTAAAGTGTTTGTGTAGTATGGAAAGAAATTCTAGGGATAACAGAACATGGAACAGTTACTGGGAAGTATGAAACTGTACCTGGTCATGCTAGCTGAGGATTCAGAAGTAGGAGTCCAAAAATATTATTTTCCATATTGGAGGGGAAGGGGTCTGCTCACCCAACAAGAAGCTCCTCTCTCATCAAAATGTAGAAGCACTCCACTTATTTTTTCCCTGTACCTTATGTACTATGTGAGGGCAGGTAGGAATGCGGTTCTCTGACTTCTGAGTTTGCAGTTTCACCACTATAAGTAACAGTGCAGAAAGAATTGTGTCTTTGAAAGGAGATACAGGATGAAAGAGTCTTTCAGCTTTACAATCTTCCGCTAATCCCTAGATCACAGCAGGCAGGGAGGGGAAGCTTAATCTTTTCCATCTCTGCACACTGAGATTCATGTGTGTGGGAAAAACTATGTAGGTAATTGCTACACTATACAGTTAAAGCAGTTTGATACCACTTTAACTGCCATGACACCATCCTACAGTATCTTTAGGTTTGTTATTTTTTAGTGTTCTCCCAGAGTGGGCCCCAAAGCAGCTCACGTAAAGAATCAGCTAAAATCTAACAATCAAATGTAAGCACATTTAAAAACCATCACATTAAAACCGTATAAAATTATTTAAAATGCATAAAAAGTTTTTTTAAATATAAAACAATCAGCCCAGTAACCACCCCCCACATGATTTACACATTAAAAACCTGCTTATATGCCTGTCTGCAAAAGCAAAGCTTGGAGAGGGCCCGCCTAACCTTCTGTGAAAGGGAATTCTAGAGGGAATTCTCTCATGCCCTCACCAAGTCAGCCTGTGATGGTGGTGGGACTGAGAGAAAGCCCTCTCCTGTAGATTTTAAGACCTGACATGTTCATATATGGAGATATGGCCTTTCAGATAGTCTGGGCCTATGACATACTGAGCTATATTTGTTGAACCTAATCAGTAGTCACCGAAGCTGTTTTAACAAGGGAGTTATATGCTCCCTGTAACTGGCCTCAGCATTGTAGCCACAGCATTTTGGACCCACTGGAGCTTTCTGAACAGTTTCCAAAGGCAACTCCATGTAGATTGTGTTGCAGTAGTTCAAATGGAATGCAACCAAATTATATGTCACTGCAGTCAAATGAGAATGAATATTCTGATATTCTGATAATGCTGATAATATGAGCCAGGTAGTTGATATAACTTATGTGATAATTATTTTGTCTCCACTTCTTGCAGAAGATTCAGCTTGCCTTCTAGGGAACAAAAGCAGTAAACAATACGGTTGGACATTGTTAAGGAGTTTTTTGCACAGCTAAAAAGTCTGACTTAACTTTCTCGGATTGAATCCTCTTTGAAGATGCAGCGAGATATTA
The DNA here is from genome assembly GCA_034509955.1 of Urosaurus nigricauda. Classification (NCBI taxonomy): domain Eukaryota; kingdom Metazoa; phylum Chordata; class Lepidosauria; order Squamata; family Phrynosomatidae; genus Urosaurus; species Urosaurus nigricauda. The sequence goes on from JAOEGL010000006.1 coordinate 82,844,237, forward strand.
TCACTTGTATTTTGCCATCAATGCCACCTTCTCCCTAAAACCCAAAAGCTCCTAATTTTGTAAATCAGCCAGCTGAGCTCAGCTTCTAGCCAAGTTCTAGCCAGGTTTTAGGTGGGAGGTGGCATCAGTGGCAAAATACAAGCAATAATATCTGGCTGCATCCCGGAAGTCGAATTTTTTAGCTGTGCCAAAAACTCCAAAGTCTTTGCCTGTGAAATAAATGCAATGACAGTTGATAGGATCTGCATCAACCATTTGAAATTTCCCCTTCAGAAGAGAAGATACAATGGCAGATTACAAGATTGTGTAACAACACAATGTCAGAATGGAGCTACAACTATATATGGCCTTTTGTTTTTAACAATTTCACTTTTTGCATATAAACTCTCCAAGATGCTCATGAAATCACTTCAAGCTTCAAGATACTTCTAGCTTCTTGAACCTTTCCTTGATTCTGCAAAATAGCATGATGAGAATTAATTCCTCTCCAAGAACACTCTGAAACATTGCTTTCTTTCACAGTAGCATGTCTTTTCCTGCATAACTAGGAGGCAGAAAGGCATCGCTAGACACCAGTGGAAATGAAGGGAGCTATGTATTGATTAGAAAAAGAAATTGCTGAATTAAAAGGAGGCACATTTTGGTTAGTTTTTTGAGTGTAGTGCAGATGATTCTGTGCAAATTCTGTGAAGTAATTTATTTATGGTTAAAGAAAATTATTAAGAAAAAATATATGCTGAGATTAATTTACGTACAGTTTGACAAACACGTCACTAACTACTGGATTTTTTTAATAAGAAAAAGTAATGGAAGTGGGGGAAAAAACAGGTGAATGGCTCAGGCACTTTGGACACTGCAAATTAATTGGCTTCTGTTTTTCCATCCTACTTCACTAATAAAATTTGTAACAATGCTTCTTGAAATGCAAAGAATGCCATTTTCTGCACATAGCCTTCTACACTTTCTGGAGTTTACTTGAGGGACAAAGTTTGCCGGCTTTATTTTCCATGAGAGCTAAATAGTGAAATGAAAATAACATAGTGCCACTTAGTGGCAAGCAATGAACAGAGATTCCAGGAGCCTCGGATAAACTTCTGTTTGAAATTCTTACATTATGTCTTTCTGAGAGCTTCCATTTACATTAAGCTCATTATTGCCACAACATTATGTGCAACTTCTTATACAAAAACACAAAATGAGCCTCCAAAAATGGAATGAAATAGAACCATGCTTGTAATTAATGTAGCATTAAAGAACACTCCATTTTATCTTCAAATTATAGCCATTTTCTAAAAAGGTTAGAATGCCTAATATATAGTAAAAGGCATAAACGTCTACAGGTATTTGTACTTTTTCACTGTTGATGTTTTTGATATGTATGACTCCATCACCTCCCTGCCAAATTCTTCTCACTTAAAAGGATTAGAGCAATTTTAGTTAAGCATGCATAAAGGTACAACTTTTGGAAAAAGCCACACACATACATGCTTTGCACCACTTTGATCAGCATACTGATATTTAACCCCAGAGCCTATTCTAAGCTCTTCTGAAAAATACTGTCAACATTTCTTTTCATAGGACTGGGGGGTAGAAGAAATGTGAAAATAATGTAGTTTAATCTAAGTATAAAAGCATGTCCAATGACACCAAAAGACCTTTTAAAAATCTCAGATTAGATTTTGTCCAAGGCTAAGAATGACCCATATGTTCTATTTGTTAGTGTTAATTGCCATCATGTCACCATCGACTTATGAAGACCCAGTGAATGAGAGACCTCCAAGTCACCGTTTCCTCAACAACCCTGTTCTGGTCTTGCAGACTCAGGTTCATGGCTTCTTTGATTGACTCTATCCATCTGCAATGCAGTTATCCTCTTTTCCTAATACCCTGTACCTTACAAAGCATCATTGTCTTTTCTATGAGACATGTGATATGGCCAAAGTACAACAGTCTCAATTTATTCATCTTGACTTCTAGGCTTGATTTGCTCTAGATACCATTGATTTCTGCAGTGTGTTTTGGACCTTAGTCTTATAAGGAATATATAGTTTCCAAAGGGATGTAGAAAAGTGATTAACAAATTAAATTTAAAATGCCTGTCCACTAAACTATCACTAAATAGGATTGTTTGAACACATATCTGCAAAGAAATTTCCTGTATACGTCCACCTCACATAATACACAATTTAAGAGAAATTATGCACAGCATGAATCCCAAGGGAGCATCTTGAACAGTTTAATTTTCCTTACTGAATTGCATTGGCTTTATCTGATGGAAATGTTTGGATCTGACACATTTTTTCCCCTACTGATAGCCATTTTTCTCGGCATATTGATGAAGCTATATAAATAACAAAATTAAAAAAAAAGTGAAGGCTTCACAGAAACAACATGCACACCACACTGAAAATAGTACTGTGCTTTGTTTCAGGCACTGAATTTCCCAAAGTATGTTTTGAGAAAAATTAGCATAAAAAGTCTTGAAATCAATAAATGACAAACTTGGGAGAGAAAAGTCCTGGATATTTTGTATGAAGAAAATTGGTTGATTGTTTAAATTTTTGTTAGCTCCATAGCTGAGGTTTAATCTGGGAGGCTGAGAAAAATAATGCAGTTTGACACCACTTTAACTGCCATTGCTCAATGCTTTGGAATTCTAGGATTTGTAGTTTTGTGATATATTTAGCTTTCTCTGTCAGAGAACTGTGGTGCCACAGCAATCTGCAAATCCCAGAATTCCATAGCATTGAACCATAGCAGTTAAAGCAGTCTCAAACTGCATTATTTCTGCAGTGGTGATTAGATCTGAGATATCAAATCACATTTGGGACTACCGGTAATCTTTGCTTGTACATTTATACATTCCAGCAGCACTTTCTCCTGTTATGCTGATTCAGTCTGGAGAGTCTGAGCATAATTACTTCCTTCTTATGAGTCCATCATACAGGTAACATCCCCAGGTAAAATCAAATATAAGCATAAGAGCAGAGAAAGAAGTTCAGGATCCACAAACCCATATATATATAGTCTTCAAGATTTCACAGATGAAAACTGGGACATTTGTGCTTTGGTAAAGACAGCAGAAGTTGTTAAGTAAAAAGAACAAGCTAGGAGAAATGTAAAAGTTTCCTTTGGTCTGAGTCTGCTGGGAAGGACAAGATTTCTTCTCTTCCACTCTTCTCCTCCCTATTAAATTATTAAGTGCAAATTACTTTTGCACTTTGAATGTAGGGGCTCTACAGACTGCCCTTGAGGGGCAGTGGGATGCCGCCCCTTTCCTGGCCAGATCGGGGCTGTGGCAACTTCGTGCAGTGGCCCCGATACAGCCTTTGGAGGGTGCAAAAAGGAGGCACAAAAAGCAGTTTCTTGTTGCGCTGTCCAAAGGGCACCATATCCACGGTGGCACAGCTATATGTCACCCCTTCAATGCTGCGTTATCTGGATGCAGCACTGGAGGTGCGTCATGATGCTGCACACTGTCTGGAGTGGCACACGGCATCATGGCGCCCTGAGGCGGAGTCAGGGCATGCATCGTCAGGACTCTGCACCCCAACTCTGCCCACAGGCCTGCTGTATAGGACCTCAGTTTACAGCAGCTGAAATGAGGTGAGAATAAAGAGTAAGTGAGAGGAGGAGAGAAAAACTTGGACATTTTAAAGGCAGCTGAGAACATGGGACAATAGAGGTTAAATTGGGATTGTCCCTACAACAATCAGGCCTTTTGGAGGATACACATTTGTTTATAATTTGGGTGGGCAACTTGGGTTCCTCCAAATATTGTTAGACTGCAGTTTCCATCAACTCTAGTCCGCATAAGCAATAGTGAGGGATGCTAAGAGTTGCAGTTCAACAGCATCTGAATGGCTATGAATTGTACACCTCTGTTATAATTTTAATTGCACCCCTAAGTACTTTTTCCCTTTTCTTTACCATCTAAACTGTATATGTAATATGTGGGTGGAGCTTTGGTTTCTATAAAAACCTGTGAGTTGTGTGTAGACCTATAGTCCAGAGCTTAGGGTAATCAGAGTAGTTCAGCTCTGTAGCAAGGCTTTCTCTTTCTTCAGAATAAGAAACTGGAGTCAGAAAGGAATCTGAGGGAGAATTTGTGGATCTGGCAACCATATCTAAGAGGCTGAGAACCTTGGGTTCAAGGGAGTTGGGTTCCAGTAAACAGAAAGCTATGTACCATCAGTGGCCTTACTAGGAGGATGCCAGAAGTGTGGACCACATTGTGTGACACCCCAGAGCATGTACCACCCAGAGGGACTGGCTTGGCTACTGGGCGAGTGGGAAAGAATGGTTTCCCACTCACCCAGTAGCCACACTGAACCCTAAATGGGCCTTCTGGAGGCTTCAGAGAACACCCATCTGCAGCAGTCTGGGCAGGTGGATGGCCAGGACGAGGAAGGACAAAGCAGTTCCCTCTCTCTACTCCCCTCACGCTAATGTCGGTGACACCACTATAGCAATAGCAATATACCACTTAGAAACATAGAATACTATCAGTGAATTAGCACTCCTTAAGCAGTTTACAATGTGTAAGCCAATTGCCCCCAATGAGGTGGGTACTCATTTTACTGACCTTCAAAAGGATGGAAGGCTGAGTGGATCTTGGAGCCCTCCTTTAGGATCAAACTTACACTGTTGTGGCTGCAGTACCAGCATTTAGCCATTGCACCACCAGGGCTCCTTCGGTGCATCATGTTTGTCTTTCTGCCTGAACATAATAAGAAATACATGTGCAGCAAGACCAGCTACCTGCTTTTTTAGACGAGAAAGTGAATTAGTTTGGGACATGCCTTCTTAATACCTACATTTATTAAGGAGGTCGAAAGGATTTTAGCTTGGATAAGTTGTTGTTTTGAACTATTGGATGAGTACAATTTTTTTTAAGTTCTAGTTTTTAGATTATTAAATGATCAACAGGTGGTTAGAGGTTACCAAGAAGGATGAAGACAACAAATGGAATGAAGTGGGGGAGATAAAAAGCACAGTACATAGGGCCAAGAAAGAAAGAAGACCTTCTGTTACACCAGATATACATCTGATACCAGGGTTTTTTTGCCCTAAACACCCTAGAGACATTAGATCCCAGCTAATCTTGGAAGCTAAACAAAGCTAGCTCCGATTAGTTAGCCAATGAATACCAGCTGCAATTTGCTATATCTAAGAGGAAGGAACTAGGAAAGCCACTTATGAGTATTCCTTGCCTAAGAAAACCCTATGAAATTCATGAAATTCACAGGATTTCAGGTAACTTGAAGGCGCACGTGCATACGTGCGCACACATACACACCAGTTTTTTCACAGAAATAATACAGCCCACTTGAAGATGAGATACCACTATGCACTATAGACAGCAATAAGGAATATAGGGGCTTTCTAGACTGCCCAAAAGGGGTGGTCCGTACTTGCCCCTTCAAGCGGCGAGATGAGGCCAAGGCTGCCGCACGGGCAGCCCCAGAGGCCTCATCCCGTCGCTTTTGGAGGCTGCGGGGAACCGGCAAACTGCAGGTTCCCCGCGACCTCCAAGTGGGGTGCAGCAAGCGCTCTGGGTGTCCACTGCACCCCGCTTCCCTAGGCAGGACTGAAGGCAAAGGCCCGCCGCAAAAAAAGAGCTCCGTTTTGGAGCTCTTTTTTTGTGCCACGGGAAGGGCGCGATTTGCACCCTCCCGCGGCACAAAAGCATCACAACTTGCGCAGAGTTTCCAAACACTGCACACGTGATGACGCTCTTCCGGCATGTCCATATGGACGCCACCATCTTTAAATGGCGGTGTCCATGTGCTTTAGGCCTAGGGAGGGTGTAGACGCTATGCCCTCCCTAACCCTAAAAATGCATTTTTTAACCCTAATCGCGCTGCAAAGTGCCCATCTAGATCGGGCCATAGTGAGGCCCGTGTGGGCCAGAGAAATTTAACCACCCACCCATGGAGAAGCTGAAGTACTGTATAATACAAATTGGAGCTGAAGCGTGATTTATTTATTTATTTATTTATTTTGGATTTGGGAATGTTTACATGTACATAAAGAGATATCTTAGAGATTGGACCTAGGTCTAAACATGAAATCCATGTATGTTTCATCTACATAGAACCTGAAAGCAATTTTATATACAATATTTTAAATAATTTTGTGCATGAAACAAAGTTTGAGCACACTGAACCATCGAAAAGCAAAGGTGTCACTATTTCAGCCACCTGTGTGGACACTTTTGGAGGATTTTGGATTTCTGGATAAGGAAGTATAGGAAGTTAAAGACTCCTTATACTCCCCAGAGACAGCCATATGTATGTACATTATAGATATCATTTTGTGTTGCCTTCTCAGATGATATGCAAGAGATGACATAAAGTTTACCTAGGGGTCATACAGACAGGCCTGAGAGAGGGGTGCACAGCTATGCTGCTGCTGATTGCATCAGGGCTGCAGCAACTACACATGCTTGGCACTGATCCTAGCCAGCCCTGCAATCCTCAACCTGGCCACTGGTAAGGAGTGGCTTTTTACCACTCTTTTTTGTGCTTCCTCTTCCAGGTTGGGGCAAGCTTGGCATGGCTTCCCACTGTTTTCAGGGTGTACGTTGTGTAAACGCCACACACTCAACACAGTCCAAAGCCGGCACTTTTGGCCAGTCTGCTTCAGAAGTAAGACTCTTTGTGGCCTATAAATCCCAGCTCACTTAGACCCGAGCTACCTGAAGGACTGGGTCTCTTGTAGAGGGCTGCCTAAGCTCTGAATGCTTTGGATTGGGAGAGGTCCCCTCTGAGTTCTCGTAGAAACATCAGGTGATGGTGTGAGAGGAGGCCGTTTTGACAGTGGCTCACAGCTCTAGAATTCCTTTCCTAGTGATGCTAGCTAGGTTCCCTCTTTCCTGCTTTCCATTGGCAGGCAAAAACCTTATTTTTTTAAAAAAAAACAAGGCTATTAACTATTTTTTTATTTTCAACAGATATTTTAAATTGCTTTGATAGTTCAATTACATTTTAAACAATAGTCTTTTGAATGTTTTTATCTACATTGTATTTCTTTTAGTTTTGCTACGCCACCTTGAGTTCCAGTTTAGGGGGAAAAGTGGGATAGAAATCTAATAAATTTAAACACCAGTCAATCCCTCCTGTTGAAATTCAAGGTTTGGTTTCATGGACCATAGGCCAGACTTTTGAAATAAGGCAGCGAAATTAATGTCATTGCTATTTAGTGTTTTGAGTAACTGGGGCCAATGACATTATTCTTAAGCAGTATAACTACAGTGCTGTTACAAGTAACAAATAATATGCTACTTGCCAGAGCTAATCTCTAGCAAGTAATGTGTTGCTTATTAAAAAGGAACATTTCCAAGTTTTGCCATAGCCAACATATTCCCAACATGAAATATCCCATATTATGGGATGCATCTCACATGTTAATTAGGAAGAATGTTTTTTGACAGGAGCCTCAGAAATTTGATCACAGTGCCTTTAAAGTAACTCCTCAGAGTGGTGGAAGCCTACAGCCAAGTGTCAAAGACGAGAACACAAAGGAAGAAGCAAGACTATAATGTGATTTTGGATCTCAATAAATATGACAGGGAAGCCAGGATTATGCAACACCCATGGCCTCCAGTGTTTGTATCTGTGTGTATAGAGCATGAGAAACAAACAGGATGAACTTGAAATCTCAATGAAATCTCACCAGAGCATACTTTCCCATCATGTCCTTGTTATCTCACATTGTTGTCTACACATGTTTAGCAATTCACACACATTATCAGTTGGTTTAAGGAAGAGGCCTGCCAGATAGCACTTTGCCAAGGATTTCTAAATGCTAGGTCTGGTCCTTTTGCATATACACTGCAAATATTCCATTTTTAGATGTAATTTACACATTTTGGTGGGATTTTTGTTGTTGTTACACAAGAAATCATATTGCTGGTGACATATTGTACTCTGCAATTGAAGCAGATTCCTAGGATGAGGTTCCTTGCCAAGTGCAGAAACAACCACACCTACAATTCACATGAGCTTTTAAAATTCTTAGAACAGTCCCAATGCCCAAGAGAATTTCTGTGTAGCAGAGTTTCATGCTGCATTCTGTAAAGATATTTATTTATTTATTTTTGCTATTTGTATCTTACTCTCTCTGTGTGTATGAGTATGTGGACATGCGTATGTGCATGCACACCTTAAAGTTTCCTGTTGACTTATGGAGGCCCCGTGTATTTCGTGGGGCTTTCAGGGAAATACTGTAATACTCAGGCATGGTTTTACCAGATCCTTCCTCTGAAATGTACTATACTGCACCTTTTATTTGTTGTTGGTTTCTCATCCAAGTACTAACTAGGGCTGTTTCTGCTTACCTTCCAAGATCAGACAGGATCTGGTCCCTTCAGAGTGTTTAGGCAGGGAATAAATTCCATGTCAGCCTTACTGCATGCTGATGCACTGAAATGAATATGACTATTCAGTCACAAGCAACAAGGACAACATCTGCACTGCAAGTTGACAGCACTTTAACTGCCATAGCTAAAGATTATGGATTTCTGGGGATTGTAGTTTGCTGTGGTACCAGAGCTCTCTGACACAGAGGACTAAATAGCTCACAAAACTACAAACACCAGAATTCCTAAGCATTGAATCATGGCAGTTGAAGTGGTGTCAACCTGGATTATTTCGGCAGTGCAGATGCAGCCCAAGGTCCCATTCATTATAATGGATTCACTCTAGGCTAAACTAATGTTTGATTTAACCCATTGTTGCCATACAATTTTCCTCTCTGCATGCATCAATAAATTAAACAGAATCAGTCAATGGAATCTGCAATGCAGTATAATTATATACCCATCAAATTGATTTTGTGGGGTTTGGACCTGTCAGTTCAAACATCTTTAAAGCCCAACTGAAGATGAGGAAAGAAGCTTTGCTCCGAAGTCACAATTATAAATACAAAACGAGTTCTTCTTAATTTTGTAGATGCCAGGTTTGCATACAGCATTAGCCATTTTCCAGTACATTTCCATTAGTAATGTCTTTGCTGATTAGTTTTTTTCTAAATTAGCATGTTTATCCATTAGCATATCAATATTGCTGCCAACTATCCTCTTAATTTTTAGTTTTCTTCCTGCAACAAAAAATTGCCAATAAAAGCAAGCATTTCTTGAAGCCTTAATTAACTCAGCACAATTCTCTCTCTGTCTCTCTCTCCTTCTGTTTTTTCCTAATTTTTAATAATAGTGCATAATATTTACTCAGATTATAGATTTGCCTTGCTAAAAACACCATTCAGCAGTTTAAAAATTTAGCATAAGCACAGTTTATGCTCAAGAGAGACTGGTGGCCACTATGACCCATACTGAAGTCATCTTTGGAAAATATGGAGGATCAGATTTAATTAACATATTTTATTTGAAAATAATTTGCATATTTACTTGATAATTTTTTTATTTCTGTTGTATTTTTTGTGAAGTTTAAAGAATGAAATCAAAAGAGGGCAGTACTTGGGGTAATTTCTAAGTAGTTATTATGCATCTTGTTCATCATGAGCTGGAATCCTGTTGGTTGGGCTCCACTAGAGTAAACCCATTCAATCCATTCTTTTATAGTAAGTCGGCACAAAGGTAAAGCAAATTAATTCAATGGATTTACTTGAGTTAGGTCTGACAATAGATGTAGACTATGGGAAGCTGTTTCATACCACCTTAGGGCATGTCTACACAGGCTCAATAAAACAAGCTCACCTTGTTTTCACAGTGAATAATGTACAAGTTGATTTGGGCTTAATTTTGGCCTTTTCAGTGCCTCAAGGCTTCAACCCAGAAAAAAGTGGAGGTTTCCTCCATATTTAAGAAGAAAAATGTTTGTGTATGGGGTAGAGGTGTGTGTGTGTGGACAACTGCACTCCATACTGATATTGGTGTGTGGTTGGGGGAGGGAGGAGTTTTTGGTGGGTGGAATTGGTTGGGTCTGGCAAACCTGGTGTGTGTCGCCATGGTTTCCTATTTCAGTGTATGTTCAACCATGAGAAAAGTTAAATGCAAAAATATAGCCATGTTAGTCTGTAGAATCAATATGTAAAGAGATCTTGTAGCACCTTTGAGACTTTGGACCTTATCGCACACACTTTTGCCCCTGATCTGGGCATGGGCAGGGGATGTGTGTGGCCATTTATTGCATGTCATACTGTCCTCAAGGCGGCCCCATGCCATCAGCCAGAGCTAAGCCATCCCAATCAGGGCTCAGGCACATGAATTTTGTAAGACGGAAGCTTTCTGACAGAGCAAAATCACACGGCTGAGCCCTTAAGGAAGTATGGCATGTGATAAAATGCGTTTTCATCCTCCTGCCTGTACCCAGATTGGGAGGCAAAAGTGTGTGCAATAAGGTCCTAAGTGAAAGAAACAAGTTGGCACATTCCTCAGATGCTTCTTCCTAACCTATTTACATATATCATATTTGTTTTATTGTTTTTACTTTTCTCCCCCATCTCCCCCTGCCACCCTATCAGCATTGTATCATCTTTGTTTTGACTGCAATGACCGGAACACAGACACCCCCTCTTCCCCTCATCCCAATCATTTACTTGCTCACTTGTGTGATTGCACACATTCCCTCCTTCCATCTCCCCCCCCCCCCGCATTATTTGCTTGTTCACTCGTGCAATGATCTGCAGTGTATGTATGGGGGATGGGGTGAGGGAGGGAGGGAAGGAAGGAAGGAAGAAGTGTGATCACATGAGTGAGAAAGTGAATGATCAGGGCTGGGGGTGGGGGTGGAGGAAGAGGGAACACACAATCTCCAGACACTGAAGTCAAAACAAAGATGATACTGGAAGATGGTGGGGCGGATTGGGAGAGAAGAGTACACATAGTGAAACAAATGTGACACTCAGGTGTGGAGGGAAGGAAGATGGATGGTTAGCCCAATGCACCAGGGTGTGATCTCATGAAAAAAGATTAGCCGAAGGTGTGTACTACTGTGTCCGGAAAACCAATGCAAGAGGCTCACTAGCTCTTCCTCTTGTGCACCATAAGGTCATTCTCTCTCTTTTTTAAAAAAGTTAATTTTATGCTCTTAGTAGGAATAATGTGTATTCAGGCATAGTAGGATAACTCACCCTGTGATTTAGAACTGCGTATAGAGAACAGGCTGGAATCTGCAACTGTGTCAGTTCTGCACTGTCTACACTGTTATTCAGGACAGATACTCTTGTCTGACATAATTAAATCTTGATGGTAATTATTTCGGCTGATTCTTGCCAGACTGCTGTTAAAGACATGCTTATCCACTTTCAACCATGCTATCTTGTTAGAGTAAATGCACACTGTTAATTACAAAGCACCACATTTTAAATTTGGGGGTTTCTAGAAGTTGTTTAAAAAAGAAAGACAGAAAGAACAAGAAAGAGAAGATAAAGATTTCCTGGGAATGATACCATGTGGTTCCAAAACTGGAGATAGCAAAATCATTACAAACACAGAAAGTGAAGGAGTGTTGAATGTGCAAAACCAGAAATTAAATTAAATGGATAAATAAATTCAATAGGGTGATTAATATCTAGTAGTAGCTTGGCTCTGTTGTGCTTTACTTTCCAGGAATGAATGCTGTGTCTTCCTCCTCTCTCTTTTCCTCCTTCCCTCCCTCTCTCTTTCTCTCTCTTTCACACAGAGACATATCCCACTTCTATAATTCATTGATCTCTTATTCAAGTAACAGATTTCTAGAATCAATAGTGTTTCAGATGAAACAGTCTTTCTACTTGTTTGACTTTCTGTTTTCTAGAGTATTAAAACTCACAACAGCATTTTTAATGTGGAATAAACCTGTTATTTACCTGTTTTCATCATATCAAAAAATGGCTGACAGCTATGACTCAGATTCAAAGTAACTTGAATCTCAGGTTTGGTTAGATTTCATTGTTCTTGCTCCGTTTGTGGAGTATAGAACTGTAAAACCCATCTGGAAATCAGTTGGGGACTTACGTCTTATATTTCTTCTTTAACTCAAACCATCCAGATGGAATAGTTAGGACTTACGTCTTTGTAAGTAGACTTATGTCTGTGGGCTTATGATGGCTGTTACTATGTAGGTGTCCAATGCACAACTGGACCAACGCACAATGATACCAATACACAGCAAGATCCAATGCACAACAGGACTGATACAAATTGGGTCACTGGCTAGGGAGTGTTGATGTGCACCCTGGTGTGCATTGGGACATTCTTGCCGAGGCCCCATACATCTTTCTAATTCACTAACTAGGTTCCTTGGTGCTTCTGCTGTGTAGCTAAGTATACATAAAGTTAGTTAATGTAGGCTGTAATAGAGAATTTGATTCTGAAATATTCTAAAACAACAAATACTAACTTCCAACAACAGCTACACTCAGGTCGTTTCTAACAAAAATATAAACTGTTAGAACTGGTTAGTTGATAAGAATCAATGTAACACTTTTGCCTTGCTTTCAATAATGTGCATTTTGTACTTCCTTTTGAGGACTGCCTGTAAGTATTGAGTGAGCACATGCTCTTCAGATATACCTGTACCATGCGAATACCAATATACCACATCTTTGGATGGAGTTTGTTGAAAATGGGTGTGTCAGGAGAGTAACCTGGGTCAGCTTGGTACGTGACATTCCACTGACGCAACAGTCGTGCTTCTTAAGCAACTTATTTCCTTGTGCTGACATTTATAGAAGCAAGCAGACCATAAAACTATTTAAAAAAAAAGAAACAATTTCCCATATTCACATCTAAGAACATAACAATATTTTCATGATAAAAACACATTTGCCAAGAGCAAATGTTTAAACAAAAGAACTTAGGAATCTTAATGAAATGCCCCAAGGAAATGGTTTAAACTTTGCCCTTAAGTTTGCTTTGTTTGCTAATCGGCTTCTATTTCTAGTAGTGAGTAGGAAGAGTAAGTTCAATATGTTAATAAGAAAAAGGTAATAATATTTAATTAATTCTGGCTGAACACACATGGTTTAATATACTTGGCAATATCATTCTATCATATGATATGATAATTTAATGGAACTTTTTTTATTTAAATTGCTGGCAAGTTTATGAAATTATAAAGCAAATAGGCCATGCACTTCTGTTTAATTGACTGTATAAATGTGTTTTATACTATACTGTTGGCAAATTGGCCACTCCCTGTCAGAGAATCAATTATCTTACTGGAATCCACATAGCAATAACACAATATAGCATTTGTTGGTAAGATGCTATAATGGTTAATGTCACATTGTTGATTCTTAAAGTAAAACAATAAGTATTCCTTCTTGCATTATTTGTTTTGCAAGGAATGTTTTTAATGGTAGAAATTATGGCCCAGTACAAACCGGCACAAAGCGCTGGCCTGGGGATGATTTTAGGGCTCAGGAGAGCGGAGCATCCACACACTCCATGCTCTCCCACCACCATTTTGGTGTGAGTGCATTCACACACCATGTGCGCTGATGAAGTGTCTTGTGTGCTGGCAAAAGGCCATCCAGGTTCTGCTTATAACCTCCCCTCCCAAAAGAAACTCACACCTTCCAAGGTGGTCTCTTTCACTGTCTCTAGCAACTCCTACTGTCAGAGCTCTTCCTAATATTCAATCAAAATCTTCATGTTAAAAAAATTGATACCATGGGTCTGAATCCTATCATTTGGAGCATACCTTATCTACATGACTGCTGTTGCACATGGCTTTTACATATCCCACTCTTTCAATTGTTCCTCAAAGGACTTGGTTTCCAGACTTCACCGTCTCTTTCACTCACATGCACCCTTAAAATGTTCCTGGTTACTGATAACTTTATTAAACTGTGGAACATAGAACTAATACAGTGCTCTGGATGTGGTTTGAGCAGACCAGAACTATGCATACAACCAACAAAGTAGATGTTGTTTCCAGTTTACAAAGCTGGGAGTTTTTATATTTTTCTGTGATATTTCCATGTAAGAATGAAGCTTTCACACCAAAGTGGCTAACATCCATCTGTTTGATGGCAGCCATGTTAAGGGTCAGTCTTACAGTGCTATGCTAGGCAAGATGTGCAAATCATGGAATAATAGAGCTGGAAGAGACCATAAGGGCCATGTAGTTCAACCTCCTGCCATCAAATCACTCTTGAAAGATAGTCGCCCAAATGTTTAATCAAAGTCTATTCTGGACTTCTGTGAGAAGCCTTGATCCTTCTTTCATAACATTTCATTTTTTCCTTCTCCTTCCTGCTTCATTTTAAACAATCATTTGCATTTATGGCCTTCTTTCTTATTGGGAGCTCTATTAAGAGTCCATTTTCCATACTTATGCATTGCATCTTTTCCTTCTTGTGTAGCTTTCCTCCACTGAATAGCCTCAGCTGCAGACATCTGTTCAACCTCTAAAACTGATGTACACATACTAAATAACAGCAAACTTGACAGATAAAGACAAGCATGGGGTTTGTTCACTTCTATTCATTTGCATTGAATATCTAGAAACATGTTCTGGAACCTGGTCTGTCTTTACAGTATCATCCAGCTAATTCATCAGGTCATCCTTACTTGCATCCTCATGTGCATCTAAACTGTAGAAATAATGCAGTGTGACACCACTTTAAGTTCTGTAGCTCCATCCTATGGATTTCTGGGATTTGTCATTTTACGGTCTTTAGTCTTCTCTGCCAAAGGGTGCTGGTATCTTTATTGTTGTTGTTGTTAACCACCCTCCAGTCAATTTTGACCCGTGATGACCCTGTGGATAAGATATCTCCAAGACTCCCTATCTTCCACTACTTTTCTTAGTTCTTGCAGATTCATACCTATGACATGCTTGATGGAGTCCAAGCATCTAGTATGTGACCTACCTTTCTTTCTCTCTCCCTCCACCTTCCCTAGCATTATGGTCTTTTCTAATGAGTCATGTCATTTCATGATGTGGCCAAAGTTTGACAGTCTCAGTTTAATCATTTTGGATTCCAGGGAGATCTTTGGCTTGATCTGTTATAAGACCCACTTGTTTGTCTTTTTGCTGTCCACAGTATGCTCAGCACTCTTCTCCAGCACCACATTTCTTTTTATCCATTTTCTTAATTGTCCAGCTCTCACATCCATACATAGTGATGGGGAATACAATTGCTTGTACAATTCTGACTTTTGTATGTAATAGCATATCTTTGCTCTTGGGACTTGTTCTAGTTCTTTCATAGCTACTCTCCCCATTCTTAGCCTTCTTCTGATTTCTTGTCTGCAATTCCTGTTCTGGTGTTTGATTCAAGGTATAAGAACTCTTTTACTATTTCCATGTCCTCATTGTCTAGGTTGAATTTATGAGTATCTTCTACAATCATTATTTTTGTTTTCTTTATGTTCAGCAGTAAGCCTGCCTTTACACTTTCTTCTTTGATCTCCCTCAGTAGTTGCTCTAGGTCTGTGATGCTTTCTGCTAGTAATATGATGTCATCTGCACATCTTAGATTGTTGATATTCCTTCTTCCTATTTTCACACCTCTTGCCTCTGTGTCTAAGTCCACTTTTTGTATAATATTTTCTGCATATAAGTTGAACAGACAGAATGAAAGGATTCAGCCTTGCCTGACCCCTTTGCCAATTGGGAACCATTCTGTTTCTCTCTGTTCTGTTCTGCCAGTAGCCTCTTGTCCTAAGTTCAGATTCCTTATAATTACTATCAGATGTGTTGGCACTCCCATGTCTTTAAGGGCCTTCATAGCTTTTCAGTATCTATGCAGTCAAAAGCTTTGCTGTAATCTGTAAAGCACATGCTGGTTTTCTTTTGGAATTTCTTGTTGTGCTCCATTAGCCATCGTAGGTTAGACACAAAAGACTACAGCAACCATAGGACCATAGCACTAATCTCACATGCAAGCAAAATCATGTTCAAAATTATGCAACATAGACTTCAACCATACCTGTACATGGAAAGCGAAATTTCAGAGGTCCAAGCATTCTGCTTGGTTAGCAATTTAGTAAACAACAACAACAAGTAGTGTAATAACTGGGAAGTGGGCTCTAATTAGTGTGTGTGTAAATGAAATAAAGCTCAAATAATTTGGGTAAATTCATGTAAGTAAAAGTAAAGGTATTCACCATTGATGAGGTTGTCAAGGCATGTCCAACCATAGGTGGCAGTGTTCATCTCCATTACTAAGCTGAAGAGCCAGAGTTGTCAGAGACTACTCTGTGATTATGTGGCCAGCATGATTTCACAGAACGGTGTTCATATACTACAGTTCAAATAACCAACTGGGAAGTGTGAGACATAGAGTTCATTCACACTATGATTTAACCCAGTGTGGAAACCGGGTTAAAGGGTGTGTGTGTGTTCAGACTTGCCCCAATTACATCCAGCATGATTTTTTTTGGAGGTGGGCAGTGCAAAGCCCACTTAAACTGGTTCTTTTGGACGTTGGGGTTCCATTGTGTCCTTTTAAAAGAACTGGGTTTTTTTTTTTTGAAGGAGCAGCAAATAGGAACATGATGTCAAACCCATTGGGAGCACTCAGGAGGGAGGACTTATGTCCCGAGGGAGGGGACATACACATCTCACAGGTCTTGGTTTCTCTGCAAAGCGCCATTGTGGAGTGAAAAAGCCGGGTCCATAAATGTAGTTGGTATGTCCTCCCTTGCCTCCATTTCCCTCAGCATCAGATTGTTTCCCTCAGCATTGTTTCCCTCAGCATCAGATTGCCAGTCTTGTTTGGCAGCATCCTGAATGATCAAGCAGCCTTTTTTAAGGAGAGCACTGCTTGCTCCATAGGGAGAGGGGCCTAGAAATTTGGCCTAAAGAAAGCTCATCTCCATCTATCCAGTTGGTGAGCTGATGTCAACGGGTATCTTCTGAAGTGGTCAAACAAGAACAAAGATACAAAGGCATGCGCCAGCCTCCAAAGGTGCAAACAGACTGACGCTTACATGCTGGAACATCAGAACCATGCAAGATTCTGCAGATAGTGGACGTCCTGAGCATCATTCTGCTCTAATAGCCCACGAACTATCACAACTTAATATTGACATTGCTGCACTTATTGAAGTTTGTCTCCATGAGGAAGGCAGCCTTAAAGAACACGTTGCTGGCTATACACTTTACTGGTCTGGCAAACCAAAAACTGAAAAACATCTTTCAGGAGTAGGCTTTATGATTAAAAACTCCATTGCCTCCAAAGTCGAAACCCTGCCAACAGATCACTCTTATCGCATTATCTCCTTACGCCTCCCACTTGTTCTCTTCAGTATATATGTCCCAACTATGTGGAGAAAGACAAATTCTATCAGACCTATGCCACCTCATACAAAAAGGCCCTGCAGGAGATAAAATCACTATCCTTGGTGACTTCAGTGCCAGAGTAGGAAAGAACTTTGAAGCCTGGAAAGGTTTTCTAGGCAAGCATGGTGTTGGAAACTGTAATGATAACGGACACCTCCTGCTAGACTTTTGTGCAGAACAGCAGTTGACTATTATAAACACTATCTTTCTGCTGATCCAAACACTGGCACCTCATTTACTATGTTCTAGTGCACCAGAGAAACATCCGCAATATCCGTAATACTCGGGTGATGCCTAGAGCAGAATGCCAAACAGATCATCGCCTTGTAAGATGCAAACTAAATCTTCATATTAAGCTCAAACCTAAGAGGGGTGGCATCTTAAAAAGGAGACTCCAAGTCAACAATCTTCAACAAGCTGCCATGAGAGATAACTTCCAGGCAAATCTGCAATCAAAATGTGAAGACCATCCTATAGATTCTTCTCCTACAGTGCTTTGGCAACATATTAAAAATAGCATCCTGCAGTCTGCGGAAGAATCCCTTGGGTTCTCCTGAAAGAAAAACCAAGATTGGTTTGATGAAAACAACCAAGAGATCTAGGAGCTTTTGGCAAAGAAAAGAACTGCTCATCAGGCACACCTCGCTCAGCCATCTTGCCATATAAGAAAAGCATACTTCTGTCTTGCATGTAGTAAACTCCAACAAAAATTCCGAGACATTCAGAACAAGTGGTGGATCAATTTAGCAGAAAAGACACAATGTTGTGCAGATCTGGGTGATTCCAGAGGATGCTATGAAGCTCTTAAAGCAATGTTTGGACCTACGTATCAGGTCCAAAGCTCCTTATATAGTACGGATGGTCAAACACTAATCACAGAAAAAGCCTCCATCCTGAATCGATGGATTGAGCATTTCCAAACTCTCTTCAGTGCCAACCAAGTTGTCCAAGGCTCAGCTATCCAACATATGATACAACAACCAATGAAAATGAACTGGACGTGGCTCCCACTTTGGAAGAAACCATTAAGGCCATACAGCAGATGAAAAAATGGCAAGGCAGCCGGGATTGATGGAATCCCACCTGAAGCTTGGAAACACAGAGGTCATGTACTCCATGCTAAATTCCACGAGCTCCTTGTGAGTTTCTGGGAAAAGGGTGAACTGCCATCAGATCTCCGAGATGCAGTTATCATCACCCTGTATAAGAAAAAAGGAACAAAATTTGATTGCTCAAACTATCGAGGTATAACACTGCTCTCCATTGCTGGAAAAATCCTTGCAAGGATACTCCTGAACAGAGTAGTTCCTGCTATTGCGGCTTCAGAGCTAATAGGAGCACTACAGATATGGTATTTGCTCTTAGACAATTGCAAGAGAAATGCAGAGAGCAGAACAAAGGACTCTATGTAACATTTGTTGACCTTACCAGAGCCTACAACACTGTGAGTAGAAAAGGTCTTTGGCAGGTCCTGGAACAACTAGGATGTCCCCCCAAATTCCTCAAAATGATTATCTTGCTGCATGAGGGCCAGCACGGTCAAGTCAGATATGGCAATGCTCTCTCAGAGCCCTTTCTAATAACGAATGGTGTGATACAAGGTTGTGTTCTCGCTCCAACTCTATTTACAATCTTCTTCAGCATGATGAGCCAAAGGGTTACAGCAGATCTCAAAGAAGAAGATGACATTGTAATGGACGAGTGGGTTCCGGATGAGTGTGTTTCAGTTGAAAATGTGGTCCTGAACCAAAGGAAATGGCTGCACATGTTACATTGCTGATGGAAGGATTTGGAGACTAAGAATCAAGAAGTTCTGACTTGGCCAGGGAAGAGAGTTGCTACAAAACAAGAAGAATTTGCACAAACGGAACGTACCCTGAGCTGCAAGGACTATGGCAATCGCTGTGACATCAGCCGAGGTCTCACAGCTGACAACATGAACATCTTTCTAACTAACTCACGTCAGCATTAGAACAACATTCTCTGTGTTCCAATAACATGGAACATGGAACAATAACATGTCTTGCACAAGAGATGAGAAGAAGAAAGTATAAAACAGGAGGATTTCCAGCCTCTCCTTGTTGATTCCTGCAGGTTTCATCCAACCCTTTGAGGACGAACTGGCCACTCGTTCGGCAAAGGGACTGTGTGTGTGAGGCTCTGTCTGTCTGTCTGTCTGTGTGTTTATGTGTGTGTATGAAAGAGATCTCTCTTGATCCTTACTTCCTTGCCTTATATGCATAGTATTTAGATTATTTGCTTGTCTTATGTGCCTTAGTAAAAGTAGTTTAAATCCAGATCTGGTGTCTCAAGTGTCTGTTTCAGCATGGCTTTGGGGTAGGTCTTTTGAAAGAGGGAATTTACATTTATATACTCTCAGGAAACAAAGAGCTGCCCTACAAAACCTGGGCATAACAGCATCTATATATGTTACTGTACTGATGGTAGCTTGTTTAACTTAAGCTGTCTGAAGGCTCACACAAAGACTCTAAACTATCTAGTCCATGAGCTGCTTTTCGCTAATGATGCTGCCCTTGTTGCCCATACAGAAGCAGCTCTGCAGTGCCTAACATCTTCCTTTGCAACAGCTGCAGAGCTGTTTGCACTGGAAGTCAGCCTGAAGAAAATGGACGTTCTCTACTAGCCTGCACCACAGGAAGAGCACTATCACCTGCATGTCACCATAGGCAAATCTGTGCTTAAGTCTGTCCATGTCCCAGACTGCGGCCAGCACTCACCAACAATAGCTGATAAGTCAGTTCCACAAGCCTAAACATGATCCAAAGAGTAGTCCAAAAGCCAGAGCCAAGGTCAGGGAAATCAAAGAAGTCAGTCCGGTCCAAGGTCAGGGCAAAGAGAAAGCAGCAAAAATCCAAATCGTTCCAAGTCAAGGCAAAACAGAGTTCCAGAGACACAAAGCCAGCACACAGTCACACCAAGAGACTTACAATAAGTTCTGGCAAAGGGATGGCCTCTCACAGGTGTTTAAGTAGCCAACACCCTGCCCGGTATCAGCTGAGCCTTATTAAGAGCTTGTTTCTCAGCCAGCCTGCGAGATCGGCGTAAGCAAGCACTTTCAGCCCTTTGTTCCTTAAAGGACGGAACTTCCAAGCCAGATTCCTCCCTGGAGCCCACACTCATCTGCTGAGCCCCTGAAGGGAGCTCCACAGTGCCAGAGCCTGGCTGTGCTTCCACTCCTGGGGCTGAACTGTCAGAGCTAGGGTCTGGCATGGCAGAATTGGGACCTGGCCTAGCCTCCAATTCCTCTTGCTCCTGAGGAGCCATGTCCTCCTCCTCATCCTCTGACTCCAACTCTTGGCTGGCCATGACAGTCCAGCAGTTCACCTATCTGGGAAGTATCATCTTCTCAGATGCCAAGACTGATAAAGAGATCGATCACAGATTAGCAAAGGCATATAGTGCATTTGGAAGGCTTCACAAAAGAGTCTGGAGTAACAAACACCTGAGGCGAAGCACAAAAATCAGTGTGTACAGAGCCATTGTACTGTTTATTCTCCTCTATGGGTCTGAAACATGGGTCACCTATCACCAACATCTACAACTCCTCGAACGCTTGCATCAGTGCTGTCTACGCACAATCCTAAACATACACTGGACTGACTATGTGACAAATATTGCTATCCTGGAGCAAGCAGGGATCACCAGCATTGAGGCCGTGCTACTGAAAACTCAGCTGCTCTGGGCATGTTTCTAGGATGGAGGACCACTGCCTCCCAAAAATAGTACTCTATGGTAAACTGCCACGGGTCAGCATAAGAGGGGTGCCCCAAAGAAGAGATACAAAGACTCCCTGAAACAACTTGGCCAAATTGATCACCAACAATGGTCTGCCCTGGCCTCACATTGGAGGCATGGAGACACACTATACACAATGTGGCAGCCTCTTTTGAGAACTCACACTGAACGAGTCTCGAAGAGAAACAACAATGCAGAAAGAACCACAACTTGGAAACATCACCCAAGGAGACTTTCTGCTGTGCTTTCTATAACCGGACTTGTTTATCTCAGATTGGCCTTTTTAGTCATCAATGCGCTTGTAGAAAGCGTGGGATGAGTCCTTCCTGAATCTTCATTAGCAAAGAAAAGCCAGAGAGAGTATATAACACGGGAATGCAGTTTAATGTTGAACCAGACTGGCAAAATGTTACCTAAACAGTGTGATGTAGATGTTCATCATTTGATTGATATTAGAAAATGAGAATGATCGAAATGGCAGCTCCATTTTAAATCGATACAAAGGGTAATGTGAATGTCAAAAGGGTTAAATTGCCATAGACAGCTTGATTGTGGCAAACGTAGTGTGAACTTTCATTCAGTATCGCATCAGTCATGTGATCCAGAACTATTAAGCTCAAAAACATAAGTGTGAAAGACCCCATAGATTATTCTCAAGCATAGTAATTAGAATGACAAAGCAGGAGCTTCTGTATATAGATTGAGGAAGAGATGTCATCTTGTACTTTGCCTCAGACAGCATATTGTCTTGGGATGGCTGTGGCCACATGAATGGAGTCAGTCTCATCCTGAGGTTTGTTAACTAGGGTGCTTGCTATGATGGCAGATTTAGTACTCCAACCAGTGTTGCCATGTTGAAGAGTTTAGTTTACCAAACTTGCAGAGAAGCACAGTGGCAATGGCACAGGAGATAGAGAGCTGTAACATGGCTACTGAGAGCCCCAGCTGGTGACATGGAAAAATAATGAATATCTGTCTGTTTGGTGGTCAGATGGAAACAATGATGTCACATGTTGATAAATCTCTTTTCCTAATTATAAATGGAAGTAAACATGCCATGGAGGTATGGGAAACATGTGAATTTTCAAGTTCAAATAGTTCATATTTTTGCTTATGTTTCAATGATGAGGCAATCATCTATGAAATTCTTCACTACTTTGTCTTGCCTTTGAATGAGAGGGAGAGTTATAAATAAAATGTTGTTCAAGGAGGTGTATAAATAAATTGGCATAATTAGGTGTCATAATTAGGTGCCCATTGCTGTTCCAAACACATTTGCATAATTGTCAGTGCTAAAATGAAAATAATTGTTTGTCAGGACTGCTTCAGTTAGGCTGCGAGTTCCTTACTTCATACAGTTTGTCCTAACTAAATGTTTAGAAAATATTTTAAACTTTGATTACAGAATTATTAGACACAAGTCAAAATGGACAGAGAGGAAACAAGATGCAAAGTTCATCTGCTCTGAACTTTTAACTTAACACAGTTTGCTTGAGCTTTTGTACATCTGAGCAATTGTCAAAATTTTGTGCTAATGCTAATCCTGACAAATGTACTCAGAACGAACTTCCATTTCAGGTTTTCTAGTTTCTAATGTTCTTCCGATGAACCAAAGTACTCCAGGACAAGAATGAAGCATTTATTATTTGTTTTGGTTTATTTATATTCTTCATTTCTCCTAATATGGGTTCCTTTCTCCCAATATCTGACCCAAAACAACTACTGTGTATGCCAAAAGCATAACGTACTGCAAAGGATATATAGTGGGGAAAAACCTTTTAAAACGCTTAAACAAACAATCCAAATAAAATACTATTTTTTAAAAAAACATACATTTAAATCATAGTAAAGAGATAAAGCAACACTACACCTGTTAATAAATACTTCTGCCACAACTTTAGAGCTGAAAGCTTGTGCAAATAAGAAAAGTCTTTACTTACTTCTTTACTTACATTTCCAGTAATGAGATATGGGAAACTTAGCATCTCATTGGAAGGAATACCAAAGCCTAAGAGCAGCTGTCAAGAACGTTCTCTCCTGTATCCTCACCAGACAGGTCTTTGAGTTTGGTGGTACCAAGAAAAAGCCCAGATTTGAAGAGTATAAGATTCAGACAGGCGCAAAACATAGGAGGCTGATTTATGTTGAGTTAGATCATTGATCTATGCAATTAAGTCCTGTTCAGAGTAACTTCCAATAACTCTTCTGGAAACCCATGGGAATGTAAACGGAAGCTAGGGGGTTTCCAATTTAAGATTAATCTCCCTAGAACAGTTGTTCCCAACCTTTTGTCTTCCAGTTGACTTGGACTCCAGCTCCCATAATTCCTGTTAGCCAAATTTGCCAGGGCTTCTGAAGTCCAAAACAAATGTCCAAAACAAAGGTTGGACATCGTAGAGGATGAGGGTGAACATGGATTTGATGACCAAAATGGGTCCTGAGCATACAGTAGAAATGAGCGGACAAAGTTTAGCCCTGGGGCTACATGTGGCTCACCAAGCCTTGTTTGTGATCCATAACTTGTTCAGACTCCCCAGACCACACTTTTTCTGCCCCTCTTCCAAGGTGAACCACATTGCCAAGGAGTGACAGTTCACCTGTTCAATATGGTATAGGGTCTCCCTGCACAGTTTAACCATAAGCATAGATATTCTTCAAAATTAGAAGTAGCTTTCCTGCTACTTCCTTCTGCTTGTTTGTTTGCTTGTACATAGGCCCTTAATATCTGCTGGGGTTTGGTTCCAGGAGCCCCTGTGGATATCAAAATCTGTGGGTGTTCAGGTCCCATTAAATACAATGGCATAGTAAACTGGTGCTCCTTATATAAATGACAAAATCAAGCTTTGCTTTTTGGAATTTATGCATTTTTAAAAATATGCTTGACTCTGTGGATAAAAAAAAATAAATCCATGGATACAGATGACCAACTGTGTATTTGTTTGGCATTGTTGGCAGCCATTACTCCCTGGTTCTATCATGATGGGCTGCCACTGCAGCAGAACATGATAGCCTGGTAAAGAAGGCAAAGGGGAAAAAACGCACATGTCAGAGACATATGGAGAGTGACAATGGGTACAGGTTGTTTCTGTGCTAAAATTAGATGCCTCTGAACTAAGATGATGGATGGATGATGGACTCTGAATGTTTAGTTTTAACACACTTAGATTTATTTATCTGACTAATTAATTTAATTTATATCACCTTTCTTCCAACAAGGGGTGGCATACGACATTTTAAAAGCACAATGCAATTAAAAAAACCTGTTAATACAAAAGTTAAAAGAGAATTGAATTAAATTTCTATTTTTAAAACACAAGTTAACAACTCTGTTAAAAGGTGCTTAAAATATAATAAAATAAAAACACTACACTGTTTTAACTACACTACACTACACACCCACCCAAAGATTTATCTGCCACATACACAAACACTCAAAAGCTTTGCTAAATAACAAGGTATTTACCTACTGGCAGAAAGACAGCAGGGCTGTAGGGAACAGGCTCTCCCAAGGAAACTTGGGAGCAGCTACTGAGAAGGCTGTTTCTCAGTGGGCCCTTGAGTCCTCATGAGATGTTCCTGGGATAGTGGTGGGGCTGAAAGAAAGTCTTCCCTTGCAGATCTTGGAACGCAGGTAGGCTTGTATAGGGAGATAGTTTTTTTTTTTTTCTCCAAATAGTCTGCAACTAAGCTATGTCAGGCTTTAAAATCATAGCCAGCACTTTGACTTCTGGCTGGAAATGGAGTTGTTTTGGCAATGATGTTATATGATCCCTATAACTTATTTCAGTCAGCAATCTGGCTGCAGCATTTTGGACTCACTAAAGTTTCTGAACAGTTTCCAAAGGCAGCCCCACAGAGAGTGAGTTAAAGTAATCAAACTGAGATATAGCCAGATCTGATGTCTCAAGGAAGGGATACAGCTGCTACACCAGTTTTAGCTGTGCAAATGCACTCCTGGAAACTACTAAAAAATGGGCATCGAGGTTTAGCTCTGAGTCCAGGAGCTTTCCCAAGCTGCAAACATGAGGTTACAGGGGGAATGTAACCCCATTCAACACACGCTGAATTCTTATTCCCTGAACTACTTTTCAGGAGCACATCAGGCTTGTTTACACTAAGTTTCAATTTGATTGCCTTCATCCAGTCTATTACCAACAGTAGACACTGGCAGGTTTGGGGTTGTTTTGTTTTGTTTTGTTTTGTTTTGTTTTTTGGTTTTTTGGACTATGTGGCCATGTTCTAGAAGAGTTTATTCCTGACATTTTGCCAGAATCTGTGGTTGGCATCTTCAGATCTTTCTGTGAAGATGCCAGCCACAGATGACGGTGAAACATCAGGAATAAACAACATGGTCACATAGCCCAATAAGCCCACAAAAAACTATGGATACCAGTCATGAAAGCCTTTGACTTCAAAGTAGAAACTGGTTTAGTAAAAAGACAACTTCCATGGAGTTAGATGGAGAGAGAGAGGGGGTGGTGGATGTAGTGGAATTAACAGAAACTATGGAATGATGCAAGCCATGGTACAGAACGTATTGAGATAGGACAAAGAAGGCCACAGAGAGAACTGTGTGGCTTTCTATGTCTAAGAGGGCATGGTGTGAAATAAATTAAAAGCTTCCAATGGTTAGGCTTTTTCACTAAAAGTGATTTAATTCTGGCAACATGTTCAGAATGTTCATGGTGATCTTAAGGGGGGGGGGATTAAATAAGAATGCATACAGGTTGAGTCTCCCTTATCTAAAATGCTTGGGACCAGTATTGCTTCGGAGTTTTTCCCTGAGATTTTGGAATATTTGCATATGCATAATGTGATATCTTGGAGATGGACCCAAGTCTAAACATGACATTCACTTATGATTCATATATACATTATACACATAGCCTGAATGTAATTTTATCCATAATATTTTTAATAATAATTTTGCCCATGAAATGAAGTTTGTGTACACTGAACCACAAGAAAGCAAAGGTGTCACTATCTCAGCCACCCATGTGGACAATTTAGGATTTTGGACTACTTTAGAATTCTGGATAAGGGAGATTCAATCTATACTGGTAAGAAAATATTATAGGGATGGGTAGCTTCAATTATTCCTACTCCTGGACAAATGGATGTTCTGATAGTAGATAGCCTAGAAAATGTAGAACAGTTAGCTGTAGAATCATCCAGAGGCTCAATATTATTATAGCACTATGATTCTACTTTAACTGTTATAGCTGCACTCTATAGGGTATTGGTAAAAAGGAATTTGAAAGAGATAGTCATGGTCTGTATAAGTGCCACCAAGCACAAGAGGTCACCAGGATGGGAAACAAGCAGAATCGAAGTAGCTCCTCGGAAAAAGACACCTTCTTTCACGAAATGGAAATCTTTCGAAATCAGCAGAAAAAAACGGCAATGTGTACTTATTATTATTAACCTTATTATTATTAACCTTTATTTATATAGTGCTGTACTTGTGCAAAAGAAATGCAAACAAACAATAAGAGATGCAAAACAGGATTTTGAGGTATGTATCATGAATAACTTTAATAGGAACAATAAATAATTCTTTAAAATTGTAAGAAGCAGAAAATAAGCTAGCAGGCTATTGGTCCATTGAATGTAAGGAAATTAAAGTAATACTAAAAGAGGTACAGGAAATGTGAAATGCAGACATTTTCCACAAATGAATGGAGTGCTTTATATCTTCATGAGGGGTCTGGCAACTTTGATAATGGTCTATATAGACTTTCTAGTACTAAAAATAACTAATCTCTGATTTGTATCGAACAATTAAAATAAACAATGCAATCCTATACATAGTATATAAAAATGCTGGATCCTTCATTTATTTGAGATAGTTTTCAATTACATGTATTATTATTATTATTATTATTATTATTATTATTATTTGTATCTTCCCGCCTCTCCCTGCGGTAATGAGTAATACACCCTAACTGGGTGTTTTTATGACACAGTTGGTCCTATTTACTGACAAATGAGTTGCAGTGTTTTCCATAGGGCTCACTTCCAGGTAAGTACTGTATGAACAACATTGCATCCAAAATCTTTCCTCCTCCTCCTCCATCTTACATTCCACCTCTTTTCCAGTACACTTTCCCAATACATGGGGGCTTGCAAATTATTAAAACCAATACAATACAAATTTAAACTGAAAAAAATCTGTAGAATATGGATAAATATATATTTGTGTTCTTATTATTTAACAACAATTACAAAATATATGGAGTTAAAAACATTTAAAATTCCTTAAAAGACAGACTATTAAAAAAAATGGAAAAAAAAATCATTAAAAGTCCATCACAGTCAATTCCCAAATGCCCAGCAGAATAGCAGTTTCCATTTGCAAGTGGAAGGAAAAGAAGGTGAGTCATTCTAGCTTCTCTAGAGAAAAGAGTTACAAAATTTGAGAACCACAGCTGATAAGACCCTTTCTCTTGTTCCTACCAAATGTGCCTGGAAAGTTAACAGGACAGAGAGAACAGTCCCTTCTGAAGACCTCAGAGATTGAACAGATTCAAATACAGTCCTATAAACAGCCACCTGAAAACCATGCCCCCGTATTGAGCCAAAGTCGGCGCTTTTGGACTGCCTGTTTCAGGCCAAAGATACCAACTATCATCCAGATCATGGGGCGTTTAGCTGTATTATGGTTGTGCTTTATGTTTGTTAACAAACTGTACTCTACTGTTACCTTCCAAAATTTTACAGGTAAAAACTAGGACTCATGTCATCAAGTAACATCAGAATGTAGCCCATGGGGCAAAAGTTATTCATGAGGAACAACACCCAAGCCAGGAGAGGCTGCAGCAGTTTGCTTTAGCCTGCGTCTACTGGGAAGGGCAAGGTTCCACTCTCTCGTCTCCTCTCCTTTCTTCAACCTCCTACTGAGATGCTGTTTGCATGAGCCACAAGACCCCTTTCTCCCCTGTCCCAGACTCTGTTTCTTGTGTATAATGCAGCCATAAACAGCTGTAAAACAGTTTTTCAAAATATAACTGTGGCTCCAGATCTTCCAGTAAGTTCCAGAGCCCTCTGTTTCCAAGGCAAAGTGGCTGTCTGCATGGGCATCCCATCAACCTGCCCACCACTGTGAGACACTCATTCTGAGGTCACTGCACACCTTGTTCTGACCTTAGATGCAAGCAACCCACAGCAGCAGTGAACACACTGGGTGGCTTGGTGGGACACCCATGCAGACAGTCACTCTGGAGGTTATGAAATGGGAGCAAGCAAGAGGCTTGCTCCCATCTGTAAGCCGTTCTAATCATGCGATCAAGGGAAAGATTATCACACCCACATGCTTATCCCATTCTTCTGCCATCTGGAAAGAGTAATGGACCCATCATTTGGTATTCACGGGAACTCCCGCTAATACCAAATGACAGCTCCATCACTGGAAGGCAGGACGGGATAAGCATGTGGGGTTTTTATTATCTTCAGTATCTGATCAAGTGATTAGCATGGTTTAATGACGGGAGCAAGCTGCCATCATTAAATGGCAATCTCCCATGGTGCAGGAATAGAGTGGCACATAATGGGGCAGGTTGGAGCAACTCTGAGGCTGCCCCCAGGGCACACTAGCCTGTACAGACAGCGCATAATCACTGAGTGAAAACTACTTTCGCATTTTGAATTCAGTTTGAATCAACTGAAATAAGCTGAAGACAAAGGGGGGAAGTGGAAGGAGGAGAGAGAAACAGGGATATTTTAAAAGCAACTGAAAAAGTGGAGCAAAAGAGAATTAATCAGGCCTGTCCTTGCCAAATTGGGAAAGTAGTGGAGTATGTCTACCCAGAAATTTGTCAGTGGTTAACTGAAAACTATAGTGAATGAATCGACACTGTTATTAAATAAGTATGGAAGTATGCACTGATTATGAAAAAGCTGTTTATTCATATGGGGTGGGAGGATCACATGTTCCACCACACAGAGGACTACTCTGTTTGAATCCAGTCCTGCATCATAAGAGTTGTCTCCAGTATAAGGGGCTCAACAGACTCCCCTAAAAGGGTGGGCTGGAGGCATCCGTTTTTGCTTCTGAGGGAGGCCACAGCAGCCAAACCACACGGCCTCCCTCCACACCAAAAATAACCCTCTAAAACCAGGCGCTTTTTTTGTGCATGCGGCAGACACCATGAGTGCATCATTGGCGCACTGTCACGTGATGATGATGCAAGCACGGTGGCACAATGTGCAGACATTGTGCCAAGCTTGCATCATGATGGCGACCCCCCCCCCCCATGTGGATGGGAGGCTCCTGAACCCTAGTTTTGGCATCACGGCACCACAAAGCACCCATCTATACCAGGCCAAAGTATGCTTTAAAAATGTAAAAACCTATGGAAAGAAAGAGTATTTTACTTGAGCATGCCAATATACCATTAACTGCTGCCTGGACAGAAAGCTGAGAAAGCACACAAGTTACCAGATTCCTTACTATGGTGAGATTAGTGCAACTCAACAGTTTTACAATTAAATAGCTTTCTCTCCATTCATTAGCTAATTTCAGTATTGTCTATACTGAATATCTAGCTATAAGTCTGGCTGGGCATACATGATACTGAGCAAAGTTCAGTTCAATATGATCTGAAGCAGTTCACTTTTAATTAATATATTGATGTTGTGCCCATTGACATAACATAAACACTGTTTCTTATTCCCTGTGATGCTAGAACATTATGTATTATTAGGTATAGTCTTCAGATCTAAAGCCATAATGAACTCAGTGTGAATGAAAGGGTATTTGTTTATATACGTAATTTACAGAAACAAAATGAAAGACTTTATGAAATGTTTCTCCAGCTTACATATATTTTACATTACATGTTGGGCAAATAGATAGTTTAAATGGAATTATCCAGGAGATACTCCTGTGATCTCTAATTAAACTGAAAAAGGCAAGATTATTATAAACAGCAAGTAGTTTGGAATAGTAAGTGGCCCATCTTGGTCAATTTTTCCCTTGTGAGTTATAAATTCCCCTATTTGCTAAGTCAGCCAATTGATATGCTCGAATAAGTCAGGATAATTGATAGCTTCTGTGTAAAAATCTATTGCTGAGCAGATCAGTAGGTCCCTATTTGCAAAGTTCCAAGCAAAGTCTTTTTATCCCCATCAAAATGACCTCAGTGATAAACAGATCTGATATGTTTTGCAAGATTGATAATGAGACATGTTCATGTTTCCCATCTGCCATTTTGCCCATCCTGATTTATGCTTTTGAACAATATCTTAATATAGCATTTACAATATTTTTGAACCTATCAAACAGGTTTTTTAAAGTGTCTAACAAAGTAAGGTTATTCAGAACTCATGCATCATTATTGTAACACATGGACTAAGCAACATGTATAAATAATAAATTAAAAAGTGTGCCATAGCAAGTGAACACAGAGGTCTGTGGCCATGTCCACATGAGCCAAATACCACATTCTCCTCCCATTCTCACAACAATCTGTTTGGATGACACAGGACCCAATCTCAGTTCTGGTGCAAAGACTCTAGACAATATATGGCCTGTCTGGCACGGAACCTGCACTATACCCCTTTAAGCTGAATTTTAAAAATTCACCTTTTGCTCTCCAGAGCAATGGCGGTCAGATATGCATCCCGCTGTGCCACCTGCCACTGCTGCCACCACCACCGCAAATCACTTCCTCTGAGATCAGAACAGGGTGGCCAACCATATGATCAACACTGGCAACCTTGTTTTTGTCCTCAGAGGGAGCAACATGTGACACCGGTGGCAGGCGTGGGATATCCGTGTGAAGAGTTGAACAGAGTGACATGTAATGGGGGGATGTCTGTGCAGCTTTGGAGCCAGAAAACACTAGACTGCTCCCGGAGTATTCTGGCCTATGTAGACACTACCCTTACTTGAAAGTAAACTCTTTTGGAAGCAAGCCATTCTTGCGTAGGCATGCAGAGGCTTGGGCATCATGCTTTTATCACACATTACTTAAAATGAAGCAGGCATCAAAGTAGCTCAAGCCTATTTGTATTTTCAAGATGTCCAGTTCTGTTTGTTCCTCAGAGAAGAAAAACAACAGAGAATCATTTTGTTGTCTTTTGTTTCTTTGTTTTTTGTAGGGAAGAAAGCTAGCAGTTAGAAAAATATGGAGAAGATAACGGAAAATTAACAATGTTGAAGGCCAGATATGTTGTGGCAGAACAGAATTATAAAAAAGAAAGAAATACAAAATACAGCAGAACCACACAGGAAATTCAGATATGGTCTCCAGAACTGCAAATGTGTATTTCAAAGAGCTTTATGAGTTTGGATTTTCATACTAAATATATCCAGTTCAAACTATTTCAATATGAAATATAGGAAAAGCAAGTAGGATTTTCCTTAAATGGGAAAGAATAACATGAAAATACAAAGGATTGAATCCATATCTTAGGAAGCTTAATGTCTGATACTACAAGAGCACTACTTGGCTAATCACATAGGGAATATAGGCCTTGGGGTGGAACGGATGGCGGCCTGTTAACATCTTCTTTCCAGGAGCCTATACGGTTTGGCAAGGGGTTCAGGAAGAAACGGGAACCACCAGCCAAAGATTTTAAACCTGAGGTTTGAATTCATTAGCTGGCAATCCACAGGAACAATCTAGATGTGGGTTTCACCCACCTGGGGGCACAGAGTAAATATCTTCCTTGGAGCTTTGTCCGTACCCACCCACCATCTATCAAAGTTGTTGTTCTAAGTATTTGGCTTGTGTAATGTTGTCTGATGTAAATACTATACTCACTTTGTCACAACATTTCAGCCATTTGGCATGTGGTCTGGATCCAGGGCATCATTTTTCAGGGTCTACACAGCCAATAATATGGTATGTGTTTCCCTTTTAGGGACTCATGGGGTGTGGGCAGAGATAGTCACACCCTGCTCAGAGAGTGAGTGCTTCTTTTGCCCCCTTGGTGGCAGGTGGAGACCACACAATGATGTCCGCCCATGCAGATCCTCATTTACCTGCCATCCCATTGGTACCCAGCATACAGACCAGAGATACGGATCCTTGACCAACAGGCAGGTTGGTTGATGCCTGGATCCAGACAGATGTGTGTGCCAAGCGTATGTGCAGCTGTAACTAATAAAAGTCATGGCCTACCTTATGGCAAGAGGAGGAGGAGGAGGAGGAGGAGGAGGAGGAAGAAAGAAAGAAAGAAAGAAAGAAAGAAAGAAAGAAAGGAAAAGATATGAATGTTGGTGTCTTATCGTTAAGCGGAGTGGAACTAACTCCTGAGTACACAACTGTCAGATTCCTTTAGCTATTATCTTATTGGCTGGAATATTCTGGAAGTTGTGATCCAATCTAAATCCAACAATTCTAGTAAAAACCCACTAACACAGTTGCACAAGAGGTTTTGCAGCTGATTATACAGCCTCTTATGTAACTACTTTGAACAACTGCTTGCATAATAAAAAGGTATTGGAAACCACCAACACACTGACTCTGAAAATGTACAACTATGGTGTAAGCAATAAAGTGATATAAGTGGATTCAAGGACACCTTTTAAGCTCTGCTGCTGTGTAGCAATTTTAATCTGCAAGTGTATCATTGTCAGACTTCAGACAGGCCATAGTAGTGTCCAAAAAAGGAACATTTCCAAGCTATGGTTGGCTGTTTACTAGGTTAATTACATTTAATTGCCCTTGAAATCAATGTCCATATATAGACACAGATATAGAAGATGAAGAATCAGTAGAGGACATCATACCAACATCCCTGGAGACCCAGACTCTGACTGATGGTCTAGAATCCTGAACACACAAACAAGGACTGAAAAGGCAGAATCTCTTTAGTTTTTTTCTCTCTCCTATTTCCAGTAATTAAATTATATTGTGCCAAGCACCTCCTGCTCCCCAACATCCACTCAGCAATGCAGAGAATGTACCAGGTAAGAAGTACAAAAGACATAAAGTCAGTGTTTATGCCCAACAAGGCTATCCCACTTTTCACTTATGGGGATCAAATAGTGAGAGTTTTAAAAGATTTAAGACATATTTAAAAGCTAGGATTTTGTTATATCATTTTTGTGTCTTCCAGGGCTCAAAGAAATTTTCCCCAAATGTCCTCTGGGGCTGTTTGTGCAATTTTGCCATGTTTTTGGCCCTTCTGGGCCATTTTAGACCAAGGAGCATTTTAGACCAAGATCTTGCACCCAGGGATCTCTTAATCATTCTACAAGCCTTATATGAGTCCCTTTCCCTACAGTGATGGCCAGCTTCCACTGTAACTCCTGCAAAATATTTTTTAAAACCTACAGCTATTGGTTTTTTTTTTGTTTTGTTTTTTTTACTTCAAATACCCTCTATAGGGTATGGATCATTTTTACATCACATGGCCTCTATACGGTATGTTACCCCACAAATCATTTTAGGCAAGAAGTGGTTATTTTTGCACAAACGTTTCCAATTGCCCAAACATCCCCAGATGATTTTTGGGGAAAACATTTTTGAGCCATGGGAGCTGCAACAATGACACTGGAGGCAGTGGTTATAGCTGAGGGATGGGATAGGTATATATTTCAGAATCAGCAAGGCCAGTGGTCATCACGACTCACTTGGATGGGATAGGAATATATTTCTAAACTGCTTTAGCAAAGAGAGCAGTCTTAGATCCAAGATTCATAAAATCGAGACCATCTGTAACTCACCTGAAGTGATGTACATTCTTCTACTTCAGGTAGTACGGTACTTATTCTTCTATTTAATTGTTCCATAACCTCCAACAGGCTAAAACCTTGCTCCATAACAAATTACTTCTAATTAAAATATATAAATATTTGTAGAGGGTCATCATGTATGGAAGCCTTTAACCAGAAAAATATGCATCAGAGCCCCCAAACACTAGAACTGGTAAGGGTATTGAGAGGGCCCAATGACAAGTACATTCTCAAGTAGTTTATGAATTTCTATCCTTTCCAAACTCTTTCTTCCCCTCTCTTCAAAGGGCAGTACAATCATATCCCTTGATCACAGGAAGCCGTTGGCATTTTTAGCTGTGTTAGCTTTATCTCATCTTCTCTACTTATTAAGTGTGACGGACACTTCTTGTCAGGGATGTAGATGTCATTCAGGCCGGGGGGGGGGGGGTGAGAGATGGCTGAGCTTTTCCATTCCACAGTCACAAAAAGTAAGAAGACATTGTATTGTTGTACTCTTCAAAGTTAAATGCCAACCAAAGGTGGAGGGACAGCAACAGTCGGGAGGGGAGGGAAGTTAATGTGTGCCCATCCAACATTTTTTTCTCTGTTAGTATGCACTTGCAAGCTTTGAAAGTCCTGTTTAAGTATCTCTTTTTAAAAGATAAATACCTATTAAGTAATGTATATGCACAAGCTGAAATGTTAAATGGTTTGTTGAAACCTATTAGAATACACAAGATGATAAACATAAATTATAGCTAATATACTGCACCAGTGATTTTTAAACATAAAAATTACTGACACTGTAAAAACACACTTGAGTCATCGTCGCAGCATAATAGCACTAATCCATGTTTATCCAACCATGCACTTTTCAAAAACAACACAAACCTCTAATAAATGCTTTGGCTTCACCTTGACAACTTATATGGGTTATTGCCTCGTTCATGCCTGGATAACCATGTGTTATGACTTAAATGTTCTTTAATATCAATTTATGCCTTGAAGAAAAAAGATTGAATAACACAGTGTACATATGGTTCAATTTATTACAGCAAAACAATCATTTTACTTGGGAAGATATTTTCTCCTGGTACATATCACAGAAATCTTATTCATAGAGCTCCCAATAAACCAGATTTTTTATGTCACAATAAATGAAACGAAGGCAGCTAATTGTTCCTAAGATTCTAAATAGATGGGTCTAGTTAGCTTTCTTGTCAATCAAGAAATAAATTCCTTTAACACTTGTAGTTCTGGACTCTAATGTCTCTAATTGGATTTTACACTACCTGATTAACAATGTAGTTTATAGACTATTGTTTCTTTTTAAAAAATAAGTTGAAAAGGAAATTGTAGGTTGTCAGCATTACAGGAAAAGCCTGCGAGTATGGTATTGAGTAATTTAATGTTTTCACAACAGCAAACTGTAAAGGCCTGATCCAGCAGGCTTCGCTTGTGAATGTTTATTGCGTCTTGGTGAAACCAATAAAACAAACTAGTAAAGTGCTGTCACATATTATCTTTCTTAATATCTGCAATAAGAATGTAGGTTTAAAAGACACAAAATCACAATAGGAAGAGAAAGACCCAGGGCACTTCTCTTTCAGAAGCATGAAAAGGAAGTTGCTTTATTTGTATCTTCCTCACTAGTGTATTTTTATACAACATCGATATAATCTCTGTCTCTCTTTTTAATTAACTTTGCACTTTTTGACAAGGTGATGATTTACAGACCAAAAAAGAAAGAAGGAAAGAAAGATGCAAACCAGCATGCCCATGGGGATACACTATTCCAAACCTTGCTATTTGCAAAGATGCCTGTGGTGATGTAACCTCCTCTATAAGGCTGAAATTTTCTAGCTGTAGGCTTTTCTAAAAGGCATTATTAAAGGGCTTGAAAAACACTCCCAATACTGTTGTTGTTCGAAATCCTGTATCAGCTACTTAGGAGTTTATCACACTAGGAGCCAATTTCGAAGTTAAAATGATATTGAAGTGGTGTTAAAGCAAACTTGAGCCTTCACAAATTTAAAGCAAATTTAAAGTGGAAATAATGTTATTTCGCAATTAACATTCATGAGTGATTTCGCAATTAAAGCAATTTCGAATGTACATTTTCTGTAGAGATCCAAACTTGAAAAGATGTGGATTAATCCTCCTTTAAATCTAGTTTAACTGCGGGTTTTTTGCGACATTGTGTGAAACGGTGTCGCATAATTTTGCGATTTCTCCAGGAAATCTTTGGATTAATCCCTTGATCTCCCTTGTGTGATAAAGCTCTTAGTGAAGTTAACCAAGTAACCTCCTCTGGCCCAACTGCCCCAAACCTGTCAAAAACATCATTTACCTGCCCTTCAGTCAGTGTGGGAAGGGACCTGCTTCTCTTTATGCAGTTGCTTCCCAACAAAGTTGGTTGAGAGGGAAGCTACAATCATGGCAGTAGTGTTACAATCATCACTAACTAGTGATCATAAATACAAAATAGTCACAGATGTGTAAATCTAGATAATTATTTTGTATTCATGATTGCTTTGTGTTGTGTGCTTTCAAGTTGATTCCAATTTATGGTGACCTAATGCAAAACCATCTTGGCAAGATTTGTTCACAGGGGTTTGTGTTTGCCTTGCTCTGACGCTGAGAAAGAGTGACTTGCCCAAAGGTTGCTTTCCATGGCTGAGAAGGAATTTGAACCCTAGTCTCCAGAGTTGTAGTCTGATGCTCAAACCACACCACCATGTTGGCTCTCATGATCACTACTTAATCATCATTATGACACAATCACAATTCCCCCTGCAAAAAAACCCCACTATTTGATTGGACATCAGCTGCACAGGGAAAAGGAGGTCCATTCTGCTGGTGACTAGAGTGTGGGTGATTGATGTTACTCTCAGATTTGGGGTGGGGTGGGGGGCTCAGTCTAAGACCTGTTTGAATAATTTGTCTTTGTGGAAGGAAACAGTTCAACATTTTTAAAGAAAACCCTAAAAATCCAAACCACAAAATCTCTGTTTGTTGTTCTATACAGACCAATCTGTGACTCTGGCCCTCAACAGACCAGCAAAAAATGCTGGTGTGTAACCAAAAAAATTGGTTACAAGCACACCACACATTCCCACACTGGCGTCGTGCCAGCATCACGCCACCCAACCAACCACACGGTGGGTGGCTTTACACCACGTCTTTGATGCAGCGTGTAGACATGCTGTGCAAAAGAGCCATGTTCCCAACCCGGGGCTTCCAGGGGCGACATGGTGCCACCTCTTAACATGGGTCTGCCAAGCCCTTAAATCATTTCTTAACTACATATAAAGCATTCATCAACGAAGTAGAAGGCCCTAAGTTTAGTCCTCTGCAATTCCAGGAATTAGTAGGAAAACTTCTGACTGACATCCTGGTGAGCCACTGTCAGTCAGTATAAACCAGAGCTTCAGTTTTTTACTTTTGGGGGACTATAGCTTCCAGAAATGGCCATGCTGTAGCCCAGAAAATGTTACTTTTTCCAAACATTAGTATAGACAATGTGAACTAGATTATCATAATAATCATTCTAACACAGTTTCCTATGTTTGTAATTTTCTTAAGACCACTATGAAGATTTTTTTTTTAAAAAAAACCCTCCATCCATGTATAGATTGCATATATTAATTAACTGATAGATTTACAAATTAAAATTTGAGGTCAGGAAGGATAATAGTCAGAAGGCAAAGTAAATATACAGTATGTACAGTAATTGCACTTTGGCCTTGTCTTTACCAGTCATCAGTCAAGGGTCAGTCCCTGAGCATTGTGATCTGGAACTTGGGCTGGGTTGGTCATGATGGCAGTCACATCCACTGGGCCAAACCTGATGTGGCAGCACATCTTTGTTCACACGGGGCATCTGGACCCACACTGCATTGGCAGAACTGGCTCATCCCTTGTCTCCAGAGGTGCAGCTGTCACTTCCGTACCTGCAGGAGCTTCATGGAGAAGCCACTTAGTGCATCATTGCATTTCCTGAGGGTGTACTTGACAATGTCACCAATGAATAGAGAGGGTAGAGGGACCTCTTGATCACACAGCACCAGTGTTGGGGTGGGAACAAGGTATTTCACCCATGCGGACAGGATCAATGTTGTCAACTTATGATTTATTAATTTATTAGGGTTTCCTTAGGCAACAATGAGTGGTTTGTCATTCACTTCCTCTGAAATATAACCAACAACACCTAGTGTTCCTTGACAGACACTATCCAGATACTAACCCGGGCTGACCCTGCTTAGCTTCAAAAAACATACTCCTGGCATTTAAAGCCACCTGAATGGCATGCTTTATAGAGGAAATCTGCTTTATTTTACAACATCAAATTAAATAGGTGACTGTCTACAAAACCAACACACTAATAAGTTGCATTTAAGATAGCACTGCACTCCCATGTTCAGCATATGAACACAACTGATATGATGCAGGAAAGGATTGGCCCTAGTTCATTTTTGCTCAGTTCTCTGTATCTGTCATGGAACCAAATAAATCAGGAAATATGTCTTTAGAACTTTTCTTTGAAGGAAACATTCTGTCATACTGTTCCAAAATATAGTGTTAGATTAATTATATTAAATATTTCTCAAATATAATAAACTTTTTTTCAAATATAGTGTAGTTGAATTAATTATATTAAATATTGCTCTCAAAGACTGAACAAATATTTTACCTATTACGTAGATTTAAACATAGGATAATTGTATCCTATTGGATTTATTGATACCGTACTCTGCAATCTATATGCCAATGGTGGAGAAAGCATGACCCACTTGAGCCCAGTGAGGCTTCTAATCTCAACGAGGGTTACCTATAAGCCTTTATAGAGCTATATTTTCATGCTTTCTATAGGTATTAGGCCTCTTTGCTCCAGATCTAAGATTGGCAGGTATCTGTCTATTTATTTTTATTTATTTTTTTACTTTTTTCAGCCTCTATGACACACTGTTCTATTTTCTTCATGCTAGTTATCCACTTATTAAAAAATGACCAGTAGAGAGACCATGTTTAATGAGCAAGCTCAGTCATTATTGGGCTGTTCTTTTCTGGCAAGCTTTGTGATTCTTCTCATAGCTGCTGTTTCCTCACCTGATTCATTTTGGCAAATAGTATTCCAGGATGAAATGGAAGTAGAAGATGTCATCATAATACGTAACAATAATAATTATAACCATTTACTTTTCTATGTTTAGTATGCCTTTAAATGTCATTTTCTGAATAACACAATTTAGAAGGTGCTTTTGCATTCATAAAATAGCCTAAATATCAAAAGACACCAGATTCTGTCTGATCTTGGATCTAAGCAGGGTCAGCTCTGATTAGTATTTGGATTGGAGACCACCAATAAATATCACGTGCTGTAGGCTATATTTAAGAGGAAGGAACTGGCAAACCAACTCTTCAGTATTCATTGCCCAGGAAAACCCAATGAAATTATTAGGGTCACCATAAGCCAACAGGCTACTTGAAGACATACATATACACAGATTATACTCATATGCTGATTTTGGGCTTCCAAGATGCATTGCCCTATCCATGTGGGAACAGAATGCTGGACAAATTAATTGACTTCAAGATTTTTTTAAGCAAAATGGCTTGTCAGTAAAAGAACTCACCAACGGAAATGGTCTCATAAAAGCAGTCTAATAAAAGATGCAAAGTTGTCTTCATTGGATGCAATGTCCTCATCACTTATTGTTACCTATATACCCCAAATCTCCTATAGCTATAGCCATTTGCAAGTCACTGGGGTAATATCTTCCTAGTATATTTCTCTAGTTAAATTGTTTTCTCAAAGCTGATAAATAAAGCATGAAAGTGTATGGAAAAAGTTACTGTACCAGATTATATGCTTTGAGGTAAAAATTAATAACCAGAACCTGAACTCTTGAAAATAAGGGGTTATAATGGAAAGAATGATGTAGCCTTAATTATAATACTGGAGCACTGTAAGAAAAAATGCTGTTCCATACCATATAATGAACTAAGTTTTCACATTCTTTTGAGCAGCTGTGAAGATGGTGTGATAGGTACAAGACTGTCTATACTATCAGGCTGCAAATCTCCCCCACCCTATTTAATTATAAGATATTCCACTAAAATGAAAAGGGCCACTAACTATAGACAACAAATTCTTCAAGCTATACCCATGGAATGAGTTAGCACCATATTATTAGCAAAGTATAACTAAGACCTGCGGATTAATTGTGGCTGGTAGAGGTTGATGTTTTTATTCTGCCCAGATTTTAAAGCTGATGATAGAAGTCAATGATCTAAGCCTGTGATTACAAAATACCTTGGAAACAGCTCAGTGGACACCTTACTTTAAGATACTATTACTTTCTCCTGATTTTTCTAAGTAGGGAGATATCCTACTGATAGCACAACTCAGGTTTAAAATGTTTGAAAGAGGAGTCACCTGGAGATTTATTACATTATAAGGCTCAGGACCTTACCTCTCAGATCTTGCTCTCTCTCTTAGTCAGTCTCTCTGTTCTTTAACTTTGTGCGTGCGTGTGTGTATTATATGACAAGAAAACCAATTAGCTGTTCCCACAGGGGAGACCAAGACATTTTACTGATCGAAGCAAAGAAGATCATGGTTTCTCTTCCCATTCTGTGTGTTCCATAGCTCCATATAAAGCTTGCTGGGTATACTGCCACTTCTGCTGAAGACAGAAATGAGCACCCAGACTCCTTGTTGATCTCGGTGCCCTTTTTTTGCCCTCAGGAGTGGTGGCACCCCAGGCAGGATTTAACTAGGGCCCTGCTCATGAGGGAGTGGAGGCAGCAGCTCAGAAAACAGGGCTGATGTGGTGTTGGCCCAGCTGGCCAGTGTGCAGTGGAGATTATCACACAGACAGGATAGGAACGGGATCACTCCCCATCATTATCCCATCATTAATCTGTCTGTGACTGTGATAGTGCAAAAGGCTTTCAAATCATAGCACCGATCCCACCATTAATCTGTCATTAAAGCAGTGTTGCAATAAAGTGAACTTCCATTAATACAAGCCAATGTCACTTTAATGATAGGTTAATGATGGAATCTGTGCAACGTCATCTGAAAGTCTTTTGCATGATTGCCATCATTTATGCATCCTGAGTTGGTTAATGATGGGATCTGTGCGACGACGTCTGATAGTCCTTCTTGCGATTGTGTGGGAAGGATGGAACAGTAATGTTACAAGAACAGGACAACCCAGTGATAATCTCCAGTGACATACTAGATTCAACCCAGTGCATGTGGTTGGTCTGGGGTCAGTCTAGGGCATAATGCTCTGAACAACCCACAGATTAAGCGGCTGGTATATATGCACTAGGGTTGGGTGTGTGTGTGTGAGGATTGCACCAGGTGACACCCTTAAGGGAAAGTGACACCACTCCTCCCAAAATATCTGCTTTTTGGTAGAAGCAAGCTATGGTGTTTGTGTTCTTTTAAAACAATGGGCTGCATGATTGACCATACTAGCTGCTTTGCTGACCGGGATCCTGGCGGTGCTTCCCCTCATGAGAAGGTCCTTTTTCCTAGGGTGGCAGTGTTTTGCCACCTTGCCAGGGAGTAGGAAGGCATGCACCAATGAGCTTGGACCTGCCTCCAGG
This sequence comes from Urosaurus nigricauda, assembly GCA_034509955.1. Lineage (NCBI taxonomy): Eukaryota > Metazoa > Chordata > Lepidosauria > Squamata > Phrynosomatidae > Urosaurus > Urosaurus nigricauda. The sequence continues at coordinate 82,885,523 of JAOEGL010000006.1, forward strand.
TCATTGATTCCCTGCCCTGCAGTGGGCTCCAGCCCTCTCTTCTTCTGGGCTGGGAAATTTCAGGCTGCTTGCTGGACACATGGGTGGCTGTCCTGCCTGGGTCTGGGATCTGAGGCATCGATTACCAGTGTCCTTCAGGCATTGGTAAGTATGGGAGTCCCCTTATGTGACTCAGGGGGTGTTGTTCAGAAAGGGGTCATCCAGGTGTGGATGGGTGACTTTCCAACACCACCTGGTGACAGGCGATCCAGTAGGGCTCTGGCCCAGGTGCCTCCCTGCCCTGTCACCCCAGTGGTCAAGATTTGGTTGGGTGGGGCTCATCGATTGACATATGGGTTGGTCGATGTCTGGATCCAGACCCATGAGTTTGGCCAATCCTGTTTTCAGCTGTAATCAATAAAGTTGTGGTCTATTTCCTTCAAGCTACATTGTCTTTGTAGTTTTTCTACCTGGCACGTTTTTCTAGCCAAGCAACTGAAGAGATAGTGTGAGTGAGGTGCGGCTCAGTGAGAAGAAAAAGGAGACACCTGTTGGTTTTCTTTCCTCTGATATTTTAATTAAAATTTTTAGAAATTGTTTATTATTTTTCAATTTTCTTTAAAACCATCATCTTACCAAACTATCACTTTAACCACATGAAACTGTGTACATGTAAATACATTTAGGCTGTGCATACGATATTGTAATTTAAAGATAGGATTTTAATTTTGCTAGTTGCTTATGTCACAACTATTGCCATAACATCCAGTGATATACAGGAATTACGATTTTTGAGTAACATTGGTACAAAAAAAGAGTAGGGATTCTGTATGGTGCAGTATGGGAGGAGGTCAATGGAGGGCATGTGTGACACCATGAGTTACTGCACTGGGTGACTCCAACCCTAGTGACACCACTGGTAGCTGTGGCCACAAAGTATGTCTTTGCCCTCAATCTGCCCTCCTAGAGTTTATATATGTTGCTCTATCCCATATAAATCACAAGGCAAATAATTATTCTCCATCTTCTGTCTAAATATTTATAAAGTAAATGGACATGTCCTCCCTTTAGTGTAATGGCCAGGTATTATACCCCAGGAATAAACAATACTACAGCAGGCTAAATTATATTCACATTCACTGTACAGGGAAATGCTTCAGAGGTCTGCATTTTAGTCAATGGAAATAGAACAACTTTCCATTGGGTTTAGGGTTTGACGGGGCAGGTTTAGGGTTTGATTTTATTGTAACTTGGTGTATTTTATTGTTGTAACCCACCCGGATTCTTCGTGATTGGGCGGGCTAGAAATATATTATTATTATTATTATTATTATTATTATTATTATGTCATATAGAAAATGAGCAAACCCATAAACAACGGAACTGTCTTGAGGAGGACACTTAATCTTTTGTATAGTAAACATTATACAGTATAACTGTCTCCATCATGGCACTTTTCAAATGTATATTCCAAGTCCCATATTCACCCCTCACTACAGCCATAGGACAAGCTGGCTAGGGATATGAGGACTGTAGTCTATCGCATCTGAAAGGCGGCAAGTTAGAGAAAGCTATACCTCTTTTTGGAACTACATTCTTCATGGAATATAAAGGTCACAATTTTGCAAAATTTCAGATAGTATATTGGTCCTACATGGAGAAAAGCAGGATATACATCAATTAAATAAATAAAAATAACTATGCAACATTTCATTTGAAATCTCATGCTTGATTAGTAAGCAAATGTGATTCTGTAGATTCATTTTCTTTCTGGCGCAACAATGGCAGCAAAGTGTCTCTTTTTCATCTTGCTGTCCTAATGATTTTATCTCATCCTTGAGATGATTCCCTCTAGTGATTCTTGTAAGGAAACAAGCTACCTGATCCTTTAATCCTACTAACATTTAAAAAAAAAGAGATCCAAATTAGTTTTGCTCATACCAGATGTTCGCTGTGCAACTGGGTACAGCACCCTAGAGGTTGAAAGAGAAAACAGGTAAATTCAGCATTCCCCTTTGGAAGGCTGAACTGCTTAAGAGAATTGGATATTTAAAGAAAAGTTCATTTATTGCCACTGTATGTGATTCTTACTTCCCACTTACGCAGTTAATGACTAGACAGTCATATATATGCTGAATGTTAGGCATGGTTGAATCTCAACTCATGAAATGAGATACTCTAAAATAAACCTCCATGAATTCCTTTAGGAAACAACAGAGCTTTGAAAGTTTACTTTTTGGAAAATAACTCCTAGCACCCCAAGACAGCCCACCTACTGAAGGAATTCATCATGAAGCCCAGAACTTACAAAAGATACTTTTTAAAACTACATCTCCCGGGACATCACCACTATTTGCCGTGCTGGCAGAAGAATTCTGGGAGTTGTAGTCTAAAGCAATCATGCTTTCAAATTCTGGAGAAGTCTGGATGGAAATGGGGTTACACATCTTGTGCGGCTGGAAAGTTAGCAAAGGGTTCATTGTTCTTAAACATTAAGAATATGTTGTGAAAAGCCACCTGAGTGCAACTACAATGGGAACTAAAGCATGCTAAGGGTAGTATTAATGAATCAATTTAGTGGCTGTGCTTGAAGGACCACCCATATCCACATGAACTCATCCAGACCTTGAAATCAGCCACTCCGGTCCAAGCAAATCTTGTTAGAAATCAGTTGCAAATAATATTATCTGCAATGTAGTAGTTTACTAATCATTACTAATCATGCTTATATAATGTATAATCATTTCAGTTTTCTAGTGTAACATGTAACATTTATTTGTAACTTCCATTTTGATTCATTTGCCAGAATTATCTTATTCTTTTGCCATTTTTCTATTTTTTTCAATAAAATTGATTAATTTTTTAGCATTATGTTAGTAACACTTTAAGAATACTCATAACAACTCAAGTAACATCTAATAAGATTTTTTAAAAGGTGGCAATTAATCCTAATTTCTCACTTTTTTAAAAAAAATCATGAATACATGTCAAGTTTCAAAAATCAAAAGGTTCATGATGGCAGTTGGCCACTGGATTAACTGGAGAATCTTATTGTCAATGGATTCTTTTTCCTTGTGTAGAAGTGAATTGAATTTGGAAGCATAGTCATCTGTAAGGATTCTGAGATACTGTAATCAAATAGGTGCTGAAGTTTCTGATTCTACCCTTTTTTGAATAATGAATGTTTCAGCAGGAAAGGTACTGAAATTTTTGTAGAAAGATAGTCCTCACAAATTGGGGAATGGAGTATGATTTGCTTCTCTCTCTCCATTTTGGGGAGGAAAATATGTTTTTTAAAAAATCTAATATGTCATAGAGTTCATGGAGTCAAAGGCTTTCAGGGCTGGCATCCATAGTTTTTTGTGGAGCTTTCCTTACTCTTCTAGAGTTCCTCTTCTAGAAAGGAACTCTTCTAGAACATGGCCACATAGCCTGAAAGCTCCACAAAAAAATTATGTCATAGAGTTGTTCTTAGGTTAAAAAAATTGACAAACTTTCAGATAGATTGGTATGGGGGGTAGATAGTTCTAATGACTGAAAAATACTTTAAGGCTTTTTAAACAGTGAATTAGATGGAATAGGAAGAATTATCAATTCATTATCATCGTCATACCATCTTCTATACTGGCTATAATGCTCAGCTCTCCTTTACATTTCTGTAGGAACAGCAGTCATGGGTTGAATTCCCAACAATCATTGCTATTTTATTCAAAAACAATAAAAAGGCAATATACTACGATGGCTAAATATGTGAGCCAGGAGCAATGCAAATGTCATACTATTTGGGAGACCTATGTACTGAACTTGAGCCTGGATAAAGGCAATGGCAAGGTGCAAAGTGGTGATAGCAGAGAGTGTTGGCGAAGTGGGGAGGAGGAATAAGACTGTCATGTCAGGACTATCCCACCCTGTGAGACTTCAGTGCCAAAATCTGAGAGCTAGGGATGACTTCTTGTGATATCCAAGGCAATATGTCCTGATGACCTTACAAGGGGGATATTATAAGAGACAGCTCTTGGTGTTGGCATTGAGCAGGATACATAGGTGTCAACCACAGCTGCACACAATATGCCATTCAAATAGAAAAAGACATTTAACAAACTAGGAAAATATATTCACACACATTTTGCCAGCTGGCATTCTCACCAAGACATTTTTCCTCCTTGCCCTGAAGACTGAAGAAAAGGGTCCAGGCCCTGGGATCTGCAAGCCTAATCAGGAAGTGCCATGCATCTTCTTTAACCTAAGAGTCAACACAGATAAGGATCATAGAATCATAGAATCATAGAATCATAGAGTTGGAAGAGACCACAAGGACCATCCAGTCCAACCCCCTGCCATGCAGGAACTCCAAGTCAAAGCATCCCTGACAGATGGCCATCCAGCCTCTGCTTAAAGACCCCTAAGGAAGGAGACTCCACTACACTCCGAGGGAGTGTGTTCCACTGTCGAACAGCCCTTACTGTCAGGAAGTTCCTCCTAATGTTGAGGTGGAATCTCTTTTCCTGCAGTTTGCATCCATTGTTCCGCGTTCTAGTCTCTGCAGCAGCAGAAAACAAGCTTGCTCCCTCCTCAATATGACATCCCTTCAAATATTTAAACAGGGCTATCATATCACCTCTTAACCTTCTCTTCTCCAGGCTAAACATCCCCAGCTCCCTAAGGCGTTCTTCATAGGGCAAGGTTTCCAGACCCTTCACCATCTTAGTTGCCCTCCTTTGGACATGCTCCAGTTTCTCCACATCTTTTTTGAATTGTGGTGCCCAGAACTGGACACAGTATTCCAGGTGGGGCCTGACCAAAGCAGAATAGAGTGGCACTATAACTTCCCTTGATCTAGAAACTATACTTCTATTGATGCAGCCTAAAATTGCATTGGCTTTTTTAGCTGCCGCATCACACTGTTGACTCATGTTCAGCTTGTGGTCTACTTGGACTCCTAGATCCCTTTCACATGTGGTCTCATTCAGCCAGGTGTCCCCCATCCTATATCTGTGCATTTCATTTTTCCGCCCTAAGTGCAGAACCTTACATTTCTCCACATTGAATTTCATTTTGTTAGCACTGGCCCAGCTTTCTAGTCTATTCAGGTCATTTTGAATTTTGATCCTGTCCTCTGGGGTATTAGCTACTCCTCCCAGTTTAGAGTCATCTGCAAATTTGATAAGTATGCCCCCAATTCTGTCATCCAAATTGTTAATAAAGATGTTGAATCATGCATCTGACCCTGCTATTTCTTTAGCCTGATACTAGGTGGGCAGACAGAGACAGAGGGTGGGTTTACACTAGCCAGAATACTCTGGGCTGCTCATGGAGTGTTCTGGTCCCAAAGCTGCCCGCAATTCCCCTCATTTCCTAGGCACTCTATAGTAATGGTGGGAATCTGTCTACATGTGTCCCACTGTGTCACCCACCACCACTGGTGAGAGTCACTACTTCTAAGGTGAAAAAGTTGGTGCCCTGTGTCCATTATATAACTGTAGAGGGATTGACCCATATTTGCAATGGTGGCACCTGGTGGCATAGTGGGACATTTGTCTAAACAGCTGCCTGGCATGGCTATGGAGTGCTATGGATTTTCCTAGAAATTCCAGAGCAAACAGTAAGTTATTTTAAATTGTTTGAAGGAGGGATGACCCAGATTTGATGAAGAACTGCCCTCACACAATGAAAACAGTCTGCAGACAAACTTGGGTTTTAGTTTAGTGGAAGAAGATTAATTGGGAATATCCTTGTCAAATCGCCAAATTATGACAATTGGAACATATGGACTCACTATCTTCAGAATGCCACTGTGCTCAGTAATGTATCCTGGCATGTGGCAGGATAATGATAATATAATATAGTCAATATTAAGCAAACTGAAAGCAACACTATCTGCCACTTAGTACATTACTGATGCTTGGTGTACTGTACTAAGCAGCAGATTGTGTGCTAGGATGGTTTCACCCAACCAAGAAGCATCAAGGTTTGCACCAGAAGGCAGGCAATACAGAGGACTGTAAGCGTTTATGAGAGCCAGAGCCAGTTAAGCAAGCTTTTCACAAAGACCACCATCCATCTCCAGTGCTCTTCCTTCCACAAGAAACAAGTTCTTCAAAAGCTATTCTTATTTCACCCTGAATCTAGGAAGTGGGATCCAGGCAATTCAAATGATCTCCTTCAATGGCAATGTTATCCTTCATGTTCCACAAGGGGAGCACTCACCTGGGATGGCAGAGTACTCAGCCTTCAACTCCTCCTCTGCACATTTCTTCATAAATTAATTATTTATCACATCTGCCTTTTAAAGAGGTGCTATGGTCTCCACTTGTTCATTTTCTGAGATAAATATCACACTGAGATTTCAAGTGTCATAGCAATTAGTAAAATGGGGAAAGGATGCTTCTCTCAGATGTTCAGGGACATTGTACTTCGTCATTTTCAATTTGTTCGATATTAACAATTAGTAGAACTTCAGATGTGTTTGTAACCTTAAGAACATCAACATGTTTCCATTATCTAATGTGTGTGTTTTGAACCTACTTCACAGAACAGAATTTATTAATGTGTTTTTATTTTTCATTTTTTTAAAAAGAAACTTCCTTTAAGTGGTCCTTCAGCTCACTGTGAAGGACTTAAGACCCTTATGGAACTCTTTCACTGATGAGCATTTTTTAGCACTGAAAAAATGAAAGAAAATCATTCCCTCTCAATGCCACAGGAATGTATGATTTTACTGTTTATCAGGCAACTAGATATTTATAATCAGAGATATTTGACAGATTCAAAACACTGAAGAAGCCTGACCCATGTGTCTTATGTGTCTGTGAGTCAAGGTTGAAGCAGGAAAAAAATAATATAAGGAACAGAGCATGAATGAGATGTATTTTATTATTTTTCGGACATTATATATGAAATGATAGATGGGAGACCTTGTACAGGTCTTCTGGCTCATAAGGTAGACTTAAACAAATGGGCTATTTTTAGTGATGAGAAAAATGTCTCTCTTGGGAGTCATGACCTTTCACATTATTCCCCAAATGATCAAATTCTCATCCTTCCATTTTCCTTTTATTATTTTTTCAGAATACATTCGGATCTCTTTAGAGAAGCCCTTGTCTTCCAAAACTGCCTAAAATGCAGCTCCCATCTACAAAATAATGGTGTGAAAATACCAGTTAACTTTAAAGGATTTTGATCCAGTGTAACTGCTTAACTGCTCCAAGCAGAGATTTTAAAAAAAGGATTTCACTGGTTTTAACAGCCTCTAAGAAAGTAGTCTTTTCACACCTCTCAAGACTTGTTTTCAGAAGAAACACACCTTGCCTCATAAATTCACACACTTATGAAGCTTCCAGGGCATTTCGGATGAAAAATACACACTGTTGAAAAATAATACACACAAACACTCTTTGGTCCACAATGCCAGTGATGTGTAAAATTGGATATAATACATAAGTGCATGTCAAATTAAGGAAAATGCATCAAAAAGTGCACAAATTTCCAGGCAAACAAACCCACACAATGTCTTCTACAAGAAATAAGGACAGGAAGAAAATGCAGGTGGGAAACAATATCCTGTCTATAACTAGATTGTAGGAAGGGATGGAGAATAATTTTCCTGGAATCTAGATTATTGATAAAAGTGTCCATTAAATCCATCCCAAGACTTCTCCCAGGGCAAAGCACACATTGCCTTGGAAAGTCAAACCTTTAAAAAAAAATACAGTAAAATATCAAGTTTTGGTGTAGGAGAAATTAGTGGCATCACCATTCAAACAGGCTGATACCATCGTATTTTGGGGAGAATTGTAAAAACAAAACAAAAACCTGAAAGTGCAAAGCAAACATGTAACCCCAATTTAAAATGTAGAAGTAGAATTAAAATAAAAAAGGTGGAAAATGTTGCAAAGGAAAACAATATTGGGCAGTCCTTAAAAGAGATGAAGTTCATAGATCTGGGCTGAATAAAATCTAACCAACCTTCACCCAAGGATAGCACAACACATTACTACAAAAACTTGTTATCAAAGATTGGATGACAACAGGAGGAACAATATCATCTATGGACAGAGGATTAGGATTTACTTCATCCAATAACCAGTTTGGCAACAATATTTAATTAATGGGATAATAGCTAATTCAGTGCAATCCCATTTGATTTAAAATATCCATTATCCAAAAGAACAGAAAGCTAATATCTTCAGTTTTTGAGGAGCAAATGATCAATTATTAATTGAAAAAAATGTATTGAAAAACATGAAAAAGAATTTGATTCTTTGCCACACACATAGTTGGGTTGAAAAGTTTATTAAAATTTTAGGAATTGGAGGGGCGGGAATCTTCTCAGCTATCATGAAATCATAGAATAATTCAACAACAACTTGACAAAGGCTGCTAAAATACAGCAGTTTGACACCACTTTAACTTCCATGGCTGATTGCTATGGAACTCTGAGATTTGCAGTTTGGTGGGGCTCTAGAGCTCTCTGACAGGGAAGGCTAAATATATCACAAAATTACAAATCCCAGAATTCTATATAGCATTGAGTCATGGCCACTAAAATGGTGTCAACCTGGATTATTTCTGCAGTATGGATACACCCAGAGTTAACATTATGTGCAGACCTTTTCTTAACAATTTTTTAAATCTCATTCATTATTTGCTGTTGCAGTGATATGGCTTCCCATAATACCAAAGAAAACAAATCAAGAAGATGAAACATCAAGGCAAACAGGAATCAATTTTTTTGCTATCAATGATTTAAAACTATACAGAAAGTCAAAATCACAAATTGAATTGTTATTGAATACTGGAAGCATATCTAGTCAAGATATTTCAATGTCATTCATTTCACTTTAAATGAAATTTGTTGTTGACAAATGTGCAACACTATAAATAAATGGGGTAACATTTTACTTTCTTGATAGAAACATAATTAAGTCTCAACCACAATGAAAATTACAAATATTACAGAATATTGCAAGCCGAGGACATTCAATATAGGAGTAAGAAATACAGTATCTGCTGGGATTGGTTCCAGGTCTCCCATGGATACCAAAATCTGTGGATGCTCAAGTCCCATTAAATACAATGGCAAAGTAAAATGGTGCCCCTTATATAAAATGGCAAAATCAAGGTTTGCTTTTTGGAATGTATATATATATATATATATATACACATATATATATATTTTAAATATTTTCAAGCAACGAATGGTTGAGTTTATGGATAAAGAATCCATGGATATAGAGGGCTGACTGTAGGTTGCTAGTTCTGTAACTAACAAAAGTACATAAAGTCTTAAAATTTAACATTAAAACCATAATTCAGAACATAAACTTCTGGGTCATAGCAGTTACCTGATATACTGGAATTGTTGAGTGGACTTGAGCAGAATAAGATGCACTAGAAAGAAAAACTCAGAAAATTATGACAGCAAGACATATGGTCCCGATTGACTGTATCTACTGTGCAATTTTGGGAGCCCAGGATTACTACAAGTGAAACAAATTGTTGAAGAAAAGAAATCCCTGAGGGAATATATCAATGAAAGAAAGAAAAATATTGATAGAACTATATAGAGAGCATTATTGAAAATCAAAGAAACAAAAGATGTGTGTACAAAGGAAATTATGAAAAATAATATTGAAGTTGGTGAAACAAACCACTACACAATTAGTATCTTAAAAGCACCAAAGTAAAAGCTGAGAAAGGGTGTATTTGGAAAGAGTTACAGAACTAGATATTTAAAAAGGAAATGGAAGATGTATATCATATCATTTGCATATCAAGAACAGGTGCTTCAGACAAACAGCATTAAGGCAAATAATAGGAAAAATAACTAAGAGTAGAATACGTCACCAGTATAAAGCAAAATATGATTTTGTTATCCACCTTATTAATTCATTTAGCAAGACTGCACAGAATGAACATGAGAAATGTCATGATAAAGTGGCTGCGATGATAAAGTAGAATCTATGCAAAAAGATGATTTGCTATCTGCAAAGAACTGTTGGGTCCAAAAGCTTTTAAAAAATACATTGGAAATGACTACAAACTGAGATTCAATACCCCTGGGGGGAAAAGAAAACAAGTGTGGTTCCAATAGTGGTAGGTGCTTTGGGAGTGACAAACAGTGAATGAAATTGCCATATACTGTATGGGATCACAACAACACAATAACAAAAAGTTACAGTTTCATGTCACATGTCAATGATGCCACAGATTCTTGGATAGACTCAGACTCACTGATGATCCAAAACTCCAGTCAGTAGCACAGTAGGCTGAGAGGTGATTATAACAAACAAATAATCTTCTGGCCCATGACTGCAGCTAGGCCACATGGACTATAGATAGTCTGAAGATTCTTAAATTGGTATACAGTTGCATGAGGGATAGTTGTTGGTCATGCTTTCTACTAGTACTTGGGCATCTGATCTCCCTCAGTTGTTATCTGGCAGCAACCACTGGGTTATAACAGCAGAAGAGGCCTACTGCACTGGCATGGCTCAAACCAGAATAATTTGCCCCCCTCCCAAAACTATTACCTAGGAGCTACTAGGCAACCTGTTTTCATAAACTCTCTAACTATCACAATTTGGCAGGAGAACTCCCCAATTAATTCACTGTCCCACTTTTTCAGCTTATTTTAAAATATCCCAGTTTCTCTCTCCTCCTTCCACTTTCTCCCTTTGCCTTAGCTTACTTTAACTGCTGTAAATTGAATTCAAAGTACAAATGTAGTTTGCACTCAGTTAACTCAGCATGGGAGAAAGGAAAGGAGGGGGCAGAATTTTGCTCTCCCTAGTAACTTAGGCAAAAACAAACTGCTTCAGTTAATAATGTTTGCCATCTTGGCCACATTCTGATGTTGCTTGACTTCACATGGCCTGGTTCAACTAAGAAGGAGATGGGACAGAAGAGCTCCTTCCTTCAACTGTAATAAGAGATGAGCTCTGTTCAGTTCCTCCTCTGCCTGAACTACTTCTATTATAATAACACTGTAACTTCAAGCAGATCATTATAATAGCTCTGTAATGTAAGGAAGTGTGGCCTGTCTTTATGTGTTTATTCTCTTTCCTATTCCCTTTGTCTGGGTGCAGCAGAAACATTTGACTCCCTTGGGTACAACCTCAAGCTATGGGCATACCTGGTGGACAACCATTTAAATTTTCTACCACATCCCTCATAGTGTCTCTCCAAGGCACTGCAGGAAATTAAAAATCATTCCCATGGAGGACTACTATTTAAATTTCTCACAATTCCCAGGAGGGATACCATGTGGAAAATGAAAATAGCAACCTGTCTTTTTCTCATTGCCTACTTGCAGCTGGACTCCTGTCACAAAATACTTTGCCAAATGCCCCCTCATATCTGCAGCCTTCCCAACTGTAATTCTGCAAGTACGGATGGTTGTATTTGTTACAGTTTTTATTGTTCTGTGTGGTATTCCTGGGTCAGTCATAGAAACCTTATGTAAACAATTGATTTGTGGTAGGAGAAAAGATGTCAGTACATATGTAGTAGTCAATACTTTAATATCTATCTTAGTCAAATATATTGCATGTATTCCTTTCAAAAGAGAAAAGCAGAGCTTGCAAAAGTTAGTGAGGTTGTTTATTTTATTTTGGAGTAGAGCTCCCCAAATCTGGTAGCTATATTGGCTGCAAGATGCTGAGAGCTGTAGCCCATATACAAGGAACATTATGGATTTCTGGAACAAGAATGTGTTCATTGTTGAACAAATTATATACATACCTTCCAACTCTCCCACTTTGGCACGGACCCTCCCAAGTAATACTCTGACATTCCACTTTTTTCAGTTGCTTTTAAAATGTCCTGGTTTCTCTCACCTCCTCCAACTTTGCCTCTTCTTTCTGGCTTACTTTAATTGCTACCAATTGAGTTCAAAGTGCTGAAGTAGTTTTCACTCAATTAAGGTTGATAGGGGAAAGAGGAGAAAAGGGGACAGAATCTTACCCTTCCCAGCAGACTCAGGCAAAAGCAACCTTTTCTAGCTTCTGTGTTCCTCCTCATGAATAACCTGCTCATTTTGGACTCCATTATGTGGCAAAATAGATGAAGACAGCCCCTGTTCATAGCAGGAGATAAATCTGTCAAAAGATTTTGGAGAAGGGGAACAAGTTAACGGAGTGTTCTTTGGGAAGTGAAACAACAACAAAAAAGAACAGACTGTCTCATTTCTCCCCACTCCATTCTTCTTCAAAGAATCTATTCAGACTTGCAGGCTGTGCACCCAAATCCCTCTGGAATTTAAAGTTATTTATAGGTAATTCTCCAACATAGTGAAAAGTGCTGTCTTTTTGTAAGAATATAATTTGGCAGCACATTTGTGAAGCTGGTCGCTATAAATATTTAAAGTTGCAAATGGACTCAGGGCCTGTGTTGACTCCTAATAGTTAAGAAAGCCCCCATGTAATTCCCTTGAGTAGAGGTCTCACCCAGATTGTAACACTCCATGTCCCTCCATCTGGCTGAACAGAAGCAAGGATGTTTTCAGCTCTCCCATTTAATTAATAGGAGCACAATTCCAGAGTTCATTTGCAACTTGATACTAATGAGTTGTATCAACAACAACAAAAATAAAACAGTCAGTTTTAAACATATTAATGATTTATTTTATTTTTTCTTTCTCGATGATTGGCAGTTCAAACCATAGATTGTAGCAGAAGACCATATGCAGTCTGCCTGGAAAAGATTCTTTTACAGTGCCTGGAAAAGATTCTTCCTGCTTGGAAAAGTTAACTTTATTAAAACAATAGGAAAGCCCTCAATAAATTCTCCTTTCACTTCATAGTTAAGAGGGAATTTATACCTGGATATCCCTGGTCCTAGCAGGCCAATTTTCCTTCATTTGAAATAAGGTGCTGGAGGAGAGATGTATGGGTACCATGAACTGTCAAAAAGAGAAATGAATAGGTCTTAGAGCAAATCAAGACTGAACTCTCCCTAGAAGCCAAGATGACTAACCTGTGGCTGTTGTACTTTGAACATATCGTGTGAAGATGTGACTCATTAGAACAGACAATAATGCTTGGTAAGGTGAAAGGAAGCAGAAAAAGAGGAAGAGTCATGCAGATGGATAGATTCAAGAAGCCAAGCCCTGTGCTTGAAGACTTAAGCAGGGCTGCAGATAACAGAAAGCCATGGAGGTCTTCATTCATAAGGTTGCTATAAGCTGAAATTGATTTAGTAGCAATTAATATCAACAAAGGAGGGCGCTTTGATCACTTTATCACCCAGCCCTTGTTGCAGTAGAGTGAGAGGCTAAAGACAGGAATGCAGAGGGACATGACCACCAGGTTTGTCTGAAGAAAATCCCTTTAGGTTCAAGGGGCTTAGGCTCAGAATAAGTGAGTAATGATTGTGGCCTAACAAACTATATAGGGCTTGTTAATGCTTTCCAGGAGAAGGTACAGCAATCCCTTTCTATTTGAACCACATCCTGTTGGAAGCATCTTGAGTGCATGGCATTTCTAGAATGTTTTCCTAGCACACAATGATCCCGAATGAAAATGGCATGGGAGGGCTTGCTTAATGCTACACATTTACAGGGCAGCTTGGAATAAATTGAGCAACTTATGATTTGCTGAAAAAGAGGAACTGCACCATTGAAAAATGAGGATAAATCTGGGCACAAATGTGTGTGATAATATAATCTCCTAATTCCCATGCATTTCATTTATGTTACAATTGAATTAAGGCAGTAATGCCATGAATGGCAAGGATAATTATTGAGGACAAAATAGCAAATTAAAAAAATCCTTAAAACTCTGTTTATTGGAGGGGTGGGAAAAATTATTTAGAGAGCCATAATCTGTAAGTTATCCACAATAACATTCCATCTGACAATGTATACACACACATATGTTGGTAGACAATTACATTCTTTCCAATTGCAGCTTATAAATACTGCTACTGCATAAGCCATGGTTTGCAGGGCTATGAAGCTATTAGACTGGGGGGTGCTGTACCAATGTTATCTGCATACAAAAGTATGCAGAACTAAAGATTTCAATGGTAGCCACTATATCTGGAGATCTGTAGCTCATCCCACACAATATTTAGGAACCTAAAACAGTGAAAGTGGGTAGGGATGAGAGCCCTGTGGTCCCTGTATTTGGCAATTTCACATGATACCAGCACAATATCGACTCATTCAGATATATCTATTTATCTTTATCTATCTATATCTATGTCTATATCTATATTCATATCTATCTATAGCTAATCAGAGGCTCATGTCACTCAGCAGTACTGCATTTGGATGTATCTAGTACTAGATCCTGACTTCTGAAATCTCACTACAAAGAGCTATGGGTTGATAATAAGACCTTAGTTCTCTTCAGGCACTATTCTAAAGAACCTTCAGGACGTTCAGGTGCTTACTTGCTACTACACATGAGGAGGGAGAGGGAGAACAAGCACAACAGTTTCACTTGCTCCCTCACTCTCATTGCCCTCCTTGTTTAAAATATGGGGGGTTCTTCTGTCCATGAAGACACTCTGCATGGCAATCTGGAAAATTAGGGCTCTCTACATTAGTGCTTGCCCATGCCAGCATGGTGTAGTGGTTGAGTATTGGACTATGACTCAGGAGATCAAAGTTTGAATCTCTGATCAACCATGGGCAAGTCACAATCTCTCAGACTCAGAAGAAGGCAAAAACAACTCCCTTCTGAACAAATCCTGCCTAGAAAATCCTGTGAGAGGGTGAAACATTGGGTTAGGAGGGGAAGCAAGGGGAAGGAGCAACTGGGCAACTGGCAGGGAAATGGGAAGCCAGGTAAGGGGGGTCAGGCAGCCGGGAAGGAGGTGCAGGTGAGCAAGTTAGTGGGAGGCGTTAGGGCATCTTTCTGCCCTGCTCCAACAGCCCTCCACACCAGATGTAACCATGGATAGTGATGCCACTGACTCCATAGATACCAGAGACTTCAGAGATTTGTAGCAAATAGCAAGTACATTTCTATATCACTTATCAGTGAGCACTCTCTAAGTGGTTTGCAATCTGTAAGCCAATTGTCCCCAACAAACTGGGTGCTCATTTTACCGACCCACAAAAGGCTGAGTCAACCTTGGAACCCTGCCTGGGATTGAACTCACAACCTTGTGGCTGTGAGTGGCTGCAGTACCAGCATTTAACCACAGCACTACCAGGGCTCCTTGTTATGTCCCTTAACATGAGCATGAGAAGAAGAAGGAAAGAAGTACAGTCACCCCTTCTTTTTTGTGGGGGATCCATTCTGGACCCCCTCATGAAAATGTAATTTTGTTTATATTCAAGCCTTATTGGCTTGAATATAGGTACGCAGCTGCTGAAGTGCGAAGGCATGTACTGCAGGCACATGACCTATTGTTTCCCCTTCCGTTTTTCCCTCGCGCATAAGCAAGGGATGCGAGGTTCAGAACCGCTAGAATGGAGGGAGGACTGTATAGTGCAAATTTGTTTTTGCCTACCTTTGTAGACCTGCATCTCCACTATAGGAATAATCTAGTTTGGCACCACTTTAACTTCCATGGCTCAGTGCTATGGAATTCTAGGAAGTCTAGGGGCTTTTTTGTGTCATCAGAGCTCTCTCACAGAAAAGGCTAAATGTCTCACAAAACTACAGTTCCCAGAACTCCATAACACTGAGCCATGACAAATAAAGTAGTATCAAACTGAATTATTTCTGTAGTGCGGATGCAACCTCAGTGTGTGTTCTTGCCCTCAGAACTCAAGCATCAATTCTGGGGGACCTGGTACAAACTTGTTAACACAGTCCTTTCTTTCCAACCAACACCACAGCCCTTCATCCTATACACAGTACAAAGTCACATGAGCCATGAAGAAGTTTAATTCTAGGTTACTCTGTGTTTGTTTGTGTGTGTGTGTGTGTATACACAGAGATGGGAAAAGGAGAAGTATAGATAGGAGGAAAGAATATCAACAACCAAATATATGCAGACAACACCATACTACTAGCAGAAAATATCACAGACTTAGAACAATTTTAAAGGAAGATCAAAGAAGAAGGGCAAGGGCAGACTTACGGCTGAACATAGACACAAAAATAATGACCACAGAAAATTGACATTAATTTAACCTAGACAATAATGAACTTGAAATTATTCCCGTACCATGGATCAAACATCAATCAGGAAAGAGACTGCAGACTAGGAATGGGAAGGGCAACTATGAAAGAATAGAATATTTTTTAAAGAGTAAAGATATACAAGTGAGCACAAAAGTTAGAATTGTATAGGCCATTGCATTCCCCATTACCATGTATGAATGTGAGAGCTGGACAGTGAAGAAAGGGGATCAGAAGAAAATAAATTCTTTTGAGATGTGGTGATTGAGAAGAGTACTGAGGATATCATGGACAACCAAAAAGGCAGAGAAATGGGTCCCAGACCAGATCAAATCTGAAATCTCCCTGGAAGCCAAGATGATCAAATTGAGGCTGTCATGTTTTGGCCACATCGTGACTCATTAGAAAATACAATAATGCTAGGATAGGTGGGTGTAGAAAGAGAGCAAGACAGTGTGCTAGATGAATGCATTCTATTAGGAAGGTCACAGGTATGAATTTACTGGACTTAAGCTGAGCGATATAGGATAGGGAGTCTCATCCACAGGACTGTCATGAGTTAAGATTGACTTAAAGGCAATTAACAACAACAATCTATATAAGATCACATACCACATTTTAACATGTGTATGTTCCAATATTATTCCCTGGTATCTTCCACATTCAGGAAGAAAGTATTGCATTTCTTGTTTCTTTAACCACAAACTTTTCATTTGTAAAATTGCTGTCCACCAAATATTTACTGTTCTAAATATTTTATTAAAAATACTCTGAGTAAATTGATCAAAGAAAAATTAATCTTCTTACACCATGTGCTTCACTCCTCTCGCTCCCTCTCTCCCTTTGTATGTGAACATTTTATCCTGTCATATAAAAATGCTAGCACATTTACAAGATTATAAGTGGGAGAAACAGCCCTGGTGAAAGCTGAGGTTTGTAATTGCAAAGTTAATTATCTTCCCTAAACCATCAGTTGTCACTTAGATAGACCAGATTCTAGCAGGTTCTCCTGGGACTGACTTTATTTCATTCCTAATGGCTTGGGACCCACCATTTTGCTGTCTCTGAACATTTGGTCACTGAATGCACCATTTATGGAGTATTGTTTAATTAAGGACAAATTAAGAGAACTGTGCATAGAATTTAATTTCATATACTGTGTAAATTCTTTTAAAGAGGGTGCTAACTACAGGCATTATAACTTTTCATTAGCTATTGCTTCTGCAATGTGTTGAGAGTGTATTGTTTGCAACAGTTACACTTTGTTTACTCTTCGGGGATTCTTCAGGCACTGAAGAATCTGTGTCTCTTGATTTACTAACCCGTTAGCTGCTGCGGAGTTCAATAGCAAGCCACATTTGGGGACAGAAGACACCCCAGCAGGCTACACAGCTTTTATGTATAAGGATATAGGAGAAAATGCATCACACAGCAGAGTATAGACACATTTATCCATGTGTCCTGGAGAAAGAAGAAAAAGGCATGAATAACTAGAATAAAGTCTAATAAATATTTCAGAATGGCTGGATAAATGGGTGTGCAACTTAACTACAGTTATATTGATATTAGTTATACTATCATCAGACTTGGCCGTACGTGTCCAGAAATTAACTGTAGGCATTAGGATGTTGGTGTATGGAATATGCAGGCAAGTTTGCCTCCCCTGCTGAACTGGAAACTATTCCATGTTCACCATCTCCATCATGCAACAGGTAAATTTTTGGGGAGATTAAAATCATAAAAGAAAGAAAATGAGAATCAGGCATAGGCCTTCTGCTTCTACTACATACTGTCCAGTTATGAGTCTATTGACTTGGACTCAAGTGGGATTTAAGTCACTTCAGTGACGCAACTTGGGCTCAACTTAGCAATCATTGACACACTGATTCAACTCATAACTTGTATATTTTTAGTGACTGACTTGCTGGCATCATTCACTTTAAGAGCAGGCAAGGCCCGCACCCAGACCATGGAGTGTGTTTCTCGGAGGGGAACAGCAAATGAGTTAAGCAATGATCTTGAGGTAGAAGGATCATTCTAAACTTTTCAAAAACTTTAGAAAGCTAATGTGCAATGGATATGGGTTGCTAAGGAAATTTCAACTTCCACCTCAAGCCCTTAACGTGCTTATAGTACCCGTCTGAGAAATACACCCTGCATCTCTTTTTTTTTCTGTTAAAGTTGGCTCCCAGACTTGAAACTCAACTTGAGACTTGACTTGAAGTCTCTTGCAAGGACTTGAAACTCGACTTAAGACTTGAAGGTAGAGATTTGAGACTTGGAATAAAAGGCTTGAATACATCACTGAAGAAAACCAGAGGCCCATTCACACTACAAAATTATAGTGCTATTATTCTAGTTTAACTTCCATGGCCTTACCCTGTGGAAACCTGGAATTTGTAGTTTGACGATGTACTGGAGCACTTTGGGCAAGAATTCTGAATGCCCTTCCCCAAACTGAGAATCCCAGGATTCCATAGGATGGAATCATGACAGTTCTCTTTGTAGTGTAAATGGCCCCAGAAAATCCTAGCTAAGTGCCAGGAGATTTACTTCTGGTGTATAGCTATATCTGCATAGCTGTTTCTCGTTAGCTGCCCCTGCTAAAATAAAATAATTGGTTAGCCATGTTAGTCTGGAAAATCAGTGTACAGAGGGATCTTGTAGAGCCTTTGAGACTAAAGAGGTTATCACATAAACTTTAAAACTGTCTCAAGCTTCCTGGGCTGCAGCCGGGACACGGGATGGAGACAGGGATTATCGCATGCTGAATCGCCACCTAATCGCCGGCCGCCATCAGCCTGGGTCCAAGCCAGTTCTCAGCCATGCTCCACCAGCACTTTTTTGAGGTTGGAAGCTTTCCAGCTTCTAAAAAGTGCTGGCAGAGCGCAGCTGGGCCCTGGGCTGATGGTGACTGGAGATTTGGCAGCAATTTAGCATAATCGCTAATCCCCACCTCCATACCGTGTCCTGGCTGCAGCCCGGGAGGCTTGAGCTGGTTTTAAAGTTCATGCAATAAGCTCCTAACTGAAAAAAGAAGCTGAAAGCATGAACTCCTGTAGACCTGAGGAAGCAGACTCCAGACCACGAAAGCTCACAATACCAGTTCCTCTCTTTCAGTTGGTCCCAAAGCTGCTACAAGATCCCTTTGTATAGTGGTGAAGTAAGTTGGACCTAGAGATAGTGACTGGCCCAGGGTTACCTAGCAAGCTTCCTAATGTAAAACATCTGAACCCAGATCTCTCTGATCCAGGCTTATTTCTCTGACTGCAAAACAATGAAATAAACAAACAAAGAAAGAAAAAGAGCTAGTGTGGTGCAGTCGTTTGAGTGTTGGACTATGACTCTGGAGACCAGGGTTTAATTCCTTGCTCAGCCACGAAACCCACTGGCTGGCCTTGGGGAAGTCATATGCTCTCAGCCTCAGGGGATGGCAATGGCAAACCTCCTTGTCAAGAAAACATATGATAGGTTTGCCTTAGGATAACCATATTCAGAAACTACAGTACATGAAAGCACAAAACAACAACAGCAACAAAAGAACAACTGCAAAACTATTCTCTCTTCTCTTTCATAAAGAATAGGAGTGGGCAGTGTGTGCAATCAGATTATTCTGTAACAAGACCACAAAAGGCCATACCACAACAGCCTTTGAACAGAGGGAGAAAATAAAGTGTCAGAAAGAGAGGGGAGAGAGAAAACAGAAATGTGTGTGCATGAGCATGAGACACTTATTGGCTTATGGTGATCCAGTGAATTTTTCACAGGGTTTTCTTAAACAAGGAAAACTCAGAGACTGTTTCACCAGTTCCTTCCTCTGAAATATAGCCTACAACGCATGGTATTCTTTGGTGATCTTTCATCCAAGTTCTGCTTAGCTTCCAAGTTTAGATGGGATCTGGTCCTATAAGTGTATTTAGAGAGAGAAGTAGGTAGCAGATTCTGAAGATTCTATTCTCTACGTATGGTGCTAGCTCTGTTCCTGACCTCAAAAAGTGTCCATGGAGTGGTTCAACAATTACTCATCTATGCATTCAACTCCAATGCTGTACATCGGCTTGCTAGGCACTGGGGTTTGGCACCAACTATTGAGGACTGAGCTGTTTGTTGGTTATTAAAGTTAATGGCTCAGAAATTATAGCACTGGCATCTACACAGAAACTTGCCATGTCTAATTGGGCAGTGGAGCTGCTTTTGAATTCCAAATGGCAGCTATAAATGCATAGGCATTAGCCACCACAAAAACTGCTTCTTCCATGCTCAGATCTATTTTGCAAAGGTTTCTTACTTTCAGCTCTAAGGTTATACTTCTGGTTCTTCTATTTAAGCTTCTGCTTTACCCATAATATGGAAAATGGGCCAGAAAGCATGTAAATTTGGGAAATAACTAATTTTCTATTTTGTTCACTTGTTTGTACGCTAGTAATGCTCCATTTCGTTAATAAGCACAAATAGGCAGCTCAGATTTGGAATTAAAAACAGTCACAACTTTATTGGTTACAGCTGCAGTAGGCTTTGCATGAGCATGGATATTGATCCAGGCACAGACCAACCTGCCTGCTGGTCAGTGAACCACTATTAGTCCAGCTGGGTTGCTGGACAATGTCTGAGATGACAGATATGGGATTTTATATGCCAGATACCTCTATGTGATTCCCTTGCCACCTGGGAGTAAAGCAAAGCCAGACACCCCAAGCTGGGTATGACCTTTGGTACCTCAGCTCCCAATGTCCCATAAGAGGACTCCTTTGCCATTTCTGATGGGCTTGCTAGCACCCCTCCCCTTTGTTTGGAAGGATGGACTCACCAAAACAGGGCATTTGTGGGTAAAAGTTGCACCATGCCATTATTTTTTTCTTCCACCCCAAACACATGCACATATGTGCAAGGACATGCCACCAGCAGCCACCAAATGCCTTCTGCATCCCACCCACCTGACAACCCATTGGACACTCCATGCAACCAGCCATACAACCAGCCAGTTGATTGAATAAGTGATTGACTGCTCATATGGCATATTGATGTGCTCAATGGCACATTAACAAAATGCGATCATGGAGGCCCCACATACATTCCCCTTTCCTCCTTCCCCCATGGCCACCTTTTGAACCAGCCAGTTTGTTAATGTTATAATTAACTTAATTTTATGGTTGGTGACAACCCATGTTGGTTGTCACTTCACTTTACAGAGAATGTGATGGGTCGACAATGTGATGGATCAGTGGTGAAGCTGACTATTCATGCCCATGTACAACAACAACAATAAAAAAACTATGGGCAATAATGGCGCTGGCAACTTGCTGGCCCCTTCCCTCATCTATGCACTGGTGCACAATCTGCATTGCAGAGCAATAGTTTGCACTTTCTGGCTTGAACTGTAGTAAACAGGGGTTACATTGCTCTGGGTACCCCTGGAGTGCAGTTTCATCCTGGATTCCTCCTGTGTTGGCCACATGTGCCATTTAAACAGGTAGGTTTCAAAATAGAACAAAACCACATCTTATCATTTATGCGAACAGCCCCCAAGGTACAGAATGCTGAAGTATGGCTTATAAAACTGAGAAAGCAAAGAGGACTAGTAAAGTCCAATAGAAAGAAGAAACAAAGTCTTAGAGTGTTGAAAAAGATTATTTTATTCTTGCAATTAGCCCAATGTGTTTTGGCCTAGTAATATTTAATGGCCTTCTTCAGAGGCTATTAAAAGATAAAAGAAATAAAAGAGACAATATGCAAACAACAAAAATTATAACAGGAGACAAGTTACAATTTGGAGCATCAGTTTTGTGTACATATGTCTTGCATCAAGATGCATGTAAAATGTCTCAGTTTTAAAGATACCTATTAAATTAAACTTATATAGGAACAAAATGTTATTTTTTATGTCATAGAGCGTCCCAGTCCTTGAATTTTCCTTTGATTTCCTGGATCTTATGAAATAGATCTGTTGTTCTTCCCTTATTGTTGTTGTCTTCTATTTCTCTGCATTGGTCATTGTAGTAATTTTCTGTAACTTTCTGCACAAGCTGTTGTACTGTTGCATTCATAATGATTAGTTTGTTCCTGTCTCCATTTTGATGTCTCTTCTCTATGGGGCTATACAGATGGGCAGCATGCAGCCTCCCATTTTCACCCCAGATTGGGGCCATGGCAACCACGCCATAGCCTCCAGAGGATACAAAAAGAAACCTCGAAGAGCAGTTTCTCTTCAGTGTCCTGGAAGGGGTGTCATATGTGTGGTGACACAACATGATGACGCCCCTTCTGCACTGCGCCGTTTGGGCACTATGCCACAGTGGCATCATCATGGTGCATGCTGTGTAAATGGGCACATGCCAAAATGGCACTAAGGGAGTGGGGGTCACAGCATTGAGCGTGCAGACACTGCACCATGAGTCTGCCCACAGGCTGGCACAAAGTGCCAGCCTGTATCCCCCCTACATCCCTTAGATAGTCCAGACCTTTACCAGAGGAAAAACCTATAGCTTGGAACCTCTGATCATGTTCTCCAGCAATCACACTGCCAAAAATTGGTTTGTTTGTTTGTTTTCCCTACATTTTACCAGAGCCCATGCAAACTGCACAGGCTGCTGGGAAGGAGAAGCTGTACAACCCATAGAAAATGGTGCAAACCTCACTCTGTATCCTCACCATGTTCCACAGCTGAGTCTCCCTCTTCTGATATGTCAGGAGAGTGTGCACTTTCCATCTCACTGGCACCTCATTGTTAATATTATGTGAACTGTACTCAGGGGCTGAACAGACTGCTCCTAAGGGGCAGCCTGCAGCTGGCTCTTTCTTTGCCAGATTGTAGCTGCAGCAACTGCACACTGTGGCCCCAATTTGGCCTTTCTCTAGTGCAAAAAGGAGCCCTAAAAAGTAGCTCCTTTTTGCACCACGGAAACGGTGCAATAGCTGCTGATGCCATGGCTTTTCAGCACTCCTTTGGCAATGCATCATCTGGATGCAGTGGCAGAGGAGAGCTGGATGCCACAGCCCGACTCTGCCCCCATGGCAGCCTTTGATGCCAGTCTGTACAGCCCCTCAGTAGCTTGTACATATTGGAACCGGAGGAAAGGGCTTGGCCTTTGTTTGCAAAGACAAACATATTTGATATTTGTTCTTGCACATGGTATTGTCTATCTGAAATGAAGTTTCTTACAAGTTTAGAAGTCAAGTTACTTTTATGAAACACCTGTCTGTTGCTGTGCCTTTTAGAAGAAGCTGAATTTAAATCGGTGGCAAAAGTGTTGCCTATGACAACAGAAAAGTACCTGAATTACCATAGTTAATTGATACACTATCATGACAGAATAAAAGGAAAACTAGTGCTGTCTTCCTGGATGTTGTGCTGGTTGACCAAGGTTTCAATTATTCAATGTTTAGCAGGAGTTGAGATCGGGGCTGCAGGGCGGGGGTGGCTCTGTGAAGTGGCCTGGTAGAGCATTGTGTGTTGGGAAGAAGGGAGAAATTTTTATTTTCTCTATAAATGCCAAAATATTGTCCAATGCCCTTGAAGGAGATAGATAGGCAGAGAAAAACAGATTTGTGTGTAAACCTATGTGGGCAAACACATGATTTATAAAGGAGGAAAACAGCACATTCTTCTTAATAGGAAGGAATTAAAATGTCTATACCAAAACAATTATAAACCAAAATTGAATCTCAGAATAAACGTATCACCTAAATAGTTAAGGCAGCATCAGAAGCAGTGCTATTGAAATTGCACAAATTCAAAACCTGTCAAAAAAGATTTAGGAATATAGTCCAGAACCTCAGTATCCCCCATTGGATAACTGTCTATAATGCCAATATAAATGCTTCTAAGTATTCACATTAGAACGTCTATATGCTAAGGGCAGCATATCACTACAGAGTTGTCATTTTTAATTTCAGTTTTATTTATTGCCATGTAAGTCTTCTCAAGCTTGCATTTCAAAGCATAATGTAATTATTTGTGAAGAAACAATAGAGTTGAAAGCACTTTTATTTTATTTTGTTTTGTTTTATTTTTTTAAATCCCTCTGAGATGAGCAGACCAAGCTGTCAGTTGGCTGGATGGCTCCTGTAAGTTTTGCCAGTCTTCATTGTCTTCTTGGCAATAGTGAATTTTGCATGCAGAAGTGTCTTCTTACAATGCACATGACTGTTGTTGGAGTGTGATACAATGCATGTATTTATCCAATTCCAGCTATCCCAATTATTCTGATTTGTCAGGGATAGTCCCGATTAATCCTCTTGTTCTTCCTTATTAATACCCTTTACTGTCTTGACTACCCTCTGATGTTGCTTGGCCACATATGTCTCAGTTTCTTCTGTGAAATGCTGGAGAGTATGTAACTATCTGTGTGTGTCTCCCCCATACACATACCTGTTCTTTTAAACCACTTCTTCCCCCCACTATGGTAGACAAGCTTGCTGTATTTTGCAAATGATGTGTTTCTTTGTATGTGCAAATAAATGGGTCAGATAAAACCATGTGTACCTATAATGATGAATATTTACTGAATGGAAACATCATTACATTGCTTCCAGCATAGGCTCACATCCACAGTTGGATGAACCAACTGGGAAAGTGGGTGTGTGTGAGATTTGGACAGAAGCCATTGAAATGTTCTGTTTCTACATGCTACTCTCTACATTCATATCTTATGCATGAAACACAGTATGAAATATATCTGTCCCTATGTGGATGCACACTCACAACACCATGCATTATATTATATTTCAGTATTATGCCACCAGTGACAAGCAAGTGATGTATAAAGAGATGCTCACTACACTTAGAAGCCAAAGTGATGATCCAAAAGCAGACTGAAGAGGCTGGGAATAATTTAGAGTGTTTAAAGAATGAGAATAGGCAAAGCTGAGAATGTTTCATGCTTTTTTAAAGATCATTTTTCTACTTTAAATTTATTTGAGCCTGTTCACATTAGTTACCATTTTTTTTTCAAAATGCACAAAAATATGTATGTATTCTTGCTAATATAATCATTATATGCAATGTCTTCCAAAGTATTTCAAGCATTTTTCTCTTATGTAATGCATGTTTCTATATTTTTATCTGTGTGTGTGTGTGTGTGTGTGTGTGTGTGTGTACCTCTCCATTATATATGTGGGTTGTTGTTGTTTTTTAAAGATAGAAAGATTTTGGAAAATAACTTTAATACATGATAAAGTAACATTAAGTTTTTCCCCATTTTTCAAAAGTAACTTCAAACTATAAATCCCAAGATTCCACAGGAGGCAGCCATAGTTGTTAAAGTGAAATAATACTGCTATAACAGTGTAGTATGATATTGTCTTTGTAGTATGTAGTGTTATATTCTCCTCCCGTTCACCTTGTTATCACCTGAAGATACACCATGGAGCACCAAGCAATGGCAGCAGCGACCCACACTTGAACTATTTGAAATCCCTCCTTCACCATTTGGTGAGGCTATACCCCTGTAACTACAAAAGTAACTAAAAGGGTAAAATTACCCCACAAAATGAGTGACATTGTTCTGTGTCAAGTTACAATTGTAAAGTAATATCTTAGCTATTGCAAAAAGGAACTGATTGCATGTAACTTGTAACATATGAACACTGGTGAATTGTAGTGCAAAATTCAAAATTCAAAACAGGGCAAAGATCAACATATTACTGTTTTATCTCATCCATTACTGTGGCTCCATCTGTATGACAGAAATAATGCAGTTTAGCACTGCTTTAACTGACAGGGCTCAGTGCTATAGAATTCTAGAATTTGTACTTTGGCGAGAGATTTACCCTTCTCTGTCAGAGAGCTCTTGTGCTACAACAAACTACAGATCCCAGGATTCCATAGTATTGAGCTATGGCAGTTAAAGCAGTGTCAAACTGCATTATTTCTGCAGTGCCCTTGCAGCCTAAGTTCATAACTTCCTATCTGTTTCAGGTTAGGAAATTAGAATTTGGTAAATTTGATTAAAATGTGATCCAAGTAAGATTATTCTTATTTCACTAAACAACCTAGTCCACTAAACATTTGACAACTGGAAACCTTCAGAAGAAGAGATATTCAGCTTTATTACAGGAGTTGAAAATAGGAACATAAAGAACAACTATTAAGGGGAAGAACTTCGTGCAAGACATATTAGTCTGTGGACTGCCTTTAGAAGAGCTATGGATATTTCATTGATTAGGAAATTTAGAACAAGTCTGAACAAAGCAATTAGTAAATATCCCTGTGCTAGCTAGTCTACTTATTCTAATAGGCCATATTCATCATTAAACTCTGTATCATTATTCCTTTTTGGTTCTATACATTATTTACAAGGGACAGTCTGGCTTTGACAGTGGGAGCCAAACACAGAGGCTCAGAGGAAATTAATGAAAACATCAAGATCCAGATTAGAAGTAATGTGCTATGTGAAGGCGCTTTAGAAAGAGCCTGGAATCTTCAGCTATTCCAAAGGGCAGCTTTCTGAGCATTATGACGCTCCGCCAATGGCACATTGGGCTTCACTATTAAAGTAGGCCAGTTCTTTTAATAGTTAAGGCCCAACTAGATGATAAGTGAATCCATCAATGCATGCCATTGTTCCTAAGTAAACAGCAGTGTAGAAGATTCAAATCAAGATTGGGACTATGGTATACACGGAGGGTTATTCATCTCTTTCTTTTTATGCCACAGTCTGTATGAAATTCAGATTAATTCCTCTGTCATCATGCACCACAGCCCTGGTTCTGATCCCACACATACATGTTGCAACTGAAAGGTTTTTCTTTTTAAGGTGTGTGCTGCGTGCTTTGAAGACATTTCCAATTGTGGCAACCCTAAGGTGAAACTATCATGGGATTTTCTTGGCACGGTTTGTCCAGAGGAGGTTTGCCATTGCCTTGCCCTGAGGCTGAGAGCATGTGATTTGGTCAAAGTCACCCAGTGGGTTTCCTGGCCAAGTGGAGAATTGAACCCTGGTCTTCAGAGTCTTAGTCCAGCAATCAAACCATTATCCCATGCTGGCTCTGGGCTTTAAAGGACCAACTGAAAATACAAAGTGCATTAACACCTTTCTTTTATTGCCTAATTTTACCTTCATTTTTCCAGCTCACTTCAAAGTACTACTTATAACCTATAGAGACCTCAGTGTACTCACAAATAGAGTGGTGCAGTATCTTGTCCTGTAACTATACACTGAAGCACACATTCCTACATGAGCTTATATCAATGGCAACCAATATTTCAATTACCTTGATAGAAAGGTGTTATATGGTGTGTGTGCTTTAGAT
Organism: Urosaurus nigricauda; assembly: GCA_034509955.1. Taxonomy (NCBI): domain Eukaryota; kingdom Metazoa; phylum Chordata; class Lepidosauria; order Squamata; family Phrynosomatidae; genus Urosaurus; species Urosaurus nigricauda. The sequence goes on from JAOEGL010000006.1 coordinate 82,912,831, forward strand.
ATATTATTTAACTTTTATATGTTTTAATGTCATTTTATACTGTTTTTTGCTAGTTCATTTTAATTTTTTTTAAAAAAATATTGTAAAATCTTTCAAACAATTTTATCTTTGAGCTGACTTAGGTTCCCTTCTGGGAGAAAGGTTGCATAGAAATGAAATGAAATAATACATGCACACGCATGTAAATCCTATGAATCTCTTCATATGTTCAGATAATTCAATAAGAACCTGCTTAGAATACTAGCTGTGTCTGATGCTAGATCTCAGATCTCCTGTTCCCTAAGATGGAAATGAATGCATTGCTGCTCCATACCTAAGGAAGATGTGCTCTTGGCAATGTCTGCTGCTCCCTGCTTACCTCCCAAACAGGAGAATGTAGTTGCCCACTCCTGCTCCAGAGGCAAAACATTTTACTTCCTGTTTTGATGTTGTATGTGGTCCTATGGGTTCTGTCTCTGCATGCTCGTGTTTCATCCAGGCATCTATAGTCACTTTCTCCTCTTAACTAGAATAACACCAAATATCTGTTCCTAAGGAGCCTTTGTGATTCCTGAAGTAAGATACAGATCTTCACCTGGGTTCAGCCAAGAAAGAAGCTGCAAATCAAGTGCACAAAGTAACTAAGTGATCTCAAGTGCACAAAGTAATCTTTCCTTAGGAAACCAGAGGGCCCTCCTGTCACCATGTACTTGACCATTTGCAATATATTCGTACATCTCTTCAACATCTGGAGGAGTTGGGCCTTCTGTGGATGGGCTCAGAGATGGCTCCTCATATGCTACCATTTCTTTGTAGCCCTTGGCAAGTGCAACCCTGCTCCTCCAAAGAGGAAACCAACGCATGATTTTCTTTCTCCCTCCCCATATATTCAAAGGAGAAACATTTCAAAATAATGGCAGAGCCCCTGCCTGCCCCACACCATCATGGAAAGAAGGAAGAGAAGCTTCTGCTAAAAGGATCAAGAATGAATACGAAGAGCCACAAATACCCTCAGAGAATGGAGTGCTATGATAGCAGCTCTCCAGAGCCACAAGTCCCAAGACTGAATGTGGGGATAGCCAGTGTTAATGGCACTTATATACTCCAGCCATAGGCTGCTATGGTACCTTGTGGTGGAACATTCTTTCCCATGAGGCTATCCTCTCTTGATCAATTTTTGCTTTAAGAAGGAAGTTCCACAGGCACTGCTGTTGTTAATGGTCTGACTTTAATAGTGGTAACAGGATTTTTAAAGTGTTGGTTATGTTGATTTGTCTGGCTGATTTATGATTCGTCTATGATTCTTATAGGTCTGTATACACACACACATTTAGGCACTTTAGGGAGTCTTTAGGCGTAAATTATCAGTCTATTTATGATTTTCTTATTCATCCTTGATTTTTTTGATCTGATGTTAATTTTAATCCTTTTTTCAGGTGAATGCAGAACTTAGTGAAAAGTCAGAAGTACTCTGCTGAAAATTAGACCTTGGTCACTGAGTGCATTTCAATAGCCTGCCTCAAAGCTTCCATTAGTGGGAGGGTGCTGCTTTTGAGTTTTCAACTGTTTTCCCAAGGGCTGCAGTGATGCTGGGGGTGGGGGTGGGGGTGGGAGAAGCATCTAAATCCAAACTCAGACATGCTTATGTCTTGTTAAAATGAAGCTATTACCACAGCATTCAAAACCAAAGGGGCAAATGAAATGGACCTGCATCTCATCACAGTCCTGCTTTTAAAAAATGGGGGGGGGGGTCCATATACAAAAAACCTATAGACTGATTCACAAGTAAGGTCTAAAACAAAATGTTCCAACGTGGAGTGTTCCAATGTACTGTTCCAAGTGATTCAGCCACAGCCTGCTTTACAATGTCCATTTTGCCTCCTAAACAATCAGCAAACTATGGCTACTACATTGCTAAACTACATTTAGGCCCTATTGCAGTTCTAGGGTTTCTTTTCTCACCCTCCCTTAGTGTTTGTCTTAACATATCCTCTACTTTTGTAAACCTGAGGGTTTCCCTGAGCCTGCCGATATTGCTTCCCTGTAAAATCTATGGAGACATGAATGGGATCACATATACCGGTCTGTCCCTCAACTTCCATAGGATATTTGAATGGATGAGAAAGTGACCAATCTCAGGAGCTTAGTGATATAAATCTTTATAAATTTTCATTCTTTCAGACAAAAACCAATATTTTTTTACCATTTTCCTCTTTCCAAGAAAGTAATTGAAATATGCAGATTTTGAAGCCAGAATGGTGTAGGAGTTTGAGCACTGGCCTACAACTCTGGAGGTCAGCGTTTAAAATCTACACAGCCATGGAAACTCACTGGGTGGCTTTGGGCAAGTCACATTCTCTCAGCTTCAGAGGCAGGCAATAGCAACCTCCCTATGAACAAATTTTGCCAAGAAAACCCTGTGACAGGGTCAGCGTAGGGTTGGAAATGGCATACAAAAACAACAGCAGCACTTGTACTTCAGGACTTAACTGTGAAAAAAGTGATGGCAGGGAAGGAGATTCACAGAAAACTGCATTTTCTCTGCATAAAACAACTTTCCTCTGCAGGAAACAGCATTTCATGTATATAAAATATTTCTGTGCAGAAAACAAATGCATTTTGGGAGGGGTCAGAGTTTTTCAACACTTGAAATACAATGTTCAATCATTTCTCCTAGTTTTTTTTGTGAGTTTTTCAGGCTATGTGTCCGTGTTCAGGAAGAATTTATTCCTGATGTTTTGACTGCATCTTTGGTTGGCATCTTCAGAGGGTGGTGGCATGGAAGTGAGATATATATATTGTGTGACCTTTGTGATTTGCATGTTAATCTGTGTATTGGTCTGTTGTTGAATGGCAAGACCTCAGGGTAGGAGGATATGAATGGTGGATGGGTGCCTATTTCATTAGTAATCCATTGTCTGCAGGGAAATCTCCTGGCCCTGGGTGCTGCTCATTTGCACGTGTTGAGTCTTGATTTTAGTGTTTTTAGTGTTTTTTAGTGTGTATGGATTTCAGTAGCTTCCCTGTGCATTCTGACCTGCTAGTTGTTGGCATGGTCCAGTATTTCAGTGTTTTCAAATAGCATTTTATGCCCAGGTTAGTTTATATAATATTTCTTCAAATATTTTCAAACATTCTTTCCATCCCTACTGTAGCTACACCCAATTTATAGAATAACTTTTTCTACAGCATGCCATTGGCCTTTTGCACATAAACCTATGTGCATGGTAATGTGAGTCATGTACCTTTATCAGATCATTTGTATATGCATCTTGCACATTCATACTTTATCCATACTTGTCTTTTAATGTGTAAAATATCGGAGAGGTGTACATTGCTGTGATCCTGTTCTGCCATTCAGGTGTTGAACCTATCTGCTTCAGATTTGCTCTACCATGGAAATAAATTCTGAAAGAATGGTATCAGTTTCAGGTTATTTTAAACCTTAAGTTGTAATATCTCAACATATTACATGGGATCAGCTAAAACAGGGAAAAGATTAAAATGATAAATAAAAAACTGATAAAAGCTCCAGCCTATCATGTCCATTCACTGATGCTGAATTTATACGTGGCAGACAATACAATCCTTCTTTGATGTGATGGAAAAATAAAACTGAAAATGAATAATAAGAGGTTATAGTGAAAACCTCTAAGTCAATATATAATTAGCAGCCCACTGATCTACACAGTCATTACCACACCAAAGAGGAAACAATATAGGAAAAATCAACACTTCTGTTCATTGCAATTAATTATTGTTAATTAAATCAGTTTGGACAACATTTCAGACTGTACTAAATGCTGGCATGCTGAACTTATATTTAAGCATTCAATAAGTATTTATTCATTATCCTAGCTGAGGTTCTACTGTGCATTTGATCTAAAGACCTTTCTGCAAGGCCGTTTAAACACTGAATGTAAGTAGTATGCTGAAAAAAACCAGTCTATGAAAATGTTACTGCCCCATTTCTGAGTTCCTTAAGAAGTGGTGGTTTAGGGGAAGATTTAAATGGCTAGTGGTTAGCTTTCAAGAGTAATGCTTTAAAGCTCTTCCACTCCCATGAAACTTCATGTAAAGAATCCACTGCTCCTGTTTTGTTTGAACAAACTGAAATGGTGGTTACTTTTCTCCCACCCACCCCATCTTTACTACCCACTCTCTGATGTGGCCTATTTAATTTCCTATGGAAGCACAGGAAAGGGCTGAGAAGACCACTGATGTAATGGTTTCATTACTCAGTCTAACTTCTAATAAGTGTTCTCTTTACAGCGAGAAGCTAGGAATCTACACATACATGCACACATAGACCTACCATGCATCCAAATACGTGCCCCAAGTCTTCTCATCATGATAAAACCTTCAGTATTCAACACCAAGCAAGAGGCCTGCTGTTCCTTCAGTGACAGCAAATTGCTCACATCTGTAGTCATCTTATCTAGTGATCTTCAAAGTGGTGGATGAACGTGAGATTATGCCGGATCTCTCCTAAATGGTCAGGAATGGAATATTAGAATATTCCTTTGCAGATGCTGGAATATTCCTTTGAAGAACCTTTGCCCCATGATAACCATGTTAAAGAGAGTAATAGATATCCACTAGGTTTTCCTATCTTTTCCAGATATTTTTCAGTAAGGGAAAAGTAACCATAGCTTCTTTTCTTTTGAGAAATGATAAGGTAACGAATTCCTTTTTTAAAATGTAACTTTTATGGTAACTAACAATATGAGGGAGGCAGGTCTAGCAACTATAAGTGTAACTAATGATCTTTGAAAGTTATTTCCCAAGCTCTACTTAGGCATATGCCTCTTCCATAATCACACAAATTCTGTGTTCTAGCTTGAGTATGAAAACAAAGAATCTCTTCAAGTATAGATTAAAAAGATCCAAACCAAGCAACGTTTTCTTCAGAGACATTTAAACACTGAGATCAAAGACATTGCTTAGTATAGTTATTAAATTATAGGGAGGCTAGACGGTTTTTCGAAGTGTGGTATTCACAATGGAATTTCAAATGTTTCTTGCCTTGATTTGATGTGCTAAGAAGTTGTGTATTCATATCTTTTAACTTCAGACACGTTATCCCGAGTAACCTGCTGATTATAAAAGGGAGGAGTGGAAGGCTCAGAAGGAAGATATTACCATACTTACTTGCAAGGTAATTGTAATGTGAAACAAACAACAGTCATAATGCTTTTTTGTATTTGACATGTGTTTTCCATAGAGTGGAGCAGAGGGAGGGGAGGATAACTGAAAGACTTGTGGATAAAATAGTCTTCTACATATCATGAGCATTTTGTTTTAAAAAGCAGCTACAACTCAAGAACTGCTAATGGTATCTCCTTTGATTCCATAGCCAAAGTCAGCTAATTTTTGGTGGTATGGATACAAGCAAGTATAATTCTGATCCACTGGTATTTTTTTTTAAATAATTTGAAAAGGTTCCAGTTTCTCTAATTCTGTAGGGAAAATTTTCCAGTGGAAAACAGAAGAGTGTTCCAGCCTCTTAGAGATAAGTTAGGGATAAGACTAGTTATCTCTATCTCTATATCTATCACCTATAAAGCCCTATATGGCTTGGGCCCAGGGTACCTAAAGGACCGTCTCTCCCCATATAATCCGCCCCGCACACTGAGATCTACCGGACAGCGTGTACTGAGAGTTCCAGAGGCTAGATTGATGAGTACTACAAAAAGGGCGTTCTCCATCTCTGCCCCTTACCTCTGGAACTCTCTACCCACTGAGCTCCGCTTATCTCCCACCCTCAACCAATTTAGAAAGGACCTGAAAACGCATCTATTCAAACAGGCATATTTGTGAATGGGTCTCTCTTGTGGTGTGCTCTGTTAGATATGCTGCCTATTGTTTCTCCATTATAGTTTTACGCTGGGAGGTATTGTTTTTATTGTTTTATCGTTGTATTGTTTTACTTGTTTTTATTGTGTTATTTAGATTTTAAACTATGCTTGATGTTTTAACGTCTTTTTATCTTGTACACCGCCCTGATCTTTTTGGAAGGGCGGTATAGAAATAAAATTTATTATTATTATTATCTCTGTATTTCTAACAAGTAGATATAAGATAGCAACACACAATATGGTGTGTTGCTTAAATATCAGTAGAAATTATCAGTGAAAAAACCCTAAATAGCAGTACTTGGACCCTGAAATGAATGGCATTCTGGATATATCCAGTTCTGAAGCAACCTTTGCAACAGACTAGGTTTCTATTTGATCTCTGCTCACCTGAAAGGAGTGAAACCACCTCCTTAGTCACAAAGAGATGTTCTTCTTTATGATCGTTTCTTCAGCCATTGTACCCTAATTCATGTTCTGACAGCAGCTATCTTTGGTTTAAAAGAAAGGCTCTTCCCATAAGATTCAAAGGCAGCACAGAAGCAGTTACACCAAATACCCTGCACAAACTTCTGTGGGCTGTTCTAAACCACCTCCTGTAAATGGTGGACAATTTGACCTCCATTGATCTTTACTAGTCACATGTTCTGAAATAGCCCAGTAGACATTGGAGTTTATCACACAGGAGGAATTTCTCTCAATTTCAAAAGAAATGGAAGTGAGGCCAGTTCAGAACTGAGTAAATTTGCTAGTTCGGCGAATTTACGTATTGACACTGCATTGCATTCAGAACTGCCTGAAATTGCCTCCCAGTGCCCAAAATTGCGTGTGATAGTTTCTCACGCAATCACGTAAAACCCCATGACTGCGTTCAGAAGGACTTCCCTTTGCCTGAAAATGTGTGTGATCAGCTTTCAGGCAATCACGCAAAACCCCATGATTGCATTCAGATTGCCATTGGATTATACTTCCAATTCCCTTTGTGTGATAAATTCCATTATGTCTTCAACATAATGTCCTATAAGAATGAAAAACCATAGCATTCTCATGAGATAGCTCTTTAGCATGTGCTCATCTCAGAGTTGCTGTAGAACAATAGCTTGGGTTTTGTTTATTACAGAAAAAAAACAAGAGAAGAAGGAAATGAAGATGCTATCCTCAGTCTTTTATTCTTTCTTTTAAATTAGGGAAGACTCAACTTCCACCAAATATCCCACTCCAATTCTAAACCAAATATCTGAGAGGCATTTTAACTCCACCTCAACCCTCAACAAATGATTGGGAAAACTCAAAGGTTTTGACCTTGGTGGTAAAAAAATATATACAATAGATTTTCACAAATTTAAAAGGGAAGTCTTCAATTATTCTCTTGATTTTTTTGAAAATGCATTGAAAGGGGCAAAAGGCTTACATTATGAAGGAAAATAGTTGCACGGAGGAAAAAAAATCAAGTGGGAATCTTTGAACTGCTGTCTCTCATCCCCTTTTCAATTGAAGTGTTTGAAATATTGCATGATTACAGTGCTGAAAACTTAAATGCTCCTGGCAGAATTTCATATAGTTTGAACAAATAGTCTGGTATTTATTAACTTCAGAACAGCTGTATTGGCTGCTGTCTTGAATTTTGTATGGAGCCTCATTGTTAATCAGTTGAACAACATGAAATTCAGATTCAGAATCTCAGAATACATAGAACCCCACCTTCAAATAATCTACAAGGAAGAAAAAGGTACATGGTTATTAGACTGGAAAGGCTACCTATCTATTTGGACATTTTTCACACAACTTGTTAATTGCAAATTTGTTGATTACAAAGTAGGACAGTGGCTCTAGCTCTACCATCAGCAATATTTTGCCCTCCAAGAGCCGAGGGAGAGAGATTGGTGATGGGATACCTCTCTATCACAATAGCTTCCATCATTATTTCACCCAGTGGTTCTCAGTCTCTCGAGTTCTAAATGTATATGAAATTGGCAGCAAGAGCTTTTGTAGACTTCAGTCTATTTCCTCACTTTTAGTCATGACAGCCTAAAGAATGATTTATTTATTTTTATTTACGATATTTATACCCGCCCTTCAGCCCTAAAGGCTCTCAGAGCAGTTTACAATTATTATTTTTAATTAGACGGTTCCCTGCCCTCAGGCTTTCAATCTAAAAAGAAATGACACAAAAGGAGATGGGAATGGTGCTGGGAAAGGGGATCAAGTCCAGTGGTTCTTCTCTCCCTCTAAGGGCTGGACCATGGCAGATGGACTGGAGGGAGGGCTCTTCTTCTTCAGGCTAGGCCTGATGGAGTTGGGCCTGCCTTTCACTCCCTCCCAGGCTGGATAGTGTCAGATGGCATGGAGGGAGGGCTCTTCTTCAGGCTAGCCCTGATGCCTCTATATAACAGATAAAGTCCCACTCTCATCCTCACACAAACATGATCTGTTTTATTATAGCATCCAAATATGCTTTATCTTGATTACTCTGGCCCGATTACTCTGCCTCTGACGGGCATCTTGAGGTGCCTTGGTGGCGCGAATAGGGTTCGGGAGGACACAGCATCTAGTCCCTCCCGAACCCTAGCACGTATGGCTGCTGCCATTATTAAATTACAATACCACTCCCAAGCTTTGGAATGGCCTGCCGTATGAGATGCGTCTTATATCATTGACTAGTTTCAAAAAGGCTTTAAAGACACATCTCTTGCGGCAGGCCTTTCCTTGAAAAGGAATAAATAAAACATCAATTCCCAGCTCTGAAACTGAAACTGGGTAGATAACCTTAGTTGTCCCCTTTGTTTAATTTCTGTGATTTCACCTATTGCGTATTTGCACAAGAACTGTTCATGAGATTGCACTTTGTTTTAATTGCTACAGATTTTAATTTTAACAGTCATTGATTTTAATACTTGCTGGTTTAATTTAATTTTAAGGGGGGCGCGCGGGAAGGGGTATGATTGTTGTTTTACTCTGTACTTTTTAACTTTGCTGTACCCCGCTCCGATTACTTTGCTAGAGGAGCGGGTTATAAATAAACATTATTATTATTATTATGGTGTCATGATGCGCGCAGCGTTTAGAAACGCTGTGCGTGTCATTACGCCATTGCGCCGTGGGAGGGTGCCAAGCATGCCCTTTCCGTGGCACAAAAAGGAGCTCCGAAACAGAGCTCCTTTTTTGTGGCGGGTCTTTGCCGCGGCCTTTAAATGGCTGCGGCAAAGACCCGTGGAGAAAGGGGCCGCGGCGGCAGCCCCTTTCTCCCCTCACCAGCCTTGAGGGAAGTGGTGTGCGGCAGGTGCCCAGGGCGCCTGCTGCACCTTGCTTTGAGGCCATGGGGAAGCGGCAGTTTGCTGTTTCCCCACAGCTTCCAGAAGTGGCGGGATGGGGCCGCGGAGGCTACCCGTGCAGCAGTCTTGGCCTCATCTCGCTGCTTAAAGAGGCAAGTACAGACCACCCCTTTTGGGCGGTCTGAAAAGCCCTTCAGACTCCACTAGGAGTGTAGCTACACTATAGCATTAAAGTGGTTTGAAACCACTTTAACTACTATCACTCTGTCCTACAAAATCCTGGAATTTGTAGTTTGCTCAGGCACCAGAGCTCTCTGACAAACCTTACCAAACTACAAATCCCAGGATTCTGTGGGATAGAGTCATCACAGTTAAAATGGTGTCAAACTGCTTTGATTCTGCAGTATAGCTACACCCTAAATCCATCACAAAGACATTACTAAAAATAGCTACTCTAGAATGTTAACTCCACACATTGACCATAATGTATAAGATAGTTTGCCACATAAATCCAAAGTGTTTCATGTTCCAAGCATTTCAGATAAGGGATAGGCAACCTGCAATGTGAAAGGTCTCTCAAAGAGTCTCTGAAGAGCACTGTGAATCACAGTCAATATTGTGTTAGAAACATAAAAATCTCACACAGAACTTGGAAAAGTTGCTTTTCTGAATGATTAGCCATACTAACTGAAGATGGGCCTAAGAAAATAGTAAAAAAAGAAACTTCAAATAAAATCAGTATTAAAATTGACAAAATAATTTTGTTGATTTAATTAAACAAGTCTTATTTCTTGGAAATTTGGAAAGAGCTGGAATACTTCATAAACCTGATTGACTAGAAGTCTAGACTATGTAAAAGGAGATTTAACTTGACACCAACTAGAAATATAAAAAGTATTGCTTTGCCATATTGCTGCCACTGCTATTGAATATCCCAATAATGCATTGCAATGCCACCACAATACAGAATAATTTAAAACTGCCATTCATAAGGACCCCAATTATAATTTAATTCAGTCCAGATTAGTGTTGCTTTGGTAGCAACCCTTGTTCAAAAATAATCTAAGATAATGGGTTGCAAATACAATTTTAGTGTTAATCAGAAACAGTTTGACCGCTCAGCAAAATTCATTCTGCCTACATTTTTTTTTACAGTTGAAAACGCATGAAACACCAACAAAGGAAGTGACTAATAGATACTAATTCTATTCAGGGTCAACACCTCACAAAAAGTCTCCATCAATAACAGCTATCTTGCCTCTCTACATCTATTCTGCAGATGAGGCTCATTGTTATGGTCACCTAGAATCACTCACCATAGATCAAAACTCCCTTGGTGTTAAAACCTATAGAAGGGTTCCTCTGGAGGGAATGCATCCATGTTTTTTCTTGAGAGTTTGCTACTGCAGGTGTAGGGCTTTCTAAATGCCTTGGAATCCTATAATCCCTTGACATTAGTTACATGCTTTGTCCAGATTAGCAAGAAGAACATAGAACCTCAGCCATAGCAGACAGGATGGTCCCAGCAGTTATCTGATTCCCTTCTCCATTTTCATTTCTTTGCGACCGTTCGGATGGTCCTATTAATTTGATGTTTCTATTCTTGGTGAATTGTCATTTGTTTGTTTTGTTTTGTTTTCTTGGTCTGTTTTTTTTTTTTTTTTTAAAAAAGATATCTGGGCTTTTAAAGACAGTAAAGAATAGGCACAAAAATGGGTAGAACCACATACAAAGCATGTGCTGAACTACTGAACTATTGTTACTCTTTTCTTTGACATACTCTTATTGTCTGACTCTTCAGACTGCCTACTGCTAGTTTCCTTATGATAACTTGGCCCAATAAAGATCACCTAGTCCATTCCCAGAGTCCTTGGAGATAATCGCACAGTGAAATCCTGCCAAGGTAGACACTCTAAAATTTCAGGATGGATCTGCTCTGCGGCTGGGCAATAGGCAGCCCATATGCAACCCAGTCATTTTCCTATTTCAACAGAAGTTTCCTATTTTTGAAAAGCTGCAGAAAAAGACCGGAGAAGCCTGGGTTGCAAGTGGGCTGCCTACTACCTGGCCACGTGGCTGTGGGACTGAATCCATCTTTGAGTTTTAAATCCTGCATCTATCCTGGTGAAACTTTGCTGTGTGATAATCTCCCTAATTTAACAACTAACCACTAGACCACATTGGCTCTAAGTAATATTACATAGGTACTACTTTCAATGAGCTAAAACAGCTGTGCACATACAGTATATCGGATATATCTTTTACAAACTGTAACTTGTAATTAATTTACAACTTTCTTTCTTACTTGACAGCTTCTTGCCCTCAGGTTTACAATCTAATAAAACACAACACATCTGGAGGGGGAGGGGGAGTTGCATGCATTTAGGAAGGGGAATAAGTCCAGCAAATGCTGATGGTTTTTCTCTCCTTGAGAGGACAGAATAATGGTAACTGGAGCATGGAGGAAGGGCCTCTCAGCAGCTGCTGAGACCAAGAGGCACGATAAAGCTGTGCCTGGCTGTTTTTCCTTCTCTCAGAAGCCAAAGCAGTGGCAGTTGGAATGGAGGGAGAGTGTTTCACCAGCCACTGGGACAAAGCAGTGGCATCAACTGGTGTCAACTGGTGCGGTAACTCATGGTGTCAACCCCCCTCCACCCCCATTGACCTCTTCCCATCCCACACCATGCAGAATCTTTAGACATGTTTTTTGTACTAATGTTACTCATTAATCGTAATTCCTGCATATCACTGAATGTCATGGTAGTAGTTGTGACATCAACAACTAGCAAAATTAAAATCAGACCTTTGAATTATAATATCATACACACCGCTTCAGTGCATTTGTGTATACATAGTTTTCGTGGTTGAATTTGGTAAATTGTGATTTTTTTTAAAGAAAATTGTAAAAAAAGAATATTTAATTTTAAAAAATTGAAAATTAAAAATTAATTTAAAAAACAAACAAACTGGGGCCTCTTCTTTCTCCTTCCACTGAGCCTCACCCCACTCACACCATCTCTTCAGCATCTTAATGGGACACAGACAAATGCCACAGCCCATTTCTGCTGAGAAACAGATGTTTGAAGAGTAGGGTGTTATCACTCCTTAGGGTGTCACCTGGTGAGATTTGAATCCCCTGCACTCCCTAGTCATGCCACTGGGACCAAAGCATGTTGGAGCTGTGCTTGACTGCTCTTCTGTCCCTCGGAGACCACAGCAGAACATCAAAATTGGCATTCTATCTGTTCATTTCTGTTATGAGCACTGAGGTTTTAAAGGCAACTTACACAATAAAAGCAGACTTTATCAGTGCCACTTTCCCTGAGGCACGTGTCCTTACTTGGGGAACCTTAATACTCTTCTGAAACTTCAGCTAGCACCCTGAGACCTGGTAAACTGAGCATGGAAGGACTGTTTGCCTGGGTTGTATTTCTGAAGAGCACAATTATCCATAACTAGTCACAGTTATAAGATAGAGAAAAGAATGTAACTGCCGATCAACTATATTTTGATATTATGAATATACAAAACATGCAAACAACCCAGCAATGCACTGTTAAAATGTCTTAATAATGTGTGATGGAGAAATCAGATTAATGTAGTGCTGTTCTCCATGAAAAATACATGAAGGAACATGAGGTATATTGCTACAGAAGCTATCAGGAAAGAGACAGCCAAGCCCTTTCCACTGGCCTACATTTCCTAACTGTCAGCCAAATTGTCCTCTCTTGGAGTCACTCAGCAGCCAGCTACTCTGCAGAAAACTGTGGGAAAGTAAAGGCCCTTCTGCTGAACTTGTTTGAATTATTAGTTTCTTATTTTTATTAGTCCTTCTGAATTTCTTCCTGGAAAATAAATGGCACAGTATCAATATAAGTCACACATATTGCTAACAAAAGTGATTACATTAGCATTTAGGATGTTCATGTCTTTATGGATGCAAACTCTATGCCTTTAAGAACTGTAAAACATGCAGAAATTGAACAGGTTTTGCCCAGTATTGCACCTCATCCTGGGAAAAGCGTCCTGAGATGCCCTTTAATATTGTGGTTAATTATCAAATCTATTTTTGATCAAAACAGCCCCTACTTTTCCATAGTGTTGTGAAGCCAAAGGTAGTTGCAGCTTGCGATGAGATTTGAACACTATGATGGCTTCAATGGTTTTTGCATCATGGCTGTTTTGTTGAGTTGCAAAATCTTGGTTGTCTCTTTCTGGAATATGCTTTTCTTAGTGAAAACTGGTGTGAAATTGGTGACAGCTTCTTCAAGTTGATCCTCTCAGATAGAAAAGAAAAAAAGGAGGAAAAGTAATGATTTCACCTCAGCTTATGTTCTCAGATCTTTGGTACACAATAGGGTTATACTGCTGTCCAGCAGATGGAGACACAGTATACTTCTTGAAGGTGAGTTTGACGTACAGGTGAAATATGACTCCCTAGCTTCACTGGTTTCTGTACAGCCAACAGGTAAACCTGATTCTTCATTTGATTCTTCTAAGTTCTTTATCATCATCAATACTCCAGGCTTCTTGACTCAAGGATTCTAATTTAGCTATTATTTTATGACCCACTAGAGAGAGGTAGGTTTTTATTGTTCTTCTTTCCATACCTCTTTTTGTTAGCTATCCATGCATTTTCTTACATGACGCTTAGAGTTAAACAGGACAAACAATGTCTAAGAAAGCACTTGCTATGATTGCTCCAGGGGCAGCTCACAATTAATGTTGACTCAAAAGTATTATGTGCAATTCAGCACAACTTTCCAAATGATTCCCATACCGAACCAGGTCACAAATTAGCTCATGAAAGTGTAAATAGGACTCATTTAAAGCCTCTTTGTCAATGTACAGTGTGTTCCCATACTAGATGGCTATAAAGACTACAGTCTCTCCTCTTTTCTGATAGTTGTTCCTTTTTAGGACATTTCCTAAAAAATGATCCAATATGAAAGAGAAGTTCATGAACTATATAGTTCCCATGGAAACATATTGCCAGTATTTGCCTAACAAAGGAGCCCTACACAGACATTTAAAAGTATGTAGGCTATACAAAAGAGGTGAAAGAATGGGCACAAATATGAGTCTTTGGCCCTTCCGTCTTGGTCTTTGTCACTCTCCAGCTGTAAAGGATGGTTGTCTGTAAGGGAGAACTGCCTGTATTAATGGAGGCGCTCCATATGATTTACAACACTGGACAGCTTTAACAGATACAGGAGGCTCTTTTCTATAAACAGTACACAAGAAGAATGATGGAAACAAAAAAGGAGCAGGCAGAACTATTATGCTTGTTCCCATTCTCCCACACCATGTGTTGATTCTATGCATTTTGAAATGCATGAATAGGACAAAGGATATGTTAGCTTTGTCTGATTTTAAGCCATTCTTCTCCTGAACATCAGAGGTCGGCAACTATGGAAGGCATTGTTCTTGTTGTTCTTGTTGTTCTTGTTGTTGTGTGCATTCAAGTCATTTCCCGACTTATGGCGACATGAAGGCAAACCTAGCATGGGGTTTTCTGGGGTTGAGAGTATGTGACTCACTCAAGGTCACCCAGTTGATTTCCATGACTGGGCAGGGGATTGAACCTGGATTGCCAAAGTCATAGTCTTACACTAAAACTACCACACCAAGCTGGGAAGCTAGGGGACTATATTAACCTCCTCCTCAGGAGTCCTTGGAGGGCCACACCTCCTCACTGCACTTACTCCAGCAATCAGATTTTTAAAACATACTTTTTTGCCCTCCAAGTGCCTTGTAGGGGGTATTTTCAACATGTTTTGGGGCCTTCCTGGTGAGTGAAGTGGAAATGTGCTCCTCACATTTCTGGACATTTTTAAAATGGATTTCTGTAAAAATTGTTTTTGTCCCTGGGAGACCCAAGGGACCTCCATAAGTGGTGAAAAGGTCATCCATACTGCTAGAGTGCATTTGAGAGTATTTGGGATCATTTGGGAGCCAAACTAATAAAAACAGGTTTTTTAAATAAATTGACCCCTGGGGAGCCCTAGGGGGCACAAAACTGGCCCCAGGGGTAGCACTTTGCCCACCACTGCTCTACATGTACCTGTAAAAGGGAGAATGGGGAGGCCATCTCCATTAGCCTTCAAACCAAGATAAGTCAGACAAAACTTCAATGTAATTTTTTGAAGAACTTGTTACCTTATCACAACAGACTAATCAGTAACTACCCCTGGCTTTTAAATACAGAATATAACAGAAGTTAAATGCAAGCCTAGCCTTAGGGACAGATCTCTCTCTCTTTGATGTTTGCCACTTGGGTCAAAGCCCTGTGTTCCCCCCAGCCTTGCGTTATCCAGTTGAGATAATGGAGGCCAAAATGCCAGGGGCAGGATTAGGACCAATCCTGCTAGACTGGACAAGAATCTGGTAAATCCAAACTAATCTCGGGGTAAACAGCCTGTACCCCAATTTGACCCATGGTTTGCCAAGCCCTGGGTGTTTACATGGCCCCCTATGCTCCTTACCTTGCCACGCCATTGCTGGTATTAAGAAGCCCCCCATCACCGCATCTGATGTGGAAACAGGGCACCTGGCCACATGGTCCAACATTCAAACCACTACACCGCACCTGCTCACAAAGTTGCCCAAAGTTACTAGCTTATCAAATCAATTATTAGCCTTGGAAGGCTAGCAAGGACTTATCTTAGGCTCTGCCATATCCACATTGTGCTCAACACAATTTACACTGTCCTCAGTTCTTCATGTACTGTGAAGCCTGCCTTTCAATTTATTACAGTAACTGCCCCTTTCCAAAGCCATTGTTCATTCCACTAAAGTCCTCAGGTTTAGAGCTATAGCAACATTTGTATTTTAGTACTAAAAGGGCCACTATTACTATAATATAGCATTTGTTGCCAGAAATGTAGAGTTCAAAAGCTCTACGTCTAATAAAACATTTATGATTATTAAAAATGCTTTTAGGCAGGAGATGTGTTGGTCCATCAGGTAAGCAGACATAAGACACCCATCACAACTTTTAGAACACATATTATTAATCCAGTAATATCTGATGAAGCCATTATAGTCTGCCATGTAAATTCTCTTTTGCTCATTGATTAGTGACCCTTTAAATGCCATTAAAGGACACACCACATTACATCTACATTAACTTTCTAAGAATTCTTGCCTCCTATTAATGGAAAGTGATGGTGGCCACTTATGAAAACATAGTGCCATATTGCTTATGGAGAAAGAAACCTTTCTGTGCCATCTCCCCCCCCCCCCCCAATTTTGAAATTTGGGTTTTCAGTTCCTGTGAATGTGCTTTTCTTGAGATATTAAGCCAAGCAGACACCAAAAGAACTTTGTAAGAGAGTTATTTGCAAGAGGGAGCATGTATTGCTATTTCAATTTTGTGGTCTAGCATATTGCCCCACATTGAGCACACTCAAGGGCTGCATCAACATGGACAATCAATAATGTTGCCAACTTTTTTTCCTCTACAGTCTTACTAATTTGTGATCCATAAATAGGAGAAAAATTATGAACTCCATTACAGGTGTGACAGAGGAGTTTATCATATGGGAGGAATTTCTCCCAATTTCGAATGGAGCCAATACAAATTCATGTAAATTCACGTGAAATCTAATTGCATTCAGAATGTGTTCAGAATGATTTCCCATTTCCCGAAAATGACCCTCCCATTGCCTGAAATTGCGTGAGATACTCTTATACGCAATTACGTGAAACCCCATGATTGCGTTAGGAATGACTTCCCATTTCCCGAAATTGTGTGAGATACACTCATTCGCAATAACATGAAACCACATGATTGCGTTCGGATTGCCATTGCATCATACCCCCAAATTCTGTCATATGATAAACTCCTTAGTTCTAAATTGGTTCTAAATTCACTATATTAAACACACATGGAATGTAGGGGGAGCCAGCTTGTCCTTTGTCTCAGACAGGGAAATGCCTTGGGTAGGTCTTCAGAAAGAATGAACACAAGCAACTTAAGTGTGATGTACTCATCAGATGAGACTCAGTCTTGGGCTGGCATATGTGTAAAATGAGAGCTAGCTGGGGTTTGTATTCCTGAACAGACACCATAATAAGTAATATACCCCTGACAGTAAAATATTAGTAAACCAATGGAGATACACTGCTTCTAACATCATCTGTAGGTGGTTTTTGAAAGAATTATAGCAATGGCAAGGACATTTCTATACCACTTATCAGTGGATTTAGGCACTCCCTAAGTGGTTTTGCCCCCAACAAACTGGTATTTATTTTATCCTACAGAAGGATGCAAGGCTCAGTGGACCCTGGAGAAATAGCGACTGGCTCAAGATGAGTTTTGTGGGGCCCAAAACCTGGTTTGCCTAACTTCCAGGCCAGCATTTCAACCATTACACAACTAAAGATCAGTGTGTCCCCTTGGATCAGAACCAGGGGAAAATGTGGTCTACAGGTCACATGCAGTCCTTTAAGGTCCTTCTGGAAGTCCTGAGGACCTCCACCTGCATTTTTGTTCCAGGATTCTCCAGCATCCTCTAAGGGGCACCAGGAGCACTTTTGTCATGTAGGAGAGGCCTACATAAAAACATCTTCGTACATTATTTTATGAGTGGGGTGGGCCAGCAGAGTCCAGTGCCTACCTGGGTACTCCTGACGTTTCCTGGTAGGTAGTGCAGCCCCCAATGCATGACAGTTGGCCACTCAAGCTATATAAAATCACAGTTCTTGTTGTTGTTCTCCATTGAAATCAATAATCAATAAGGCCTCTTTGTCAAAGGAGCATAATGTGTCCTGTTCCTCAGTGGCATCACTAACTATGGTGTCACCCAGTACAGGAAGGGTTGTGTGCTTGTTTCTCCTGTTCCCCCATCCCCAGGCTTTCTCCCCTGGGAGGAAGCCCAGGGATGGAGCAGCTAGCAAGGGCATTCATTCACCCCTCCTTCCCCAAAGGAAGAGGAGGGCCGTTTCTGCAACTGTAGTAATTTGCCACAACTTAGGTTGTACAGTAGTGTCCCATGTTATTCATTTATTTATTTGCCAGCATTTGGCACATTTCAGGGATCATTTTCAGAAGAACAACAATATTTTTAAAGCAGCTTGGTGACACCAACTTGATCCAAATGATTGTGGCTTCATTTTCACCTTTTATTAAAATGTCTTTTGAACAGAAGAGCTGATGGAGAATTAACTTGATTACTAGCACCGCCTCTTGTGGCTAGTGATGCATTAAAACAACAAAACAGGCTGACCTTTCTGAGGCTTCCATCGTTGTCGGGCTTCTAGTTCCACAGCTGCAGCTTGGTTGCAATGAAACATGCGTATAGAACACACGGTGGAACTCGCGTAGCCAAAAACTTGTTGTTGTCAATTATTTAGCATTCCCATAAACCATTAGGGGTCATCAAAAATATCTTTAATTGATTCCATCTCTACCTACACTACTTATTATTTATTACTATAACAAACTTCTCCATGGGAACAGCTAATTGTACCTCCCCAGTGGCCACTTCAAGTGGAATAAGCATTGCATACTGCTTCCTAAGATACTGCTGAAAGGTCTTCAGCATTTGGGATTTGATTAAAACTGTATTACATGTTCACATCAGCAAGCTCTGCCAAAGCAAAAAAGTGAGGTGTTGTTGTTGTTGTTTTTAAAAAGTCATTATGCCATAGAATTTCATATTTTTAGTTTTTAAAAACAACAACAACAACAACAAAAACTCTTTGCATGTCTTGAAAAAGAAAGAGGAAGGTATTTTTAAAATCCCCTCCAGGGAATAATTCTGTAATAGGAATAATATGGTATTTTCGTGCACAATAATCAGGCAAAGTGTGAACTCCACCAGCTGCACTGCATATCCACCCCCCAACATACATGTATCACTACAAGCAATCTATTGCCGTTTTAGCTCTGTGTGTGTGTGTGCGTGTGAGTGCGTGTTGCCTTAAAAAACAAAAGTAATTGTTAATCTGTTCTATAATAGAAAAAGACAGATGTTATGTAAATAGTAAGCCACACTCGGAGTGAATTGTTTTGGGAGGGGGGGAAGATTGCATAGGCAGCATCTCGGTAAGGATGATAGGGAGAATAAAGCATCCATGTTTATGTTTTCAAGGATGCAGCTGAGTTTGATGAGAGAAAAAGTATCAGCAGAATTATTATTTCACTGAATATTTTTGCACAAAAATGTAAACATTCTAAAGAAAGGTGATTATTTTGATACCATTAAGGTATCAAAATGATGAGTTGTTGTTCTTATAATAATTTCTTGGGAAATCATAGGGATTTATGATTAATATAAGATTGTCCAATGTCCTCTAAATTTCATTTTATATGCATATACAAAGAGAAGGAACACAATGAATTACTTTTGTAAAATACTTGGAGATATTTGGGAAGTATGACAGGATTCTGTTAATATCAGCAAACAGCCAGTGTTTTCTAATCTCTCTCATGTTTAATATGCAGATGCAGCCTCAGAAACAGTGCATTCCAAGATTTGAAGCTTATGAATTATCAGCCCTTAGATTCCATTTCATGTATGATTCCAGTCATCACAATCACTTGTATCCCACCTCTTCCCCAAAACTAGGACTGAAGGAAGTTTACATGGATTAAAACAAACAGAGATAATAGCACATCTAAAGGCATTAAGTTAAAAACTCACTGAAAGTTATTGTTAAAAGGCAGTTAAATTACCCCATAGAATTCAAAATCTTTTTAAAAGACATGCATGAAAAATATTGTAGAGGTATTTCCCTTACTTCTTTAGCCAAGAATGCTCTCATTCTGCCCAGTTCAGTAAAAGCTCATGGATTCAAAGTTTTATAGAAACCTAGAATTTTATAGGCTCCATTGTGGAAGTCTATATTTTAATTAATAAACTAATTAATTAATATCCTGCATTTCTTCCCAGCATGGAATTGACGACATTGGATCCTAGGTTTTGCCGAATTACAAAAATGATCACATTAATATCACATTCCAATCACCAGTTAAAAAGTTAATGTGGGAAATTGCTACTGCCAAAATGATTGTGACAGTCATGAAAACTGCAGTGGACACATCCGTGTTCAAACAATGCATCTTATGGAACCTGCACACCTGGGGATGACTCAAAAGGATGACACAGAATCTGACTTAAAATTAAGGAAATCAAGACCAGAATGATTTTTTTAAAAAATCACTGAAAACAAGGTTTTGTACAAATGAGCTATTTTAGAGTATCCATAAAGAAATAATAAGTAGACAGACAAGTGCCTACAAACTATTAATACCTGACCCAGATAATTGCTCTCTCTCTCTCTCTCTCTCTTCTCTGTATCCAAATATTATACTCCTCTAAGGTATATAGCTGAGAACACTGGTGCTGACAATATAAATATAATTTTAAAAGGCTGAAAGCAAACTAACTATTAATTTAATACTTAAACAAGACAATTTCAAACCAAATTGTCAAAATAATTTAAAGTAATATCAACTATAATGTATGTGCAAACTGGATAAAATGAGTTATGGCCATGTTTTGACTTGGTACCAGAATGACACTATCATTAGTGCATCTCAGGCCTCTAAGGGAAGGGCATTCCTTACCTGGGGTGCCATATGAGAAGAGGACTTCTTCCATGTCCTCCCACACTGTATACTCCCCACAGGTGAGACTCTAGAGCTTATCACACAGCACTTGCAAGAACTGCAATGGAACAGAATGGCATGGAACAGGGGGAGAACAGGTGTTACCACAGAGGACAATGCTGCCAATGCTGCTAGGAGTCCTTAAGCCGTTGCCCAGCTATTCCTGGCAGCGGATTTTGAAGAATGGTTCAAAATCGTCCTTCAAAATTGGCTGCCATGGAACAGCTGGGGAACTGCTTTGGGACTCCCAGTGGCATCAGTGCCATTCTCCCATGTGGTAACACCTGCTCTCCCCCTGTTCCATGCCATTCTGTTCCTTTCCATTCCCTTTCCTGCAAGTGCTGTGTGATAAGCTTAACAGAGGAGGGTCCCTCCAATATACCCTAAGTCTCAGGCAGGCATACATAGGGAAAGAGGACCAGCCAGGGGCAAAGTACCAAGCAAAGTCCATCAGAGATGAGACAGCAGCAGCCCCAGTCATGTACAGAAGCTTCCCAACCAGATACAGTTCTCAGAATTCAGGCAGTCCAAGTCAGCAGAGTATAGTTGGCCCTTGGTATCCACAGGGGATCTGTTCCAGATCCACCTGCAAATACTAAAATTTGTAGGTGCTCAAGTCCCATTGTCCTCAGTAGTGGTATGGCTATTTGGCCATGTCATCATTGGGAACAATGGGACTTTGCCACTCAAAGCCCACCTTATTGCTCTCACCATGGCTGGTGGTAAGGTGCTGTCTCCTCTTCCTCTTCCCTCTGCTGGCTCTTTTTTCTCCTTCCTCCTCCTCGTGTTCCTCCCTCCTCCCTCCAACTCTTCCCTCTACCACTTTTTCTCCCCCTCCACTTCCTCCTCCTCTTCCCTCTGCCAGATCTTCCTCCTCCCTCCTCTTCCTCCTTCTCCTCCTCCCTCCATCTTTTCCTTCTCCTCCTCTTCCCTCCACTGGCTCTTCCTTCTCCCCCGCCACTGCCTCTTCCTCCTCCTCCCTCTGCCTCCTCTTCCTCCTCTACTGCCCCCCCATGCAAGCTTGCCATACTCAGAGGCTAGGATCCATGGATAGCAAGTCCACAGATATTGAGGGCCTACTATACAGCAAGAAAGCCAAGGCATCAGTCCAAAGGACAGTTTGGTATCATTGTTAATTTATGGTGCAGGATCCAAGGTTCTTTAGAAAAACAACCTTGGAATTAAAGAGATGAGAGTCTTTCTTCCTCCTGAATGATCAGTTTTTTTAGCAACAGCTTCCTGAAGGATTATGGTATAGCAGTCTCTTGAATTTGTTGCCTGATTAATGAGCATTTCTTATATAAACACACACCCATTGCAATCTGCAAACTGCAGTAGATACTGCCAAGTTCATGTCTCTGTGTTGTGGTTGCTGGAGTGTGTCACTGCTTGTCTCAAGCAAGTGATAGATGCAGGAACTATTAGCCTCAGTCTTAATTATCTGCAGTCGCCCTCAGTGGCTACATAAAGGCTCAACATTACCCTTTTTGAGACAGAGACCCTAACTGGCTGAGATTATTCAGTCAACCATTCATGTTATTATAAAAAGAGAAAAGAACATATTAATTTAAATAAAAATGTTAGAAAACCAGCTACAGAGACAATAATAAAATCCAGAAAATAGTAATGAATATTCATGTAAAAATGAATTTTAAAGAGACTTGAAGAAAAGTTTTATTACCCTTCCTCAATTGTTCTATTTGCAGCCTGAAAACCAAAATAGATGAACATTTGGCACTTCCCTATTATTAGGATGTGCTGTAAATAAAGTATGAGGTACATTCTCCAAAACAATTCTCCATTATAAATCCTTTGAAAAATAAACATATAATATCTCTTTCAATCTTCAGTTTTACAATGGCTGTCTGTAAGAAAAGTGTATCAATACATTTTTTTCTCCAGCTCTAACATTTTGTGACAACAGATTGCTGCTCTCTTGACTTAAGATTTATTTTAAATGATCTACAGCCCTAAATAATGCAAGGCCAGTAAAAAGATGGCACACTTAAAACCGATGGATATATGCACTATCAGCTCAGACATCTGAGGGATACAACTAAAGAAATCCTAATTGGCCAAAAGTGGAAACACACATATGAAAATTGGTGTACTGGTTTGAGCACTGGACTATGATCCTGCAGAACAGGGTTTGAATCCCCACTCAACCATGAAACCCACTGGGACAAGTCACACTCTCAGCCTCAGGGGAAGGCAATGGCAAACCTCCTCTGAACAAATTTTGCCAAGAAAATCTCATGATAGGGTCACCACAAGTTAGCAATGACTTGAAGGCACACAACAACAAAAGATACCTTAGCCGAACAGCAAGTGAACAAGTTGTTAAACAGCAAAATCTAAAAGTTATCATTTCTCTGTGCTAAAATATTTCAGTTACGTTCAATTTTTTTTTAAAAAAAATTACAATCAATGGGAAATATAATACAGATTTATAAACTAATGGAGAGCAGAGAAGGGAGGTAAATTTTGTCTATTTTTCGCACAAACCTATGTGGCTGATTGGCAGTAGGACCATTAAAGAAATGCTTTATATAACACAAAATGAACTTTGGAAATCACTCCACCATCTCAAGTCTTATAAAGTGTAATACTCCAAGGACCCAGATTCTTCACCAAAAATCCATGCTATTGGGAGGGAGAAATAACAAAAACACACAACACTGATATACTGCATCAACATCTCTCTCCCAAAGCACTGGGATGAGAAAGCCACAGTAAAACAATTCTTTGGAATTAGAAATCAGAGTTGCCACATGAAACTACACCTTGCTGCTATTCCTCCTGACAATTTGTAAAGATATGTATTGTTTTTATTTTTTAAAAAACCCAAATAAAAATTGCTAGTGAATATTCAGAAGTCTTAAGATTTGGATTTGGTCTACTTTTAGAGGAACTCCAGTTTTATGCATGCATCTTCTGTATACATATGAAACAGCCAAATTGCTTTCTGTGAGTCAGAAAAATCCACTCCATCTCTTGTGTGTGTGTGTGTGTACATGTGTAGGAGGGGGTGTAATATTAATCAGAATTCACAATCCTTTTATCTTCATTGATACTGGACACTTTGTTTTACCATAAGTAGGAAAGAATCAATTTTTATATTTGACATGAGGGATGTCCAAAAATATTTGAACATTAGAGAGTCATACAAAGTACATAAATGGATCTTGTGGACAACCGATAAATAATTAAGTCAGGTAACAAGTAAATATGCTAACTGAAGGCTTCAGAGTATGGCTAGTTGACTTTCACATCTTTGCCACCCTGAAAATTATTGCAATTTATGTGGATTCCAGATAGGTTGTAGTCCACCCAGTCTGATGGTATGCAGTTTTACTCAGAAGCATGTTTGATAAAACTCAATAGACATTTCACTCAAGCAAAAAAACAAGAACTCTGGAACCTCAGTCACCAGCTATAACTCCAAAATTGCATAATTTCTCCCTAAATTTCATACATACATTCTAATGTTAAATTAACAATTGTAGGTTAGTAATAGAATTGCTGGGAATCAACTGGCTCATTTGTCCATATGATAGTTTTGTTTTTCCCTATCCTCTCTATTCTTTCATTTAGTATTATTTTGTGATTCCAAAGACTGCTGAGAATAAAAGAAAAGTGTTACACTAGTTTGTTTATCACAGCTACCAGTGTACTTGTCTCTTTGTAATTTCCTGTGCTAAGAGAAAGGAAGCTTACTATTAATAGACAGAAAATGCATGTTTTGACTTTGCTATTTGTTTTGAACAAATGAAGTTGCCATATACTTAGCCGGAAAACATCTACTAGAAAATCGAGATGTAAGAAAGAGATAGTATTTGTCATTAAACTGAGCCCTTTCATGCTTCTCTTTTTTGCTCTTTTACTGTTCCATTGTCCTTGTCCACAAACCAAAATATACTTATAACCTGTACATAACTTATAATAATTAACCTGCAATATATGGATTTTCATATCTGCTTTTATATATATCTAGTTCATCTCTAGTTATACAAGCATCAGCACTACAGAATGATTACACATAGACAGATAATCCATCAGTCAATAAAGCAATTGAAAGAATTTCAACAAGTGCTGCACTGATGAGAAAAAATACCATGGCCAGAGTTTTCTCTATAGTGAAAGATACATGAGCTGGAACCTACTCTTAGTTCCAACTACAGCAGATCCATTGAAACAATGGAATTACATAGGTTTGGACTTACCAAGTTACCATAGTGCACCAAACAAGTGATACTTTTATTAGCCAGCTGAAACGAAGTCTACATGTTTTTGCATCATGAGTAATTTTGTAGGTGTAGAGGTAAAACATGCTAATCCAGTCCAAATTTAAGAAGAAGGAAAAATCTTTTACCTCGGTTGAATGTCCCAGTCCACTGGCTTGTTCTTTAGGGTTCCCCTGTTGCAGCTCCAATGTGGTATCTCACAATCCAGAAAATATACAGGGGTAGCTGTGTTGGCCACATATTTTCTGTGGCAAACACAGAAAATCCTGTGGTATTTCTACCCCTGCATATTTTCTGGATTGTGAGAAACCACATTGGAGCTGCAACAGAGGAATCCTAAAGAACAAGCCAGTGGACTGGGTCCGTCAACCAATTTTTTTCTTCTTAAATTTGGACTGGATTAGCATGTTTTACCTCTACATCTACCGAATTACCCCTAATGCAAAAATATGGCCTCACAGGAATGGAGACAGATTGGATTGCCAGAGAAGAGTCCTGTGCAAAAGAACTTTAAGTTTCCTGGATTGTGAAAAACTCCCAGTTCCCAGATGGCCAGAAGGAGGAGGAGCCAGTCTGCAAAATTTACCCTCCTCCTACCTCCTAACTAAGGACAGAAACAACAAAATGCAGGCATCTTACTAACATCTTCAATTTTTCTCCTGTTTGGTTTGTAACATCTTGCCTGATGAAGAAGCCAGTTGAGCTTTGAAAGCTTGCAACATTTTGTTTGGCCAATAAAGGTATCACGGTTTGGTGGGGGTTCTGTTTGAATTTGCTAAATGGCCAATAAAGCTACTCTGCATATTTTTAATAAGTTCAATAAGTTTGGTCTAGATTGAATAATTTTAGTGTATTTGGGACTAATAATTAGATTTTGACCAATGGTATTCAAACTTTTTACCCCCAGGACACTCCCCTTTCCTTCTATATGAAGACACCATACCCCCCAATGTATTGTATGAATAAAATATTTTGTTTATTTGGTGTGTATATTTTCACATACATATTCATGTATAATCATATTTTAAGATTTTACCATGGACCCTTGTTATATGCCGGGATTCAGTTCCAGGATCCCCCATGGATAACAAAATCCATGGATGCTCAAGTCCCATTTGATACAATGGCATAGCAAAATTGCATCCCTTATATAAAATGGCAAAATCAAGGTTTGCTATTTGGAATGTATACTTTTTTTTTGAATATTATCAAGCTGTGTATGCTTGAATCCGTGTATAAAAAATCTGTGGATAAGGAGGACCGACTTACAAGGAAATAACATCATTCAAATTAAAACAGTTTTAATTAAGTATATTCAGTATTTAACTCAAAGAATTTTACATTTTACACATAAAAAAACTTGGGAAAAGGAGGAACAGGGGGGATCAGGGCCTCCAAGTTTTGCACCTCCTGCAAGGGTCTCATCCCACCATTTGAGAACCACGGATTTAGACCACAGTTATGTGAAACTGTTATATATCCTATATTCCCCCAAAAGTGACTCTTCCCAGTTTCAACAAAAGATGTGGAATCTTGTTGACTGTACTTTCTTGGGGGTTGCATAAATCAATCATTCTGCAACCACGCTTTGGGTGCTAGGCATGATTGCATTCAGATTGCCATTGCATTATACCCCCAAATTCCGTAGTATGATAAACTCCACAGTCTCTCAGTCCCAGAAAACACCTTGATAGGGTTGCCTTAGGGTCACTATAAGTTGGAAATGACCCAAAGGCATACAACAACAACAAGGCTTTTCTGCATGCTTTTATTGTATTTTACACTGTCTCTCAAGCTTTCCTTATTTGCTCATGTGTAGATTTTAATGCATGGCAATCAACAATCAATGTATCCAAGTGAATCCTCAAGCTCCCAAGTTTCTTTGTTTGTATAGAAATTTCTCCCTCTATTCCCCTCTCTCCTTTCCTCCTCTCAACATGAGGAGTTGGGGTATATAGGCTTAGGGATCTATTTATGAATGGCAGACCAATATCAGGAGGATAGGTAGCAGAAAAAATGGAAGAATATGTACCTAATTGGTTGAACAAATTTGCCACTAGGTTATATAGGGATATATGTCCACACCATACGTTATTGATGGCTGATTATTGTTGCAAATTGTGGATGGGAAACAGCAGTGGGGTTGGGAGCCAATGTTTGACCCACAGTAGGCTGCAGTTGCATACCCTCCAACTGTCCCCATTTGGCAGGGAAGTTGTTCCAGTTTCTTTTTCCTACCTTCCATTTTACCCCTTCATCCTTGGCTTACTTCAATTGCTGCAAACCTAGCTCACTTAACCCAAAAGAGGGAAGGGAGAGGAGAAGGTGGAAACTTGTCCCCCTCAATAGACTCAGGCAAAAGCAAACTCTTGCAGCCTGTCCTAGCTTCTATGTTATTTCTCATTAATAACTTGTGCCATCTCACCACACTCTGATGTTATTTTGCCACCCTGTGCCCTGATTTTTTTCAGGTGAAATGCATACAGCAGTGATTTTTCAAAAACTGAAAACCAGCGGAAAAAATACAACCCAGAGTGACTGAAATTGTGTGGAACTTCTAGTTTGTACTTTCACCTTGTACTTAGCCATTTTTTTTATCTGAGACATATTTAGGGAGTTGTGAAGGAATTGTTTTGGTATACAATACTGCTCCAGACAGAATCTGGGCCATTTTATGGGTAATTTGGGGGTGATATGAACTTGGGAGCTACAAAGAAGTCACGTGCAACTCTCAGGTTGCACTTTCTTCATTTCTATGGTGCACAGTTGGGTTATGCAAAAACAGCAATATTATTGATATATTCCATTCTAGGCTAGTAGCTTTTCTGACCTTCTGACCTTTTCCATTTTATTTACAACTTAATTTAATCCAGATTTATTTTAAAGTGCCTACGGCATTCAGAGAGAATTTCCCAGCTGGTTTCACAGACCCAGATGGTTCAAATGAGAATCCATATGTCCAAGTGTTAATTCAGACTGGACAAGCTATCTCCAGGGCTCTCAGAGCTCATCAGTGATTAAGAAACATGCCACTAATGTGCAGTTAGTTCAACCACTCTATAGATTTGCCAAGTCAATGTTTTAAAAAGACAGGGCACTATAGATCTCTGGCATCTCTTCTGGTGACTTCAATAAACCATGTAGTTGAATTGAAGCACACCAATTATGTCTTGTGGAGCCAACATATTCTGGAGACTTGGGCAACAGGGACAAGAAGATGTCCTTTTAAAAATGGGTATCTGACAATCCATATTGTGTCAGAAGATCTCTTTTCCTATTGAAGTCCACCTGTGTTTAGTATGCAACCCTGCATGTAATCGTTGCAATTGTGTTCTTTCAGTCCCACACTCTCATGGATTCTGTCTTTGCTTCACTGTGCTTCGGTTATTGCTCGTGATGGGAGGCGGGATTAAAAAACCCAGCTGCTTCTATTTTTGTTACTTGGTGAAGTTTTTATTGGCATACATAAAAGAACATGGATTTCCAAGCAATATTTCAGGAGACAGAAATGTCTATGTTATGTAACTAAAATAGCTAAAAAGGGAAACAGATTTTAGTTATTAATACAGATTTTTTGGAGCATGAAACAAATGAAAGCCATCATGCATGAATCACCATGAGCTACTGTATATACCTTTTACTCATTGCTGCCTAAACATTATGTGTCTGAATGTGACTAGCAAAGGATTTGAAAAAGAGAATTCAAAAATCTTCACTGAATTCAATATACTGAGTTATCTAGTGAATATTCTCTTGAATGTCCATGAACAAGAAATTCCAATACACTTTTCACTCTGCAAATACTTGTACTCCCTATATATTTATGAAATGGGAATCCTTCATCAATATAAGTATGAGAAATGTGCTTAATCATTTCATTGCAAAGTAGATAATGTTAAATAGACATGGTTCTGGTTTTTTTAAAGGTGAGTCTAATACTAATACTGCAGTTCTATTACTTTCCAGTCTTGTTTTCTTCTCAAATTCTGTTGGCCATTCTTAACTCATTCTACTTCATGTGTACATGTGTACATGAATGAGGGGTTTTCAGTTATATCCCAACTTATGGCATGAATCCAGTTGGTTAGTCCCAGCTTGAGGACACACTGAATCAACTGTTGAATGCCGAGCCAACACTGGCAAATCTCATGAATGCAATGAATCTTTTCTCTCTGGGACAAAGAAGATTTTGGCCTTTAGCTCATCTTTTGGAGCAAAATGTCAGCAGGACTTATATCATGACAAGGGATGTATTGTGCCAGATTGCCACCAGAAAGAAGGCCTTTTTCACATTCACCATCTGCCTACCTCATACCCTCCAACATTTCACAAATGCAAAAAGGAAAAATGTGGCCAGGCAACATCACAGTGTGGTCAGGATGGAAAAAAAAGACTACACAAGCATGGAGTGGTTGCAGAAGTTTGCTTTTGCCTGAGTCTACTGAGAATAGTAAGATTCTGCCCCCTCTTCTCCTCTCCATGCTGGTGAGTTAATTCAGTATGAGCTACTTTTTGCATTTTGAATTTAGTTTGCAGCAATCAAAGTAAGCTAAGAATAAAGGGTATTCTATTTTACAACAGTTTTGTGATTTTTTAAAATGTCCACATGTGAAATTTATGCGAGAAATTTATACATACCTCTAATATCTGGATTTTGCATACTATTTTGCCTCAAATGCATATTTTTTCCATGCATGTTTTTCCTTGTATAATCTATTTTCACAGACATACATCTGTATGGATATTCTCTCTGTATATTCACATTTTGGCATTATTTGGATTTGGAGTATTGAAGAACTGCACCATAAGATTAAAAAAAAAAAGTGAATATTGAATTGCTCCAGCAAGTTTAGCAAGTTTACTTTAAAAAGGCAAATGGAATAAATCCATCTCCAGTTAGTATGAGAATGGAAACTATAGGGCAGTACAGACGGGCAGGTAGAAGCCACCCCTGTAAGCCATGGGTCTATGTTGCAGCACCCGCATGTTGCAGCACAGACATGCCTCCAAAATGAGTAGGCTCCCTTTTGATGCATCATAAGGGCCGCACTGCATTCCCAGAGGTGTGTGGGTGCTCGGATATTCTTATATCACAAGACTGTGCCCCGTGCGGATAGGGCTGCAGCCTAGTGATGTAATGGCGCCGGTATTATGGCTCAGTGCATATGGATGCTGCACAGTATCAAGCACTAATATCATCTCAAATGGCCCATCTGTACTAGGCCTATCACTTCTTCCCTTTTTGCTGCATGAGCAAAAAGACATGATAATTTGCCTAGTAAAAAGCTGACCCAGCTGGTAGATTATTTTTCAGCAAAAGTGACAATGGGACAATACCTAAAGGCACCAGGTTAATTTAGGGGCTCAGCAGATAGTCCAGATAGCACAGGATAGCACAGGCTCAGCTAATAGCACACACTCCTTACCTTGCTGTGCTGTCACTAGTACTCAGAAGCCCCTGTTGCCATGTCTGATGAAGAAACGGGGCAGCTGGCTGCCACCACATGGCAGGGCACCCTGTTTCAATGTTAAACATGGCAATGGGGGGTTCTGAATTCAGTGACAGTGTGGCAAGATATGAACATAAGCAGCCAGTGTTTGCTGTGGATTTTCCAGGAAACCCGCAACAAACCGGGGGTCAAACTACCCCGGGGTAAATGCTATTTACCCTGAGATTGGGCTGGATCCATTGGATCCATATCTGTCTACCAGGATCAGGCTTGATCCTGGCCCTGGGATTTTGGCTTGTGTCATCTGAACTAGTCAAACAATGCTGGGGCGGAGGGGGGGGGGCGGCAGACCTTTTGGCCCATGCTGACAAACCTTTAGAGATTACAAGTCAGGGCATGTGACACAAATGTCATTTCCATCCCCTCACAAGCACTTCTCACTGTCCTGCACCTGCTCCCTGAGATCACCAGGCCACCCTGCCCAGTCCTGTTGAGCTATAGCCCTCATATGTGATGACAAACAATTTTGGTAGTTTTTTTAATCTGTTGCAAGATAAAAGAAATATTCCTCCATTGTATTGCTGCAGATAAATTATTCAATGGAGAAAAACAAACAAAAATTGCAGAGAAAACTCTCCAGTTGCACAGTGTTTCTTATGCAGAAAACCCATTTTCTGCACAGGAAACAGAGTTTTACACACAAAAACATCCATGGGTGCATTCACTCTACATAAATATAGTGTCACTGACATAGCTATAGACCATGGAATCCTGGGGTTTGTAGTTTTGTGAGGAACTGAAGTGCTCTGGCTGAGAATTGCAAATGCTTCTCTCTAAACTGCCATTCCCAAGATTTCATAGGATGTTGTCATGGCAATTAAAGTGTAATATAGTGCTATAATTGTGTAGTGTACTGTCAATGGGCCCCATGTATTTTTTCCACTGAATATCTCCTCCACAATACTTCACAACACTGAACAAAATTCTCACTGATCTCTTTTTCCTCTTGGCAAAGTTTCCAAACTGTTGGGAAACCTGGTCTTTTTCCTGGGAATGAGCCATTATGAATATTCTTACCATCTCTGGTTTTGTATACCTAAGCTTTCATCTTTAATCAACTCTTGTTTTCCTCATTATTTTTCCATATTACACTTACATCATTCCACTCAATCCCAGAAGTAATCATTTTGTCTTAGCATTAATATTGTGCATATGTAAAACAGAGAGAGCTGCTTTTGACTCCAGGCAAGTCAACTGACAAGTTCAAAATTGGGCATAGAGTCTGATTACTTTTAAGTTAAGTGATAGAAACTATCTCTTCAGAACTGAAATCACATCCTAAATTTTAAACGATGGGTATTCAAATTATGAGGTATTGCTGAATCCTAAGGTGCATGTCTGCCCCACTACTCTTGCACTTGCCAGGAGGTCCAGACAGTACCTTATGTTAGGGTGGTGAAACATATCACAGCAGAGTCATGGAGGTACAGCAATAAAAATAACAGAGTCAAAACAGGCAAAGCAAAAACATGGCAATATGGCTAGGTACAAACAAGCTTGACAAAAGATGCAAAAACAAACATAGCACAACTTTCTGTATACTGAATCAGCATACAAACCATAGTGTGGAGAGCACTACATTTCCCACCAGCATGGAGAGCACACAATACCAGTATGCTCCCAGCATGAAAAGCAAACAATACCAGTATGCTCCCAAGCAACATGGAGAACATACATTACCAGTATCTCCCAAACTCTAAGCAGACTCTTACAGCAGTTATAGTCTGCTGATTGAATATCATAGTCACTGGCCAATTGCTTTACTAATTTAATAATTCAGGCTTAGCTAACATGTAAGTTTACCGCATTGCATTTGCAGAACATTCTCAGAATGGTACAAAATGGGAACAGCCACTTCTGGTACCATCCACTCTCATTTCATACCATTCTGAGAATGTTCTGAGAACGTAATGTGGTAATCTTAATGGTTTCACCTGCCATTTACTACACCTTTATCCAGTTACAGCATACAATGCAAACTGGCATACCCTGACATCTTACTTTGGGGGCTGTGAATATATGGGAGGAGGAGGATCACGTCTTTGTATCCTCCAGTTGGTCTTATGAAAAACCAATATTTCAAAATGATAATTTCCAGGATGAACAATTAACGGGCATTAGAATAAAAAAAAATGCTCAGAGATGTACCCCTTACCTATGCTTCAGAAAATTTTGGCATCCAAGAACCTTTCCAAAAGTCATCTATGATGTCTCAATTAAGTTCTTTTTACAATAAATGATGACTGGGGAAGAGAGAGGGTTGTGTGTGTATGGGGCAAGACCTTCACTCCTTCCACAAAGAGGAACTTTGCCAAGCTCTTCCTAAAACTAATTGATAAAATAGTAAAGCAATAATAGAACATGAAATAGTCAGCTATTTCATTAAGATCATTAAAAGCACTAAGGAATAATTGCCATTAGCAATCAGGAAAATGTTTGGGCAAACAACAAAGTCTCTTCATTAGGTCCCATTCACACTATACTTCTGTATTAGAAGTTTTGGGTCTTATGCCAAAAGATCTTGCGTTAAGCCCTTTCCCCTTGTCACTCTGTGTACACAGCTAAGCTGGACTCTGTGTGGCTATAATGCTTTATGCCATGGACAAACATGCATATTGGCATTCTCCATTGACTCTGTGCACTAGTGCAAATAAAGGTCCAAACTAGTAGCCCTATTAGACCAGACCTGTTGAATACATAACTCCCATTGATTTACTGGGTTTACTCTAGTCAGGTCTACCCATAAATGCAAAACTTCTGGTGCAGCTGGGAATGGGTATGCATATACACCAGAATTGGTCACTCTAACTAGTGTTCAGAGTGACTGTTCTACATTTCTAAAATAGTTGCCACTGTTAACAGATTGCAACACCTTACTGGAAAACCACACTTTATATTAAAGATTGAACTGATAGCTATGAGGTTGTCTCATGGGGAAAGCCCACACTATCCTTACCAAAGGACAAGGCGAAGCAACTTTCAGCAGAATACTGTGGGCTTTCCCCATTAATCTGACGTTGCCCTTGAGATGACAAAGTCTGGAAAATTCCTGGTGTTTCCCTGAAACCCTGTGATGAGCATAGGTTTCTGTGGCATGTGAACTGCTGGATCAGGCCTGAATTGGGCAGAGCCAGCTTACTGCATACCAGGCAGAACACCATCCCCTTCCCCATGCTAAGCAGCAGAGGAAAGAGGATAGCCTCTTGCCAGAACCACTGCCATTATTTCCATACTTTCAGGTGTTGCATGGATGGGCCGCCCAGTGCACTGCTGCAGCTTCAACCATGTGATGGGCAGCTCCCTCTACCTTTGCTTCTCTTTTCATTGATTGTGCAGGCAAGCCCACCCTTACAAAAAGCAGTGGTGTGATGTCCATGGAGGTCCTGCAAGTACAGAAGTGGTGGGGACAGGAAATGGCTGGGCACTGAGTGCAGTCCAGTGCATACACCCACCACTGTGGCCAATCTGGGGCCAGTTCCAGGGCATAATGCTCTGGACAGCTCTGGACTTACAGATGGTACAGAAAGAACTGTGGACATCAATTCAAAAGTAATTATTTGGATTCATAGCATTCAGACTGTATTGATAGAAGCCCCGGTGGTGCAGTGGTTAAATGCTGGTACTGCTACCACAAGGTTGTGAGTTCAGTCCCAGGGCTCCAAGATTGACTCAGCCTTCCATCCTTTCATAGGTCATTAAAATGAGTACCCAGCGTGTTGGGGGCAATTGGATAACAGGTTGTAAACCATTTAGAGAGTGCTGAGTTCACTGACAAGCAGTACAGAAATATAAATGCTAAATTCTAAATGCTTGATAGCTTCAATCCTTTGCCCCCTGCCATATGTCATGAGTTGTATTGGTGTGTGTCTGGGGGGGGGGGGGGGCAGCAAGCTACCCATCATGCAGTCTGTACTGTTAACCAGGACCATACCCCTTGTATTACTCTATGATCAGAATTGTCTCGGTCAAGTTTGCTTTTGAGAAATGTACAAAACTGAAGTGATTAGTTCCGTGTTTACAGGAATGTATGAACTTAGCTGTCTTTGGATCGTATTTATTGATTTATTTAGACTGTAACTTGCCCAGTCTTAACACACATAATGCTAGCACACAATAAAGTCAGTATGAATGAAACAGACAGGAAAAGTAACAAAATACTAAAACCCCACTGACTGGTTTATGTCAATAACACTGTTATTATCTCCCATTTAATCAAGGAAGACATTCTTTATCTCTAAGCAAAAAGTGTTCTAATAAATTTTTTACTAGACAGAGGCGTGAATGAACAAGTCCCAGGGAATGTAACCAATTATTAAACTCTTGCTGGACCAATCCTGTCATGAACAAATGTTCGCATAGATTTATAACATCCCTTCATTTCTTTTTGGTTCCTATTATTTTTGCTTGTATTTTGGCAGCAGCACTGGTCACAGCAGCAGCAGCTGCTCATGATGAATGAAAATGTTGGTGCTTGTATATTTATTTATCTACAAATAAGCATAAGTAAATATGCTCATTTCCAGATATTATGCATGTGGGGAGGTGGGCAGGAATAAGACCAGGGTGTGAAGGGATTTAGGCAAGCTGATTTTTCTAACCTATTTCACTACATGCTACTGTGGGCTAAAACCCCAATATGCCTCAACCACTATGTCAATTGTGGTAGCCCAACATTCCTGGAGGGCATCCACTACTCCAGAATGGTGGCGTCCCCAACCGTGGTGTGGTGGTGGGCTGCTGGGGTGCAGTGGCAGCCAAAAGGAATGCTTGGCCCTCTCCTTCACCATGACAGCAGAGGTCTCTTTGTAAGGAAGCCCACACCACTGCATAAAAGCCGCAAGGGGAGACCTCAGCCTTCTCCTCCTCGCTGCAGTGGAGGTCTCCTCATGAGGATGCCTCTGCCACCACAGCAAAGCCGAAAGGGGCACAGTGGAAAGAGGGCCCAACCTGACGTCACCTCTCTTCTATAGTGTCACCTGGTGCACACTGCACCATCCACACCTCTTAATGACACCACTGTTCCAGAGAATAAGAAACAAACCGACAGAATCAAATGACAACAACAACAACCAAACAGATTCCACCTCAAAATTAGGAAGAACATCATGATAGTCAGCAGTAGAATATGGAGGATGGTGGACTCTTGTTCTTTGTAGATCTGTAAACAGAGTTTTGATCATCGTCTTGAAAGACTGCTTCAGATTTGAATTCCTACAAGGGAGTGGTCCAGATGGCCCTTACAGTCCTTTCCAACTCTGCAATTAGGTAAGGAAGTCCAGAGTTGAAATCTGGACTTGAATTCATATTATTGTACAA
Organism: Urosaurus nigricauda; assembly: GCA_034509955.1. Classification (NCBI taxonomy): domain Eukaryota; kingdom Metazoa; phylum Chordata; class Lepidosauria; order Squamata; family Phrynosomatidae; genus Urosaurus; species Urosaurus nigricauda. The sequence continues at coordinate 82,948,624 of JAOEGL010000006.1, forward strand.
CCATCAGTGTATTCTCAAAGTTACAGAGAGACTGCAGTGACTGTCTGAACTTTGAGGATAAAAATAGGGGAATCTTTGCCATATCCAGTTATTTTGGGCCACAATTCCCATAATCTCTCATTACTGATTTTGCTGCCTGGGGTTCTGGGAACTGAAGTCCAAAGCAATGTTTAAACAAGATATTTTTATTGCCTGAGGCACTGGACAAGATTGCATCCCCTTACATATCATGTACAGAAGCCAACTGGACTGACAGTTGAATATTAGAGGGACAACAGTGTCCCTTGTCACACCACACCAGAGGCAAGAGATTAATGCAAGGACAAATGAAGTTTGTCTAAAGAAGGGAACAACTGGGGAGTTCCTTAGGAACTTTCAGGACATTGCCACTGCTTTATTCCAATATTATCTACAGGTTCATAAACAATGCAATTTGACACTGTTTTAACTGTCATGGCTCCATCCTACAGAATCCTTGGATTTGTAGTTTTGTGAGGCACCAGCCCTCTTTGGCAAAGAAGGCTAAAAACCTTGTAAAACTACACATTCCAAGATTTCATAGGATGGTGCTACAGTACTTAAAGTGATATCAGACTGCATTATTTCTAAGTGTAGATACACCCAACCTAAGGTTACCACCTTAGTCGCCCTAATTGTAGGACCAATCTTGCTTTATACCTATACAAAGCAATGTAATGCACTATATATGTGTCACTATACACTATAGGCAGTGAAATGCACTATATATGTGTCACTATACATATGTACATCACAGTGATAGCCTGATTCTATTCATGTTTGTGCAGAGAAGTCATGTGCCTGTTCCTCTTTCCATGTCCAGTGGGCCTTAATCTCAAGGAAGTGTGCAAAGGGTTGGCATCTTAGCGGGCATCATGAGGCATTTGCAGGAATTTATAGTGCCTGAAATAGTTCGGACATTGGACTAGGACACTGGGAGAGGAGGGGTCAACCATTGGGTGATCTTGGGCAAGTTACATTCTCTCAGCTTCAGAGGATGGTAATGTCAAAAATCTTGTGAAGTAACTTGCCAACAAACCCCTATGATAAGTTTGCCTTAGGGTTGCCATAAGTAAGAAACGACTTGAAGGCACACAATAACAACAATAATGCCTCTCAATTTAAAATGTGTTTTATTTTTATTAATCACATACTCAATTTATTATAGTTAAATCATGCCTTTTGCCCAAGAAGCTCAAGGAAGCTCAAAACGTCTGGTTGTGTCTCCCCCTCCCCATTTTATCTTTATGACAGCTCTGTAAATTAGACATGTGAAAGAGTTAGTGACTGGCCCAAGCTTGCCGAAAACCTCCATGTTCCTAGTGTTACACTGTAGAACATTGTTACTAATCTGATGCTACAACATACTGGCTTTTGAGGATGAAGGGTATATTCACACTGCATAATTACAATTTAATACTATTTTAACTGAATTTAATATTGGCATCCTGGCAGGTGTTGTCTGGGGAGACACTTAGAATTCTCTAGTCCATTTTCTGGTCTAGAATTCTAAGGATCCCACAAACTACAAGTCCCAGGATTCTGTAGGCAGGAGTCATAGCAGTTAATGTTGTATCAAACCTCTATAAGTGAACAGTGTCAATATAGCCACATGAAACAGACACTGGGATGGGGACTGAATATCTGTTGTGGTTTAATTTGATTTTAGTGACAGGCTAAGGCAATATAATACATTTTGTTTTTATTGAGTTAATCTCTCCATTGCTTTGATCTTCATAGAGCTAGGACTTATCTAGGAACACTGCCATGCTTCCTACACTAGACCTACAAGTTACATCAAAGTACAAAGTGAAGTTCTCATTTCTCCATTTCCAGGCACGGCTAATACCCCTGTGGAACATTATTGATTGTTACACCAGAGAATGGTTGCTTGCTTATTAGAAGTACAAGAGAGTTCAGCTCACAAGAGGCAGTGGCAAGCTCCAAAGAGAAACATTGATAAATGTTCCCTGAACTGTGTGCCAGAGCTGATGCATCCTTTTCTCTTACCTTGCAGCACCTACACTTAGTCATCCCTGGACACAGGTGAGTACAAATCACCGAGTATCCTGAGGAATGAAATTATTTTAAAAAGAAGACCTAATCTTTCATTCTGTCACCCAGATATTTAACTGGGAAGGATGTTTCATTGTTGATCTCAGAAGTCTAAAAGGAAGAGTTTTACAGTGCACTGCTGGGAATCTAGTGGCTGTTGCAAAGCAACCCCTCAGAAAACAATCGCTACTTAAAGGAAACAGTTTTGTCATTATTCCAACCAGCATAGTTGCAAGATTGGTAAGATTGCCTTCATGACCCATGTTTATGTCTTCAAATGTGTCTGTCACTGAGTGAGCTTTGTAGTCGGGGAATATTTCAAAGTCTGGAAAATACCTTGTTGGTACTGCTGCTGTTTGTTTGCTCACTTACTCGATTGTTTCAGGCAGTTTAACAGCCTCAAGAATTGCAAGCCAGCTGTGCTCATTCAAGTACTTCAGAAGCTTCTAGGTAACATTTGCATGCAGTATTGTCCAGGTACTGGATACCTGGTGAAAGATCTCCAATAATAACCCTGTCTAGTTCATTTTTTTAATGGTGTGGATCCTTATGCCCACTCACAAGGAGGAGGGGGGAGGAAAAAAATGTGATAATGCATTAGCCCAAGCCAAATTCAAGGGACTGTATCTCCCTTTATGAGCCCATTAGAGTATTAGGATCATCAGGAGAGGCCCTTCTTTTTATTATTTATTATTTATGGTATTTATACTCTGCCCTTCAGCCCTAAAGGCTCTCAGAGTGGTTTACAATTATTAATTATTTCTAATTAGATGGTTCCCTGCCTTCAGGCTTACATTCTAAAAAGACACCAACACAAAAGAAGAAGGGAATGGTGGTGGGGAGGGGGATCAGGTCCAGCAATTCTTCTTCCCTCTAAGGCCTGGACCAAGGCAGATGGACTGGAAGGAGGACTCAGCTTCTTAATCTAGGCTAGGCCCAATGGAACTGGGCCTGCATCTCTCCCTCCAAAGACAAGTGGCACCAGATGGACTGCAGGGAGGACTCTGCTTCTTAGCTCAGGCCAAGCCTTATGGAGTTGGGCCTGCATCTCTCCCTCCAAGGACAAATGGGACCTTTGGTAGGAACAAGAGACTCCTTTGGTAGGAACAAGAGAGAGAGGGCCTCCTCAGTGGCTGCTCCCAGGCTCTGGAACTTCCTCCCTAGAGAAGCCAGGGTGGCCCCATCTCTGCTCTCCTTTTGGCAGCAGGTAAAAAACATCTTTGTTCCATCAGGCTTTTCCAAGCTGACATGTAAAGGTTTGTGTATAGTTTTGTTAAGTTTTGTATATAGTTTTCAATAATTTTATTATTTTTCATGTGTAATGTTTTAAATTTTTGAAATTAATTGTTTTTTAAACTTTTTATTTATACTTTTTAGCACTTTTGTATTGTTTTTAATTTGTACTGTTTTAGGTTTATTGGTAGCTCCCTTGAGTTCCTGTACCAAGGGAAAGGCAGGACAACAACAACAACAATGTAATTATTATGTCCTGACTTTTGGAAACCCAGTGGAGACAAATGGAGACATACAATTTAATCAATGAACCCAAAATATAAATTCAGGTTAGAAGCTACTGAAACACTTACTAGAGGTACAGAACTACTTGTAGTTGTCCCAGCAATCTGTGGCTGTTGGCATCTATGCAATTGCAAAGACTTGGCTCTTGTAAAAAGATGTTGAGAGTGGAGAGAATGGTGACAAAAAGAAACTCCTTTGCAGAAATGTAATGCACCATTCTTTTATTACAAAATATAAAATAAATTTTAAAAATTTCTAGTTCTGTCTAACTCTACATATACATTGAGTTAGTCACAAAGGTGCTACAAGATACCTCTACATACTGATTCTACAGACTAACATGGCTATATCTTTGAATTCTACATATACATGTGTAATCTCGACATTCTGTATATGTACCTGTTTATTATAATATATGATAGCATATATATTCTGAACTGTGGGATGTAATATCTTAAAATTCAGTAAAATATCCTGAACTGCAATTCCCAGCATCCCTATCCATTTGCTATGTCTAGCTAAATCTGCTTGGATGTATAACCCAAGAATGTTTAGAGGCCTGACTGATTCACACTCATCTTTTGATTACTGCAAACCAAAAATCCAATAATATTCCTCAAATATGTGTAATTGTTGCAGTCCCAGAACTGCAATCTTTTTTCTAAAGTTCAATAGAGTGTCAGATATTTTTCTTTTAGTTATCTGTATATGGGGGTTAATGAAAAAATTGCTAGGATATTAATATGTGTAAATGTATTTGTCATCTTTTTTTAAAAAAAGCATTGTTGCCATAATCCAAAGTCACGATTATATGTAATTTGCATAGGAGAATGGACACTTAGTAACAACAACAACTTGTAAAAAACTATTAAGCATTCTCATTTTGTTTCAAGACAGCATTGGTAAAAGGCAACGAACAAGCATTGCACTTTCTAAATGGAAACAAGTATGAAAGTATTATTTTGTATGCCAGTTTTAAAGGTCAACAGGTGACTTTATTTCAGTCCTTAGACTTTGCCTTTCTTTCCTTTTCTAAGAACAGGCACAGCAACAACCACCACAACAACAAAGGTTTAAGTATGGTTCTACCACACATAAATGTACAAAAGAATTTCATTGTGTCAAACATCAGGAAGTGAATAGACGATGTGTAAGTGGGGGGGGGGGGGGAGCCAGAGAAAAAGATTGTTAAAGCTGATACCGTGAAGTGTAACATAAAATCAGAGACAGCAGAGCAGGTGAGGGCTTTGAAATGCAGCCTTCACAATAGTATCACCTATGACTGAGAATCCCACAGGAAAAGAAGGTGGAGATACTCAAAATGCAAATGTGTGCTAAATACATACACCTAGCATGTGGGACTACTGCAAGAGGACTGACTGAAGAAACTGTTTATACAAAACCACCTTTTAATCAGCAGCACCAAGTAAATACACATCCCTCACGCAGTAAATATATCATTACATCCTTTTAGTGAACAATCACCTTGCAGTGCCAGCTTTTCACACTGGGCCTTTAATAGATGCTATACATTTTTTAAGACTATTAGCCTTATTGTGTGCTGCATTATTTTTTCATGTTTGTAATTTAGTACAAGAGGAGAACTGGGAGATGAACATTTTACAAAAATGTGTTTGTTTGTGTCACAACACATTTCTCAAATAAAAATAACCCATGACTCTCCCACAACATTGTTTAGCAGTAAAATCAGTGCATTTCTCCTCCCTGGTAATAACTGTTCAACTAGGTTTATTATTTGGTTTGTCATTGGTGCTTTTGCTTGGTGCCCACTACCTGTCCTACTGGGTTTGTGGCACTCTTTCTTCCAGCTAAATTACAAAATTTCAGATAATGTTCTATCTCAGCTTTTCTATCTGCTTCTGACAGAATTAGTAAAATGATCTGCTCTCAGGAAGGAAATGTATTGGAAAGTCTGATAGTCCTTTCTGTACTCTTGTAGCCTCAGGACTACTCAAAGTGTAATTGTGACAGTTTGACATGCTTGGTCCCATCTGCAACTCATTTCTTTGTGCAGAAATGGATGAGGGATTAGTTGTGGTTAACTACAAGAGTGGTGCCTTGCTTGCCTTTATCCTTGATGGTAGTAAGAACTTCCGCTGTTTTAAGTGCAAAGCAGCAGCCGTTCTAAGGAAAAGGCGAAAGACTTGGAAAAATATATGTCAAGGCTTTATTGTAGAGGTGAGCAATTTTGGGAGGGAGGGGGTTTGGGAATCAAACCTATCCTCCTGGATTCTGCCACAAGTACGCCTGTGCACTGCCACTGAAATTCAGTGGCTATGCATCCAGAATTTTTTTAAAAAAATCCGGGAACTGTGACTTGCCTCTAAAGCAAGGTGTTGCAACCAGAGTACTTTTGGTTTAGATAGTGCTGCACTGCTAGAGTTTGACAGTGTTGCTAATGACTTTGGACACAGGGATCCTAAACAGGCTTGGACACCACAAGTCATCCATGGGTTGCTGTAGCCATTCAAATGTTGTTCTTTTTTCTGGAGAAATGTTTGGATGTATCACTCCAGAAGTTGTTCCAGAAAGAAGCTGGGGTCAGTGGAGTCAAATTCAGTACAACTGGAAGTGAGAAACCATATTTAGCCAATTTTCAGCAATAGTGCTTCATTTGTTTTATAATAGTAAGAAGACAAAAGCATATTAAATGCCACTGGGTACTGGAAGCACAAGAAACACAATAAAAGGAGGGCTGGTACATTAGGGACAGTGTTTGACTTTCAAAAGAATGAAAAACAAATTAGAAACTCACTGAACTTTGAATTGTTTCACAGTGTAGTAAATTAAAGAGAATTATTATTGTGTCTATGATCTTCTGGTGGGCTAGGTAAGTAAAGTGAAATTTATCACCACAGGCAATTCATTTAGTCCAGGAGAAGGTGTTTAACCTGTTCCAGATTAAGTTGCACTTCCATGAAAGATCAGTACCAGGGAAAGATTTTAGATATAGCTCAGTAACTTAGTTCTCAAGCAACCTCAATGGCATGAAATCATTTCATACCTGAGCTTCATTGCAGCCTCTCCAAACGGAGATGGTCTAGTCACAGTTATTGATATTCTAGCAGTTTCTCACATGCCATGTAGGTCTGCCTTCCATGATTGTTCAGAAACTGCAGTTAACCCAGAATTCATCTCCTAGGATCAGTCATTAGACCAATACTTCTAATCATACATTGCACTTCTGATGCAATGGCACCACTGGTTTTTGATCTGTCTCAAAGACGATGCAAATGGATGATGGAGGTCTCTAGACTGGTGAAATGTTGCTGGAGGTTACAGTGTTTTACATTAGTATGCAAACAACATTTCTATCTCTGCCATGTTCTTCCCACTGAAACCTGACAAGTGCTAACATTACTATCCGTCTGGTGCCAGCTTACAATGCATTTTAGCATATGATGAAGGTTTCTTTAAATTGCTCTGCTGTTTTAGCATTTTCGATGTGTTTTTTGTTCTTAATGTTTTCAATTTAATTGTATTCTATTTTGGATATTTGGGTTGAAATGCCTTTTACATACCACCCTGATATACTAATAGTAATAGCATGGTAAAAATATTTTAGCAATAAATAAATAACTGGTAACGGATCAATTGATTGACTGAATAATATTGTTTGTTTGTTTTTCTTTTAAAAACTGAAATAATATTGACAACATGGACAATTAGAGTCTGGCCTCTGAAAAGGATGAAGGGGAAACAGTGCAACTATTCCAAGTCTTAAGTTATAATTTCAGGTACAGCCATGGAAGAGATGTTGTCTCTGACAAATGAAGGACGTTAAGACTATGCATTGTTAAATTTTCATTTTGAAGTTGATTACTTTTTTTGAGACCAAAAAAGAAAAAAAGAAAGAATAACAGACGAAACCCAAAGACAGCTTTTCATTAAGGAGCATGTTTTAATCTCTCACCAAACTGCACGTAAGGTGTTAATAGTGCTAAAATGAAATAGTGCCTAAAACAAAAACTCCTCATTTTTCTCACAGTTCAAAGATATTTGATTAAGATGTATCATCTTTTCCAAATATTTACTTTTCAGCAATTGGAGACACTGCAGATTATGTGAGATGGGACTGAACTCTAATCTTCCACACTTGTCTTGAATCTCTTCCTTCTCTTCTAGTCCACTTTTGGAAGGATGAAGAATTTTAAAAACACACACACACACACAATAATTTCATCCCTCTATAAGGTCCAAAGTATGCTTCAGCTATAAAGACTGAATTCTACTTTTAAAATTCAATTACATCATGATTAAAAAGAGGGAGGGGGAAGCTAGCATTCATGGCCTCATTATAGGCACAAAAAGGGGATGTTCATAGAGGCCATAGAGAATTTAAAAGATTTATTTATGATGTATTACTGTAATTTTTAATTTAGACATGCAAATTTTTTAATTTGCACTGACTGCTTTGCCTTAATGGTTTTGATTAATACTTGGAGGTAGTGTTTGTGAAAGAGATTTATACTGTGATTCATCTGCAAAATAATCAAATCATTACCAGCTAATGACAAAGCTGTGAAAAATGATATAGATATTGTGTAACTCGCAGCTATTGCGGTTCATGCGAATGTACCCCAATCCTTCCAGCAAACACGGACTTGTGTTAATAACTGCTGGGAAGTTCGCTCGAGGTCCACTCTAATTTGGCAACCAAAAACATTGATCTTAATAAAGCTGTCTGATAAAAGGAGTCATGATTAACATTCCTGAACCCTCTATTCATCTGAGCATGCCAAAATACTTTTCTTCTACTCTCCCCTCAAGAAAGATCCCACAGCATTTTTTTATTGTGCTGCTGTCTCACATCAATCTTTGTGAAACAAAAAGTCTTTTGACAGAGAAATCTGCAGTCACTGTCAGGTGATGTCTAAATTCATTTCCAAAAAGAGAACTTTTGACTGTTCACAGTCCATGCAACACCTGCTCACTAAACTCATGCTTAATTGTTCCCACATGTTAGTCTAGCCTATTAAGCCAACAGCTCCCAGTTAGCTAGCATGGCCACTAGCCATTGTGGTTGGGAGTATTTTAATTCAAAAAGTAATATTTCCAGTCTCTAGGCAAAGGGATCTTGTAGAACCTTTGAGACTAACTGACCAAGTCTATGAAAACTTATGCTACAACATGTTTTGTTCAGTTAATCTCAAAGGTGCTACAAGATCCCTTTGCATACTCATATTCCAGACTAACATGGCTATGAACTTTATCGGACACATTCTGTTCCCTGGAGCCAAGCCGTACCCATTCAGTGCTGAGGCACATTAAATGTTCGGGTTTGAAGTATTTTGGCATGCTCAGTTGAATAGAGGGTTCAGAGGTGTTAATCATGACTCCTTTTATCAGACAATTTTATTAAGATGAAATGTTCAGGTTGGAAGACTTTCTGCCCGAACATTTAACACACCTCAGCACTGAATGGGGATGGTTTGACACTGAGGAATAGAATGGGACCATTTTGAGGGCACTTTGGTGTGCAGTAAAATCCATTTTTTCTCAGTCATGTGCCCAAGCATCCCCTTCCCATTCCAATAACGGGGGGGGGGGGGGGGATGTGTACAATAAAGTTCTATGTCCCTGAATTCTTTTACCAGCCTCTCTTCATTTAACTGGTATCTGTCCAAAATACATTGCTCAAACTCCATTGTTACTTCCAAAGTTAAGAATTTGGGTCCTTTCTACATACAGTTGTCATGCCCCAACTAGCCATAATGTGAATTTATGGGAATGTCAATGGAGGCCTCCTTACAGATGCAAATAGCAACATGGTGGTGGTGGGGTTTATCCAGACTACAGAAGGGATACAAAAAGATTCAATTACTTTTCTACCTGTTATAGTCACACCTTAACTGAGTTACTACCTACATTTAAAAGGGTGAATATTTATTGCACCCATGCAATTAACATCACATCTAATTTCTCTCTAAACTTGGTAATATTTTAAATCTTATCTGATCACAAATGTAAAATCTGGAATTACTGGTATGTATGCCTGATTTTTCACCTTCTCTTCCACATTATTAACATCTATGCATTCCATAAAAGGGTGGTTCAAATGATTCCCTTACACTGAGGTAGGTGTGGCTGAGCCCATTGAAATAAACAGATCAGCTGTTAATCATCACTGTTGGGAAAAGGACTTTCTGTTTTAAAATAGAAATCTATGCATCTCAAAGTATGCTTTCAGAGAAAAGAGGATGGAGAAAGATTAAGAGAGGCAAGAGTAAAAGAACAGAGAAGAAAGATAAATACAAAGGGAACATGAAAACTGAGTGAACTTATATCACTATGGTGCCAACATGGCATATTCGTTTGAGCATCATACTGTGACTCTAGAGATCAGTGTTCAATTCCCTGCTCAGCTATGGAGTCTCACTGACTTTGGGTGAGTTACACATTCTCAACCCTAAAAAACCCTTTGGGTTGCCATAAGCTGGAAACAGCTTGAAGGCACACAGTAACAACATATCACTACAGGGCCTTCTTTAATATCTGGATGCTCTTACTGGTTTGGAATGAATATCTCTCATTCTAAAGTACAACAATGAAAACAGGTTTACATGGGAATGGGCAATGTAGCAATAACGTGAATACCAAATAAACATCATGAAAATCATATCAGAAATATTAGTTATATCACACAGTTATTTAGATATATGTCATAGCCAAAATCTGTGCCTGATTAGGAATAAAAATAACACCTTACAACAGATGAACAAATAGAATTTAGGGAAAATGTTCTGCCACTTGAAAGATTTTATTTCACTGTCTCTAGTTTTAAGAATAATGTATTTGTTGACAGGGTGATCAGTTGCTGCATTTATAGCCTTTAAAAGCAGTTTTTTTTATTAAAATGAATGAGGGAAGGCTTACAGTTTATCTTGAATTACCTGAATATTAATAACCACTTTGAATAGAGCACCTTAAATGCTAATAGTATAAGAGCAAAGTCCAACATAGGTCATGTTTGCATCCAAGGATTAATATTTTTGTGTTATGAAACAGACAATCAAAGCACTCCCAACAGATGATCATCCAGTCTCTCTTTGAAGACTTCCAAAGAAGGAGACTTCTTTGGGGCTGTATAGACAGCCCTTAAGAGACAATGTGATGCTGCCCCTTTCCTAGCTGCATTGGAGCCATGGAAACTGCATGTCACAGCCCTGATCCAGCTTTTGCAGGTTGCAAAAAAGAACTGCAAAAAGCAGCTCTTTTTTGTGCCCTGCAAAAGGTGCAATAGCCATGTCGCTGCGGCTTGCTGATGCACCATCAGCACTGCATTGTATGGATGCAGCACCAGAGTAGTGCCATGATGCCACATGCCGTGTGGACCGGTGTGCGGCATCATGGTGCCCTGGGGGCACTGAGTTGGGTGTGCATTGTGAGAATGGTACACCCCGACTCTGCCCCAATGCCAACCTTAATGGCCAGTGTGTACAGGGCCTAATAGAGGGTGTGTTTCACTGTTGAACAACTCTTACTGTCAGGAAGTTCCTCCTAATGTTGGAGTGGAATCTCTTTTCCTGTAGCTTGCATCCATTGTTCTGTGTTCTGTTCTCTGGAGCAGCAGGAAATAGGCTTGCTCGCTCCACCCTCAATATAGCAACCTTTCAAATTCTTAAACAGGGCTATCATATCACCTCTTAACCATCTCTTCTCCAGGCTAAGCATACCCAGCTCCCTATGTCTCTCTTCATAAGGCATGGTTTTCAGATAATTCACCATTCTGGTCGCCCTCCTCTGGATATACTCCAGCTTCTCAATGCTGGAGTATTAGCATCAATTCTTGTTTTGTAGATCTATATTTCTTTCCTTGAGAAGGGGGTGTCTTCAACATAGGAAGACTGACATATATCTCTATGGTCATTTGGTCAGTGTTGCTTGTGGAGAGGTCACTTCCTATACTCTCTTTTCTGGGGGTTCAATAAAGTTTATTGTCTTTTGTTCTCCTTCTTCAACCTCTCTCTGCTCTAACAAACATGGACACAAAACCCGGCTGTGTTACTAAATATGTTTTTCTTCTTACTTGCTCATAATGAGAGTCAGCTCCAAGGACTCTTCTACCCACTATAGTTTTCTGTACTAATTATTTTTGTAGAATCTAGATGTAGCAATAAACTAAGTTTCTTTTTACCTACCAATGTATCCTGTTTATTTACCAGAAGCTGTGATCTAGTTGTTTTTACCAAATACCTGTGGAGTGCATACTTGTAGCTGTTGGTGCTACTGCTGCTAAATCTTTTAACCACAAATAGCCAAAACAATTTTTCTAACGCTCAACATCATTTTTTAATTGTGGCGCCTAGAATTGGACACAGTATTCTAGGTGAAGCCTGACCAAAGCAGAATAGAGTGGCCCTATTGCTTCCTTTGCTCTAGACACTATACTTGTATTGATGCAGCCTAGAATCACATTGGCCTTTTTAGCTGCAACATCACCCTGTTGACTCATATTCAACTTGTGGTCTACTAGGACTCCTAGATTCCTTTCACATGTAGTCTTATTAAGCCAGGTGTCCCCCATCCTATATCTATATGTTTCATTTTTTTCTGTCTAAGTGCAGTACCTTACATTTCTCCCTGTTTAAATTATGTTTCTCCCTGTTTAAATTGCTAGACTTTCAATCAGAATTCTGAAATGTTTTAAAGACTTTTGCTTTAATAACAGATTTCCACTTGTTCTTCTAAAATTTGCATTTATTAATTCAGCCAAGGAATTTATCTGAGTTTTGACTGATCAGGAATATGCTTATGTTCCTACCAGTAAAGCGTCTGCTTCATTCAAATTCTGAAGTCTTGTTTCTTTGAAAGTAGGGATCTGAAAGGCATGGGAGACAATTTAATTCTGAGTACATTTTATTAAAACAAAATACCAAAATTTCCAAATTCCTTCATAGTTGAGATGAAGAATACTTGAGGAGGGAGGAACAAGCAAACTTTAACTATGAGAGAAACCAAAACTAACAAATTTGTTGGTCCTATCCCAGGGTTTTGGGTACTTAAAACTATTTCTATTAAATTTGGCTGGTGCAATAGGAAAAGTATTCATTTCAGTTCATGTTTGAAAAATATATGCACATTTGCAAACTTCATATTCAGGCAGGAAATAGTCTTAGGGATTTTTTTTTAAAAAAAAAAAAGATGTGGGAGAAAGTAGAATTGGCATATTTCCAATCCTACCTAATTGATCTGAATACAATTTGTATTTGAGCAAACACCCTTAGGTTCACACTGTCAGTTTCTTATATTCTTTTTTTAAAAATCACTATTTGAGTAAGTTCCTTTACTATGTCCACCAAGTAGCCTCAGAGATCTTAAAATGCAAACATATCAAGCTAAATGCCAAAGTTAGGATCATCCAGACCATCATATTTTCCATCACCATGTAAGGACGTGAGAGATGAACCGTGAAGAAAACTGATAGAAAGAAAATCAACTCATTTGAGATGTGGTGCTGGAAAAGACTGCTAAGGACACCGTGGACAAAAAGACAAATAAATGGATCCAAGAACAGATTAAGCCTGAATTCTCCCTGGGAGCCAGGAAGACTAGATTAAGGTTGTCATGCTTTGGCCACATTATGAGAAGAGATTACTCATTAGAAAAAACAATAATGCTAAAAAAGGTTAAGGGCAGTAGAAAGAGAGGAAGACCATATACCAAATGGATAGACTTAATTAAAAAGACCACGGCCATAAGCCTGCAAGCCCTGAGCAGGGCAGCTGAGGAGAGAAGGGCGTGGAAGTGTCTCATTCACAGGGCTGCCATGAGCCAAGGCCAACTCGAGGGCAACAGCCTGAATCAAATTGTCCTTCAGTTTTTGCAGTTCTGTAAATTTTGCAATGCACTCCTTTGTATCAAAAGCCATGGGAACATGCATAAAAACACATGTGATGGGTGATCTAGTTGGAAAAAATCAATATACTGCAGTAAATGGCATTTTTCATAAAACAAATCTATATATTAGAAGACATACATATAAAAATATGTTAACATTTTTCATCCAGACTTGTGTGGAAACTGATGTCCCCAAAAATGTGAATGATATCTCCTCCCCCCCCCCCGCAAAAAATAAAAAAAAATAAAAATAAAAATGCTAAGGCAGGGAGTCTGACTTGTCCATCTCTAGCTAGTTTTGCCTGCTTCCTTTTTATGCTGACTTACACACTTATCTTTTGTTCTGTTCTATTTTGTGCTATTCTTAGAACAAAAGCATAAAATAAACAAGTGAAGAAGGGCAATATATTACAATTATGCACTCTGGTATTATTTATTGCAAAAGCAACAGACAAGAAGCCTCTGTCAGTCATATATTAATAACTGTTGCTAGACAAATAAATTAAGGAAAACTTCCAACAAGCAGATTCAGAGATGTTCCACCACCACCCCTCCCTATGGACACAGAGCAAGCTCACCAGACCCACCTTGGTTCATCAGGGTTGGCTGTCTTCCATATAGCCATCAGGGAGTTGTATACTTATCTCAGTTTCTGCTGCAGTAGTTTGACAGGAGATGGAGGTAGGGAAAAGGTCGAAGTCTGAGTAGTTTAATTAATCATGTCTAAATATTCTTAATGGGTGCCAACTTTTAAAAGCTTGCACGTCTTCCATAAGAAACATTCATGGAGTCCTAACAAGTTAGCATCTTTCTTTGGGCGTGTGCACCCAAGTCCAATCTGGAGGACTGTCAAAACTTACTAGTTATGCCATTTTCACCTCAGCTTTGATTGTTTAACAAATTCATAAATCCGAAGTAAACAGAAAGCAGAACAGACCTAAAATATATGTGTGTGTACTGTAGGAAGTAAAGAGCATCCCCTTCAACTGTCCCAATCTGGCAGGGACAGTTCCAATTAATCCTCTATTATTTCACTTTTTCAGTTGCTTTAAAAATATCCCACTTTTCATCTTTGTCCTCAGTCTGTTTCAGTTGCTGTAAACTGATTTCAAAGTAATTTGTACTGCATTAACTCAGCAGAAGGAGAGAAGAGGAAAAGGACAGTATTTTGCTCTTCCCAGTAGGCAGAGGCAAAGCAAACTGCTGCAGCCTCTCTCATTAACTAGTCATTGCCATCTTGACCACATTCTGAAGATCTTGTCCCCACATGCCTCACTGTTCATCAATGAAATGTTGGAGGATACAAAAGCTTCTGTCAAACACCATTCAATTCTATTCAAAACTTGTGTCTTTATTTCTGACAGAGAAATTATGCACAGGGGGCCATTCATTCTGAACTGGAACTGGCCATTGTTTGAACTGGCATATGGAAGGAACATTTCACAGAGTCTTCTCAGTCAGTGGAAGGTGTTTCTGGTTATGCTCAGCCATTTGAAGTTGCAGAGTCTTGCTGCTACCTTATAGACTAATGGTTTTCTTGTGGCATAAACATCCAGGATTTCAGAAATATTTTCAAATAACAAGTACAACGTAGGATGAAGAAGGGGGAAGTTGTAAATCAATAGAACCAAATGTCAAGAAATGCAAGAGCTACATTTTGATGTGAAGCTAAAGTGTTGAGCAACTGCCAACAGTCTATGACCTCAGCATGGTCCACTGAGGTTGAATCTACGGGGCCATTCAGACTGTCATAAGAACCGGTTTGTAAACCGGTTTAAAATCGAGAAGTTCATACTGAAACTGGATTTAACACTATGGAATCCGGATCTTGCACACGTGTAGCGGGGCAAATCCCCCTAAACCCGGTTTCTCCCAAAGCATATATTTACTGTTTCTTTTGGGAAAAACCAGTTCGCAGGGAATGTGAACTTGGCTCCGATCATGATCGGGTCAAGTTTGGGGGAGGGGAAAAGGCCAGGGGGCGGAACATGCCTCCTCTCCCAGCAAAATCGGGCATTCCAGCATTTTTTAAATATTTTTTATTTTATATTTATTTTATTTTATTATTATTTATTTTATTTTAATTTATTCTCTTTATTATTTATTTCATTTATTATTATTATTATTATTATTATTGTATTTTATTGTATTTTTATTATTATTTTATTGTATTTTATTTTTTATTTTTATTTTTATTGTATTTTTTTAATTTGACAGCTCATGCGCATTCTACAGGAGGCCCTTTAAACTGGAGTTTGCCTTTCCGTTCAGAGGCCCATTCATTTCAACCGGAGGGGAAACCCCCAATCCATATATGGATAGTTTCCCTCCAGTTTGAAAATCCGGGCTTTTCAATAATAATAAAAATACAATAAAATACAACAACAACAATAATAATAATAATAATGATGAAATGAAATAAAAATAATAATAAATAAAATGAAATGAAGTAAATAGATAATAATTAGAATAAATTAAAATAAAATAATTAATAAATAATAAATAACTAAAAAAAAATACAACAGTTCCTGACGAAGCACTGGGTGCTGATTAAAACAGAGGAGGAGGAGGAGGAGGAGGAGGAGGAGGAGGAGGAGGAGGAGGAGGAGGAGAAAGGATCCCTACAAGCTGCACCGCTCCATGCACAAAATCTGTCAAATATATAAAAGTATTTTTAAAAACCCAAGCAGCTCGCGCGACCAATGGCTGCATCAGACGTCACCATGACATCACTTGATTGACAACCAAGAGTCTCCATCTTTAATCGTTACTTTTTCCTGTATGAACTTAAGTGGGGTAAAATGCACCAGGAAGCATCGATGGGGGCAAAAGGTAGTATGAACTTCTTTCCGGAGAGATTCGGTAATGGCATGCACAATCTCATCCGGATCTTACCAGGGCAAATTGGCTAGTATGAATGGGGCCTGCATGAGGCTTATATTCCAGCTTCAGTGCATAATATCCCTGCCCTGGTTTAACCACTTTCCTGCCACACAGACCAATTTTAATCCAAACTGAGATTAGTTTGGAAAGCCAAACAGAACCCCCATTGCATAACCACATCAAGGGGGTGTTTCCACTGTGTGCATGTGTTTACTGAATTGGTTTATGTCTGATCACACATTTGAGGTGGGGGTGGGGGATTTCCACAACACATGCACAAATTCACTTAATCAAATAGTTTTAGCTTTGTTTATGTTCTGTTTTTGCCCATCTCCGCTTCTCTAAAGTGAAGCTGGTGGGAAAGGGGCAAGTGAAATGCCAACTGCCCTGCAAATGTGTGCACAGAAATGCCAAATCCAAAATACAAGGCAACACCACATTTTCTGGATGCCAATACCATTTGACCTAGGTAGTTTCCCACCAACCTGGCCCCACCATCCCCATGTCTTCCACCGCCAATTCCAGTGAGATCCTAAGTTGGGGATCAAACCATATGTTGTGGCAGAGTCAGGTATGCCTCAAGAAAGACATGAGGCAGATTGGCATGATAAAAGGCCACAACTTTATTTCAGCAATACCAAAGGTAGGGTTGGCCCAAAAGCATGAGGTCTGGATCTGCACATCACCAACACCGAGGTTGATTGATGTGAGGTTGCTTGTATGCCAATCATCGGGATGACTTTGAGGCAACGCAATACCCTTGCACAATCAAGCAATTACGCAGTTACTGAAGGAAAGCCTCTTGTCATTGGGATAAACTCCAATGTGACCCACCGTTGGCCACATCACACCTGATGTATCCCGTGTCCAAAGGACTCCCAATCCATTGCTACCGAGCCCTGAAAACCAGCCCACCAGATCCAGTACCTGTGCTGCTGCCCCAATAAGTTGTGACAAGCAACACCAATCCCAGGGAAGGAGGGTGGGGAGCCGAGCAAAGTACAACACAGGGCGTGATGCAACACCGCTCCAGCCACAGCATGCCTCCATTGCTGGAGGCCACCTACCAGCATCCCTCCTCCTGAGGCCTAACCAGCCAAGGGAGGAGGGCTGGGATGGCCAGGCCAATCCCAGTGCGCCCACCCAGGCAGCCCAGAAGTCCGGGAGTTGAGCAAGTGTGCACCCACCAGTGCCCGCGCAGCCGCTTTCCCGCCGACGGGAAGCAGATGCGCAGCAGACCTCCTGCCAGTGAGAAGCGCCATGTGCAGCCTGAACCACTGGCTTGGGGCTCCCCCACCCTGCAGCAACTGCACCTGCCCACGCAGGGTGGGAGGCGCCATTTCTCCCCCAAAACTACTGAGTGAACTGCAGTTTATTTTGGTCATTTTTTAAAAAAAAGAATGGCCTTAAAGCCCTCAGGCACTGAAAAGAAGTGTTTTCACATCATAAGGAGAACATTGTATGTTCCAGCAGAACTGTGATCAAGCTAAGGACATGTTATTTAGCCTATGTAGATTCAGCCTGACACTTCACTTCCAGATTCTGTCCTGTCCCTCTAACAAGCCATATAGACAGACAAGTCTGTTCATCTTTGTGCTTCTCCATTTCTTTTATTTCCAGCCTTCAGTTCATTCTGTCATGCTTCTCATCAGTAGGGATGTTAATCTTTGCTTATTTTGTGGTAATGAAACATTTGACAGTTTTTTCTCTGTTAGGGAAGATTAGGAGATTGATTTAAAAAAATTTTTTTTTACTGCTTCGGGCCTTTTTTGTGTGTGGAAATCTTGAAGATTTTTGCCCTAAATAGTCCGTTTTTACACAGAGAACATAGGTTTTGTATGCAGTTCCACCATATATTAAAAGATGGAGGGAAGTGTTCCTGGCCTATTTGCTCTCAGTTCAGAATAAAAGAAATCTTACATCCTAAGGAATCTTTGCATGGATTATCCTGAGCCTTGAGTATTGGCAAAGGCTCAGAAGGCACATGGCCAAGGCAGCTTCAGGCATTGATCAGTAGGTAGGTAGTAGGATAGACAAGGACTATGCATAATATTTCAAACCTACTGTTTGGAGCAGTGGTCATTTATGAAAACCTCTGAGTGCTGTACTTTGTAAATTTTTATTTCTGGATTAGGAATCATTCAGCAGTCCAAATGTTGTTGGACTGCAACATCTAACAACCCTTACCAGCATGACGAATGATAAGGAATGCTGGGAGCTGCAGTTCAAAACCATCTACAGGGCTATATGATTCCTGTTCCTCATTTACATAAACCAGTGGCTGAGAGAATCCAAAAGATATTAGCTACGAAATTGTCACTTACTTCATTTTATATCCTCAGGTCTATACAGTCCAATCATGTGCTTGCTTTATCAGAAAACCTCCACTTTGTACAGTATGGACAATATTTCATATTATGCATGGTTACAACTGTAGTCTGACTGATTGAATTTGGAATAGCAGGAAAGATTATGTTTTCCTTTTACAAATAAGCACAGTCCTCTGAACAATACAAATTAATAGTTTAGATGAAGGTCAGACCAGCGAGTCTCATATGCTTTTGTAATAAAATTATGTCTGCTATATGCAGCATATCACTACAATTCCTGCTTTGTCACATTATTTTAGTTTGAAGGGGAAGACCAAATAAAGGAAGGGTAAGAGGAGATAAGTGCAGCTACCTGCCCACGAAGGAAAAAGTTCACCACCTTCCAAAGGAGTCTATTTCACTGCCAAATAGCTCTTACTGTCAGAAAGTTATTACAAATGTTTATGCAGAAATCTCTTTTTCTGCAACTTGAACCCATTAGCTTTTGTCCTGCCATCTAGGGAAACAGAAAAGAAGTATGCTCCATCTTTCGTGTTAACAGCCCTTCAGATATTCAAAGTGGCTATCATATCACCTCTCAGTCTTCTCTTTTCCAAGGTAAACATACCCAACTCTCTCTTTATCACCGCCTAATTTATTCTAATTTCACCACACTGAACACTATTTCAGAAGAGGATAAAGTAAAAGTGGGCATTGAACAGCTGTTTTCCCCTCTGCCATCCATTGGTATTTTTCCTGACTGGAATGAGGCTTAGGACAGAGCTGAGCAAGTACCAGAGATGATTTTTGTTTCCTTTGATCCACCATTGGATGCCTCAAGAATTGGGAGATGTGGCCGGAGGTCCACTTCCAAGTCTTGTAAAGCTCTTTGGGGGAGTGAAACAAGGTGTGAGGAGTTATTCTTTGTCTAAGAAAAACACCACTCATGGAGTTTCTTGGGAGTGGCATTCCCCCCCCCCCCCGGTCCATTTCTTCTCAGCTGAAGTGTTTGGAAGTTCTCTAGAGACACCACTCAAATGGGTGAGGACCACATTAATCCCATGTTTACAATATTGCCTCCCTCTGACTAAATATATTCTGGAAGCTCTAAAGTCTCAGAATCATAAGGTAGGATTGTCCTGCCCATTTGTTAAGTTTTCTAGCTTCACTTTCTGGTGTATCTTGTCTGTGTGCTGTACCTACGTGCCAACCCTGTTGCAGAAACTGTTTTTAGATTCAGAATAATCTTCTGTGCTTAACCACAAGAGAATTAGTTAATTTTTCCTAATAATGTGTCTGTATTTCATGCCTGCTACTTTTTTCTATGGCAGGGTTTGAAAGACTTATTTCTTAAAGGTTTTATGTAACAACCTGCTGGCATCTACTCAGAAAACACTTAGAAACTGAACTGTGAAATACTCTTCTAATGGCCTGAGATCTCATTCCACAGATGCACAAATCCAACACATTTTTATATGATGAAGGTCAGGATGATCTTTTATTAATCTGAGAAAAGAGCCCATCTGCAATTTTCCTATATACTAATATATGAGGACACAACAGCAAAGCTGCCAGCATGTCAGTTAGATGCAATTGCCAAGGAGCCAGATGCTAGTGTCAGAAGAACATGTTCCATAGCTTGGCATCTGGGTTGTCTTATTGCCCTCCAAGAAATAAGACAAGGAGGAGTGATAAGATATGCAAAAATGAATAGAATGACAAGCAGTTTCTACCTTTCCTGCCAGGACAAAAATGTACACATACATCATGGTTACCCTTTAGAAAATACTCAGGCCGCATCTTTCTAACAAAAAGGAAGGACTCCTTACAAAATACTGGTTAAATCTTTTTATTAAAATGTTCAGTACATGGAAAACAACAATCTGTTGCAGTTTTAATTGGAAAACTTTAATGAGTGTGATTCATCATTTGTATGTGTGTGTGCGTGCGTGCGCGTGCATGCTTGCCTTCAAGTTCCCTGTCAACTGATGGCAGCCCCATGAATTTCATTGGCTTTTCTTACATATGGAATACTCAGAGGTGGTTTTGCTAGTTCCTTCTTCTGACATATAGCCTAAAGCACCTGATATTTGTTGGTTGTCTCCCATCCCGTACTAACCAGGGCTTACCCTGCTTGGCTTCCAAGCTCAGACAGGATTTGGTGCCCTTAAGGTATTTAGGCCAGGTCATTACTACACCCTAAAAGTGTGATTTAAGGAATGTAACATTCACCTTCAAAGCAGAATACTACCCTTCTGTTTCATTAAATAATAGGCATGCCAGAGCAAAAACTGGAGACGGCACTTGTATCTTTAATGGTTATGTAGAAGAGGAAATTTCAGCAGGTGTTATTTGCTATGCAATCAGGTAACAAGGAACATACACTGAAATGTATGTGTTCTACACAACCATTAAATGTACAGGAACCCTCTCCAGGATTTAAGTCTGGCAACCCTATAATCCTGGGCAGGGTGGCTGAAGGGATCCTAAATGTTTGCCCCACTTTCATTAAAATGATATATCTAATGGTATTTTCCTTTAAAATCATTCTGCCTAAATCCAGTTGTCAGTCTCAAGTAAAGTAAAGCCAGAGAATCATTGGGAATCTGGTAAATCAGTAGGTTTGCTTTATTTGAGACAAAATAATTTGATACAGGACTAATTGTTCCTTTCAAACAGTAAGACATTTAGTCATGAAACATGTCAGTAAATGACACAAACCCACTAAGAGATCTGTATTAAAATGATGTTTGTATATGGTATGTTTCTGGTTGAAGTGTGGATTTGGAGGGAGTTTGGTCTTGCCAAGTGTATCAGGGGAAGATATGAGGCAAGGGAGGTTGGCCCACCCAGATCAATTGGGACAGCAACAAAGCTTCCTAATCCCTAGCATTTGCCCAGTGCCCACCTTGGCAGAAATATACTCTCACACAATTGTGCCAGGAATCTCAAGCTGGTGATTCCCACTGCACAGTTGCCTACAATCAGGGAACACATCCTGGCTGGGGTTCAGATGCATGTAAACTTACAGACAATGCAAATAACTGTGAAGCAAAAAAGAACCATTTGTGCAAATGTATATTAGATACACCCTTCCTGCTAAGAAAGTGCAGTCACCGACACAATGGGGGCTATACCTGTATTATTATACAGCAGGGTCCCTGCCAAACATTTTGTATCATTCCTCAAGGTCCACAGAAAGGTAAGAAGATTAATAATTTTAAAATGCTTAAAATAATAATAATAATAATAATAATAATAATAATAATAATATATACCCTGCTCTTCAGCCCTAAAGGCTATCAATATCCCTAACTTTCCACATTTCCTTTCTTTCTCCTTCCCTTGACCTCCAGCACTCTTCCAATGTCTTCCCATTTTTCTCACCCTTCCTTATTTTCTTTCTTGAGAAACATCCTTTGGTGAGGATATGAGTGACAAAGGAAGAGTGAGTCCAGCAATAAATGGAAAACAGCAATAAAATATCATGATAAATGTTACCATCAGAAACAAGTATTTGTACTGTGCTGGATTCCTATCAAGAGGAAAGAGGTAAATGTGTCACCAGATGTTTGTCACCAGCATGTGTACTCCATGGTTCATATTCTTTTTTAAAATTTTCAAATATAATTTCATTATTTACAAATTAAAATATATAAACAAACAAACACATATAGAACAAACATACCAAACTACCAAGCTACAATACATACATTCAATACAATACAGTACAATATAGTACAATACGTACAATATTTTCATTTAGTCACCAATAAAGTGAAAAATCATATTGATGCTTTCTTCCTAGTTGAGTCCACCTTAATTTTTTTTATCATAGATTTATTTTCTTCTTTCTAAGACAAAGTTTCCACGAGGAAACTTACCCCCTCTTACCTGAGGAGGATTTTACCCATCCTCCTAACTCACTAATGTGGTTGTAGGTCAAGATCTCCTCTCAACCCCAACCTCTCATGATGCCATCACACCAGGAGTCCAGTTCTTATTCTATTTTTAAAACAATTTTGCATATACATTGAACACTGTGATGAAGCATATTGAAAATACATATGTCTTCATAATTCACTGGTCATATTTACAAAAACTCACCTTCATCCAAGAATGTGGGAGATGCAGTCCACTAATACCTGGAGTTCCACATGTTGCCCACCTGTGCTTTAACTGAAATTCCAGGGTACCCTGAGCTCATCTCCATCTTCATCTTTTCAGCCATTTGCATGCTTGCTTTATTATCAAGGAGGAATATGGGCTTTACTCAAGAGGAGAAAGTTCTTGGAAGCCATTATGCCAACTGTGGGAGGTATTTGTCCATTCCAGAAAGCAATGCCCATCACACGAGTAACAAAATTTCCTTGAGTCCTCAGGATTCTATCAGCCTTTGATGACATACACTTTTAATAGTTCCCAAATCCATGGAAAACAGCAATAAAATAAAATAAAATAAAATACTGCTCATATGTGAAGAAACAAGAATTTTGAGATGCAAGGATGCTTGAAGTCTCTTTCACATAGTTAAATCAGCAATAATGTTTATAGTTTATTAATCATTCACTCTCCTTCAAACACGCACACACATCCCAACAAGCAGATATATATATATATATATATATATATATATATTTAGACATATTAACAATCATTAATTGGAATTTTATCTTTAAAAAACACTGTTTGTTTTTTAAAAAAAAAACAATACTGAAAGAACTCAAACTGAAGTGACAATTGATTTTTACAGGCATTACCATAGCACTAATTATGAAATATGAAAAATGTACTTCCTAATATGCCCTTTCAACTTTCTGAATAATTGAATCATAAATCCAATTATTTTCAATTATTTTCAGATGCTTTTTACCCTTTAGGGGCAAGAAATAAAGTGATGTATCTTTTTAGGCCCTTATATTGATGGCAATCCATTGTTGTTGTAGTTGTTGTGTGTCTTTTGTTGTTGTTGTTGTTGTTGGGTATCTTCAAGTCTGACTTATGGAGCCTCCAAGTCAACCTCCTATATGAACCTATATTTTCTGGAGATGAGAGTGTGTGACATGCCCAATCAAGCCCTGGTCTCTAGAATCACAATCCAACACTCATACCACTACACCATGCTGGATATTCCTACCCACAATTTAATGGTAATAGGCACTATTGAACATAATGAGATGTTGCTGAGTAAACATGCATAGGCATACTATTTCAGACAGTATGGGCTCAAAGTTCAAGCAACTCTGATGTCTGAGCGAGAGAGTAGTTACTGCAAGCTGGAAAAGAGGCAAACAAAGGAGTTTATCAGATGGGAGGAATTTCTCTCTATTTCGAATGGAGTCAATTCGAATTCACGTAAATTCGCTAATTTAGCGAATTTATGTGAATTCTAATTGCATTCAGAATGCATTCAGAATGACTTCCCATTTCCCGAAAATGACCCCCCCCCCCATTGCCCGAAATTGTGTGAGATACTCCAATACTCAGTTATGTGAAACCCCATGATTGCATTCGGAATGACTTCCCATTGCCCAAAATTGCGTGAGATACACTCATACGCAATAACAGGCAACCTCATGATTGCGTTCGGATTGCCATTGCATTATACCCCCAAATTCCATCGTATGATAAACTCCAAAGTCACAAGGCAGCCCAAGAACTAGGTGGTGGGGGTCAAGCAGAATACAGTACCCAAAGTAACAGCAATTGTGAGGCAGAGCCATAATACAATCCAAGGTGGAGGCTGCTTTTGGAAGCGAATAGGTAAATACACAATCCAACTGCATACACCTATATTTGAACTCACCCAAAGGATTTGCATCCTGCTAAGGCAGCTAACTGCCAACTAAACCATAGAATAAGACATCAAAGCATTAAAATAGACATTAACACCATATTAATGCTACCCACATACAGTTGCCACACCCAGCAATAAGGCCTCACATGCAGAAGCACCTTTCTCTGTGCTTCTCAATGCAGAAGGATATGAACTTTGAAACTTTACCATGTTGGCTAGTTTGTGAAATCTTGCAGTTGAATACAGACCCAGCACGGTGTCTGAGCACTGGACTAGGATTCTGAAAGACTGGATTTTGAATCCTGACTCAGCCATTCACTGGGCAAGCCCCTTCTCTCAATGTAGAGGAGGGCATTGGCAAACCTCTGCTAAACAAACCTTGCCAACTAAACCATGGGATAAGGTTGCTATCAATCCTTTTTGTCTTGAACACATGTAAAAACAAGAACCACGGTGTCTGGCAGATTCTGGTAGTTGGTACTCTAGAAAAACAACTTTTCCCAGTCCTGATATTTTCTAAATGGCACTGATATTTTCTAGATGGGTCAGTAGTCTGAAGTCATCACTCTGAAATTTGCAAAGAAATTTTGTAATGAAATTTGCAAAGGAATTTGCAAAGAAAAAAATGGAGCATTTATGGGGTGAGAAAAAAGTTAAACAATAGTATTCAGTTTCACTTACAGTGAAGCAAGTAACAAATACAGCAGGCAGGCTTTTGCAGTTCCTCGGGCAATCAAGATGTTAATCTCTAATGGCTGGATTTCAGCATTTCTCACTAGTCTTTCCATGCTGGCTGGAATGAGCTGATTCTTGCAATAGCGCAACACACAACATTGCCACTCCTCCATTGCATTCATTTGGTGATAGAATGAAAGGCAGGGTATTGCATCATATTTATGCTTCACTGCTCTGGAAGAAGAGCCTTAACCATGCCTTTATTACTGAATGAGACATTCATATTAAACAGATTATTAGAAGCATCTCATATATGCCATAGGTTACACCTGTCTACAACAAATCTATTGAAGGGTAATAAAGACACGAAAAATGTTCAGCTGTACCACACCCTAACTCAAGAGTTCTGAGTCAAGTCTTTTGGAGTTTGTATCTAAGTTTGAAAGTGCCAGCTGGCATACCAGCAACTCCAAAATTTTCCCATAAGCACAAAGCACTGCCAGGCATAGTTTAATGCCTGTTCACCCTGAAGTCTCATTAGGTTCAATAGGGCTCTTGATCTGGGACTGAAGTCTTAAAAACAATGCTTGATTTATGCACAAGTAAGCTACAGTTTAAGGCCTCGGATTATGAGGTGTTTCTGACTAGCAGCAACAGCAGTAGTGCAGGCTGAATCTCCTTTATCTGGAATTCCGAAATCCAAAGTATTCCAAAGTTTTCCTATGGGTGGCTGAGACAGTGACACCTTTGTTTTCTGATAGTTCAGTGAACACAAACTTTGTTTCATGCACAAAAATAATTTTTAAAAATTGTATAAAATTACCTTCAGGTTATGTGAATGAGGCATATATGAAATATAAATGAATGTTGTGTTTAGACTTGGGTCCCAGCTCCATGATATCCCATTATGTACATACATACAAATACAAGTATTCTAACCCCCCTCCCCCCAAAAATCCAAACTCCAGAATACCTCTGGTCCCAAGCATTTCCAATAAGGGAGACTCAACCTGTAGTAAAAAAAATTTAATCATATTTTAATCGTGGGGTCTTTTTTTACAAATTTTTTAGAATAATGAACTTTTTGTTGTTAATGCTATGGGGCCTCTTAACTTTGACCTGGATTTTGACAGGAAATGAACAGGGTACAATCCATAACAACATGCATGTGGTCTACCCCAGGTTGTATTTGCAGGTCTTACAAAGCCAAACCATGTTACCTGTGCCAAAATATACGTGGGATTATTTTCAGGCCTGAATTCCTCCAGCATGGCAATTTTTGTAAAAGACACTAAAGATTTGCTCAGAGAAGATGTGCCTTTGCCTTCCTCTTTGGCTGAGTATGATTTGCCTGAGGACATCCAGTGAACAGGCTGAGCCAGGATTTGAACCCTAGCCCCCATAGTCCTATTACAATATTCAAAGCATTATAACACCCCCTGCTTCAGTCCTGCTTCACAGCCTACTATGACTTGACTAGGATCCCTTTTCCTGGTCGTCCCTATATCGCAGTCCCAGTTTTCTGGCTTTATGAATGTTTGACTATGGAAAGGAGAAGGAATGGAAAGTATTGCAGTCATCCTAAAAATTCAAGCCAGCAGCATTTGAAATATATGGTGAATATATGGGCATGTTTCGCTTGGAGAAGAGAAAATTAAGAGGTGATACAATAGCCCTGTATAAGTATTTGAAGGCATGTCATATTGAGGATGGAGCAAGCTTGTTTTCTGCTGCTCCAGAGAATAGGACCCTGAATAATAGATACAAGCTACAGGAAAAGAGATTCCACCTCAATATTGGGAGGAAATATTGGGAGCGCTGTTCAACAGTGGATCACACTCCCTCAGAGGGTGGTTGAATCTCCTCCTTTGGAGGGTTTAAAACAGAGCCTGGATGGCCATCTTTCGGGGATGCTTTGATTGATAGTTTCTGCATAGCAGGGAGTTGGACTGGATGGTCCTTGTGCTCTCTTCCAACTCTGTGATTCTATGATTCTATGATCCTTATGTCAGGTGGCAATACTCTATATAAGCAGGGTTGAGGAATGTGTCAACCTCCAGATATTAGACTGCAATTTCTGTTAGCCCTAGCAAGCATAACCAATGGTAGAGAATAATGGGAGTTTTACTCCAACAGTATCTGAAGAAGCAGGTATATCCAAGCTAAGTGTTAGGTGCTCATTTGAAGGCATTTAAACTGATCAACCAATCAAGCACAACTATGAGTTAGCAATTTCCACATAGTTTGCCATTGATAGGTGAAAATCTAAGGCCCGTTTTGGCTAGCTCTATATCCCTGATTCAGATGAAGTAGACTAGTGACAGATTAAGGTGAGCTCCAACTGATCTTTAATAAAAGCAGCAGCAAACTAATAATAGTTGTCTCAGCATTAGCTTTCACGTGTTCTATTAATTAAGTTCACAGTTTGCCTAGCAGCAGTCATTAGTTCAAATGGAATAATGAAGTGCTGAAACTCTTTTTTAAAAAGGTTCTCCATCTTCTATCCACTGCCATCAGCAAAACTAACACCTTTGACCCAGCCAGAATTGATTAAAGCTTAACAGTGCCCTCACGTCATACTTAGCATTACTTATTCCATTAAATGTCAGATTAACCGGTGATTAGTTCAATAGACTTTTTAATATTATTGCTTTGCAAAAATATGCCCTATAACTTTTCTATACATCAACCCTTCTGATTTATCCCCAAATCATTATATGCCAATAGTCCCAGCCACTGATATGAAATCAAAATGGCATCTGTAGAGAATACGGTCAAAATGTAGCCACATCAGTTCATTCTTTCTGTTCTTCTTTGTGTGACACTTAGACTCAAGCTAAGAACATAAAGGAAAACTTTAAAACTATTCTTGACAAAGGCACAAAGGCTCAACTTTCCCTTGCCCTTGGTTGAGTGATGCAGGCCAGGAGAAAGCTTCAGCAATAGCAAAAAAAAATTGGGAATTTAATCAGACAAAACAAGCTGTATTTCTTGCAAAGCCTATGGGCATTTAGTGTTATTTTAGGGAAGGGTTTTTTTTCTTCTACAATGTCTTTCTTCTGAAAAATACTGCATGTTTACAGAAAACTGTTTGTCTTCTATGTCATTTGTGTATAGTCACTCCAAGACTGAACTGGTAACTCAGTTTGTGGGTTTCTGTAAGGAGAACTACCTCCCCCCCCCCGACTTTTAATAAGTTTCTTTTCAAATAATACTTTTACAGTAATCTTGTTTGCTCTCACTAAACCCATCCTTGACTAAGCATTGCATCAAGTAGTTAAAATAGGCAGGGTTTCTGCAGGGTTTCTCCCAGTTTGAGTATCACCACATTACTCATTTCCCCTGTTCTAGACATCATTTTGTTGTTGTTTAATGCACTGCTAAGCCCATCTTGGAATGCTACTTTTTGAAAAAGGAATGAAGTTATCCCTCTTTAAGTCACAGTACTTCTACCTTTATTATTAGAACACAGGAATCAATTTCAAGTAACTTGTTATTTCCAAGTAATTACATCCAAGCTCCACAATTACTTTTTAAAGCACCTTTTCAAGCTCTTCTCTTAAGCAAGGCACATCTCTTGGAGAGACAAGAGACACCACATGTGCACAAGACTTTTGCCCTTCCTGGCTTATAAAAGCAGCCAGAGAGGATACAGCAAGGCAGAATTCCAGCTTCTCTAAAAGAAACAGTAGTGAGGCTTCTACTAAAAAAAAAAAACCAAAAAAATTCCCTGAACCTGATTACATATGATAACTACTGTTCAATCTCCAATATCCCTTTTTTAAGGCAAAATTCTGGAGCAGGTGTTCTCTCTGTTCCAATAATTCCTAGATAAAACAGGTTATCTAGATACATTTCAATTCGGTTTCAGGCTGCCTATGGGACAGAGAATATCTCTGGTCACTTGGGTGCATGACCTATGCAGGGAACTGGACAGGGAGAATGTGCCCCCTGCTGGTTCTGCTGTAGTTTTCAGTGGCTTTTGGTACTGTCAGGCCTCATATCTCTCTGAGTCACCTATCTGGGATGAAACTTCAGGACCTTGTTCTGCAATGATTCTACTCCTTCTTGGAGAGGTGAACTCAAAAGGAGGTGCTAAAGGATCCCTATTCAAACTCATGGCCACTGGCCTGTGGGGTTTCTTGGAGGGAGCTTGGTTTTGTCCCACAGAGTGGAGTCATTGGGCAGATGTCAGGAGTGTGGACACCCCAGATGATACCTCAGAAGAGGGGTGTCATCTGATGGGGCTCTTCACCCACTGTGGCAGTGGGGCGAGTGCATGCCTTGTGGCTTCATCACTAGCCCAGCTCCGTCCCTGGAGAGGAAGCTGACACAGCAGCAAGCCAGAGGAGAGGCCATTGCTCCCCTCATGACTTCATTGTTGGTTTGGCTCCATCCCCAGGGAGGGAAACAAGATGGCAGCGAGGGCAGCAGGTGAGCATGGCTGCAGGAAGGGAAGGTGGGGCATGCTGCCATACCTCCCCTTGTCACCCCCCTCCCCCGCTGATCGTCACCAAACCTGGTGACACCACTAGCCCCACATGTCATTCAACATCTACACGAAATAACTGGGGACTCTTTCAAACGGGAGGAATTTCTCCCAACTCCGAATGGAGCCAATGCGGATTCATGTACATTCGCTTGTTTAGCGAATTTACATGAACCCTGGAAGAACCCCTGCTCCATTCGGAATTACTTCCCATTACCCGAAAATAACCCCCTCCTGCCCGAATTTGCATGCGAAGCTTTAATTCGCAATAAAGTAAAACCCATGATTGCATTCGAATTGGCTTCCCTCTTGCCCGAATTTGCATGCGAAGAGTTAATTCAAAATAAGGTAAAACCCATGATTGCATTCGAATTGACCTTAAATTATACTTCCAATTTAGCCTCGTATAAAAGAGTAGTGGGAGAGGTTATCCATAGTTGGATGTCACCAGTATGCTGATAACACCCAAATCTACCACTCCTTTCCACCTGACTCCAAGGAAGCTGTCTCTGTACTCTGTACTCTGTACTCTATCTCTGTTGTCAGTAATGAACTGGATGAGGGCAAACAAACTGAAACTCAGTCCAGACAAGACCAAAGTGTTCCTTGCTAGCTGAAAGGTGGATCAGGAAATAGGGATTCAGCCTGTCCTGGGTGTGCCCCATTCCTTCTGAATTCTCAGGTTCACAGTTTGGGTGTTCCTCTGGACTCAGCTCTGACGCTGGGTGCCCAGTTTCAACAGTGCCCAGAAGTGCATTTGCATAGCTAAAACTGGTGTGATAGGCTGTGCCTGTTCCTTGAGACATCAGATCTGATTACAGTGATACATGCCTTGATTACATCCCACTTGGATTACTATAATGCCCTTTACATGGGGCTGCCTTTGAAACATCAGTGAATCCAAAATGCTACAGCCAGGATGCATACTGGGGCAGGTTATAGGGTGCATATAACCTTGGTGAGATAGCTCCATTGGTTGCCTATCACTTTCCAGACAGTATTCAAAGCGCTAGTGATGACCTTTAAAGCCCTACATGACTTGGATCCAGACAATTTTAAAAAAATTCTCCATATATGAGCCTTCCTGAGCTTTAAAATGTGTGTGTGTCTTTCTTGCAGTCCAACCACCCTCACAGGCATGTTTGGTGAGAAGAAAGTCTTCTTGGTGGCTGCTCCCAAGTTATAGAACTTTCTTCTCCAGGAGATCCACACGACCCCCTCCCTGCTATTTTTTCTGCTGGCAGGTAAAGATATTTTTATTTAAGGGAGCACTGGTTGTTGCTATGTGCCTTCAAGTCGTTTCTAACTTATAGTGACCCTAATTTTATTGGGTTTTCTTTGCAAGATTTATCCAGAGGATATTTGCCATTGCTTCAGTATAGGCCAGCATTATATTAACCCTTCACCCGTCCAGTTCAAGCTTCTATTCTGGGTTTGCATTCCAAAGGGCTAACAGGCTACAGTTAGCAGCGCAAGGCTAAAGCAGAATGGTTAGTACCTCCATATGAAACTCACTGTCTTGGATTCCTGCCCACAAAATGGGAAGGCTGTGCATCAAAATATGGACTTTGTTGTGTTTTGGCTGTCATGGGAGATATAGTCCAAAACACCTGGAATGCACTATAATGAAGAAAGCTATCCTAAACATCCACATTCTCTTGGCACTCAAAATAACAAATCAAATCAAATACTAAGATATTTTTTTAAAGGTGGGAATGGGGAGGGACCAGAGGATTGGAGGCACAGATATGTATGCTGTGCAACACATATATTCTGATTGCTTAATTTGAAGGTAAATGAAATTTTATTTACCATGGGAATCTAGAGTCCCTGAGCAATGTTACCTTCTGTGGAGAAGTCTCCATTGTCTTAAACCAAAAACATAATGGTTCAATAGTTTTCCAGCAAAACCTTTTCATTGCCTAGCTGCTGTCAGTTAAAGTCAGATTTTTAACGTTAATCATAATTTCCTGTGAAAATATTGCATGGAGGTAAATATAAATTATTAAAGCTAAATGCACACCAAGTGATTCATACTTTCTATTAAATAAATATTTTGTATATGATGCATTAGCAACAGTATAAAATATTTATTTCAGGAGAATATAGATATATAAATTTTCATAAAATAAAAAAAAGGATTGTTAGCTTCCCTTAAAGATAAATAAAACAGTAATGTAGTGAAATATATATGAAGAATACATTAAGCTAATATTCCTTTTTGCCCCATAAGTTGATGTGATTTTTATGGACAACTCTCATAAAAGTGCTAAACATATTTAGAAATGAAATATATTAAATAAAAATAAAATCTACTATGGGAAGTAATTGTAAATATTTAATGATATAATTAACTCTTATTAATGTAATGTTCTTTATTTTTCAGATGAAAAATTCACAAGAACTCTATCCCCTCTCATTTTAATGAGGTGGTGTGTTTGTCATAATTATTATGTATTTTCATTATCATTTGATGAATATTAATAATTTAAAAGAGAGCAATGGGCCTTATCCTGCTCCCAACTAAGTCATTGTACGAATGGGCCAGAAGTGGAATAGAGGACAAAATTAAGCAGCTTTACCCAAGCAACAAGAACAACAATGAAAACAGAAACAGTAGCTCTAACCAAGTGGACCGAGGAAATGAATGTTTTATTTTGCTGTGATATTTATTAAGTGCATAAACCTTCCACCAAAGGTAATTTATGAATTTCAGATGTGATTTCCCAATGCAGGTCCCGCATTCACCCAATGGGTAGTTGCTGAAAGGCTTCAGATCCAGCATGGAATTAGGGAAGTGTAATCAGTTTCCTTTGTAGGATTTACAGAGTTAAAATTGGAGGGAGTTCTGTAACTTTAATGGTTGTGTAGAAAAGGAATGCAGTATTAGTGGTTACCATCTTAGTGGTTAAGATGCCAGGTCTGATGATTGTAAACTCAAAAGGTTGGCAATTCGAGACCTGAGTGCCACATGGTGGGTTGAGTCCTGCCACTAGTCCTGATTTCTGCCAACCTAGCAGTTTGAAAGCATGCAAATGCAAATAGATAGATAGGTACCACTTAGGTGGGAAGGTAAGATCATTCGGTGCAGTCATGCTGGCCACATGACCACCAGAGTTGTCTTTGGACAACACTGGCTCTTCAGATTAGTAACAGAAGATGAGCACACACACCCCTACAGTTGGTTACAACTAGACATTCCTGTCAAAGGGCTACCTTTACCTTTAGAAGAGCAAACTTCAGCAGATATCACTTGTTACACAACCAGGTGATAAGCAAAATTTGCTGAACTCCCCTATTTTACAGTTACCATTAAAGGTACAGGAGCCTTTTCCAGTGTTCACTCTGGCAACCCTATAGTCCTGGGCAGAGTAACTGGATTGAGTTAACCCATTAGCCCATGTTGTGGCATCAAGGTGGACAGAAGTAGGGAGCATGCCTGTTTTGTTGTGAGATAAAAAGCTTCTCTTTATGCCTACGGAAGCTTTTCATCCAGTGTAAATGTCATGTTCAGAGGGACTCATGAAGATTAGGGCCATTAGCGGGGCAACTATTAAAGGGCCTCTGTCCCCCACGCCAGAGTCCCAATTGTGTCCTCACACCTGCTATTTCCTTGTTAAAACTATTCATGCCATTGCTAATGACATACCCTCCATTTGTCCCAGTTTGGCAGGAAGGTCCCAATTGCCTCGCAGGTCAGGCGCCACAACAAAGCACAGAAACACAAGGCTGGAGTGAACATGGCCACAACTTTATTTTAAACCAGCACAAACAATAGGGTTGGCCCAAAGCATAAGGTCTGGATCTGGACATCAGCCAAACCCCCGTTGGCTAATGAATGGTTGCTTGTAGCCAAGCATTGGGATGATGTAGGTGCCAAGCCCCGCCCTAAAGCACAGTCAGGCAACTGTGCTCCTCCCAATCGATTTGCAAGGCACTCTAGTCACCGGGTGTCAACTGACTGTGGCCCCCGCACTGGCCACATCAGCACGCTCCATACACCCGGGTCGCAAGGACTCCCGATCCAGAGCCATCAAGCCCTGGAAACCCCTCACCCCAGATCCAGGCCTATGCTGCCGCCCCCGCACCAGTTGTGACAAACAACTCCCAGGGAGGGAGGGTGGGAGAGCCGAACGAGGCAATGGCGTCTCTTTGCGCCCGCAGCCCGAATAAATAGGCATACGGGCCAATCAGGGGTTGCCACGTCATTGCAGCCCCGCCCCAATGCTGGCCTTGGCCAATCAAGGCGAGAGGCGGGCCGCCATGGGCCAATCAGGCAGCCCGCCTCACCCCCATTGCATTCTGGGACATGAAGTCCGTCCCAGAAAAAGGCGGGCTACCTTCCCGCGCTCTCCCTCACGGCAGCCAATTGCGAGGGAGCCCGCCCTCGCAATGGCTGCCGGGAACGAGACCGCGGCGGGAGCGCGATGTGGCGCTTCCCACGCGCGGCAACTGCGCCGGCCCGGTAAGTCGGGCGGCGCTAATTAATCTTCTATTGCCCCAGTTTTTCAGCTGCTTTTTAAAATGTCCTAGTTTTTCTCTCCTTCTCCTCCTACTTTCCCCCTTTGCCTTCAGCTTATTTCTATTACACAAACTAAGTTCAAAGTACAAAATTGGTTTGCACTCAGTTAACTCAGAAATGAGAGCATGAAAGCACTCATTAGCTTTCAATAGTCAGTGGTTCTTCATTTGACTCAAATGAGTGGTGGAGGGTCAAGCAATGGATCTCAATGATCTTTTAATACTATTTAGGATTGTTTAAGCTCTAAACTAAACAGTGGCTCATAACAACAGTCTTTTTTTCACTAGGGAATATGAACAGCTCAACAAATAGTAAAAAAAGAATCCAGTTAAAATAATCCATAGTCAATAAACAATAATGGAGACAGTCAATATTATATCCAGTCAAAATTGTTTATTCAAAATAGTGGCATCAGTTCATTTTAAAGACTTAGCTTTGTCTCCTTTTTAATTAGGAAGAATAAAAATAAATTTGAGTGACTGTGGTGAATAAATAGATAATGAAGTATCCAGAATTTACATAGATGCTCCTTATTAAAATGACTGTCTCCTCTCACTCTTTAATATAATTTCTGTAAGGCAGGTTTACACTTGTTCTCATATAAATGCCCAGGTATTAGATATATTAATATGACACCCTTTGGATCACATCCAGAGAATAAAGAATCACTTTAATCTTTTTTGTGTGTTTTAAGTGTACATTTTAGACTCTCTCCCACAATAAACTCTGTGTCTTTCTTTAACATGGAAGGTGCCAACTCTCATTTCAAGCCTAGTTACTTCAGTTGTCCAGGTTACTCTTTATTTATGAAGCTCATTGCCACAACAGATAGGACTACTGCTCTAAAGTTAATCATTGCTTTCAAGCCATTAAAAAGTCTTTCCTGAATTATCTGTGGAAATTCAAAGATATAACCGTGTTAGTCTGTAGAATCAGTACATAGAGAAATCTTGTAGCACCTTTGAGACTAACTGAAAAAAAGAAATTGGCAGCATGAGCTTTCGTAGACTTCAGTCCACTTCCTCACATGCATTTGGAGTTATCTGGGTTATCTGGTTGGCCACTGTCAGAAGGGCAACATTGAAGAGTCTTCAGTCTAATACAGCAGGCCTCTTATTGCATTTGCAAGTTCTCTCTACAGTTATGTCGCCCTGAAACTGCACTGTTCAAGGGGTTTATGTTCTCCTTCCAAACATCCATTTCTATATCATATTATTAACTAGATGAACTTTACAAATTAACCTTGATTACGGAGAAACATATTCAGGGGTAGTTGTGTTGGCCATATAGCAAATTACAATAACACCCAAAATTCACAAAACAATGATATATTTATTCAAACAACCAAACTATACAAAATACATGATGCAAGCTCTGAAAGCTCCACTGGCTTCTTCATCAGGCAAAGGTGTTAAAATCATCAGAAGGAAAAAAAAATTAAACTATGATGTTAGTCACAGGCCTGCATTGTGTCAAGATGTTGTTGTTCTCTTGTTCTGTGTTGAGACGGTGTGGAGAGATATCTGTGCAGGCAGGCCTCTCCTCCTTCTGGACAAGTGAGACTGGGAACAAAGCATTCCAGAATCCAGGAGATAAAATCTGAATTTCATTAGCAATACATAAAAGTACTTCCTCTGAGCTCCAACATGTCTCTGTTCATTGTGAAGTCACGCTGCTTTGTTAGGCTGAGAACATTGACTTTTAACACCTTCAAAAGCTTGCAACACACATTTCGTGCATTCTGGTTCCTGAGGAAAATATGGAACTCAAATTGAAGAATAGGACTGGAACAAACCCATTTTCATAGCAGGTCTGGCCTGTAGGCAGAGTAAGGTGTTGGCCTCAGCAGATGTTGGCTAGGACAGCAGCAATGGTCTTTCAGCTGTTTCTCCTGAACTCTCTGGTGGCTTGCCAGCATTGGAGAGCAAAGCTATGCATGTCATACAACCTGTTCATAGTACCTTAAACTAACCTGCTACAGCAGGTGTGATGGAAGATGCTCTCCTAGCAGCAGTGGTTGTACTAAGATTCCGTTGCCAATATTGTCATTAGAGGGAGTACCATTTTGACTGCTACAGGTAGCATATATAAGAGCACAAAATAAAACTCCACATCCCTAAAATTTATAATTTTGCCATATCTTCCTAATTCCAATCAGAGATGTGGGTCAGATCCTGGAAGTAGCAACGTCAGAGAGCGTATCAAGGGTAGAAGCAGCAAAAGGATCACTTACCCCAACCCTGACAGGGATCCCATTATAAGAGTGGGCATCTCACGGTGGCAAAACTACATCTAACAATTGTCTCTGGCTTCAGGGGAACGCCACTCCATTTTCCTCCTTTTCAATAGGCGTGTGTCCTCTGCCCTTGTGTTTAGGCAGCTGGGGTTGTGAGTGCAATGTCCTTTCCTCCTTGGATTCAATGAGCAGGTAGGGGCATGGGTGGTGGCACTGTATCCATCTCCTTTTTTGGATGGAGTTATGGGCACCATCGCCACAACACCTCATGCAGTGAGGATGCAAGGGATGTAGATACTATTCTCCTTTGAGGATAGGGAGAGGTAATGACACCATCTTCTCCTCCTTGGGAGAGAGTCACTGCCAGTGTGATGTGCATGGTGGTGATGGTAATAGTATTTTGCCATTTCTTTGAGCAAGGGGTGAGGTTAGGCCAATAAAATCTGCTGGTGGAATCAGGTCCCTGAGGGTACATCATTCCTCCAACAGGGATCTTTCTTTTTAGCTGTGTTTGTAGGATTGTTTCCCATCCCAGGGAATTCCCCACCCCCATTACTAATGGCTGCATTCCCAGCTGAGCACGTGCTCTGCAGAAAAGGCACTCCAGCCCTTGGAGGGGTAAATGGGAACAGGTTTTTTGTCTCTGAAAGTCAAGGCAGGATGAATCAACAAGGCTCCAGGCAAAATTCCAAACTTGGATCATACCAATTTTGTGAGTCCTGTCACTGAAGTCAAGGCAATGTTTAGTCTTCACGAACCTGCTATTGAGATGAAAGTCTCACCCCTAGCAAATTGCAGCCACATTACTTGGACTTCCCAGGCTCTACTGTCTAGGGCTTTGTCTCTTCTTAGTTTCGTTTCTGAAAACATGGGAGCAGCAATAAAATCTTAGTGGGACCAGCACCTTCCATCCAGCCCCAGTAACTAAAAGCATTGCACCGATTCTCATCATCATCATCATGGATGCTACCCTCATGAATTCACCCGTTTTCTCCTTCTCTACCTGTTATGTACAGGTGTACTAGAATAACTGTATGCATCAATTCTAACAAAACAAAAATTGCAGTGTCCTGCCCTGCATCTTCCTGATATCCTCCTAGTCAATCATACAAACCAATATGCATTAATAAATATATGGAGAAATATGAATGTCCTGTTGAAATTTGAATTAGCTGATTAATCATGGACCTAATAAAGGAGGAAAAAGCAGACCTTTAAACCCATTTCAATTGCTGATTCATGCATGATTCATTTATTTGTGCTCTTTCCTGTTACCAAGTGCCATGTTGGCAGGATGCTGGAAAATGAAGTACAAAAAATATAACTTTTCCAAGATCTACTACTACTTTTGATTCTCTCTCTCTCTCTCAAACACACACACACACACACACACACATACACATCATCATCATCCAAGTAATTCAGATGTCACCACCCCCAACATCTCTTTCTATTTAGACACTATCTGCTCTTTAATCGTATTATAATTTTATTAGAGCCAAGCAAATTTCTAGGTCTAAGGAGGAACTTGGGGTGTGACAAGAAAATTGGTGAGAAGATCCCAAAGCAAACAATTCCCATTTGCATGTACAGAAGTGTGAAATAGTTTAACCATACAATGACATAATAATTACTACAGCCAGGTTAATTGCCCTTGCCTCTGGCACTGAAAGAGTTACTGCCTTGGTACTAGTCAGACAGGCATTTTATTGTGACATTAAGTGGTTTAATAATAACCCTTTAGCATATCTGGTCAGACTAGTTTTTTGTTTTTTTTAAGGAACATAATTAATCTCTGTATAAAACAGAAAAGATATAAACGTCAAGAACAACCACCTCAAACCAAGGTGATTGTTTCATTTATCAAAAAAAATATAAAGTTTCAGTTAGTCACAGGCTACTGGTAGAATTAATGCAGTTTCACACCGCTTTAACTCTCATGGATCCATCCTATGGAATCCTGGGATTTGTAGTTTGTTGTGCACCAGAGCTATCTGATAGAGAAGGCTATCTCACAAAACTAAAAATCCCAGAATTCCCCAACATTGAGCCATGGCAGTTAAAGCAGTGTCAAACTGCATTAATTCTGCAGCATAGATACAGCCTAAGCCTTCAGTCAAAACAAATTTTTAAATGTATTTTTTGTAGTTAGTAAAATCCTAGAGTATGATGGAGGTGCTGGTTTTTATATGATCTGTCTGATGTTACAATATAGAAAAAAGACAAAGCAGGTAGTCCATTTGACCCAGATAAACATATTACCAGCTAGTACTGGAAATACCATAGAGGAAGACTGAGTCATAATGCAAAAGCTTTGTTG
The DNA here is from genome assembly GCA_034509955.1 of Urosaurus nigricauda. NCBI lineage: Eukaryota > Metazoa > Chordata > Lepidosauria > Squamata > Phrynosomatidae > Urosaurus > Urosaurus nigricauda. Next base: position 82,987,307 of record JAOEGL010000006.1, read on the forward strand.
TGTCTTCTGTAAGCATGACTCAGCATGACACAGAACAAAATAGCTACTTTCTGGTCTTTGGGTAAAAAGTGCTGATTAAACTAATCCATTTCCAGGATTTCTTGTTTGTTCTTTTTAAAAAGGCACGTTAAAACAGTTCTTCTCCATTTTATAAAACCACACAATAGCATATCTGGCAAGCTTCGGATCTATTTCATAACTGTCATGCTTGAATACTGGCATAAAGGAACAGTAAAGGTGGTTCTGCAGGTTAGCAAATGCCTGTGTATGGGGTTTAGGAACCATTTACTCCCTTTCCTAGAGTGTACCATTCCCTGTTCATGACTCTGCGAGTGTAGCTGAGACCAAACTATAGAACTGAGAATGGAATGAACAGAATGCATGGAGCGGGATGGTGCTTCTTGGCATCTACCCTGCCCAAGCTCACTACAGCTTGCCTTGGTTAAGATGAATCAGGGCTGCTGACTCCAATGTTAGTGGCTCAATTAAACTGTTCTGGGCTTCAGTCCACATTTTAAATAATCTGTCCAAGGTGCTGATCCTTGTATGTATATGTGCCTTCAAGTTGCCTTACGGTGACCTCATGAATTTCATAGGTTTCCTTTGTCAAGGAATACTCAGGAGTTGTTTGCCAGTTCCTTCCTCTGGGATATACTTTAGATCGTTCCTTTAAAGTTTGGACTGAAATGCAAGGTGGATTCTTTGCTCCATTGATATCAGAGCTACCAGTCCCAACTGGATGAAGTGTTATGAAACATAGCTAGGTGGCTCACTTTAAGTCATTGGTTCATCAATCTCAGTGTTGTTTACACCAAAGGTGAAATAACCTTTGGTGCGGGGGATACCATATCTGTACTCTGTAGACAAAATTACTTTGGGGATCATGTCCACACACTTTACCATCATTGGTCCCTGGCCTCAAGTGCCAGATGAAACATCTCCAGTTTCCTTCCTGGCCAAAGTCTCAGATCCAGTTTGTCCAGTTGCCTGGGCTCCAGCTTTACTATTCCATTCAGGGAAGAGGAAGGTGGAGAAAAGCATTTTCAGACAATATTTGGACATGCTTGAGTTGAGACAGATTTGCCTCCCTGGACATCCTCCCTGGACAGCTTGATTGCTTTTACGTTCTGCCCTTTCAAGTTGTTTTGGGCAATATAGATGGGGATTTCCATCCATTTACTTACCACTTGTGACATGAGAACAATTATACTGCTTATGAGGCTACTGCCAGTTAAACCAAAGTTTAACCATTCAGAACAGTAAAAGGTAGTTAGTCACATTAGGTATGTCATGAAGTTCCTTATTCCCTTGTTTGGAGTTTGATGATCAAGCAAGAGAGTTGCGCTTAACAATACATACAGTTCTGTGTTTCTATCTCAATCTATTCTCTTTATGCAAGGCTAACTTAGACCTGTTTAACTTCCAAGATGGAATAATATTAAGTATCTTCAAAGAAACTTTATTTTATGACTATACACATGAAGCCTTTCAATCAAGCTTCTAGCATTGCATTTGGCAAGGTCTATCAAGGACTGTGAAGCTTTGAACTCAGATCTCCCAAAGGCTAAGGCAGCAAGGAGGTCTACCTGGCTAAAGAACCCATTGCAATGTTAAGGAAATTTTGTAGCTCAAGGAACCATCCTCTGCTCATTCACTTATGAATTCATGCTCCAATGGATGTAGTGTGAAAGGCTGTTCCCTGCTCCTGACATCCCAAGCAACCTGTATCCCAAGTAAAGGAAACTGTAAGTTTTTATTAACATATTTAATACCAGAAGCCCTTTTCAGCTGCCTCTTTTTAAAGACCTCTGTCGAGCTGCCTTGTGGTGCTGAATTATTTTGTAAACATGTTTTTAAATATCCCATTTCCAGTCCCTCACCACCTTATCTTCCCCACTCCTGGGACCAAAGGATCTTTTCCCTGACATTTGAAAGCATTAAACAGCTCCAGGGCTGAAGGAAACATTTTTTGCCTGTAATCTTTGAAAAGTTTAGTTGTCAAGGAGACACAGTTTGACGATCAGGTATGGAGGCCTAGGCAGAGCACTAAAAGAATTGTGAAAAGGCAGGGCCAAAGATGCCAGTTGTACCTGGAGGCAAATCTGTTCAATGTTCCAGAGCACCTAGCTTTCTGGCATCTCTTTTGCTACACAATTATTCAGCCATTCTTTGAATGGTGCCATCTTTGGAGGGAAGCATCATTAAAGCACCTTGCTCTGATGATGTATTACCCTAATAAATTATCAGTTTGAGGTGCGCTCTGGAAATGTCACTCACAAGATTGCTGCTTTCCTGGGAAGACAGGGTCCAAGAGTAGATTAGATGTAATTACAGAATAAATGACAGCCAACAAGAAACACAGTGAAGTTGCTCTCCTCACTCCAGGCAAAAAAATCGGGAGACGATTAAATCAGCCTCTTTCAGGTATTATTGTTGGTGCCACAGTGGGAATAAAGAGCTCATAAAATAATTTAAAATACAGGAAAATGAGGCAGCTGTTTTGTTTTTTCAATTTGTCTTAAGCTCAGAATCCACCTGTATATTTAGATAAATCATTTTGAGACATTGTGAACTACAGAATACCATCCTAATGCACAAAAACTCATTAAAACATATTCTGTAACACTCAATGTTAAAACAGATTCATTATGAATTCTGAGCTGACCCATCCATTGGATATCTTTTATTTGGGTTTGGACCAGGCTCTCCACATATCCTCTCACACTGCAAACAAAGGCAAGACTGCAAATCTCAGAATTCCCCAACCAGTATAGCTCCCAGCCATGTTGTGATCCTTCAGAGGAGGTTACACTGCAACTCCCATCAGCTCCAGCCAGCACAGCAAATGATGAGGGATGATGGGAGATGCTGTCCAAGATCTGCAAAGTCACAAGTTGCTCGCCTCTGATTTAAATAATTAAGCTTCTCCCTCTTAAAGTTGCAGTAAAATGTACAGCCTTCCTCATAACCCCAAAGCAATATTGGCCAAAGCTTCCACTTGTCAAGGCTTGGTGATCCAGCACTCAGCACATTCCTATTCCTCCCTGCCAAACTGACTCCTTCACTCCAATCTCTCTCTCTCAATCTGTCTCAGTCTCTCCCTCTCTGATCATTTGTTCTGAGTGGCTCTAGGCTTGGCCCTGTGTGAAATCTTATAAGCAGGTTTGTTACCTTTCCGTCTAGCAAATTATGGGTACTTAACTCATTTACCATGTTAGTAGGGGAAAAGACATAGAACATCAAAGAGCTTACTGAGAACACAAAATAATCATGGGATCCAAAATCACATTTTATTTATACATCTGTCCCTCAGCTACAGAAGGAGCAGCTGCAGGGAGCTTCATTGTCCTTATCACTGCTGGAAAGAACTTTCAATGCCAAGTGCTAGTTATTCTAGGACATCAGAGCTGAAAATTAGCACACTCTGGCCTCAGTTAGGGAATGAGTAAGAGCAATATGTATATAGTCGGGAAGAGTACCCAGTTCCACTCCATTGTGAGCTTGAGAACACCACCCTACCAAAACTGCAGAGTGGTTTGCTAAATCTAGAATTTGCTTCTGTAAACTCCAGAACCAAACTAAGCCTCCATGAATCATAAACAGCTAAGAAAATGGATCTCAGGACTTGAACAAATGATGGCAATGTTGTAATAGTTCAAAGGTCTTATGGCCAAGAGCTGAAAGGCATTGAGATCAAACAAGATGAGGACAGAGGACAAACACTTCTGGAGACTGCAAGGGTGAGGATCATGCAGTCCTCAGAATGTGTATGGACTAGAGCAATGATTCTCAGAGTGGGCAATCCTATCCCTTGGGGGTAGTGGAAAGATCGGGGGGTGATGGAAAAGAGCATGGCAGTGAGGGCCATGCCAATGTATCGGTTCAACTGGGTTGGTTCAACAAGTATTGGTTCAATTAGTTCAAAGTATTCAGTCAAAGTATTGGTTAACAAGAAAGACAAGTAGTTCCCCTGTTTGGGGAAGGCACCACTCTGAGGATAGAGGACTATCCAGGGCCAATTCTTGGAAAGAGTCCTTTGTCTCAGAATGGCTCTTGTCATTAAAATCACTCACTTCCCCTGTTCACACCAGTTTCCAGTCCAGAGCATGTGATCTCTTTAAACCCCCTACACACGGGGGGGGGGGGGGGGGGCTGGGTGCCTTTCTACTGCAGTAAAGGACTGAGAACCCTTTTTCACTAGGGAGAAATGTGGAAAACTGGTTGCACTCCTCTGCGTCCTGGCAAAGAAGGACTGAGAGTCCTTCCTCATCTGGCAAAAGTTTCTCCATTTGCACCTAGTCGCCCTGAAAGCAGCAACCAAGCAACTGGCTGAGCAGCACCCATGAAGCCTTTCACGCATGCCAGCCTTGTGGCAAAGGCCAGCATGAACGAGAGGCTTCTCAGTTGCTGCTGGAGTTGCTGCTTCATGGCTGCTCCCTTTGCATCTTGTCACCCTAGGAGCAGCAACTGAGCAGATGGCTGGCTGACCCTCCTTTTGCTCTAAGGCTAGTGTGGGTTTATGTTAATGAGGTTAACAGGGAAGAAAAGACCTGAGCTGCTGCTGCTGCTCTATTCACAAATGAGAGGCTGAACAGAGGAAGAAGCAATAGAGAACTAAGTGCAGTTGAGATAGATGCTGCTGTCTGTCTACTGTACAAGGCAAGGGCAGGCAGCTCCTTTGTCTTCCTCATCCTGGGATAGGCAGCGAGGAGTTCTAGGGTTGTCATCCAAGAGAAAAGGGGGTGGTAGCTCAAAAAGGTTTGGGGACCACTGGACTAGAGCTTCCAGTTTGCAGGTTAGGGCTGCTGGAATTTGCTGTTCAACACATGTGCACACACATACTTTTAGGTTACTTTAGCATTACTACCCACACTAAATAAATCAGTTTCTATCTTAAGAATATTCTTGCTTCTTCTTCTTCTTCTTCCTCTCATTTGAGGCAGCTCTAAAGAGCAGTTCTGAAGATTTGTTTCCACTTTTAGCTACCAGTAACCATGATTTGTTGTTATCCCACAACCCCCACAAATTCTGCTTAGTGTTAGCAATGGTTTACTTAACGAAGCCATGGCTGATGATCCTGGCTTGTTTCAATAAATTGTAGTTTAGCACTAGCTATTTCCCAAGTTGAACATAAAAACGCCTATGGCTAGTTGAAAAGGAGAATGGATGCTGCCAGTCTCTTTCTTGCACTGCACCAGAAAAGGAGAAGAATGCACAAACCCCCAAGGCCTGTGTATGCAAGGCTAAATTATGGTTTAGTGACTTGAAGGTACAGAACAACAAATTACTTGCCAACCCAGCTCTTGTTTATATACCAGTTTAAATTTAAGCCTATAATTCAGTCCTGGGAAATCTTAGTCAGATCCAGCAGATCACAACTTGGGGGGGGGGGGAGGGGAGGTTGGGATGAAATTCTTGAATTATTTTAATCTGTAATCTGTTTTTTAACTTTGTTGTACCCCGCCTCGATTGTTTTACAGAGGGGCGGGTAAGAAATAAACATTATTATTATTATTGTTATTGTTACTATCAGGTTCTCAGCTCTCTTGAAGGTCACTGTTCATGCAGTTTTCCTGTGTCCCTCTGGACCAGTCATTTCTCAGCTTTGCCTTGTTCAGTAGCCATAGGTCTCATTTCACTCTTGACCGTTTCCCTTAAGTCCTGTTCCTTCTTCCTGAGCAATACTGCCCAGTCTTCTCCTCAGATCTTCACAGTTCACATCCCATGATCAATAATAATAATAATAATAATAATAATAATAATAATAATAATTTATAGCCTGCTCTTCTGTCAACCAACCGGAGCGGGTTACAAAAATTAAAAATACAAGGTAAAATTTACAATGACCCATACCCAACCACCCACCCCTTAAAATTAAATTATACTAACATCAAAGTTAAAAACAACATAATTAAAATTCTCACAACATAAAACAACAATCGATTGCATGGGTGTCAGGGGTCAAGATGTTAAAAATTGAGAGGAGAGCTTGACCCACTAGCAGAGCCAGGAGTTAAGGACTTTTTAAGGATCAATTGCTGTGTTAAATACAGCCTTCTTCTGATAGCCTTCTTTCTCCAGCAAGTGTCCAACCAGACTTGAGGAACCCAACACTGCAAGCCTCCCGCCTGTTCTTTATGCACTTAGCTCTGTTAAAATGTATCCCCCAGACAAAGAACTCAATTCAAAATACCCTCTTTTTTCCTGTGGTTGTAAATTTCATTATTAACCTCATTAACATAAACCAAAACATGAACACACAACACATGTTCTCCATATAGCCTTAATATTCATATTTTCACATGTTGTGATGATCCTATGAAGATTTTATTCTTCAGCAATATAAAACAGTTCCCTAGAGGTTTGCAACCAGGAATAATCTAGATAATTTGCTTAAATTCTACCCATTACTTGCCATCTACAGGACAATTTAGAACATGTAAAATAGTATCTAGAGATGTAGCCATGTAAGTTTGTATTAAAACTTAATTTAAACGTGTATTTTGTTTACTTATAATTAAATCATTGTTTTCAGATAGATAATATATGACAATATCTAATATTAGAATAGATTCATTATTCCATGCTCTGTTAAATATATTGCAATATCACGAACCTTTCAGCTTGGACCAATTTACTGGACTGAAATAGTTAATCAAATTGCATTTATGGTGAAGGTAGTATTGGCAACAATGGAAAGGGGATAACAATGTTCTGTATTTTTAAAGGGCACCATCAAGTCACATGGCATAGGCTTTTTTTAGACATTTTCATTTTATTGTTAACAACCGGACTTAGAGACTTTAAAATCTTTTTTTGCTTGTCACATTGATTTCTCCCCATGTATGTTAAATGGAGTTGAAATCAACATGACCACTTTTGTTTAACAACTGAAAATGCAACTTGCAAAGTGCATTAACATGACCAAGCACCTCTGTTTGTTCACAGCCATCACTTGATAAAAGCATGAATCTATCTTTGAAGATATTTTTGTAGTGGTTATGGACAAATGAAGAGGGAAAAAACTAAATATTATGGAGAATTTCCCAAAACTCTGACAACGATGACTTTATAAGTTGGATGCATTGAAGAAATTGTCTAATTAGCTGAATATACATAGATGAAAATGCTAGAGTACACTTTAAATCATGGCTAAATACACCTTAAGCTGTAGCTGATACTATAGTGCAATCCTAAGCATGTGTAGTCAGAAGAAAGCCATACTTACATCTATTTAGTCTACTGCACTCTGCAAAATGTAGGTAGGTCTGCAACCTACATGTCAAAATCAACCTCGAAATCTTTTGAATAGCTTCTAGAACTATCTATATTATTTTCTCTATCGACACAGTCAATATTTAATTCCCAAACTGCCTTAAGTCACATGTACTTACCTTTTATTCAAAATATGCCAAAATGGCTGCCATGGAATGGCAAATTATTTATTTGTTTGTTTGTTTGTTTATATCTCCACTTCCCTTCAGAGCAGTTGTCAATAATGAATACAAATGAAACGAAAACATAGCCATGCATCATTACTTTGGGCTTGTCCAATGCAGCTGCTTTGACTGACACTTAACCATAGAAATATTTTTCATGCTAGGACATCATTGGAACCTGAGGACTTTTGTAGCCCACATTAGGCCAGAGGAAAATGTTTAAGAGGAGGTGGTGATCTGCTAGTACAGTCATCCCTCCATAGCCACACATATTTCACCCATGGATTCAACCATCCACTGCTTGAAAATATTCCAAAAAATATAAATTCCAAAAAGCAAACCTTGGGACTTTTGCATCCACAGGTGGTCCTGGATCCAAATCCCAGTGGATGCCAAGGACTCATTGTAGATGCACAAGAACTTGCAGAACAACATAGCATAAGAAGTGCTGGGTAACGTTGGCTTATAGTTCTCATCAATCCAATCACCATAGTCAATAGTGTGGGATTATGGGAGATACAGTCCAGAATTACTTGTAAGGTCAAAGCTGTCCTCCTGCAATGTAATTGGTGGGATAATATACAGGCTGAACATTCCTTATCAGGAAATCCAAAATACTCTAAAATCCAAAATTGTTCATATGTGTGGCTGAGATTGTAAGACCTTTGGTTTCTGCTCATTCAATGTACCCAAACATTGTTTCACACACAAATTATTAAAAATATTGTGCATAAAATTATCTTCAGGCTATGTGTATAAGGTATGCATGAAACATAAATGAATGTTGAATTTAGACTTGTGTCCCATCTCCAAAATATCTCAGTATGTATATGCAGATGAGTCAAAATCCAAAAACATCCAAAATCAAAAACACTTCAGATCCCAAGGATTTCAGATAAGGGATACTCAACCTATAATGGATTGTATGGACCAAGAAGGGGAAAAGATCTTCCCACTGGAATGGTACCTATTTATCTACTTGCATTTTGATGTTTTTGAATTGCTAGGCTGGCAGAAGCTGGGACTAGTGACAGCAGCTTACCCCATCATGGGGCACCTGGGCCTCAAACTGCCAACATGCTGATCTTGCAATCAACAGAGTCAACGTCTTAACCACTTGAGCCACTGCATCCCATATGTGTGTGTGTGTGTGTGTGTATATATAGTACATATATATTTTTATATAGTACATAAAATCCAGTATCAAACATTTATACGCCACAAGCTGCAGGAGCACCACAAAATCTTGGTGGTGGTGGAAAAGCCAGCTTTTTGCCAGCTCAAAAAGGAGTGGCATGTTGCTGCCTCTTTTTGGGCCAGCAAAATGCTGGATTTGGCCCATGCGATGTGGTTCCCATGGCCCCATTCCAACTTCTCTGGGGCAGCTTAAAGCCATACCTTTGGGAGTGGATTAGGCTGTAGCCTCCCTGTTAGTACTTGTGGTTGGAAAGTACTGAACCCCCTGTAAGCCCAGACCATATAAGATATTTATTACAGTAAAAGACAAAGAGAATGTGGCAAGCTGTGATAGGTGGACTGTCAAGTAATGATTGGACAGGAAGGGTCTGTGTTAAGATTATGATTTTGAACTTTGTATGTTTTAAATTTTATATTTGTAATTTTTTATTATTTTAATTTTACAATTTTAATTGTTTTAATGTGTTGTATATATGTTGTTAGTCACCTTGGGTCCCACTTTGGGAGAAAGGCAATATAAAAATAAGTGCAGCATGACAGCCATAAATGTTGTGAACAAACGTTGTTGTTGTTGCATGCCTTCAAGTTGTTTCTGACTTGTAGGGACCCTAAGGCAACCCTATCATGGGGTTTTCCTGGCAAGATTTGTTCAGAGGAGGTTTGCCACTGCCTTCCCCTTAGGCTGAGAGCATGTGACTTGCCCAAGGTCACTGAGTGGGTTTCATGGCCAAGCCAAACCCTGGCCTCCAGAATCATAGTCCAACGCTCAAGCCACTATACTATGTTGGGTCCCATCAGAGAAAAAGAATAATAAACAGTAGAGTCTATATTGCCTATGGAATAACTATTTTAAATGTCTTCCCATGTAAAAAACAAAAATCCTAATGCAGAAAATGAGTACAGTAAAAGAAGAGTGTTAATGTCAACCACATGTCAAGACAGAAATAACAGTGACTTTGTGTTAAATTGAATGACCCCAAATAAAATTTTAAAAATATCAAATCACATGTTCATGACTTTCTAATGAACATTTGTTTTTACATATCTGACTTTTCCTTGGATACAGCACTAGACACTAGTGGTGTCTTCTGGTTCTTAATTGTTCTCTTCTTTCTCATCTAAATGAACTGAAGCCTCAGAGCATGTGTAAAATTAATTCTTAGATCTTCTCCTGACTCAATTTAGACACCTACATTAGAAATCTGATTGATATATTAACATCATTAATTACTTATTTGACCCATTCATTTAGCATATCTGCATAGACCTAATTGAAGCAGCCTACACTGAATCCTAAATTCTACTTAATGAATCAAAAATTAATTTTTGAAAAACTCATTTACTGACCTTGTTTAATCATGAATTCTACTGTTCATCCTTTGTGTCCTTGTGTGGCATCCTCAGCCCAGTCCCATCACATGTAAATAGCTAAGCATTCTTGCAAGTCCCATTATACATTTAAATGAACAATCTCTTTTAAATATTATTTCAATTTTCACAGAGGTCAGTGTATGTTGGACACAAGGCAAAATGAATAAGAATATAGCAATCTTAGTAAGAATCATAGTCAAAATCATGATATGGACAGAAAAATTGATATGCAGGAAAAGGCCTCACTCCTGCTGATTATAAAAATGAAATCATGAATGAAATCATCAATGACTAAGAAGCAAACAGCAACATAAAAATGCATACTACTGAGTGAAATCATTGTGGGCCAGGTACATTTGGCCCTCCATATCTACAGATTCTTTAACCACAGATTCAAGGATCCATGACTTGAAAGTATTCCCAAAAATATAAATTCAAAAAAGCAAACCTTGATTTTTGACATTTTATACAAGGGACACAGATGTTGATATTTATGGGAGGTCCTGAAACCAAATTCCAGCAAATATAAAGAACCAACAGTAACAGCATGTCTACAGTAAATGGATTTGAAAATTCAGATAGCTAAAATTGATTTTATTTTTATTTTTCATTTTACACTTTTATATTACTTTATACATTTTAACATTAATAACATTTTAATATAATATTTTATTTCATTGTGTTTCAACTATTTTACCATCGGCTTTTTAGCTTTATCTTGTTTTCAGCCTTCTTGTAAGGCAACTTGGCCTTCTTGTAAGGCAACTATTGCTGGGAGAAAGGCAGGGTATTAATTTAATTTAATTTAATTTAATTGCAAGGGAAGAGAAACTAGCAGAGTAGTCCAAAAAGTGTGTGAGGGAGTTACCATGATTTTCTAAGTCCCACCAGGTGAGTGTGGCCAGGGCAGGAGATGAAAGAGGCTTTCCTCCATTCACTATCATTCATTCCATCTTCCCATTAAATTAAGGGACCCTTTTGGTGGGTTTCAAGAAAATAAAAAGCTTCATATCCTGTGGGTCTTCAACCAGTCTTGACACCCCTTTGAAACACACCATTTCCTTAGCATCACCAGCAAAATCCACAGGGCATTTCACAGACATAGTGGTGGGTGGACTCTAGCAGAATAGGTTTTATCTAGTAAAGTGTCCCTTATGTTCCATTCAGTGTCCAGGCTTTGATTATCTTTAGGAGAAGACTCAGGTTGCAAACCTTGTGTGTGTGTACCTTCAAGTTGCCTGTTGACTTATGGTGACCCCATAGATTTCATAGAATTTCCTAGGCAAGGAATGCTTAGGAGTTGTTTTGCCAGTTCCTTATTCTGAAATAAGGCCTACAGCACCTGGTATACATTTGTGGTGTCCCATCCTAGTAATAATCAGGGCTGACCCTGCTTAGTTTCCAAGAGCAGACTGGATCTGGTACTTTTTACCATCCCCACTGGTAAACAGCCCTTCCAGGACTTAACACCTGCTGGGAGAGTTTTTGGACAGAATACAAAGAGCTACAAAATAGTTCCCTCACCCTGTCCAAAAAGAGATATACTCATGTGTAAGCCACACTTAAGATGTCTATGTCACTAACAGGATGCTAAACATTTTTTTCAAGTCACACAGAATAAAGCAAGCAGGAAGGCAGGTTCAGTGTATGTTGGGCAGTGAACTCCCATAGACATGCACACTTTGGTGGTTGCCATCAACCCATCCACAAAGTTATCAAGTTCTAACACAACAAATAAATTCCAATGTTTTCTTTTTCTTTGGGACACACACCCGCACTCACGACCATAGACCATTTCCTGACAAAGCTATAATGTCAGGAAATATAATTTAATTATAATTTCTCCAACAGCCATAAGGTTGTATTGAACAACAGAACAAAATTGTAGACTGAGAAGTCTTTAGGCTATATGGAACATGTCCTGTCATTGTAATCAGAAAAAACCTTACAGTCCTTAATTCAACTGTAGCAGGTGTCTTGTATTGCACTCCACAATAAACTCTGTTGGAATATCATGAATCTGGATGACTGCTATATTAAGTGACAAAGAAGCTCTTCACAGTCCCACTGCCAGACCTACTGCTGGAATCTTTTGAAAGAAGACGTCCTACTGCATGGGAAGCATGCTTTTCCAACTTAACTGTGAACCAGATATTGATACACACTCTGTAGGTCTATGCAGTATGGTTTTTAGAATGTATTCTTACCACCTCCTGTTCTCAATAACAGTGGCAACAGTATGCGGTACATTTTCCTTCACACCTCTTGGAATATACAAAGCTTTATATGACATTTTGCTTGATGCAAGTAAAACATCATGGGATTTTTTTGCACATTGTTCTCACCATTATATTTATTTTTGTGTACATCTTCCATGATACATACATTTTAATACACAATACTTGATTGGAAAATTTTTGAAAATGGTAAGGATAAATGAATGCACATGTTTTTTTAAAAAAAACCTTTATTGTAGTAAGTTAGAACTCATTAAGATGGACTAGTAGTGGGCATAAGGGTAGAAAATTACTAACAGCCTCAGTTGTATCAATCACATATACGGCAAGGCTATTTGGCAGTGGGAGAGGACCACAAGAAACCACAGAAAATACTGCAACTCTGACTAGATTGAATAATCCAGTTTCAAACTACAAATTACAAGGAATTCCTATGAATATTCATTTTATTTCATTTTTAAAAAATTCCAAAAACAAAACAAGAATCAACCTTGACAAAAATAAAGTTGATGGGTGAATACTATCCCCTGAAAAATGGCAGGAAAGAAAAGAGATAAACAGAACATCAAGAGCTTACTTTTGGGGATAACTCACATTATTTACAGAAGAGCCAGGGGTGGGGGAATAAAGGAAAATATAACTTATTATGCAAGAGCAATACCTCCTAATGCAGAAAAGCCTTGAGGCTACAGGGGTGAAATTCCTGAGCTAAATGGGCTTTGCTGAACTGTACCTATAAAAATTTGAAGGTTAAGAAGCTATACACTGAAAAAACTAATAATAAGTAATTAGACTTTCCTGGTTCCACCTCCAGCATCAGTCCTTCCAGGAAAATAGAATGATTTAAACATATGTTAACACAAAAGTGAACCCACTGAGCAATGTTCTAGTCCTCTGTATAAAGGTGAAATGGCATTTCTTCAAAGCCCACACCACAGTGAAATCAAATCAAAAAGTGGTCAGGACCTACATTACGTGGATATTATAGTAATTGGACTGAAAACCAAACCAGAGTGATGACTAGCAGAAAGGAAAAAACACAAGTATTCCTAAGGCAGTCTGAATTTTCTGTGAGGCCTCAACATTTATGTAGACAGGAGTCAAAGAAAGAAAAGGCAGGCAAGATAAGGGAAAACAGGAGAAGCGTCATATACTTTTCACACTAAGACTAAATTCTGCAATAAAATGATTCTGATGATAATTCCAAGGTAACAATGAACTCTGAAATTAAGGAAAATATTTAAAAACTAATTTGATTGTAAAAAAAAAAAAAAGATTTAAAGCCACTTACTGATTTCATATTACTCTCATGTAGAAATCCATTGATCACAGTCAGTTCTTTTTATAGCGTATTGGTGTTATTTTTTAAACACACACACTCACTTATATTCTATCAGTATCACAAGACTGTAAATGTTAATTGTCTGAAATTCAACAGTGAATACATGAAACCTGATGCATTCCAAATAAATGTAATGGTCAAGAGGCTGCAGTCATGCCCATAGCTGCCTCTCCCCACTGTCACTGAATTTGCTGCTGCAGTGGTTCTTTAAAGGAAGAAGCATGGGGAACATATGCCTTATTTTACTTGTTTTGATGAAATCTTACATTGTTTTCCATTACCAGCAGTGGCAGGAAGTAGGTGGTAACTTCTGGTCTTCAGAACTCAGACATTGGCCTGTAGCATTTAGAGAAATAAATGTAGAATTGAATGCAGAAGGATATGATTCAAGTATTCAGTCTAGGTTGATTCTACATTAGATAGACTCTATATTTTAAATATAGAATGATTTCCAGCCTTCACATATTTTGAAACTTGAAAATCTTGTGCAACTTCCTAAAACAAGTTAGCACAATAAAGATTACCACTATACCTACTTTGTCTCTTACACATTTAATACTGCTGTATATAAATCAAAGTCAAACTTGCTGCTGTAATGCTTTTCCCTTTTTTTAAAATTCTCTAGTGCTGTGGATTTTATCAATAAATCAGTGAAGCTTGCAGTAGAATTAAGGCTTTGTGTGTCCAGGGAAAAGGTTGAAAGGACACAATAAGAGAGATTTGTATGTTCTTTGCTATGGCCTATTTATGTTCTCCAAGTCTGTAGTAAGTTTAGTTGGACCATATCTATTATCTATCTATCTATATCTATATCACACGTACCACTTGCCATACTTGGATATTGTTATGATGCAAACAAGTAGCCCAAAACCTCAAGTATGTGCCCAGCTTCCTTTCATCCAGTGTAGCCAAGCCATAGTAATTTCAGTTCAGGTCTTCAACATTGTGGATAAACTTTAGCTATGGTTACTGGGGACAAACTAAACCATAGTTAATGAAAGAGGATTATTTCTACTTTGTATTGTTAAGATTAACTAGAAATTAATTTGCTACACTCAGTCCAAACTATTAATACAAACAAGACTATGGATACACTAAAACAGAAGCAGAAATGTAAAAGATCTTCCTTGCATCTGTTCCATCCAAGGAGTGGTTTGTAGGGAGGGAGGACATAGGAGGTCAAGGGTCCTTTCCCACTACATATTTAGAGCTCGAAATGTGCCCTAGAGCTCTCTGGTTCAGAATTCTCAATGGTGTTTCCTAAACTACAGACCCCGGGGTTCCTTAGAATGGAACCATGACTGTAAAGTGGAATCACAGTGCTATTACTGTGTAGCAGCCCTGGTGGTGCAGTGGTTAAATGCCTGTACTGCAGCCACTCACTCAAAACCATAAGGTGGCGAATTCAAGACCAGCATAAGGGCTGAAGCTTGACTCAGGCTTGCATCCTTCCGAGGTCGCTAAAATGAGTACCCATATTGTTGGGGGGCAAATAGCTTACAGTTGTAAACCGCTTAGACACTCCTTAAGGGTATGAAGCGGTATATAAATGAAGCTGTTTGTTTTTGTTTGTTTGTAGCATATAAAGACACTGAAGCCCACAGCAGCTTATTTGCATCATACTAAACTATAGGTTAGCATACCATCTGACTGGGCACAATCTCTTCCCAGATACTGTGCCAGTAGAACGGTCATTCTTTACCTTTTGGTAAAGACTCAGATGAGAAACTGATGGAAGCTCAGGATCCCCAGTCAAAAAAACCATGCACAAACATGCGCACTCACAATTTTGCATACAACTTATTTTAGTGTACTGGACAGTTTTCTTTCACATAGAGTAACCTGGAATGAAAAAGAATACATCGAACATGTTAAAAGTCAAATTTTGCTAATACTAAAGTTTACAGTGACAGAAAGAAAGAAATTGGAAGGGGTAAATCACTTTTATTTATTTATGGCACATAGATCATAGATTTCCTGAGACTCATCTATGAACCTCCTAGTAGTCCACGAAACTTCAGTGAAGAACCCCTGGGTAAACACTTGTTAAATAAATTAGTAAAAGATGCTATAACATTTTTATTTAGTTAAGTGATAACTAGCCCTGTGTGAATTATCCAATTTATGTTTCTTCTTGTTGTTGTTATGTAAATCCAGTTCCTATCAACTATAACCAGCAATGTCCAATGCTGAGGTGATGGTAGAAGTTGTTTATCAAGGTTCCCCCTCCCTGCCTGAAAGTAATGCATGCATGTAAGAGAGCCAGCATATTGTAGTTGTTTGAGTATTGGGACTAGGACTCCGGAAGACCTGGTTTTGAATCCCTCTTAGGCCCTTATCAGACGAGGGTTTTTTCAGCCCCAATCCAGAGTCACTCTGCATCCATCCAAGTGAATTCACATGAATGTGCATTGAATTATCACACTTGAATGCTGTTACTATGAAGTCATTCCAAAGCCATTCCAAAGTCAATCCAAAGTCACCCTAGAATTCAATGAATTTGGTAATAACTGAATTCACAGATATCAGTTCCAAGGTCACTTCAGATTCAATCCAAATTGGTCTGGTGTGATAAGGTTCTTACTCACGGAATCACACTGGGCAAGCTTGGCCCAGTCAAACTCTTTCAGCCTTGGAAGAAGGGAATTCCAAACATTCCTCTGAATAAATCTTGCTAAGAAAACCCTAGGAGAAGGGTCTCCATAAATCAGAATTGCCTCGAAGACACATAATAGCATCCGCAAAGACTATTCATTCTTTACTGGAGGTCACTCAGTTTGATGTGTGTATGTCCTTTTGTTGTTTGGGGTCTCTTTGTTTCATAGGTATTTTTTATTCTTCCTAAGAGGAAATGCATGTTGGTCAATGCTTACCCACTTTAACAAATACTGTAATTGTTTCACTTGTGTCTGCATTGTTGTTTGGTGAGGGACAGACAAGGGTGGAAATATAGTTTGCAGGAGGAGCAGAAATAAATCTGTTAAAAATGCATTAATCTTTAGCAGTGCAGCTCTTTAAGTATGTTTTGTGCAGGTTTCAGAACTAGCTGACAATGCTAAGAAGTGCCTGGATGTTTTTGGTTGTCTTTTTTTTTAAATCCTAAATAAATTAATATGTATGCTTTTAACAGTGGCAATTTTCTATCATGACACTTTAAAGAATACTTCAATTTTTTAGCCAAACCAAAACACCATATAGAATGAAAGGATTCCCCCTCCTTTGAGTTCTAACCTGCATGTGCAGCTATAGAATATGCATATCCTGAAATGGCATTTCATTATTCTAGCTGGTAGGTATATAAACTTCTGCATAACTTATTAGCTCATGCTGAGTAACTTTAGTAATGGGGCAAGAGCAGAGATGTATTCAGGTGTTTTATTCCAAGTCTCAAGTCAAGCCTCAAAGCCCGATACATATGGGCACTAAAGGGCGCCATTGCAGTGCAAATAGGGTTAGGGAGGGTGCAGGATTTGCACCCTCCCTAACCATAGCGCGTATGGACACTGCCATTTTAAATTGGCGGCATCCATACGGGCATGCAATGATGTCATGGCGCACACAGCATTTACATAATGCTGAACATGCCTGATAACATCGCACTGTGGGAGGGCGCCAAGCATGCCCTTTCTGCGGCACAAAAAAAGAGTTCCAAAACAGAGTTCTTTTTTTTTTTTTTTTTTTTTGCACCTAGTCCTTGGTGCAGCCTTTAGACAGCCACACCAAGGACGCTTTCAGGCCCCGGGGAAGCAGCAGTTCACCACTTCTCCACGGCCTTCAGAAGCACTGGGATGGGGCCTCTGAGGCTGCCCTTGAGGCAGCCCTGGCCCCATCCCGGTGCTTAAAGGGGTGGCTGCAGACTGCCTCAAAAGGGTGGTCTGTAAAGCCCCCAGGTCTCCACCTTAAGTCTAAAGTTGAGACTCAAATCCTTGCAAGATACTTTCTCATCAATATTTTTATTTTATGTTTAGTCAGCTAAGATAACATATTAAATCATAACTTTTGTAAACATTATATATGTATAGAAAATTGGTTGATAATAACAAAAACTAATAAAAACATCTAATTATTTATGAATGTGTTGTTTCTGTAATTTTATTCTCTGACTTAAACATAATTGGTTATTTTTGCCATTAGAGGACAGTGCCACATCTTATCCAACTGTTCTGTAGCCACTGGTAAGTTCATTGTCTTGAATATTTAGCATAAACAATGCTTTTAGATAGACTCATGCACAGATCAGTTCTTAGTCGGCGCATCATCATAAATATATACCCAAATAAACAGAGTCTGGAAAAGTTATTGATTTGGACTACAAATTGGAGAATCTCAAACTATTTCTTTGGCTGGAAAATTTTTGGAAACTTTAGTTCAAAAAAGTAACACTACCAAGCTCTGTAGAGTAAGGTGGTTAGTAGTATATCTATTCCTTCATTATCTTTATTTTTGTCAAATCATTTGTTCATCATAAAAAACAAATGTTACAACTCTGAGGCAGCATTTTTAGCAGTGCTTGGGAACTGCTCTGCCTTGGTCTTTCTGGTGAAGATACAGGGAAATGCCAGCAATTGGGAGGGCACACCCCAAAGTAAGGAGAATTCACAAGCTTCACATGCAGACATATTCTTTTCTGCAGCCATAAACACATACACACACACCCATTCACTCATGCCATTCATAGAGACACAGTGGAGCAATTTTAGTCTCCTAGAATTCCCACTAGGGAGAGATCTTGATCAGGGAGGGAAAAGACATCACTCTTTTCTTGCATTCCCAATGGAAAATGTGATGGCTGGGTGAGATTTCTGAAAAGGAACCTCAGTATCTTCAACTAGAGGTTATTGTGGCCCACATGGGAAGGTTTGGTAGGCCAAATTTGGCCCATATGTTGGAGATTCCCCAAATACAATGAACACATTTTCTATACATAGATCCTTATATAGCACTAATTTTTTTAAAAAAAATCATTCACACATAAGGACGTATCAGTAGGCTTGGGTAGCCTGCAAGTGTTTAAAGAAGAACATGGGGAGGGACAAATTATGGTGTAAATTCAAAAAACAACCCAAGAGGACTAGATGTGCTTCATGTTCGGTCCAGCATCCAGTCCAAAATGTTGGCTGATTACAAGGGAAAGTCCAGGAACCCAGGAAAAAAGGAATGATAGAGAATAAGGAGTTTATCACACAGGGGAAATCCCATGCAGAAACGGGGGCTTAAATCAGAAAAAAACAGCAAAATTAGGTTGATTTTTGTATGTTGTCATCGTTAAAGTGGTATTAACTCAAATGGAAAGTAGACAGAAAGTAGACACGTGCACTCCTTTTTACTTTCAGATAATCCTGAAACTAAAAAGGAGTGGCTTTTGTCTACTTTCCATCTACTTTCTGTTCAGGTTAACACCAGTTTAATAATGACGTGTGTGAAAATCAATCTGCTTTTGCAGTTTTTTCCCAGCTTTTAAATCCCATTTTTGTACGGGATTTCCCCCGTGTGATAAACTCCTAAGAGAGTGTAACCTTGTGGAATCCTCAAGAGGAGCTCTTCACACTTCAGGTTTCACACTGCAACTGCAAAAATCCTCTTCCAGGGGTAAAGCTGAGACCCTTACCAAGGGTCCTGGAAAATAATGAAAGGTGATGATGGAGGGTGAAAAGCCACTGCATCTCCACCCCAACATGTCTCTCAAAAAATGATGCCAAGGTGATCTACACTTACAGAGTTTGTACTGCTCCTCTGCTTCAAGTTTCATTACTGTTCTCTGAAAACATACAGAAGCTTGGGGAAAATACAAAAACGCAGAAAATCAGCAGTGTTGTGGCATATAAAGAAAATGGAGAAGGAACAACGATTCCATACTAAAACTCTGGTGTGTCGAAGCACACAAAGTAAACCATTAATCAATGAAATTTACCTGCATGTTAGTTCATTTTTCACTTGATTCTAAGGATCTACTTTAGTTGGGACTATGCAATAAAATTTGGGCCTTAATGTTCAAGAATTCTCTTTAATAAATTAGAGACTGTATTTTCAGTGGTCCCTTAAGGCAGTAAATATACAGCCTGTGCAGACCAGCCATTAAGGCAAGCCTGGGGTTGTATTTGGGGCATGGCATCCACACGACCCACGACCCAACTTTGCCCCCATGGTGGCATGGCACCGTGCAACGCATCACACTGTCACTATGCTCCTCTGGCACAGTGTTTAGGTGAGACAGCCTCAAAGGTGTGCCATAAAGCCACGGCCAAGGTGGTTACAGCACCCTTTCCAGGGTGAAGAAAGGAGCCACTTTTTGCAGCTCCTTTTTGCGCCACGGAAAGGTCAGATTGGGGCTGTGGCATGTAGTTGCCACAACCTTAATCTGGCTGTAAAAGGGACATCTTGTACAGCCCCATAGACATGGAAAAGAACTTTCTTTAAAGCTTCCTTTCCATTAATGAACATTCTGTTTGTTTGTTTGTTTGTTTGTTTGTTTTTAAATGAACATTCTGTTTGGGTCAATCTGCTAAAACACTGAACTGAGAACCCTTCTTTTCATCTTCCAGTGATCACTCTTCTGGCTACCATTGCCATCCTCTGAGGCTGAGAGAATGACATGCCCAAGGTTACCCAGTGGGTTCATGGCTGAGTCTTAAATTTAAACTGTAAGCTTGAGGGCAACGGTATTGTAGATCATATTTTCTAAACCCCTCTAGCAGCCTTTCTGACGAAGGGGCAAGGTATAAATCCTTCAAATGAATAAATAGTTAATCAAGGCAATGTTTGATTAAGGTCATTTATACTAAGCAGACTAATGTTGTCCTGACATGCACATCCAGTTACTGACATTTTCTGCTCTGTACCAAAAACACTGCGTAATATTCTTGAGGACGTCCACTCTCATCTCGAAACCAATTTTAAAATTGGGTAGCATTTCCAGTGTAAAACACTACAAGATTTCAGATCACATCCTGAAAAGTAAAAGTTAGATGGATGCTTTTAGAAGTACTGTGCCAAATAAAAGAAGAGTTCTTTTAACAAATACAGTATTATTGTATTTCCAGGTCTTTTGGGACCATCAAGATGAACAATTTGGTAACTCTAACCTCACCATGGTATCAACAATAACACAGATTATTGTGTATGCTGGCTTTTTAAAAATTAATAATATATTAAAATTATATAATAAATAAAACAATGGACAGCAATTCCCCCCCCTCCCCAAAATACAATGATAAAAATGACCATAATGACCATTATGTCAAGTGATAGGACAGTGAGTGGATAGTTATATTATGTGTGTTAACAAAATCAATGAAGAGAAACCATTTTTTCATAAAAAGATTCTTGTTTTGTTGAATGAATGAAAACTTTATTACAATCAAAGACCAGCATGCTTGTTTTGTTGTAATAAGTAATTTAAGAAAAAAACACAGATTGGAACTGTGTTTCTTAGTTCAAACATGTCTGTAATAATTAATGAAAAATTGCAAAGAGGTGAAAGCAAGCCTGATGCTGAAATGTATGTGTTACTAGTAATTTTATTACTGCTGAATTATTGCCAGCAAGGAAACACACAGAGTTCATGTTTCACAACCTGTTTTGTCAAGGTGAAAAGGTAGAACAAAATATTCAAAGAGTAACTTCAAGCGGAAACAAGTTTAAACGCCCACCTATGCATGTTCTGCTACTGGCAGGCTCTTCTCCAAAGTAGTTGGTGGAATATATCTGACAGAGTCTGACAATACCCATCTGACTAATAGAGTAATATGCAGAATTACATCTATTGATCTCTCTAGGTGCTGGTGACTGAGAAAGAAGGTTACAATTTAAATGTATTGAACAAGACATAATTGTTGAATGTTCTGTCAACATCCTGGCCTGAGTTGTGAATCAGTTGTTTTTGTTTATGGCACTCCTGCCACATCCTTTTCCTTTCACTTAGATAAAATCTTAAGTATTGCTGGTAGTGAAGCTTATAGACTAGAAGGTACCTAAGTCAATTACTGGAAAATGATTGTCACAGAAATATCAGCTGTAATTAACTGATTTATATTAGCCAGCTAGACATTCTACCTATCATTTTTAAAAGCCCTAAGTCCAGGCTGAGAGGCAGCAAGGTTGGCAAAACAACTATATTTAGCTACTTTAATTTTAATTTTAATTGTCCCTGTGTGATCCTCTGGTCCTCAGTCAACCGGACCCAGTATAAGGAATGATGACAAATGCAGTTTAGCAACATCTGAATGGCCACAAATGCTCTTCTCTTGATCTAATCTCTCTTCAATAAATGCTTAATCCAAATTCCCCTTTGTTCACCTGGTGAATGAAAACCCTAATAGAATAACCCCACTTGTCTTAAGTGTTCCTGTTAAGAGCCTGATTTGTCCTTATTCCCTTGACCGTGTGGGTGGATATTCTTTGTCCAGCCTTGAATATTTCCCCTATTAAAGACATGTTCTATAGTTGCTAAGGAAATTCATTTTCTTGATACAGTCAGCCCTCCATATCTACCAACTTTTTATCCACAGATTCAAGCACCCATGGTTTGAAAATATTTTTAAAAATATATAAATTCCAAAAGGTAAACCTTGATTTTGCCATTTTATATAAGGAATATCATCTTAATATGCATGTTTATATAATAATAATAATAATAATAATAATAATAATAATAATAATAATAATGTTTATTTATAACTCGCTCCTCTAATGAAATACTCGGAGCAGGGTACAAAAAAGTTTTAAAATACAGAGTAAAACAACAGTCATCTCTCTTCCCACCTGCCCCCTCCTTAAAATTAAATTATACCAGGGCTTATTAAAATTGACAACAGTTAAAGTTAAAATCAGCAACAATTAAAACAGATATGATCTCATGCACAGTGCATGTGCAAATCCGCAATAGATGAAATCCAAAAGTTTAGGCAGGGGGATAACAAATGTTATTTCCCCAGTTTCATTTCCATTTTCCAGAGCCAGGAGTTGATGTTTCATTTATTTTCCTTTCAAGGAAATGCTTGCCGGAAGAGATGAGTCTTTAAAGCCTTTCTGAAAGTGGCCAATGATGTAATAAGATGCATCTCGTCAGGGAGGCCATTCCAAAGCTTGGGAGCGGTAGCTGAAAAAGTCCTCTGGACGGTCTGCGACAGCCTAGTTTTCATAGGCTGTAGCAGGTTCCTTCCAGAGGATCGGAGTGTGTGGGGCAGTTCATACGGGAAGAGGCGGTCCCTGAGGTAAGACGGGCTTGGGCCATGTAGGGCTTTAAAGGTTAATATCAACACCTTGTACTGTGCCCAGAAACTAATGGGCAGCCAGTGGAGAGCTTTAAGCACTGGTGTTATGTGCTCTCTCCTTGACGTTCCAGTAATAAGTCTGGCTGCCATATTCTGGACTAATTGCAGTTTCCAAGTTAGGCACAAGGGTAGTCCCTTGCGAGACTTAAGCATCCATGGATTTTTATAGCCACAGGGGGGCCTGGAACCAAACCCCAACAGATACCAAGGGCCCACTGAACCAGTCACAGGAGAGATGAGGTGGTTTAACCTCCTCCAGACAAGGGACAAACCAATCACAAGATCAGTGGTGTCCTGGACCAGGAATAGAAATACCTTCCCTGACCCTTGCTGCTGCAACTGTTCCAGGAGAGACAGGTCTGTTTTAAATAGCTTCCAGCATGATCACTTTTCAATGCTGGTCCCCTCCCACATACATGCACAACTAACTGTGTCTGCAACCTCTCTGTCATGAAATAATAATATTTATTTATTTATTTATTTATTTATTTATTTCCCGCCCCTCTGGGTGAGCAATCAGGGCAGAGTACAACATATAAAATACAAATGCAATTAAAATATAGTAACCCAATCCCTCTCCCGCCCCTTAAGATTGAATTAAATTGATATAAGATTAGAAAACAGCAGAATAAAACCATAGAACATTAATGTGACACTCATTAAAAATGAATAGGTGGCCTCGAATGACTAATGTCTCTATGGGTAAGGCTGAATGGACAATAGCGGCCATAAATTTAATCATTGCCTGGGAAGGCCTGCCGGAAGACATGCGTCTTGACAGATCTCTTGAAACTGAAAGTTGTAATAAGGCTCATCTCATCCAGCAGGCCATTCCACAGCCTGGGAGCAACAGTGGAAAAAGCCCTCTCGGAGGTCTGGGCCATCCTAGTTTTCTTAGGCTGTAGCAGGTTCCTCCCAGAGGATCGAAGTGTGTGAGGGGGCTCATATGGGAAGAGGCGATCCCTTAAATAGGATGGACCTGAGCCATGTAGGGCTTTAAAGGTCAAAACCAGCACCTTGTACTGTGCCCGGAAACTGAACGGCAGCCAGTGGAGAGATTTGAGCACAGGCATTATGTGCTCTCTCCTAGATGCCCCAGTGAATAATCTGGCTGCCATAATGAATGAATCTGGCTGCCACTGAAATGAAGTGGTGGAGGAGACAGAGATAGCTTCTTCTTCTCTATTGGGGCCTCTCACACACTGCCAAAAGAGAAGGGCTCAAGGCGTAACATATTGTATATATTCACATTTGAGTCTCCAAATTTTATTTAAAAAATTGCCCCCCAAAAAACTGTAAAGTAAGTATAGTGGCTGGGGTTTGGTTCCAGGACCCTCCATGGATAACAAAATCTGTGTATGCCCAAGTCCCATTAAATATAATGGCACAAGATAGTGTCCCATATATAAAATGGAAAATCAAGGTTTGCTATTTGGAATTTATACTTCTGGGGAATAATTTCAAGCCGTGTATGCTCAAATCCATGGATAAAAAAATCCATGGATAAGAAGGGCCTGCCATACCCAGCCTGGAGGATGACTTGGAGGATCCAGAGGATGAGCCAGAGCCTCTGGGGCCTGAGCCTGCAACTGGGGAGCCTGAGGCTGGCTCTAGCTCTGCTGTAGCAGAATCTGTGGCCTCTCCAGAGGTTCAGCAGCCAAGTTTGCCTGGGCCTGAGGCTGTGGACATAGAGGAGGATCTGAGAAGTGTACCTACCTTCAGGGAGTGTTGAGCTGAAAACAAAGGCCTTTGAAGATCACTGAGGCTTTATCAAAAAAAGCCTTCATAATCAGGCACACCCGAATACCTGCTGCCTGCCTATTTAGGCAGCTAGAGCATGTGTGTCTCTTTGCCAGTGATTATCTGACCTTCCTGGAGGAAAGATCTCTGGCTCCTGTGGCTTCTTGGACCAAACCCTTGCTTCTTAGACTGCTGACCATCTTGATTATCTGGAACCCTTGACCTTGGTCTGCTTGATCGATCTGCCTATCTGATACTGTACCTTGAATCTTGGACCATCTGACAACTCTTTTGGTAATCCTTCTGCTGATACTGCCTTTAGTCTCCAAGATTGTGTTGCTTGCATTGACTTCGTTATTTGGAGGTTTGTCTATTGGGAACTAGGCTGGCCGTATCAGCCGTTTGGCTGCTTTCCTGGAGAGGGCCAACTGTACTGTTCTTCAACTTTTATTTTTCAGTAGTGGAGGATGAAACTTTTTATCAAAAAGGAACCATTCCCTTGCTTGTGTGGCAAGAAGCGAGGACTTAGTCCATCTCTGGAGAACCTAAAAGAAGCATTGACCTCCTCTAGTCTCTTCATTGCACTGCTGCTTCTGACCTTTTAGAATGACTGGACAGGAAAATGGCAGTGGTAGCAGTTTTTTGGTGCTTCCCCTCAATGAAGTGTCAAGAAGAATCGGGTTTAGGAGGGTTTGAATAAGACATCTTCGTATGCGTGTATGTTTGTCAGCATTCCAGGTTAAAATCATGCAAAGTTATCGCATCAAAGTTAAAGGCCATATTCACTGTTAACATAGTTGTCATTTTCTTTGCTTTGCTTTTTCATCCTTTTTCACATGAGTGCATTTTCTTAGCCCCACCTATATTTGGCCACCTCCCCCACACATCGCACAGCCATTTACCATACTTCCTTCCTCATCCACCCAACCCTTAGGGTGAGCAGAAACAATTATGCCTGCCAGAATTTTGTAAGTTTTTTGGCGTCATTTTCCTTTACTATTTCCTTTGCATCCTTTGTTATGTGCCCTGAGGTTTTACCCTTGACTTATCCACAAGTCATATCCATAATTTTGGCCGCAAAACCTGCCTTCGACTTGTATATGAGGTCAATTTATAGTTGACTATACATGGTAACAGCTATTGTTTTGACTTACTGTTGGGGCGAAGCAACTGGGGAATCAGGGCTGAGAAAGTCACTTGTACTGGAACACAGACCTGCCTCCCTAAGATTCTTTTCTGTAGCAGATATTCAAATCAACAGCCAGGCTCTACATTTCATCTGGCTCTTTTCTCTCTCAACAGAGTAGAATGTGAGTGGGAATATTAGAGGTCATCATTCCTTATCCCCATTCCCTTTCCTCTTTCCATAGCAGGAACAAGGGACAGGTAGTGTCCAGAGACCTTGATTAGTTTGCAGCCAAGGAGTTCACCAACCCCAGACCAAAGAAATGGCCCACATAAAAACTTTAACAATTTGTCTGATTACAGCATGTTCGTACCATTGTATGTTGACCTCTTTTACCGTACCGGAAAAAGAAACAAATTGTTTCAAATGGATTTTGAAATCCCATCTTTACTGTTAAGTTTAAATACGCTGTGATTCTGATTTTCTAGCAATGCACTTATTTTTATGTTTTGCATCATAACTGAGAGACCTCGGTGTTGAAAGGGCAACTATTAGAATTATTAATGTTTGAATATACATTATTAAACAGCCACTTGGAATGGTAGCAGCGGTTTCTGCCATTTGGGGGGATTTATTTGATTTTTTAAATTGGAACCAGGCTGGGGGTACAAACTGAGGCTATTAATTAAAAATAGGAAAGAAAGAAAACCCCAGGCTTCATGCAAAAAGACTCCATCTTCCAAACAACTTTCAGAGCTGCTTCTGTTGTTGTTATTTCTGTTGTTGTTAACATAATCATCATCTTTCATTCATTCATATCCCACTTTTTGGGCAATACTAGGATTAAGGGTGGCTTACAAAAAGAAAGGCACATACAATGACCTATGCAAAAAATATTATTGTTGTCTGCTTTCAAATCATTTCTGACCTATGCTGATCCAAAGCAAGGATTTAAACCTTGGTTTCCAGAACTGTAGTCTAATTTTCAAATCACTACACCATGCTGGCTCTCCAAATAAAAATACACAAAAGTTTTTGTTAAAATACAATTAAACTATCCATGTAATTGAAACAAATCAGTTGAAAATACAACCTTATTGGGAGGACAGGGAGAAAGAGATGCCCAAATGGTTAGCTCTGATCACCATGGGGAGATGTTTCCTCTTTTTGTTCTGTCACTCAGTTCCCATTTTCTCTCAAATTTTAGCTGGCATTTATGGACCTACTCCACAAGTGTGTCTGGGGAATCAGGTATCTTTAGATCCTATGGATCCAAGACAGTTCATGACTGTCCCTTAACATACCCTAAAACATCCTTCGAGCCAATGCACCAACAACCTGTTGTTGTTGTTGTTGTTGTTATTGTTATCTGCCTTCAAGTCGATCCTGACTCATGGAAACCCTGTGGATGAGACCCTGTCTTCCACTGCTCTGCTTAGGTCCTGTAAATTCATACCCATGAGCTCCTTAATATAGGCTATCCATCTAATGTGTGGTCTTCCTCTCATTCTACATCCCTCCACGTTTCCTAGCATTATTGTCTTTTCCAGTGAGTTATTCCTATTCATGATGTAACTAAAGTATGACAACCTCATCATCTTGGCTTCCAGGGAGATTACATGTTTGATCCATTCTAGGACCATTTGTTTGACTTTTTGGTTATCCGTGTATCCTTAGCATTGTTCTCCAGCATCACATCTCAAGGAGGAAATTGATTTTCCTCCTATCCACTTTCCTCACTGTCCAGCTCTCGCAACGGTACAATGTAATAGGGAAAACAATGGCTTGTATGATTCTAACTTTCGTGCTCAGTTGTATAGCTTTACATTTTAGGATCTTTTCTAATTCTTTCATAGCTGCCCTCCACATTCCTAGTCTTCTTATTTCTTGACTGCAGTCCCCATTCTAATCAATGTTTGACACTGGAACATATCAGAGGGAGTCAAATTAATGGAGAATTATGGAGAATATTTTTTTCACTACTCAAAAAGCAGTGAGAAACCCAAGATTACTCTCCTACTTGCAGAACATTGTGCTGAAGTATTGACTTAGTTTCTATTGAAATAAATTACGTTAGTTCAATGGTAACAGTATGCAAAGAGTGATTCTTGTGAGCAATGCATACAGAAGACAATCTTATATGCTGAGCTTAGAAATCATCTACATGTTCAATTGGGATTTTATATCATGCTTGAGACTAGGGCCACCATTTCATATAGTTTTGTATATATATTAGAGCACTGTTAAGCTTTGGGTCACAGTTCAGACAGAAACATTTCAACTAAATAGAAAACCGTAGGCTTAGTTGATTTGTAAATGGGATTTCAACTTCAATAAATAAATAAATAAATAAATTTGGTAGCCATTGTTTCTGACTGTTTTAAGATCATTTCTGAAGATTCATCAGCTTTTACTGGTGTTTCAAGAAGGTCTGAAGAGAGAAAATATGTACAGTCTAAATTTGCATTAAATAAAACCACTGAAGTAAGAAACCCAAAATGTAACTGCCACTAGCAGAAAAGAAAAGACAAACTCAACTAAACATCTGATAGTGATCACAAGACAGAGGAGCTCACTAACATTTTTCTCTTGCAATTATATCTCTCAGCTAGCTCAAGGTTAAAAAAAAGAAAAAATCTTTACCTTATTAGGTAAATCTTATTAGGATATTGATAAATATCTATACATTTTAGCTGCATTTCATTTAATCTCCCAACAGTCTAGATTCCTGTCTTTTGTTTATGGGGTGCTTTTACTGGACTAGAATTAATTATTCTGGAAGAAAGAGAACAAAGGTGGCATTTGAGAAGCAAACTCCTACAATATAAAGTGAAGCTTCCCTCTCAAGTTCGCCTTTGTGTGTGTGCCTTCATGTCGTCTGTTGACTTATGACGATCCCATCGATTATTCATAGTGTTTTCTTACACAAGAAATACTCAAATTTGGTTTTACCAGTTCCTTTTCTCTGAAATACAGCTTACAGCACCTCATTGTTGAGTCCAGCAGTAAACTAAGTTCAGAAATTCAGGCTTCACTAGTTAAAACTCAGCAAATCTTTATTCACAACAATATCAGAGACGCATCAGCAGTGCCTCACAAATTCAAACTTATGGAGGGCTATTTCCCCATAAGCCAAAGCAACAAACATAGTTGCCCTTATCATTTATCATACCACCCCTCTTTGTTCTTATAGTCATATTCTTTTAACAGGAATGACCTTGAACAGTTTAAGTCATGCCTGCCTCCTCAACAGTGTTATCATGCCACCTGTGGCAGAGATCACTATTTCTCTGTAGTACCCGTCCCACCAAAAATCCCATCACAAAACAGAATACTAATTGTTTATGGAAGGCAAAGTATATAAGCGAATCCTGGCATTGGTGTTCCTTAACCGTCTCCCATCCAAGTACTAACCAAAGTTGACTCTATGTAGCTTCCAAGATCAGACAGGAACTGCTGCCTTTAACATATTCAGGCCCTGCCCTTGCTCTACACTGAAGCAAAAGAACAAAGCCAACAGATTTCTCTGCTAGCTAGTAATAAAGTAGGTTCTGTAAATGGAAGAGTATGAACAACAGATTTTATAGGTCTGTGCCCATTCATTCAAGAGCAGACTTTGATCCCTTCAAAAGCCACACCAGCCCAAACTGGAAATCTTTGAGTCACAAGTTCTAGATTGAGTCATACTACATTTGTAAGAGACCTGTATCGGATGGGCTTTTCAGTCCAAGTCCAGTTTCAAAATTAAGAGTCATAAGAAGGGCGAGTGAGAGACATGACTTTGTCTATCAGACAGCAGATGGGTCATATTTCTTTCCACTATGGTAAAAGGAATCTATTTTATATATTTGCTATTTCTAAATTTACTTCTCCATATAAATTATGCACATTTCATACAAATTAGCATCATTTTTTCAGATAATGCATGTTGTGCCACTTCAGCGGCATGACAACTACATGCCAAATGCCAAAAGGACCACCAAAAAGTGCTGCCATGGCAGCAAGAATGGCTTTTTTTTCTGTTCCCAAAAGGAGTGACACTTTTCTGCTTCTTTTGGGAGTGCACCATGCAGTTGCTGCGGCCCCAATCTGGGAAGCAAAGGGGCAGCACAGAGCCACTCCTTCAGAGCAGTCTGTTTTGCCCCTTAGTTTCAAAGATGCTACAAGAACTCTTTTCATACTGATGTTTCAGACTAACATGGCTATGTCTCTGGATGCTTTCTCATATTTTTGTACACATATTCTGAATTACACTTCATTTGAAGGCTTTCTTAACCTTTCTCTTTTTTCTCTTCCAGAGAGTTTCATCTTGGCTTTAAGCCTCTTTGGCTGACATGCTGTTGGTCAGTCCCAGTTAAGTAAACCCATTCAATCACTGAATTATGGGTCAATACATAGGTAAATCCCATAGATTTAATGGGTCCACTCTAATTAGGATTAAAAACAATTTAAGCCTTTGTGTGTTTATTCTTTAAAAACATCATGGTAGGCAAAAATCCATTCAGTCAATCTTTCCCATCACTTCGCTCTTGTGTAGCTGTTTAAAAACCAATTTAACAGAATTGTCACCCTGACATAGAATTTTGATTACTGTATGATGGAATTTTAGTGCTTTTGTTATTCTTGTTCTTGCTGAATATATATATATATTCAGCAAGAACAAGAATGTAAGTGACCACCCTAGGAGGACAGTGTCCAGGAATACTGAGAGCTACAGGGATTACATTTCCCATACATACACATACACACACACACACATATTGCAGAAACAGAAGTAAATGTACAAACAACTGGATTTGAGTGTAAGCATGGAGCTTCTGCAGTATGGCAACCCAACTCATCAGGCTATGATGTTGTAAATCAGTGAGAGGCTCAAAGGAGAGATTTTTTAATAATCATTATTATTTTTAAATCTAAAGTCCACAGAGATCAGCTAAGACTCTCCTTGAATTCAGAGGTTGCTCATTCAGGTCCTTAGAGCAGATGGACTCTTCATTACATGATAATTTATCACATCATTTGCAATGCTGTCATGTACTTGATTTATAGGAAAAAACTGACCTTACAGTCATTAATTCCTACAGTGATGCTCTCAAATGCCATGAATGTAGTCCAAATTGGTGCAACAGAGGAGGATATTTGGGGTCATTTAATGGCATGTAAATTCGGTAGAAACAAATGCAATCAAGATTGTATATAGCTGGAGAGTCAAGTGACACATAGCTGCTGTTTTGAGTATGTTTACAGATGTCTCATGCTATTAAATATGTCCTGAGGACCTCAGGTTACATGGAAGGTCCCAGAGGTCACCATCCAGGGAAGATAAGGTTATGCATACTATAATCATAATAAGCAAATCACTACTGGAGTAGAACAGAGACACAGCTATACTCCCAGCTTCCAACAGTTTCCAACAGTTTCTGACAAGCTACGTCTGGAAAGGTTACAAGCAATGCATGAAATTAACTGTGGACACGATCTAAACAGCTGGAACAGATTTTATGAGTGGGGTGATATAAATATCTCCATGGGTAACAAAATCATTGTGAAATCAGGGCAGTGTCTTATTTAAAAGTCATGAGATCTGGAATTGCTCCACATAGCTTGGAGAATAATTGTTTAAAAGTAGTTAGTTGCACTTATCATTCAGAAAATAACATTGTAGTTACCAGTATAATTACAAATTATTAAAAGTAACTCTTCTCAGTGGCATCACACTAGAGTTTGCGGGGATGCAGCCCCCACCAGGTGACACTTCAGAAGAGGGGTGACACTCAGTCACCCCCTGCACCTTGGGGCCGATGCCTCATTCTCTTTATGAGGAGAAAAAAGCAGCTGAACCAAGGAAGGCTGAGCACCTCTTCCACCCGATGCTTTGTTCTCCCCATGAGGAGAACAATGTGATGGCACCAAGGAAGGTTGAGCACATCCCACCACCACCTTGGTGCTGCTGCCTCATTCTCTTCCTGAGGAGAACAATATGGTGGTACCAAGGAAGGCCGAGCATGCCCACCACCGCAGAGCTGATGCTTCATTCTCCTCATGAGCAGAACAACATGGCAAAGCACGTCACCCAGCTCAGTGCCACTGCCTTATTCTCCTCATGAGGAGAACAATGTGGCAGCACCAAAGATGGCCGAACGTGGTCCCCACCTGCTGCCTTGTACACAGTCTCTGGAAGTCCTGCCCCCAGGAAGGCCCATCTGTCGCCACTGTCTCTTCTTTCTCATTTCTAAAACAAAATCAATTACATGCTTTGTAACACCTTTAAAAAAACAGCAACATAATGCTACAGATTGCTGGGTCATTGTACAAAGCATATTCTATATTTCACCATTGCCTCAACCCCCACAACAGAGCACAAGTACAAGGAACAATTTGGACTATATGAGACTTCTCTTCCACTATTTGTAAGGCCACATCTCCATAAACATAAACAGCAAAGTCGTTACGGTTACCACATGAAAGCAATCTATTTCTTGACAAAGTTTAATTATAAAGTAATTTAGTTACACCTTTATTACTGAAAGTGGAACGATGAGTAATTTATAGCTCTGCAGGGTTTTAGTTTTCACTGATTCCTCCTCCTGCAATCCCTGCAGAGTTAAAGAAACAAATGAAAATATACATAACTCATAACTGGATTTGGATGTAAGCATGAAGCTACTATATTTAATTTACATGTTCCCTTTCTTCCCACAATGGAGCACTGTGTGACATAAATACATTTCTCAGAATGTTTCCCTTTTAGGAAAAGATAAAGACTTGATTAGCTTAATTTGGGTTCCCATATCCTATCCCCTTGTTTACACCATAATCTGGTACGATTAGGAAGTTTTAGATAGTTGAGTAACTGCCTTTAGGTAGAGCTAAGTAACTGCCAGAATGTGGCTTGCATTATTGATTATGCAATGGAGACACTGAAAAATTTAAAGAAAGCAAGGATATATTTGGATGTATTGATACCACACACCAAAGTGAATATAAAATTGTATTAGAAGGAATTTATCCACTATGAATCCTACTGCAATTACTTTGGATGAAGAACACCTCAAAGACTGCATACAGAATTTGAGATTGATGTACAAATACAGATTGTTAAAATATCAATGCAAAACAGCACAGACGGCAAGGAACATGCCTTTAACAGCATAGAGCTTGCCAGTATTCTGGTATGGTTTTATTAAAGCCCAAGTTAGTAACATTAAGCAGCCACTCTGCACAGGTGTAATTTAGACTATGGGTGCAACTGAGAGCTGTGAAGTTTTCTGATACTGGATAGCGCCATTACAAAAACACTTCTGCTAAAAATACCCTCTTGCTTATCCCTTGTGAAGTGTTCTTTAGCTTTTTAAATGGTCCATGGCATTACCTGAAGCTGGTGTAATGGTGCATTTATTTGTTTATTTTCCTCCCCCTCCACTTTTTTTATCCCAAAGGATACAAGTGGCAGGAAAAGAGATTCCAGGTTTGTTTTTCCCCTAAAGAAGCAAATTCTTTTATTATGTACCCACATATTTGTCTGGGCCTTTGTAGTTAACACATTTCAAAGTGAGCCAGATTAGCATGAAAATTAATATCCTGCTATTGCAAGAGAAACTAAGAACTGGCGCACTATGATCCATCCTGTTCCCAGACTTTGGCACACTCTAATTTAGCTGACGATAGGTTCAGTTATTTTAATCTTATTTGGAACTTTGAAAGCAATTGTGGAGTATCTGTTGTGAAACAAAATTATAACAGGTAATTTATATAACCATTCTAAACTTCAGGAGTGATACCGTATACTCTCATAGATGATCATAAAAGGTGAAGGTATTCCCTGTTGACAAGGTTGTGAAGTCGTGTCCGACCATAGGGGATGGTATTCATTTCCATTACTAAGCCGAAGAGCCAGAGTTGTCAGAGACTACACTCTGATCATGTGGCCAGCATGATTGCAAGGAACACTGGTACCTGTTTATCTATTTGCATTTGCATGCTTTCGATCTGCTAGGTTGGCAGAAGCTTGGACTAGTGATGGGAGCTCACCCCATCATGCAGCACCCGGACCTTGGCCAACCTGCTGATCTTGCAGTCGACAGAGTCAGCGTTTTATCCACTTGAGCCACCGATCATCATGTAGCTCCATTAATAAACATTTCCTTCTCACAGAAGTTACTTTGCATCTTTACAGATTTATAAGGGACAAAGAGATGTGAGTTGAATGGTGTAAAAGTAACACATATATTTGAGACTTGTTTCTAAGTGTCCTTTAAAAAACAATAAGGGTGGATTATTAAAATATGTGAATCAGTGCCACAATTAATTTAAGAAAAATGTATCTTGATCTAACATGACACAGAGCCTTTCTACTACATTTTTAAAGGGAAAAGAGTTGGAACCAAACTCAGGCCCTGTTCAGACCGGCCATTAAGACCAGCCTGGGGGCAGAGCCAGGGTATCGTGTCCACATGGCTCATGCGCCAACTCCGCCCCCAGTGTGCAATGATGCCAGATGCCACTCCACACTCGTGTGGCATCATGGTGCTCCTTGGGCTCTGTGTCCATACGACATAGTGTCAAAGGAACACCACCAAGCTGTGGCAACACAGCTATGGTGCCCTTTCTAGGGTGCAAAAAGGAGCCATTTTTTGCAGCTCCTTTTTGTGCCCTGGAAAGGCCAGATCGGGGCCGCGGCATGCAGTTGCCGTGGCCTCCATCTGGCTGAAGCAGGGGTGGCTCCATGCCGCCCCTTCAGGGCTGTCTGAACAGCCCCTCAGTAAACTTATTTTAAAAGTGAATTGCAGCTCCTGGGCTTCCAATAGATGTGATTAAACCTTTTGGCCCAAAAAAGGCATTGTTTGGGGCTGCAGAAACAACCTTGTGGAGCACTTTGCCCATTCCTGCCTTGGAGTGACAATATCCTATGACCTCTAATGCTGCCAAGTGCATTTATTATACGAGATAGATATACCATATATACCTGACAGTAAATCAACCTCATGTATAAGTTGAGGACAAGTTTTGGGGGGGAAATTGTGGCTTTTGATATGACCTGTGAATAAGTTGAGAATAAAATTCAGGGGAATGTATGAAAACATTTAAAGGATGAAGCAAATGAAAACAATGCTTAAGAGCTGACAAAATTCCAGCAGGCATAACTGATGATGATGATGATAGCTCACCCTAAAGGCTCGATGGATGAGAGGGGGGAAGCAAGTGCTTTCAAGACAGATCATACTTGCTTTTCACAAGGGGATGGTTCCTTTTTTAAAATAAGAGTTAAAATACAGAACTTACATCAATCCGTGGATAAGTCAATGTGGGTTTTGGGGGGCAATTTTTTTACTAAAATCTTTAGATTTATGTATGAATATATGCAGTACTTTCCCTCCCACAATTCACAGATGAAAAATGTGATATATATATGGCCAAGGAACATCAGTTAGTGATCATGACTGTAAAAATAATTAGTAAGGGAGTACATACAAAGTAGGAGACGCTGCAGCAGTTTGTTTTTGCCTAAGTTTACTGATAGGGGCAAGACCCCACACTATCCTTTCCTCTCAACTCCTGTTGAGTTCAGTGGAAACTACATTTGCATTCTGAACTCATTTTGCAGGAATTGTAGTAATCTTATGTAGTAAGCTGGCTCCTGCCACCAGGCAGATGGGTGTTGTTGGCATCATGACCAAATGCTAACAGCAGTCCGGTGGCATGAAAGGTTCATCTGTATTAATGCCCTTGTTAAATGCTGCATTTGCTTTACAATTTGAGGCTGGGAAAAGATAGGAAGGCTGAGAATGGATGGGGGAGCTAACAGTTCTTATTATCATGTTTACACACTTTGATTTTCTTTGTTGCTTTGGTACTATACAGCCCATAAGCAGCCATCTTTCATTTGCCTCTGCCTAGGGGAGGAGGGCTGCACCTGACCCAGGTGCTCTATAGTATGTCCAGCAATAGGAATTGCATTTGATTACTAACTGAAGGAATATGTCTGGGTATAATTTGTCCAGAGTGCCATTTCTACCATTGTCTGTGTGGGGTGCGGGAACCCATCAACGAAAGAGCTGGAATACTTCTCTGCTGTGTGCCATGTGTCATTTACCAATAATAAAGCTTATGCTCTAGATGTAGCCTGTCTCCATTTTCAGCAGCACAAGAACTCTTGGAGAGACCTGGAACTGCATCCAGTTACAGAGCAGGATTCTGAGGACAAGGGGGAAAGTGGGAGGAGGAGAGAGAAACTGGGACATTTTAAAAGCAGCTGAAAAAATGGAACAACAGAGTTCTGATTAGAACTGCCCTTGCCAAATTGGGACAGTGGCAGGATATGGACTTAAAACTGATACAATCCTAATTCCTGGCAAAAGGTAGTTGGGACATGAGGTTAAGACAGGGCAGGAATGTTGCTCCATTGCCTAAGGGCATTTGTGCTGCTAGGAAGCATACCCAATTTAGAGGCCCATGCCTATGGAAAATATGGCAAAGCCCCTTTTGTTTATGAGACACTGTACAACAGGGTATTCCAGAGGTGAGTCCTAGTAGAGGTAGCCTTGTATCTGCTGAGTTGAAAATTTCCTCTTTCCTCCATAGGTTGGGAACTGAACCAACTGCAGCTTAGAACTCATCAAAATTGGAGTTAAAATGACAAACATAAAGATTTACCAGGGAAAAAGTGGCTAAAGGGAATGATGTACATTCCCTCCTCTCTGGCCAGAGTGATCGAGCAGGACTTAAGAAGTGATGGGCCTGCTGACATCAGTCAATTTATATCTTGTTTTCTCCCACCCCAAGAGTGGAACTCCAGGTGACTTACAGAATAAAAATGCATACAAAACTGCATATGGCTAAAAACACAGAAAATAAGTTAATAATAAGTTAAGATTAAAATAATATTAAAACATCTATAGAATTAAAAGCATAGAAGACATTAATATAAAGGAACAGATTACAAACACTATAGCACTAAAACTGAAAACTCATTATATAAAACAACCAGTTCCCAAATGCTTGCTGGAATAGAAAAGTCTTCATATGATGTCAACAGGACAGCAAGGAGGAATCCCAACTAAATTCCCTATAAAGAAACTTCCAGAATCTAGGAAAAGCCATGAAGAAAGTCCTCTTCCACATTCCCATCAAACATATCTGTGAAGGAGATGACATTGAAAGAAGTGCCTTCTTCAAAGTTGCATACCTCCCAATGAACCGGCCACTGTTATACAGCTCCAGCTCTTTGGACCAAATGTTCTTCAAGGGCATCCCCATATAGAGCATATCACAGTAATCCAATTAGAGTATACCGTATATAGTCACTATATGTCAACCTCATGTATAAGTTGAGAGCAGGTTTTTGAGCCAAAATAATGGATTTTGATATGACCCATAGATAAGTTGAGGGAAAAATTTAGAATCATGTAACTAAAGATCTAAAGGATGAAGCAAAGGAAAATAATGCCAAAGAACTTAGAAAATTCCAGCAGTCATAACTGTTTGTGCTCACACTAAAGACTGGATGGATGAGAGAGTAAAGGAGGATCAGTGCTTCCAGGACAGTTTACTTTATTGCTTTTAACCAGGGGGTGGTTCTCTTTTTTTTTTTATGAGTCAAAGTGCAGTACTTACATTGGCTTGTGGATAAGTCAACTTAGGTTTTTGGGGTCAATTTTTTGACTAAAATTTCTAGGCCTATACATGAGTATATACAGGGGCTTTCTAGACCGCCCAAAAGGAGCGCCTTTAAGCAGCATGAAGACGCCGAGGCTGCTGCACGGGCAGCCCCAGAGGCCTCATCCCGCCGCTTTTGGAGGCCGCGGGGAAGCGGCAAACTGCCAGTTCCCTGCAGCCTCCAAGTGGGGTGCAGCAGGCACTCTGGGCGCCTGCTGCACCCCCCTTCTCTTGACGGGGCTGAAGGGAGAAAGGGGCCACCACCGCAGCCATTTAAAGGACGCGGCAAAGACCTGATGCAAAAAAAGAGCTCCGTTTTGGAGCTTTTTTTTGCTCCGCAGGAAGGGCGTGATTGACGCCCTCCCGCGGCGCTAGAGTGTCATTATGTGCGCAGCGAATCTAAACGCTGCACACATGATGACGCTCTTCCAGTGCGTCCGTATGGATGCCGCCATCTTTAAATGGTGGTGTCCATGCGCTTTAGGCCTAGGGAGGGTGTAGATGCTACACCCTCCCTAACCCTAAAGGCGGGCTTTTTAGCCCTTAAAGCGCTTCTTTTTGAGGCATGTGTCAGCAGGGCCAAATCAGACAGCCCAAGGAATCTATTCCATTTCATCATCATTCATGTCTCCATCACTCCTATGCTTGCCACATTTAAGTTGGCAGAAATTAAACAGGTAAGCATTTTCTCCATCAATCTACAAACCTAAAGTTGCTACATCCCTGCTACCACTTAGCTGTCAGTGGTTCCAGAAGCCCTGTCAAAAAAAAATAAGAGGGCTACAGACATGTTTTTGATGACTGAGATAATACCTGAAATTTTTTTCTCTGCTAGGCTGCTATAGATTTAGCAGTCAAGGAAACCTTTAAATGGTTGCAGAAGGGCTCTTGAGAAATCTAACATCCATTATTAGTACCAGTCAAAAACAAAGTGCAGCTGAGGACAGCTGAAAAAGCTGTGGAAAGACAGGCTATCAGGCTGACTTGAAACTATTCACATCTATCTATGTTTACAACATGGATTTAAAATATCTAATTGTAAATCTGAAGAGTAGGCAAGGGTCAGTTCTAAATCAGTAGTTAGTTAAATGCATTTAAACAAATAGATCAGAAACGTCCAAGATTTTCCCCTCCTCCTTCTGGGCCATAGT
Source organism: Urosaurus nigricauda (assembly GCA_034509955.1). Lineage (NCBI taxonomy): Eukaryota > Metazoa > Chordata > Lepidosauria > Squamata > Phrynosomatidae > Urosaurus > Urosaurus nigricauda. The sequence goes on from JAOEGL010000006.1 coordinate 83,025,837, forward strand.
ATATTTATTCATAGGAGAAATTCCCTAGTGATTTTGATTGCTTATCCTTGCTGGTCTACAGACGCTAATCATAACTGTTGCAGGTCCACCATTAGGAATATAAACATCTCAGTTTCAATTTATTTGCATTTCCTACAAAACCACCTTCATTTTCTTCCTATCCTCATTTTGCATCGAACTGAGAGACCTTTTATTCCCATATCTCCTGGATAACAGTTCTTGCACATTGATGTATTTTTCTTATAACTTTATTTACAAGTGTTTTTGTGCACCCATTCCAATCAAAAAGCTTTTCTATTAGATTGGATTGGTTTATTTATGCTCCACCTTCTTCCCAAATCTGGGAGCCAAGACAGCTTACAAAGCAATTGTAAATTCTAAAATGACATTTTAGCTAGGCACATTTTAAAATTTTGTTTTGCATCTACTTTATTTTTCTCAGACGCTCAGTATGCCTCACAAATGTGTGAATTCTCAAGGTGAGATAGGTACTTCATCACAAGTCTCAGAAGATGTGAAACGGCTACTTCCATCAAAACTGCCAAATGTAGCCAAATTCTTGTCTATTCCTATTCTGCTTATCTTTTCCTTTTATACCACCCCAAGTGAATTATATGCCTTCTCTGTCCCTGATATTTCCACTTGTTAAGGAATTCTTAATTTATGCTCATCTAGGTTTGTAACATCTTGCCCGATAAAGAAGCCCATGGAGCTTCGAAAGCTTGCAACAAGTATATTGTGAATTTCGATTGGCCAGTAAAGGTATCACTGATGAATTTTTTATGCTTATCTAGTCATTAATATCATTCATACAGGAGCATCATTTGCTAGTTACCAGGAGTCAGTAAGAAATACTTCATCAAGTATAGGCTAGATATAAAAATACTTAAGAAGGAAATGTGTTTTTTAAATAATAGTAGAGTCTAAAGATTATATTAATCGGTTAATCAAATTACAAAAAATACCAAGCAAAGAAGACTATGCCTCCAAGTGCTATGCATGACTATTCAGAAGACTGTTCCACTGAATATACAGTAGACTGCAGTCTTAGCCAGACTCAGAGGTGAGATTTCATAATCAGAGATCACCGGATTAATATCTCTGGATGTTTCGAATCTATAACTGCACCTCAGTTGAAACAAATCTTTCAACAAACTCCCTGCCTATGAATAGCAAATTTCTGATCCTCGTTCACTACTTTATCCACCAGCTGTTTTAACTGATTAGTCAAAAGCACACTCTTCTTGACATCAAATGTGCAGCAAAAACAAGTGTATAAATGAATAATTATTTCCAACACTTCCAATGAGATTAAGTACTTATTGGATTAAGAAAATAACAGGATTTAATGGGGTCATTTACGCCACCGCTCTGGTATAAAGATGCATAGTACACACACAAACATCAGATCAGTTATCTTTATTTCCAAAGCCTGATTGTTACGCCCATGTATACAAGTTTTTATAGTATTGCTTCACACTTAATAAATTGTATTTAAAACTGCTAAAGCCTAAATAAAATAAAAAGCTTATCTTCACTGGAAATTAAGCTATTGATTCTCACTACCAGGAAATGGAGGTGGGTAGGTGGGAATCACTTTTCCTTATGGCCTGATTAAGAAGAAGGGAGAAACCTTGGAGTGACAGTTTTGTTGTTCATACACCTATTATTCAGAGGAATGTGGCTCATCTACAATATTTTAATTGGGCTTCTGATCTGGTGTGCAATATAAACTTTTTTAAAAAAAAAATCCTTCATCACTTGAGGGGAAAAAAAACCAGGAGCCTAACCTGCATAGAACTAGGAGTTAGGTATGAAAGATGCATGATTCCGTTTGATGAAGTTCAGTGTTTGCTGTTGGTGGTTGTGGTGTGTATGTGTGTGTGGGGGGGGGGGGGGGTCTAATCAATGGGGATAATGTGAAAATTAAGGATGTGCCAAAACAAAACTTGGAATTCTGGCTGAAAAAACATTCACCCACTACTGCTGTTATTATTATTATTGCTGTTGTTGTTCCTGCTGCCACTGTTGATCCTCTTCTTTCTCCTCCTGCTCCATTTCTGTTGTCTTTCCCCTATACACACCGGCCTTAAAGGGGTCTACAGGATGCATGCCCTGGCTCTGCACTCAAGGTGGGATCATGCCATGCATCACAGTGCTCCTCCAGCTCTGCATCCACACAACGCAGCACTGAAGGAGTGCCGTAAAGCCACACCACTGCAGTTATTATGCCCCTTCAAAGGTACAAAAAGGAGTCACTATTTGCAGCTCCTTTTTATGCCCTGGGAAGGCCAGATCAAGTATGTGGTTGCCGCGGCCTCAATTTGGCAAAAATTGAGGCGCCTACAGGCTGCCCCTTAGGGGCAGTCTGCACAGTCCCATCACAGTCTCTTCTTCTTCTCCTTTATACTGCTGTCATTGGAGCTTTTAAAAAATTTTGTTCCAGGTTAAGAGGCAACTAGCGTGGCCATGTGAGCTGCTCAAGCCTCATGTGAACTTCCCCTCCATCATATAGTCTTGTGACTTGAAAATTCAGGCAGAGTGTCTGAGGGAGTGGTCAGCAAACACAGCTGCATAAGGAATATACCATGGAGGAAACTGTAGTGTGAAAACCAGCTTGGTTGGTTTGATGATTGGTTGGTGAGTTCTAATTTTGGTTGCAAGAGCAAGGCCTTCAACCAGTCTGGGAGGGAGAGATCAGTTTAGTATTCTCTGGCCGTCTGAGGCTCATCCGTAAATGAGAAGGTGAAACTGCTCTGCAAATAAATTGCCTAAGCAAGCAACACTCTGCCAAAGCATTTCCTTATAAAAACATGTAGATTAATAATTCTTTAGCTGCCAGGCATATAAAGAACAGAAAAGTCTGTACTTGCCTCCTGACGCTGTCACTTCCCATGCTAGGCAATGTCCTTTAAAGCGCCAGCAGAAGCTGGAGAAAATGCAGCCATAGTTTCTCCCATCCATTGCTTTTGTTGTCCTGCTATTTGTCCATTTTTCTGTTTCTTTTGAAGCTATCCAGCAACCTACCTTACCATAGAGGGGAATAGAGGAATGTAAATACCAGAACAGCTCAAGGAATGCCTTTTCATTCAATGGCTGTAGAGATTTTACAGGACAACATCAAGTGTATGATGTATGAGACCAAGTTTGGGGGGGAATACAGTAGAGTCTCGATTATACATCCTTCAGTTATCCAACATTCTGGATTATCCAATGTCGCAGCTGCTGTGATTTCTTTAAATTTTCTGTGATTTTTTAAAATTTTCAGAGGACTGAACTGTTCATACTGTACATAACAATGTTGATCAGTTATTTCTTTACATTTACTTTTACTGTTACTGCAATAAAACTTCAATACATTTACAATTCATAGTGATTTCAAGGCTTTTCTTGGACCTTCCAGATTATCCAACATTTTTGGCTATCCGTCTATCAGCCGGTCCAGTATATGTTGGATAATTGAGACTCTACTGTACTTTTTTTGGCCTACAACTCCAATGCTGGGTGTGGTGTTCTGCAAGGTGTAGTGAAAACAAAGGCAACCAATCCGACCTCTGCTGTGGCACCCTAGCATAATCATGGCAATTGAAGCTTATTGTGCTTATTTTATTGACACAATTGTATCACTTGAAGAAAATAATATGTGTATGGATTCATTATATTTTTATCCCATCCTTCTAAATTGCTCATGGTGGTGTGTATGGTTTTCAGCAAATTGCACTCCCCTCCTCATTGGTCAAGGTACACAGTACCAAAAGTTGGTCAATAGTTTTGACATCAGTGGGGAGGAATCTCTCCCTTGTTTATTCATTTATGTATATTACCTTTCTTCAAATAAGGGACACAAGATAGCTAACAATTTAACTTAAAACCAAAACAGCTGAAACTATGAGTGGTATAAAAGTTTTAAAAAACATAAACATGATTTTAAAACATTCAAAAAGTAAAAACAAGGATAAAAGTCCAAACACAAATCCATTATAATCCAAATTAAATGACCTTCAGCACAAGACACTCAAAAGGCCTGAATAAACAGCAAGGTGGCAGAATCTGTTGGCAGAAAGAGAACAGAGAGTGAACAAACTAGCTTCTGTCGCAGGGAATTCTACAGCCCGGGAGTAACCATTGAGAATTGTCTCTCCTATGTCCTCAAAAATGATAGTGATAGGACTAAGAAAAAGCCTTTCTGTAAGGATCTTTTCTCAGGCAAGCCCATAATGAGAGATACAGTCTTTCAGATAGCCTGGATCCAAGCCATATAGAGCTTTACAGTTTGTAACCATCACTTTGAAGTATGCCTGGAAATAAACAAGTAGCCAGTGAAGATGTTTTAGCGGGGAGATTATATGTTCTTCTTTGTGGTCTTTGTGAATGACACAATTGGGTATTCCTGTGCCTGCGCAGAATATATTCGGTACCTTCTGGAATCACTAGGCATATTTTATACCCTAGCACTTCTGCTCTGTTACCTCAGTTCCTTTTTGTCTGCCACATTAGCAGTTTCTCTACAGTTTCCAAAGTCTGTACCACACAAGAGTTCATTACAGTAATAGAGAGCTCTGGTGCCACAACAAACTACAAATCCCAGGATTCCATAGCATTGAGCCATGACAGTTAAAGTGGTGTCAAACTGCATTATTTCTGCAGTGCAGATGCAGCCCCAGAGAGATACCTCAGAAGGACAGCATGGTTGATGGTATCGAAATCTCCCAAGAGGTCCAACAGAACCAACTGGGACACCCTCTCTCTGTCCAGTTCCCAGTGTATGTCATCCACCGCTGGTGACCAAAGTTGTCTCAGTCTCATACCCATGCCTGACAGGAAAAATACAACAACAACGTCAGTCCACAATTTATTGTCATTTCATAGCACCTAAAAACAGCTGCCTGAAGCTAATACCCTATGTCGTGGTTACAGAAAAGAAAAACTTCTGCATACCAAATTATGTGTTGACCAAGCTACACAACCTTGTGCTGAATAGCTATGTTTAACAATGTGTGGCTGACTGTGAAACCAAAGTAGCACCACCAGCCATCGTATGCAGGAACCAAGAAGTTGCATCGTCATTGCAATAGCACTACATGTGCAAGTCTACTTCCATGATGTTGAATTTAATGTGGATATTACACATTGACTAAAAATGTCCATCTTCTTCCATACCCTATGGAACATATGTATGTTTAAGACATCAACAGGATTCCAGCTGGGGATATGCCTCACTACCCTCATTGCTTGTCCTTCTTTATCCAGTTTTTGTTTTATAATATGACTGGGTTGGGATGAGAGGAGAGGTCCAAGTTTATCAAGTGAGCTTTATAGGTGACTGCAGATTTGAATTGTGATCCTAGTCTGACCGTCTACTCATTACAATACATGATATGCATACTTGAGAGAAATACTTTTACTGGCCTAATAAAAATCTTGGATGCCATTTAGGGAGAAGGGTGGGATACAAGTACAATAAATAAATGAATAAATAAATCCACCAAATTAAATAGAACTATAATTAAATTATACTGAATAATTGGGAAGAGGTATGTCCCTACTAGGAATCCATATTGGGCAATGGTACAGCTAGTCCCACTAAATTGTACAAGAATCTCTGGAAGATTAAGCATGAAGTCATTGAAGAATAATATGTACAATGTATGCCGCAACACAGGTGTGTGGGTTCTGTCCCCTCCCCAGACAATGGCAGATAATGGCTTTCCTGTCAGTGAGTCAGAGAGCCTTTGCCGGTCATTAGTCCAAACTTTAAAGGAACTATACAGATTCCAAAACACCTTTCAGAAATGATCTACAGTACTTTGAGACTGCTTTAACTGCTCAATGGCTCAATTCTAGAGAATTCTGGGAACTGTGAGTCATTTAGCCCTCTCTGTAAGAGAGCTCTGGTGCCACAATAAACTAATAGACCCAGGATTCCCTAGCACTGAGCCGGGCCAGTTAAAGCGGTCTCAAATTAAATTTTTTCTACAGTTTGAACTTGTTTAGGCAGATAGGGTTCTGCATCTTGGACATTTAAGCTTGGATTAAAACACAATGGATTTCCTGTCCCACGGAATCTGCCTGCTGACACAGTCTCTAGACATTGTTGGATGACAACTTCCATCATCCTTGACCAGCTGATGGGGCCTGGAGTCCAGTGATCCAAAAGTTCCTCAATGTATGCAGTCATTTCAAGTATTTCATTTTCAGTCTTCTTTATGATAGTCTGACACATGATTTGAGGCAAATCATAGAGCAATTTTGCAATTTTTTGCACAAAATCTACGGAAAACAGGGGGCATCTAGCTAAACATGCATAATTTTGCACCACAAAACATCAGAAAAGGCACATTTCTCTTGCTAAAACTGAAGATGAGAAATGAACACGGGCTCTATGCCTAAAGGATTGTGTCTATGAAGGTTGTTAAAAATGGGCATTTTTTATTCTGTTATTCTTTTGGCACTAAAATAGCTTAGGTATATTTTTCCTCAAAAATACATAAAGCAATTAAACATTCTTAATAAATACATGTTTGTTCATAACTTTACCCACACCCACCCAATTATTTCTTTCTTGGAATAACTGCTTAAGTTCCTCCACCTTAAAGATAATATCAGAAGAAGACTGGTATATCTGTTTAAACTTTCAAGCAGGCCCCTTAGTGCCTCACACTTAAATATTTCCCACACTCAAGAGTCTGATTTAATCTAAAAACCGCAGTTGTGCAAGACTGATAAACTCCATGTGACAATGCATGGCACTTGATCATCATTTTAACCAACAAACCAAAGAAATTCATAAATACGTTTTTGATTAGGAATGGATAAGAAATGAGTTCAGTTTACATCTGAATGCAAACTTAACAAGTCACACTTCCTCAATCTGTACACCAAGCAAAAATTTAATTATATGATAATAATCACAGTCTCCCAACTATTATGATACACCTATCAAGTTGAAAATGCATTAAACATATGTATAATAGCAGCAAGGGCAGATAAATAAAAGTGGAGAAAAAGTGCACAAAGGCCTCATTCCCACTTACAGATAAATCAGTGTGCGATCCGAATCGATGGATCGATTCGACAGCGGAGCATGGTTGCCCCAACCACATATATTCCCTCCAAAATAACCCATTTTTGGTTCCCATTCACCAATAAATTGATTCAAAATGATTCGGTTCCACCCAGCCAAAGGGGAAATTTGAATAGATTCCAATCTGCTTCTGGTTCACACTTGCGCAGAATCAATTTTTCGAAAAAGAAACAGAAAAAAACCAGTGTCAAAAAGATGAGGGTTAAATGGGTCTAGAGCATGGACTCCCTCTCAGAATCATTTCAGCGATTTGGATTAAGTGGAAACCAATGTCATTTGAACCAGTTCAAACCGATTCACAATCCAATTTAAAAGGTAGTAAGAATGAGGTCAATGATGCTCTGATAGGGAAAATCCTTTGAAAAACAGGCATAACAATGAAAAATACTTGTGAGAATAAATGTGCATTGAAATATGTATGAATTTCTGTGTGCAGCTGCAAATTAATGTGAGGAGACCATGTGAATAGACATTGGTTAATCATGTAGCAAGGGGTAGCATGGCATAGTGGTTTGAGTGCTCGACTAGGATACTGGGAGACCCAAGGTTTAAATTCGAGCTCAGCCAAAGAAACCCACTGGGTGACCTTGGGCAAGTTACAGTCTCTCAGCCTCAGAGGATTGCATTGAAAAATCCCCTCTGAAGAAACTTGCCAAGAAAACCTCATGAATATGTTTGCCTTCAGGTCCCCATAAATCGGGAATGACTTGAAGGCACACAACAAAAACAAGAACAGTCACCGAACACAAGTAGCAACTTTTTCTAATAAGACAATTTGAATGCAGCACTTCAAAGGTAAAAATGAGGCTTTATAAGGCCCTTTTTAAAGCCTAGGAGTGTGATTTCACTGCAGTGTTGAAGTAAATGTTTCAAATTTAATTCAGCAGGACTGACACAATGAGTCAGAGACATGGTTTGGTACAGGTGGGCACAACAGTAGAAGGCCACTGGAGAGAAGACGGTGCATGGTTTTATTTATAAGATGCTATCCTTCATTATTGGATATTAGGGTTGTATGCAAGAGGTATTAAAACGAAACATAATGCAATCTGGTACAATAAAAACTTTTGTAAAAAAGCACAAGGTTAAAGAAAATCAAAAGCATTAAACTAAAGCAAGCTAACTAAAGAAGGAAGCATTTAACTCCATACTGTGTTGAAAGACTGATGTCTTAATCTCCTCCCCACAGGAATTTCTGCTTCTCCAATAATGATAACAATCATTATTATTATTCTTATTGCTGTTGCTGCTGCTATTGTATTATTATGAAGTAGTGTGTAATATTATTATGAAAGCAGAATCTTTTTGTATGATCAAGAGCTCCCTATTTTTTAAACACACACACACTGTTGAGTAAATGAGAGTTCACTTTTACTTATATATACATTTCAAGAACAGCACTTATGCTGAAAGTGAGTGCATATTGAGCCATATACACATATAGATACGTTTTTATGCAAACAGGTTATTGTGCATTCAGTAGTTTAATTCCATGAAATTCCAAATATTTTAATTCCATGAAACCTAAATAATTAAGGACAATTTTGAAAAACCAGTATGTATGCATTTCTCCAGAATGGATTTATACTGTGGGACTGGAAAATGGTAGAGATATATCAGGCTGCTAAGGTATGCAATGGCTTAGTGGTTAAAATGCCACTGATGATCGGAAGGCTGGCAGTTTGAGTGCCGCATGATGGGGTAAGCTCCCGTCACTAGTCCCAGTTTCTGCGAACCTAGCAGTTTGAAAGCATGCAAATGCAAGTAGATAGGTACCACTTTGGTAGGAAGGCAACAGCATTCAGTGCAGTCATGCTGTTCACATGACTACCAGAGTTGTCTTCAGACAATGCTGGCTCTTCGGCTTAGTAACGGAGATGAGCACCACCCCTTACAATCAGTTATGACTAGACATTCATGTCAGGGGACTACCTTTACTTTTACCTTTACCTTTACCTTTATATCAGGCTTCTAGGGAACCTACAGGGTGTCCTTGGGCAAGTCACATTCTCTCAGCCTCAGAAAACAGCTTGCCAAAAAAATCCTATGACAGGTTTGCCTTAGAGTCAACATATGTCAGAATTACTTGAAGGCACACAACAACAATAGCAACAACAAGAGGATGATAAACAACAGAAACTGCCAAGTTCATGTCACAATGGTTATATCATTGACACTGACTACAGACAAATAACTCATTTTCCTCAAGTCAAAACTAGATGTGATGTTAATTTTATAAATGCAATTAGCATGCATTTTTGTTTTGTAAACAGCAGCATCAGACTACCTGAGTCATCTTCAGACTACAAAGAATGAGGAGGAGGAATTCAAGACATTCTGTCCTACAGATATGAACATCTGTCACTTACATTTTCATTGGTTCTTTGAGAATTGTCCCATCCCACTCCTGCTTGTCAGACTGCCCCCTGCTTCCCACTCCCCTTTCCTTTAAAGATGCCCTATTTCTAAATTTTCTAAAATATTTAACAAATTTTAAATAAATATGCACATTTCTATCATTGATTAAGGTGCATATGTGCACATTTTCCAAACACAGACTTTTAAAATCCTACATAATTTTCAGATCTCTATGGGGCAGTACAGACGGGCAGCTCCGTGCCACCTGTCTTAGCCTCAAATTGGTGCAAAAAAGAAGCTGAGAAAAAGAAGCTGCCTAGAGCGGCTTCTTTTTTTGCAGCGTCGCAAACAGCAAGGGGTGCCGCCATGACACTGCTTCCAGCCAGCAACATCTGGATGCTGTGCGGCATCAAGTTCATCGTGGCGGCTCCTCTGTGGATGGGAGGCCGTCATGATAAAGGCCTCCGTATGGACTAGGGTTCCGGAACGTGTGGTTGGTGTGCACTCCCGATCCCTAATTTTGGCCGCATGACAGTGCTTCCCTCCCGTCTGTAGTGAGCCTATGTTACTTTTCGCACCTTCTTTTCTCATTATAAGCTTCAGAAAAGCCATGATTTTCAGTTCAAGGTATGCTTTTGTCATTTTACGTATCTAGCAGCAAGGGTAAATTATATATTTTAAAAGGGTAATCCAAGAAATTTCTTTTCTCTCTCCCTATGTGTTTCTTACCTCAGTTTACCCCCCATCCCACTTTCTGAAACAGCTTCCTCTAGCAATATTTCCAGTATTCTTGGAGTATAAACGTAGTGGTTTCAGGAATTCACTGAGTCTAAAAGCTATGGTTCTGAGAAGGTGTATCAGAATTTTGAATACAGCAACTTTCTGAATAAAAGTTGCTAGGTGAAAAGGGTACAGTAACCCGTCACTGACAAACTTGCCAAAACTTACCGTCCCAACAGGTTTCTTGGAGAATTATAGTGCTGTCATCATTTCAACCAGATAATACAGGTTTAGATGATTTGCCAGGTATTTTCACCAAGACTAGTAATTTAGAATGATTTGTCTGATGAAATCCTTGCCTTGAATATGTGCCTGTCTTGGATAGTTAAACCAGCTGGATGAAAGGCTACTTTTAAACACAACTGTGTGTTTTTTAAAAAAAACTTTTTAAAGCACTTCATTACCTATTTTCCCACTGACAGGAGATATAGCAGGATTTTAAATATTTTAATAGGGTGACAAAGTTCATTTCAGCTTCATTGATGCTTAAACCCCAGGAGACCCTGATTCTCTACCTGACCAGAATGATCTTTGTACAAATTTCTCTCTCAAGGGGGTGAGAAAAAAGTTGGAATCCAACTTTCATAAGCACCAAGACTTTTCCATCTCACCTTCACTTCACTATTATTAGCTTCCCCAACTTTCTGTTGCTAGCTAATTATACCTTAGAGCTAAGCCGCAAATAATTTTGCCTGAAATTCGGCCATTAATTCCCGAGAATAAATGATAAACATGTAAACACAGAGCTGCCAAATGATTATGAGGCCTCATAAAACTGAAGGGTGGAGCACTGTCCTCACCCTTGGTTCTTCACAACTTGTTTTCCAAGTGTACCACAACATATGCTGTAAAGGTGTGTCCATGATCCTGTAACAAGGAATGAGTAAGCTTCTATAAAATGTGACAGAACAAGAAACACCAATTTGTTTTCACACCTCGCTCAGCCTCTGGGAATAAGGTTTGTGGTTTTTAGGCAATTCTATACAGAGCCATCTGCTGGTATTTGAAAGGAAAGGCAGGTCTGAGTCCAAACTTAACACACACACACACACACACACACACACACAAGATCACAGAGCATTCTTCCCTTTACCTGTGCTTCTTTGTGCAGCCTTTTTGCCAGAAAGATGCTGTTCAGTTCAAACTTAATTTCACTTTCCTCCCTCCCTTTGCTGGTGTTAATCCCTCTTTCTTTTTAAATACGGCATAATTGTCCCATTTAATAATAACATATTTAGAGGTGCTTCGGAGGAAGTTCAATGTCAGTAACTCATGGTAATATTGTGTAACCGAATGCAGAAGGGAAGCCAAGGGAAGCTATTCTCCAGATGGTGTGAGATAAAAATCGCAGTGTATTTAGACCACATGATATTGTGGCTAAACCCGGGGATGGAGCAGTTCAGCTCTCTCCCCAACGTAACTGTATAACCCTTCGAAGCAGCTGCTGTACTTACTTGAGTAATTACAATCAACTGAGAATTGGTGTGCAGTATTACAAATAGTAATGCACAAATGCTAGGCAACTTACCAGCTGATTGGAGAAACTGACGGGAGCCAGCTTAATGGAGAAGCAGATTTCTAATAAGTTTCGATATTCAAAACGTCTGGTTTCTCATTAGTACTGGCAGATTTTAATGCCTTTATTACCCTTTCATCCCAGGAGGCTGCTTGTGATAATGACATGGAGGCTTGAGGCTACATGCACCTGAACAGACATGTACAGTTCACCTCACCAAAATCCTTTTTCCTTGGAGAAAATGAAGAGCTCTATTTCTATTGTGGTTGGGTGCCATTCAGCCATTTCCAGCATATGGCAATCCTAAGGGGTTTTCTGGGGCTGGGAATGTGTCACCCAGTGGGTTTCCATGGCTGAGCAGGGAACTGAACTCAGATCTCCAGATATGTAGTCCAGTGCTCAAACTGCTACACCACACTGGCTCTTTCTCCTCCAACCAAAATGATTCCGACACAGATCGCTCCATTCTCTGTGCTAGATCTGGAAAGATAGTAGACTCAACAGTCTCAATGAAATTAACCTTTCTGAAATTTCCCTGGATTCTTGCAAGAAAAAGGACACTTTGCCTTGAGCAAAGTGAGGCTTACAAGGCATTTCTGAGAAATGTCCAAAATATTTTAAAAGGTAAATGGAAAAATGGAAAACAAAATTTCCATGCAGGAAAGAAAAACAAAATTTTCTAACCCAATACAAATACAGATAACGCAGACAGTATTTGAGAAACTTGGGGGTATTGAGATAAGAGATATTTTCACATCCCTATTCACAGCTAATGTTAAGCAAAAGAAATCTGGGTGGGTTTGGGGGTGATGGGACACCTGAAGATCCTCAGGATGTTGTACACGTTCTGTTGATCCAGAGTTGTACACTCATCCTCTGCAACTAAACTGTTTTTTTTTTTTCCCAAATAGCAATGGTATTGGTACAGAAATCATAAATCAAGGAAACATGGAGAGACAACTGGGAAAGAAGCAATATCCAGCAATGAAATACCTACTACTTTTTAAAAAAAACTTTTAAATACCGCTCTCCCAGTTTTAATAAACTGAACAAACTTTCTGTCACCAGTCTCTTGCAGACATTCACATGAGGCAATTTGGCTCATGTGAGTGAAGTGTCTGTAAGAAAGGTGTCTATGTAACCAGTTTTGATTGTTAGAAGTGCAAAAGCAATTAGTCTGAAACATCTAGGTTATTAAAAGTTCTAATAAAGAACGTAAGTAAATGGTTCTACACCTTACTAATGTCAAATTCTGAGAGCAAAGGAAAACGTTATGGAAGGTTGCTTTGTAGGGGAAGCCAGGTTTATGTACTGCCCTATTTTACATTGAGTTGATAATTCAGCATCCTATCATCTTCTCCTTGTCAATGAGTAGTGCTAAGTATTACTGTGTGCTTTTTACACCATTGGGCTTCCTTTTATCCTGCATGTTCAAGCTGAAGGCAGAGAGAGAGAGAGAGAGAGAGAGATCTGATTTTTTGAATATATTGCTGCATTTTCTTCAGTATAGAATCCAGGAAACCATAAAACTTGCAGTATTTCATGTACCTCTTTCCCCTGGCCAAACATGCCAGTCCCATAGAATATTTGTAGGATGCCCTACTTTATATAACTTTCTTCCACCTGTAGGGCTACTGGAGGCCAACCTTCTGTTTGGCACTATCTTCTGTTTGAAAGATTGTCTAGTCCCAATTCTGGACTCTAAGAAAGGGGGGAAAGGGTATTGAAATTGCACATCTACAGTATGTGGAGAAGAAAGGAGAGAACTCCACTTGTTGAAAGAACCTCAACTGTTAATTTTAAGCCCAACATATTTCAGACATGGTCGTTCCTCTAAGGATGTTACATACAAGTAAGGATACAACAGAAACAGGATTTCTGGTCCGAATCATATTGGTATGTTATACTAGCCCTTTCACCAAGGGCAGGCAGAGATGGCAAGGGAAACCATACAAAACTAGATAGTTCTGATCAACTTACTTCTCCAGTGCCTTACACCCTTCAGACTGCCTGTGTCTGGCCTTTTCCTTCCTGCCCAAACTGCCTACAGCAGGAGTGGACATGGTGCAATTTGTAGGCTGCATGGAGACCCTGGCCCCACTTTTGTGACCTTTGGAGCCCTCAAAGCACCTCACATTTTAACCAAAATTTCTGATAAGATTTTTGGCACAAATTCTGCTCTCAAACCACACAAAAGTCCCCTCAATCTTATTCCCGCAAGAACTCCAGAACACTATGCGACACCCTGCCACTGCCAAATATTTCTGTTTTCTTCTACAATCCACCTCAGAATGGTAACAGGAAGGTTTTTGTCTTGTTCTTGGGGGGGGGGGTACAGCCTGCAGGAGGATCCCAGGGGAAAATTCGTCCCCACACAGTTGCCCACCCTCTATGGTTCCTGCCTGAGTATCCAGAGATAATTATATCAAAGTTACAATCTTTTAACACTTTTAAATGGTGAGTAGGCACATGGATAATTAAGTCAGAGTCTTCCTCACTATGGTTAGATATATTCTATTTCTACTTAAATGACAAGCAAATATTTCCAAATTTGCATTTATCCATATGAATCCTTACATGCAAAAATGGGCCCTCCTTTTTGATGATTCATAAGTGGGCCCTTGTTATCCGCTGGGGTTTGGTCCCCAGACCCTCTGTGGATAACAAAATCCATGTATGCTCAAAGCCCTTTAAAATATAATGGCATAACAAAATGGTGTCCCATATATAAAATGGAAAATCAAGGTTTGCTATTTGGAATTTATACTTTTTGGGAATATTTTCAAGCCGTGTATGCTCAAATCTGTGGATAAAAAATCCGTGGATAAGGAGGGCCAACTGTATCTGCAAGCCCCTAATTCTGGACATTGATCTCATCGCATAATTGTGTGTAACATGCTTCTCTTCTATATTGCCAACTTACTCTTTTATATTGCCATTATAGAAATTATCTAACCAGATCATAGGCAATTATTTTATTCTAAGTAAATATTGTTTTATCCACAGATGCATCTATAGTTTTAAAATAATTATGCCATATTTCATTGTCTAGAAACCTGCACTGCACCTTAATCGGCAGCACAAATTGTCTCTGCTTAAGATAGAAAAAGTCTATGATAGAATGGAAGATGATTAGAAAATACAGGATAATCAGTGACTCCTTCAAATTAGGGTAGTAATTGTTTTAAAGAAACAGGATCCACATTCACACACCTAATGGTGGCTTGTCTTTTAATTCCTACCTTGATTTTAAATTTCATATGCTTCATATTTTGCTAAAACTACTACAGCATTAAGGCTCAGAGAAGACAAAAGTACAGGTTCACACACATACACACTAGACATTATTTGTATGTCCCTAAAGGAGAGGAGGATACCAAAAGGAAAAAAACCTGGCAACTCTGAAATCTTAATGTGTATAACATTTTTGTTTCTGTAAAATGGAAGTCTGGTTTCATTACGGAGCATGTATACTCTATGGGATGGTACAGACCGGCCAAAAGGGGCGGTCTGTAGCCGCCCCAGGAATCAGCGAGATGGGGCCAATCCTGCTGCTTCCGCATTCCACCCGTTGCACCCTGCTTTCCTCAGCACTGGTGAGGGGGGAAAGATGCCACCGCTGCATCCCCTTTCCCCCTGGTTCCTTGGTATGGCCTACCCAGCACAAAAAAGGAGCTCCATTTCAGAACTCCTTTTTGCACCGCGGGAAGGGTGCACTTGTTGATGTTGTCATGGTGCGCACAGCGTTTCTAAACACTGCACGTGCCATGACAACATCATGGCACGCCTGTATGGATGCCACCATTTTTAAACAGCGGCACCCATATGCTTTAGGGTTAGGGAGGGTGCGGACGCTGCACCCTCCCTAACCCTAAAGATGCCCCAAAGAGCCCTAAACACACCTTATTTTGCACATTAAGATCAGGCCAAAAATGCTACACAAAGAGACAAGAACACATATCTGCTACATGTGTGTGCATGTGTGTCTTGCTTCTAAACCTTGAAAACTTTGGATATATTGGGAGGCCAAAAATCACACCGCTCATGAAAATATTGTGACTGGATCAATCTCATCCAATCTGATAGGGCAAAATGAGTGCTTTTTAATATCCCCCCCCCCAAAAAAAGAAATAAAATTGGAAAAAAATCTTATAGGTGGAATGTGGTTGTGATCAGCTTTATTATGAAGCAGCCAAAATGGCTCTTTTTCTCTGGCAGTCTGCAGATTCCCCAGATTTTCATGCTTCAGTCAAAGCCCGGGAACAATGTAATGAGTTACCTTCTGCTATTGAACTTTTTTAGTACCAGGAAGTGCAGGCAGTCATGGATGCTGAAGAACTCCAGAAAGGTGAAAAGTAAGTAAAAAAAGGAATACACAACACCCTCCATTACTTTGCCACAAAATGATAAATAAATAAATAAATCTCCCACCAAGACATTTAATAGAATTTCTGATGTGCTGAGAATGTAGCCAAAACCCCCCCCCCCCCCAAAAACAGAATTCCCAGCTTTGCAGGGGAGAAAGACTTTGGAAAACTAGAAGACAGCACCAGCTGTCCCCATGTAGCACGTCCCCATCACAGATAACATTGAGGAATCACAAATATCATGGATAATTGTTTTGTGGCTTATGAGCCATGTGATCTTTCTTAAATGGGGGAGGATTTCAGCTGCCTTGTCAGTTGTAGTAAAAAGCATCACTCCAGTGTATGAAAAGCTGATTTCTTCTCTTTCTTTCCTTATAAGAGAGACAATTGTAACTCCAGGCCCTGTCCTGAAATAAATTGACTGGTACTATGCTCAGAATTAACTACCTTAAAAGTAACTACATTGTGATTACATTTCAATAACAAATCTGAATGCTACAAACCAGTGGCACGTAATAGAAAACCCAAAACTTCATGTTTACCTGAAACAAATCACAAGACAGTAGCAGAAGACACAGTAAGCACTCAGCTGTCATATTCCTCCTCTATAATTGATGAATCCATTTAAGTATATAGGCAATTAAAATTTTACAAGGTGTGAAGTTAGCACTATAGCAAGCCCTTGTTATGCACTGGGGTTTGGTTCCAGGACATCCCATGGATACCAAAATCTGTGGATACTCAAGTCCCACTAAATTAAATGGCATAGTCAAATGGTGTCCCACATATAAAATGGCAAAATCAAGTTTTGCTTTATGGAATTTATATTTTTAAAAAAAATATTTTTTCAAGCTGCGGATAGTTGAATCCATGGATAAATAATTCATGGGTAAGGAGGGCTGGTTGTAGTTTTCAGTATCACAAAAGAAAAGAAGAAGAAGAAGCAACTACAAGCAAGTCATTATTTGTAACTAGTTACTTTTGAGCTCTGAGCATGATCATTTGTAGGTGTTGCCCACATGAAATTGTGCATTCAGCTGGTTCACATTCGTTCACACATACTGGTTGTTAAAACTTGTTGTGTTTTCTGAATCATTTGTGAGGGTAGAAAAATGAAAAGTTTCACTGCTCCCTCTCTTTCACTTCAACTTGTGCACACTTTGATTAATTCCCAGTCACCCTCTCTGTCAGCAACAGTAGCAATAGCAAACCCAAAGCTTTCCTGGCCAGCCCCAGCTCTTGCAGAACTCATAGTACATGCTGCAGAGGGAAGGCTAAGGAAGAGGAGAAAAGGGAATTGGTGGCTGCCTTGAGGGCAGCCCCCACCAAAGAAGAAAGGTAAGCAGAAAAGGAGAAGGGAGAGTGAGGGAGAAAGACAGAGAGGCAGGGAGAGTCATCCGAATAACTCTTGGCCCTGATCCTCTGCTCTGCCAGCAAGCATGGATCCACACACATTTCTCCAATAATGAATCATACAGCAATTGAAAATGTTTGGTTAACATGTACACATTTGGGTAAATAATAATAATAATAGAATTGATTTGGGGACTTAAGTGGACGCACCTTAAACACAACACACTTTTTTTTTTTTTTTTGCACTTCCTATTTAGTGAACTGGCCTGAACTGTTCACCTCTTTCACATTATGAAATAATCCAGTGTGGGAACTGAGTTATTTCTGTGGCGTTCATACTTTCACAAAGCACACTCGGTGCAATTTGTGGGGTGGAGGGGGGCTGCCTGAAAATCAACTTACCGGGTTTTTTTTCCATGCATTTTGAAAAGATGCAGATTGCTACAAATGAGAATGCGCTGTTGATTCTATTTGGGACACGCTGAACTAATTCTTCCAACATAAAGGGAGTGGTCACATACACAGGGGAGGAACATACAAATCCCACCTGGTCTTGCCTTCCCACCTGTTTTTTTGGGTTTTTTTTTCCTCCTCTTGGTATATGGTTACAGTGGTGAAGACACCGGCTCCATAAATCTTGTCAGTATTTCCACCACTGCTTCCATTTCCCTCAGTTTAGCATCCAAAGGCTTATTTATACATTTACACACTTTTTGTATTGGGATTTGAACTACCCTCAACAATGGAAGCAGAGTCACATCACCAATAGTGCAAGCGGAAGTGGAATGAGGAAGATTCAAATCACTTGATTGACATTTAAAAAAAAACAAAAATGATCAAACGCGTTCAAAATGGAGGCTCCATTTTAAATCAATACCACAGCTGTGTGAATAGCAATAGGGTTCAAATGCCATGGAGAGGTTCAATCACAATCAATGTAGTGGGAACTTCGATCCAGTATCACATTGCCACAGAGAACTCCACAGCACAAAAACGTAAGTGTGAATGAGCCCTTTAAAACATTTTCTTTGATTGTGAAGAAACAACTTTATTCACAACATTGCTGAATTATCTTCAGGCCAGTTACAGGAGCTTGATTCAAGTATGGGCAGCACTTGTATGCAACTCCAATGTTTGGAACCACCCCAGTTGGTTCCTGCACCTCTAAAACATGAGTTGAAAATCTGTGGCCCTTCAGATATTGTTGGGACTTCAGTTCCCATCAAATGGCTCCCCCCCTCTGTTGGTTAACTTCAGATTTTACCATGTCTTCTTCCACTGAGCCACAGAGCTTTGTGCAGATGAAAGTCTACCTAGGCTTCACTACCAGATTTTTACCCTAATTCCAAACATTCATGTAATCATAGCTGATTTCTCTATCCTGATATCTACACCTTTGATCACTCTTCCCACACAGTGCAGTGCTTCCCATTGTCCGTTACTGTTTAAGAACATGAAAGGTCTTCTGGATTCAGTCCAAAGGCCTAAGTCAAAGACAAAAAATGCTTTCCTCTTCCAATGTATTGCTCCCATAATCACTTACACTGAGGAGTTGAGGTCTAAAACATATGGTGAATCAGTCATGGCCCATGCTTGATCTAGGTAGCCCAGAATCTGGTTTCCTACAGAGGCCAACCAAATGTCAAAGGGAAGCCCATAAATGCCAAAGGGAAGCAAGACTGAAAGGGAAAGTCCATTTCTAATATTTCCCAGAATCTGTTATTCAGAAGTATGCTGCTCATGAACCTGGGGGATAATGTATCACAGTCAAAGCACCAGTGAGAGGCCTTTCCTGCTGAGAATTAACTTTCTCTCAATTACCTTCAGGATCCTGATCTTGCACTGTGTTACTCCTCAGTTTATGAAGTATGCTGTTGTGAAAATTGGTCATTAATTAAAACGGAGGGGGGGGACGTAATAGAAAATATATTGTCATGTGATATCTGAAGAGAGGCATCATGACTGTCAAATTAGATACAGACTTACAATTCTAGTGTAATTCTGACAAATGTGGCGGCTCTGGTGATTAGAACTGTACAGAAAGGTCTTCTACTGGCAGAACCATGTTCTACAGTTCATTACAGAGATCTGCTGACAAAACCATACGCCAGCAGAACTGATCTGCTGGCAAATATCTGCTGGCCAAAAGAACGGCAAATAAAATGCAGGGTAGGGATTAGCTGAATTATACCAGTGTCAGCTCAACTGGTCCTTGACCATTTGGGCCTGCTAGGATTTCAGTCCCAGTCAAACTTAAAGCAGTCTCCTGACAGTAATAGCACAAGTTAATTATAATTAACTTAGGGTGTCATTTATATAAATGAATCTGTTCTAAATCTGGATCCATCCCTATGTTTTATTTAAAAGGACAATTTGCTAAGAAAAGTAAAGTGAGAGATACTGCATTTTGCAACATTGTGCTTTAGCATGTTTGTTAATATCTGGGCAAATGCAGACATGATCAAATGGCAGAATTAGTCATACAGCATTATTGAAGGCTCTGTCTGTCTCTCGAGACTTTTTATTTAATGAAAATTTATTATCAGTATTATTGTTGAGGAAAGAAATCTTATAGCAATGAAACGGCTCCAGACATTTTGTTAATGGTATGTAACTGCAAATGCATCTGAACTTCTTGGGAAAACTTCACTTAGCTAGCATTAACAATGCAAATAAGCCCAGAAGCACAAACCTGCCAAAATGTATACCAATCACTGTTTATAAATGCAAGAAAGAGAATTAGCACATCAAGAAAGGAAAAAACACATATTGGGGTGTCAACCTTTCTGTAAACCTCTTTTTAGCTGTAACAGTTGCTCTTCTCATTTCATTTTATTTTATTGGAAGAGGTGTGATGGACACACGGAAGGTACTACACCTGGCATTCATTGTGTTGGCTGTTTAGAAATGCAGGCAGCATCTGTGCTGGGTTCAACTGATTTCATCACCTGAGAAACTTGAAATTGGTTATTCGCCAACATGTAGTCTGATTAAAACTTTTTTTTCTTTTTCAGAAATATAAAAAAGATATATTTATGAGAGTTAGTTTTTTTTTAATGTCAGAATTCTATCAAGAGAACCTCTTAAACAAATGGCTACTTTATAGTAGACAAAAATATTTTTTTATAATTTCCAAAATGTGAAATACATCCATTAACACATAGAGCAGGGCTTCCCCTTTCTTAAGAACTCCCCATTTTACCATTGGTGTTTGTCTGGGCCTTCAAGTCATTTCCAACTTATGGCAATCCTAAGGGGAACCTGTGATGGGATTTTCTTGGCAAGATTTGTTCAGAGGATATTTGCCATTGCCTTATTCCAGGTTTGAGAGCATGTGACCTCCCCCAAGGTCACCCAGTGAATTTCATGGCCAAGTGGGAAATAAACCATGGTCACTGTTTATGAATTTATATAGCATTCTTATCACATATGGTGATAAGATAAACACTCTGAGGACCGGTGCAGTCCAAAGAGGCCATTTAAGAAACTGGGAAGGAAATACTACCTTCCCCATTGAGTGGCAACATGTCATGACTTAATTTTCAGAGATGGATTTTTGAAAGACAGATAAGGGGGTGAGATAGGAAGGGGAGAAATAAATATTCCCATCAATGTGGCTCAAGGCCCTTTAAATCCTGCTTGATATAATTTGTAATCTATAGTCTAAATCAGGCCAGATGTAGACCCAAGTCCTCTGGTGTCATTCAAAAGAATTAACAACTAGTTTTGTACATTTTTTGCCCAAATATGGACATTTTAGCCAAATTTTTCAGTTGTTGCATAATTTACCATAGGAGAAATGTCTGTTGCTGTATCCTTACCTGCAGCAGAGGGCAGGGGAAGGGTCAGGGCCAAGTGCTCTCTGGATGACCTTCTCTACCTCCATTGTTCTTGTTTTTTCCCCTTCCTCCTTTCCTGCCTTCCCTTTCTTCTCCAACACGGGCTGCTTGCAAAGTGATGATTGACTCCCTTTTCTCCTTTTCCTTAACCTTTCCCCATGGTGAGCATAACTGTGGCAGGGCTGAGACTGGATGGGAAAGCCATTTGCTTCCTCCTGCGACTATTACCAGAGAGGATGGCTGATGATGAAACAAAGTGTGTTCCATTTGGATGGGGAGGGTGCAGTGGACTTTTGTTTTCTAGCTCCAAAACAAGTGGTTTGGAGAGCCTGACAAATTTCAACATAGTTCAGGTGAACTGGTGTGAACCAGATAAATGACACCGCTGCCCATGCCATATTTCTAAGACTCCCTGAGTCCCCCATCAAGAGAACTACACTTCCAGTACCATTCACAGGGTGTCCATGGATGTTGTTTTTTGGGAAAAGGAGAAGGTATTTTCTTCCTTCCTTCCTTCCTTCCTTCCTTCCTTCCTTCCTTTCTTTCTTGTTTCTGGAGGAACCGATGTAAACTTTGTTTTGTCTGGAGGGGCTTCTGTGAAAAAAAGGCTTCCAAGACCCTTTGGACTGTTCGGCTGTAATCTAAATTGAGCCAGTCCCTAATTTTTTTTTTAAACTGGCTAATCATTTGATCACTGTTGATTTTATGTCATGTTGCCATTTTGAGAATCGGGGAAGTAATCATGTCAATATACATACAAGCACAGAGAGGTCTGTGAGCCACAATGGGAGATGACTTTGACGTTTTACTACAGCCACGCACAAGAGAAACATCAGGATATCTCAGGCAATGGTTGCATATCTCCCTACCTATATCCTATGTTCTTCCAGGGAGTTCAAGATGGGATACATAGGGGCTTTCTAGATTGGCAAAAAGAAGTGTGTTCATGGCTGCATGAAACTCTAGCCTTTAGATGAGAAAAAGGGAAAGTGTGCCATGAAAACACTTTTTTTGCGTTTTAGGGGAGAAGAAGCGCCTTTAAAAAGGTGCTGGCTTTCCCAGCTTCTTTTTTAAAAATTGCAGAACAGCGCAGCTCCATCTAAAGGCTGTGGTGCAGCTGCTAAGCATTAAGGAAAAGGCAACTTCATGTCACACTTTCCTGCCAATCTAGAAAGCCCAATAGCTCTCCTTCCTGCACATTATCCTCAAAACAAACCTGTATGGTAGGTCAGAGTGAAAGGGTGAGTGAAACATCCAATGAGTTTTGTGATTCAGTTGGGACTTGAACTCAGGTCTCCTAAGTCCCAGGTGCAACCACTATACCACACTGTTCTCCATCATTATTTTTACGGTTGCAATTTTTTTTTTCATATCACGTCATAGAGATTTACAGATAGAAGAATTCCTGTACTTCATAGACCTTTCTCCATCGTTTTACAGGTATCTTTTTAGTTTTCCAGTTTAATGTACTTTCCCCAACCAAGCTATATGGTCAAACCTATAACTGTAATCATAGGAAAAAATTGTATTCTACTAGAGGAGTAGAAGTTATATATGAATATTCATTTTCTTATATCTAAACTATAAAAGATTCCAATGTCTTTCATAAAAAATAACAAACTTGTTGATATTTAAATGAACACCATAAAAGTATTTTAAGACATGGTGAAGGAAGAGGAGATTTTATAATTTCTTTAATGGCAACAAATATCTTTCCTCTTTGCTCTTGCAATGGGAAAAAAACCCTGGAAATATGATGGTAAAGGCTATAGGCTTACTCTTTTTTTAAAGCAAAATTAAGATAAAATGCTTGAATTGACCCAAAATAGGAATGCAGAAGTCAAATTATTTTTTAAATCAGAAAAATGTTGTTAAAGAAAATTCTACTTTCAATAAAGAATAAAGATAAAGTGAAGTTATTATTGTATCATATGTGCCAAGGCCAACATTCTTGAACTTATTTCAATTGTCCAATATAACTTTCTTCTAAATGCAAATCTGTTACCTTAGGAAACTACCATCTTTGATTATTCTTTTGCTGTGCTAAACAGAGAAAGGGAGACGGAGTGGGTGGTAGAGAACTAAGAGCAATGCTGCTTGGGGGAATTTTGTTACTTTGTGTTTTAGAGAAGGGTTTAGGTCAGTAGCAGTGGCAACATTTATGTGGCCTGTTCCTAATCCTAAAACTTTTAGCATGCTCCAATTTCCAAAGATACCTGAGCGTGTAATTCTGTAAATTCTTCCTATTCCTCCTACTATGAAATAATTCTTAATTATCAAACATACATAAAATATCAAGGTCTAGTGACTTAAAAATATCCTGCAATTTGAATGCAACTGTCAAAGGAATATTATGGAATATTAATTTTAAAATAACAGACTCACAGGCATAGAATAAACTAAACACTCATCAAGACCAGACCAAACCAAGCCAAGTCAGGATGACTCTCCATCCACAAGCCTCCAATAGTTGTGTCTATCCATCCAGAACATAGCATGTGCCATGAGAAGACAGCAGCTGTGTTATAGAAAAGTCACTGTGAAACAGTAATAGTTCCAATGATGACTCATATAAGCGAGCCAAAACATATGTGGGTGAGAAACAACAATGATGCAAAATATCAACCTGACCTGGAGGAGAAAGTGCTCCCTCTTTCCAATTATGTTAACTCTTTTGTCTATCAATCTCAAAAGAAAATTTGAGCAGATAGAGCTCTCTGCCACCACACACACACACACACACACACACATATATATACACACACTTGTCTATCTCATGTGCCTACGATTATATCTTAAGCATGTCTTTGCTTTCCCTTGCATGATGCTGGGACTGAGCTTTCAAAAACAAAGAAAAATAAAAGAGAGAAAATAACTTTTTACTGTAAGTAAATTTTCATCCTGTTTCTTTTCAAATACAAAAGTCACAAGGGCCACATCATTTCTTATATTTTTTATATTTTTCTCCATAGGTCAGTCTATTCATGGTTGTTCTATAATAAATATTCACAAATTTGCATACCCTTGATGAGAAAGGACATCTCTCTTGACATGTTGATATACCTCATCAGAAACACTCCATGAGATATTTTTGCTCCTTCACAAGAACAGAAAAATTATCAATTATTTCAGCAGGAAAAATAGCAAAAAGTTGCACATTGTGCAAAACATTGCATTTTGCACAAAAGTTATGTTTTGCTTAAAAACAATGTTTTTCACATAAAAATTATGAAAATTTTACAAGAAGTCTTGAAATTTGGGGAAAAAATATTTAAAACTCTCATAATCTCACCCAGTGGGCAGAAACATTTTGGAAAATTTTGTTCTTGTTTGTGAAAACAAAATAAAGATTTTCATCCCTTTGAATCTATAACATTGAAGATATAATCACTGCTGGGTTGACATCTATGGATACAGATGTTGAATTTCTTGTTATGGCTATACAATAGTGCTACTTGCTGGAACTATATAGACGTCATTTAAATACATCATTCAAAGAAAAGTTAAAAAAGAAATGACAGTTTGTGCATCAGTTATGAGAGACAAGTAACATTGTGAAAGAAGGAGATTACTTAGACATAAATATCTATTTAAATGCTTTGCAACAGATAGCTGTCAAAATCAGTTTCCAATACTATCCAGAAGAATAAATGGAACATCATGTGACTATCACTTCTATAAAATATACTTGGGCAATGTCATATTGGTTGCTATAGTGTTTGCATAATATGCAGTCTATTGCAATTCTGTCACTTTCAAAATAATGCATATTATACTACTTACTGTGCAAATGGATTTTCATAGAGAAGCCTTAAAAATAAAAGGAGATTAGACTGCCTGAAGAATACAGTCGCAGGGAGTGCAAATGGCCAAAACAAAGTTGCACCAACTGTTTTCCTATCCATAAAGTGATTCTGGCAAAATTAAAATTTTCAGCAGAGATATTCACGGAATTTATTTTAGAAAGTGAAATTCAATGCACTCCACATAACCACACACATTTATTATGGATGAGTAGTTATATGGAATGGATTGGCATTTTGTGCGGAAAGAAATGAATAAAACTGCTCTTTCTGTAATTGTTCTCCTTCCACTCAACTCCTTCCCCTCCAACCCAAAAAGGGTATTCTATGCAGGGAAACAGGTTTGCACACCTCCTGGTCCATTCCAGATCTGCTTCCATTTCAGCAGAAGAGTGCTGCAGAAAACTGAGTCTACCCAGCAAAATAGGGTGCAGGCATATTGGTCCTGCAAATGATTTACAAGTGATAGGTTCTGTTAGCATTAATGGGCAGAGACAAATGGAACAGGGGGCTGGCTAACTCAAGGACCCTCTGTTCCACGCTTCCCAACACGTAATTGCAGACAGAGACAGATTGCAAGGATCTCAAGTGAAACATACAGTTTTTGCACATGTGCCATTTGTTCATAGCTTGCAAAAATCATTGTCATCCCCTTATCACCACTATCATCATCATCATTAACACCACCAACAACAACACCACTATCATTTATAGCCAGCATTTTCTCTCACAATCATGAGTTACAGAGGTATGGCCACTGCAGTTGTACTCTAGAAAAGTAACTTTTTATTGTTCAATTCCCCCCCCCCCCATGAAAAAAAGGCATAAAAAACAGCATCATTTTCCAAGACAATCTGCAGTTTGGGACTTGTTAAGTTCAAGCCCACCCCTCCCCCTCAAAAAGTAAGTGGATTTCTGCATAGAAAACATCATTTTCTTCACAGAAAACATGCTTCCTGCACAGAAAGCAGCATTTCTGTACAAAAAACAAAAAAACAAAACCACACATATATTTTATGTACATAGTAAGTCCCAAACTGTGAATATTCTCACCGACCTAAAATTCTCTGTTTCAGGGTCTTTCTGACAGTCAAGAAGCCATTATTTTTCATTTGGAATATTTTTTAATATCCTTTCTATCCCTAGGAAAAAATATAATGCAAATGTATATTTTCTGAGCTCACAGCAGGAATAAGTCATGAACATCTACTATCACATTTCTGTGTTTACCACATTTTTTATAATTTCACACCCATAAGAATACATTCTTGAGGACATGTGAAATATATTATGTAAAGATGCACACGCCAGTGTGCTTTTACAACCACCCATCTTCAACGCTTCTGGAAGGCACAGTTGACTTTCAGAAGTGTTTTTGGAAGATAGGTGGTCAACCGTGCGTTCCACGAGTTTGGGAAATTTACATTATTATTATTATTATTATTATTATTATTATTATTATTTTATTCCTATATATGCCTGTACTTCTAAGCTGTTTATTCATTCTGTACCAGTAAATAAATTAAAGCATGCCCTCATGGTAGAATAAAATCCATATTATGAAGTGGAAAATTATAAACTTTGCTATCCTCACTGGTTTACAATCACGGATTACTTACCATAACAGATTATTGTATCCTTCACTGGTGGCCAATGACCAAAACAGATTATTGTATCCTTCACTGGTGGCCAATGACCAAACTGAGCTGCTACTATCAGTTGTATCAATTAACATGCCTCACTACAGATGTAACAATATTATTAACAATAACAATAATTTCTTTATAATCTCACTAGAGCATTAAAATTGTCTGGAGAGGCCGTTCTCTCTGTCCCACCACCCTGAGGTGGGAACAAGGGAGAGGGCCTCCTTGGTGGCTGCTCCCAGGCTCTGTTACTCTTTCCCTAGAGAGGACAGGATATTTTAGGGATTTTAGTCTGTGGCAGATAAAAACATTTTTGTGCTGTCAGGCTTTTTAAACTGACAAATGTCGGGCTTTCAAGTCCAACTATGCAAGTCAGGTGTCAGGTTCGTATATCGTTTTTATTACATTTTAATATTTTAATGTGTTATTTTTTAAAACTTTTAATTTTGTTTCCTTGTTTTTAAATTGTACTATTTTAAATTTGTTGTTAGCTGCCTTGAGTCCCTCTACTGGGAGAAAGGTAGGTATAAGGAGGAAATGGAGGAAGCCACATATGCCTTATATATGTGTGTATATATATAAAGCTCCTAATCCTCTTCATCTTATAATACATATTTTTGTTCCTGGTACACAAACAAAATAAAGATGGAGTGCAAGGGGGTATTATTTGGGCATTGCACCCCTAATTCTAGGAAATTTACTGTGGTGCAAATCTTGCCATGATGACACATGTGAAATAGGCTGCCCAATTTCACCTTGTATTCCTCACAGAGGTATCATGAGCTTATGGTGGATATTTCTCAGGGCTGACCCTACCATTAGGCTGAGTAAGGCAGCTGCTTTAGAAAGCAGATCCCAGGGACAGGGATTATTGGTGCAGTATTGAATGATAGAGACTCACATGCAGTGGATAGCACTGTCCCGTTACTCCTGGACTGAATTAAGATTCAAGCACCAGTTTGGCCAGCATGTGGAATTGGGGAGGGGGCAGCAAAATACTTCAGAACAGTCCTAAACCTTTCCCCATATCACTTTCATGAATGAAAACCATCAACAGTAGGAGGTTCAGTTTTAGATTTTGTGGATTTTAGTCAGCAGTGGCCCTTTTCACATGGCCCCACAGCAGAGCCAAACACGAGGAATGGTATGAACTGCAGTCCAATAATGTCCCCAAGATCAAATATTCCCCATCGTTGTTGTTGTTGTTGTATACCTTCAAATTATTTCCAACTTATGGCAACCCTAAGACAAACCTATCACAGGGTTTTCTGTGGCTGAGTGTGTGTGACTTACCGAAGGCCCCTTTATGGGTTTTCACAGCCCAGTGGGGAACTGAGTTAAGTCTTGGATAAGCACGATATCATCGGAAAATTTTCAGCATGATCACTTGACTTTGCCAGGAGTTTGCCTTTTTCTTCTCCAATTTTTCCCTGTCTGATAATCTCCCTAGTCCAATGCTCAAACCACTAACTACACCATGCTGGCTCTCTCCCCATCACTAAATGAACACAAAAAGGATTTTCTCTACATACTGGTCTGGCTTCACCAAGAACTTCAAGATGTAGTCTTGTGTTCATGGAATCTCTAGGAATAATTTTCAGAGCATTTCAAACAAAGCTTCTTTCCTGAAAGGGGAATTTATATATGCAGTGAAAAATAAATAAATATATAAAATACAATACAAGCTACTAAACAGAAATGACAGAACAAAGATTATCTGAAGGTCTCTGATTGCTCACAGATTAAAACTACTACTCACTGTCATAAAAATTTATGTTTTCATTTATGAAAATACTAGTTATTAACTTCCATTGCTGTTTACTGCTGGTAAGTAAGAATATAGCAAGCAGGGAATATCATACCAAATTACTCTGTGGGATTCTCATGGTTATGGCAGATAGACCTATTTATTACAAATGTTTTAGGAAAGTATTCTAAACTTATCAGTGCTTTATTCCAAGACAAAGGGCCTGGGTTAGGCATAAAAGTGTCAACATACCTGGTATAACCATGATGTGTTTATTTTTGTTACAATATTCAATTCGTCATGCAACCTCTGAGCATGAAAGTCTATTGCTAGTTAAGTTTGATACCCAAGTGTATATGTTCCTTTAAATTGCCTGTCGATGCATGACAATAGCAACCCCATATATTTCATAGAGTTTTTTTTTTAAAGCAAGCAATACTCACAGGTGGTTTTGCCAATTCCTTCCACTGAAATATAGACAAGTTTCAAATTGTAACATGTTGCTTGTTTTGATTGTGAAAATAGGACATGAAGTAATGATAGGAGATGCAAAGGTTAGCTATACTTTCCCATATGTCTGTGTGCATGTTCCTTCAAGTCTCCTGTCAACTTATGGCAACCCCATGAAATATATAGGGTTTTCCCAGGCATGGAAAACTCTAAGATGGTTTTGCCAGTTCCTTCCTTGAAATACAGCTTACACCACCTGGCATTCATTGATGGTCTTTTATCCAAATACTAACCAGGGCTGACATTACTAGCTTCCAAGATCAGACATTATCTGTTGCCTTTAGGGTCTTTAGGCCCTCCTACACTTTCCCATACACATTTCAAATAATCAGCATAACCCTTGAGTTATCATATTGTGCCAAGTGAAAGTGTTTGTGATCTGGAACTGATGCTATGAAGACCAGTTGTAACCAATTGCTTAACATGTATTTTATGCTTTTAATTGTCAAGTACCTTAGAAGACAACGTAAAAATATTGTAATAAAAATGGGAGATCAGCGCTGCCGGCTTAATTCAGCATCTAACTCCTAGAGTGGCCAAACAGATACCTACAGAAAGAGTTTGTAAACAGGTCAGGAGGGTATTGGCAGCCTCGTAGCGTCTTATATTCCTCAGAAACTCTTACGCAAAGGTGTAGTACTTCCTGTGCTGGAGAGAATACATCACCACTTGTAGGAATTTATAACCTCATCATCTCTGAATTCACCTAATACCCCTATAAAGCTGCCCAATTTGCTGGCCATCACTGTGATAGTAAATCCCACAGTTTGACCATACATTGTTTAAATAAATAACACAGCATAAAGAAATAATGATCCAATTAGCTAGTCTTTGTTTATTTCATTTTTTATTAAAATATTTGTATCCCACCCTGTATCCCAGGAACATGGGAGGGTCATACAATAAAATCAGTTTAAAATCTTTGCAAATGCATTTCAGTAAAAAAAAAAAAAAAAGCAATCTAAATACATTAAATGAACAAATCAAACCAAGTTTAAACAGTTAAAACCAAGTACTTATACAAACTACTGTAAATAAAATCATTTGATGTTAAATGCTGTAGTAAAACACCATGTATTTTTTTTTTTAATGGAAGCCAACATTGGTGGCAATCAGGCCTCGAAGCGGAAGGCATTCCATAACTGACTCCTCTAACCACAGGAAAGAAGGCCCTTTCCCATTCCATCACACATGTATTATGTTCACTGGTGGAACACAAGGAAAGGCTTCCTTCGCAGATCTCAATCTTCAGGCTGGCATACATACATATATATGAATCAACACAGAGAAATGTAAGGTTCTGCACTTAGGGAGGAAAAATGAAATGCACAGATATAAAATGGGGGACACCTGGCTGAATGAGACCACATGTGAAAGGGATCTAGGAGTCCAAGTAGACCATAAGCTGAACATGAGTCAACAGTGTGATGCGGCAGCTAAAAAGGCCAATGCAATTTTAGGCTGCATCAATAGAAGTATAGTGTCTAGATCAAGGGAAGTAATAGTGCCACTCTATTCTGCTTTGGTCAGGCCCCACCTGGAATACTGTGTCCAGTTCTGGGCACCACAATTCAAAAAGGATGTTGAGAAACTGGAGCAGGTCCAAAGGAGGGCAACTAAGATGGTGAAGGGACTGGAAACCATGCCCTATGAGGAACGCCTTAGGGAACTGGGGATGTTCAGCCTGGAGAAGAGAAGGTTAAGAGGTGATATGATAGCCCTGTTTAAATATTTGAAGGGATGTCATATTGAGGAGGGAGCAAGCTTGTTTTCTGCTGCTGCAGAGACTAGGACGCAGAATAATGGATATAAATTGCAGGAAAAGAGATTCCACCTCAACATTAGGAGGAACTTCCTGACAGTAAGGGCTGTTCGACAGTGGAACACACTCCCTCGGAGTGTAGTGGAGTCTCCTTCCTTGGAGGTCTTTAAGCAGAGGCTGGATGGTCATCTGTCAGGGATGCTTTGACTTGGAGTTCCTGCATGGCAGGGGGTTGGACTAGATGGCCCTTGTGGTCTCTTCCAACTCTATGATTCTATGATTCTATGATTCTAAGATTTCCTTCAGCTAGCTGGGTCCCAAACAGTTTAGGGGTCTTCTGCATTAGCCACAGTAGTCTAATCAGGAAGTTACTTGTGGATGACCTGCTCTACTTATCCTCATACAGGAAAATGGCATCTTCTGTCCAAATGGGAGGTAGCATCAGATTTTGAGAACCCTGGGATTTGCAGAGGTAAATCAGAAGAGAGAAGATAACTGGAATTGTTTTCTTTGGACCCCCCCCCCCCACTGTCCAACCCCCCCCCCCCCCAACCCATTTAATATATTCAGTGATTATGGGGTTTTGATTAGCTACTGAAAGAGAGATGGGAAACCAGGGGTTGGGGAGAGCAGGCTGGAGTATCCTGGAAGAGGGTGAGGTTGCAGCCATACTGCAACATTCTGTTGAAAGTTTCACTTTAGAATAACATTAACTCTGTGAATTTACATTAAACATTACTTTAATACTGAAGTAAGACCTTGTATGTTGGTACTGAGGAACAGTAATGGTAAATGTGTAGATTTTTTGCTAATGTCATCTTCCCCACCCAAAACTGTTAGCATCCTACTTTCTTTCACAAGGTGGATTGCAAGATTGTCTGCTAAGCTAGAAATGGGACTTGGGATAGGAGGGCAACTGCAGTATCAAATATATATGGGCTTGGGCTAGCTTCTCCTTCTTGACAAATTTATTTCCTCCTTCTAACTACCAAGTCTCATCAGCAAATCCTCCCCTATCTCACTTCTGTCCTACCTTGTCCAGCACAGGTCATCTATACCTTTGAAAATGTGATGGCATCCTTTCCATGCAAAGTAAAAGTTAAGGTCAACCTGAAAACAATGTGAGAGGAAAGGCAAAAATGACTTCTTTTTATGTTCAGTGTGCACATTCTTTCATAACAGGTTGGACAAGGTATTGCCCTCCAGATATGGTAGTCTGTATAGCCAATGACGAAGAATGCTGAAAGCTACTGTCTAACAACATCTGGAAAGCCACACTTTACCCGATCCATTTGTATAAGAAAGTGTTGCCTGAATTCTCCTGCACTGTTAAAGCTAGTACCTGTATTAAACGAATATGCAAGCTACCACAGGGATTTGCTTGGCAGTCTCATTCAAGTAATAATGATGTGCACATTACTAACAAATGCTGACCTCTTACTTCTGAAGTAACATAAAATGCTTTTCATTATTACTTCTGACTTTTGTCTTTCTTTTTGAACCTGCTCCAAATTCCACTTGTCTTTATCAGTGCTTACATTATATAAAACAAAGGAGAGGTCAGATGTCCTGTCAGGTTCATAAATTTGGTGGGAAGGGAGACACAGGTTTTGGGGATGGTTTGTAAAAAAAAAAAAAAAAAAAAAAAAAAAAGAAAGAAAGAAGACAAAATAATTGATTTTCCCAATTCTTCTTGCTCAAAGAGAGATTATTTTTATTCTCTTACACACCTCAGTATCAAAGGTGAAACATCAGAATTCATTATAGATAAAGCAAACACTGTGTATTCTATCATGAGAATTATACTTCTGCAAATAACCATAAGACATTCAGCACAATTATTTCTGCTTTGCACAATCTACAGTAGCTTTATACACACAATAAAATTATTCTTCAGGACAATTTGCCACATTGGGCAAATATCTGAATTGTGTTGGAGTAGTGGTGAAGTTTATCTGTTTAAAACAAGAGATTTATTTTATTAAACTGTTAAATTGGTATTAATCTGTTAATAAATATGTAATAAACAGTTTTATTTAACTGTTAAATCCAAAATCTAACTGTTAATAAAAGATTTTTTAAAATGATAGTTTGAACCATAAGAATTCATATCCTATCTAAAACCACATGAGTTGAATTTCAGTAAACTAAATACCAACTTGGAAAGTTTATC
The DNA here is from genome assembly GCA_034509955.1 of Urosaurus nigricauda. Classification (NCBI taxonomy): domain Eukaryota; kingdom Metazoa; phylum Chordata; class Lepidosauria; order Squamata; family Phrynosomatidae; genus Urosaurus; species Urosaurus nigricauda. The sequence goes on from JAOEGL010000006.1 coordinate 83,058,775, forward strand.
CATACCTACAGAATTGCCACCGGGAGTTGGAACTTTGTTGCAAATATTCTTGGGCCAAATGAATACCATATAATAAACTGGAATCATTCTTCTTAACTATGGCCAGTTGAGAGGTTTTCATTATTAACATGCATCTTTGTAATTAACATGCATCTTTGTAATCTAAGATTAATGAAACACAGGAATTGTCATGATGAACTGAGAAGTTTCTATCAGATACATCTGGTAAGCAGAAAATGGAGATGAATATAAATTACGTTAGAAAAGAACTCTGTATGGGCACACCTTACATTCTCACCTGTTTTCGTAATGGATTTATCATTGTAAATGTTGTGACAATATTAATACAAACAAACAAACAAACAGCTTCATTTATATACCGCTTCATACCCTTAAGGAGTGTCTAAGCGGTTTACAATTGTAAGCTATTTGCCCCCCAACAATCTGGGTACTCATTTTAGCGACCTCGGAAGGATGCAAGCCTGAGTCAAGCTTCAGCCCTTTGCTGGTCTTGAACTCGCCACCTTATGGTTTTGAGTGAGTGGCTGCAGTACAGGCATTTAACCATTGCGCCACCAGGGCTGGTATAATAACCCCTAAGGGGGATGCTTTAAAGTGTGTCCATAAGCAAGAATATATTACCACACTACATTAAGAGTCCGTTAATGTACAGAAGCCAAAGGGAAGATTGTGTCTTGATTAATATTATGAATTAATAACTTCACAACCTGTGGAATAAACTACTAAATTTATTCAGACTATTTGGATTTAAGCCAATTTAGCCTAGAGGCCACATGATTAAATGTTGACTCTTATTCAGCACTCCAGAAAAATCACCTGATTCAATTTGGACTAATTCAAGGGCTACCCAGTTTGACCTGCATCCAGAATTGGAGATGGAATTCCAAATTTCAGATTTTTGCTTCCCAATCACTATAGTTAGTCATAAGTTTTCTTTTCATTTTTTAGAACTAGATAAAAATTGTAGGCACTGTAGCACCTTGGTAGGGAATTTATTATCTTTTAGTCAAATTAGTGTAAGGTGGTGGGTTGTGCTAAAAATCAAAGTGTGGTGTTTAACTTTGGCTTTTAGGATGTTTATAATGATCTAGAGCTTGGATAAGCAATGTGGTAGTCACATTTGCTGACAATACCTAATTATTAAAAGTTACTAGAAACAAACAAAAAATGATTGTGTTCTCTTCAAACTGTGTGAAAGGATACTTAAATGGTACACGAGGTTTAATGTAAGGAATATAATGTGATGCATACTGGTGTAAAAAAACCTGAAGAATTCTAATGTTACAGTGTCTGATCAAGAAAAAGGCCAATAAACTGTGGTGCACAGTTTAATAAAAATGTTGGCCCAAAGTATAGCTACTGTTGTTTTTTAAGGCAATTACCATGTTGGGCATAATATGATATATGAAAATGTATTATTTATTTAATTGTTATGTTGTTTTCCTCTATCATATAAAGTATTTAAAACAACCCCATAAATCAGGTCACATGTGGCATTTGAATCTGGATCTCTTGAGTTCCATTACACCCTTTTCCCCACAGATCATGGTTGAACCACTGAAGCAGAAATGTAACCCTCTTAACATATTTTTATTTTTACAGAATAGAAAATGTAGAGACTGATTTAGGTGCTAGACTATTTACCTTTGGGACTGTTTAAAATATTTTCTTTCAGGGTGAAAGTGGTGTCACTCAGCTTTACCCACCATCCCATGAAGGACTCAGAGTTTTATAATGGAGGCTTGCATTTTGCTGCTCATAAACTGTGAATGTTCCTCCCTTACTTAGCTTCTTCTAGACTTATTACACCTGCCTTACTTAACTTTGCAGACATGCAAAGAAAATGTATCTTTCGGAGATCAGAGAGCCACTGATAACATATGCCCTATGATTTGAAGGTAGATATGCCACTCTTTCAATCCAACCATACTCTCAGAAATGAAATCATAAAAAGATGTTACTCTTGCAGATTGACTGGCTCTTGTTCTGAAGCAACATGCCCACACAATGGTTCATATGATGTTTGGCTTCATTTCTAATCACTTTCAAAGGAAGACCAGTTTGCCTCAGAAATTGCCAGAACTGTCCAAAGAGAGCTGACTAAGCTTATTCACACTTTGTCTGAATCTGAAATACATCCATAGTTTGGGTCCTTTCAGTGACTGCAGTTTATCGGAATTATTTGGGGAGGGGGGGGGAGGTCGAAATAGTGTTCCTATCCTGTAATTACTTTCTACAGATGTTGTATGTGAATTCATGTATTGGTTTCTTAACCTCTCCAACTTCGGACATTGCTTTCCAAATCTTGTACCCTCAAATAATATTCACATCCAAAGGGTGTGAGTACGAAGGGCCTCTAGAGTATCAAGACTCTAGGTGCTAAAACAAATGACGAAAATGAACAGGGTGAATAGGTGCGTCATTAGAGTGTGATTTTCTGCCCAATGGAGGAAATGAAAATTTAGCCATAAAAATATTTGCTCCCTGGGTATCTAGAAAACAACACATTGCTCTAATATCAAAACATGAGGAATAACTTCATCACAGCATATGTGAATCATCAACCAGTTCTCAAACTGAATCCAAACATCTGAAAAGCTTTCACTATCACATTTCAGCTTTTTTTAAAAATGAGTACGTTTCTACAACTAAAAAAAGGGGGATTATTCAAATACCAAAAACATATCTTACAGTTAGATAAATCCAACAGAGTATTGGTATTTACCATAAACAAACAAATCTACACAAGCCAAGTTTGTTAACCACCAGTACATTCAGAGACTGCCAAATAATATTTTCCTGCCAAAAAAAATTGTCACCCATAGGCTCTATTCCCCATCTCTAGAGGTTTTCTGAATAAAGAAAGCCAAAGAAAAATAATAATAATTTTTTATCATATCTTCTTTCAATATTTTGGAAGTTAAATTTTTCTATATATCTTACAAAGGAAATACTAGCAAAATTATACAAGAAAAATATTTCATATTATAGTTTTTCTCTTGTTTTTTTTTAAGCACAAGAATACTATGATTCTGCTCAAATATGATGATATTTATTAAAATAATGGAGCAGTTTAGATAACACTCAGTATTGGTTGGGTTCTTCCTCTGATCTCTTGTTTAAATTACCTATTGGCTACATTTTGTTCACCATAATCGTGTAAGTGTTTATTGTAGAATCTAATCTGGTCAGTTGCGTTGTCATAAACCTTTACAAGGCAAATTAAATTAAGACATAATCATAGTTTTTTATGAGAGTTTCTCATCTCTGACTTATTTGCTATTGAGAATGGGGGCATCTGTAGTCAATAAAAGTATGTGTTTTAAACTGCTAACAATCACAGACGAGCCTAACAGAAATGGATCTGGAAGTATCACCTGACCAGCTCAGACCAACTGGTATAAAAACCACTGCATTTTCACCTATATTTCCCTTTTTTGACCAAAATTTCTACTTAGACCTTAGTCTAGATGACATTCTTTGCCAGGTGCAGAAATCTAAAAAGTTATCCTGTGTCACCTGGGGATAATACAGAATGAACACACATCCTTGTTTCATTGTAACCTGTCTATGTTGTTGTGTCTTCAAGCTTACTCAGGCATTTCTTGCCTCCTGTTATTAGACAGAGCTTGGCCAGCAATTCCCAAAATCCCTTATCCAGCATGGTTAGTGGACATGTTGGCTGGTGCAATCTGGGAACTTTTCAAGTTCTGGTCATAGCAATTGTCTGTGAGTATTTGTGAGGCTAAACATTCACTCATACGTTAACCAGAATTATGTCAAAGCATGGTTGTAGAAACTATTTTTACATGGAAGTTTAAATTTTACTTACAATCTGTGTATGGAAAAGTCACAGATTTTTATCACAGCTCTCAGAATCCCCCAGCTAGCACATTTACTGCCCATGCTGGTTGAAGGAGTTCTGGAATTTAGAACCTAAAAAATAACTTTTCCAAATTCTGGCTACAACAGAATGTTATAGAAACCAGCACAAATATGTGATGTGATGCAAATCAGGTATATTATAGTGGCATGTTTTGTCCACATCCAACACAGAGCTTGCATGTTGTTTTTCTCCAGTATAGACTGCTGTCTCTTCAAATTTATGTACTTTTGGCAGAACAATGTTGCATTCACAAGATTCAGAGATGTTTTCAGTGTATTAATAACTAGGAAAATCAGCTGTAGCCTCCAGTGAAAAGCTAATATAAGATCCCAATTCCAGTAATACTAGGAACCAGTAACACAGGTTTTAATACTGGAAGCTAGAAACAAGATCCTAGTCTCAGTAATACTGGAAACCCCAACAAATCTTGGAATATTGATATAGATATGAGGATAATATAAAGATTATCCCCAGATATTCCAAATACATTAATGGAAGGTTTCTGGAAATGAAATGCTGCTGCTGCCACTGATGACCTTATTTTCTCGACAGATGACTTTAATCTAGAGCAGTGTTAACACCTTTAATAAGTATTAACCTTTCATAAATAAAAATAAACAAAGTACACTTTATCTTGAGTACCTGTAATTACTGCTCATAATAATGTTAGTATACAGATTCATTGCAAGAAGACTGCATCTCTAAATATTTGTGCTGGTAAAATGGCCTAAAGATCTCTGTTATAACAACACTCCCTTGCTCCCAACTTCATTATAAACACTTATATTGTTACTGTAAATCTTTCTAAGGCTACCCCAATGTCTCACTACAAGGACATTTTTATAATGAGGGGTGGGGTATTATTTTTTAAAACCCCAGTCTTTATACAATTATATTTGGTGATTAAATCATAGGGGGTGTGTTTCACACACACACACACACACACACACACACAAATATCAGGGAAACACACCTATTGTTCCTACTAAAAAAAAGAAAGAAAGCTTATTTGGGGACATTTGTGAAACTTCATTGCTTTATCCACTAGTTTCTATTCTGTGACCATCCTGAAAGATTTATGCTCTGTGTTTTGAGGGTCTGTTATTAAATGGCTTTGCAGAATTAAAAATAATTAAATTTAAATATAACTTTTAAAATGTGTATTGGACCTTTGTGCCTTTCAAAAGAGGTCAAGTTCAAGACACTTATGAAAAGACCATTCCCACGGAGACTGAAGAAGAGAGCCTATTAGCCTTGCTCCACTTTTTCTCTGCCCTTCTTTGATCATAAAACACTGTTATGGGTAGCAAGAGCAGCATTGGCAGAAGGAACTGAAAGAATTAAGGATCCTGTAAGTAAGAGGATCTAATTTTATACTGGGGGAAAGGTGGGATATACATCCCTATACCAGGAGAAAGGTGGGATATAAATAAAATATAAATAAATAATTCAATTCAGACTTACCTGTCAGTAATACCCATTCTATTTCCTCTTGTTTGTTTTTTGTAAACATTCATAGTATTGGGCTGCACATTGTTCCAAGAGACAGTGACAGTATCTGAATGGGGAAAAACAGGATTTTTTTAGTTTTAAAATTTTCACTGGCATTTTTTCACAATACATTAAATAATAATAATAATTTAAAAAAATCTGTCCGGCTAATAAAAGCAAGATAGGCCAGCAATCACTAAGAGAAGCCAGTGACTGACATATCTTACTTTCTTAAACTAACAGAGCAAAGTATTAATTAAGTTTGATGAACAGAGGCTGAGCTAGGAACAAGTAGATTTCACAGCTACAACTTTCCGAGCATGTAACTGAGTATCCTCCCAACCATCCACTATCATTCTGAACACATAACTTCTTTATTTTTCCCCCACATCCCAAAGAAGATTTCAGCAACAAAGAAAGATGGACCAACAGCTCTTGGGCTGTCTTAAAACTCTCCTAAAAAGGCAGAATGGTAAAATTGTTATAGTGACAATGTTACATTCAACTCCACGTAATGAACATTTGTTGGAGTGATACTGCTTATTCCTAGAACTAAATATTTTCATGATGGTGGAACTACAGGGCATTTCAATGGCAGCATTCAACTATGAATTCCAAACTGCTCGGAATTAGGATACCTAAAGGATTGTCTACTCCTTTACAAATTTGCCAAACATTAAAATCTGCTTCAGAGGCTAATCTCACATCTTCTTGCCATCTGGAATTGGACAGGTGGAGATGGGAGATCTGGCACCTCCTTTCCTATTATTCTTTTTACTGGGGTAAGTGGAGGAATGGGCTGGAGTTTTTGACTTTAAAAACCAAGTAGGATTATTTCAGCTTTCAACTGCTATTATAATTTGTTATTGCTATTTTGTGGGATTTCCTTTGTTCATTTTCTTTTATGTCTTATGCTGTATAGCAGCTTGAGAACCAAGACTCAAATGTGGTAATGCATTCTTAACTTGAGCTAGCCCTACCATTAGACAGATTCAAGTGAATCAAGTGGCAAATGCTAGGAGGAAGCATTAGCAGCCCCAAAGCCATTTGACCTGAGCTTCCACCCATTCCTTTCCTTCTTTTGGAGGACAGCCTTCTGTGTGCCACCCAGCTTGCCATACAATTCCTAAATTACTCTGCTGATTTCAAGTATTGTAGTGGACACTATCCAGTTGACAGTGTTCAAGTAAGATTCAATTGCCTGACCATTTGGCTTTCATATTTGGAATAGCAATAGCATTTACATTTCCATACCACACAATACTGAACTCAGTAGTCTTTAAGCGGTTTACAACATGTAAGCTAATTGCCCCCAACAAGCTGGGTACTCATTTTAGCGGCCTACAGAAGGCTGCAAGGCTGAATCAACCCTAGAGAATGTAAGGGGAATGTAAGGGGTATCATATTTTCCATATCTGGAATATAATGGGGATCATATTTTCTTTTCCCTTAGGGAGCAGCATGTCAGGCTGGTCCTTTCCTCAATAAAACCCATTATCAAAACCCATTTGATCCCATACAGAAGAAATCATAAAATGAAGACAAGAGGACTAATATTGGGCCATTCAGATTAAATGGATGTCCAACATGTGGTGTTTGCCAAATTCAGGAGGCATCTGGGTGATAACTGGTGGAAGCATGGTGAGGAAGAAGTACTAATTTAGTTAGATAAAGAAGACAATTCTTGTATACTTAACAGAAAAAAATCTGTGGTAAATGATAAATGGTGTGTGATCATGAAATATGAGGAAAAGGAAAAGCTTCAAGGGGGACACTTTAATTCTAATGTTGCCCTCAAGTGCATCCCTTTATTTGCTCCAATAAAAATGAATGTTGGCCATTAAAAAAATAAAGAGCTCCACTAAGAGACCCAACAACAGTGTTAGCAAAACCTGCTCCCTCTTATCTGATTTTGGACAGCAGAACCTTCTCAAGTGAACACATACCTGGTACCTTAGGATGTGTAAATATTTGAAAAGCTATAAAACACACTACAGGGACCCCTACATTATACCATCTTGGTTTTTTTTTTTTAAATTTATTTACATGTCACAAAGATGAGTATCTTCCTGATGAATAAATATTAGGAAAATTTAGATTAAGAAAGAAAATTGTCATCCTAGAGTCTTCACTATGCTGATGGAAGACGACTGTACAGATAGACATACTCTTTAAAAATATGTACTGTATCTAAATAAGGTAATCCAAATAAGTTAATATGCAACTGTATTGTTTATGAAGATGCTGAATGAATGTAAATATTTTCCAAATTCAAAAGGATGACATGGTGATTTCATAAAGTAGCCTTCTCAGACAAGGTAAGGTAGCAGCAAACGATGCCACCTAACTCATATTATCTTTTAATGTAAACAAGAATTAACAATTTAAGCTCATATCTTTTGAACAGCATTTTAAAAAATAAAGTTAAGCCTTTCTAGTCTACAACAATGTGAGTATTGAAAGTGGCTGGTCCCAGAATCAAATTCAGTGCAAAATTATTCTAATGAACTCCAAATGTTGGACCTACTGGTATCCATTCCAAAGTGTTGTTTTACATGTTTGAGTGTGTGCGTGCATATGCACCTTCAAATTGCCTGTCTACTTATGGTGACCCCATGAATTTCACACTATTCTTAGGCAAGAAAAACCTCAGAGGTGCTTTTGCCAGTTCCTTCCTCTGAAAACATAGCTTACAGCACTGAGTATGCCTTGGCAGTCTCCCATCAAAGTACTAATGCTGGACATGCTTAGCTTCCAAAATCAGACAGGATGTGGTGCCTTTAGTGTATTTAGTGGCGCAGTGGTTAAATGCCTGTACTGCAGCCACTCACTCAAAACCATATGGTTGCAAGTTCAAAACCAGCAAAAGGGCCCAAGCTCGACTCAGTCTTGCATCCTTCTGAGGTCGCTAAAATGAGTGCCCAGATTGTTGGGAGCAAATAGCTTACAGTTGTAAACCGCTTAGACACTGCTTAGGTGGTATGAAGCGGTATATAAATGAAGCTGTTTGTTTGTTTGTTTAGATAACTATAAAAAAATTAAAAAGTTCTTTCAGAATATCATAAAGATATCAGTGTCAAATCTATTTTCTTTTCAGACTGTCTTGGTAATCTTCTCAGATAGAGAGTTAAGCCATCCTCAGCTCAAAAATTCAACTAGCCTGACCATGTTTCTTAGAATGGAATGTAAAGCCAATGAATCAAGCCCTGAGGTCATAGTTGCTCTCATTACATCACATATATAACATTGCTCTGCTCAGAAATTTCATAACAGCATGTAGACATAACATTCCCAAGAAAAGAAGAAGTGGAATACAGAGAGGTAAGCATTCATCCTTTATGAACCAATTAGTAACATAAAATTAGCAAGCACTTCTGCAATGGTTGTAACCAAATTAAAGAGAAGTTAAGAAGAACCATTCAGGATGGGGCAGTTCACTGACATTTTCTCAAATTGATTTGTTATATTTCCCTATTTATTCTATAGATAAGGGTGTACAACATTTTGGGCCCTCAAGTACCTTGTCTGATATCAGCTGGGGGAGCATGGTCTGCACATCCATGTACACACAATACACACACATACACAAACAGAAAGAGTGGAGGGCATGGAGAAAGTCTTCTCCCACACTCTTTCATATATCCAGTATGCAAGGATTGAAAGTCTTGAACCTCCCTGCTGTGCCCTATATGATCTAGAGATTAGTGGACAATAAAACTAAATGCCTTTCTTCCCCTGTAGTGGTCTCCACTGAAACAGTGGTTTTCCTATCATTACTAACCACAAGAACACAGTGTCTGGGGAAACCAGGGGACAACAATCTTTCCCAGTTGCCCAACTTCAGGGGCTGCACAAGGAGAAGCCAAGGACTGTAAGTGCAAGATATGCATCCTAAATAAAAGTAGGTTTAATCATAATAAATAAAACAATTATTGCTATATTTTTGAAATTAGGAATGGATGTAATAAAAAAGCACACTGCTGAATAAAAGCCCTTCTACATATGTAAACACATTATTAAAGCAAGATAATTATACTTTTCTGAAATAAATACTGAAGATGTATTAAACCAACAGTTTCACTTCTGTATGTTGCCTTTTATTTAGATGTTCTGTTCACAAATGCTACTAAATACTTGTTTCTGGTAGCAGCTGTTAAGCCTACTCAATAGCTGCATAAATTCTTTTGATCAACATATAGATATAATGTAATCTAGGCCTACAAAAAGCAACTGTGTGAATTCTAAAATGTCATTGGCTTGCTAAACAGATAGTTGATAGCAGAGGCCCTGTTTTGCAACTGAATGGCTGAGAAGATTAGCAAGTGGGCACAGGCGCTTTCACACTTCAGTTACTACCAGATCAAATAAAAGGACCAATCAGGAATAACTGGCAGTTATTGCTTCTTAATGAATGTGAAAAATTAGCTGATGATCTCTGTTCAGTAAGTATTGAAAGATTTTTCATTACTACTGAAAACCTATGGCCCTGTCTCAAAACTAACCATGGCCATGTCTGCCCCACAAACCAAGGGGAAGGCTGCATCTGCACTACAGAAATAATGCAAATTGACACTGCTTTAATTGCCATGGCTCAATGCTATGGAATTCTGAGATTTGTAGTTTTGTGAAATATTTAGCCTTCTCTCTCAAAGTACTCTGTAGTTCGTGCTACAACAAACTACAAACTCCATAGGATGGAGCCATGGTAGTTTGACACCACTTTGACACCACTTTAAAGTGCATTATTTCTGCAGTGCAGGTGCACCCTTAACTATAATACCCCCTCCCCCAAATTTCATACCACAACCCTTAGATTTGTAATTTGAGGGAGCTAAGAATATTAAACTGATTATCCTCAACATCCTAACACAGTTCCCTGCCCCGGGGTTCCTTTTTGGAAGCCATGCCAGTTGAACTATGAAGCATAGGTGACTCATGGGTATGTATCATTCCAATAGCTGCACAGTTCAACAAAATTTCTTTCCTTAATATTTCACAACTGTCAGCAAAATGTTATTATTTGGCAAAATCTAGTTATTTCACTGGTACAGTTATTCTGATCCAGGGCACTAGCAGCACAGGCCATGCACAGGTAGTGACACTAACATAGCAACTAGACAAATGCACATGTGAATCAACTCAATTTACAGCTACTGTGCACCACTTACAAAATCTTACATCTCTATAAAGAAAACTCAGCAGGAACCTACCGCAGGCAAAACCAGTCAGACGGGCTTTGGCTTTATCAGTTTAAATTGCATTGTATCAAAAGAAGTTAATATCCAATAATGCAGTCTTGGGTGAACTTCCAGTGACCCCCAAAAAGAAATTCCAGAGCTCATACACAAAAATTTGAACAAGGTTGGAAAGACAGTTATTGAACACAGGGATCATTTACAAACATTTTCTTTTAGCACCTCATAATTACAGTAATTTAACAGAAGGCATGATTCCTCCAAAAACGAGCCCAAGAAAACACCTTAATTGCTTCAACAGAAGCACTTTCCTGAGCCAGAGGACTTACTGGAGCCTAACTGATCATTTCTGAATGTTTAGGGTTGACAATACTGTACCCTATCTCCTCTGCTTCCTGGATTCCTGGTGGGCTAATGAAGGTGAACTGCGGTTTCTCAATATTGCTCCCAGCGCAGCTCTGAGCATTTATGATGTCATCAGCTACAGCACGAAAAGCACAGATTCATGAACTCAGCATCTGGCAGATAAGTGAGAGAGAAGTTGATTTTCCAGTATTTCCTACCATTCCATTCTCAAATCATACTATAAAATTCTAGCGACACACCTTGTGCCTTCTTGTTATATATTCACACTCACACACAAGCTCTTTCTCTCCCTCCCCCACCCCCCCCCTCTCTCTATATATATATCAGTTGACAAACTCATGCAGCATTTGCACATACAAAACCAGAAATATTTCACTCCTATTTGCATTCACATAACCCAGTGTGGTTGATGTATATGACCTTGGTAAAGAAAGTCTCTTTGGCCATTTAGTAGTTTTCTCTCCTACTTTAATTGGGCCATTGTTCACAACAGACAAACTTGTCGTGTAACAAAAAGACGGAGGGAATAAGTAAAACTTCAATATACAAAAAAAGAAAGAAGAAAAATGTTTTGTCTCCCCACATTCTTCTTTTTGACTGATATCAAGAATCAGGAAAGAAACATACAGTTTAGATGCCGCTCACCCGTCATGACTTTCAATATATGTTTCTTACCATTTTCAGCATTCTCAAATGTGCCTAAAATCACAGCACATATACAGATCTGAGCATGATGCAAAATTGTATTTAAATTTTGAACTATAATTAGCCCAAATAGATTAGTTTAGATTAGGTTAGACAAGGAATGATTCACTTGCCCTGCATGCTCAGCAGCCAGATGATTCTCATAAGTTCAAGAGAGCACTTTCCCCATAACATTCATGTATAGGCATGCTCTCAAGGATAGCAGGGGATATGGGTGGTCTGCAGACACCAGAGGAGGGCAACTATTGAAGATCTGGGAAACAGACATGCCCCTCAACAGACTTCACAGATCTGCCCCCAACTCAAAATTCTGCCACCCGCCATGGGCAGGGCAATCGTTCCACATTTTTGCCACCAGGTCACTTCGGATGTCAAAATTATTCTGCACAATTCTCATATTGTGTAAGAACCACTTTGAGTTGAAAAAAATAATTACTTTTTCTCAAAAATAATTCTAAAGTAATAATTATTTCCCCCCAAAAATGGAAGTTAGAGGCTACTTGGGGTGCTACAATTGCCTTGGAGCCACATATGTGCCATCATCTCCACTCACCCACCCCTAGAGTACACCTCCCATATCCAGTCTCCCCTTTCCTTCTGATACAAGCTACTTTTATAACGGTCAGGCTGGACATGGGAGGCACATCCAGTGGTACTGCTGGTGTGCATTCCAGATGATCCCCACCATATGAAAACAATGCTATATGAGATATAGAATAGTTAGCTAAATTATTTTAATTCTCAGAGAACATTGTTTTCATATGGTTGTATGAGCTGATGCACTTGTAATAGTCTATCTTTTGTCTTTTTAAACTGCGTTTTAGTCTTTTAAGAGTGATCTGTTTTAATACTGTAATAGTTTAATTCCATTTTAATGCTCATTTTTGTATGTTTTAAAGTGTATTGCTCTTTTAAATTGTAAGCGGCTCTGAGTCCCAATTTTGGGGAAAACATGGGATCTAAATATCATCATCATCATCATCATCATCATCAAATATCTTAACTATTTTAAAGGATGGGGAATGGGTTAATTGCTCCCCCAAGATGCCTCTATGTCTAGACTTGCATGAATTCCTGATGCCAGCATTTAGCATGGATTTTCAGCACCAATCTTAACTCTTAACACCATCCAAACCCTCATACATACATTTAGCTATACACAGAAAGTGTCAAATCTGCATATAGGATTTATGAAAAGTTCTCTTGAGAGAAAAAGCTTTGTATGCCTTCCAAGTCTGTTGTAACATTGCCCAGCAGAGGATGTGGTTAAGCCAAAAATGGGCAGAGTTAACAAAATAACATCACTTTATTTTGCTGTATATGGAACAAGCAGCATTAGAGACATCTTTTATCTTGGGTAACAATGACTTTGCTTGAATAAATAATGTAGATTATATATTCCTCATACTGTATATACACACAGATATATATTAATTACAATAAGCAAACCTTGTTTTGTCATTTTATAAAATGGACATCATTTGACTGTGCCATTGTATTTAATGGGACTTGAGCATCTATGGATTTTGGTATCTATGGGGGACCCTGAAACAAAACTTTAACAGATACCAAGGGCCCACTGTATGTGTGTATGTGTATATGTGTGTGTACAATTTTTGCCATCCATTTTATTGAACTCTGACCACAAGACTCTTCCAGAATTATTCCACAGTTGTGGAGGATTGTCAAAGGGCATAAAATACATTATTTGTATTACCCTCTCTGATAAAGCATATATTCTGAAACAAGTATTTATCATGCTATCCTCCTTTAAACTTAATATAAAATTCAGAACTTTATTTAGAATAAGTTTCTGCTTTTCAAGATATTGGAAGAATGCCCTTAGCATCCACTGACCCCTAAGCCTAAAGATATTAAAGAGAATGCCTAGGCAGACAGCATTTATTGACAAAAAATATGTCACTCATCGAGTGCTAGAAATATATCATGCAAAGCACTCTGAGATGTATATATATGAATGTTCATGGAGAAGTGTGAAAAAGCTTTTTGCAGTGACCCTTTTTATATTGCTTCCCCCTGTCTAAAGATGAACGGTCAATTGCTTTTCTACTAACTTGTTAACAGGCATTAAATGTGTATTTGGAGCCATCTGCTAAGTGAAGATGCTGGATGTACTCAAAAGTGAGGGAGGAGACACACAGCTTCTTCCACACAGCATGCATAGAAGGGTTCTCAAAGTACATGTGGAATTACAAGCAGAGTCACGTTATTTTCCTTGGCTTCGACATTTAGGTCATTTTGGTAAAGAAAATAAACGCTCTAATAAAATCTGTAGTATTTCCCTTTCGTCCAAAATAAAGGTTACTTTTTGAAAAAGTAAATAAAAATAATGATGTGAAAGGTTTATCTGCTTACGTATCAGCTAAATACTTTGAGACAAATTCTACATGTTATACGCAACGTAATATGCCTTTTTTAAATGGAAACAATTATTCAGATTTAAATGGATTGTTCTTCTCGTATGGACAGGAGTGCTAAAAGAACATTAAAGATAAATTCTTTCTGTGCTCTCTCCAGACATTTATTAATTATTAGCAAATGGCATCTCAATGGACCAACTGCTTTAATGTTGGGGTTGAGCACAGGGGGTACAGTTAGGAAAGCAGTTTCTTTCCTCTGGTGTGACTTGATTTGTCCCTTAACAACAACAGTAGAACCTAATGGGGAGCCCTCTGTCCCCTATAACTATTTCCAAACATCAGGGAGAGTGAAGTAGCTGCCTCAAGTAACCAATTATTTATTTATTATATTTTTAATTCCAGGGAATAGGAGAGGCACCTGTGGGATAATAACTTGGGGAGCCTTGGGTACTATGACTGACGGGAGTGGTGCTAGAATGAGAATGGCACCATACTGTGCCTTAATGCTTCTGGCAGCAAAACATATTGGGCTGGCCCTGCCTATGATGTTTCTTTACCATTGTGTAATCTGTGTGTCTTCCTTCTCTCATCCATACTTTACTGGTGGCATCAGCAGGAGAGGCAGAGTGCATCCAGAAGCCAACATGAGGCAGGAGGAGTAACAGCAGAGGTAAGTAAATTTATCTGAATGTTCATGCACACAGTTGAATAGCCTTTTATTGTCTGATGGCGTGAAAGGGGCATGTTGCTGCTGCTGCTACCTGAAGGATACGGAACATCATACCACAATGCCAGCTGGGTTAAAAATGGCAACCTACAACTCTGGCTTTTAATTATGTAATATCACTATAAACTGTTGCAAAGGGATGCAGCTTCCCCTGATCACTCACATACATAGCCTTCAGACACACTTCGATCCATTTCAGAATCCCATTCTATGAGAAAGTATGGGAATCAGCCGTACTTTCTCATAGAAAACATTTTACTAGCTTAGACTGGTGATAAGGCCAGGCCCTCAATGCCACATAACAGACCTGGAAACTATCATTTATTCACCGTGACTAAACAATTTTATTTTCTAAACTGGAACAGATTCAGAACACAATGGTCAAGGTCAGCTCAAGTTTTGGCAAGTTTCTACAAAGGAGGGGGGGGTGTTTGCCATTGCCATCCTCTGAGGCTGAGAGAGTGTGACTTGCCCAGCTTCACCCAGTGGGTTTACTTGGCCAAGCCAGGATTCAAATCCTAGTCTCCAGAATCATCGTCCAGCACTCAAACCATTACACCACACTGTAGGGCCGGTCCTAATAATAACTCTTCTTATGACACACATAAAACCAGTGTATAGTCATCTCTGCTGGCTTTTTAATAACTTCTGGATGCTGTTCAATTTGCTTTTTCAGATAGGTAATGCTTTGACTGTAAACCTCCTCTCTCACGATTTCTAAGATCAGTTGACTGCGTTCTTTTGAAGTACCAAAATGCACACCAGGAACTACAGGCAGAGGACCATTCTTATTTATTACACAACTATTAAAGTTAAACAGCTAGAATTAAAGTAGGGAATCTCTGGTCTTCCAGATAATGGAGGATGCCCTTTTTGGTCATGCTGGCTGGGGATGATTTGGGAAATGATCAATCTATGGAAGGCTACAGATTCCCCAATAAATCCAGGCTTGTGGATGTGCAAAACCCTAAACGTGTTTTGAAAACAACGGGGGGTCTTTTTCATCTTGAAATAACAGAGGACTGGAGTTAAAGCCTTTATTAAAAGTCTATTTCTGAGTAACCAAAACACAGTCCAAAAGTTTGATATTTCTAATCTGCCGTCGCCAGCTTGGCATCTTTTGGGTGAGGCACACAAAGAACACATTATGCAACCATCAGTCTTAGATCTCATCTCGCAGATGTATTATTATTATCACTACTGCTATTATTACACTTAATAATAATTTCCAAAAAAAAAAAATATGACACATTATTATCAGCTATTAAAGAAAGGTGTGCCCTCATAATCACTGCCCTGGCGTTGTCTGCCTGCCAAAATATGCCCATAGGATGGCTCTGTTATGAAAGAAGAATGCCTCATCCAGAAATGAGAAAAAGAAACAAGGTGGAATTAGACGAAAAATGCCTTTCAAAACTGTCTGAAGGCACTCAAGAGCTGCGCTCACACTGGAGAAATAAACCGGTTTAAGTGCCATGGCTCAATGCTGTGAAATTCTGGGAATTGTAGTTTGTTGTGGGGCCCAGAGCGGAGCAGAGCTCCGCTCTGGGCCCCACAACAAACTACAATTCCCAGAATTTCACAGCATTGAGCCATGGCACTTAAACCGGTTTATTTCTCCAGTGTGAACGCAGCCCTCCCTCCCTGGATTTTTCTTTTTTTTTTTTTGAGGGGGGGAATGGAGGAGAAGGAGGAAGATGCTCTTTCCAGGTTCACTTTTCAACAACTTTGCCCCCAATAGTGTGAAAGTCAGGAGACGTTTAAAAAACGACAACATGGGAAACAGTCCGAAATCGACCCAAACGCAGAGATCTACCCCAACACTGTGTCAATAAGAGTATACACACACACACACACACAAATATACATATATATATGCACACATACATATATATATATACACTCTTATTAAAGCAGTTTTGGGCTGGATCTCTGCATTTGGATTGATTTAGGAGATACATATATATTTATATATACACACACATATATAAATATACATACACACACACACACACACACTTATTAGTGTTGGGCTGGATCTCTGCATTTGGATTGATATAGGATACACACACACACACACATATACACACTCTTATTAAAGCAGTGTTGGGCTGGATCTCTGCATTTGGATTGATTTAGGATACACACACACACACACACACTCTATATATATAAATACACACACACAAACAAACACATACATAAATATACATATGAACCTTCAAAGGAGGTCTCCAAGTAACTATGAGCGGAAAAGCAAGGGACGCTTTCCAAATCCCAAATTTAAATACCAAGTTCCAAAACACACTGCAGAAATAATCCAGTCCGAGACCGCTTTAACTGCCCCCCCCCATCCCACTAGCTCAGTGCTAAGGAATCCTGGGAATTGTAGCCTATTGTGGCAGAGAAGGCTCCACCACCACGTCTCCCAAAAAAAACCCTACAGATCCCAGGAGGAGGACTCCCCAGCATCGAAGCCAGGGCAGTCCAGCCAAGCGGTCTCGGAGTGGATTCTTTCTGCAGTCAAGATGTCTTGGTGGTCGGTCCAGATTTCAGAGCAGCCAAGCAGCCAATGTGGGCTGTGTGTGTGTGTGTGTGTGTGTGTAAGTTTCTTTTTTTCTTGTCCAATCCTTGATCTGTCACTGAACTCGAGATCCAGAGGTCGAAAAGGTGGATGGAGTCTTCCTCCTTCAGAGAGATCTAAAACAGACAGAGAGATAGATAGATAGATAGATAGATGCATAATAACTGGAGAGAGATGTTAGGAAAAGGATCAGGAGGTGTCCTTTTCAAACTGATCTCCCCCAAGCCTTCAAATATTGATCAGACAGCATCCGGACTGGAGAGATAACCCGGTTTGGAAGCGCTTTAACTTGTTGTTTGACTCACTGCTATGGAATTCTGGGAGTTGGAGTTTGTTGTGGGGCCCAGAGCGGAGCTCCGCTCCGCTCTGGGCCCCACAACAAACTCCAACTCCCAGAATTCCATAGCAGTGAGTCAAACAAGTTAAAGCGCTTCCAAACCGGGTTATCTCTCCAATGTGGATGCAACCTTTGTTAGCTCCTGTGTGGGGCGCTGCTCTCCGGGAGTGAAGGAAGGGAACAGCATTTGAAAGAGAGAGAGAGAGAGAGAAAGGGGGGGAATGGAGGGAAGGAGGGGGAAAGGGAGGATCGCAGCCTTTAAAACAACCACCACAAGAACCACAACAACAACAACAACAACCCAAGCCGCACACAACAGGGACCGTGTCTGTTTGTGTGTCTGTTTGTGTGAATCTCACCACTGACTCCCTCCTTCCCTGGGAAGAAGAGGCAGAGGCAAAGCAGCAGCAGCAACAACACACCCGACCCACAACCACAACCACAACCACAACAACAACAAGACCTGAGAGAGGGAAAGGGTGGCTGGCGGGAGAAAGAAGAGGAGGCGCCAGCCTAGACGAGGAAGGAGACGGGAGGGAAAAACAAAACAAATTTAACAACAACAACAACAACAAGAAGAGAAGGCAGTTCTCCCTCAGCCGCCCTGGCCTCCGACTCTTCTTCGGCTTCTTGGTCTTCTTCTCCCCTCACGAGAGACTCTCCTTCTCCTTCTCCTCAGCTTCTGTTTCGGCCCCAAGTTGTGGTCTCCGCAAAAGGGAGAAGCGAGGCAACCCAGCCCCGGCTCCAGAGGGAAGGGAAGAGGAGAGAGAAAGAGAGAAGGGAAGGGAGAAGAAGAAAGAAGAGAAAGGAAGAGAGAAGGGAAGGGGGAAAGGGAGCGTAGGGAAGGAAGAGAGAAGGGAAGAAAGGGAAAGAAGGGAAGAGGAGAGAGAAGGGAAAAGAAGGAGAGAGAAGGAAAGGGAAAAGAAGGGAAAGAGGGAACAGGAGAGAAGGGAGAAAGGAAGAGAAGGGGGGAAAAAGGAGAAGGGAAGAGAGAAGAAGAGAAAGGGGAAGAAGAGGGAAGGGAAAAGAAGGAGAGAGAAGGAAAGAGAAAAAGGAAAAGAAGGGAAGAGGAGAGAAGAGAGAAGGGAGGATTAGAAGGGGAAAAAAGAGAAGGGAAGAGAGAAGAAGAGAAAGGGGAAGAAGAGGGAAGGGAAAAGAGGGAGAGATAAGGGAAGGGAAGAAAGAGAGAGGGAGAAGCAGAGTTCCCGCTCGAGGAAGAGCCAGAATAGTGCGAGGAAGGAGGAGAGAAGGAGGAGGAGGAGAAGAAGCCGGCTTTGGGCACTTGGGACTCTCTCTCTCTCTCTCTCTCTCTCTCATTCTGAGGCAAAAAGGCAGCAGCCGGGCGCCGCCTCCTCCTCCTCCTCCTGGCCGTCTCTTCTTCTTCCTTCCTTCCTTCCTTCCTTCCTCCTCTCCTCCTCAGTCGCCGCCTGCCAGGCAGTGGTTCAGGGGAGCCGAGAGGAGGGAGGGTGGGCAGAGAGGTAGTGGCTGAGGTGGGGGTCTCTCTCTCTGTGTGTGTCTTTCCTCCTCCTCCTCTCCCCCTTTCTCCCTTTAAACGCCCACGTCCTGAATGGGGGGAAAAGAAAGACAAGTCGGAGTAGAAGAGGAGGAAGAGGAGGAGGGCTCTTAACTTCGCCGGGAAGAAGAAGGAGAAGAAGGAGAAGGAGAAGAAGCAGCCGAATGAGTGAGCCCTTCTTCTTCTTCCATCCCCTCCGCCAGCCTCGCCTTGCCTCAGCCCTTCGGTCCGGCTTTCTCACCTGGGCAGGTGAGCCTGACACACAGGAACCCCAGGAAAGAAAAAATACCAGGGTTTCTTCTTTCTTTTTGCTTGCTTTGAGGGAAAGAAAGGGGTTTGGGTAGAGTGAGGGAGAGGGGATTCTTTTTTGGGGGGGTTTTAAGGCTCTGGAAGGAAAGGAGGGTCCTGTTTTTTTGTTTTTTTTTCCCGACTCAAGGCAGGAAAAGTTTGCCTCAAACTTTGGAATTGGGAAAGTTTGGGGTTGGAGGCCTGCACTGCAGGGAGGGAAAGGGGGAAAGGGGTTGTAAAGGAGATGCTTGAAGAAGGAGCCTCCGCTCTGGGGCCACCACACACTCCAATTCCCAGGATTCCATAGCCTTGAGCCAAGGCACTTCAACCGCTTTCAACCCGACTTAGCCCGACAATACGGATGCAGCAACATCGGAGAAGCATTTCTTCCCCTACCTTTTAAAAAGGGCTCAATTTGGATTCTCCTTGGTTAGAAAGCTTCATCCATTCCCACCCCCCCCCCAAACAAACAAACAACTGGGATTGTTTTGACTGGTGTGGAGCTGCCCTGGCCCTGACCCCAAAGAGGTGTCTCTTCCAAGGCAGACTGCCCTCCCCTCTTTCCCTTCCAGCTGGACATCCATCCCCCTTTGCCTTTGGACCTGGAAAGAAGTTGGAGAGCTCCCTGGAAAGGCTTCTCTCTCCAGCCTTCCAAGGGTTTCTCAACCCACCCATCCCCAATAATAAAAAAATTAGTTTATTAATCTTTAAGATGCCTATTAATGCTTTGCACATGTGTCCAAAAATGGGAGGAAAAATGAAGCGCACGTTGGAAGAGGTTGCATGAATGTCCAAAACCAAAATAATAAAGGGAGATTAAAAATTGGTGGCTTCTTTAGATTTGTAAGCACGAAGGCAGGGAAGCGTCTCATTAAATGATTGTATGTACAGCGCTGTGTACATTTACAGTATTGTATAAATAAAGGTTAATGATAATAATAGTGATGATTCTCAGTCATCTCCTTTAGTCATACAGGTACTAGAGGGAATTTTCTACATATGTAGAAACCATTTTCGGGGATGTTGTGATCCCTGAATCATTTGGTGTTGTGCCATAATAGTGAAGTTTGGAGTGGGTCTCCATGGTAAAAGTTTATATATCTGTCTCTTCTTTTCTTCTTCTTCTTCCCAGAGCTGTGTCTCCAAAAGGTTTGGCAATGAATGACACTTTCTAAGTTGTGCTTGAGCAAAAAGTTTCTGCCTTTAGTGGCAAAAGTATGGCTTGATGGAAGGGAAGCTTCTCTGATAAATCTGCATTTCATTTGAGAGATCCGCTTCAACAGGGAGAGTTTTATCCCAGGCAGGTTAAAATAGTGAATTTCTTGGGCAAACATAACTTCACAATTAAAAAAAGAGCAACAACAGCTCTGCAGTTACATCTAGGATGTCCTCACAGAGCTTTTACTTTGCTACCTGTATGACTAAAGGAGATGACTGAGAAGCCCCCCATTTATTTCCCTTCATTATTATTTTGGTTTTGTACGTTCATGTAGTCTCTGCCACTTTTCTGGCAAACACGAGCGTTCAAGCTTCCTTTTTTGACAAATGTGCCGACAGGCAAAGCATTAATAGACATCTTAAAGATTAACAACCTAAGCATCTGTTGTGAAACAAATTTAATATATTGACTCTGTTTTTTTCTCACATTGTTAAGAAAGGTTAGAATAAGTGTAAAATCTAACTTTAGCTGGCAAAAGGAATTGACTGGGTATTTCACTGTCTGCTCAACAGTGTTTACAACCATCGCCAAATATGGGAATCTTAATTTGTGCCATTGTTTTACACAGAAAACAATATTCGGATTATACAGAAGCGTAAATGTAGCTTAATAAGCTTAGCCATATTATAAAACTTGCTTTTCTAACCTGTCACAACATTCCCTTATGTTTCAGATACATTACTTATCAATTAGAAGCAATAACACGTAGTATAAACAATACGAGTTGTAAAAAGTAAGTGCATGACACTGCATAAATTTCTCTTTGCATATCTAGGCATGTAAAGTATATTATAACATTAAAATATATATATAAAATATCCCTAGGTGTGTCTTGTAAAATCATATAGCCAATGAATGAAAAGATTTCCTAAGAGATTCCAAAGGACACAGCCCAATAATAAAAATAGCAAATACCTTCAAAACCATATGGTTCCTTCTGTAATAACCGCAACTGCTTAAGTTAAAATGCCCAGTAAGCAATTGTATTAAAATGGGTTTATTAGAGCTGAAGCATGTAAATGGACTGTTTAGTTCACGGGACCTAAAGAGGAACTTTCCATTTTCCTATGTCTATTGATCTTTTAAATTGCATTGAAATTCCGTAGAGAGTTCTTCTCATATCTCTTGTGTTTCTTGTAGTTTAACGAGGACAAAAAAAGTCCAGGATCTTATGTGTGTTAAAAGCGCTCTGTTTTCAGCAAAGGTATTTTGGTCTGATGGAGGCAACAGACCAAATTATTCAAATTCTGAATTGGCCTCTGAGTCAGATAAAACAATTTTGGCATTCCAGTTATGTTTTGTGTTACAGGCCCATATACGTCAGCTGACAACCACCTGTTTGGTATTAATAGGGGCGATCAATATTATTCGACAAAACATGACGTACTACTTGCAAACCATTATAGGCATATCGTAATATAAAAACCCAAATGACAGGCATGACTGTCCAGACCAAAGAATGCCCGTATTTAGTGTATAACAAATCTATAGCATTTATATAACTGAACAGAGAAATCATTAAATATGTATAATTTCAGTTTCTGAATGCTTCAAAGCACTTTAAAAAAAAAGCAAGGGGAACTAACCATATTAGCCGTTCCAGTTTCTTCGAAACACACCGATTTGGCAATTAAAAACAAAAACTGAATGCAAAATGATGGCTTCATTCTTTTCTTTGACAGTCTGACTGAGTAAGAACCTGGACTGCTTTCTTGAAGTTGTGAATATATACCATAATGAATGGTATGATGCTGTTAAATTATACCATAAATTGTAAATTTGCCTTTATTTAAAACTGTTACTGAAGCTAACATTTCTAGAATGATTAGGTGATATTTAGAATATAGTTTTTAAAGGACTGCTGTGCTCCAGCCTAGATAATACAGCTAATTTTACAAATATTTTACTATTTTTCATTATTTTATTTGAACCATAGAATTAAACTCAAAACATGTTTTCTTCTTTGGGTTCGTATATATACAGTGCATATTTTACAAGCCTCATTAGAGATCCTTGATTATTCCATAATAGTGTATCATTCAGATCTGGAAAAATATTTCATATTTCTAACTGCCAGCAACAAGTATTTAGTAACCTACTACTGTATGCACGGGGTTTGAAAACTACTTTTGTTTTTAAGACACTCACATGACATCTTTAGCCACCTTGGCAACCAGACACCTGGGAGATTCCTTCTTCCCCACCAACCTCAAGTGTATATCAGAATATATTCATATCATATATGTTATTATGGAAGAAGTATCTTACTATGCAGCAATTATTGTATTATGTATTCAGTCTAAACTAGGTATTGGTTGAAGACCAACAGCAATCTTTCATGTTGTCTTATGACAGCTAAAATTAATGATTTTGATTCAAGTTGGGTTTTTGGGGAAGAAGGGTCTGGTATCAAACTCATCAATAGCAATGTCACATGCCTAAAATGCAAAGGCTCAACTTTTACCACCTATAAATTTGTTTTTGCCATAATGGAGTTGAGATTTCAGTAATCTATTCCCCTTTCTGGAATCAACACTTTTATCTTAAAGTCGTCATGTACTTTTTATTTATACTGCATTTAGCAGAGAACATCAATCTAAGGAAAAATACTACTTACTTTCTCAGAGTAAATACTAGTATATAAAGGAGTGCATGAATTTATATCCCTGTCTCCACTAAATGATGGGTCTGTCTCCATTGTAATATTTACCTGGCAGTATTAACCATGGCAACTGAATCTTCTTTGCCAGTTTTGGGGTGGGAGTGGGGAGTGGAAGAGACTTCTCTTATTTGGACCAGGAACAACTTAAGGGAAGATTCCATCTTGCTTCCCGTGACACACTGAGCCAGTTTTAAAGAACTCGTATCTAATTTTATGTGGTGAACTTCACAGAGTTCGGTTTCTGAAGAGTAATATGCTTACCAAGTTGCACATAGTGTCTATTCGAGCTGTCGAAGATAAGGGCAGAAGCATATTATTAATAACTGAAAGCACATATGTGTATGTGAGGAAAAAATGTTCAGCAAATCTGTCACTATGATTTCTAGTGCATTTTAAACAGCTTCACTTATGACAAAGTTACTGCAGCTTACAAAAGCTACTTACAGATTTGATTGTTAAAGGAGTTAGAGGTTCTTGCTTTAAGTTAAATTTAATTTTTGGACTTGGTAAAATCTGCTTCTCACCCTGCATGATATCAGTGCCAGTGTCATTATTTGCAACAAATACAACTAGAATAATACAAGTACCAGTAGTATACAGTGTGAAGATATGTAAAGGTTGATTGATAGTAGTGGACATCAGTGTTTGGAAACTGTGTTGAAGATTGCCCTATGTACAAAACAAGCCAAGTTAACACCAATTGTAATACTGAGAATACATGAAAGAGATTAGTGCAGCAACCAAGTTTAAAGAAATGGTCAATGTTCTAAGAAAGTCTTACTCTTCCATTAACAGCAACAGTTCCTTGTATAGAATTCGGAAACATAGCTGTGTTAGTTTATAATATCAGTATGCAAAGGGATCTTGTAGCACCATTGAGAGTGTGTGAAAGAAGCTGTAGCCTTAGCTTTTGCAGACCTACTTCCTCAGATCTTGTTATTAGTGCCAGTGTCATTATTTGCAACAAATATGAATAGAATAATAAAAGTAGTGTACAGTGTGAAGATATGTAAAGGGTGGTTGGCTTGTATAGACTAAACAATAAAATCTTTACTGACATCTGTGTGAAAGCTATCTAATGCCATCTACATTCACATCACTATGTGAAAGGTGTTTTGAGTTCTCTGAAAGTTCTTCATGAATACTAATAATACTAGAATTCTAATGGTATAGCAGCTAGACTCAATTCAGACTACATTCAGTTATGCCAAAATAATAATTTTGGAGGGACAGTAGGAGTAATTCCAGAGACACAAATTGCATTCTTGAAAAGTGGATCTGAGATCAGAAATTAGACTTGAAGATACCAGAATTAGCATACATAGTTCACCACACTAGAAAGGCAGCATGGCATAGTGGTTTGAGCAATGGGCTACAGCTTTGGAGACCAGATTCAAATCCCCGCTCAGTCATGGAAACTCTCCTGGTGACCTTGGATGAGTCACACTGTCTCAGCCTCAGATAAAGGCAAAGACAGACCCTCTTTAAACAAATCTAGCCAAGAAAATCCTGTGATAGGTTCACCTTAGGATCCCTGTAAATTGGTAATGACTTTAGGAACGCAAAAACCAAGTGCTAAATCCAATTTTAGCTGTACTTACCGGTAGGTTCATTGAAATGAATGGGACTTATATCACTGTTTCATTTATTCCAGTGAGTCTACTCTAAATAAGAATAATTTTGGATTCCATTCATATCACATGCATATCTTACTGTTCATTTACATTTTTTGTTGTTCTTGAGGCAATTATTGTAGGATGCACTAAATTACTTGAATATATTCTCACATTCACAGTAAAACCTGCTAGCATTTGTATTGGAAGTTTTTTTTTAAAAAAATCACTTTACATAGACCTTTGAATTATGTGTGCATTGATTGTGGTATGTGTTTTCATGAAGTCTTCTCCATCTGTGCCAATAATTCATTATAGTAAGAAAAATGGTATTAAACATTTCAGAATTGCATCCCTGTGAAACATAATATGCATCCCATATGATGGAGCAATATTTTTTTTTCAATCTTGCAAATGCTTCAGTTTGTTTCTATCTTATAACATGACCTTAAAGGCTTTAAGTTTAGAGCTCACCCTTTTGCCTGAGTTTTCAGGGTTTGGTGCATATCTTATTGGCAGATGTTATGCAATTCTGCCGTTTTATTTTATGGACATGGAGCAACTCTTAATATATCTTTCAACAGATACTGAATTTCACACCTTTGTCAATTGCTTATGCATCTGCTAAATGCTAAAGGACAGGATACTAAACTGTGCCTCTTAATTTTGATTGTGAATGCTCACATAAATAATTTATTTCTAGACAGGTTAAACAGGATTTGCAAAACAGATTGTGCATATCCTTTGCTCTCCCTTCTTTCTCCCAGGGGGTTTTGGGTCAGTAGGAAAAATGCTTATTGTTAGTTTGGTTTCTAAAATATTTTGAGTCACAGCTATATCTATATATTTTATCTCAAAAGATATACATAGACCTCAAATGAAAAACATATCTGAGCACACTTGTCAAATATTGTTACTGTAATTATGGAAACAGAAACCAAGGTGAAAAGATTTTCCTTGCAACTGAGAACATTTCTCAATGGCAACTAAGTGGAAAGACTGTATTTGTAACATACCTATATATAAATAGTGTTTTAAACAGCTCTTCAGCTCATGAACAAGACAAGTTTGTAGTGTTTCAGTTTATAAAATGCAAACAACAATAAAATACATAAGATGGGTGAGGATGGGTATGCCTCTTTAAAATTAAGGTTTTGAGTTTAAACATTTTGACAATTCCCTTTTCAGATATTAACCCTATTCTTATCAGTTTGATAACCTTGGTCATATGAGCCCCATTACGGCATAGAAATATTTAGAATGATGTGTTTTGATTGTTGCATCATGTGGCCTGTGGTATCACACTGGTATTGTAAGCCCATCCAGAACATGAATCGGTATACTAGCCTGTGGCAGGAATATTGAAGGAGATGGGTATATAACATGGTAACCATTTTGGAAGTATATAAGTTATATGGTAGTCATCTTTTAAATCAGGATTACATCTGATAGGAAACAAAGTAAAATTGATCTAGAATTGTTGATGTGAATAGTGTTCATAGTAGACATCTAGGCTACAATCAGTACATAGGAACCTCTAAGAACTCTCACTGAGGAGGCTGCAGTCTCTTTTATGGGGCATTGTACAATTTTTGGAGCAGTAGCCAGCTGTTGTGGTGGTGTGAGTGTTGGACTATAACTCTGGGGATCATAAAACCCACATGGATCAGTTTCCGGGCACAGTACAAGGTGTTGGTTTTGACCTTTAAAGCCCTACATGGCTCAAGTCCATCCTATCTTAGGGACCACCTCTCCCCATATGAGCCCCCTCGCATGCTCCGGTCCTCTGGGAGGAACCTGCTGCAGCCCATGAAGACCAAGCTGTCGCAGACCTCCCAGAGGGCCTTTTCAGCCACCGCCCCCAAGGTATGGAATAACCTGCCAGATGAAATGCGTCTTATTACAACTCTAGACAGCTTTTAAAAAGCCACAAAGACACACCTCTTCCGGCAGACCTTTCCAGAGAGTGGTTAATCCTCCTGGTCTCCATTGATACTTACCTAGCTTTCCCGGCCATATATCAGATGTCATCCTCAGACTGCCCAAGAATGATGATTTTAATATATTGTATTGTCGTACTGATATTGTTTTAACTCTGTGCTAGTTTAATTTCATTTTAAGGGCTGGAAGGTAGGGTTTGGGTTGTTACTTTTAATTGTATTTGTCTTTTACTTGTTGTACCAAGCCCCGATTGCTCATTCAGACGGGCGGGTTATAAATAAAAATTCATTATTACATGGTGACCTTGGGCAAATCACATTCTCTCAGCCTCAGGGGATGGCAATGGCAAACTCTGTCTGAAGAAACTTGCCAAGAAAACCCTATGATAGGTTCGCCTTAGGGTCTCCATAAGTAAAAAATGACAGAGGCACAGAACAAAGTCATTTCTCTGTTAATACATTTGGAAATTCCATTCATTAGTTATACAATAGATAAACCCAGCTGTGGAATGACCATCTCCAGCCCTAGTAGAATAATCCTGTAGACTTCGGTGCATCACAGTGAGGAGAAAAGAAATGACTGCTTCACGTTTGTGTGTGTATAGTGATTATGACCGGACAGAGTGGTTGACGGCTTACAAGCAAATAAGATATATACTTCAAGTCAAATGTATTTTGTTTTATCATTATTTTTTGTAAAAGTGGAATGTGAATCCTTAAATAAATTTGATTGAACAAGGTAATAAAATTTGGAGGATAAAACCTTGTGAATCAACCACCATTGCAAAAGAAATATTTACTGGGCTTTATATTACAAACAGCTTAGCCTGTCAGTCAAACTGATCTGCATTATCAAAAGAGTAGCCATTCCAGGCTCCTAAAACTTTATTACTCAAATCTTTTAAAGTACACACTCGTTTGCATGTACTCTCTGCCTTTCCAAATACAAAAGGATCTTTTTTTTCATAAGCCATACATCTGTGCATTCGTTGCATTAAAAAAAACCTATGAAATTAATGGATTCGGCATAGGTCGACAGGTGCCTTGCATGCACATACACAGTCCTAGGCAGATCAGAGATAAAGATTTCATCTGGGGAGGCTAATGGGGTATCCAGCTTGTTTTGGATCAGTAGCCTTGACATGCTCCTTGACGCTCCCTTTCAGCAATTAGAAATGCTTTTTATTTGTTCTGATTTGTGAGAAGACATGATCCATGTCTCTGTGAGTGAAGGTGACAGAGCTGTCACAGCTACCTTCATAGCCTCACAACATAGGTATTTTATAGTACATTTTTCTACAACTGTTTTTTACGCCCATAGAGTGAATCATGAAGCTTGCACTCAAAAAGTTGTAATGTCTTCCTAGAAGCTCTCTAGGCACAGTTCAAAGTGTGATCATCTTGTAATCATATGGTTTCATTTCCATTAACCCTGTACTTTCATTACTTGCTGTATTTGAGCAGTTCATTCAGGAAAGTAAATGGGCCCTTGTATGGTATGTGATCTGACTGCTTTTTGAAAGAACTCTTTAAAATTTAATACCTGTTTCAAAAAATGTTTCCTGGAGACCTTTTAGTAAAAATTACATGAAGTAGACTTTATTTAGTTATTACATATATGTAGTTGTTGAAGAAGGATATCAAATTATTTATGGAATGTAAGAACAAATACTTTTCCATTCTGCTCAATCTTCAGACAGTGTTTCACATATAGATTCTGTCTCTTTAAAAATGCAGTCTCCTCTATTTGCCCTATTAATTGTTGATATGTTGCCATCCATGAGACAAAAATTAGAGCTGTAATTAAATAATCATGTGATGCTCCTTAGTGCCAGTGAGAGCAAACTCATTTTTCCAGGCCCTGATGGTCACTGATTATTGTATTACTACTGGCTTGCTTAATTTATTTATTTTTTGTGAATAGCTATGTATGCTAAGTGCTGGCCTTATTTTTAAAATTAAAGAAAGTGAAAACACTAAGTTAATTGGCTAGTGATCCACGGGGACTTTAAACAAACCTACCTTTTCTGGTTTTGGTCACCAGATTGGGAGAAGTACATCAGTGGTGTGGATTGTGTGCCATTTAATTTACACTGGTGTTTTGGCTGAGGTGGATGCATATGGGGAATGCCAGGAGAATTACAAAAGGAGTAGAGTATTAAAATTCAGAAATGATTAAAATTGAAATAAAAGGATGCTGCTTCTTTGCCAGTACTCTGGCAGTCATAATGACACACAGAGATTAGTTTCCACCTTCATCTTTTCCTTCTTTCTCATTTCCTCTTGTTTATTGTTGACACATTTTCCTGTGCCTTTGCTTCTCATGTCTGTGTCTCCTGCAGATATTCCTACTTTTTTCCTCCTTTTTAATATGGAGATGCTTGCTTAACCTGATTATTACAATAACAGAATAGCTTATTAATATTTAATATCCACGTGTTCTGAAATTTCTAAAAGTTAGGTCACCTCTATTAAATGATACACCATTTTATTGTTTTTAAATAATTATCTTGCTCTTATATTTTCCTCTTTTAATGGTGATTTAACTTGAAATGTTTAAACACCTGTTTTAGGATACTTGGGGGGTGGGTGGGAAGAAAAGAACTTATCAGTCATGGATAATCAATTATGCATGAATTCAAATTTAACAGATGGATGTTGGGAGTTTAAAATTTCTCATTTAGCTTCATGATTTTTTTCCCCTGTTTGTGCGACAACTGTCTCTTATGTATAGATAAACATCTAACGTACTTTACAGCTTTTCTTATATCTTTATGCAGGGTTTTTTTTCCCTATCAAAAATCCATTCTACCTGTTCCCCACTCATTCTCTTTATATTTTAGGGATTCATTGCGACTTTGGGTTGTATGATATGTTGGCTTGTGAAAACATATTAACTTTTAAATCACATGTAATGTGGAACTTCACAGTTTGACAGTATTAAAGCAGTTTGGATATCTCAATGACAATACAATAGATATGTATTGACCAATATATATATGTTTTTTCTATTTTGCTGCAGATATAAATACTTACTCTAGTTAGCTATGTAGGTTACCAAACATGAGAAGCAATTCGGGACAATGACTACACTTGACATTCTGAGTGATTCCATAGAATTTCAGTCACTGCACTGCGTCCTTTATTTCAAAACTATCATAAATGTACGTCTGCACCAGATAACTATTGTGGCATACTTATGGTGGGTGATGCATTCATCTTGCATTAAGTTAAACCTTCATTGAACTTTAAGGGACTAAGGAAGTAGAAAATGGCACCTGGGATTTACTTTTAACGGCAGCTTGTTCCGAGTAGTCGCACAAGTTTTTTTTTTCATCTGGGAAAAAGTGAACACGGAAATATGAACAAAAGACACAAAAAACTACAAAAGCAGTTATTGCCATAAATCACTTGCAACTGAGAACGAGCAGCAATAATTTCCTACAGTATATTTATTTATTTATTCATAAAGGCACTTTTAAAGTATCTTAAGCTTGTATGTGTGCACAAATATATAATGTGATGGTTTTAAAATGTCATAAATAGTTGTGCCAGTATTTATGTTTTTTTATATATATTTCGGAAGCAAACTGGTCTTGTACTGCAGCACATAATGTGACTGAGATAGACTGAGTCTACCCTCCCTTTAAAATAGATATGTATATTTGTATGAAAATACATTTCAATATTTAGTAAAAGAAAGTGGTTTCCCAAAAATATATTATTTGGATTTTAAACCAAACTTTAGTCACAAATGACTAAAGAGAGAAATCTCCAATGTATGTAACTTCATTTATATAAAGAGATTTAAATATGCATTATAGACCATTTTAAAGTGTTCTTGTAAAGAGAAAGAATTAAAGGAAATGAAGGGTAGGGTTCTGTCTCTCTGCATTTTAAATAAGTTGTTTTGAGGAAATGAACTTATATGATCTAACAGGGCAGTCCTATGGACATTAGCTAAGTCAGTCTGCTCATTAAGCTTCATGCCGTAATATGTTTAGATAACACATGGATATTTTACTGCATATTGCTTTTGATCTTGAATTTGTTAACAGAGCCATGACAATATCAACAATATATATATTTTAAAAATGTGTTGCAGGAACAACTAACTGCAATGGACAGAGGGGGCAGTCTGGCACAAAAAAAGTGTATGCACCTATGTCTTTATGTGTATACGAGAGAGAGAGAGAGAATGCACGCTTGATTATGTGGTTATTTGCTACATGTACACTTTTGAACAGAACTAGGAAACTTGTGGTCCTCTGGATGTTACGACTGGCTATGTTGTTTAGAGTTGACGGGAGTTGCTTTGCATTCTTCAGCTCTAGCATAAAGTGTAAGGAAACAAAACTGGAACTGGTCATGCACCAAAAAAATTACAACCAAGAAGTTAGGCAGTGTGTTTACCACAACAAATCTTGGTGCACAAGTGGTTGCTAAACAGTGTGAAATGGTCAGTGCAGACAGATGATAAAACAGGAAGAACTTCTTTAAAAAAGGCTATCCACTTTGGGGGGCTTCCTTTTCCAATTACCCATCCAAGATGATTACTATTCAAATCAGGTATTCTTCAGTGGAATTAATTACCCCCAAAGACTGCTATCCTTGTTAGCAGGCTATATTGTTAGAAGCAATATGTTAGTGAGAAAAAAAAACAACATTAAAAGTATGCAACATCTCATTTCTTCTATTATTGACATAATACTCTAATGGTGTTCTTTGTTTTCACTTTAAATTGGTCATGACAAAAATTCAAGAATTTCTTTAATGTAAGTACATGAGTAGGATTTAATATAGCTTGCTTACTAGTCTTAGTGCCTGGTTGCTTTTTGTTGTTTGTTGTTTGTACTGAGTTCCCGAGATCATAAATTTGAAAATGCCAAAGGTTATATGGAGAAAGTAGTGTTTAGGTCTGTCCCTTGAATACCTGCAGAGCTCTGTGGCCAC
Source organism: Urosaurus nigricauda (assembly GCA_034509955.1). Classification (NCBI taxonomy): domain Eukaryota; kingdom Metazoa; phylum Chordata; class Lepidosauria; order Squamata; family Phrynosomatidae; genus Urosaurus; species Urosaurus nigricauda. Next base: position 83,090,656 of record JAOEGL010000006.1, read on the forward strand.
ACCAAAAGTCAACCCAAGTGCCAGCTATTAAGCATTCTGTTTCTAGTCAGTATTTTGGAGACTAGTTTGCACTGTGGTCCTTGGCAATTAAGCTTGATTGTGAATTGTATTCTCCTGTTATCGAATAGAACTGTATATGGTAGTTTCATTTCTCTGTTCTTCCCTGGACCATTTATCCATTGTCTGCCTCCATGCCGAACAAAGTAGGAGAACTGGCGAGAGATGGGGAATATCCTGTTAGCAACAAATGATCCCTTAAGAATTATGCTTCTCAAAGAGGGAGAGGGTCAGTAAAAAGCAAACAGAAACATGTGGCAGCTGTTTCAAGGGACCAAAAATATGTAGGAAGTGTTGCAAACTAAACTGCATTTCAAAAGTGATATACTCTATCGATGTTGTATGCTAATGTCAGAAGCCTTCAAGCAGAAACTGAGAACTGGAATGGTTGGTATCAAAAGTGAATATATAATGGGCATATGAAAGATGCAGTACAAGTGTGAAAAACAGTAGGATGCAATTCTCACAAGATATAAAATGTATAGAAATGCACAAGTTTGTTGGATATTGTGTTGCTATGTACTTGAGAAGGCATAGTTGTTGTTTTAAAGAAAGAGCCATAAGATGGAAGAGGACCAAATTCCCCCTCTAAATCATTATGGGTGGGAATACAAGGGTCCTGAAGTAATTTTGTATTAACATACTACCACCCCCATTATTCAAGATAGAGAAAAGAGGGGCACATATTGTCAAACTGACTTCAGTGGCAACATACAAGTGACAACATCGGTATGCATTTACAATGCAGTGTTATACATATTTACTCAAGAGGACGTACTTCTGAATATACATATAGATGATTAGCCAACCAGAGGGATACAATTCTGGACTTCATTGTGATTGTGCCAAGGTTGTAGCACAAGGCAGAAATTCTACTGTGTTGCTCTGCTGAATTGTATATATGTAACACATATTTTGAGATGAAAGTTTCCCAGAAAATTTAACTTGGTTATATTTAATTTTAAAATAGCAAACCTCTCAAAAATGTGGGAAAGTTGGAAAGGATAATCACAATGGGGATTCAAATAAACTACAGACTATTTAAAGCTACTATAATCAAAGCTGAACAAGAATGCATACCACAGAATAGGAGGGATACAAACAAGTCTAGAAGAATGACAGTGTGGTTATCAAGCAGAGTTAAGAAAACTATAAAAGGCAGCAATACTACTTTTAAAACGCAGAGTCCAGATGAGGAAAATAAGGAGCAATAAGGAGCAATAACTCAGGCAGAAGCAAATTTTACATTGCAAAAGAGCTCCCTCCACTTAAATATGAAGGATTTAAGTACAGAAAAAGCAAAATACTAGCACGTTAGATAACAATGTATTTTTAAAAACCTACTTAGGTTTGATAGGAATACTGCAGAATTCTTGGAGCAATTATTTGTTCAGTATCCATTGTGGATGCTATTGGACAATATGATGGCTGGAATTGCAGTTTGTAGAGAAAGGTAATGGAGAATGGAGAGAAATAGTGTTGGCAAGAAACACAGGCAAAACAGACCGGCAGCATGGGGCATGGCGTTCAGACAGTGCACACCCCAAGGCCGTCAGGAAGCGGCACAGCTGACTGTATGTGCGATGGTTTCATGGTGTTTCCATGGCATGGTGTTTATGTGTGCCGTCTGCAGAAAAGCCACCGCCATGGCAGTAAAGCCACCTTTTTCCTGGCTCAAAAATGAGCAGCTTTCTGGGCAAACACTGGGTTGGGGCATGGCGTGCAGTTGCTGGAGCCCCAACCCGGCGATCGAAAGGGCACCATTACACTGCCCCTTTAGAACTGTCTGTTTTGGCCCACAGTTTTAGCGCTGCTTGTAAAATTAAAAGTTGGCAAATCATCAGGTCTGGATGCCACCTGATAATTTTTCAAGAGCACAAATATGAAATAGTTCTGTTCAAATTAATATGCAGATTGCCGAAAACAATCTTTTTACTGAAGGATTAAACGATAGCCATTGCAACACATTTTTTAGGGAGTGCAAGAAATTACAGACCCAACAATCTAAGTTCTTTGCTAAGTGAATTTGTAAAAAGTAAGAATAAAGCAAAAAATATGAATATATAAAAAACAACAAGACAGGAGGAATCTAAGCATTGTTAGGAAAAATCTAAGTTTTTTTTTCCTCATCAACCTTTTAAAATTGAGATAAACTTTTTTTCAAAATCTATAGATTAAATGTTCACAGAATTACTCCTATCTGCTTTAAAATAATTATGTTTGTATCAGTGTACAAAGACATCTTGTATCACTTTTGTGAGTTAGAGAGTCTATAGCATAGGCTTTGCTAGACCGAGTGTACTGCATCAGATGAAGTCTACAGAAGTTCATGCAACAAACGTCTTTCTATTAGGGCTGGAACATATGGGCAGGAAAAAGCTGTTTGATCCTGCTTTTTCCCAAAGCAGGCCACAACCCTGCTGCCTGTACAGCCCTTTCCCAAAGTGGGTCAAATGCACACAGCCTGACTGCATGATGTGGTGTCAAGCTCCGTTGGGTAACTTTTTGTTGTTGCTTCCTCACCATACATGTGAACGGAACTATTGCAGGAACATACCACTGGCAACTCCCAAATACCTCCCAAATCTGCCAAGATGTCATCCCATTGAGTAGCTGCCCCTTTTATCAGTCACACAGTCACACCTGTGATGTTCTGCCTGTACAGGGTATTGATGTGTGAGTGATACATTGGCAAAGCACAATAAGAGAGGTCTCTCCTATATCCCCCTTTACCCTGTGCCCCCCATTGGACTGTCATTACATCCATTGGAATTTTCTCATCATTTTCATTGCTTTGCTTTGCAGCAACCTTCACCTGCATTGGGACATTTATATACTGGCATGAAGATGCGCCTCTTCCTTGCTGAGCCAAACTATCCTGAGTTCTGTTTGCTCTGGTTTTTAGTCCCGGACCACGGCTTTGGTCTGGTTCCCGCTCACTTTGGAGATGTGTGTCTAGAAGATGCCCCACCTTCAACGCAGTTGGAATCCACTTTATTTGACTTTTCTGTTCCACCCCTTAGTCTAAAAGGTGCTACAAGATCTATCTGTATGCTGTTTACTTTTCTTATGAAGGAACATAAAAATTCAGTAAATGCAAGATAGCAAGAAGTAGTAGGGAGGAGTAAATGGTTTTCACAGTGGTGAAAGCACTCTCACATCTGTATTGGAATGGTGCTATTTAACCTATTCATAAATGACCTTCTCAGATATTACGAATGAACTGGCCAGATTTGCAGATGGGACCAAAGAACTGGTGAATACCAGTTAACAAGAGCTTAAATACTGTCTCTTCCAGCTGGGGAAATACAATGGCAAATTCATATAAGTGTAAAACAGTGGAAAGTGATGCCCATGGGAGACAAAAGAAGGAGCAGCAACCACAAGATTCATACATTTTATGATGGAATCTGAACTGGCTGTGACTGTCCATGAAACAGATGGCTCAGTTAAATCTAGGAAACAAGATGCATGAAAACAGGAGGTTGTCTATGTGTGATAGACAAATGCAGAAAGAGGAATAAAAGATGCTGTGTTGTATGACATTTTAGGCAATCTTTCATTTCAGGTCAGAAGAAGATAGTTTGCTTTTTTTAAAAGGCCAACATGATTTGAAATTTATTTCTGGATAGTTATGTGGCTACAATAATGTTCTGCATGTTGAGAACAGTTTGAAGAAGCTACACACTTGTAGGGGATATTGAGAGATGGGGATCTGAGAAAAGGATGAATCAACTAAAGTAGTTAAGAATATTAAGATCTATCTGTACTCTCAGCCCTTTTTTCCCCAGGCAATGTAATTTAGGGTGTGGAGTTGACTGGTGGTGGTAAGACACTATTTTGATTTGCGATTCCAAGTAAAGGAAGTGGATGACGGCAATTTAAAGGAAGTGGATGGCAGCAGGGAGACAACTCAGTAAAAATCTAAGACTGGATTCTGGATGAAAATGTGGCACGTTTCCCTCCTAAAACTTGGCCCCAGGATGGCTGGGGTGCCTATCTAATTCTAATCTTTTATATAACTCCTACAATATATGCATGACATTAGGGGTTATGGTGATGATGGAGAACAGGGTTAACCAGCAGGCATGATTAGACTAGCAGTGGACAGAAAAATGGCAATGAATTCAACCAGGCACAGGCAAGCATTCTCCACTGTGGTACAGGAGAAGTAAGGGTATCAAATCATTATCCAACCATGTAGCTAATTGATTTTTATCAGTCACCATAACTCAGGCTAAGCTAAATCCCAGGGTGTTGTTAGAATGACACTATCATCGCATCTATGCTGTTGTGTTAATTTACACAGTTACACAAGCTACACAATTATATAATCTAGCGGTAAGGGCAAGCAAAAAGAATGTGACATGTTTTCAGGTACAGTATATTGCATATACTCCAGATTGAACTGCACTAATTTTGGATGCTGTTCAAATTATGTCCATGTCTTTGTTAATCATGGGTGCTTTGATATACTTCAAATAGTTTCACTTGATGGGAGGGGAGTTTCTTGTAGTTGTCTGGCCAATCAAATATCCTCTTATAATATTTATCCTTTCTGGATAGTTATAGCCAGCTTTTAAAAACTGACACTTTTCTGAGTGACTTTCACTCTAAAACCATATAGATAAAGTGTGTACAAAAATATCTACACAAAAAGCCCCAGAATTACACCACACCTGAGTATGTTTTTGTTCTAGCCCTTCTCAAAAGGGTGACCGGAAATAACACAAAATCACTTCCATTTGCCATTTTGAAAGGGATTGCAGTGACAATGCAGATTGTTTGGTATGCTCTGTGTGTGTGTGTGTGCTCTCTGTGTGTGGAATTAGCCCATAACCCACCCTATTCCTTGTGGTAGGGTGTTCTATGGTTTGTTTTTTTGTGGGCTCCTCAATGGCTTTTGATATTATTCTGGATTACATAGCCAGAATATATGTTGGTGGCACAATGTTGTGAAGCTTTTGTTCATACCTGTTAAGATCCAGTCTAGAAACCTGAATTAAATGTCATAATTCTGTCATCCAGCTCATAGCTTCCTTAAAAAGAATACTGCAAGTAAAGGCTGTAAGAAAATAAATCTTTAAAAATAAATACAGTAATATAAAATTATACATGCAACATGTCCTTGGAACATATGTGTTAAACCGAGTAGCTTCCCCAAATTAAATATTGTCTTCCCAAATAGATTTTAAAATCTCCTGCTCTCCTATAACTACTGAATTCTGCGCTTAGTCTATTTATTATCTAGTGACTGGAGAAGACAACTTTTTAATGCTGTTATTACCCTTCATTATGAAATTTTGTATTCTCTAAGATGTGTGGTACTTAAAAAAAAAACCAGGTACAGCTACAGGTATCCAAGTGACTGAGCTGTTCTATGGGTTAGTTGTTTTTCATCTGGCACACCTACTTATTATACAGTGCTAACCTGCCCATTATTTTGAATTCAAACTATATTTAGTAATTCCCAGTGTGAAACATAAATATATGATAGAATATAGGAGGAAAATGTCTGGGGGAAAAAAGAGGTATGTTAGCTGGCCATGTGTGCCAATCTGAATGGGTAATGCAATCTTTTTCTTGTGATATGGTCAACATATGAAAGTGACTGACAACATCATATTGTGATTTTTTTTAAGTGCTGAGGAAAGTTGTATTCATTCAACAATTCCTAGAGAGTAAACACCTGTATTTGTTTCTGTAATTTGCTCTGGATTAGATCCAGATTTAGGCTAGTCAAACAGGACTGATGGGAGCAATCTACCTGCTTTCCTCCTGCATTACACAGAAAGTACAATAATCCCTCTGATAGTGCTGTCGGGGGGGGGGGGCAGAAAGGGAAGATGGAAACCCCCGAAAATCAGAAGGAGATTGTTGGAGTTGGTGGTCACCTCAACACAAAAGAAAATAACCAGTGAATAGCAACCTTAAGCTATTGCTTCAACATTTTTACAAAAATACTTTTGTCACAGTAGTTTTTAATTTGGATTGATATTCTACATGAAGTTTATCATTCTCAGTGGAACTTTTTATGTGTTGTCTTTTTCTCCAAGGAGCTAACCCACACACCCCTGCCACATGAGATAAGCCACGCTTGAGAGGTAGCAACTGGTCTGTAAATTTCATGATTTGGTTTAGTAAAGATTTAAACCTGGATATTCCCTAGATTTTGTATTTTAAACATCATGCTGTGTCCAGTCACAGCATTCATTTCTAGTTGGAAATGGCATCTTACCTATTTTACTGAATTTCTGTAGAATATTTTTGGACATCATTAATGAAATTCTGTTTAAATGAGTGCTGGAACAAATTAGGAGACAGTGTTCATGTATGCATTTGTCCCTATACTTTGAAGTGATTTGATCATATTGACTTCGATGGGAAGTAACTATTTATACAGTGAAACCCAAACTGTATAAATTGTGGGGAATGGGAACAACTGGCTCTGTGTACCTAAGGAGGATTTAGATTTATTCCTTGAGACCTATGTTATGCCAAGCTGTCACTGATTTTGAAATTTTGGCAATTTGGAGAACTAATTTAGTATCACATAGAACAGTGGTTCTTAACCTTTTCTTTACTAAAAGCCCTTTTTAAATATATTTTGTTGCCACAACTCTCCCAAGACTTATCTCAAGATTTCAGCCAAGAACAACAACAGTAGTAGTAGTAGTAGTAGTAGTAACAACAATTCCTTAGCACTGAACCATTAACAATTACACCATTCGTTAAAACTTCCCTCAGAGGCACCGGCAGTGGAAGGAAGACTTTCCCCCTGCTTCTTCCAGCACTTTGCAGCTGGAGCGGATTGAATGGCAATGCACAGACCCAGCAAGCCTGCCAGCCAGCTTGCCAGCCTTTGCTTTGGCTCATGTAAAGGGGCCTCTCCACTGCAGGTAGAGGTGGAGTGAAAAACCATCACACCTTCATAGACCCCCACCCCCCGTGAGGACATTGAAGCCTCCTGGGGGGGTCTGCAGACTACAAGTCAAGAACCATTGGTAGAGAAAGGACTTTTGTTTAGGATCTTTCCACAATCCCAAACCAATAGATCATCACCAGTTCTGCCTTGTTATTATTGGAATAAGGTTTTTGAATCACTGTGAAGTGATTTGATTATATTGACTACAGTGGGAAATAACTATTCACACAGTGAAAACCAAGTGGTATATTATTTCCCCCCACTTTTTAGTACAGGACAAGTAGTATTTTAACTTATTTCTTGTGACCCATATTATGCCAGGTTGCTATTGATTTTCTAATGATGGCAGTTTGGAGAACTAATTTGGTTTTGCATAGGCTAGAGGAGTGATTCTTAACCTTTTATTTACCCTTTAAATAGCATTTGTTGCTGCAGACTCCCACCAAGAGTTAACTCAAGGTTTAATTTAATAATAATAATAATAATAATCTCAACACTGAACCATTAACAATCATACCATCTGTTAAACCTTCCTTTAGAGGAGCCAGAGGGAGAGGAAAGACTTTCATCCTACTTCTTTCCACCAGTTTGTGGCTGGAGCAGATTGGACAGCAATATGTAGGCCCAGCTAGCCATCTTTTGCTTTGGCTCCTGTTACGTGGCTGCTCTACTGTGGGGAGGAGGTGGGCTGAACAATCTTCAAGCCTTTGTGGATCCTCTATGAGGACATAGCAGCCTCCTGGGAGTTTGTGGACCAGAGGTTGGGAAGTACTGCCTTTGAGGCTTGTTTAATGGGGGAAAAGGAGAAACAACCTTTGTTTAGTGTCTTTCCACAATCTTACACCCATATATCATCTCCAGCTTTTCCTTGCTATTATTTAAATAAAATTCGGTCTATAATGTAATCTCATCCATAAGATTCTATGACCCAACTAATCACCCACAGCCTACGTGCCTCTAGTTTGAAAGTTTCACTTGCTATCACACTCCAGGAATCAGGATTCCTTAATCCTCAAAAGGTTAATTGACACTTAGTCTTTTGGTAATTTGTGAGTTAAATATAAGGCCATTTCTCTATTTAAGGGCTTGTCATCAATAGAAAAATAGAACTTACTTGCATTTTTACATGTCTGGAATTTCAACTGATGCACTCAGCCACAGATTATAATACTTCTGACACTTCTTGTGGGATATTACATGTTTTTAAACCAATTAAAGCTTTAAACATTGATAAGTGCTTGGCTGCTCTTACAGGGACAGATGCATAAAAAGGAATTCATTATTACTATTAGCAATTAATTACTAGACTGCAAAATTTACAGTTATTTCTATTTTACACTATTCTCTCAGAACTTAACAGAGCCAGAATAGTTTTATACAAACTGTTTGTGATCAATATGAAAGAGATCCAAATACAGAACTTGCTACTGAGATTAAAGCATGTTAATGAAAATGTATTGCTAACACCAAGACCATGAAGCTTTGCTATCACTGGAATCAGCATGGGAGGGCATGTATTTTAATGCCTACTAACTTTAGGTAGGGCAAAAGAAGGACTGAAACTTGGGGGAGGAGGCTGTTGCCAGACATTGGTCAATTCTGAGCTAGATGTATCAATTCAGATAAGCTCGTTATATTCCTATTGTACTTCCTATAGTACCAATAATAACAGTAGCTACATTATGGTGATTATTGTTGCTGTAACTGTCGTTGTTGTTGTTGTTGAGGCCTAAATATTCTAAAGGCACCAGATCCCATAGATCTCCGACGCTAAGAAAGGGTCAGCTTGGAAATGGGGGACTACCAACAAATATAAAGTACTCTAGGCTGTATTTCAGGCAAAGGAATAGGCAAAACCATCCTCTGAGTATTCCTTATTTAGGAAACCCCTATGAAATTCATGGAATCACCATACGTTGACAGGCAACTTGAAGGCACATAAACACACATCCTGTTATATTGTCATGTTATATTGCTGTTCAGTTGCCATGTGGCTGTTATTGACATGGAACAGTTAAACATATAGCTGTGACATAAACTTAGTGGTGGGATCTGGATTTAATTATAAAGAGAATGGACTCCTAGGAACTGGTGAGACTTGAGACAGTAATTTCTTATTTGTCCCATTCATTTCAATTTATCATTTTAGTGGGCATAAAGTATGACTGTGTCCATATCCCAAACCCAGTTGCTGGCTAAAACAAGCACTACTCATCCACAGACTCTCCTGTGTTTGTAATGGGATACTAATACAGATCTACCTTACAGAGAAAATCTCTCTTGGAAATTTATTTTCCCCATATTGTCCACTTTAAAGTCAATGCAGAGTGTTTGGTGAGGCTGAAGTGTATTTAATTAGAGTTGAATTCTGCCATTTTTGTTGTCTACCAAATATAGTTCTTTTATGTCAGTTTATTATGTTGCATAAAGATTGACCTGTTTATCCTATGCCAAACACACAAGTACATTATCACATTGTAAAAGGAGCAACTAAATAATCTCCTGATATTGTGAATGACACTATTAGTTTTTGTAATTTTGTTCTGAAAGTGGATATAGGGACAAGGTTGGCATCTGCATTTGTAGCAATGGTGCTTGTATTTGTATCCTTCTTCAGTGGTCTGTTACTTCCAGTGAGTAGTTGTTTTAAGTTAAAGGTTGTCTGTAAGTGAGCACAGGCCTATCACCTAAGACTTGCAAGGGGAAAATGACATTGTACAGTACAAGGTGCTGGTTCTAACCTTTAAAGCCCTACATGGCTCGGGCCCATCTTATCTCAGGGACCGCCTCTCCCCGTACGATCCTCCCCGCACACTTCGATCCTCTGGGAGGAACCTACTACAGCCTATCAAGACCAGGCTGGCACAGACCTCCCAGAGGGCCTTCTCTGCGACCGCTCCCAAGCTCTGGAATGGTCTGCCGGATGAGATGCGTCTCATGACATCTTTAGATTGCTTCAAAAAAGCCCTAAAGACGCATCTCTTCCGGCAGGCCTTCCCCTGAAATTTCCTATCTCCGGCTTCGGTTCCAGACTTTGATTTCCTGCTTACTCCCATGTTTCTGATCCCCACTTATGACGTGGCCGCATAAGGAAGGGTTAGGATGCTGTTACATGTTTTTAAATAATTACTGTTTTAATCACTGCCGGTTTAATCTATTTTTAAGGGGTGGGAGGTTTGGAAACGGGTTATGGGATTGTTTTAATCTATGTTTTTTCTTTTACTTGTACCCCGCTCCGAGTGTATGAACAGAGGAGCGGGCTATAAATAAACTATTATTATTATTATTATTATTATTATTGTAGGTCACTGGTTATACATTTGAGTGATTTCAGCTGTGAGGTGTTGAAAACAAGTCGAGTGCTGACTTTTTTTAAAGGTCTATCCTTTTTGGCTTCATTAGGGTTGTTGTTTTTTTGGTATTGTTGAGGTAGATATTGTAATTAGAGATATATCTTGTGTTCTCAAGCTGTAGTGCCCTGACGACTGATATACTGTGACAATCCTCAGAATGTAAATTTGAGGGTCACAGACATGCTCAGCTCTTTAAGATCCTATTGGAAGATTTGGCTCCATATACGTTCACATTGTCTAACGTTTAGATGTGTATTAATATTTCTTAAGTCTTAAAATTTCCAGTAAAACATGTGTGTATGCATAAGGGCATGTGCCCCTTCAGTTCACCTGTCATAATGACCTCATTGATTTAATAGGATTTCAGAGGCAAGGAATACTCTGATGATGGTTTTTCCAGTTCCTTCCTTTGAAATATATGAAATATAGCTTACAGCACCTGATATTTGTTGGTGAATCTCCCAGCCAAGTACTACCCAGGATAGACGCTGCTTACATTCCAAAATCAAATAGTGTATGGTGCCTTTAAGGTATATAGGCCCTTAAACATACTAAACACAAAATTACACTGGGTTTGAATATTACTTTCTGTCATAGGATTTTATTTTAAAAAATAGCCATGGACATACATAGAATAGGGGATTTGTAGATCACAGTCATTGAACAAGGAAATTACAAAGGAAAGCTAGAAAGAGACAGTGGCTTCATGGCGCATTACATGTATAAATAAAAAAGTCCTTGTTACTGCACATATAACAAATGGGATTTCTCAGAGAGAATTTTGAATATAGGAAACTGACATTTGGTAAGCATATTTATTGGTCTCACATATCAACACTTCTTCAAGTCAACGTCTTGAAGAAGTTTCTGTAACTATGTCTATACTGTGTCTATTGCCCTGGATTTGGAACAACGTCTGTCTGTCTGTCTACCTACCTATGTATCGCTTCTCGGCCTTTTGGCTAAGATCAAGTTAATATTCTAAATTAGGTGATTGAAAAATTTGATAACATACAGGGGTGTCACTAGAAGTGAATAGGGATGTTGAGCCATTTTGGATAACATCCAAAAGGGGTCTGACACCTCTGCTCCTCAAATGTCTGCCTTTGGGCAGAAATGGACTGTAGCTTTCACCCACATCCCTTTAAAACCCTGGAGCTTAGCAGAAGAGAAGGCATGAATGGTGCAGTACTCAGTGGGTGAAGAAAGGAAAGGCCTCATGTTTTTATTTTATTTTTTTTACTCTTTTAATTTTTTTCTTTAAAAACATTACATCTTATCAAATTTTCAGTGTAATCACATGAAACTATGTAAATGTAAATACATTTAGGCTGATTCTATCATATTGTAATTTAAAGGTATAAGTTAAATTTTGTTAGTTGTTTATGCCACCACTATTGCCACTGCATTCAGTGATATCTGGGAATTACAATTTACAAGTAAGAGTTGTACAAAATACATTACTAAGGATTCTGTTTGGTAAGGTATTGGAGGATTCAATGTGTGTGTGGGGTGGCACTATGAGTTACCTCACCGGGTGACAGCAACTCTAGTGACACCACTGGTAAATGACTAGTGTGTAACAGATTTCAGTCTTCCAGCTGATGTGAAAGTAGCTTAACTGTTTTGGTGAAACATACATTTTCTGCTCTTTTGATATAAAAATTTCAGACTTATGCATGTACCAAATTGCAGCAAAGTAATGTAGAAGTAATGTACTTGTTTGATACTTGTATGAGTGTGGGCGTGCGTGCATACACATATACATGTGTATATGCAATATAAAGTCCAGACCATTCCAAACATTATTTAATTAAGTATCCAGTTAAGTAGAGAGGAGCATTTTTCAGAAATTAGGGTCACAGCAGCCTCAACAATAGAGCTTGGAAAAGTTATTCTTTTGGAGTACAACTCTCAGAATCCCCCAGCCAGTGCAGTCATTTCTCAGGTCCTGTGTCAGCCATCCTCATGAGGTCACCTTTTAATTTTCTCCTATATAAGTGGATGGCTAATATTTACTTTTATGAGAAAAGTGCTGTACCCTCCACCTCTAATATTGGATGCAACTAACATGCACCAGAAAAAAGAGGAGTCAATGTATACATCCTTTTTCATGACAGAATATTCTTGTTCCAGAATCCTTATAAGGGCAATACAAAAATATTCCCATATTCCAGGATACAGTCCAGAAAAGATACATGTATAAGCAAAACCTGCATTTGAATGGCACATACATGCATAATGTTCATCGTCAATGAAATACTATGCGTGTATTTTTAAAACAAATCAATAAACTATTACTTGATTAGGTTAGCATATAATAACATTTCACTAAAATACTAATAGAGGTCTTGCTTTTCTGTAAATAGAAATACAGTATCAGCTTGCAAAATGTATACCAGCTGGCCTGTTTTATTCCATGTGTACATTTAAGCTATCCAGTAGAAACCTGCCAAGAAAACCCCATTATAGAGTTGCCTTAGGGTCAGCATAAGTTGGAAATGATTTTAAGGCACACAACAATAATTTAAAATATATTTTATTTAAAAATGTATAAAATAACTTATGTCAACATAAGTCAATACATCTTTTTCCATTTGAACAACAGCATTTTCTCAAAAGCAACCAATGTGTTACAGTTTTTCTATAACACATAAAATATCTGTCCATCATCTGAGTTTTAGTCAAAGTCTTTCTTGATTATTACAGCAGTAGACAGATTTAAAGCTTCCGAGACTAATACATACATATGTGTTCCCAAACATGTTAATTGTGTCACACACTCATGACTAACATAATTAATGAATAATTACATATTTATTACCGTATGATTCATACCATATGAATAGTCTCTGACATGTTTTTGCTTCTTTCCTTTCCAGACTATTCAGTTTACATTCCAAGTTTTCAGCCATTACAAAGAAATGGTTTGTTGTAACTGAGATAAATGCATTGTTGGGGCACTAATACTGTTTTAGAATCATGTCTGCTTATTTTCATGTAATACAGTACATAATCTTTGTTTTCAATTTTATTACTTTAACAATGGACATTCATAACTTATTTTCAACCATGGTACTGGAAGCAAGATAGCCAAAATGTTACTTGGAGTACATTTTTAAAATATCTCTTTTCATTACCTTACGATGTTTTAATCATCACTCTCTACTAAAAACAATAATTGTTTTGAAAAGTGAGAAGTGATGTAATACTTCTGTGCTACTACCTGTAGAATCCTAGATACTTCTTAAAGTTTATTTAGGGTTTAACTATACTTTACATACATATTTCCATGTTTCACATACTACAGAAAATTTAGAAACTATGTGTGAAAGAAGATTCTGAATTAAAATGCACCAACATTTGAATTTATCTTCTGTTTTTTCTGGACTCCTGTATACTGTGACCCACAATTAATTTAGATGTGTAATTTTATTAATACAAGTTTAATTGGGATCCAGCCAGTTTGAGTACAGCCCATCATTTTAAATAACTTGTGAATAATATTGTAAAAATAGGTGGTCAAGCTGTCACCCTCCGGGTGTTGTCAGTCTACATTTTATGTCAGGCGTAGCCAAGATCACCAATAGTGCAAGATCAGAGAAGTTACAATCCAACAAAATCTGGAAGGTCACATTTTATCCCCTCATGTAAAATAATTCATAGGGCACTTTGAGAGTCTACCTAAAAGTTCACTGTGATCTTTGAGCGATTTTGAAACAAGTAGTTTGTGGGTTACTCATTCACAGCAATAGAACTAAATAGTGCATAGATGTAGTCTTAAGTGACTTGTGACCCATAATTATAATCCTAAAGTGTTCCAAAGTAATTGATTTAAAGTAGGAGTAAGAAACTATTGTCCAAATATTTTAGGATCATCTTCCATCCTTTGCCACTGGCCATGCCAGTTAGGCTTGATAGGAGTTGGTCTAAATCTTCTGAAGGGGCAAAGATTCTCCACTTCTGTCTTAAAGCTCATGGAATTGGACAAAAGAGGGAGATTCTGGTTTACTGCCTAAGATGGCAGTAGGGAAACAAGTTATCTTGGTATGGGGTCACCATCTTCTCTGGGAAGGTTCTGGATAAATTGCTTTAGAGACTCCAAGATCAGGTTTAATACACATACACATAAACATATAATCACTGGATAATTCATTGCTTTTCCTTGTGGTCTCTACATCATGCACATGGACTCATGTGCAGAACATCATTTGGAAGATTCTAGAGACATGTTTTGGCAGCTACTTCATTCCTTCCTATTCCCTGAACATGCTCCAATCTAGTTCTCACTTCCTGCTCAGTTTCTCTTTCTTCTCTACTTGAAGGTTCGCCCTCCATCACTTGATCGCTTTTCATTTGATGTCTCATAACTTTCCCAGTCAAATTTTGTTGTTGTGTGTCTTCAAATAATTTCTGATGTATGGTGACCCTAAAGCAAATGTATCATGGGGTTTTCTTGTCAAGATTTAGTCTCTGGGGGTTTTGCCTTTCTGAGGCTGAGTGTGGTGATTTGTTAAGGTCACCCAGGGTCATGCAGATGGTGCAAATGGAGTGGCCAGAGGCTGCTCCCATTCTAATCGAACCGGGACTGCAGCAACCTTGTGGGCCCACTTCCACTCAGCCACACTTCTCAACCCAGCTGCTGGCAGAAGTGGCTTTATGCTCAGTGTCTTCAGTACGCTGATGACACTCAGATATACCTCTCCATGACAAGATCATTGGCCCAGACTTCAGATGGCATCTCTCCTCTCAATGACTGTCTTGTGGCAGTAATGGATTGGATGAGGGAAAACAAATTGAAGCTAAATCCAGACAAAATGGAGGTACTCACAGTCACAGGACCAAAGCCAGGTCTGGGAATACATCTTCCGGTCCTAGATGGAGTCACACTCTCCTTGACAGACCCTGTTCGCAGCCTGGGGGTACTCCTAGACTCATTGCTTCACATGACTAGTCAGGTGAATGCGACGGTCAGGAGTGCTTGCTATCAGCTTCGGCTGATACGCCAGCTGCGCCCTTTCCTGGATCAGAAGGACCTGGAATCTGTGGTACACGCTTTGGCAACCTCACGATTGGATTTCTGCAATGCGCTCTACTTGGGACTACCCTTGTGCCTAACCCGGAAACTTCAACTAGTCCAAAACATGGCGGCCAGGCTTATTACTGGTACATTGAGGTGCTAGCACATAACACCAGTGCTTAAGTCCCTCCACTGGCTACCGATTAGTTTCTGGGTGCAGTACAAGTGTTGGTTTTAACCTTTAAAGCCATACAGAGCTCGGGTCCATCTTATCTTAGGGACCGCCTCCTCCCATATAACCCCCCCCCCCCCGCCGCACAATCCGGTCCTCTGGGAGAAACCTACTACAGCCTTTGAAAACAAGGCTGTCGCAGACCTCCTGGGGAACTTTTTCTGCTGCCGCTCTCAGGCTATGGAACAACCTGCCGGATGAGATGCGTCTTATTACATCCCTTGATAGCTTTAAAAAAGCCTTAAAGACGCAACTCTTCCGGCAGGCCTTCCCAGAAACACCTTAATTCCTGGCCTCGACACTGGTTCACGACATTGGGTTGCGTTCTTTTACCATCTCCCAGCATTTTATCTATAAAGTTTACATCTACAGTGTCCATAGAACAACTAGCTGCCTTTTATGTTGTATGTTGTAGTTGTTCTTGGATTTTAATCTGACATTGGTTTAATTTAATAATAATAATAATAATAATAATAAGAAGAAGAAGTAGTTTTATTTTTATACCGCCCTTCCTGCGATCAGGGCGGTGTACAAGTACAAAAGATAAAAAACAGTATACAGTTAAACATTCAATATACAAAACAATATAAAATTCGCCAGGGCATCAGCGCAGTAACGTGACAATCAATCATAATGATAATAAGGGAGGGATAGAATAACATCAGGGGGGAGAGACAGGATAGGCCTGTTCAAACAGGTACGTTTTCAACCCTTTTTTAAACATATTGAGGGAGGCGGTCGAGCGAAGCTCCGTGGGCAGCGAGTTCCAGAGGCTTGGGGCTGAAGCTGAAAACGCCCTCTTTGTTGTGGACGAGAGTCTGGCCTCTGGAACTCTTAGAAGTTGTTGCCCAGTGGATCTAAGTGTGCGGGGCGGATTGTGTGGGGAGAGGCGGTCCTTCAGGTAGTCTGGACCCAAGCCATTTAATTTTAATTTAATTTAATTTTAAGGGGTGGGAGGTGGGGCTGTGGCTTATCGGAATTGTTTTATCTTGATGTTTTTTAATCATTGTAACCCGCTCCGAGTGGTGACAGAGGAGCGGGATATAAATAAACTTTATTATTATTTATTATTAGCTCACCCGATTCTATTCCAGTTTGGCTTCCAGCTGCATTCAGGGCATTTGCCATATAAATTCCACGCCCCCAATGCAGCCTGAAGCTGCACTTTTGGCCTGTCTCTTTTGGGTCCCAGTCTGTTTCCATGGCCAAGCATGGATTCAAACCCTATTCTCCACTGTCCTGAAAGAGATGTACCATGCTGGCTCCCTGTTGAATTATGCTTTAAATAATATTAAGTAGTTTGAAAATCTGTGTTTGATCTGTGATGACATTTTCACATATGCTAGGTAGCACTTGATATTGGAGGCATTAAGTGAAGAAGTACCATGTGTGAAATCACCCCCAATAATCCTGTGTGTCTCTTTGTATATAGTCAGAAAAGCTGGATGTTAACTTAGTCCACCTTCAGCTGCACTCTCTCAAATAACTTCATTGTACAACACTGTTGTATTTCCAGCACCATGCTCTTCATTTCCAGCACAATAATCTATTCTGTGCATTGCTGACTGTTATAAATATTTTATGCATTTCACCCCATTACCATTTTCTGCACACACTCTATGGTGTTTGTGTTTACTTCAGTAGATGTCAGCCTATATTTCTCTGTATACCTTTGATGCTTTCTTCTGGTGTTATAGTAAGGTGTGCATGTTTAATACACTTGTTTTTCTGAGCATTTACTAATTTGTACTCTTTCTTTGTTCAAAGTTTATAATGCTGCATTTTTCATCTTGCATGTTATGAAAAAATTATCTCCCTGTTGCTTATTTAAGCAAACTCCTTAAGCTTGTATGACAGCACACTCATTTCTCTTTTTTTTCTAAAAAAAACACCACTATATTTACATTTGAGTTAATAACAAGCATGGTGTCTGACACAAACACACACATACCTCAATTAATACACAGTTTGATCCAGAAACCAATTAAACCACTTTATTTGGGTTAAAGATCGAGGTAGGAAAATGAATTGTCCTGTATTTCAAGCTGTCTAGCTTAACTGGTCCCTGGATCACAGCCAGTGTGTTTTTTAACTTGAATTCCCCTCCCTACCCCATCCTATCAGTAAATGAGTGTCTTATCTTCTTATCTTGTGCAGACTTGTTTCTTCCTATGTGCCAGGGTAGTCTGCTTCCTTCTGTAGCTGGTACAGCCTGTTCATTAAAATGTTCATATTTATAATTATTATAATTGCAAATAAATAATTTATGAACCCACAGTACTTTGGCATCCCAAAGCACTGGTCCTCTTTTCTATACAAGCGGAAGGTGTACTGCATTTCATTTTGTCCAGGTCTCAATCGCTTTCTAAATTTCATTGTGTACTATCTGGACTTAAGTTTTCACATATTTGTTTATTCTTGTCGTGGCTTTGTGCATATAAACAATGTCAAACAGTAGAAGGTATTTCTGTAGTATATTCAGAAATTTATGTCTGCATATCATTTTATTTCCATTCTGCCTTTGTACTATTACTCATTTCCCAGGTACAGTATTTCCCACAAGGGAGAACAATAATCTGTGGATTTTATCACATGGGGGAAATTGGGGGTTTAAACAGTGATTGTCCCGTGAAAATCACATGATCACGATTAAGATTTTCACACATATTGTGATTAAAGAGTCATCATCCCAGGAATAACCAGTAACAAAAAGTGTCACCTGTGTTTCTAACACTACTAAATTTCTTCTATGACAGCACTCTGGGCCTTTTCATCCCACTGCTGCCACCAATTTGTGATGGCAAGACTCCTCTCTCACCCAACTACTCTGCTATTGTGGCAGCCCAAAGGAGTTTTCCTATTCCTTCATGGTCACCAAATTGACACAGACCCTTTTTTGTTGTTTTAGTAGGTGTTATATCAGTAGCATGGATATATATATATATTCAACCAGCAGACAAGCTTTTATTAAAATAATAACAAAACTTTATTGAGCAGATGTTCCAAACAAGAGATACTTAACAAAGTGCAAATAAGACATTTGTTTCTCCATGTATTGGTGTTACTTGTTCTATTTGGAAGTTTTACTTTTTAAAATACAACTTTATTACAACAATAGATTCTTTTCTACCACTCTCCTCAGAGAATAAATATTACTGTTTTTAAGGACCCTCACACAGTCCCTGTAGTGGTTCACTTTCCTGGAACCCAATTAATAGACCTGCCTCTTTGGCTCTCTCTATTCCACAGGAGATTTCCCGATATCACCTCCGTCACTTGGAGTTCTATATGGGTTTTAAGTCCTTCACTCCTAGATTTCAAACTCGTTCATCCATAGAACCTTCACTAAATTGTCCCTCTCTAGACCCCACTGAACCCTATCTGACTTCTAATTGTCAGCGACTGACTATTTATGCTCTAACCAGACAACATTCTATTGGCTGCCGCCAGCTGACTCCTAATTGGCCATTGCTCTGCTGGCCCAACTTTGACTGCTCTCCACAAACAGCAACCAGTCATTCATGGGATTCCCCATGAATGATTTATTGCTGTTTATTGCCTGGATAATGGCTCTTTAATCGCGACGTTGTGTGAAAATCTTAATTGTGATTGTGTAATTTTCATAGGATAATCACTGTTCAAACCCCGATTTTCCTTGTGAGATATCTGTGTTGGTTGAATTCAGCAATGAAAAGGGGTAGGAGAGGTTCCACTGTAGTAATTTTATTTTCTGTGTATTCTGTTTTCACTTCAATAACAGCTCTCAGTATAAAAGAAGAATGAAAGCATATGAAGGGTTAGCTAAATTAAAGACTGTGTCGGGGTTGAACGTGGCCTGAATAACGGCTATGTCTGAAATCTTCACTTTGGCATTATACAGGTACCCTGTTTTCCCCAAAAATAAGACACCCCCTGAAAATAAGACCTAGTGCATCTTTGGGAGCAAAAATTAATATAAGACACTGTCTTATTGTCAGGGAAACACGGTATTTGGTCTACTTCTTCATTCTGCGTAAAAATAAATTCAAATGTAAACGCAGACTAGGAAGTAGGACCTACTGTAACCAAAGTGATTTACATCTAAACAAACAAGCTAAGACTAAAATCCTGAGGGCAGGGAACCATCTAATTAAAAAGATTGTATGTATAGCGCTGTGTAAATTTACAGCGCTATATAAATAAAAGGTTAATAATAATAATAAAAGTTCTGCTGGTTGATCCATGCCTGTTATTGGATTTCTTGAACTTCTGATCTGACTATGCTAAATGCTCCCATTTCAGGTAAAATAGTTTCCACCTGATTATGGGGCCTGGGCATCTCTGGGGATACAATGTCACTTTTCAACCCCAACCAAACATGAAGTACTGGATCTGGGTCCCATTGCTAAGTGACATTACAGTTGCCCCTTTTTTGCAGAATTGATTATTTGTGGTTCTGTTTAATATGTTCTCTCTAGGAATGTCTAGGTCCTCCAGCGCAACTCTGCTGGAGGCTGACCACAGAGTTGTGCTGGAGAACCTAGAAGTTCCTAGAGAAAATGCTTCTCTAGGCATTTGTGGGTCCTCCAGCATGATTCTATGATCAACCTCTGGCAGATGTTGGCAACAGAATTGCCCTGGAGATTCCTAGCCATCTTCTAGGTAAAAAGAACAGAGTTTCTTATTTGCAGTTTTTCCACATTCACAGGGTCCTCCATTCCTAACCCAAACAAATGTGAAGGGACCACTATATTCAGTCTCTCCTTGACCCAAAGATTATATCCAAAGGAGTGCAGTCGGCCTTCTCTTCCTTTGTAGACTAGAACCATGGTGATATTAATTCTGCCCATTGGTGGCACCCTCCCAAGAAAAGCTTTGGGGGTTATCACATGACAGGAATTGGAAGTATAACCCAGTGGCATACTGGATGCCATTATGGGTATTCACATTATGGCATGATAGGTTATCACATGCAATCGCCGGCAGTGGGAACGCATTCTGAGCACAATCCCACATCAATCCAAAAGTAAGTAAATTCGGTGAACTAGCGGATTCACAAATCCTCTTCGCAGGCTATCTTTTCCCAGGCTATCTTTTCTTTCGAAATTGAGAGGAATCCCTCCCGTGTGATAACCTTTCATGTAATTGCGTTCATTTCTGAATTGACCTCGCTATTTCGAAATAGAGAGGAATCCCTCCCGTGTGATAAGGGCCTGTGGGTTGCAGATAGGTTTTTCTCCTTCTAGAAGGAGCCATGTTCAAATAAAGTTTCCTCGCTGGGAGAAATAATCCAGTTTGATACTGCTTTCAGAGCCCTGGTTCCAGGCTCTGGCATTCTGGACATGGTCGTTTGTTGTGGCCATGCCCAGAATGCCAGAGCCTGGACCCAGGGCTCTGAAAGCAGTATCAAACCGGATTATTTCTCCCATACAGATGCACCCCAAGTTTAAACTTGACAGGATTCCCTCCTTCCTGATTTCCCCTCCTTCTGGAATTGCTGCCTTAGGCACTTATTACTTCCACCACCCACCTGATCCCTCCAGATGCCCACTTTCCTCTTGGGCCTCCCTACTTGCTTCCAAGTCCTTTGGGGGGGAAGCAAATTCCAAGCGATGTGGGGTCCTGAAACTTTCGCCTCTTTTCTGCCCTCATTCCTTGAAGTGATGGTTGTGGTCACTGCAAAGTCTGTGTGTGAGCGTGTGCACATATCTTCTTGTAGGGCTGGAGAGTGCTTGCCTTTCCCACCCTCCCTCACCTCCACACCTTGTGCCCAGCAGCAGGAGAAATGCCAGAAGGCTCCTCCATGCCATCCTGCCCTAGCTTTGCTGCTGTGGTCCTACTAGCCTCCTCTTTGGGGGGGGGGAAGAGGTCCTCCATTTCTGCAATGCCTCCTTCTTCTCTTGCCCTACGATTGGAAAGGACTCTAGTCTCTTTGGCAAACCAGTGCCTCTCTTTTCCCCTTTCGGCCTCCTCCTCTCTCTCCTTCTTGGCTGCTTCTGCTGCCTCCTATTCTGGCTATTGTTGTTGTGTGTAATAAATAAATGCACCCACAACAGCCGCCTCACACTAATCAAGCTGATTACAAATGCTTGCGCGCCCTGAGCCGGAAACCAGCCCTTGCACACAACACACACAGGGCGCTCTCCTCCTCCTTTCTCCCCTCCCTTCTTTTCCCCATCCCTCCATCCATCCCAACCACCATCCCCAAACCCACCCTTGGCTTTGTGGTTTTAACCCCTTCCTCTTTCAACCTGGGAACCTCTTTGGAAACAAAAAAAATATCCCCCAACCCTTCTTTCCAAGCCCTTGTTTCCCTTGATCTCCTTTCAACCTGACCCCCCCCCCCCCGCTTTGTACAAAAGATCCCTCTTTCTTTCTCCCAACCCTTCCTCCTCCTCCTCCTCCTCCTCTTCATCACCTCCTCTTCCTCTTCCTCCTCTTCCCAGGGACGCGTCGGAGAGGATCCAGGCAACAGCTCCAGGCACCAGGAGCACCAGGGACAGGGAGGGAGACCTTTCCTTCTTCTTCCTCTTCCTCTTCCTCCTCTTCCTCTTGTGTACACTGTAGCCAGGGATCTAGCCAAGCCATTCCCTGGGAGGTTATTTTGTATTAAAATGAGGAGGAAGAGGAGGAGGAGGAAGAGGGAGAAAGGAAGGAAGGAAGGAAGGAGCAGCAATAGCAGAGAGAGAGGAGGAAGCAAAGGAAAGGCAAGGACGGCAGCAGCAGCAGCAGGATCAGGAGGAGGAGTGATGAGTCAACTAATAATTTAATGGGGACAGAGAGAGAGAGAGCCAAGCAAAAGCAAACGCAAAGGCTGCGTCCGGGACACACACACACACACACTCTCCATACAACACACAACAACAGCAGCTCTCTCTCTCTCTCTCTCTCTAACATCCAGCAACAAGGCAACCCCAACCGGCCTAAATAGCAGCCCTAGCCAGACGAGGGGACAGCAGGACATTTCAAAGCTCCCTGGATTATTTATTATTATTAATTATCATTATTATTTATTATTATTATTATTTTGTGTATGGGGGGGGGCAACCTCATTTCCCTCCTCTTCCCCACCTCCCCTGCCTTTTCATCTCTCTCGCTTCATCTTTCTTTTCTTTGCAAGTAGATTCTGTTATTCTTTTTGTTATTTTGTTGTGATTTGAATGCTCTCCTCTCAGCTGAAGGGATTTGGGTTTTTTTTTTTACTTTTCATGCTGTGTTTCCTTCTGTTTTTCCTCTCTCTTTCTCTCTCTCTCTCTCTTTTTCTCCCCTAAAAAAAAAAAAAAAGGCAATCTCTTTGGGTAAATGAGGAAGGAGAGATTCTTGGTATTCTTTCTCCCAAAAGTAAACAACCAGGCAGTGGTGTGAAAGTGAATTTTAGTGCCTCGACTTGCAACTTTTTCTACAGGCGTTTTGTCTATGGCTTTGTTTGATTTTATTTTATTTTTTGTAATGTGTCTTTTTCTGTCGTGAAGGCTTTGTGCAGAAAGTTTGGGATTAGTTGTATATTTTTTTTCCAGGGGGGGGGGTGTTGGAGGAAGGCATATTTTTAGCTCTATTTCTGTGTCTCTGTGCTGGGTCTTCTTAGAAAATAATCGTCAGAGAGAAAGTCAGTAGATGTTCTGCTTTGGAAAAAAAAATACCAGGCAGAAAAGCTTTCACCTCCTACCCCCAGCCTTATGTTCCTGCTTTGCACTTCTTTTTCTTTAACAAAACAAAAATCAATGAAGATTTAAACAGGTCAGCCTGCATTTCACTTTTACTCTTTTTATTTTTATTTTTTTTAAAATAAACTTTATTGTTGTCAGCACTTCACCACCTGCTTAAATCATTTGCCTTTTTCCAATATTGAAGACTTTTATCCTTTTTTGTGTGTGTGCATCCATTAGTATTTATTGTTTTTGGCCATGGCTGCTATATTTGGCTTCTGTCTTTCCCCCTCCCCTTCCTAGGATAGCATTTTGGGAGAAAAGTATCCTCCAGGCTTCCTAAATTTTTGTTTTGGGGGGAGGGAGGCAAAGGACTTAGAAACCATCAGTCTTGAGCTGCTGCTGCTGCTTCTTCAAGGAATCAGTCTGCAAAGGAAATCTCCTTTGATTCTCTTATTTATATGCTGTCACGTTTTGAAGTGGTGAGTTTCAGGTCTTTTCTTTTTTATTTAAAACAAAAAAAAAAAAATTGCTCAAAACTGCAGTGTTCCTGTTTCTAGATAGTGTTTTGCTTCTTTGTCTCTTTAAAAGGTCACAGTGAAAGCTTGGCCTGGATTATGACAGCCATATGGAATGGATAAGAACAGAGCCTCTCTTAAATGTGATTAAGGGGTTTTATCTGGAGAGAGGAGGAGGAGGAGGAGGAGGGGAAAAAGGAGGAAGGGGAGGGGGCTAGCTCCAAGTGTTGAAGGCTTCGAGAACTGGATTGAATTTGGGAAATGTTGACAATGTTACAGTCCCCGTGCTAGCAGTACATGTGGAAAGCTAGATCTTGAAGCTCATGTTTGTCCTCAAAACTTCTAAGATGGAGCAAATGCTTACCACCACCACCACCCCACAAAAAAGTCTTATCCCCTTTATCTCTACAGACAATAGTGGAGCTCATGGAGCTGTCAGAGACAGACCATGCTGACTGTTGCTTATTACTTTTTTTCAGACAGAGAGACACTTTCAACTTTAGCCTTAGGCGTTAAGAGTTTAAATTACTAAATCAGGTGTTTTATGCGTGCGTAATTCTGCTTTGCAGCATAAATCTTTTTACAAGACAGCCGAGTGAAAAGATGTATGTGTGTTGAAGAATGACCTGGTCTGTATTCTTTTTGTTCAGCGCACATAAAAAGGAACTGTAATGTTATCGCTTTTGTTTATTGCTTATGAGGTGATGTTGAGCTGACATGTGATATGGTTTTTTTATATATATTGTTTCATCAAAAATGTTGAAGCCGGTGTGTTTATAAGTTGTAGACAGTGGAAGGTTTGTTGTTTTTATTTCCCCTGTTCAGGATGTTTTTGAGACCATCCACTAATTCTCATGGAGTAATAGAAAAAGTAGTGTGTTCAGACAAAGTATTCTGGAGAAGCAATGCCAAACAAAGTAGACGTTAGTAATTTAGATGTGCAGTTTTGGGTTAAACAGCAGTTAATGTAATGAAAAAGAATAATCTTGATTAAAAAAAGTGATTAAAGTAGGCATATTTATTGTTAATGAGACTCATAACAAAAAACAGATGGGACCACAATCAACGGTAAACCTTTGGTTCCCAGCATGTCACCCTAGAGTGTAAGGATAAATAACCATTATATTCTAAACTTTATAGTTATTCAGCTGGCATTCTTAGGGTTGCTTCTAAACCTTCAGATTAGCGCACTTTTTATGAAAGGCAAAGCAGCCAATGATTAAACAAGAAACAAATTAGAACGGGAATATATAGCACGTCTAGCAAAATGAAGATTTTAATGGAGCTGAAAACGTGATATATTGCCTGTGTGCTCAAAAGTGCCTGTTAATAGGTTAATGGATTTCTTTTTGTGTAATAATACACCCCACTCCATATTTTAATGCTTATACCCAATAACGCAAGTATTGCTTCAGAAATGACTGGTCACCTGTTCTTAGTGATCATGCTACGTAAGTAGTAGAGCAGGCGTTATAGTTAAACCTTAGTCAGGAGACGTGTCAGCCTATTTCACTTACAAAGTAACTATCCATTTAGAATAAAAGTATGTCCAAATCCCTTTACTAGTTTTCCAAGAGTCGACAGCTTCTCTCTCTGTCTCTGTCATTCTCTGTCTCTTCTTGTATGTCATTATTACAGGACACAGCGGTTATCTGTAACACATCATATGAAACATGATGATGATTTTCTTTAAAGATCAATCATGGTAGAAATGTTGACATTAGAGAAGCAGTGCTATATACTTCAATACTAAGTAGAAGTTATAGATAGCTTTTGTTTGGTTTGGTTTTTTTTAAAAAATCTACCAGCATTCTAGTATACATCACAAATATTTTTAGGTGCTGAAAGGTTTTTAATTCCTTACTGAAGAAAGCTGTGATTGTCTAAAGAAGCTTCTATGTTTTCCTCTTTATGATTTTTATATCAATACATAGTTGAGCCAGCATTTTGCTCTGTACTATGTAACATAGAAAAAGTAAAGCTTCTATGTATTTTTATCTGATTTTGATCAACTTTTGGATGTAAAAATAAGGTTAAAATACTTTAAATATAATGCCCAATAACTGTACTCATCGCTATGAAAATACATGAATGAAAAATCTCATTACTAGATTAATCTGTTGCATGCCTAGCCAAAGTTTTCATCCTCATTGTATTTCCTAGGGAGTTATGCAAACAGTATTTTTCCTTTATTAAACTGAAATATTTTGATGAGTATGGAATTTGTATCAAGATCATAGGACATACACATAAGGGATCTGTAGCAGCAAGTATACTCATCTGCGAATGCTCCTAAAATGTCACATCTACTGTTCTCACTCTTGAACTGTGTAAATTTACAGCGCTATATAAATAAAGGTTAATAACAATATAATAATAATGAATTCATATAGTGTAAATCCCATATATAACTTGGTCAATGTTTATAGTAGGTTAAGAAAATCTTAATATTTACGGATAATTTGCCAAATAAATTTCCTAACAATGTATTTTTTCTGAATAAACATTTAATATTATGTGAACATGCTATACAGATGTATTATGTACATGTGTAAAGCTGCCTACATAAAACTACGCACGCGTATACAACACATATATATTTTTTTAAATCATGGCAGGTGATCTTTAGAGGCGGGACTGAGTATGGATCATTTGAACGAGACAACTCAGGGGAAAGAACATTCAGAAATGTCTAACAATGTAAGTGATCCGAAGGGTCCACCAGCCAAAATTGCCCGCTTGGAGCAGAATGGGAGCCCATTAGGAAGAGGAAGACTTGGAAGTACAGGAACTAAAATGCAAGGAGTGCCTTTAAAACACTCTGGACACCTGATGAAAACACATACTAGAAAAGGTAACATAATAATTATGACTATGGAACATTAATTTTATAAATAATATAGGTTGTCTTTTAGGGGGAAAAAAAAACATACTTCCAATACGTATTTTGCCTAACTTGTACTTTACTATTACATTTCTGTTCTACAAGTATCTCATCCTTCATTCTAATGGAAATGGCACTTGGAACTGCATGCTTGGGTGGAGCATCTTGCTTTTTTGGGGTGGAGTCTTTTTAATAAAAAACAAAACACTTACCTTCAAATTATTGAAAGGTATCTTGAAACCAAACAATACTACCAGTCAAAGATAACCCTTGTAATAAGACTCTTTCTGCATGTGCTGTTGAGCAAAAGATTCCTTATAGCATGTGGACGATTAAAAGAATCTTGAAAAAGCCATATTTCTACTGCCGCTTTTGATAAAGGTACAGAATTGGAAGGTCACCAGCATATCTAAAGAATTTGTCAGTTGGCTTCTATAACTCCTTTTTTGGGCGTTCAGTAGAAAACACTTTTCTGGTGACCATTTTCTGCACTTTGTTTCTTTAAGTACAGTTCATTACTGAGCAATGAACAACTTGGGTGTCATATTATTCAGTGACTGGTTTACTGTAATTAGACATACTCACAAGACAAAAATGCTTTTATAGCCAGTGACTGATTGTGGTATATGTGTGTCTGTGCCTCTGTTTGTATTATGATTATTTGAAAATTAATAGTATGCATAATCTTTTTGGATCACACGTAAAGTTAATTTAAGTCCAGATATATTGTATACAATTTGACATTTATTTTAACACCCATTTTCTAAGTATAATTGCTACTTGTTTATAATTCAGACTTCTTCCTGCATTTGCAAATCAAAGTATCTCATTCAGCTAAGACAATTAAACACACAAAGTTAGAAGGCACTGGCATTTCATTCTGATGCATAACATTTATCATACAATCATTTATTTTTTCCCTTGGATTGGCGAAAACAAAGAATATATTGATCTTAAAATGAACAGACACAGCAGTCCGTATTGTTAGATCTGTATCTATTAAAAATGGAAAAACAGCACTTCAGCAAATTCTTTGGCCTCTGCTCTCGATTACCCTATTTATTGATTGTTTGCCAAGAATGTATGCATCTTAAGAAAGCCAGGGTAAGGCATTAAAAATATAATTTATTGCTGCTTTTTAAACAGAGTGCATTAATATTATGCTGTGAAGCACTAGGGCTGTATAAAAAGGACTTTCTGACGCCTGCAAACATATAAGTTCCATAAATTCCTAAATAGGAGATTTCAGCTGTCTCTGGTATTATGTGATATTTGCACAGCAAACTTTAATGCCAGGACAGTTTTAGACAAGGATTCTACAGACTTCTTTGCTTCTTATGGCAGACGTGCTGTTTACATAGACTCATAAACCTTCAGCAAAACCTCTAACACTGCCTTCAGGTTTAAATCATGCTGTATTTTTAGCATTGAACACTGACCAGTGCTTTCCCTTTAATATAGAAGGTTATAAAGTTGCTGCACTTGAAGGTCTTGCCAAATACTTGCAAGAGTGATCAGCTAACTGAGATTGTGGTCTCCTGTCTAACATTTTTCACATTTAATAGAAAGGCTGTGGACCTTTAACATCTGTAGTCAGATGATATCTTTTTGGTACCTGTGGTAGATATCAAGTCAAAATACATTGCATCTTTGAGAAGCAAAACTTGTTTTTTGAGTACATTGACTTGCAGGTCTTCCACACAAATACACATAAATCAAGATCACTTTACAATTACAGCATAAAATATAATTACTGTGTACATCTCTCAGTGCAGTTTGGGATGTTTGAGTTGAGGCATCGACTATTTTTGTTTTGTTTTCTAATAATACTTTTTTAGTAGACAGTAGAAAGAAGGAATAGAATAAGCACATATTGTATTTCTAAAGCATGAAGCGCATGAGTCTGTGTATACTCTGCAGTTAGGCTTTTAATAGTTATTCCAAACCCATTTCTTTTGCTCACCTGTCTTGTTCTGTTTTGGTGTTGATGGGTCAGAACATAATTGTGAAGCAGAATTTAAATTCCAAAAACTGAACCATGGAGATATGAACTGTTCATATCATGATACTCATATGCCCCCCTTTTTTCTTGCCTATGTGTTTTTGTATGAGATGCAAAATACTGGCAAATGTTAGGCTTATGTTTCATGCTGAGCTTATTCAATAAACCAGAGAGAGTTTGTTCACTTTTCCAAGCAAACCTGAAAGGCTTGGTTTGCCAGGCACTGACTCTCTAACTCACTGCTGATGTACTTGAAATGGTGATATTCACTGCAACCCTCTACTATTTAAGAGTATAAAATGAATAAAGAGGTTCTAGTGAAATTACTTTGATGTCCTCAATAAATCACTTTTACAAGTGCAGCATGCTGTTATATACCTTTACATGAGTACATGACTTCTGTAAATGTAGAGGGCAGTGCTTACAGAGGTATTAATGTTGTAGGAGTAATTGGAGATCTTAGGTGCCCTGTTAAAGTAACCTTTGCCATCATTTGTGCTAAAGATTATGCCCTTCTGGCACAATGCCATGAGACAGCTCCTGTGCAGCAGCTGTTTAACCCTTTCACTTCTTCTTGTTCCGAAAGGGCCTCATCTGCATCAAAGAAGACAGTCAGAGTTTCATTGTTGATTTAGTGGATGTGGGTGTTATTTTTACATACTACTTCCTCTTTGCTTGTAATTTCATGAGAGCAGCTCCTTTCTATAGCTCATGTTACCTGGATGGTACTCTATGCAGATGGATCTATTAATCTATACTTACCTCAGATTAAACCAAAATGTATAGAAATCTTAGTTTCTTAGAGTCACTAATGCTTTTACATTTAAAAGGCCTAACACGTTTCAGTGTTATAATCCCATTGGGATCAGTGAAATATGTGATGTACAGTTTATAAACCTTTTGTTCAAGTTGTCGTCTGAGTGAAGAGTTCCTTGAAGTTATATATGCATGTGTGTCACAGTGTTGTTGTTTTTAAGGTGTCCAAAATGCATATAACAAGAATACATTGGCCTGCTTTAAATAAGAAATGATTAATATTGTGTAGTACTGTATTGTGTAACAATATTTTTTTTTCTTGTGATATAAGTGTGTTCTGCTTATTTCCAAACAATAAAATCAATTAGCATTAGATTGGGTTTGGTTTTGTTGCACTATTTTGTTAATGGGAAATTTGAAGACCAGCCAGACAAAGGTGAAATTTTGTAACAATTAGTAATTCAGTATTTTTGGCACAACTAAGGACGTTTTATTGTAAACAGAATTATGTAGATGACATTGCAATGGCTTACTCTAAAGGCTTCTGCAGTACATATTTAAGTAGTCACACTGCAGGCTCTCACAACAAATCAGATAGGATAGGATAGGGACAAGCAGCATTATTTCTCCACAAACAACCTTGTTGTTTCTGTACATGGGTATTGAATTATAGAGCAGGCTTACTAACCTTTATAATATTTATTAAATCTGTATGTATGAGTTATCCTATATCTGACAGGAACCTGTGGGCAGGATTTATCTGCATAATATTTCATTTATAACTCATTTGAAAAGTGCATGTAAATACTGTGCAGAATTTTGATTTTTACAAACTATTATATTACAGGAACCATGCTTCCCGTTTTCTGTGTAGTGGAACATTATGAAAACTCCATTGAGTACGATTGCAAGGAAGAACATGCAGAATTTGTTTTAGTAAGGAAGGACATGCTATTCAACCAACTGATTGAAATGGCACTGCTATCACTTGGATATTCTCATAGCTCTGCTGCCCAAGCAAAAGGTAAATATGTCATGATAGATTGCGTTTATTTGTATTCGGGAGGCCAGAATATAATAATCTGTATTTTGGGGGATAATTGTCTATAATGTCTCTTTCAAATTATGCTTATATGTATTTTTAATAACCATTTTTTTCACATGTGAAATATTGAGGTAAGCTCTTGCTTTAAAGTTATTTTAATGAAACAATAATCCTAAATGATATGTAACGTTTAGGATCCACGGAAAATTGAGTTGCAAGTTTCAGCAGACGGACTGTTGGGGAAGTCAACTTTGTTCTAAGATCTTATCTTTCTGTTCTTTGCTAAGAAATCTATCTGCCCATACTTTTCAGTTTAATAACACACATTGTGAAATTCTTTATGCCGTATATAAATAAATCCTTTTATTATGACTATAGCAAGGGAGAAGATGCATAGTAGAGATTGAATTTAAAAATAACAATATATTTAAATAATTACTAGCAATAATTTTTATCTTCAGTTTAAACTTCCTTCTCCTGTAATCTTTTTGTCTGATATAGGACTAATCCAGGTTGGAAAATGGAACCCAGTTCCCCTATCCTATGTAACAGATGCTCCTGATGCTACAGTAGCTGACATGCTGCAGGATGTTTATCATGTGGTCACGCTGAAAATCCAGTTGCACAGGTATGTCATACAGGGTGATCAGGTTTTTTGGGTTTTTGTTTTTTGTTTTTCTTTTTTGGTAAAAAGTCAATTTTGATATCACACAACTATTCAGTTCCTGCTAATTTAAGGAGACAATCTGCAAAATGGCACCTGTATTCTTTTGTTTTCAGGGGGTGAAAACCAACTCGCAATATTGTAGAAATCTGATATTCGCATAGCTTCAATTCATAGCTTTTCTTCTAGTATCTCATTAAAAGTATATTGCATTTTAGTCAATTAAATGATGCATTGCAAGAAGGCATTTTACATAAAGTTTACTTAAGAGAAAAATATTTTTGCATATCATGAACAGCACCATCTGTGTGCATTTTGAAAAAGAGTGACTTGTTCGCTCTTATTGTTGCAGTCAGGGTTTTTAAATTTCACTGTATCTAAAAGAGGAGGAAGCTAATATATTAATTCTTTTCATGATCAGTTGTGAGAAGGCATTACACCTTAAATTGTTTTACCAAGCGCATCAGAGCAGGAAGGTAGAAGTAACATGAAAAAATAGTCGCCACATGCAGCTGATGTATAATTCATGCATCAATACAGCAGATGTGTTGTATAAAGTAATTAACTAATCGGAACAATCAGGAGACTGAGAGCAATCTCCAGATGCATCTGCTTGATGCGCAAAATGAAATCTGTCTGTCTTAAAGGAATGTTCTGCAGCAGAATGCAATCTTGTAATAATCCCTTTTCTCATCTATGTCTCAAATAGTTGCCCGAAACTAGAAGACTTGCCTCCTGAACAATGGTCTCACACAACAGTAAGAAATGCTCTGAAGGACTTACTGAAGGATATGAACCAGAGTTCATTGGCCAAGGAATGTCCCCTTTCACAGGTACTTAGCATAACATGCAGGAAATGGTAAAACACTATAAGCAACATTAATTTGAGATTTCTGCCACTGGAATCTTATGTAACTTTGTCATTTCTTAAAATGTGCTAAATTCATTTTTAAATCAGAAATACGTTAATATATGCTGTAAAATATTTTCACTGGAATAATACCAAACTAACGTTTCACTGATTTTGTACGTCATAATTTTGAACTTCAATATTGTGATCTCTTTACTAGAGAACATTATCAGAGTAGTTAAAAGGCTCTTCGTTTACTTCTGAGTTTGAATGTTTTATTACACCAATCAAACTAGTTAGAAATGTGTTAGAATTAATCCCATTATATAAGAGTGCTTGATATTTGTATAATATGGAAAACTGATTCCATACATGCCACTTCCCACTAAGTGAAGTTTAAAAGGAATTTTTAGTAGATTGTTAAATAGATTGTAAATCTATCTTCCCGTATGATCAAGAATTATATTTCAATGTCCCTAGGTTCTTTCGTGTGTGTGTGTGTGTGTGTGTGTGTGAAACCTGCAAACATTTACATTCTCTATAAATAGCTTTTTTAGTACTGTATTACCCATGTTTCCCGGAAAATAAGACAGTGTCTTATTTTAGGGGATGTCTTATTTTTCCATGAAGAATTCACATTTATTGTTGAACAAAAAAAATGAACACTTATTATATACTGTATCTATATTTATATAAAAAAACTTTGCTAGGTCTTAACTTTTGGGGGAGGCCTTATATTTAGCAATTCAGTAAAGCCTCTACTAGGTCTTATTTTTAGGGGATGTCTTATTTTCAGGGAAACAGGGTATACTTTGCCGTTTTGTGATTAGCATTCTCCTGTTTTAATGTCTCTTCCCTATGTCGAAATGTTACTTTGGTCGCTCTCAATAAGGACAATGTGGTTCCTTTACCTAATTTGTTTTGCTTTCTGTAATGGCATTTGTTTAGTGGTCACTTTATTTCTCATCCTGTCAGTGTTTCCTATATTTAAGTATTACTTTGCCCACAGTACTGGTGCGCTTATGCATGCCTTTTTAATTTTCAAAAAGACAACATAATGGACATGAGTCTTTTTATCAAGCATTTTAGTTACACCAGAAGAACAGTGAAGAAATGGTAGCAAATATGTCAGGCAGATAAAGAGGTTTCATACTCTTGGACCGTCATGATACACATCATGAACGGATGTCATCAGACTAGAGTCTCCTGGCAGCATGAACCAGCACATGAGCAGTGCAAAGGGTTGAGTATCTCCCACTATAGATGGATGTAGGACAGTGGATCCTCAGTATCCACTGGAGTTTAGTTCCAGCACCCCCTGAGGATATCAAAATCCATGGATGCTCCAGTCACATCATATACAATGGCATAGTAAAATGGCATCCCTTATATGAAATAGCAAAGTCAATTATTTCTTTTTGGATTTTGTGTATGTGTGAATATTTTTAAAACATATTTGGTTGAATCTGTGGATACACAGGGCCAATTCTACTATGAAAACAGGAAACGTAGGGCTTGTAAATACTGATAAAATGTCTAAATTCAAATAGTGGGGAAACTTGCTCAAGTGATCACTCAAAATGTTTAAAAATATGTTTGATTATCCATTCAACAATCTTAAAATAAAACTATACTTTTATTCTTATATCGTAGGTTAAAGCTAAGAGCTATTGGTTTAAAGATGCTTAAGATAACCTAGAAGTTTATCACATGATGGACATCGGGAGTGAATATCCCAGAAAAATCTCATAATTATGTGAAATGATTTCACATGACATTGCACAAAACCTGCCAGTAAAGTGGTCACAAAGATGCATTAACACATATCTTATACTTTGGGGATTTCAGCAACAATGCATTTCCAATATCACTTTATTTGTGCAATTGCATGTGATAATCATTTGGGCAATTACTTGCCATTTTTGCTTTATTTGCAGGATGCTTTAATTGTGCTTTAAAGTTTCTTTAATGTTGAAATTAGCTCCTATTTATCTTATGGCAGAGGTAAGATTTGGACGTGGAATTTCCTGGTTTACAGTTCATTCTTTTATTCTCGTTCTCCCTCACCCCCAACCCATACTTACAGAGCGGAACTGTAGTTTATCTTTTGGTTTATTTGCATTTGGGCTAGAAGAATTTCTTAATTTTTGTCATGTTTAGGATTGCAGTTTTAACATGTGCAGTTGAAAGCAAAGCAAATTGGAATTAATAGGTCTTGCTTCCAAGTAAACCCTGGCACTTCAGGAATATAGCATAGTTAAAATAAATTATGTTCCAAAGAAGCTCCAGATGTAGTGAACACATCTGTAAGTTCTCAATCTTTTTTTAAAAAAAAGTTACACATATTCTTTCTTCTGTTTTGAGCTACTGTGGAAGTCCTTTAGAATAAATTCATGTATTGCTCGGATAATGGATAGAACGCTGATACTTAAAAAGTTCATAAGTTTAACAGAAGTTTTGTTTAGTTCTCAAGTGATGAGACTACTGTGTAAGAGTTACTCAGTATTATCTTTAGCTGTTAGAAACAGAAGCAGTATGGTTGCAGTGCTTGCTGTGTACAAACATTTCTTGGGTTAGAGACATTTACGTATTCTAAAGTTGAGGCAGTCTCATCCAATTCTGTGGCTGGGTAGAAAATGCTTGCAAACTGAATGTAAAGGAAGAGTGGGATGTAAGTGTTGTTAAAAATGTGTGTATGGATGTGTTTCTTTTGAAATGTTTTTGTTACAAAGAGTCTTCCCATAGCTTTAAGATATGCAGCCTCATGCTGTGTGTGTTTAGTTCAGAAATAAGTTCATTTTAGTTGATGAGATTTTCTTGGAAATTAGTCAAATACATTTCAGCTGTAGATTTTTTTTTATTTTACTGCTGGTAATAGAAAATAAGTGTATCTTAAGATATAGTGGTTCTCATATCATATTATGGTATTGTAATCTAGTTGCATCTTATCCACTGGTGTTCAGGTGATGAAATGGTAAATGGTAAGAGACCTTTCTCGGTTTATAATCTCAATATTAAAAGAAATAATTGGAATGAAATTATTCCAAATAATTTGGAATGAAACACCACTTTACTGTCATTATACCTCAGTACTGAAATTAGATACATCAATCTGTGTCATGTTTTTAGGTGGAAAAAGTAGGCTATTGTTGTTGGATAAGGTTATATTCCAAATTGGATTTTTCTGGCTATTAACTACTATTGCTTAGGTATAGCTGCGACAGGCATAGTGTGGTGCTGGACAAAGTTTAACCTTAAAAAAAATCAAAGGTATTGCTTTAATGAATTACACCCTGTATAGTTTGTGTAGGAAAGAGAAAGGAAGCATCTATGATGGAAGTATCATATATTTTTTCTAATATCCAAGAAATCCATGACTGGAGGCAATTTGGAAGATATGACTATGGATTCATCAATATGCAAATAACAGCCTATTATCTCTCTCAATTGTTTCCAAACTAGAAGAATGAGTGAGTGCTGAGAATCAGATGTTATTGACAAGATGCAATAATGGGATAGGGCCTATAAACTGGTACATTGAAAGAAGGGACCGATTTCAGTGGCTTATTTGTCTATTCATTTGAATGGTCGTCAGTGATCTCCAGTGATGTAGTGCAAGTCATTTTGCTCACCCTAAAGATTTTCTCTTTGGGGATATTCAGTGACCCAGCATTGTTAATAGAGGCACAGGTGGTAACTAGGACTGCCTTTCTTCACCTCAGTTTGATAAAAAAAATTGGATCCTTGTACAAGATAGCCTGCCTATAGTTATGCATGCTCTGGTAACAACCCACTTAGTTTTTTCTAATGTCAGGATGGACAGTTTGGGGGAAGTCAGGAAATGGCAATGGGACAAGGAATATGAAGGAAATTGGTAAAAAGTTAGAGAAAGAGAAAGTATATCATTGTGGGTTTTTTGCTGATATAGTTGTGTGATTGTGGGTTTTTTGTTTGTTTTTGAGATGCTGCTGCAAGAGGTCAGTCAGGGCTTGTGGCAGTTAAGTTAGAAAAGCAAGACAACATAAGTGTAGTGTTGTGATGTAAACATACTTGAGACAAAATGATTTTGAAAATGTTTGCACTGAAGTATCAGTGGTCTAAGTCTCATCCTAAAAAGCTTCACAGATTTAGTGATAAAATGAAACAGGTTCTGGATGGCCGTACAAGACAGTATGGCTTAGTTTGGAACTGAGACCTAGCAGCTGCAGCTCAGGACATTTAGCCAGCTGCAGGCAATCTGCAAACTCTTACCTGACATACAGTGTTTAAACTATGAAGTAACTAGAGCTTCCTGCAACCCCTCATCTCACCCCAAATGTAGAGAGAGCATCCAGCTCGATGCCTGATAGCCATGCTTTTGAAAGGAATGATATACAAGAGATGGAGAATTTGTCTTATGTCACTACCAGAGAGATAAATTTAGTATCTTGAAAACACCCCTTTAAAATGACTGGGGAAAGATGCCAACATAGAAGAAGAAATAGTTGATCAGAAATTAAGGGAGGTGCAAAACAAAAAGAGAAAGTTAGATATGGTAGATGTGTATCTTTATTTAATCCTTTTAAAAATAATATTTGGGCACTAGTTTCTTAACTAGGCCTTTATTACAACCATGAAACTTAAGTATTATAAAACCACTTCAGTTATGTCCTTTTTAAAGTAATATTTGTTAATTTTTTAGATGACTATTCAGTGTAGCTTTAAATTAAGAACAAAACTGATATTTTTATGATTGTTTGGAGATTAATGGACTAAAGTTATTTCTGGTGATGATCTTGAATGTCCCTGCTTCAGTGTCTGTCTGCAATATAAAAATATAACTTCCCATTCACTCAAAAGTGGATCAGTGATTATTTTGATTCCACACTATGAAAAATGCTACATGTGCATTCAGGATCTTGATTATCTAATTGTCACACAGTATGGCAATTGTAATAATGTTTTGTTTGTTTTCTAAAGATTTGTGATTCCACTTGGATCCTGCTTAAGTAAATCCTAATAAATGTCTAATAGGATAATGTTTCATAAAGCTAATTTCTCTTCCCACTTCATTGACTTGTGAAAAAATAAATAAAGTAATACAGCTTATCTTTCCCTCCCCCTCTGCCCTCTTATAGCATCTTTATTTACCAGACCATTAGATAGCACTTGCCTGAGGCTTGAAACAGGTAATAGCTGATTCTGTTGTCAGACAGGTCTAAGGCCCAGTATTTCACATCCCTTAAAGCTTTTAAAGGAGGTACTTAATTTCATTATCAAAATCAGATTGTTTTCCAGAGCAACAACATACACCACTGCCTGAAGCTCTATAATGTCCTGTGATATCATTAGATTACAGTGGATGTTTATGCACAACAGGACTTTTTTCATCACTTTTATAAATGCTTATATGTTTCAGGGCTTTTCCTACATTCCTGTTCCCAAACAGATTTATCCTTTACAGAAGAGTAGACTAGTTTGCTAGCATGTTCTAAAATTCCCTTTGTATAAAACTGACATATACAAAGTATAATTTGGCCAATGTAAACCAAGGTTCTGTTCCTTGTACTGTATATGCATGTGTCATAAGAATTATTGTAGCAGATGGATGCCTCTAGCTGGTTCATTTGCAGTCATTACAAATATGAGTGCAAACTCTTCACTTCCCAAGATAGGAACCTACTTTTTCACAGAGACACTGGGTATTCAATAGAGTACTCATGCTTTAAAGAAAAGTCCTATACTATTGCTGAATCTTTCCCTGCCTTTGCTCATTCCTCCATTTCACCAAGGAAGGGCAGTAGAAATCATAGAAAAGGAAAGGTGTTTTCTCATGCATGTGTTGTTGTTGTTGTTGTTGTTTGTTTTTGTTGTGCGTGCATAAGTGTTCACGTATGAAGTAGTATATCTGTATAATATGTCTACTTCTACACTGTTTGTGGAATAACATCTTAATACCCAACCACGAAATAAAGAGACCAGACGTGTAAATTGGATGAATAAAGAGCCATTTATTTGACCTATAACATATTTAACGCTAAACTTTTGAATTTCAAGACTTAAACTTCAACACACTTGTGAGAAATCAACTAAAATGAAAAACCTGGTGCGAGTCCAGCTAAAGCCAGGCGTCAATCCCAGACCGCCTTTTCAGCCTTCCCTTTGGGCACAAACACCAGCCCCTGAGATAGATGCAATGATTTGAATTGTATCCTCAGCCAGTCCTAGGGAGATAAACATAAGGCACTCTCCCCCAAACTCCCTTGAGTTCGTAAGTTTGAGCAAAACCCCCATGTCCACCTCAATGGCAGGCTCTTTGACAACCCCTAGGTCCCTTGACCTGTCTAAGCTGTTCCAGATCCTAACCTTTTACCACAATGGGGTGCTACTGGTGTGCACCAAATAGTTCTTTATCCCCATATGGACCAGTGAAACCTATTTAACAGTGACCAAAAGGCAGTTACTAGTTCCTGCATGCAGTATGGGGTAGGCAAAAACCCCAGGAAAAGAGGAGAAAATTCCTGCCTGACCCCAAAGTGACCAGCCAGGCTCACACTGCAATTTAGGGAGGGAGGGTGGGCAGCCTTCATAGAAAAGAGGCAGGATGGGGGGGGCAGTTTGTGTTTATATCTGAGCCCATCATGTGCCTAAGCTTGGCCTGTTGGCCCACCCTCCCTCAATTGGCCCATTGGCACACCCTTCCTCAATTGGCTCCACCTTTAGTCCAGATGTGACTTGTAGCCAGGAATATATAGATAACTAATTTAGAAATATGCTTAGGTTGAACCAAAGGTCTATCTAGCATAGCATTTGAAATTATTTGGATTAGAACACATTTAGGCATGGCAGGATAGTAGAAGAATGTATCGACACCCGTAATTGTAAGTTGATTAGAAGTAAATATAGGGGTGAAGCAGACAGGGCTAAAGGTAGGCCCAGCTACTGAGAAGGCTCTTTCTCATGTCCTCACCAAAAGAGTCTGTGATGGTGCTGGGATTGACAGAATGACCTCCCCTGTAGCTCTGAAGAGTCTGTCAGGTTCATAGGGAGTTAGGGTCTTTTGGATAGTTATTTTGATACAGTTAAAATAAGATTGTTTCTGACATTGTTCTGGAAATGTTTCTTTCAACAGCTTCTTGTGTACAAAATTGGTGTCTACAAATTTGACAACTCATGCCCAGTATTACTTTAAGACCTTATACCTTTGAGAGCACTTGGATAGGTCTTCCAGATGAAAATGACTTGTCCTTTTTAAATTTCAATTTCAAAGCATAGGTTATAGTTAGAAGTTGGGATTCAAAAGTTAAAAGAAAACACGAGGGTTATTATTCTTCGATGTTTAAACAGATACATCAACAGTCACTTCACTTCCAAATAAATCTTAATTTCTAAGATTATAATTTTGTAAAAGTATATAGTAGCATTTTACACATTTCCATCATAATATAATAAAATTAAATAAAGCAGTAAGAATGAGTTTCGAAATAGAAAGGGTTACTACAAAGGAAGTCATCAGTAGGCTTTTTGACAATACCTAGAAAAGTAAAACCTGTTCCTTAAAATATTTTTAAGATCATAATACTAGATTATATATTTTTTAATTATGACAGTCAATTTGGCCACACCCAGTTGTGGGATCTGGATTAATGACCCTTGGGAAAATCTTAAAACCATACTATGTAATAACAGCGTCCTTCCTACAGTAATTAAATATTTCAGTCTTCTAGTCTAGACTTTTTTGCACTGTACCATGTCTGCTTTTTAAAAAAAATACTCCCACCATAGGGGGGTGGGTGGAAATGTCCATACAATGGAATACTCTGAAAATTAATTCCTATGTTACTGTGTATGGATTACAGTTCAGTGGTATAGCACTTTATTTGTTTGCAATCCTCTCCATCTAGTAGGAAATATTGAAAAGATCTCATCCTGATTCCTTGGATAAATTCACCCAATCCAAGGTCAGCTAGATGGATAATCAAACTATACATTCATAAATTCAGGTTTTACTATGGGTCAGATTACTGATAGATATTTCCTTTCTGTAGCAAGATCCTTGTGAATTACATGCTAAATTCTGTTATTTTAACTATATGAAATAGAAATACAGGTAACATGAGATGAATTGTATATTGAATCTGCCTTCCTAGCAAGACAATAGTAATTTCTTACTCTATTCAACTAGACAGAATACCTCTACTGATGTTATGGAAGTTAAAGTTAAGTTGAAATACTGCCATTCTGCTCTAGACAGTTCTTTCTGAAACTAAATATGGTTAGAGACCATGAAAAGGGGGCAGATCAAATTTCCTTTTTAAAATTATTTTTAAAAAATTATAGTAAAATGTTATATATTATTAAAAAGATGCTTTAATTGAGAAATTGGATCCCTGTTGTTTAATATGTCTTCCATTGGAATGAATATAGATGTATATGTCCATTGAATTACATATGAATGTTCCATGTCAAGATAATTATTGTCTTTTTAAAGGGCTCCCCCCCCTCTTTTTACCAAAATACTCTCCCAGGAAATAATGTGAGAAATGTGTTTGGAAGAAGATGTGTTAGCATGATTTGGCATGTAGAGGCCATGACTCTGTGTGTGTGAGAGGGAGAATGAGAATGAACAAAATAGTGTGCACAGTAGTGTGCTACTCTGGAGTGATTCGTATACACACTATATCATCCCTACACTATTTATTCCTCCCCTTTATTTTTGCTCTCTTCTTTCTTCTGTTCTGTGTGGAAAATGAAACTGAGCAGTTTATTGCACACATTTTGTAGCTCAATCCATGCATGAGACAGGATCAGGCCGGAATGGGGGAGAATGGGTTTTATCGCTCACAAAATTGCTGCTGTGCTGCTGGCCGACCATCACCCATCCCTATGCAGCACTGAGCCAGACAATTTTGCAAGGACGAAAAGCTTCTGTCCTTGCAAAATTGGCAAAACAGGGACAGCTCGGGGATGGGTGGTGGTCTGCTGGCGGTGCAGCAGCAATTTTGTGAGCAATAAACTCATTCTCCCCTGTTCCGGCCCCATCCCATCCCATCCCATCCCATGCACAGATTGGCCTACAAAATGTGTGCGATAAACTCCTGAAGAGCATATCACATGCTGCTAGTTTGGCTGGAATTAGAGAGGTTTTTTTTTTAAAAAAAAAACACTTAGTAAAACTTTTTAAAAAAAGAAACCATATTGAAATAACTCCCAAAGAATAGGAGGGGGCAGAGACAGGAGAAAAGACTGAGTCAATTCCAGTTTCATTTATGGCAGTATAAAGCATCTGAGCTATGATCCTGTGGAGGAAGGAAAGAACAAATGTTTATTATTCCAATTCTTTAATGAGGCCACCTTGGGTCCCACTTTGGGAGAAAGGTGGCATGCAAATGAAACAAATATACTGTATAAACAAGCAAATAAATAAAATTTCAGATTGATTATCTTGTAGAGTCTCTTGTTGTTGGGAGACACCTAGGCAAGCACTGGTAACTTCCATTATTCACTTCTACCTGAAGAGGTTGTCCACAGTGCCAAAAAAAAAAAAAAAAAAGGCAGTTTCACCCTGCTTTGACCCTCAGTTCTTTATACGATGCTCAAGCCTGAAACAGTGTGAAATCTGGATCGAACCACATTCCAGGGCAAAAAGCTGGAGCAAAATAATGCCCTTTTGCTCTGCTCTAACAGTAA
The DNA here is from genome assembly GCA_034509955.1 of Urosaurus nigricauda. Lineage (NCBI taxonomy): Eukaryota > Metazoa > Chordata > Lepidosauria > Squamata > Phrynosomatidae > Urosaurus > Urosaurus nigricauda. The sequence goes on from JAOEGL010000006.1 coordinate 83,132,256, forward strand.
AAGTGTGCATTATCACACCAGCGTATAAACAACACAACATGAGTGCAGGAATGTGGGAAGTCCCAGGTGGCTTATGGAACTAGGCTGGATCATGTGCCATGGGCCCAGTGAGAAACAGCTGTCAGTGTCATTGTTTGCTATATGGTGCTTTGTCAAGTGCACGGGTGCACAAGTGGCTAGAAGCACCATCAACCCATCATACCAGCAAGCCGTCACACACCCTACGAAGCAAAATAGGGCAATCACCAATAATGCAATGAATGTAAATGTTACTGGGCATGCTGATACAGTCGTGGTGTATTGCTAATGCGACTGTGTGGCCGGCCACATGATGAGCCCAATAGGATGGCAGCCGGGTGGGACAAGACAGCTAATTGGCAGTCACAAGCAGTACATTTCTGCAATGGTGCACATAAATACGGAGGAGGTGAAATAAATAATTCAGCAGTGCAGCTTGATGTAGGATGGTGCAGATGGCCCATGAGTGTTTGGCCCACCTTGGGAGTGGGCTGTGTGGACAGCAGAAGTTGCTGGAAAATTGCTGAAAAGTTGCTGGAACAGGTTTTTCCTCTCTGACCCTTTCGGTTTTTCCTCTCTGACCCTTTCACCTTAGGGTAGCCATAGGTCAGAAATGACTTGAAGACACACAATAACAACAACAACAACTAAGTCAGCCTCACTGAGATCAGTGTGGTTTATTCATAGGTACTGGGTGTAGTTTGCAGCCTCCATCATAATTTAGTATTCATAGTTAATCTAACAATTACTTATCTCTTATCAGAGAGTGAAAAGTAGAAGTAGGTTTTGAAACTCTGGTTAAGAGTAAAGTGGTTATTGTGATTTTGGTTCCACACTTTGCAAGCAATGGTTGGCAGAAATCATTAAGAGCATTCTTGATGCTTTGGGTAAGAGTTTTCTGGCAAGTGAATATCTTTCATGTTTCATTAAACCCATGTAATTGGCAACTCTTTCTGAATACAGTGTTGATATGCATGTACATATTTTAAACAGGGTTGGGGAAAAAAGTTTTGTTTTTTTTAAAAAAAAATCTGAACCATATTGGGGTTTTTGATTTAAACTGTTTTTTGTTTAAACCAGGTGGGTTTTTTAAAGAAAAAATGGACAAGTTCATGTAGCTGGATACCATACAGTTTTCCTAAAATTATGTTATTTATACTGATTTAGAGCTCTTTACTGCTTCTTAACATTGTACCTATTCATTTCATATTTATAGAAGTTCCTGGCTATGAACCCTTACTTAATTGAATAGAGAGTTCACGAGCTAAATAATTCTTTTGAAAACAGACTTTCCATTCTGTTGGAAGGTTTTATTGTTACATTGTCAATACTGTAAACAACATAAGAGAGAACATAAACATGAGAGCTTTTTGTCGCTATGTTGTCTAGTCAGAGAGTTCATTGCCAGTGGAATAAAACAAGCTCTGACTACAAGATGCTTTTAAATCTTGCCTTTAAAGTTATTTGTTCATTTTTTCTGTATAATTCTATTAAGAATTGTGTATGTGTGAGTTAATTTTAACTTCATTATAAATATAAACCATTGTAATTATTTCAGTGAAAGATGTTACAGAAATCTTATCACTGGTATTATATAAAGCATTAATTCTAGAACTAAGGTCATGAACCGTTTATACAGATAGATATCCATGGCCTACCAAAATATCGGACTATCTTCAGTCCCCATTTTCTTCATTTTCAGAAGCTTCGGGCTGTATCCTATGCTTCTCCTCAGGTCCGAAGCATAAAGTAAGCATATAAACCTCTTCCAGCATTCAATGTGCAGTAGCCTTCTGCCACTACAAACATTGTCAGTGTTCAGGTGTCTCCCAGAGATGATGATGATGATGATGATGATGGTGATAATAATAATAATAATATTTATTTATTTATACCCTGCCCAATCACATGGAATCCAGGCGGCTTACAATAATAATAATTTTTACTTAAACGGTTCCCTGCCCTCAGGCTTACAATCTAAAAGACACGACACAAAAGGAGAAGGGAATGGTGGTGGGGAAGAGGATCAGGTCCAGCAGGTGGACTGGAGGGAGGGCTCTCTTTCTTCAGGCTAGATCTCACCCGTGCAAATTTTTGACAGTGTTTAAGGGTGGCTGTAAGAGTCAGGATGGCATAGTGGTTTAAGCATTGGACTGTGATTCTGGATATCAGGGTTCAGTTCCCAGCTCAAGCTATGAAACCTACTGGGTGACCTTGACAAGTCATATGCTCTCAGCCTCTAGGGAAAGGCAATGGCAAACATTCTTTGAACAAATCTTGCCAAGAAAACCCCAAGATAGCTTCACCTTGTGGTCTCCATAGGCCAGAAACAACTTGAAAGTACACAATAAGGGTGGCTATACAGTTGGCCCTCCTTATCCACAGATTTTTTATCCATGGATTTGAGCATACACGGCTTGAAAATATTCCCAAAAAGTATAAATTTCAAATAGCAACCCTTGATTTTCCATTTTATATATAGGACACCATTTTGTTGAGTCATTATGTTTAATGGGACTTGAGCATACACAGATTTTGTCATCCACGAAGGGTCCTGGAACCAAATCCCAGAGGATAACAAGGGCCCACTGTATTGCTTTGGCAACTGATAGCCTTCATAGTTCTCTTTTGATGACAATTAATGTTACTGTTCTGGTTGATATATCTGTTCTTTGTGGTCTCTGTGCCTCATAGAAAGGGGTTTGCTTATCATTGCTTGACTCACAAAAATGGGTTTGTTATTAACAGGAAAACTAGAACTATCTCTGCTGTCTCCCCCTGTCTACATCCTTTGCTTGGACAGTCACATTTTGGGGCTAGGACCCCAAACATCCAACTGTTTCTTTTTAACAAAGTGAACATGCTTGTAGTTCATGATGTGTGCCCAAATACTTTGCTTTTAAAAAGAAGCACTCAAAGTATCAGGCACTTACACTAAAAATAAAAGTCAGCATTGGGATCTGATTCCATTTTTCTCTGCATGTTATTTTGACAAGTAAGATAGATATATATGCACAGATCTCAAAATTATACTATCTTAATATGTGGATGAGTTTCATTTGATTTTAAAATGTACAGTATTGTTGACTAAAGCTGTGTATTGAGCAACTACACCAGTGGTATCATTGGATGCCAGTGGTGTCATTGATATCAGATAAAGGCCAGGGTACAAAAGACCCAAAATTTACCTGAGAAACTGCAGCTATAAATGAAGGTCTGGATGCAAAATGCTGTATTGGTAGCTTAGACTGCAGCTATGCACCATTTTAATTTAAATTGTTCTCCTCTCTCCCTAGAGTGAGAATGGCAGCAAGCCATGTGCATATAATGGTAGATCTTGCTGTTACTCTTGCTCTAGTCTGCAGGGAAATTTAATTGAAATGGCAAAATGCTTGAAGTTAGTAACTGCTGCTAACTGCAGTGTATCAGTATAATCTACTTTTCCAGCCAGATGGGACAGGACTAGAGCCGAATCCCTCATCTTGATGATGAGGCATTAGTGGGAGGTGGATGAGACAAGTGACCCTTTTAACACCCACCCTCAAAGTTAGACAAATTCTTAGTGAAGCCAGTGTAGTGTAAGAAGCTCCCCAAAGAGCACCCCAACCAAGACCCCATCAAACCTAGCAGTGCCTCTGGGCCATACAGTTCATTTTTTTGTGGCATTTTTATTAATTAACACTTCATTCTAGTGTTTGTTTTGAAATGCTTTATTTATAATGCCTTCATTTTTCTTGTCTGGTTATTCTCCATACACTTGTATTATAACCAGATTTATGTTATCTGAAAAGTAAACCTTTCCCAAAGCAAAATTCGAATAGTATTTTTCTGTGATTTGCATTATTTAGATTGCAAGAAAACAATGAATTGAGTTCAAACTAAAGCAGTACTATTGAGGGACAAGTTAGTCATGCTAATATGTCCCTTGACAAACCATGAGTCATTTAGTCTGGATTCTTCTCTTTCTTCCTCTCATTATTCGCTTACATTTGAATCTTACCTTTTTCCATTGAGCTCTAGCCAGTGTGTATTCCTGTCATTATCCTGACATTATCCTAATAATAATATATAACTCCCTTTTCCCAAAAGGGCGGAACATCAGACCTGTATAACCATAAATGAATTAGAAAACACAACAATGCATAAATACTAAAATAATATACTACAACCACCCTGTGAAACTAATTAGACTGAGAGTCTGTGATGGATCCAAGGTCACATAGCACATTTCATAGAGATATAAAGAATATTCCCAAAGTTCCTGTTGTCAGAGTGTCTTGTCATTGGAAAAATGGTCATCTGCTTGTAAGATTTTTTACATTGGGGTCTCTTTTTAAAAAAAAAAAGTGCAAAAAGTGTAGTTTCTTGTACACACACATACAGACAAATATCAGGAAACAATATCTCTTGCACAGAGGACACTTCTGTACAAAACCTTTTTTTCTTACACATAAAAGTCATGAAAAGTTCTTTTAATTTCACACAATGGAAAGAAGACATCTTAAGTTTGTCAGTCTTGCATGCAACAGAAAAATATTTACTACCCCACCATTTCATAACTCAGTAAGTCCTAGAACAAGAATCCCCCATGTTCCAGTCTACCCTGTTTCCCCGAAAATAAGACATCCCCATAAAATAAGAGCTAGTAGAGGTTTTGCTGAATTGCTAAATATAAATCTTCCCCTGAAAGTAAGACCTAGCAAAATTTTTGTATATAAATATATATACAGTATATAATAAATGCTCATTTTTTTTTGTTCAACAATAAATGTAAATTCTTCTTCATGAAAAAATAAGACATCCCCTGAAAATAAGACCTAGCGCATCTCTGGGAGCAAAACTTAATATAAGGCACTGTCTTATTTTCGGGGAAACATGGTAATAGCCTAGTCACTATATCACATTGGCTGTCATATATTTAACTTTTTTTTTCTAATTCTTGAAATTGGCTTTGTGGGTGTGTAGCTTTGTGTGTGCACACAATTACTGGCCTAGGCAACTCAGCCATTCTTATAAAATGGTATGGAATAATTAGAACCATCTCACACAGACATCCACAAACATGTACTTATAACACAAACAACCACACAAACACATGACTGCCAGAGGTTCTTGTATCCTTGAGCTCTGACTGTTGTACTGTGTGTACTATGTAGGAAATGGCAAATTTGCTTAACTAGGATTGCAGAGGTAAAAAGTGATAAGATTTGGCTGGATTCTGAAAGTATGGATGAGGGAATGAGAAGCTCTGTGCTGACAAGCCAGATCCATACTGCCCTTTGAAAAATAATAATGAAAGATCATTGTATTTCATCCACTTACACTATCTTTTCCCTGTCATTTCCTCACAGTGAATCAATCTATTACTGTACATACAGGATAATAAAGGAACTGGCACTGATTTTAAGGACCAAATAGTAGGTATAGAAGAACAATTTTTAAACAGTATTGAAGGTTTTGAAGTAATAACATTGAAAATGAAGACTTTGAGATGAAAAGAATATTTAAAAAATAGTACCTTTATGTAACTCCTCCCTAAATCTAAACAGCATGGTAGAAAAACTAGGACTGAGGAATCAGTTTTGATTAGGTCAGGAGATGCACTATACTGCATTTGGTTCTGCTTCTGTGCTGCTCATGATATTATTTACATCAGATTGTTTCTACACTGGTGTTGATATGATAGATGATGGTGCTTTAGAATGCTTAGTTGTGGATATTACAAGAAGTAGGGAAAGCTTTGATTTAATGCTGACTAGTATCCAAAATTTGTCAAAGATTTCTAGGGAACAGTGACCAAAATACAATAAAGTTCAACACATGTGACCTGAAAATTGACTGGACTCCCCAATACTCAGCACTGAATTCCAGTGAAGGGAGCATTACGAAATGAACAGAAGGACAAGGTTAAAGGTCAAGGAGGGTCAAATTGCTTCTGGAATCCTGGAGGGTATTTGAAAGCATTATAATATTAACCCAGATAAAAGGTATGCCAAATTAGATTAGAAGAAATGTGAGCAATCCTGGTGAGAGAATGCTGTGTCATTAAAGAAGCTGCTGAAGAAGTTATGAAAGACAAGGAGGCTTCCTTAGTTTAAAATAAGAATAGGGACCTTTTTTGGCCTGAGAGCTTCACTGAATTTGGGAAAAAGGAAGTAGAGCCATTCCTCTCTGGCACTCATTCCATTCATTTTATTCTTGCATATATACTCCTGTTCACATACTCGGATACAACCCTATGCCTTCATGACTCCTCGTGACTTCTGACTTTGATGACTTCATTTTCACATTGCCTTTCTTGATAGCAAAAATAAAGTGTTCAAGAGTGGAGATTCAGTCACCTTGAGGCAGGAAAAGTGAGGGGCAAGTTTCTTTGGGAATTATATCAGGTGCCTTGAGGTGGTAGCTGCCAACTAAACTGGCTTCTTTCTGTCCTTGCCCTCCTTTCAGGGTTCAAAGGATGGGCTTTCAACTGGGACTTCTGCCCTGTTTGGAAGTGTTAGTCAGCCAAATGTGGGGCAAAAATGTTTTAGCCAAGACTTTCTTTTTAAAAAAAAACACAGAGGAAGTCTTGGCTAAATGAGGTAAATTGAAAAGAACATGAATACTGAAAAACCAAATGTAAAATTGTCAACAAAGAAAACAGAGGAGGAATTATAAAACAAATTGCTAAAGGCTGAACTAACCGATGTTTTGTTTGATATTTTCAAGGCTGGAAATTGGCCAAGGAAGGTGGTAAAGGTCTCAAGGGAAATAGTGAGAAAGAAACATTTCAGTGAAGCAGAGGCTACAATCTTTCATACCTTTTCCTGAAAATAAAGCATGTTTAATGTAATTTGCTTCCAAGTAAGCATTCAGATAATTGTGATGTCAGGAATTATTGTGAGTAAAAATTTTAATATTAAGAAGAACCTGCCTTAAGGAGGCAGCGGTTAAGCCCCTCCTGAAGAAACCCTCCCTTGACCCCCTGGATAGAAACAACTACAGACCAGTGTCCTTGCTGCCATTTTTATGCAAGGTGATTGAGAGAACAGTGGCCTCCCAACTCCACGCAGTCTTGGATGAAACCGATTATCTTGATCAATTTCAAACTGGCTTCAGGACTGGACATGGAGTGGAGACCGCCATGGTCGCTCTGACCAATGACCTCCGCCTGAGCATCAACAGGGGTAGTGTGACTCTGCTGGTGCTCTTGGATCTCTCAGCGGCCTTTGATACTGTAGATCATTCCATCCTTTTGGGTTGGCTGAGGGAGCTGGGAATCGGAGGCACCACTCTTTGGTGGTTCTGATCCTTTCTCTCTGGCAGATCCCAAAGGGTGAGGCTCGGGGACAGTTGCTCATCCAAAATCAAGCTTAAATGCGGCGTTCCTCAGGGTGCCATCCTGTCCCCGATGCTATTCAATATCTACATGAAGCTGCTGGGCGAGATCATTCGGAAGCATGGAGCTCAGTGTCTTAAGTACGCTGATGACACTCAGATATACCTCTCCATGACCAGATCGTCGTCTCAGACTTCAGATGGCCATCTCCCCTCTTAATTGTTGTCGATTTTAATATCTGCTGGTTTAATCTAATTTTAAGGGGGGAATGGTCAGGAAGGGGCATGATAGTTATTTTAGTCTGTATTTTTTAAACTTGTTGTACCCCGCTCCGATTACTTTGCTAGAGGAGCGGGTTGTTGTTGTTATTGTTGTTGTTGTTATTATTATTATTATTAAATTCTGGTAGACAAAGTTCTGTGCACCTGTGTAATCCATCCACCACATTGATCTTCTTCTCCAGATTATGTTTTGCCTCTTTGTGGAGACACAGGAAAAAGTAAGGCATGGAGGGAATCAAGGATGCAAAGAGAATTTGAGAAGGGCTGCAGTTTGTAACAGGCTGTATACCAATTTTCATTCTACCTAAACAAATGTGTCCAAGGGGATTTTGTGTGGTTGAGCTCCTCTGAACCTTATGTGGAACCATTTTCTATTGGGCATTGGTACTCATAACTGTTACAGTATGTATAGCTACTGAAACATCCCTGAGAACTTTACCATTCCTGAAGATTTAATAGGAACAGAACTTTCATAACATATATAGTATAGCATAGCTCCATAGTATCTGCCAAAAAGACAAATAAATGGGTCATAGAGCGAATCACACCTGAATGTTCCCTAGAAGCCAAAGTAACCAAACTGATCCTATCCCATTTGGGCATGTCATAAGATAACAAGACTTAATAGAAAAGATGGCAGTGTTTGGTAGAGTGGAAGACAGCGGGAAAGAAGAAGACAACATTGCAGGTGGATAGAGTCAATGAAGAAAGCCACAGCCCTGCGTTTGCAAGACTGGAGCAGGGTTGCTAATAACATGGTGTCTTGGAGGTCTCTTATTTATAGTGTTGCCTAAGTGGGAGCCAATTTGATAGCAATTAACAACAACATTATTAATAGAAGTGTTTCAGCATTTTTACTGCAAATATGGATGAATCTTAATTCAGAAAACAGTTATTATTTTAAAAAGTCATAAATTATTGCTTTAATTTTACTTTTGGAATGTGACTATGAGATCCTTCCTTGCATAGAGTCCCACAGGATTTGCTCTGGCTCCGCTTTTGTCAGAAGAATTGGGATGTGAATTGTATCCCAGTCTTCTGTTCAGATCTAGGAAACCCTGACTGCAACCCCGACAATACAGAAATAATTATATTTGACACTGCTTTAACTACTATGGCTCAGTGCTATGGAATTCTGGGATATGTGGTTTTGTGAAACACTTAGCCTTCTCTTTCAGAGAACTCTAGTGCCACAACAAACTACATGAACTCCTCCCCTTCCTTGTATCCATTATGTCTTAGTCCAATACCTTTACCTTTTTGATCCATCTATGGGTGCTGACATACATACTGTCTTTTTCTTCTGTTGCTGCCTACCCAGATATGTAGCAAATGGTGACATCCCTACTTCCAGTTGGTATTAAGTGTCATTGCTGCTGCATTGACACATGGATTTTCTGGCAAGCATCTCCTCTGTGTCCCTCAGAGAGATGTGAGAAGATTTTCTTTTAATAAACCTAAATAGGTGTGTCCAACGTAATGACAGTCAGTAACATCTGTAAAGGCAAACAACGTTATGCATCTGAATTACAAGTTAGAGACCCTCCATTATAAGGGAAAAATACCCAAAGGTTTTGTTCCTGTCCAAACTGGTTTTATTTTGGATAGTCACATTGTATTTTCTTAATCCAAAAGTATTTCTTAGTAACACCTGTCATTGTCAAGGTCTTTACATGCCTACTGCCCAGGTCAATTTAAATTAACCCAGTATTATGCATCAAAACAAAATTATTCTAATGCTTAACTAGTGTAATATTGATACAGTACTTTAGCACTTAGGCTATAATTCCTGAATGATAATAAACACAACTCCATGGAGATTGCTGAAAATCAGTTTCCAAAACATTTCCCGAGTCTAAATGTGACATGATGGGGGCAGGAGGATACAAGGGGATGTGAGGAAGGGAAATTTCAAGAAAGTGTTTGGATATAAACCAGGGAATGTACAGGTAAAATCAAAACAAAGAGAACTGGAAAATCTTGATACTTTCAGAGATTTTTCCTCCTTTCTGAATAAACCCTTAATCTAGGAATTGTCCTAAGAAATAAATTGTGCTTCATAAGCAACTACTCTGAACAACAGTGGTCTTTAGTAAATTGCTCTGACCATTGTGTCAGCTGATGGATGTAACAGATTTTTGAGATTATAAGAATGATATGGGATAATATTACTCAGACATATATACTTCATAGTGTGAGGAATATAATGTATTGCCATTATTTTAATAAAGCTACAGTGTGCCTCCAAGTTGTCAAACTAAATGAAGATACTAATAGAGTGTGTGTGTGTGTGTGTGTGTGTAGTTTGTGCTATAAAGAATGTAAAAACCATAAAGAAATGTAAGCTGTCATGTTTATTTTAAAAAGTACGTAGGGCTATGAAGAAATCTTGATAAATTACTTGTTTTTGACAAGACAGGCTGTCTCAGCATGTTGAAACAGCCTATCAAAGGTTCATTTACCTTCTGCAAGATTTCTTGAGTCCCGTGCATGGAGGGGAGAAGCACTTTTTTGTTGTCAAGACTTCCACACTTTGCACAAAATGTGTCTTGCAAGGCTAGTTAGACTCCTAGGACTGGCATCATAGCTGGAAACAATTCAAACTTTTGCAAGACTTCATTCAGAGAGAAAAACCCAGTAAGTCAAATTTATGACAACACATTTTATTTTTTCTACACTGTAAAACTACCTTAATTGGCAAACAAACGAACTATAATTCCAGGAGATTTCTTTGACAAGAGCCACAACAGATAAATTGTTTCCTGCAACTGAAGGTTGTTCCCCCCCCCCCCCAGCTTCTGCTTATCCTATTTCTAAGTTGAAGGAAAATATACAGTAATTTCTGTTCACTGTTCACAGATCTGTCTGTCTCTAATGTCAGAGCCTTCCTCTCTTTCCCACACTGGTCACCATATTCCTAGTAAGAGGTATGGCATCATCTTGCCATTCAGATGTGGCTTATTGACTAGGATCCAAAACACACTGCAGAAATAATCCAATTTGAGACCACTTTAACTGTCCTGGCTCGCTGCTAGGGAATCCTAGGAATTGTAGTTTGTTGTAGTACCAGAGCTCTCTGACAGAGAAGGTTAAATGTTTCACAAAACTACAGTTCCCAGAATTCCCTAGCATTTAGCCAGGGCAGTTAAAGTGGTCTCAAACTGGATTATTTCCACAGTGTATTTTGAACCAAATCAAGCTGATTCTGAGTAAGAAAAATGCCACTTCCACATTGTTCAAAACAGAAAGGAATTAAAGGAATGTGTATGAAACTAGAATTTGAGACACAACTCATAGACCAAGGCCATATTTGGGGATTTTGGGGAGTTGTAATCTAGCAAAGTAACTTCCAAATTATGTTTAAAATTGATGTTCATTTCAGTAGTGCCTTACAGAGCTAGTGGTTAAGACACTTTTTAATCTTATAGATCTGTATGTTTTTTGTCCATATAGATCTATAAGATCTATAGTCTTTTGTCCAAAGAGCCAGTGTGGTATTGTGGTTTGAGCACTGGACTATAATTCAAGAGACCAGGGTTCGAATCTGAGCTCAGCCATGGAAATTCTGATATCCAAAGTAGTAAAGTGTGGGATGCCCTTTACCCTAGTTGTGAAAAACATATAAATCATAGAACAGCTTTTTAGAATTCATTTGGGGAAGAAGAAAAGGTTCCAGTGGTTGACAGATTGTTCAGTAAATGTCCCTTTTATTGAGAATTATAAAAATAAGGTGCTGCTTAACACTGCTGTGTCATTAATATGATACATTAAAAGGTTACTGTCAAGATAATGTTTCGTTTCTGAAAACTGACTATAAGGGTTTATGGGCAGTGCTCTTTATGTTCTGCTCAGAAGATAAGGTATCTTTTAACTTGCCACTTGACAAAATCATTATGTTGTTACAAGACCTCTCATGGAGAGGTGTGATTAATGTTAAAACATAAATAAAACCAAATTTGAAAATAAAAGGGAAATTAGACTTGTTATGCTTACAGGAAATCTGATTTGATAGATACTGACTTATCTGCAAGGTGATGTTTTGGGAATAGTGTAAAATTAACCTCATTTAATTCTTTCACCAACTTCCAGCCAAACCATACTTTATGTTTAGTAAAAGGGGGGGGGGGTTGTAGCTGAAATCAATCAGCATTCATAATCCAAATACCATGTTTGAAGCTATTTGAGAGATCTTAATTTTTAAAAAGATATCTAAAACTCTTAGAAATTTGTGAAGTCGAAGGCTTTCATGGCCAGCATCCATATTTTTGTGAGTTTTTCAGGCTATGTGGCCATTGTCTAGAAGATCTTATTCCTGACATTTCGCAGCATCTGTGGCTCGCATCTTCAGAGAAAGAGAGCATGGCCACATAGCCTGAAAAACCCACAAAAAAAAATCTTAGAAATATGCTTCAACATATAGATAGGAAGGAAAAAGAGAAAGCCATCACACACTCTGTATATGAATGGAATATTCCATCTTGCACACTCCTGCTTGGCCTTATTTAAAACAGTTTTTGACATCTGTCTCTATAGTTTTTGAGAAGAGAGAGACTTTGTTAAAAGGATCATTTTTGCATAGCAGTCACCATTTGCAGTCTTGCTTTACCTGTATTATGAAAGCAGATGGTCTGCATGTCTTTTGAATATTTATAACTATCAAAAACAATCTCTTGCTATTCACCCTTAGGCTTATGAGATGTCAGGACTGTTCTAGTTGGGGAAAAATCATCTTGGGTGTTTACAGAAAGAGGATTACATTAAGCTGAAATGACTATACATTTTCCAGTTTAATATTTGTCCATCAGCTGTTTAATCGTATTTAGATAATTGTGTAAATAAGTTGTTGTAGCCCTTGCCCCCACTGCTGATCGAGCTTGAAAGCTTTCAAAATGGGTGAGACAGTTCTATAAATGCTTATTTCCCCCTTTATATTCCCTTTTAACAATCAGGAAGGATTGTCAAAGTTTTTGAGATGATATGCTGCAATATTTTATATGGAAAAAATAACCTAATAGAATTAGATTCATGTCATTGTCTTGAGAACATCTGTCCTTAGAATTGCCTATTAGGAGAGCAAGCACATTTTTGTAAATATTGCTATGTCCATCTTTGCTGAATGTTCCTTACCATTATTACAGATCTGAAGGAATAATACTTAAGGTGTGAACGTTAAAGATGGTAGGGAGGGATTTGGGACATTGGTGAGATAAGTGGTTTTATGACCTGAAGCTGAGCAATCACAGATAACAGAGTTTGTCATGGCAGGCTGATTTGGCAGCAAAGCATAAGCAGTTTTGGTTTAGATCATTGAACTGACCTGATTAATGTTTTTTGTTGTTTCACAAAAAGAACAATGCATTTTTAGTCCTAAGATGTATTTTCTGAGTATCTACAGGTCATAGTTAAGAAAGGCCATGCTAAAAAATTCTTTTCTGTTGATAGCAGAAGAATGGATCAAAATGAAAGTCTTTTCCACACCTAGAGAGAATCCTCTGCTTCTTTTTTAAGCAAACAAAATATAAATGCAGAATGATTATCAAGAACATCTTTTCTTTAAGCTACAATTTATGCAACATTGCTGCAGTAGCACCTTTTCTATCTAATGATGGGATAGGACTAATAATATGGAATACATTTAAAGCTGTCTAACTGAACCAGAAGTGAACTTTAGAAAAAATTCTATCTTTGTTGCCACATGGTTGTGGAAGAGATAATTATAAATAATGTATTTTGATAAGAAAGCTCAGGCTGTGGCAGATGGTATCATCCAAATGTAGGGGGCTTTTGCAAAGGTGGCACCATTTCAGATCAAATCTTCATCAGAGTCTTAGAAAAAGAACAACAAGTACTCTTGTGTGCATGTATCAATTTGAGTACTTCTGGATCTTGAGACACATATGAACTCAAGTAATCTTGCAGGAAAGATGGAGAGAGACAGAATGATGTAGGCTGGTTAAATTAATTGTCAAAGTCAAAAGTTGTTACTGGGTCCTAGATAAATCTATTTCTGATATTGTAACATCTTATATTTTCTGTTAGGCTTATTTGCACCTATGAACAGTCTGCAGAAAATAACTGAATAATTCTAAGTTTATGCAAATCTTTTCCTTCTGTATTGCAGACTATTTGCAGTAGAAGGAAAAGAATTGAAAGTCTTGGCTTATAAAAACAAGATATGGAAACATCTCAGTGTGAACCTTTAGACTAGGATTGGCATCTTGCAGCCATCTGAATGTTGATGGATTATAAATCTGATAAATGGATGTGGTGGCTCAAGTGATTAAGATGCTAACTCTTGATTGCAAGATCGGCAGGTTGGCAGTTCGAGGCCCAGGTGCCGCATGATGGGGTGAGCTCCCATCACTATTCCCAGAGGTTTTAACATCGGGTTGGGGAGGAAAATGAGTGGAGCTGAAAGGGGTGTTTCTTTGATGGGAGGAGAAGGCTTTCAGATCCAATTGGGAAACTCTTGTCTCATACACACACACAAACTACCGCCTCCAGGCACGAAGAGCAGGCAAGAGTGGGGCATCACAGCAGTGTTTGTTTCAGAACCTTTCTAAGCAGTATTAGTGTAGTCACCATATAAGTCAACCCAGGCTTTTAGGGTCAATTTTTGGGCATACATTTCTTGTCTTACAGTAAAAAAAGAAATTATTTAAAGATTTCATTCTTCTGTATTATGAGTAGTTAAAATAGATTAGTGTAGAAAGTAGGGATATAACTTTGGTAAGTTTTTTATATGTATAAAATGTATATAGAAATACTATTAGGCATGAGTTGGGGTTCATATTTTCAAATGGAATATGATGAATTGAATCTTTGTACTGGTCTGGTTGTTGTTGTTGCATGCCTTCAAGTCATTTGTGACTTATGGTGACCCCAAAGCGAAACTATAATGTTCAGACAAGGTTTGTCATGGATTTTCTCTGAAGTTAGAGGGTGTGGCTTGCCCAAGGTCACCCAGTGGGTTTCCATAGTTGAATGGATATTTGAACACTGGTCTCTAGACAATAGCATGGGCAAGAACTTCACTTACAGTTTCTATTGCCTTTTAACCAGAATCATGCCAATGGACAGCAATAATTCTTTCTGATTTTCAACTCCAGGCATCTCCATCTATGGGCACACTTTAGTAGATGGTTGATGGTTGAGGCACAGTAGGTTTGACCTCATCCCCATCCTGTAGTTGTAGGTGAAAGAGGTTTCTAAATTGAGATTTTTCTGCATCTTCTTCCCCTCTGCAGCCTCTTAGCACATTAGTGTTCAGATGTGTCAAAATACAACTTTATGTGATTTTTAACATTTGCCAGAATACATTTTATCTTTTATGTGGAGAAAATCCCCAACATATGAGTGTAATGGGATGGCGCAGGGATAAGAAAAATGTGATATTATATGATATCTGTCTGGGGTACTATAATAGTATTTCTGAGCAATATCCCAGCAAAAGTGACTAAAGTGTTAAATTTGATATTGTGTTGAAACTAAAAATATTAACGATCAAATGAATAAAATAACTTCTTTTGTTAAATATATCATTAATACAGATGCTTTCCCCACTTTCTTTTCAGAGTATGATTTCTTCCATTGTGAACAGCACTTACTATGCAAATGTTTCAGCGGCAAAATGTCAGGAATTCGGGAGGTGGTATAAACATTTCAAGAAGGCAAAAGATATGATGGGTAAGCAAAAAAGAGGAGAACTGAAGTCATGGTGACTACATACTTAAACTTTAACACTTTTAAAGCTTTGCTTGAATTCTTGAAACATGGACTTCTATTAGCTACTGTGAGGAAATTTCTATGTAAATATTGAGGGAAAAAGTTTTATACTTTTACAATTTTTGCGGGTTATAGAAGAAGAAAGAAGTATCTAGATTTATAGAGATTGGTTTTACCATATTTTTGTGAACTCTGCACATTGCTGCTGCTACAATGGTTGAGTCCACATCTATATTGACATTATGCCAATTATAAGATGTGCTGAAGTATGGTGAGTTTACTAAATCTGGAATTTGAAAAATAGTTCTTAGGAGTTTATCACATGGGAGGAATTTCTCTCAATTGCAAATGGAGCCAATTCGCAATTACGTGAATTCGCTAGTTTAGCAAGTTTACGTGAAATCTGATTGCATTTGGAATGCATTCAGAATGACTTCCCATTTCCCAAAAATGGCCCCACATTGTCCGAAATTGCATGAGATATTCTAATTCGCAATTACGTGAAACCCCATGATTGCGTTTGGAATGACTTCCCATTGCCCGAAATTGTGTGAGATATACTGATTCGCAATAACATGAAACCCTATGATTGCATTCAGATTGCCATTGCATTATACCCCCAAATTCCGTCGTATGATAAACTCCTTAGTGAAAGTGGAATACGTTGTTATTGGTATTCCTCACTTAAGGGCATCTATGGTAACACCATGTGGTCACATTGTTGTCCTGTGACATTTATTATCTAAAGTAGAGTTGGGTACAACTATGTTATAACTAGTTTAAACTCAAGAAAATCAGTAGGATATAAATTGGTAATAGCTAACTATAGTCCCATTGATTTCCATATTTATGTTCTGAGTTAGACTATGAGTGGAAGTCTGTTAGTGCACTACACTAGAGGTTGCAGTTTTTCCAGGTTTGCACACTGGTGGTAAAGGAATGTAGGCAAAAACCTACTGACTAAGCAGCCTATTTCTCCAGTGTGTTACTTTCTTTATGGCTAGTGTGTCCATGGCCTTTCCCCTCATACTGCCGTTACCTATGATGGTAGTTATCGATAAAATTCCTGCCAATATCTGGATCCAGCCCACCTTTAGATCCTGAACCTGGAGCCTCATGTACACAATCCATGTGCAACTGATTAACAATTTACAGAACAATCAGTGTTTAAGTAGCTTGTGCATGTTAGGAAAAGATAGTAGTTGTACAGTGCAGCCCAAAGGCCCAATCATATGCACAGCTAAGACATGGAATATAATGAGATCCAATGTGAAGTTGAAGGCTTTCATGACCGGCATCCATAGTTTTTATGGTTTTTTGGGGCTATGTGACCATGTTCTGGAAGAGTTAATTTCTGACGTTTTGTCAGCATCTGTGGCTGGCATCTTCAGAGAACAGATGCTGGTGAAATGTCAGAAATAAACTCTTCCAAAACATGGCCACATAGCCTGAGAAACCCACAAAAAACTATAATGAGATCTATTTATTGCCCCCAATATTACCATAGCATGCAGGTCTATAGTAATCTAACCTCACTACATTTTGAGCTGGCCAATGAGATTAAACCAGTAATAATGTAAATTTTGAAAATATTTACAATATTTGACCACACAGTTTCAATAGATGAAGAGAATGAAAATAAACTTGACTGGAAAATATTCAGGCTAGTGACCATGGACCTGCTCTGAGAATAGAAATGTGTCATTTTTCTTGCTTCCCCTAACTAGGTATGGGAGTATAGATAAGTGCCTATGAAAATTGATGCTGTATGTGGCCAAATCTGTAAGAATTCGCAGTTATTACTGCAGTCTAGCATCTTACAACAGCAGAAATGGCTGCCAATCATGAGACAGTTTAAGCTCACAGGCATTTCTCCCACACACATACATTGCTTGTATCCAGAAGTGATTTATTGGGCAGAAGCAGTGGCTGTTTTAAAAGTAACCAGAATTATGTATACATAATTGTGAACCAGCTCTTTCTGGAACTGGATTATGGTTTGGACCTTTGGTCTCAGAACTTTCAGGTATAAAGTTATCTGTAGAGAATTCATTTTTTGAATTGGGCATTACATGTTGTTTGCGCTAAAAGAAGACTAATTTTTGTTTTTGTTAAAAGAGGTTTAATGATTAAGATGACAAAACCTCAAAATGGGAAAAAAGCAAATGAGACTATTTTCCAAAGGACCCCCTCCCCCTATTTTTTTCTATAGAACAACTGGAAATTGGGGAAAACTGGGAAAATCTTCATGAAGTAAATACATTAAAATAAATCATTTTATATGAAAATTTGGCTATAAAAGAGTGTACAGCACAATAAAAAAATAAAATGTGTATATATTGCATTTATATGCACATGTGGCACTCAGTTCCACAATGTGGCTATGCACTTAGAGGATGTTGTGACATCCCTGAGAGGAGTATTCATGGGTTTCATTACTTGGGAACTGATGCTTGTCTTCTTGTGGTAACAGAAATTTAATTTGAAGATACTCAAAACAGATATTGTACATCTGTGCTTTCTTTGACCTGGATCCTCCCTTCACCTTTTGACCTTTCCACTCAAACATTTACACAGCACTATGTGTGTTTGCCTGGAAGTTAGTTCTATATGTGAGTCTGTCTTACTTCAGAGTAAATATATATATATATATATATATATATATGATTGCTCAGTTTAGCATGCCAGAGTCTCACTAAAAGTAAATTTCATAAGTAGGCCAATTGATACAATTTCATAGTTTGACTTCAAAGAAATACAAAGGAGTAAAGAAGTAGTATCACGAAATAATGACCTTGTATTTATATGTATCTGTATATAATTTCATATAAGTAAATAATAACTCCTGCTTTTTCTCTGTAGCTGAAATGGATAGCCTTTCTGAACTATCACAGCAAGGTGCCAACCATGTCAACTTTGGTCATCAACCAGTCCCAGGGAACACAGCTGAGCAGCCTCCATCTCCTGTTCAGCTTTCTCATAGCAGTCAACCATCTGTTCGGACCCCACTTCCAAACCTGCACCCTGGACTTGTATCTACTCCCATTAGTCCTCAGTTGGTAAATCAGCAGCTGGTAATGGCCCAGTTGCTAAACCAGCAGTATGCAGTGAACAGACTTCTAGCCCAACAGTCCTTAAACCAACAGTACTTGAACCATCCTCCTCCCGTCAGCAGATCTATAAACAAGCCGTTGGAGCAGCAGGTCTCGACTAACACAGAGGTGTCTTCCGAAATCTACCAGTGGGTGCGTGATGAATTGAAACGAGCAGGAATCTCGCAGGCAGTTTTTGCACGTGTGGCATTTAACAGAACTCAGGTTAGATTTTTCTTTAAAAAAAAAAAGAGTAAGATTAATTTTCCTCATATGCCCTGTTTGTTATTTTGTCCTTTGCCCTAATTTAGATTTGCTTTGGTGGGTAGGTATAACATGATGCAAAATATAGATATTCTCACTTTACTTAAGGAATGATACATGCCACACTTACCTGCAAAATAATTGTAATGCTAATTTCATTCTTGCACTAAGACATTTTAATGATTTACCTGTTTGCTCTCATAATTTTTATCCTACCGCTCTTTGGGTAAGCCACCAATTTTAAAAGTTCACACACACACACACACACACACGTACGTTGTTTATATAAGTATGTCTATGTGTGTGTGTTTGAATAAGAGTATTTTTTTAAGTTCAGCATTATATTAAGGCACCATTTGATTATAAATAGTTTTCTTTACTCTCATGTTGGGGAAAATCTTTAAAACAATACAACAGTTGTCTCATTTGCACTTATGTTCTCCTCTAAAAGTAGCTCATTTCAGTAATATTGTACTTTTTTTCTATATTCTTCACAATCCAAGCTCAAATTACTTCTTGTTGAATTCACAAAACTATACTTACATTATAGCATTAAACAATATTCTGTCACAGTTAGGGTTGCCTGCATCCAAAAACCTCCATTCCTGTATCCAGTATCAAGCAATCACATAACAAAACAACAACAATTTATTTCTTATCAGTCTTGTTTTATAGATCCTTATAGATTGATCTCTCTTCTCTCAGCATAGAGGTTGTCAGAATGTGGCCCTAAAGTATCTTCTCCTTGGTTGTTTTTGTGATCTCTGCAAACTCTTTCTCTCCCCCCCCCTTTTTTTTTTCCAACCAAAAGAGAAATGAATTGTCATTCCTGGAAGCCCCCAGCAGTAATGATTCACATTCTGAATAGGTTGCAGGACCTTCCAAACTGCACCATCGCTACCTTCTCAATTTTTCAAAAACAGAAGCAGATGTCTTTTGAGGTAATGTTCTTGGCAGTCCATGCAACCTCTGGAAGGTCCTGGGGCAGAAAACTGGCCCTTAGACCTGGTGAAGCTGCCTGCCCATGCCCTAGTAGTAGTAGTAGTAGTAGTAGTAGTAGTAGTAATAATAATAATAATAATAATAATAATAATAATTTATTTCTAGCCCGCCCCTCTGAAGGAGCAATCGGGGCAGGTTACAACAAGGTCAAAAAACAATACAATTAAAATATACCATCCCATCACCCAACTCCCCCCCCCCTTAAAACAGGATTAAATCACAACAACATTAAAATCAATAAATGAGCATATAAAAATAAAATAAAAACAGGGACAGAAGTTCCAATCTGGAAACCTTAGCTGTATAAGGGTGAAGTAATGCTGGAAAGAGAGATGGGAGTGCATATTCAGAATCACCTCAGTGATGGGAGCCAATACTGTTTGGTTGGGCAAGTGGATACAGAACCACTGGTACTATAGTGTAACACAGCATAGATTTTCACTCTGATAGTGTTACACTGGAACTGTGGGTCAAAACCTGTAAAACTAGCCTTTTCCTTTAAAAGTACAGATGTAACAGGAGAGGTTGTCACTGTTCCTGTCCCTGCCCAGTTGCTTCATTTATTTTGTCACTCACCCTGCATGGTGATATTTGCGTTATTGAAGGTATGAAAGTAGATGAGTGTTAGAATACAGAAGAAAAAGGTAGGACATCCAGTAGTGAAGATCTGTCCCATTGCACTAGTACTATTCAGGATCAGTTTAACTGGATTGCAAACATATATATATATATATATATATATATATATATATCCCTTGCTGTTTAAATTGTACCTGTACAGTGACTCCAAGGATAATGAATGCTATGGTTCTCCATGCCTTTGACATGTGTGAGCACACTTCTGGCTTCAATGCACCACAGAGGCATAGAAGTGTTAGTGAAACCTTTGAAAGATTTTTTTTAAAAAAGGAAACATTGACAAAGTTATCTCACTAATATCCTGCCATTCTGTGACCCTATGGAAAAACCCCAAAGGGGATGGACACCATTACGTATGAAAATGTATATAATATTGTATATATTAGACGTGCAAAATGAGAAAAATAATAAAACTAGACAGTATCAAATACCATGGATTAAAATGCATAGGGTAACATGATTTCAAAAAGTGGTAGAATTCAAAGATATAGCCATGTTAATTTGTAGAATCAGTATGTAGAGAGATCTTGTAGCACCTTTGAGACTAACTGAAACAAAAAAGTTGGCAGAATGAGATTTCATAGATTTAATTGGTCTCAAAGGTACTACAAGATCTCTCTACATAATGGTTTAAAAAACATGTAAACATTCATAAATGGTTTAAATTATTTAAAAAAAATGAAAGTTGAAGATGCATTATAAAAAGAGAGTCCAACAATTACAGATGCAACAATATTTGTTCAGGACACAGACTATGTAATTACAAGGAAAGTCTAATTTTATAATATATTTTACTAACCTTATGGGAAGCTGCTCTGCAAACCACTTAATGGACTGTTCAACATAAAGACAAACCAACATTAGGCCCCTTTCATTTCAGTCTTGGTACCCCACTTTTCTTTCCAAATGCCATATCATAATAAACAGAGGCTCAGATTCCACTTTCCCAGCAGAAGTCCAGCATTGGTTCTTGCATGTAGTAATATAAAAAAGAATCATTTAGCTATACAATAGTTTATGTAACAATTAAAATGCTATAATAAAGTATTAATAAAATTTAAATTCAATGTCTGATCAAAACAAATGAACAATATACCATTCATGCATAAGCAATCAAATTCCTATATATGTTTCAATAAATAACTGGAATAATATAAAACAACATATACTTTAGTGAGAAACACTGAAAAGTTCACTAGAATCATAGAATCATAGAATCATAGAATCATAGAGTTGGAAGAGACCACAAGGGCCATCCAGTCCAACCCCCTGCCATGCAGGAACTCCCAGTCAAAGCATCCCCGACAGATGGCTATCCAGCCTCTGCTTAAAGACCTCCAAGGATGGAGACTCTACCACACTCCGAGGGAGTGTGTTCCACCGTCGAACAGCCCTTACTGTCAGGAAGTTCCTCCTAATGTTGAGGTGGAATCTCTTTTCCTGCAGCTTGCATCCATTGCTCCGCGTTCTGGTCTCTGGAGCAGCAGAAAACAAGCCTGCTCCCTCTTCAATATGACATCCCTTCAAATATTTGAACAGGGCTATCATATCACCTCTTAACCTTCTCTTCTCCAGGCTAAACATCCCCAGCTCTCTAAGTCGTTCCTCATAGGGCATGGTTTCCAGACCCTTCACCATCTTAGTTGCCCTCCTTTGGACCTGCTCCAGTTTCTCCACATCCTTTTTGAATTGTGGTGCCCAGAACTGGACACAGTATTCCAGGTGGGGCCTCACCAAAGCAGAATAGAGAGGCACTATTACTTCCTTTGATCTAGACACTATACTTCTATTGATGCAACCTAAAATAGCATTGGCCTTTTTAGCTGCTGCATCACACTGCTGACTCATGTTCAACTTATGGTCTACTTGGACTCCTAGATCCCTTTCACACATAGTTTCATTCAGCCAGATGTCCCCCATCCTATATCTGTGCATTTCATTTTTCCTCCCTAGGTGCAGAACCTTACATTTCTCCGCATTGAATTTCATTTTGTTAGCGTTGGCCCAGCTTTCTAGTCTATTCAGGTCATTCTGAACTTTTCCTCACATTTTTAGAAAATCCCTTTCTAACTTATACTGTTTTTTAATCTTTTCAATGATAAAAAGGTGATTAAAATTTTACCTAAACATATTTATAAAATATAATGGTATAGTGATATGAAAGGCAGAACAGGAGCATTTATTCAGATTACCCAAAGCAATTATGTCCCAAACTACAAATAACATCACAGCTGTTTTCTTGAAAATTGAGTAAACGTGCCAAAGAATGGAAGATATCAAAGTAATATAGGTTGATTAGCTTATCCAAAATGTTTGTGATTAGAGGTGTTTTGGATTTTGGAGTTTTTTGGCTGTTGGAATATATGTATTTGCATATACAAACATAATGAGATATCTTGGAGATGGGACTTAAGTCTAAACACAAAATTTACTTATGTTTCATATATACCTTATATAGATAGCAGGAAGATAATTTTATATAGCATTTTAGTAATTTTGCATGAAGCAATGTGTGTGTACATTGGACCATTAGAGAACAAAGGTGTCACTATATCAGTTATCCATGGAAAGACTTTTGAGTTTTTGGAACATTTTGAATTTCAGAATTCCACATAAGGAAGACTCATCCTGTAGCATGTTTTTAAACTTTGTGAGCACTAGTGTGGTGTGGTGGTTTTAATGTTAGACCCAGACTCAGTAGACCAGAGTTCAGTTCCCCACTCAGCCATGAGACCCACTCAAGGCATACTCTCTCAGCCTCAGGGTAAGGCAATGGCACATCTCTTCTGAATAAATCTTGCCAAGAAAACCCCATGATATCTTGGCCTTAGGTTCATCATAAGTTGGAAAAGACTGGAAGGCACATAAGAACAACAACGTACATTAAAAATAGATGAAAAGATGGGGAAAGAATCCAAGTGAAAGGCCTTAAAATTGTCCTAGCCTGTTTTAAATTATTTTTTCACATCCCCATTTTTGGTGGATACATCTGATATTTTCTTCAAATTTTTGAATAACTCTATTTTGTAGAAACTGTGTTTTTCACATTTTGGTGGGCTATGGGCATTAAATTGTATTGGCATGGGCATTAAATTAAACAGACTTGAATTTACATGTAGACCGCCTGCTGGAATATGATTATCCCCATAGTAGACTGGTTGCATATTGCTCTCTGTTATGACTAATCTCAGCACCTATAAAATTTCTAGAGAAATCTTCAATATCAAAATGTATAAACCAGAAGTACAATCTTTACATTACTTTTTATTGTACTATCTTTACTGACACAACAGCACAGTTTATTTTTTTTCAGTTTCCAGGTGAGCACATCTAGTTGAACCTACCCCCATTATTCATCATTTTAGACAGCTCAAAATTTTTCTACTTCCCCCCTTTTTAAAAATTGCTTAAGGTCATATTTGAAGCCCTATTTTAATGCAGGTGTTGTTATTTTGTTAGAATGTTTTTGTTTTGGTAGTTTGGAGTAAGTTGATGTTTGTCAATTTCTCCTCTTCTGGTAATAGATATTAACAAATAGGTTCCACTCAACATTAACACTTTGAATTTTTAATATTACAATAGAAAGTACATTTGTGCTCATGCCAAAATATTTTGGATATTTTGGGAGAAACCCAATAACTGGGTTTCTTGCCAGCTATACATTTCCCAAGGACATTCCCAGGAATAGCTAGATTTTGTCCTTGCTGAAGGTTCTGCTCCTGTGTTTGCGGTTAGGAAGAGGACAGTGCATTGTTGGATAGACAGGGATAGTCCTTATCATACCTTTGTACCTTTTTCTTTTGCTTAACAATGAAATTCATTAGACTAGGGAGCTTGCTTCTTTGAGACACTGTGTGAGTGAAAGGGTTCCATTCTGACATTTTGAGCACCAGGATGAAACTTTTCACTTTCCACGAAAAAGCCTTCAGTCTTCAGTATGCAAAGGGATCTTGCAGCACCTTTGAGACTAAGTGAAAGACAGAAGTTGGTAGCATGAGCATTCATAGACCTGAGCCTAATAAAGACTGGAACTCTCCTACTACACTAGCTATGTGACACAAGCAGCATTGAGAACAGACTTTTAAGTAGCTGCTGTTCTGTTGATTTGTGCACATTGACTTCAGACTCTCAGTGAATAGGGACAAAATGGGGAGATACTTGCAAACATTAAAGACCATATCAAATGTTTAACCAGTTTACCCAACTATTCTTTCTTCATTTTTTTCCTTCCTTCTTTTTTCTTTTATCTTTGGCACACTGCTTATTTTCCAGTAAAATGAAGAATGAAGATGGATTATTCAAAATTGATAACAGTAATGGACCATCCTGTAATGTTTTATTGAATTTGAGTTCTGTAAATTATGTGATGGAGGGAAATTTGCCTGCTTAAGTATAACAGAAATTGCCAGTGTTCGTATAATTCTTCATAGTGTAATTTAAGAAAAAGTGCACTATCCATATCACTGTGTGAGTAAAAGGTAAAAAGGTGCTATTACACTATCATGACAGCTCTCCTCTTGCTAATAAGTGACAAAGATAAATGTGTCTGCTTATAACTTACTTGGCAGGACTCCAGACTTGCGGGTGGAGTTTGAAAATAATCTTCCACCTGGATATGAGATTTCAATCCACTGCAATAGAGACAGCATATGAAGATGTTCTGCATATTTGGCAGGGGGGTTGTTGGTGGTGGTGGTTTCAGCAAATCACATTTTTCTTGGGAGAGCTTTGAAGTTCCATGAGCCTGATAAAATCTATCTGAATCAGTGATTATGTTCAAAGAGCAGACAAACTGGGGGCCAGACAGGCTGTGTTTTAGTTCATATTGGCAGACACTTCCATTTATCTCTCATTTTAAAGAATTCATAATTAGTTTTTGAAAGCACTGATATTTATTGAAAATTTTTGTGCAGTTACTAATGAAATATACCTGTGATGATTTGTAAAGATTTTGTTTATTTGGTGTGATGTTGCTGTGGTTCAAATTGATTTCCACTATAAAGCAGAAACGGGGCTCTTGAAATAATAATAAATTTAAACACACATCTCTCTGTTTAGTTCATAGTGACTCCTCTACAGTTATGCAGATATAGTACTAGTCATTCTATTGTTAATCACAAGCATATCCCCATAAAATCAATGGGTTTTACTGTACCTTTAATCAGTAGATTCATTGTCTCTATTTTATTTGAGACTCTAGCCATTATGTGTTTATTTTTGTTAAATTTTATACTCTGGCCTTCTCCATACCTCTAAGACTGAATACAGCTTTCAAATTATTTCAAAATTCAACATCAGGAAATACATACAAAAATATTATTACAATGTAATTAAACTACATATAACATTAAAAACAATACAAAACATCCATTTAAAAAATTGAAAGACAAAGCAGGTAAAAAGCAGTGTTGTTTTCTGCCCTCAAGTAATTTTGGACTTAATGGCAACCCTAAGGCAAACCTGTTGCAGGGCCAGGTGTGCTGTCTAAGGCTGAGAGAGTATGACTTGCTGAAGGTCACCCAGTGGGTTTCTGTGGACATTCAAAACCTGCCCACCATAGTGCAACATTCAAACCTACACCAAGCTAGCTCTCAAAAGCTGTGTGGCATGCTGTTAAATAGCCTTTCTTTAAAACAGTTCTTCATAGCCTGTCAGGATGAAAAAAGTATTTGTCTGATAATAGAAATTCAATAGAAGGGGACAGTCTAACCTCCTCAGAAAGTGACTAAAGAGTCTAGGAACAATTACTAAGAATTCTCCCTTCACATCCCACATCATGTGCCTCTGAGGGCATCTAGACTGAGAGAAGGTTCTCTCCTGAAGTTCTCAGGGTCTAGGCAGGCTTAACGGGGGAATAACCTGGACCCAAACCATGTGGGGCTTTATAGGTCATAACTAGCACTTTGAAATATGCCCAGAAACAGACTAGTAGCCAGTGGAACGTCTATAAGAATGAGTTGTCTGCTTCTTGTAACAAGCCCAATACACCAATCTGGCTACAGCTCTTTGGACCAAGTGAAATTAGCTTACAATTGTAAACCGCTTAGGGAGTGCTTAAGTGCACTGGTAAGCAGTGTAGAAATATAGTTGCTATTGCTATTGCAATGCAAATAGGATGTATCTAAGGCACATTACTGTGGCCAGATCAGATATTTCCCAGAGCAGGACAGCTGGCACATTAGCTTAACTCTGCAAAGGCATTCCTCTCTATCTCAAAGTCCTCCAAGCTCAGGGCTAAAACCAGGAGTATAGCTATACTATTATTCCATATACGTTATCTTCCTTTTAAACTACTCACCTCATCTTTCTCTCTTATCTGGATTAACCTTCAGTTTCTCATCCAGTCAATGGAGACTATTGCATTAGCTTTGCTGTTGGGATAGACCTGGGATGTAATTTTATTAAGGTAGATCCTATCGTATTCACCATTCTCTTGGTAGTATGCAGCCCATATGCAACCCAAGCTTCCCCAAGGTTGTCCTGCATCTTTTCAAGCAGCAAATCTAATGCAGTAATCTCCAATCACAGATTACAGATTCTCAAGATGTTAGAAGTTTCCATGGATTTATGTGCAAAGGAGAAGTAAAGTTGCATGTCATCAGTGGCATCAGACTCCAGATGTACAGAAACCCTCTCCCAGCAGTTTCATTCATACATATGTTAAATAGCATGTAGACTTAATTGAACCAAGGCATTGAACATGAATCCCCGCCCCATCATCAACTTCTGAACTTATATTTCCAAGAAGGAAAGAAGCGAGTCTTCTTGGAAATGATCTCTCCAACTCAATTCCAGTAAATTTAGATGGATACAATAGCCATGGCATCAAAACCACTGAGAAGCCACTTAGAACCAACAGGAATGGCACCAAAGCCACTGAGAAGTCACTTAGAACCAACAGGAATACACACACACACACACAGAGAGAGAGAGAGAGAGAGAGAGAGAATCCATTTACCACAGTATGTTGTCCACCAAGCTCAAAGCCTTCTGAATCCAGTTGCAAGGCCTGAATCCTAGGTTACAGATTGCCAAAGAAATACAGCTCTGAATGCTAGAAATGAATTTTGATGTCCCTTTCAGGCAAGACTCAAGAGTACCTCCTGGCTTCTGATAAAAGTAGGCCCTCTCATAAAATATATCCGTAGTGGAGATAAGAAGAGTATTAGACTTGACCAGAATCTTATTATAATTGTGCTTTTTGATCTCTTTAGCAAAGGTCAATGACTTATGAACAGTGGTCTATATCCAGCTGCTAATCGCAATGAGAGTTGGCAATCTGGGGCCCGAGCAGACAGGCCAGGAAAGCATGAGCCAAGCCCATGCTTTCCTGGCCCCAGTGCTCACCTGGGTTGGTGTTTAGATTGACATGGGGACAGGTGAATGTTCACAGACCAATCCATGCACCAGCCCTGTACCCAGGGGGTAACACCACCACTCTTTACCTTGCCAGCCATTGCTCCAACTGAGAAGGCCCCAGTTGCAGCATTTGATGCAGAAACAGGGTGCCTGACTGCACTCACATAGTGAGGCACTATGACTGGGGGCTTCTTATTTGGATCAACATCTGGCAAGGTATGGAGCATGGTGGGGGAGGTGTCTGAAAAGCTTGGTTGACTCTGACATTGGAGGCCCAAGTGCCATGTGACAGAGTGAGCTCCCATCACTAGTCCCAACTTCTGCCAATGTAGCAGTTAAAAAGCATGTAAAAGTGCAAGCAAATAAATAGGTCCCACATCAGTGGGAAGGTAACAGCATTCTGTGCAGTCATGGTGGCCACATGATCACAGAGTAATCTTTGACAAAGCTGGCTCTTCGGCTTAGTAATGGAGATGAGCACTGCCTCTTATATACAGACATGGCTTGACAACCTTATCAAAGGGGAAACCTTTACCTTTACCTTTTTAAAGAGCCTCTACGCTGGGGTCAGGCAGGATCCTCTGGATCTGTGTCTGGACAGGCAGGATTGGGCCCTATCCTGCCCTGTATAATTAGGTATGCATTGCCTGATCTAGACAACGCAAAGCCCTTGTGGACCACCCATTTATATGCCATTACTCACTTATTTACTTGCTTACTGTAAGTCACTAATTACTGTCACTGCTTCTGTTGATTGTAAGTCATTGAGTTCAACTATTGGATTTAGAACATAACTGGCTTCTTTCCTTAGATCATAAAGGAATTAACTTATCTGAACTATTTCTTTATCCGTATGGACCTTTGTAGCTATATGAAGAGTCTTTTTTCTTATTTCATTTAGGCCAAGCTACAGAATTGTCAAAGCTGAAGGCTTCTGTTGTAGGGAAATCCACTGTTTTCTTTGGCACAGACCTTGCCAAGAGCTGAAATAGCTTAACTCCTCAGTTGTGTAACTAGGAAAGATTACAGGGGGCACTGAGACAGGCAGACCTGGGTGATAAGGTGGAAGCTATTCTCATGTCATCCCAAGGGCACACAGAGTTCTGCACAACCGAGGGTATCCCTTTATTATTATTGGGTATCCCTTTATTATACAAACTGGTTACATGTCCAAATACTTGCACCAGAGGCCCATTCCATAAGCATATAGCCCCAACAGGGATTCTGATTTTATGCTACAGAAGTAATTGCGGTCACATTACTCAGGAACCTGGGGAAGAATTTGATTTTCCATTTTCCTAAATCAGAATAAAACAAATACAGGAACTCTTGCCTCTGCCTACTGATTAGCCTGCATAATGATACTATCCACACTGGTACTTTGCCTTTCTTTTGATACTAACTAGATCATTCACCAGAATTAAGCTAAATTCAGCAGTCACCTGCACCATTTCTGCATGTCTCTTCCAAACAAATAGGCACATTAGAGCTTGAAAATTATTTGTTAGAGGTTAATTCATTACTCCTAATTTATTAAATTTATAGAAAGTTTTAAAAGTTAGTTTGGTTATTAAAATATAATAATATTAATGGTTTCAGTAGCATTTAATGTTATTTTTTCATAACCTTTTGAATACGTTGGAGAGAAGTCACTGTTTTTTCCCCATGTTTTGTAATTTTAATCAATGTTTAAATATAAAAGGATAGTTTAATTTAATGTATGATGTAATATGTTGAATGTAAAAGCATAGTGTAGTTTAATTGAATAGGAAACACTAATGTTGCCCAGCTCTTGACATAGCCACAATAGGTTACACATAGATATAGTTGATGGTTTCCTTCGAGGCAAACATTTCTGCTACAGTTAGTATGAGCACTGCAGCATTTATTCTCTGCATAAGAGGGCAGGTTTAGTCTATTCAAGACGGACCTGCTTTTTATTCATCCATGAACTAAAAGGTCACATCTATTGAATACACAATGCCAGCACTTAACAGATATTTGAAAATATAACCAAGATCAGTTAACAACAGAGCAGTCTATTTCTAAATGCTTAATAATACAGTAGTTGTATTTAAGCATAGCTATTAATCTCTCATGAAGGTTTATCAATCCAAGTTTGGAAGTTTCTAAATCAGAATTGGTAGGAGTTGTTTTCCTCTAGCTAATGAATGAATATGAACCTTGAATTAAAATACTGTACAACATTGAGCCAATATTGGAAGCCAGTGTGATGTGGTTGTTTGAGTGCTGGACAAGATCTCTGGGAGACTACAAGGTTCAAATCCCTGCTGAGCCATGGAAACCCATTGGGAGACCTTGAGCAAGTTACACTCTCTCAACCACAGAAGAAAGCTATGGCAAACACCCTCTGAACAAATAATGCAAAAGAAACCCCTTTATAGAATTGTCTTAGGGTTGCTGTAAGTCAGAAAGGATTTGAAGGCACACAACAACAGAAACAACAACTGAGCAAATATATTGTGGATTTTAACATCATAAATCTCATTGAAATGAACTGGCTGAACTTCCAAGGAAACACAGTGAAAATGAGGTTCAGCTTTGGTGACCTTCAATTTGTTACACATTTTTGCTCAACAATTTAAACAGGATTGTTGGAGAATAACATAAGCTAACCACTGGCTGCACTGTCTCTTAGAAATGGAATTAGGATGTAATTATGAGGAACACTGTAAGGAAAAAGGATATCTAAGCTGCAATCCTGTACCCAAATTATTGGGAGAAAGCTCCATTACAGTAAGTGGGGCTTCTGTTTGAGGAGTTGAATCAAATTACTATGTTTGTATTCCAGTGGGCCCTTGGTATCAGGTGGGGTTTGATTCCAAGATTCCTTGTGGGTACCAAAATCCATGTATGTTCAAGTCCTATTAAATATAATGGCACAGTAAAATTGTGTCCCTTATCTAAAATGGCAAAATCAAGGCTGGGGGGGGGGGGGGGTGTTATATTTTTTCAAAATATATCTTCACAATGTGCCATCATTTCCTGAAGAGCAAAAAGCTCCGGGTCACTTTATCAAGTGAACAGTTTGTTTGCTACCATGGATAGCATTCATAATGGGATTCACTGGTCAGGGAGAAAAGGGCATTCCTGGGCTCTGGATATAGCGATCAGGTAGATCTTGAGTGTGAAGTCGTGTATCAGCTTGATTGTGAAATTATGAGCTATCAAGGGATAAAATTAAGCAATTTAACCAATCCTTAATTATACAGCATTTCTTTTTCTTTCTTTTTTTAAAGAAAACAAAGCTTTGATAATGTGCATCCTAAAGAAATACCACCATTGGGATTTTTAAGAACACCTTTCTATGCTGCTTGAGTGAGGGTTTTTAGCACCTGGGTGGCACTCCCAGGGTATCCTGCCTTCAAATCTTGAGTATTTAGAAATGCTTAGCCAGATAGGTAAATAATTTCTTCTATGGTCAGGTGTGATTCTTGTATTTTGTTTGATATCTGTTAGAGTTTATGTGAGAGAGACAGAGATGTAGTGAGAGAATGAATGTATAATTCTCCCAATTATTTGGGAAGAGGGAAAGGAGAAAATGTTGACACATGATGATAAATATTTGCTTTAATCAATTAAGCTATGTTTTCCAATGATTACCTGTTCATTTACTCAAATTATTTTTCAAATAAGGGGCGAGGGAGAAGACACCTTTCAAAATGACAATGTACACATCAATTGCTTCCTATTTTCTACCACATTTTTTCAGTGTATCAAATCCATAAACTGTAAAAAGGCCCTGCTCTTTTCAGAAATGGCTTTTTGCCTGTATTGGATGAATATATGTTTTATTTCAAGCTTTAAGCAACAGTGATGTAATAATGCTTCAGAATTACTTGGATCTTATTTATTCCTGTCTGCCTTAGAAAAATTTCATGGCAAGTTAAGTCAGTAAAAAAGAAGAGGCCAATTAAGCAGATTCAGTTTGTATTGTGCATAAAGCAGATGCTTAATAAAATTAAGAATACAATTGAGGCTCTCATCTGCACTACCTAAATTGTCAGTAATATATTCCTGTGCAGGATGAATGTCTGTTTACTGTGTATTTTCTAAAGTTAGTGAAACAAAAACATGATTAACAGTGTCTGTTGCATAAAACTGCATAGTATAATATGGCTTTGTGTATGTGTGTCCTTTTTTCCCTCTCTTTACAGGGCTTGCTCTCAGAAATCCTGCGAAAAGAAGAAGACCCCAAGACTGCGTCACAGTCTCTACTGGTAAACCTTCGGGCTATGCAGAATTTCTTGCAGCTGCCAGAAGCAGAAAGAGATAGAATATACCAGGATGAGAGGGAAAGAAGCTTGAATGCAGCTTCTGCTATGGGTCCCACACCCCTTATAAGCACACCACCTAGCCGACCTTCACAAGTAAACTATTTTCTTAATCTTATGAACTATTCCTTGCTAAAGAATTGGGGATCTGTGAAAAATCCATGATACAGAATACTTCCCCGTCCTTTATACTGTGGTGAACAGGGGAATTTAATTTGTTAATGGTTTCACATCAGAATTGCACAAGCAAGAAAAAAAACATGGCTATGTATCTGTTTCATATTTTGAAAGCTGGAGTAGCAGGCAGAAATGATCAAATTGATTTCAGGAGTATAGTTTGCATCAGTTCTGAAATATTCTTTTACAAAACTTGCAGAGTTCTTTTTAAATTTCATCATCTTTATTTGTCCTATTAGTTTTATTTCATAAGTTTATTCAACCTGTTTAGTTAGCAGTAAAGAATTGACATTTTCTATTCCTTTTGTTTGGATTTAAGGACTAAACTCCACAATGTATTCTTCTTATGGTACTTGAGGCAAGTTATGTGTAAAAACAAAAACAAACCACGGTAGGGTGTAAAGGGATGGTACATGCGTGAAACCACAAATGAAAATAATACAGTAACTGGGATCTTGAGCCAGATTTTACTAATTATGAGGGCTCTTTTAATAATGGGCACAGCCAGATATAGAAAACTCACAGAATTTTCAGTTGTTTCATTGAAGCTGAAGTATTCCTAGAAATTTTTGTCCAAGGTATAGCGAACTAAAGTTTCTGAACACAAAGCTTCTTGGACTTCTATAATTTTCTGCTTGTGTGTTACTGACATAAAGTTGGCATTAAGAGACTGAAATGAGAGATTGCATGATGCAATCACTAATTTCAGAGATAGCTTTTTGTATATTTGATCAAGATTGTTTAGACACCTTTGAAATCTAAATGCCTGATCTTTCCCTGTATAGAGAATAGTTATAATATGTAATTTTTGTGACAGATTTCATTTTAATAATGCATTTGAAATGCCCAAAATATAAAATGCAGTCTTCTGTTCTTGAGAAACCACTGTGGTGAGGACAGTTAATGGAAACACTAACACTTAAATATAGCTGTGTTTCCAGGCGCCACTGTAATAATGGAGTAGTAAACTTTGTCCTGATGAAAAGCCATTCTGAAAGCAACTGCATTTATTATACCTCTTGTGCCATTTGCAGATGAGAAAGAAAAAGTAGTTTGTTTTGCAAGGAATTAACTAGTTTATGAATTTTAATGCTCAATGTAATATTAAAAGCTAAACCAGGATTTTAAAAGATTTTTGTTCCTAAACTAAAACAATACTTATGGGAATACATTCATAAAAGTTTTGTTTGTTCTTCACCTGAGAAAAATAATGTGAGTTCCCATATTTGTGAAAAACTGTTTCTTTTCTTGGTTTGGGTTTTCATCATTGGGCTTTCTTCTGAAAATATGAATGATTGTAGTATTGCCATCTTTAATAGCAGTTTTAAGTGAGGATGTATATGTATAGACTTCCTAAGAGAGCTGTATTTTCTAAACATCCTGAAATAATGGTGCGTTTTACATTGGCAAAAAAAGGTGTTTTGAAGGCTGGGTGAAAACCCAGCTTTTACATTATAAAATGGGAAAGTGTGACATGAAAACGCCATTTTGGCGTTTTAAGGGAAAAAACGCGCTTTAAAAAAGTAGTTCGGTTGACCCACTACTTTTTTAATAACTGCGTTACAGCGCTAGTGCATGTAAAGGCTAAGGTGTACTTGCGCAGTTAAATGGGGCTCCGTTTCCTTAAGGCGCCCATTTAAAGGCTGCGCTGTTGGTGCGGATCAGAATGGATCGTAGTTGGGAGCATGCGTGGTGTGGACTCCACTCCTAATTAAAACGTTCTATGCTCTCCAGGTGTAAAAGCTGGGGTTTAACTGCGCAGTTTTTTAAAGCTCCCAAACCCTAGCTCCGCCCTTAATCCTAACCCTAGACATGCGCAGTAGCGCCTTTGGGATATTGACAGTTTTGGTGGCGGATGTTTTTACAGTTGCAGTGATAAGAGGAAACTTTCAATTTTCACACGAACCCCCACACACATTCCAGCGCCATTTCCCACTTGCATTTGTCCAAGTCAGCCGCTCCTAGGGACACTCTTGCCGAGGCTTTGCTGTGGCACTTTGCACAATGGCAGAGACTTCTACAAGTGGCCCAAAAAGGGGGAGAGGGATGTCTTGGTCTCATGCAGAGACCTCAGACCTCATTTCCATCTGGTCAAGGCCCAATCGGACATAGCAATGCCACCGGCTAATTCACACTGCTCAAGCAGTGAGACACCAACTGCAGCTGTTCTCTCTTCTGTATCATCACTGTCATCATCAGCTATCATTTCAGTGGTCACATCAGTCATTTCAGTGGTCACATCAGTCATTTCAGTGGTCACAGCAGTCATTTCAGTGGTCACTTTGACGATCCTGGCAGCACTAGCGGAGGCAAAGGCGGCAGCTTTGGCTGTGCTTTGAACATTGACGACAAGTGCCGACCACAAAGGAGAGGAGGCATCCATGTTGGTGATGATGCCCACAGTGACCCTGTGCTGACGAATGCCAACGTCACTGGGTCAATGGCCAGCACTCCTCCTCCTTTGTCTTCTTGCAGATGCTCGGTCTGTGGCTGCTGTCAAAATCAATTAGGAGCCCCCTTTAAATCATTTAAAACTGCGCAATTCGTAGCCTCGACCCTATCAATAGCGCAGTTCAAGACTCGACCCTCGCAATAGCGCAGTTCAAGCCTCGACCCTCGCAATAGCGCAGTTCAAGCCTCGACCCTATCAATAGCGCAGTTCAAGCCTCGACCCTCGCAATAGCGCTGTTCGCGGCGGTACGAACCGCGCAACAGCGCAGTTCGCAGCCGGCAAGGAAAAAAAAAAATTAAAGTCGCAGTTTAAAGCTGCGTTTCTTGCTGCCCATGTACAGTATCAGCTCCGCCTGTGTTTGTAGCGTTCTGACAGCTTCCCATGTAACTGCTGAGCCACAAAAAAGACCACTCAGATAAGTCGTTCCCACACCCCTCAATGTAGCAGCTCTGCACTTTTTTAATGCAAACCTGAGGCTTGCTATGTAGCTGCTAAGCATTAACATAAAGGCGAGTTCAGATCACACTTTCTTGCCAATGTAAAAAGCCCCATAGATTAGTAATGGTTCCATAAAAATGTTGGCAAAGTATTGTCACCATTATAAATAAGTGAGGGGATGATACATAGTTGCATTACATAGCTTGGATTACATGTAAGATTTCAATATGGGTTGTTTCAAAATTTGTAGCATTCCTTGTACGTTGATACTGCTACATAAAGAACAAATGTTATGGTGAGTTTGGGTGGTGTACCACAGTTTAACATTTTGAAGGTTTTATATCCTTTGATAGCATTGTACTTACAGGGATCTGTTTTGAGTTCATTTCTAACTCTTTAACACTTAATCTTCTTTCAAAAACCTTAGTATTATGAAACTATTTTATGGGGGGTGGGGGATAGCAAGTATCATACACTAAATTATAACCAATGCTTTCAATGAAAAAAAAAGCTTTGTAGATAGCCTCTAAAAGGTTAATTAGCAATATATAATGTAGTGCTCACTAGAGCACAGCAGACTAATCATCCATGCTATTCTTAATGGTTCAAGAGAAACTGTTAGGAAAGAAGGGAAATATTTTTGAGGTTAATCTGTTATGCAAGAATTTAGAGAGGGAAAAAAAACCTTCTCAAGTGACCTATATCCCAAGTTCATCAGCCTTATTAATGTTTTGTTCTAAAAGTAATTTGGATTTATCTCATCTTTTAAAAAAGAAACAGTTATATGAATCTTAATTTACTATTATATACCTTATAGTCAACACAAGCAGTGAAAGTCTTGTACAGTATTTAATTTGAGTTGTTGTTGGTGAAGGCCAGTTCTGGATGGGGTCACACTTCCCCTGAAGGACTCTGTCCACAGCTTGGGGGTGCTCCTCGACTTGAGCACCTGTTACCAACTTTGGCTGATATGCCAGCTGTGCCCCTTTCCTAGAGTCAGGAGACCTTGAAACAATAGTACATACACTGATAAGATTGGACTTCTGTAACACGCTCTACATGCGGCTACCCTTGTGCCATGTTCGGAAACTCCAAATGGTACAAAACATGGCAGCCAGACTGATCATGGATACTTCTCATAATGATCATATAACACCAGTTTTGTAGTCCCTCCACTTGCTGCCAATTAGTTTCCAGGCAAGGTACAAGGTGTTGGTGATTACCTTTAAAGCCCTACATGGCCTGGGTCCAAAATACTTAAGGGAATGCCTTCTTCCATACTGTCCGTCCCACACTTTAAGGTCCTCTGGGGGAAATCTACTTCAGCCTATAAAATCCAGGCTAACTTGAGTTACCCCGGAGGGCCTTCTCCATCACTGCTCCGAAGCTATGGAATGACCTGCTGGAGGAGATCCGCCACATTTTCACCCTTATATCTTTTAAGATGGCCCTTAAAATGGATCTCTTCTGGCAGTCCTTCCCAACTTAGCTTCCCCTCCCCGAATATGACGAATATATATATAACTGTTAAGTTGGCTTCTCTCAGTCTGCCAAAATTTTCCCCAATTTTAACTATTTGTATATTAATGTTTTATATTGTTTATTAATATTGTCTGTTTTAGTACTGGGATGGGGGTAGGGAAAGGGATAATTGTGTATTTGGTTTAATTTTAATTGTATTTTTATTGCTGCAACACACCTGTATGTCCAGTGATTTGGTGGGATATAAGTAAATCATCATCATCATCATCATTAAATAATAGTATACTATTAACCTATTGGTTAACATAGTGGGCATGAGAGGATGCACATATAAAGCTATTAACCCAAATCCCCTTGCCAGTCCCAACTAGTGTGCACTAGGTCCACCTCCTGACTACCTGGAAATCACTTATGTGTTGACTCTCTCTTCAACAATTAATTCAAAAGGTCTACTCTAGTTGAGAGGGAACAACAGGATTTAACCAATTGTGTTTGTATACGCTTATATAATAAATGTAGCACTAGTTTTATGTCAGAACTGAACACACAAATACTTGTGCACATTTAAATATGCAAACATTCATTGTGTTTATTTTTGACAGTTTTCCTAATTTAGCACAGAAAAGTGGGTCCATTGTTTAGATTGACAATAAAATCATTATCCTGAAAAAAGATTGCTTCCAGTGAACTGAGAAGTAAATCACTTCGTAAATGTTCAGTATAGTTATGACTTCTGCTCATCAGTAGCAGATGAAGAATCAACCCACAGTAGAGAATTGGGAGGTGATGGCTGCAAAGCTGTCTTGAGTAAAGTCAGAAGGAGGATGACAATGATCGTGATGATGAGAGGAGGAGGAGAATAAGTATTACAGGCTGACTATCCTGTATCCAGAATTCTGAAATCTGAAATAATCCAAAACCATCAACATGGATGGCTGGCTTGATTGTCCAGTGTATATAAGGACTTTTTTTGTGCACAAAATTATTAAAACTATTGTGTATAAAATTACCTTTAGGATATGTTTATAAAGGTATATACAAATAAAAGTCATGTTTAGACTTGGGTCAAGATCTCCAAGATATCTCGATATGTATGTGCAAATATTCCAAAATCGGGGGGGGGGGGGGGGATCCAGAATCAAAACACTTCTGGTCCCAAGCATTTTGAATATGGGAATCTCTATCTATCATTACTGGGTAAAATAAGTAAAATAAGAGAAGAATTAGAATGTCTTATCTATGGAAAACAGTATGATACAAGTTGCATCTTAAAATGTTAACCAACACTGAGATCCAGTTAATACAATGATATTGTAATAAATTATTGGAGCAAGTGGGGAAAACATTCCCTTATGGTCTGGGTGGACATTGCCTTATTAATATATGAAGCTCTAAGCATATGTGGTTATTTTCACCTAAATCCATTTCCCTCGTCCTAATCAAGGATTAAGGCCACTGAAGCAGTGGAATTTACATAAATGTTAAGCAACTATTTAACAATTGATTAAATGGTTTTACTCTAGATGAACTAGCAAATTGACTGAGGCCCTTAATCCCTTCATTGCCTTTGTTGCCACATCACAAGATAATATTAGGCAGATTAATAACTTTGTTGACCAAAGACAGATAAAAAGATGTGAAACCAATCAGTTTCCACTAAGTTGCACACCAAACTAGATCCACCTGTCACATAGCTTGAATTGTCAGAGGAGGAGGAAAAGGTAGATAAAAGGTAGATTAAAATGTCTGGATATTATTCCAGTCAAAGTTTATGACAAATGCACTCTACCACAAATTGGTATTTTGAGGAGGACATTCACACTTACTTTTTTGTATCAAGGAGATGCAGATCTCGGTGGTGATATGATACCAAATTTAAGTTCCCATTACGTTTACCGTGATCAAATATCTCCAAGGCATTTTAACCTGATCTGGCATTCACACTGGCACCGCTTCGCATCAGCATAGTGGTGCTTCATGTTCGGGAATGATCTCAGCATGCTGGATTGATTCAGTAGTGCATTCTGGCCCTTAAAAAAAAGATGCCGTTAGGTACCCAGTGGAAAATGCACCCGTTTAAGTGGGTTTTTCACTACCCCTCCCCTGCAGACCATGCCGGGTGCATTTGTAGCCAGTGTGGACACTGTGGAAATAACCCAGTTTCATACCGGATAATTTCCATAGTGTGAATGGGCCCAGAATGAAATTTTTGAACCTTGCATCATAGGAGAAATGGTAGACATTAATTCAAATTAAATTCTATATGTCAACAACAGTTTACATAAATTGTATTTTGATTTTTTTCTCTCTCTCTCTTGCTGCCATAGCAAGAAAAGAGCCACTGTAGGCACTCAAGATAAAACAGGCATTTCCATGAAGCTGCACATGCTTTTACAAGTCAATAGAATTTTCAGAAATCTTTCTTCCTAGGCTCAATATACAACCAGCAAATTAAAGTATAACATGGTAGATTTGTCCCTTGAATACATTATT
This sequence comes from Urosaurus nigricauda, assembly GCA_034509955.1. NCBI lineage: Eukaryota > Metazoa > Chordata > Lepidosauria > Squamata > Phrynosomatidae > Urosaurus > Urosaurus nigricauda. The sequence continues at coordinate 83,171,294 of JAOEGL010000006.1, forward strand.
TTTTCTTAAAAATAGGCAGCATAGGGAGAAGGATGGGAAACTGTGGAATAGAGGAAGAGAGGTCTTTTTAAAATCCATTGCTTTGTAGCAGCTATCCAAATCAGAATCATACTATGCTTTCTGTCCACTATCCCTGAAAAAAGCCAGTCTTCATCTCAATGTATACATAAAAAAATGCTTTAAAAATGGACCAAATTCTTCAAAACACTTAAGACATGCATGTTTTAGGTTTTCTTGACCCTGAACAATGGAATATTTCCTAGAGGGGTTGGAGAAATGCTAAATGGACATTTGCAGAAACTTAGATTGGATCTGTTGGTACTGCAGACCCTTCTCCTTAAGGACTCTTGGGTGGGCAGTGGCAAAGAGTCACAGATTGCACAGACTCTCCATCCTGACAATATGTATGCTCTTCTCTTACTTATAAAACAGAGTTGTTTGTTTGCATTAGAGAAATACAATAAATAATTATGAATTAAATTCTATTACTAGCCCCAAACATCTTCAAAATGCTTTAAGGAACAGGTTTTGCTTTTTCTAGCTACAGTCAGAAATCCTAATGTTGGCTTCCTTTGTAGTAAAATGTTCTCTTTCTCATTTTTGCTGCTTTATTTAGTTTTATTATATTATGATAAAAATGTGTAAAATGCTACTATATACTGTTACAAATTTAAATCTCAGAAACCTGGCTGCTCTAGTAAATTAAGATTTATTTGGAAGTTGAGTGACTATTGATGTGTTTGTTTAGATATAGAAGAGTAGTAACTCTTGTGTTTTTCTTTCAGTTTTTTAACCCCACTTTGTAACTATGATATCAAACTATGCTTTGAAATTAAAATGTTAAAAAGTACAAATCATTTTCTCCTGGCGAACTTACATCCAAGGGCTGTCAATGGCACAAGGTCTTAAAGTAATACTGGCCATGAGCTGCCAAATTTGTAGACTACAATTTTGTATACACTATCCCATTGGAAGAAATATTTCCAGAAAAATGTCAAAAACAATCTTATTTTAACTGTATCAAAATAACTATCCAAGAGATCATATCTTGGGCAGGGGCAACTGTTTCCCTGGCCATGCAGCTATTTCCATGGGCCTGATGGGGGTCTCTGGCCCAAGTAGGTAGCTGTTTCTGCTTTTGTGCCCAGGGCAGCTGTTTCCGTAGGTCTTGGTGGGGTCTCTGGCCTGGATGGGCAGCAGGTGGCTGTTTCTGTGGCCCGTATGGCCATTTCACATGACTCCACCCCAGAAGCCCTGTCCCAGATGCCCCACCTCCGCACACCAGGCAGGGACATCACTGCTTGTTCCCTGATATTTTTAGTGAATCTTACATGGAACAGTTATAGATTTGTATTATAATACAGTAAAATTTATTTAGGCTGCAACCATACCTATTGTTCTGTACTTACCTAGATACAGGTAACTCATGGAACTCAGTGTGGTTTGCTTCTGAGTAGATGGGTTTTGGTTTTCAGTGCCAAAGATCTGCAGATATCTACTGTCTTTTATTTAAATATGTGAAATGCTAGGAAATTTGTAATGTCTACTGTTACGGGCAAAATTTGTAATCTCTACAGAAATTACTAAGCATGTTTTGTGGTTTTTAGTACAGTGGGCCCTTTGTATCCATGGATTTCAGCACCTTTGGATTGAAAAGGAGAAACTTTAAAAAAATTGATGACAGCCAAGCTGAAAACCAGTCTCAGGGCATGATAGGAGGCTGGTGTGGGAAGATTGGAGCACCAGGGACACATTCCTCCTCCTTCTGTTGTGATTTGGCTCCATTTGGGTAGCTGGCATGCTCCCAGGAAGAAGAAAGTATGTAGACATGCTGCTTGGGGTTAATTTATGGTTCTCCTGTTAACTCCTGGAAATCCAGACTTGCCTTCCCCTCCCTCTTGCCTTATTTAAATCCCTCATCCTCATGTCTGCTCAAAATCAAGCCCTGGGAGCTTGATTTTGCTGGTGCTGCCTTTCAACACCCCTCTACACGCACAAACACACACACATCTTCAGCTTGAAATCTATTCCACAAAAGGGTTAATTTCTGGCTCTCTTGTTAACTCCTTGAAATCCAGAATTGATTTCAAGCAGACACAGTGGTAAGGAAGGTGGAGTTGGGAGGCAAGTCCTAGAACCAAACCGTCATGGATACCAAGAGCCCACTGTAGTTGATTCCAAAAGAAATATTACTAATTTGGATGCACTTTGTATAGCAGTGAGTTTTGAGAACCCCTGTACCTCCTAACTGGGCAACCCTTTTGTCAATTTGCTAATTACATTCATATCATTATTTTAGGTCAAAACAACTGCTATTGCAACTGAAAGGAATGGAAAACCAGAAAACAATACTATGAACATTAATGCTTCCATTTATGATGAGATCCAGCAGGAAATGAAGCGAGCTAAAGTGTCTCAAGCATTATTTGCCAAGGTTGCAGCAACTAAAAGCCAGGTAAGGGCCTCATCAGGCATCAATGAGATAAATTTGGTATTTCTGCGTTTACACTTGTTCTGAAATGCAGCAGAGCTAGGGATAATGCAGGGGAAAAGACAGAATTAAGTATGGGCATGAGCCATAAAATATTAAACATAGTTAAGTTAGCTATAATAACAAGCTACCTCTGCTTAATTTCTATTGTATTTGAGCAATAGCTTTTGTCTGATGGTATTGAAAAACTGTATGTATTTGCTAGAGGAAGAATGGGAAGCTGCTGTCTTAAACAGAGCAGGAATGCACATCTGAACCACCCCAGAAACCCGCCATTCCATTTTCATTCAGAAATGCCAAGACACCATATTAGTCATAGAAAAGAATTTAACTCGATTTTTAAAATAAAAAACTTCTTAACTCTTTTTTTAAAAATTGCACCCTGTCTTACAGTAATTGTATTCTCTTTTCATTACAGTATTCTATTTTCACCACTATAGATACTCTGAACATTTCTCTATCAATCCTTCATCTTTTTCACTTTTTACTATATAGCACATTCTTTCTCTGCACAAATACTAATCTGAATTCCTCTGTTGTCCCTTCTTTTTCGGTTTCTCTGCAACAGGTATTTCTGAGTTCCATCTCTCTTGATAGTGGATGAGTTATTTCAGTGACATAGAAAAAGGGAATCCAATTTTAGAAAGATTAAGTGGGTGTAATATTTTTGTAAGATAGAAAGTTAGATTAGGAATGGGCAAAGTGCAGGGAGTTGTTAGACTGCAACTCCTATCAGCCATAGTCAACATAACCAGTGATGAGGAACTTGCAGTCTAGTAGCATCTAGAACAGTGGTCTCCAAACTGTGCCCTTTGAGAGATTTTGGACTTCATATCCCAGAAGCCTAAGGCATGTTGGCCAATATTATGGGATTCTGGAATCTGAAGTCCAAAATCCTTTAAAGAGCACAGTTTGGGGACCACTGATCTAGAAGGCCATATACTTGAACTTTAGATGATCCCATTAAGAAATGGGAATGGTTTCAAAGAATGCTTAGAGGCCTGAAGTAGGAGGAAAGTATAGGTGGCCTAATGTGCCTTGTGTTATGTGTCTTAATCTAGGTAGTTGCTGTAGCATGAAGACTAGTATGGAAAAACAAAATATTTACAGAACTCAGAATTGTAAATAATTCTTAACTTTGAATCTGAATATATTTATGTATTGTAGCAACAACTGGTACCAACTAAAGAAGGTGCCAGACGAGATGGTTTGGTTCAGGCATATTATATCAGTAAGGAAATGCTAAAAAAGAGATACAGTTCAGCAGCACAAGTTTTGATTCATCAATAATGGAAGCCAATGCTGCAGATGTCTTATGTTTGTAACATGAGTTTTTCTCTATTGCATTTATGTCCTACATTTCCTCCAAGGAGCTCTAGCATGGTTCTTCTTCTCCTTGATTTTATCTTAATACAACAAGGCAATGAGTTAGGTTGCTTGTCTGAGGGAGATTGGCCCAAGGCTGGCCTAATGAGCTTTATGTATTGTTTATAATTTGATCCTGGACATCCTTAGTTTTCTTCTTACATTATACCATACGGGCTGTCATTTTTATTTAATATACTTTGTTCTCTTCATTAAATATTACAATGCATTTATGTTAAGTACATTCTTCTAACATATAGCTACTGGTATTTACATTGGAATATGTGTTTTATAATAAGAGAACATAAGATTAGATTAGATACCTAGATCTCCTGCCTCAAATAGTAGTCAACCTGCTGCCTTTGGGAAGTTCTTGAACAGTCTACCCCTTTTGTTTTCTTCTGCTGTCTGGTAAGTGGAAAGACACTGCCAGTGAACATGTGAGGTTCATTTAAAGTTGATATAGACATTGCTGTATAGATATCTTTGATCAGCTTCACACTGTGGGTTTAAGATCCTTGCCTGTACAAAACTTCATAACTATAGTTTTCTGGTTTTCCAGGAAACTATGGTGAATTGAAGACTGCTTGCTGGGAAGGGCTACATGCACAGGCACAGAGCAAGTTCATATCTCAGTTTACTGAGCCACAATTTGAACATCCAAACCATCTCAGTACCTAAAGTTTATATATTCCAAGTAATCTATAATGGGAAATCAGCCACTGGGTTGGATCCAAATGTAGTCATGTTTACAATATAGCCATTGAAAGCAGTAGGCCTAACTTTTTGTCACTAACTTGAGCCCCACTAATTTTAGTTGGTTTACTCTGAATAAATCAGAATTCACCTCTATACATTTTTAGAGGATTTCCTTTGCCCACACCACATAATTTTTGTCAGGCAATCCTGATACTGACCTTGCCTTATCAGGACCAAAACAGACTGAGCTGATACCTGCATTGAGATTACAGTGGCCTGAAGACCTCTTCTCTGGACACTTACAGCAGTTTATATGATTAGGACTTGCTGTATTTCAGGCTTCAGTTGTAAACATGCTCACCTGGGAGTGTGGTCCCTTGAACAGTGATAAATAATAATAATACTTATAACACCCTTTCCACCAAAAGGCAGAACATCAAACACATGTAATAAAAATAGACAATAAAACACAACACTATAAAATGCTGAAATACTAAAATAATAAGAAAATATACTAAAACAATGAAATTTACTTCAAAGCAAACTTGTGGTGATTGCAGTGTCATCACATGTCAATTTGCACTTACATTAAATCTTGTCTGCCGTTTAGTTAAGGAAATACTTTTGGAGTTCTGTGTGGTTACTTCATTTAATCATCCTAATTTCTAGATCATTTACAAATAAGTAAATAATGTAAGTCCGAATAAACATTCTTGGAAAATCAACAATTTATATCTTTCCATTATATAAATTACTCATTTATTCATACTCTGTTTCCTGTCTTTCAACAGTTTCCTATACAAAACACCAGTTTTCTTATCTCATTCTTGCTGAGTTTCCTTAGTGAGAGACTTGATCAAAAACGTTTTTGAGTTCCAAGTATACAGTAATTATACCACTGTTACAGTATTCTCTTTTTGTACCATCCATTTGAACTTTTAGATTTCTACCTATAAATACTTTTACACTTGTGTGCTCTTTAAATAACTCAGTGTGTATTCTTGTCACTGCTTTATTCCCCCCCCCCCCCCAATAATTATCATTAGTTTAGTGTAGTTGTTTCCTCTTCTTTATTCTAAGGACACATTTTATTTTGATCAACATCACTAATAAACTGTCCCAAACTGGGTGTTTTATCCACTTCTGTTTGACATTGCCCACAGTCTATTACCTACCAATGTCAATTCTTTGGGGTTAGTGTAACATCTCTTTAACTATGCTCGTTCAAACTATACAGTTTACAATGACCGATATGGAGGATATAACTATCATGCACAGTGTATGCAGGATAACTGAAAGGACAAGCATATTTTTGTTACTATTGTTAGTATTAGTGGAATACTATGGATCAATTTAGATTACTGATATAAAATAGTAATAAAACAGGCCAACTACATATAATATTGACTGGGTTTGTCCTTAATTATAAATTCAGCTAAGAGGTAAATCTCTGTAACAGATCAGTTTCTTACAACTCCCTCAAAAGGGAAGAAAACATGTTTCACTTCTAGTTAGATTGACAAAATGTGACCTTTATTTATTAAGGGATATTTTTGGACTCTCTTATTGAAGTTTAGGTTGTTATTTAACCTTCCACTTCCAAATGTTTGCAGTTGGGAGCTGCTCCATCTTTCATTATAAAGAAAAGATGTTTCTTTTTAAAGTTATATGCTGTAAGGAATACTTAAAAGGATATTTTGGAAATGTTATATCAAAATGATTAAATTCAAGCTGTGGACTGTAAAAAATTATAGCTTTACAGGCCACATGCCTGCATACCCTTCAATCACTGTCAAAGTGATAATTTCTGCAATAATATGTTTCTTTTATTGTAGGATTCTAAACACCAAGTGCTGTTTAAACATTAAACTGAATTGTTTATGTTAGCGCTGTAGTCCCTGTGTCATACATCAGGCCACTATAATCTCTCATGGAATGTAAAATTCTGTCATGAATCATGGCTTGTGTATTGGAAATTACTGTAATTTTGATTGGAAATTACAGGGTTCTTGAAATGTTTCTAATTATGATAGAATGTTAACCATGACTTCAAACCTGTACGCTTCTTTAGATGTCTTTTATTTTCAAGTGAAGTTTAGACATTAAGAAGAAATACCCGTTGTCATCACCCTTCCATGTTATACATCCTTCATATTATTTACTTTATATGTACTCATAAAGTCCCTGGTTAATTCGTTGTATATGTGTGTATTGTTTCCTCCTAGTTGTATCTAGCAGTAAAAAAGACATGACTTTTTTCTAATTCAGTTTAAAACGTGCATGTCTTTTAAATTTTAAAGTTTTAAAATAAAAGACCTGCATGCAACAACAGTAATTTTAGGATACTACTGTCATACCTTTGAATATTATAAAGTTAACAACAAGAGATTCATCACTTCTGGGCTTGCATAAAGTTGTAGATAGCAATGCATATCTTTCTATGTATTTCTGCTGTAAGAAAAGGTCTTATTTGCAATGAAACAAATAATTTTTTAAAGATTAAAGAGCAGTTATGCAAGGCCCACTACAGCCACTGCTGATAACCTATTTTAAATTTAAGTACATTGTTGGGTTTGAGGGGTTTTTTAAATACAGTTTTGCCATGAAATTTCTGACTGTTCTCTTCTATACATTTCCTGTTATCCCTGATAGTGTTCATATCTGTAATTTACTGGTCACGTTTAATGATCAGTGTACCTCAGCTGTATAACTTCTGTGGAATTTTAAATCTATAACCACATACAGACCTATCTGGCAGTAACCCTCGTAGAAATGATGTAGACTTTCTCCTGAGCAGACTTGTAAGGTTTGCACTTTAAATGTCCTGATTACAGATTGAAGTTTATAGTTTATAAATTGGAAAGCATCAGTTATGAAAGTCCAGGCGTATCTGTGAACACACTGTCTTCCCGAATGCTGACATTTCTCCTCAGCAAGCATTTTGTTTCCTGAACAGATAACTGAATTTCTGAAATATGAAAATTTATTTTCCAAAAAATAAGACTTTTAAAAACAAACAAAAATGTCCATTAGCTGTAAAGTATTACCATTCAAATAAATTGTATTACTACTTGTGATCCTTTCTGTAGTAGAAAGCATACTCTCCTATTGAGAACATGGATAAGAAATCCCTACACATATTTTTAATGATAATACAATAAAGAAGTCTTATTTCTCATTTTGATTTTTTCAGTAGCAAATAATTATTTCATTCATAAAACTTTCTCTGCCTTTTTCATTCTCACAGATGCATGAATTATTTACAAACAAAGAGTAGAGTTGCCATTTGAGTAGTGACTGCCATCAGAATTTCTCGCTGTGATGCACAATGTGGCATGAAATCTACTCATTTGCGACCCTCCGTTTTTGTTTTGTTTTTTCCTTGTGATGTTGGACTATATTGGATGCTAAATGGGATGAGAGTGTATAACTTTAAAATGCAGTCTGGCATTGAATTGGGATTTAGGCAAGGCTGGTGCAGAATTTTGTTTTTACCATATGGTAACGCCATCACTAGAAACAGCTGGTGTTTGGTAATTTGAATGTTGCCATGTTCCTGCCATCTCACGCAAAAAAGGAAGCTCTTATTACTTAGTTACTGTTGTGATATTGCACTGGTATTTATTTCCTGGTTTGTATGTTTGATAGGATTTTTATGATTCCATTCATCTGGCACATCATATTGGACAATCATGATAAAAGATTAGATTGGCTATCATAGCTTTTAGACATTTGCTGCATTGCAATAACATAGTTCCTTGTATTAGTTTATGGCCAAATGATGTCTTCATAATAATCAGTACTAATAAAAATTGTTTTAGCCTGATAATCTAAGATAGTTCTTTAAAAAAATCAGAGAATATTTGATCATTTCATCTCATACTGAAGCTAAAGAAAAGGGGGAGAGCATAGTCAGGCTTGAGTTAAGGACTTACTTGCTTTATTGCCTAAATGCTTACACACATTTATTTGAGAGTAAACCCAGTTTAACACAGTGGGATTTAATTCTGAGTGAATGTACATAGGATTCCACTTTGAATAGTTAACTACATCTGTTCAAATGAACTGGACTAAAAAATATTTAGTTTGATTAATAGTGCCCAGTGTACTTCCCCCCAATGTGCTAATGCAACTGATGAACTACCCTTAAATCTGTTTAAAGAACAGTTTGTTTCGTTGAAAGAAACCACAATTTTTAAATGTATATTTTTAAAATCCATAGTAATACATACTATTTAGTACTTGCCAGTGTTTGACTTTTTAAAAGAATCTACATGACAGTGCTGTTTCTTCAATAATCTGATACAGTTGATGATAATCTTGGCCCACTTCTTTGCTTCATGTTTACAGTTCATTGCCTAACTTCCGGCCTTTCTATCTTTATCATCCCAGTTGCTCAGTCACTTACACTGACTGAAATTAATATGGTACCCATGGTTTCATAGTGAAAAGTATGTGCACTGTGTGGCTGTTATATGAGATTTCTAATTGTGACACTTCATTAGACATGTCCACTACTTTCTCTATAGAAGAATTTGATTCAAATTTTTAGTGAAATTATAATCCTGTTCTATATACAGTTTATATAAATCCCTTCTCAGTATGTTTAATGGGATATAGCTAATCATTCCCCCTGGATTAATTTTCCCTTCTTTTTCTTTAAGTATGTACAACACATACACACACACACACGTCTTTTCTTCTGCAGCAGTATAATTTTTTCAGCTGCCAAACTGAGACTGAGAGGGTCCAATTTCTAGTCCCTTTTTTGTCATGAGACTCGTGAGGTGACTTGAGCCAATCATTTTTTTTCACACTATCTCACTGGGTTACTGTGAGGATGAAATGGGGAAGAGAAATGCCTTGATGTCATTGAAGGAGTGACAGAATATGAATGTAACTAACTAACTAGTAAATACATAAAATGCAAGTTGCTTTGTTAGTCTAATGGGGAAATGGCAATTTAAAACTTGCAGCCTCACCCATACATTTCTGTGACTTAAGAGTTGTGTTCCATAGTTTTCTGTTCATGGGACAGTGTGGTATAGAAGTATGGACTAGGGACACCCAGATTTTAATCACGATTCAGTTTACTGGGCCAATCACAATATCCCATTCTACTTTATCTTATAAACTTGTTGTGATAAAATGGGTTACCTTGTATACCATCTTGTGCTCCTCAGAGGATGGGTGGCACAGTTGTTGCACTAGCATTAACTGTGCAAACACACTCCTGGTTACTGCTGAAACCTGGATCTCCAGGCACAGAGCTGAATCCAGAAGTACCCCCAAACTACAAACCTGAGTTTTTAGGGGGAGTGTAGCCCCATCTAACACTGGCTGAATCCCTATTTCTGGATCTGTCTTTCAGCTGACCAGGAATACCTCGGTCTTGTCTGGATTAAGTTACAATTTATTTGCTCTCATTAAGTCCATTACACCTTGCAGGCACTGGTTTAGTACAGAAACAGCTTCTTGGAATTAGGAGGAAAGGAGTGATAGAACTGGGTATCATCAGCAAACAGGTGACACCTAACTTCCTGGAGATGTCAGATCTGGTCACTGTGGTACATGTCTTACTGTAATGTGCTGTACATGGGGCTGCTCTTGAAAAGTGCTCAGAAACATCAGCTACCCAAAGAACTGCATCCAGGTTGTTAACTGGAGCTGGCTACAAGGAGCACACAATTGCCTTGTTGCAGCAGCTCCATTGGCTGCTGGTCTATTTCCAGGCATAACTCATACTATTATTTTTGACCTATAAAACCCTTTACAGCTTGGGTCCAGGTTATTTGAAGGACCATATCTCCCTTTATGAGTGTTGAGATCTTCTGGAGAGGCCCTTCCCTCTATCCCACCACCGTCTCAGGCTCATTTGCTGGGAAGAAGAGAGAGGGCCTTTTTGGTGGCTGCTCACAGGCTCTGGAACTCCCTCTGTATAGGGGCCAAGATGGCCCCATCCCTGCTTTATGTATTTTAATGATTTTGTATTGTTTTTAAACTGTATTGTTTTAAAATGTGCTGTTCACCACCTTGAATCCCTGTTCTGGGAGAAAGGCAAGGTATAAAATAATAATAATCATAGAATCATAAAGTTGGAAGAGACCACAAGGGCCATCCAGTCCAACCCCCTGCCATTTTGCAGTATTATCAGTTGCTATTCTGTTAGTGCTCTTCACACAGGTATGGGCCTGCCCACGAGTTTGACAAGCATTACAGCAAGCAAGTATGCCCATTTGGAGTATGCCCACAAAGCAGTTAATTTTGCTAAACTGTTAAACATTTGCTTTGGAATTTACATGCAGGTATCCTACTTTGTTCTCAGCCATGAAACCCACAGGGTGATCTTACCTTCTTGAGTGGCATCCATATTACCACTAATTAACTAATTAACCTTATTTCAACCATTTCACTGTGCACTGGTTGGTTTCCCAGCATAATTCTGAATACTGATGGGTTCATGTGATTTGAGACTGCTATAGTACTCACATATGAACCTTCTTTGGTTTTAAGAATTTTGAGGAAAATTCTTCTGTTTTTCTCCCCATAATGTGAAATACCTTTGGGAGCAA